>JAUIMM010000335.1:495000-1821250 GCA_031769625.1 Taudactylus pleione
CACACAGCCGCCAGCGGCAGCTGTGTGTTTGTTACAGCAGCCAATGAGAGTCACACAGACTCTCATTGGCTGCTGCATGGAGGGAGCCGGCTGGAGCTCACACATGAGCTCCGTCTTCCGGCTCCCTCCTCAGCGTGTGACAGAGCGGACGGCGCGGGAGCGGGGATACAGGTAAGTTTTTATTTTTTATTTTTTATTTGTGCAAGGGCCGGGGGCACTACTGGGGGGGGTCTGCTACTGGGGGGGCTATACTACTGGGGGGGCCATACTACAGAGCTGCCTGCTACTGGGGGGGGCTATACTACTGGGGGGGGTCTGCTACTGGGGGGGCCATACTACTGAGGGGCCTGCTACTGGGGGAGGCATACTACTGGGGGGGCTTACTACTACTGGGGGGGGCTGCTACTGGGGCAGCCTACTACAGGGGGGGCCGTACTACAGGGGGGGCCCATACTACAGGGGGGGCTACTACTGGGGCAGCCTACTACTGGGGGGGCCTGCTACTGGGGCAGCCTACTACTGGGGTGGCCATACTACTGGGGGGGCCATACTACTGGGGGGCATACTACTGGGTGGCATGCTAATGGGGGGCATACTACTGGGGGGGCCTGCTAATGGGGGGCATACTACTGGGTGGCATGCTAATGGGGGGCATACTACTGGGGGGCCTGCTAATGGGGGGCATACTACTGGGGGGCATTCTACTGGGGGCACTGCATAGTGGACCCTACTACTAAGAGGACTGCATAGGGGGCACCACTGCTGGGGGACATTGTGTAAGGGACACCGCTACTGTGGGCATTGTGTAAAAGGGTCACTACTGTGGGCATTGTGTAAAAGGGGCACTACTGTGTGTCGTAACATAAATAAGAGACACTACTTTATGGTGTAATGTGAATCAGGCCCTATGTGCGGTGTAATGCGAATAAGATTGTGCACTGTGACTCCTAGGGCCGTAGCCCACTTTGTAAACAATTACTGTGACTGCTGGCCGTACCCCACTGGGTGGGTGCACTACTTTTCATTTCTGCCACTGCTGTGTGGCAATGTGTCATAGATGTGCTTTATACTGTGGTGTCTGTGTCGTTGTGGCGCTGCTTTGTCGCTTAGTAACCAGTCAGCTCACTGCAACCTTTGGCCAATAATGTTGAAAACAATATTATAAGCTGTGATATGGTCTAAATTGACTAGAAATTAATGTTATTGAGGTTAATAATACTCTAGGAAGAAAAAAAAGACCAATTTATGTGATTTTAGCTTTTTTTGTCAATTTTTGTAAAAAAATCCAAATCCAAAGCCGGACGACGAATTAGAACCAACTCCAAATCCAAATCCGGCAAAAATTGTCCGGCGCACATCCCTACTTTTTGTGGTGTTCTTAAGTTTTTTTTAGGAATTGTATGACGCAGTTGTCCATTGGGGGGCTTTCCCAAGGGTTCTGAGTGGTTTCCCCACCTTTGCACCCCAAACAATTTAGCACTTCTTTTCCCCCGCTATTCAGAGGCAAATGTTTTTTGCGTATTACATTGTATTGACTTTCCGTGTACGAGAAAAGCGGATGGAAATGAATACGGTGATCATTTTCGGACAGGCGATAAGTCACAATCGGCGATACTTTTTTGCGGATCTCGGCTTTTCGAGGCTAATTGAGAAGGGGCCTTAGATGCTGATTGGGTGCTTTGGGACACCTCCTTATCTCTCTCCAAGGTTTGATACATCTCCCCCTGTATATATATAACATGGAGGTGAGAGATCAATAAGAAATACACATTGGACACACACAAAACAAACCCCCCAAAAACTCTGCCGGGTAAAATGATTGAGCATCGCTAAGGGGGGCTGTTACGCTTGACAATGGAGGAAACACAGGAGCGCCATGCAGATGTTTCTCAAAGACTTGGGGGCCTATTCATCATCGGAGACAGTATGGTAAGTATTCACCTCACAGCGGGGGATAGATTACACTGGAGCAATTCATCATTGCTACGGTGTGGGGACAGTTGCTCCGGAAAGCAGCTGTCCTCTCGGTTAGTATCGCAGCCTCAGATGTAGCTGCGTAACTTACCTCCTCCCCGTTTGGTTACGCATGCGTACAGCCGCCCGGGAGTCAATGAGAAGGCGGCGGAGGAATCTGCTCGGACCCCCAAACTTCTTCCCACAGAAAGGAGCAGAGCTTCAAGAGCAAGCGCAGGCTGAAGGTGGCACTTGTTCTCGTGAGTAAACTCGGAAAACTTTCAGTTTTTTGAGTTTGCTGAATATAGTTGGGGCTATCAGACCCATGATGATGAATGGCCCTGTAACGAAATTAGTGTTTCCTCATGGTTACCGGGCCATTTATCGATGATGAATAGGTCCCTCTGACTGTTTACTAGGAATATTCTGCATCACTTTTCAACCTGGAGTTCGAGCTGTTAAAAAGAGGGAGCACTATACACGACCAGCATTGGATGATGTTTTAATTTAGAGTAAAGGTCTCCGGTGGTGTTCAGTCTGGGAAGGGCAACTGAAGGTTTTTAAATAAATCTGAGTGGAGTTAAACCCCAAGGCCATTGGCTCATCAGGGGACCTGGCCATGTATTTTCCTTCCAGAGGGGCTGGTTAGGTTGTGGTTACATTTTTGTTGTTGGGTAGATATTATTGTTTGGTATGTTTGTTAGAGTGTTAGGGATCGGTAGCTGCTGATGGGGTGCCTGCTGTCTTGGCTTGTCGTGCTGTGTGTGTGTAACCTCCTGGGAAGCCTCTTTGATTTGAAGATATTTTCAGATACTTTTTTTCTTGATGAGTTAGGTGGTTTTGATTGTTTTTTTTTTTGCTTTGTGGTTGTTTGATGGCTGTGTGGTAAGGTGGTTATTTTGTTTTATTTTAGATGGGTACGCACTCCTTTAGTTTAGTGGTTACTGATGACCCCCTGCGGGTTTTGGCTGCCCCACTCATTTGCGTGGGTCCACCATAAGTGATTCTAAGGGAGGGGGGTTCCCCAGTGGATATGTTGGTTGTTTTAGTTATTGTCACTTTGATGGGTTGTTTTTATCAGAGATGTGTGTCTTGGTTTTGGATCTGAATTAATGTTTGTGTCTTGGTTTTGGTTTTGCAAAAACCACCCTCAAGTGTTTTGGTTTGGATTAAATCAATAAAAACAGCTAAATCCAAAACCTGAGTTTGGTTTTTATATCCGAGTTCTGAACCGGCAACCGATCTAAACTTGGACTCGGGACCTGATTCAGACCTGCTCGCTTGCAAGCGATCGCTCGTTGCTGGCGATGCTTGCAAATGTCAGCATGCATATAGTTCGCAGTGCACGTGCGCAAACTAGTACGAGCGATTGGAATGTGCTCGCTCGCCCTGCAAAGACAATCCAGTGGAATGAGTGACAGGAGAGGCCGTTTGTGGGTGGTAACAGGGGCAGGGCAGAGGTAACGGTGGAGTGGAGTTGCGGGCACAGGCGTGCCTGAGTGTTTCAACGCCATTTCTGAGGCGTGCATGATTAACAGGCAGCGTCATAGTACATGTCACCTGATTGAATTATACACTGAAGTGCTCGCAGTGCTTGCGGTAGGGTACACTCAACTGCAAGCGCTGTGGTTAGTTCCGTTGGACCTCGATGTACCGATGGTTGTATACACTTCCAGGAGATGACGTTCGCAAGTGGGCGGCTAAAGTCAGGCTGGTGGGCGTCTACATACACAAAGTGATCGCTCGCCAAGACATAGTGGGCATGCTTATGCCTTGCCGTGCGAGCGGCTGCCTTGATGTCACTTAGCTGAATTTCAATAAGCTGGGAGCGAGCCGGCCGCATCTAGCGAGCGGGGTCTGAATCAGGCCCTCAGTTTGAAATGGGTCACAAAAGTGAATCCGAACCTTGGCTCGAATCTACTCGAAAGTTGGAACCCCTAAATTCGGGTGTGTTCCTCATCCTCCAGTTTGTATCAGCCGTTCCTCATTGCCACCTCACTTCCCTTCCCCTTCCTTATTGATTTAATATTTTGTTAAATAAATTTTGCAATGTTTTAATTGTAATTCAATTACTGTCTCTGGGGGTAATTCAGCATGGAATGGAATCAGGGGTGTTTTAAGAGAGGAGGGGGCCCATGTGCAGCCTCCATTGGGCCCCCTCCCTCTCTGTCGGCGACTCAGCGCAGCACTAAGCGCTGCAGATTCTGGCTTCATGCCAGAATCTACTGGGCATGCGCGGGTCTCCAGGAAAATGGTGCCACGCCTACTTTCCCGGGGACAACTTTTCTGCGCATGCGCAGATCAGTGGGAAAATGGCCGCCGCAACTTTCCCAGTGAGTGTTTGCTGCTCTGCAGCGCCGATCTGGCGCTGTGGAGCAGCATTTCTTGAAACGGCGGAGAGATAAGTATAATTACCTATGGGTGCAGGGTGAGCGGTGTGGACCCGTGGGCCCGTGTGCTCCACACACCCTGCACCCCATTATAAAGACGCTATGGACGGAATTGCAAAGCTGCACACAAGCTATCGATATGCGTTGTATGAACACAAGCAGCTTTGCTAATTCCCGTCCTTGTAAATATGCTAATGTAGCAGGAGGCGTATGACACCCTCTGTATAACACCCCCTGTATGACACCCCCCTGTATGACACCCCCCTGTATGACACCCTCTGTATGACACCCCCTGTATGACACTCCCTGTCGCATTTGTGGTCCTAGCACTGCGACCAAGGTCGCATGCTGGGGATACCTATCACGACTGTCTTGATGGTGGACGGTGCCGGGCTGCCAGCCTGCTGAGTAAGCATCAGCTTACTGAGGCTGGCTGGCTTGCGAGGCCTGGAAACTGCGCCCATGGACGCAGCCCCCGGCCTTGGCACTCCAGGAAATGGGGCGGACATGCCCCCATTTCCAGGAACGCCAATGTCTGTTGGTGAGTCATAGGACGTTAGGGAGTTACAGGTAACTAGCGCTGGAAGAAGATAACTTAACTGTAACATCCTGAGCAGGTATAAAACCCCTATTTACTACAATCCACATTTCAAATGCGGTTGTAGTGTGATATTTTCATCTAATTTACGTAGCAAATTTGGGAAATATCACAAGAATGTATCAAGAGTCTCAACCTGGGACAGAGCTTGCGAGAAAGCTCTGTCCCTGCGAATCTTCACCGCACACTGGGCCTGATTCAGACCCGCTCGCGAGCGCTGAGCGCTCGCAAGCGGATCAATGTTGCCCAAGTGCGCATTCACACGGCGGAGGCGGGCTCCGCCGTGCGCATGCGCGAGACCCGAATAACGACGGCCAAGCCGTTATGGGTCTCGCACCAAAGGGGGCGTGCAGTCGATGGTGATTGACAGCACACCCCCTTTGGTGGGCGTGCCAGGGGCGTGGCTGCCCAGATGGAGGCGTTCCCATGGGAACGCCTACCGTCTGGGGCTGGCCCCACTGACATCACTAGTGATGTCAGTGGGAGTGCTTTTGGCTCTGATAGAGTCAAAAGCACTCCAGGGCTTGCGGCAACGAGACCCTATCGCAAGGGTCTCGTCGCAAGCCCGATAGTCATGATGGTCTTGACCATCGTGACCATCATTTTGGCCACTCACTATAGCTGTGGGTGGTCACCCACAGCTATGCGAGCGGCCAGGAGGCCGCTCCAAAAAGTAGGAGGGACGGCCCTGATTCAGAGAGAGCGCTCTTTCAGCGCGTCCGGCTCTGAATCAGGGCCACTGCTCACTGTATTTTTTGCAAAACATACAGGGTGGGATGTACTAACCTTGCAGAGTACATCCCGCCAGTCACCGCATTCCTACTGATCGCATATGTACTAATATATATTTCAAGCAGATCGCATTTCTCATTACAAGTATGGGAAATGCGATCTGCTTACTAAACAAATGCGAATTAAAGGGCTTGGAGCAGTTTTTCAGTGAAACTAAAATTATGGCCCTCATTCAGAGCCGTTCGCTATTTGCGGTCGTTCGTTTAAAAACAAGGGGTGGCTATTCAAATGATCCGTACGCACATTGCAGTCTGTTCACACCTCTAAGTCTGAACGAACGAGCAAAACATACGCTCGTTTATTTGTTAAAAACGCCCCCTGGCCGCTCGCACCATACGTCATGTCCGCTATTTATTAGATTAAACGAGTACATCGACCAGCGTATGAACTGCTCGCTATTCTTGTGGTTGGTGTTTGCTACCACAAATTTGCGAGCAGTTCTGGCTCTAAAATAACCCAGTGACGTGGTCAATGACGCTGCTGTTTTAAATATACACACCCATAAAACGCCCGTTTTGACCTTTAAGCACGCCTGCGTTCGGATCTCCACTCCCCATTTTCCAGCACCTTCCCCTGTTACCACCCACATACGCCTCATTTTGTCACTCAAAATAGCAGGCACTCGCTATATAGCGTACAAACGATTTTTGCCCGCACTGACTGGTTCGCGCATGCGTACTAAAAACCATACGCATGCGCAGATGTGCAAACATCGCTCGGAACGAGCGTACTGCCGCTAACGAGCGGCTCTGAATGAGGGCCTATGTGCAAAGGGTGTGAAAAGTAACACCCATTTTCACATTTAGGGGTCTATTTACTAAGCAGTATTAGGAGACAGTGTGAAAAGTGATAAGGTGCCAGCCAATCAGCTCCCAATTGTCATTTTTCAAACACAGCCTATGAGATGACAGTTGGGAGCTGATTGCTGGTACCTTATCACTTTCTTATCACTTTTCACTCTGTCTCCTAACACTGCTTAGTAAATAGACCCCTAATTTAAACAAAAAAGGATTGATAAATAGAGCCCTAAGTGAGTGAATGGGAGGAGCGTTTTCAAAGACCTTTAGTGGTATATTTCGTTTTACTAACGTTGAGATGTTGCCCATAGCAACCAATCAGATTCTACTTAACATTTATCTAGCACCTTCTAGAAGATTAATAGCTAGAATCTGAATGGTTGCTATGGGCAACTTCTCCACTTCTAAAAACTCTCACGTTAGTCAATTTACCCCTTTAGATTCTGATTGGTTGATGTGAGCAATGCCACATCCTGTGCACCAGTTCCCATAAAAGTCCTGATTATTATTTCTTTGTTATTCGTTATTGATCTAGTACCAACATAACAGGCAGCACGTTTCAGTCTCGTGTTCTTTTCCTTTGACACTATATTATTGTCTGTTCTGCTGCTTCACCTGGTTCCTTCCCATTAATTTGCATTTCACTGAAAACTTCAGTCTTGTGCCATTTCTTGCAGTGTTTCTTGTAAACAGGGCACGTTATGTGCCTGACATTTTGCACACAGCTGGAGGCCTAAGTGTTCCCCTCGTTCCCCTGTCCTAATGACCTGCAGCCGGTTGGCTCCACTAACCCACAGCTCATAGGAGACACTACAAATATCTTGCTGTAAATTAACAGAGGAGCAGGAGGTTTGAGACAATTAACTTGACTAATGCAAACTAATAACCGAGGATTTCCTCCAGATTTGCCGAGATCTGTTTAATAACTTTCTAAATGTCAGCTGAAAGAGTTTTCTGAGGAGACAGCATGCAGGATTTTATGACTCTTTCTGGAAATAAATGAAATGGTTTTCAAGTGCGGAAGGCTCCAGTCTCCTGGATATCGCTTTCATTTCACGTTGTGATGTTTTCCACTTTGTAGTTTAATGTAGGGTGGCAGAACGGAGGGTACGGACCTAATGTTATCATTTGTCAATTCACTGTGTTAATAAAATAGCGCGGATGTAAGATGTGTACTGTGTAAACCTTGGAGAAGAGTCTAACCTTTAGCTGAGATCAGGGGCATATCTATAATGGGTGCAACTGGGTACAGGGGGGCCCCACACCGCATACCCTGCACCCATAGCATACTTACCTCTCCGGAGTCCCACGTCGGAACAGGGGTCCGGCGCTCTAAAAATGATTGGAAAATGTCCGCCGCGGCCATTTTCCCGTCGTATGTAATTGCGCAGTGCAGGTAAAATGGCTGCAGCAGCCATTTTTCCGGTGACCTGTGCATACTCTATAGACTCCTTCCGCACTCTAGTGCCCAGAGTCTATAACTACGGCGCTGGCCGCGCACAGCTCAGTGCGCTGCCGGCTGCTGGGCAGAGAGGAGGGGGTAGAGCCCCTGGTTGAGATGCAAAAAAATAAAAGGACGTATTACGAAGCGCAAAACGTCCGAGGTGCAGTCAGGTCAGATCAAACTTCTCGACTCTGGTATGTGGGGTAAGTTGGCAGAGTATGGGAGGAAGAAGATGTTTGCCCTGGTCAATAGAAGAAACAGCAATAGACGGTTATACAAGATCAGCCTTATCGACGGAGAAAGAGGCCTATTGATAAATAATAACTTGCAGTATGCCGGGGTCACCATGCGGCTGTAGCCCAGTTTCTCTCGCTTCAGAATCCTGTGGTAACAGTGAACCGTTTTGCCAAGGGCCACCGTCAGATGTATGAGGGAGGGGGCTGGGTACAATGAATTCTGAATTATACCAGAATATACTAAAGGAAAATGTCAGGACATCTGTCCATGAGCTGCATCTCTAGAGAACGTGGGTCATGCAGCAAGACAACGACCCACAGCACAAAAGTCATTCCACCAAAGAATGGTTACAGAAGAAGTAATGTCAAGTTTTGGGATGGCCAAGTCAAAGTCCTGACCTTAATCCAATCAAACTGCTGTGGAAGGATCTGAAGCGAGCAGTTCAGGGGAGGAAACCCACCAACATAACAAAGTTGAAGCTGTTTTGTACGGAGGAATGGGGTAAAATTCCTCTAAGCCGATGTTCAGGACTAATCAACAATTACCGGAAACGTTTAGAAGCAGCTATTGCTGCACAAAGGGGTCATACCCGATACTGAAAGCAATGGTTCACTCACAAATATAAAATGAAATAAGTGAGTACATCTAATGTTTTTGTCTCATTTGTTTGATTTGGTTGTCTTTATCTACTTTTAAAACTAGTTTTAGGCCAAATTTCAGCAGAAATATAGAAAGTTCTCAAGGGTTCACAAACTTTCAAGCACCACTGTAAGTAATACCTCTTTTCCACCTAAATTCCGGGTCTGACCCGGAGTTGGAACAAAGTTCCTATCCGGATCAGACCCGGAATTTTGCCGGCGCCGACTCGGGATATTCCCGAGTCAGCGCCGCTCACACCGCAGTCGGGTCTGCATAGACCCGGCTTTTGCGGAGTGAAAGTGGTCGCTTGGAGATAACGTCATCTCCAAGCGCCACTGAAGCCGGACCAATCGGCCGGCTAGCAGCGCACTCCAGGTCATCGTGACCCGGAGTGCGCTGTTCTCACAGCAGGGTTTCATGGGCTACGCCCGTGTTAAACCATGCTAGTTACCTGGGTTGGATTGCCGGGTCACTTGACCCGGCGAACCAACTCTCTCCCCTTTTACACCAGGGAGCTGCCCGGGTTAACCCTTCAAAAACCCGGGTTTTAGCTCCGGTGTAAAAGGGGTATAAGTAATGCTGACTACCAGTGGCATATTTATTTGTGTCACTGCGATACTAAACAAAATATGCCGATGGTGTTTAGGTTTGTTCTTAAATGGGGCCCCCTGTTTCCCTGCTCATAGAGAGCCGCATTAGGACTCACACTCTGCTTTGTGATTACTGGCAATAACAGTCACAGCACAAATCAGTGTCAGGAATGCAGAGTGTGCGCTAGCTGCAGTATATACCCACAGAGTCACCTTGGCTAAAAAAAGTGGTTGTGTAAAGCGTCCTTCCCCGTGCGCTTAGGCCACTGATGTAGGAGAAGATGGCGGCACATCAGAGTGTTGCTGAGATACAGGGCGATGTGAGAACCGTCTGGGAACTAAGCGGAAGGAAAATCAATTCTGCCAGTTTCAGAAAACTAAAACGTGCGGCAGCGACACTGCGTGCCCCTCTAAATCAGGCGTTTATTGTCCAATCTCCGATATCTGCTGCTGTCCCTTCAATTCCGCCAGCAGCCGCAACTTCCATAGGTTTCTATAGGAGACATAATGCTGTCAGATTTACCAAGCACCCTGTAGGTGCTTTTTCTTACGTCCGGGCGGTAAGATGGCATGCTGCATTGCCATCATAGGAGCTAATATCGTGCCCAGATTGCATTGCAAATATAATCATTAATAAAAGGGTTTCTAATACCACTTTTCCACCAAAAAACCCGGGTCCGACACTGTTTACACAGGACCATTGATCTGCGTTATTCTCTGGTCAGCTCCATTCACACTGAACCTGGGTCTGCCCTGCTAAACTTGTGAGGTCATAAAAAATGGGAGGTGACTGCTCCACAACCACCAATCAGCCAATTTTAGGCATGACCCAGGTCGAATAACCCAGGTTGCGCCTTTTACTCTGCACCATTACCCAGGTCCATCCTGGGTCCGACCCTGGTAGCTTCCTGGGCTGGATTGCAGGGTCACTTGACCCAGGTTATATTTCAGGGACCCTTTTACACTGAGCTGCGACCCGGGTAGACCCAGCAATAACCCAGGTTTTTGCTCTGATGTAAGAGGTGTATAAGTGTTTGGAGATTAGCGCACCAGATAGGTACTATAATAACATAGTTGCGCAATTTGAACGTCATTTCATGGACACAAGCATCGCATAAATATTAACATAGACAGAATAAGCCCAGACTGTAAAAAATGAAGAACAGAGGAGATTTATTTCCAGGACAAATCTTTCCTGTGCTACAAATCAGAGGCAGATGACAGCCATGATACAGTATCAGAGGGCGGAAGCTGTTGATAGATATATTATATATATATAAGTCCACATCTACATTTAAGTGAGACATATTGTGCTGTCTTGTAGTAATTAGACTAATGGTTCTAGGTACGTACTGTAGTTCGGAAAGCTCGCTCTGGTCCCTGTCATTTGTGTTATTTTCGGCTGTTTACCTTTTTTGTAAATGAAATAACTGTATAATTGCTGCGAGGAAATGGCGGCCACTTTACGTACTTTGATTCATATGGGAATCAGATGGAAGATTAGAAACATTTGGGAGAGATGAGCCAGAAAACCATCTAATTGTTTGTGTAAGGTAAAAAGTTTTCTTTAATTAAAACCAGAGGCAGGTCCAGCCAGGCCAGCAGCACAGGTTCAGCTTCATCTTCACCTGGAACCCAAATAATAAATAACATGTTAAATAGAAGCAGTACAGAGCCGTCTGCAGCGCTAGTAATGGCTACTGAATCTGACAGTGTAAGGGAATGATATTTGTGCTGCACATCTGTGCGTCTGGTAAATGACACCACTATACAGGAATACAGAGGACAATAGCTTGCACTTGACTTGGTAGCCTCAATGGATCACACTTGATGAATTTTTTTTTAGAGCCATAAATAAAACAAAGGCGGTAGGGTAAAAAGTAATCCACATTGTTTATATCAGGGGTTCCCAAACTCGGCCCTCAAGGTACCCTAACAGTCCAGGTTTTAAGAATAGCCATGCTTGTGCATAGATGGTATAATCAATCTGACTGAGGTACTAATAAAGTCTCCTGTGCTTAAGGATGGAAATCCAGAAAACCTGGACTGTTAGAATTCCTTGAGGACCAAGTTTATACAATGATTTACAGTTGTTATTAATGTGCCTTCTTCTATTAAATTAAGAGTATATTGTAGACATTTTAAGCAACCCACTTGTGAGCTAAATTTCACTTAATTCTTCATTATTATATTTAGCATGCATTATTTATATAGAGCCTTAATATTATGCAGCACTTATCCGAGAATAGTTAATCACTCACATCAGTTCCTGAGTCACTGGAGCTTACAGTCTAAAGTCTCTGACACCAACCAGCCAGGACAAGTGTTAAATTGATTATTTTTCCAATTTGTTTTCAACCTTCACTGCACACCAGTAATTCTGCAAAGACCAAAGTCTAAACCAGTGAGCGGCAAGACGTAGCAAGGTCCAAAATCACACACAGAATGAACTTTTATTTGTGATAGAGGAGACTGCATTTATGTGACTGATCTGACATAGATTGTGGTCATTACATAAATACTGCACAGAGGGCCTGATTCAGACCCGCTCGCGAGCGCTGAGCGCTCGCAAGCGGGTCGATGTTGACCCGGATAGCGACGGCTTGGCTTGGTGAGGAGATTTGCTCATGTTTCAATTAGGGGTGAGCGGGTTCGGATTTCTGAAATCCGAACCCCCCCGAGCCCCCCCGATCCGAGGCCGATCCGAGTCAGGCTCGACTTTTCCCACCTGACTCGGATCTGAAATCGAGGCAAAACGTCATCATCCCGCCTTCCGGGTCTCGCGGGTTTTGGATCCTATATAAGGTACCCGCGTCGGCGCCATTTTCTCACTCGACTGTGGACAGTGAAGAGGGAGGGTGGGAGTTAGGGCTGGCTGGGCTGTGTAGTGTAGTGTAGTGTAGTGCAGAGTAGTGTTGTGCTGTGCTGTGCTGTGCTGCGCTGTGCTGCTGTTGTCCACTACTTCAAAGTCCATAGGGGCTGGCTGTGTTGTGCTGTGCTGCTGTTGTTAATAGGGGCTGTGTCCACTACTTCAAAGAGTATAGGGGCTGGCTAGACTGTGTTGTGCAGTCAGTTCTCCATAGGGGCTGTGTCCACTCCAAAGTCCTATGCAGTGTCCCAGTCCTAAAGGGGTGCTGTAGTGTTGTCCAGGGGGTGCTCTGTCCATCAGGGGTGCTCCCCCCAAGTGCTAAAAAAATTATATTTTTTGTGTGTTTGTGAATTGTGTGCGCAGTAGCCGCACGTGCATCAACAATGTAGTGCCAAGCATGCGCCTCTGTCATAAGTAAAGGGCCGGCTGGCTTGACCGTTAAAGGGTGCTGTAACCCCCAAAGTACACTCCAGTCCAAACCAAAAAAAAAAATATTTTCTGTGTTTGTGAATTGTGTGCGCAGTAGCCGCACGTGCATCAACAAAGTAGTGCCAAGCGTGCGCCTGTGTCATAAGTAAAGGGCCGGCTGGCTTGACCGTTAAAGGGTGCTGTAACCCCCAAAGTACACTCCAGTCCAAACCAAAAAAATATATATTTTCTGTGTTTGTGAATTGTGTGCGCAGTACCCGCACGTGCATCAACAAAGCAGTGCCAAGCGTGCGCCTGTGTCATAAGTAAAGGGCCGGCTGGCTTGACCGTTAAAGGGTGCTGTAACCCCTGAAGTACACTCCAGTCCAAACAAAAAAAAAAATTATTTTCTGTGTTTGTGAATTGTGTGCGCAGTAGCCGCAGGTGCATCAACAAAGTAGTGGCAAGCGTGCGCCTGTGTCATAAGTAAAGGGCCAGCTGGCTTGACCATTAAAGGGTGCTGTAACCCCCAAAGTACACTCCAAACCAAATAACAAAATATTTTTTCTGTGTTTGTGAATTGTGTGCGCAGTAGCCGCACGTGCATCAACAAAGTAGTGCCAAGCGTGCGCCTGTGTCATAAGTAAAGGGCCGGCTGGCTTGACCGTTAAAGGGTGCTGTAACCCCCAAAGTACACTCAAAACCAAAAAAATATATATTTTCTGTGTTTGTGAATTGTGTGCGCAGTAGCCGCACGTGCATCAACAAAGTAGTGCCAAGCGTGCGCCTGTGTCATAAGTAAAGAGCCGGCTGGCTTGACCGTTAAAGGGTGCTGTAACCCCCAAAGTACACTCCAAACCAAAAAAAAAATAATTTTCTGTGTTTGTGAATTGTGTGCGCAGTAGCCGCACGTGCATCAACAAAGTAGTGCCAAGCGTGCGCCTGTGTCATAAGTAAAGGGCCGGCTGGCTTGACCGTTAAAGGGTGCTGTAATCCCCAAAGTACACTCCAAACCAAATAACAAAATATTTTTTCTGTGTTTGTGAATTGTGTGCGCAGTAGCCGCACGTGCATCAACAAAGTAGTGCCAAGCGTGCGCCTGTGTCATAAGTAAAGGGCCGGCTGGCTTGACCGTTAAAGGGTGCTGTAACCCCCAAAGTACACTCCAAACCAAAAAAATATATATTTTCAGTGTTTGTGAATTGTGTGCGCAGTAGCCACACGTGCATCAACAAAGGAGCAGCGCCAAGCGTGCGCCTGTGTCCCATAAGTAAAGAGCCGGCTGGCTCATTTCTTAAAGGCTGGTGTAACCCACAAAGTGCACTACTCTCCAGCAAAAATAAAAAAATATTTTCTGTGTTTAGCAGCACGTATATATCAAATCGATATAACATAAATGGAGGACCAAACTTTCTCTGATAAAAATAAATTAGAGAAAGATCAAGAACCACTTCCTCCTAGTGCTGAAGCTGCTGCCACTAGTCATGACATAGACGATAACATGCCATCAACGTCGTCTGCCAAGGCCGATGCCCAATGTCATGATAGAGGGCACATACAATCCCAAATGACAAAGTTCAGGAAAATGACCTTGAAAAAAACATTTAAATCAGCTGAAGAGAAACGTAAACTTGCCAATATGCCATTTACGACACGGAGTGGCAAGGAACGGCTAAGGTCGATCCCTAGTATGTTCATGACTAGTGGTTCAGCTTCACATGACGATGGAAGCCCTCCTCCCACTAAAAAAATCAAAAGAGTTAAGCTGGCAAAAGCACAGCGAAGAACTGTGCTTTCTAAGAAGATATCACAAATCCCCAAGGAGAGTCCAAGTGTGGTGGTGGTTGCGATGCCTGACCGTCCCAGCACTGGACGGGAAGAGGTGGCTCTTTCCACCATTTGCACGCCCCCTGCAAGTGCTGAAAGGAGCACCCACAGTCCACTTGCTGATATGCAAATTGAAGATGTCACTGTTGAAGTACAACAGGATGAGGATACTGGTGTAGCTGGCGCTGAGGAGGAAGTTGGCGAGGGGGATTCTGATGGTGATGTGGTTTGTTTAAATCAGGCTCTTGGGGAGACAGTTGTTGTCCGTGGGATGAAAAAGCCCATCACGGTCATGCCTGGGCAGAAGACCAAACATTCCACCTCTATGGTCTGGCAATATTTCTATCCAAATCTGGACAACAACTGTCTTGCCATATGTACCATATGTAAAGGAGAAATAAGTAGGGGTAGGGACGTCAACCACCTAGGAATATCCTCCCTTATACGGCACCTGCAGCGCGTTCATAAAAAGTTACTGTCAAGTTCAGAAACTTTGGCTAAGACCGTAAGCAGTCCAGGGACACCTAAATCCCGTTGTCCTGTTGTATCCAAGCGCCTGCAAACCACACCGTCAACTCCCTCCTCATCAATTTCCTCCGTAGTCAGGATCGGAAGTAGTCCTGCAGGCCATGGCACTGGCATGACTGAATCTCCTATCCGGGATTCCTCCGGAGGATCCAGCATTGCTACGCCTACTGCTGCCGCTGCTGCTGTTGCTGCTGCTGGGAGTCGTTCATCATCCCAGAGAGGAAGTAGGAACACCACTACTTTTACTAAACAATTGACCCTCCAACAGTCCTTAGCGAGGTAGATGAAGTACGACAGCAGTCATCCTGAAGCAAAACGTATAACCGAGGCCTTGACTGCTATGTTGATGTTAGACGTGCGTCCGGTATCCGCCATTAGTGCAGTGGGATTTAGACAATTGATGGAGGTAGTGTGTCCCCGGTTCCAAATCCCGTCTAGATTCCACTTCACTAGGCAGGCGATACCGAGACTGTACAGAAATGTCAGAAAGAGTGTCCTCAGTGTCCTGAAAAATGCCGTTGTACCCAATGTCCACTTAACCACGAACATGTGGACAAGTGGAACAGGGCAGACTAAGGACTATATGACTGTGACAGCCCACTGGGTAGATGTATCACCTTACGCAGCAACAGCAGCAGCGTCACCAGTCGCAGCATCTCAGAAACGCCAGCTCGTTCCAAGGCAGGCTACGCTGTGTTTCACCGGTTTCAGTAAGAGGCACACCGCCGACAACCTCTTAGAGAAACTGAGGGAAATCATCGCCCAGTGGCTTACCCCACTTAGACTCTCCTGGGGATTTGTGATATCTGACAACGCCACCAATATTGTGCGGGCATTACATCTGGGCAAATTCCAGCACGTCCCATGTTTTGCTCACACAATAAACTTGGTGGTGCAGAATTTTCTGAAAAGCGACAGGGGCGTGCTGGAGACGCTTTGGGTGGCCCGAAAAATATGTGGCCACTTTCGCCATTCAGCGACTGCGTGCCGAAGACTGGAGCACCAGCAAACACTCTTGAACCTGCCCCACCATCACCTGAAGCAAGAGGTTGTGACACGGTGGAACTCAACCCTCTATATGCTTCAGAGGATGGAGGAGCAGCAAAAGACCATACAAGCCTATACATCCACCTATGACATAGGCAAAGGAGGGGGTATGCACCTGACTCAAGCGCAGTGGAGAATGATTTCCGTGTTGTGCAAGGTTCTCCAGCCCTTCGAACTTGCCACACGTGAAGTCAGTTCTGACACTGCCAGCTTGAGTCAGGTCATTCCCCTCATCAGGCTTTTGCAGAAGCAGCTGGAGAAAGTGAAGGAGGAGCTAAGACGGAGCGATTCCGCTCGGCATGTGGGACTTGTGGATGAAGCCCTTCATTCGCTTTGCCAGGATTCCAGGGTGGTCAATCTGTGGAAATCAGACCACTACATTTTGACCACCGTGCTCGATCCTAGGTTTAAAGCCTATGTGGTGTCTCTCTTTCTGGCCGACACAAGCCTGCAGAGGTGCAAAGACCTGCTGGTGAAAACACTGTCAGCTGAAGCGGAACGTGACACGTCAACAGCTCCTTCTTCATTTTCTCCCGCAACTGGGGCTGCCAGGAAAAAACATAGGTATCCTAAGCAACCCGCTGGCGGTGATGCAGGGCAGGCAGGACCAAGTTTGGACATCTGGTCCGGACTGAAGGACCTGGCAACAATTTCTGACATGTCTACTGTCACTGCATATGATACTGTCACCAGAATGGTGGAGGATTACATCGGTGACAGCATCCAAGTAGGCATGTCAGACAGTCCATACCTGTACTGGCAGGAAAAAGAGGCAATTTGGAAGCCCCTGTACAAACTGGCTCTATTTTAACTGAGTTGCCCCCCCTCCAGTGTGTACTCCGAAAGAGTGTTTAGTGCAGCCGGGAACCTTGTCAGCGAAAGGCGTAGGAGGTTGCTTCCACAGAATGTGGAGAAGATGATGTTCATCAAAATGAATTATCAGCTCTTCCAGGGAGACCAGCCTCCAGAACGTACAGAGGGGCCTGTGGTGGTGGATTCAAGTGGGGACGAGTTAATACTTTGTGAGGATGAGGATGTACACACTGAAGAGGGTGAGGAATCGGTGGATGAGGAGGATGAGGATGACATCTTGCCTCCGTAGAGCCAGTTTGTGCAGGGACAGATTAATTGCCAGCTTGTTTTGTGGGGGCCCAAACGAACCAATCATTTCAGCCACAGTTGTGTGGCAGACCCTGGCGCTGAAATGATTAGTTTGTTAAAGTGTGCATGTCCTGTTTATACAACATAAGGGTGGGTGGGAGGGCCCAAGGACAATTCCATCTTGCACCTCTTTTTTTTCTTTGCATTATGTACAGTTTGGGGCCTAGTTTTTCAAACTGCCATCCTGTCTGCCACTGCAGTATCACGCCTAGATGGGTCACGTGTTTGTGCCGCCCACTCGTGTCGCTTAGCATAGTCATCCAGCTACCTCGGTGCAACCTTTTGGACATAAAAACACTATTGTGAGGTGTGAGGTGTTCAGAATAGACTGGAAATGAGTGGAAATTAAGGTTATTGAGGTTAATAATAGCATAGGAGCAGAAAAACCTAGATTTTAGCTGTTTTTATGCTTTTTTTCAAAAAAATACAGATCCAAAACCCAGAACCCAAAACACGGAAGGGTGGTTTTGGCAAAACCAATCCAGATCCAAAACACGAAGAAAGATCCAGATCCAAAACCAAAACACAAAACACGAAAAGTGGCCGGTGCACACCCCTAGTTTCAATTAGGTTTTATGACATATACTTAATTCAAGTGATATCCGTTTTATCATATTAATTGATTGTATCAAATTTAATAAATTGTAACACATCGGTAATCTATTAGCGCTACTACTTTGTTTGTATTTGTGCCTTTCTACTGGGGCCTTACTACTGGGGGGCCTTACTACTGGGGGGCCTTACTACTGGGGCCTTACTACTGGGGGGCCTTACTACTGGGGGGCCTTACTACTTGGGGCCTTACTACTGGGGGTCCTTACTACTGGGGCCTTACTACTGGGGGGCCTTACTACTGGGGCCTTACTACTGGGGGGCCTTACTACTGGGGGCACTACTGGGGCCTTACTACTGGGGGCACTACAGGGGCCTTACTACTGGGGGCACTACTAGGGGCACTAAAGGGGCCTTACTACTGGGGGCACTACAGGGGCCTTACTACTAGGGGCATTACAGGGGCCTTACTACTGGGGGGCCTTACTACTGGGGCACTAGTAGAGGCACTACAGAGGCCTTACTACTCGGGGCACTACACGGGCCTTACTACTGGGGGGCCTTACTACTGGGGGCACTACAGGGGCCTTACTACTGGGGGCACTACTGTGGGCACTAAAGAAGCCTTACTACTTGGGGCACTACAGGGGCCTTACTACTGGGGGCACTACAGGGGCCTTACTACTGGGGGCCTTACTACTGGGGGCACTACAGGGGCCTTACTATTGGGGGCACTACTGGGGGCACTACAGGAGCCTTACTACTGGGGGCACTACAGGGCCTTACTACTGAGGGCACTACAGGAGCCTTACTATGGGGGCACTATTGGGAGCACTACAACTGGGGGCACTACAGGAGCCTTACTATGGGGCACTATTGGGGGCACTAAAACTGGGGGCACTACAGGAGCTTTACTATGAGGGCACTATTGGGAGCACTACAACTGGGGGCACTACAGGGACCCTTACTACTGGGGGCACTACTGGGGGCACTACAGGAGCCTTACTACTGGGGGCACTACATGGGCCTTACTAGTGGGGGCACTACTGGGGGCACTACAGGAGCCTTACTACTGGGGGCACTACAGGGGCCTTACTACTGAGGGCACTACAAGAGCCTTACTATGGGGGCACTATTGGGAGCACTACAACTGGGGGCACTACAGGAGCCTTACTCTGGGGGCACTATTGGGAGCACTACAACTGGGGGCACTACAGGAGACTTACTATGGGGGCACTATTGGGAGCACTACAACTGGGGGCACTACAGGGACCCTTACTACTGGGGGCACTTCAAGGTAAATTACTACTGGGGCACTGCAGGGAGCATTGCTACTGGTGGCACTACAAGGGAATTACAACTGGGGGCACTACAGGGGCCTTTACTACTGGGGGCACTGCAGGGGGCATTACTTTTAGGAGCATTACTACAGGGGGCATTATTACTGCTGGGGGCACTGCGTAAGGGGCACCATTACAGTGGGCATACATAAGGGGCACCATTACAGTGGGCATTGCATAAGGGGCACCATTACAAGTGGACATTTAGTGTTTTAGGGGAACTACTACTATGGGCATTGTGGAAGACCTAAGTCAGGGGGGGAACCCTTGAAAATGTTACTATGGGCCCAAAAAGTTGTAGTTACGCCCCTGATACTGTGTGTGTGTGCATAAATATATATATATATATATATATATATACACTCTAAATTACACTGTGCAAAGATGGCACATGTGCAGTGCAGAACAGATTTTTCGGACTGCCTGCGGGGACTCCTGCTGAATAGACCCCTTTATTCCAATCGCTGCTTCTTACAGACAATAACGCATGGCATTTAGCATGTTATTTAGCAGGCAAAGAAACCTCTGATCTGTTCATTGTTACTACATAAAGTAACTTAAACCCCAAAACTCCCAATGCTGTCAATCACCAAATTCCACCGGGCTCGCTAAAAAGAAAGTAACAAGTGTGTAAATTAGAGCTGCCAATTAAACAGAGACAGCTTCTAGACCCCATTCTGGTCTTAAAACATAATCTTAGGAAAGTGTAATGAAGTCTGTCACCTGCGCTCTCCACTGCACCTCTCACAGCTCCAAGATCACAGGTGGCAGGACCAGCTCTTGGAATCCCCCCATTCCCCCACACATTTGTTTCTCTGTTTGTGATACTTTTACATTCATCCAAAATACTGGAGTATTCTTCACTTGTATAAATGGGATGTATAGGGAAGACTTTGCCATGCCTGCACTGAGGTGTTTCTTGATATCATTCGCCGTGACTGCGAGCACATTACTTAATTTTGATTCTAAATTCCCGGTTATTTCCATAGCCGCCTCAGGACAGACTCCATTCAATTACATGACTATAATGAATGTCCTAGGCAGCCCAACATATGCAAGCGGGATCGAGCAGATGGGATAATATTTGTGAGGGGAAAGGAAATCTGTATTAGTTGCTGTGATGTTACTGGATGCCAGAAGGGATGAGAAAATAATGCAGACAGGTCAGGGGGCTTCGATGTTGCAGATACTGAAATAACACGATGATGAATCTCACAGCGCCCGGCAGTTCTATCAACCAACGCTCGGCCAAGTGTAGGTGGAATTGTGTAGAAAATGAAACTGAGTTCATATGCAATGTAATGAAAGAGACGTATTGTTTCTGTATAGGATAAAAGTTAGGGCTGGTGATACACAGACCATCAGATTTACCTCTAATCACTCCACCCCAACTTCAATGGCTATTAAAAGGTTAAAAGGGAAGTGTCATATCATTTGGTGCAGAGTATAATATGTAAAGCAACATCTGTCTATATGTTGTCATAATCTTCAGGGCTATATCTGCATGACATGATCGTATATATATATATATATATATATTAGGGATGTGCGCCGGACCATTTTTGCCGGATTTGGATTTGGTTCTAATTCGTCGTCCGGCTTTGGATTTGGATTTGGATTTGCCAAACTGCGGTGACTGGCTTTGGATTTGGATTTGGATTTGGATTTTTTTACAAAAATTGACAAAAAAAGCTAAAATCACATAAATTGGTCTTTTTTTTCTTCCTAGAGTATTATTAACCTCAATAACATTAATTTCCAGTCAATTTAGACCATATCACAGCTTATAATATTGTTTTCAACATTATTGGCCAAAGGTTGCAGTGAGCTGACTGGTTACTAAGCGACAAAGCAGCGGCACAACGACACAGACACCACAGTATAAAGCACATCTATGACACATTGCCAAACAGCAGTGGCAGAAATGAAAAGTAGTGCACCCACCCAGTGGGGTACGGCCAGCAGAGTCACAGTACTTGTTTACAAAGTGGGCTACGGCCCTAGGAGTCACAGTGCACAATCTTATTAGCATTACACCGCACATAGGGCCTGATTCACATTACACCATAAAGTAGTGTCTCTTATTTATGTTACGACACACAGTAGTGCCCCTTTTACACAATGCCCACAGTAGTGACCCTTTTACACAATGCCCACAGTAGCGGTGTCCCTTACACAATGTCCCCCAGCAGTGGTGCCCCCTATGCAGTCCCCTTAGTAGTAGGGTCCACTATGCAGTGCCCCCAGTAGAATTCCCCCCAGTAGTATGCCCCCCATTAGCAGGCCCCCCCCAGTAGTATGCCCCCCATTAGCAGGCCCCCCCAGTAGTATGCCCCCCATTAGCATTCCACCCAGTAGTATGCCCCCCCAGTAGTATGGCTCCCCCAGTAGTAGGCTGCCCCAGTAGCAGGCCCCCCCAGTAGTAGGCTGCCCCAGTAGTAGCCCCCCCTGTAGTATGGGCCCCCCCTGTAGTATGGCCCCCCCTGTAGTAGGCTGCCCCAGTAGCAGCCCCCCCCAGTAGTAGTAAGCCCCCCCAGTAGTATGGCCCCCCCCAGTAGCAGGCCCCTCAGTAGCATGGCCCCCCCAGTAGCAGACCCCCCCAGTAGTATAGCCCCCCCAGTAGCAGGCCCCTCTGTAGTATGGCCCCCCCAGTAGTATAGCCCCACCCAGTAGCAGACCCCCCCCAGTAGTGCAGACCCCCCCAGTAGTATAGCCCCCCCCCAGTAGCAGGCCCCTCTGTAGTATGGCCCCCCAATAGTGCAGATCCCCCCAGTAGTATGGCCCCCCCAGTAGCAGACCCCCCCAGTAGTATATCCCCCCCAGTAGCAGGCCCCTCTGTAGTATGGCCCCCCCAGTAGTATTGCCCCCCCCAGTAGCAGACCCCCCCCCAGTAGTGCAGACCCCCCCCAGTAGTATAGCCCCCCCAGTAGCAGGCCCCTCTGTAGTATGGCCCCCCCAGTAGTATAGCCCCCCCAGTAGCAGACCCCCCCAGTAGTGCAGACCCCCCCCCAGTAGCGCCCCCGGACCTTTGACAAGTAAAAAAATAAAAAAAATAAAACTTACCTGATTCCCCGCTCCCGCGCCGTCCGCTCTGTCACACGCTGAGGAGGGAGCCGGAAGACGGAGCTCATGTGTGAGCTCCAGCCGGCTCCCTCCGTGCAGCAGCCAATGAGAGTCTGTGACTCTCATTGGCTGCTGTAACAAACACACAGCTGCCGCTGGCGGCTGTGTGTCTGTGTCTGTGTAGGGCAGAGCGCTATCACTGCGCTCTGCCCTACACGCGAGGAGACCTGATGTTGGATTCTCTAGTGAGAATCCGACATCAGGCGGCCGCCGTTCGGCCCCAAACGGGGATCCGAGTCAGGCGGTGAACACCCGAACAGGGTTCGGGTGGACTCGGATCCCCAATGTTCGGAGCGGTTCGGATTCCACAGAATCCGAACCGCTCATCTCTAATATATATATATATATATATATATATATATATATATATATATACATACTGTATATATATACAGTATCTAGTGCCAGGTATAACACTGCTGGTTCTGAGCTGGGTGCAAAGCAAAAAGAGCAAGTAACTTTGCACCTGGACCAACCATGCTACACTACAAGTGGGGTAAATAGATGTATTATTTTTGTGCATGCAGGGTAAATACCAGCTGCTTTTACATGTAGCCCACAAATGCTGGACAGTGTTATTATTACACTGCAATTTAGATGTCAGTTGGGTTACACCCCTCCCAAATCTAATGGTGGGTACACACCTAAGCGATATATCTGCAGATGATGGTCGTTCATACACACTGAGCAACCATGATCTGCATGCTGCAGCGGGTCCCGGCGGCCGGGGGGCGGGTCGGATATGGTAGTTGGCTGTGCTTGTTGCCCCTGGCTCAGCCTCCTTCCAAGTGTATCAGCGTCGGGCAGCGGCAGCCTCTGCCGCTGATCAGTTTGCTAATGGCTCCAGTCATGGTCAGTAGCGTGCCCGCGATTCAGGCCTGTGGGTGGGCGTGGCTTTGCCGCTCATTGCGGCCGCCATCTTGCTGCCACATGTCCCCAATGACTGTCCAGGTCCGCACTGCGCTTGGTATTCAGGCTACCAATCCCCCGCCTTCCTCTGTTTTTGCTAGACCTATGCCGTTGTGTCTTTTGCAACCCCTATGTTTGCCGGTGTTGCTGCTGTACCCACGGGTCTCCCTTCGATGGTCATGGCGGACGAACCTGATGCGACCATTAATGTGTCGGTTGATGGTCCTGGCTCCCGTCCTCCTGTTGAGTCCATTGCACATGCTCTATGGGGTAGTAAGCAGATGAGTTCCCCGTCCACCTCTGATACTGATAACTCGGGGGAATAGAGGCGGAAGACGGTGATTCTCATCATAGATCCCGGTGATCACGCTCATCTAGTGAGGACAGTTCGGTTCCCCCGGGGGCGTCTAAGGGTGGAGTGGTACACTGCGATAATAGGCATTACTTGAAGGCTGCGTCGGAGAATTCATGACAGGATTCACATGGGAGAAAATGTTAATGTTTTTTTGCCCTTAGAGTAAAATCTACAAAGGATTTCAGGGCAGCTAAGTGACGTGGGGTTATGGGGGAGGAGTAATATTACTCATACCATAATTGGCAGGCAGGTTTCTTTATATTTGTGGTGTGTATGCTATCGGGTTCCTTCATTTGATGCATTCTATGTTTTCGTTCTGTAAGTAACTCATCCTGTAGGAAATATGACGAGGTAAGCAGTCAGGATCCCCGATCATTGATTTTGTCTGCAGGGATGTGGAGGTTTGGTTAGAGGTGACCCAGCTGGCCCCCCACCCTTTCAGTCCCTGCCCCCGTCGCTCAACACGAGATGGTGCTATGCCTTCAACGGTTTCAACTGCACGGCAAGAACTTGTTGCAGGTCCCAGCGTGCATGCCTTCGATGTGGGGGGCCACACCCTGCATAGGATTCCTTCCATGCCAAATCTGGTACCACTCACGGCCGTCCAACTGCCGGTGACGTATCTAAGTAAGGCGACACCATCTATACGCCTTGGTCGTATGTTGCGCTGGCTTGGCTGTATCGGCCCTGTTTCTCACTGTTCCACAGAAAAAATTTTAAGCCTGCGTTGCTGCTGCCACACATAGTGCTCGCAAAGTCATGAAAGAGGTAGAGCTGGGAAGGATGGCAGGTCCCTTCCCGACCCCCCCCCCCATTCATTTAGCACCTGCCTTACCTGCATGGATTCTCGGTCAATTACGCTATTCCTCCGGAATGGTGTCATGTGCGGTATCAGTCCTTCGACCAGGCTTTGGAGCTAGTTTCAGGCATCTGGCCCAGTATCCTTGTTGGCTATGATTGATGTGGAATCAGCTTTCCGCCTATTGCCCCTACACCCGCATTCTTTTAGATTCATGGGTTTTTCACTTGCAGGATGGTTTCTACATGGACAAATGCTTGCCTATGTGCTGTTCCATATCGTGTGCCCCTTTCATGTGCATTGGTCCAGCTGATTCCCTTGCTGGGATAATTGACTTTCAATGCAGTCGTTGTTTACCTTTTCGGTGTCTCTGTTGCATGCGAGAAAACGGAAAGGCCTCTGACGCATCTCTCCTTCCTGGGTATCGAGATAGTAACCTTATTGGATTGAGGTTGTGTTAGGCGTGGGTAATCTCACCCTGCGTCAAGTGCAGTCCATGCTTGCTTTTTTCCACTTGCCTGCAGGGTCATTCCCATGGGGAGGATCTTCTGCTGAAGATTGGAAGGGTCTATTGCAGACGACCTCCACACCCATTATTTGTTATGTTTGTCGGCCGAGATCAAGCACAACTTGCGAGTTTGGAATGCGTCCCTTTCCCAGTTCAACGGAATGAGTATCTGGCCTGCCCACCCTGCAGTAACACTCAGCTGCCATTTTTTACTGATGCTGCTGGCGTGACTGGCTTTGGAGCCTACCTCGTGGCCGTTGATGTGGGCTGCGGATGGGTTTACTAAAGAGTGTGCTGTTCCTTGAGGTGTTCTCCATTGTGGTTGCGTTGAAACTCTGGGGGGACCACTTGAAGAACGCTAGTATGAATTTATGTTACGACAACCTGGGCCTAGTGCATGCGATTAACTGTCAAAGTTCATCCTCTCTACTAGTTGTTCATCTGCTAACGAGACTTGTGCTGTGTTGCCTGCTGATTAATGTCCATTTTGTTGCCAGACATGTGCCTGGTGTACAGAATGGGATTGCGGATGCACTGTCGCGGTTCAACTGGCTTCGGTATCGGGAATTATCCTCTTAAGCCAATCTGTCCAGTGACCAATGTCCTCCTTATGTTTGGCAGTTCATCAGGCCGGCATGGAGGAATTAGCTTTGAGGGCCATTGTCCTGGGACTTGTTATTAGACAGGTTGGCTGGAATGGGAGCGTTAACGGGTTCCGGTGGCTCAGGCAGGTAAGAGCTTGCAGCAAGTCATGCTGGTTTTTATTTTGGACCTGTATTCGCAAGGGCACTCGCTCACTGTGTTAAGGCGTATTTTATCAGGCATGTCAATTTTCTCTGCATTATATGACGGGTGCGACCCCTCCAGGTTCTTCATAATTTCAGGGGCCTGGAGGGGTTGGTTATGGTCGACCACTACGGCGGTTGACTGCAGGCGTCCCATTGATATTTCAATGTTGCTTTACTAGGTGGCTGCAGACCCTTCGGTTTGTTTTTTCAGCTTTTTGTATGCTTGCTGTTTCAATTAGGTTTTGCCATGGCGCTTCATGGAGCGTTTTGTGTCTGCAAATTATTTGCCCCCTCTAAGAGGGCTGACCCACCACTCACTATTGTGGATGTAATAGTATGCCCAGACGTGATGCTATGCCTTATACAGCGCCCCAGGATGGACCAGGCTGGTAGTGGGCACTGGCTTTCACTTCAACAATATCCCATTCCTGCAGTATGTCCGGTGGTGCTGGTGTGCACTTTAAGCAGATGCGTGGCGATCGGGATGGGGCATGGTTGATGCGTGGGGATGGATCCCTAATTACGAAATACCAGTTTTGTCCTGTTTTGAAGCATTGTTTGGCATCTTTAGGGCTCGAGCCGGGTGAGTTCAGTACTCACTTTTGTACAATAGGAGCTGCTACATAGGCAGCTTCTGCTGGCTTATCTGACTGGGATATCCAATCCCTTGGTCGGTGGCATTCTGCTGCGTCCTGACGCTATATTCGTCTGGGTTTAGCATGTTTTTATTCCAACGTAGCTCACAGGAGGCCTAACCACTCGCCGACCTATGAGGCCCAATTAGCTTCTGAATTATATTATTATTATATTATTATATCATGGTGTGATTGTTAGTTTACACCTGTTTTTTTTCTATGTTTTTTGCCTCAAGTCTGGTTAGCTACGTTGTTCCCCTCCCCCTTCCCCACTCTTTGTTATGTTTCCATGTCTTGGTGTGGTGTGCCTGTGGTTCGACTGCTTTGTTTGTGTTTTTCTTTCCATGTTATAAAGTGCCACATATGTGTGGGAATGGTTAGGTCAGCGCACTGCCCTGGTTTTTGCTCTCTCTTGTCATTAGGGACTTCCATTTGATGGCAGAAGCCCTGTCTGGTGTGGTCCTTCATTGTCCAGAGGAGTGTTTTGAGGAATGCTGGTTCTGGTGTGCGGTTGGATGTGGCTAGGTGGAACGTCAATATTGCAATGGTGAAGTACATGTGGAGAATGGTGGTGGTGTAGTAGAACATGTGAAGATGCAATTCAGGGATGCACATTTGTATCGTGGAGATGGTGTGCAGCTTAGTCCTGCAGGTTTGGCATGGAAATAGGGGGTGTGGCCTTCGAGCAAGGGGCATTGGAACTGTCCTGCAAATTACACCACACAGTAGCACAATCTTATTCACATTACACTGCACATAGTCCCCCTGATTCACATTACACCACATAGTAGTGTCCCTTATTCACATTACACTGCACATAGTGCCCTTGATTCGCATTACACCAAATAGTAGTGTCCCTTATTCACATTAAACTGCACATAATGCCCCTGATTCACAATAAACCACAGAGTTGTGTCCCATATTCACATTACACCTCACATAGTGCCCCTGATTCACATTACACAGCACATAGTGCCACTGATTCACATTACACCGCACATAGTGCCCCTGATTCACATCACACCACACATAGTGCCCCTGATTCACATCACACCGTACATAGTGCCCCTGATTCACATCACACCGCACATAGTGCCCCATATTCACATTACACCTCACATAGTGCCCCTGATTCACATTACACCACACATAGTGCCCTTGATTCACATTACACCACACATAGTGCCCCTGATTCACATTACACCACACATAGTGCCCTTGATTCACATTACACCATACATAGTGCCCCTGATTCACATTACACCACACATAGTGCCCCTGATTCACATTACACCACACATAGTGCCCCTGATTCACATTACACCACACATAGTGCCCCTGACCACATTACACCGCACATAGTGCCCCTTATTCACATTACACCTCACATAGTGCCCCTGATTCACATTACACCGCACATAGTGCCTCTGATTCACATTACACCACACATAGTGCCCCTGATTCACATTACACCACACATAGTGCCCCTGATTCACATTACACCACATAGTGCCCCTGATTCACATTACACCACACATAGTGCCCCTGATTCACATTACACCACACATAGTGCCCCTGATTCACATTACACCACACATAGTGCCCCTGATTCACATTACACCGCACATAGTGCCCCTGATTCACATTACTCCACACATAGTGCACCTGATTCACATTACACCACATAATGGTGTCCCATATTCACATTACACCACACATAGTGCCCCTGATTCAAATTACACTGCAGATAGGGCCAGATTCAGAACCGCTCGCGAGTGCTGTGCACTCGCAAGTGGGTCGATGGTGGCCCAGTGCGCATGCGTGAGACCCGGATAGTGACGGGCACACTGTTGCTCCCGGTCTCGTACCAAAGAGGGCATGCTGTTGATGTTGCGTTACATGTTGAGTATCACGAGTATCACAAGTGATGTCAGTGGGAGAGATTTCGGCTCTGTGAGAGCCGAAATCTCTCTGGGGCTTGCGGAAACGAGACCCTACCACAAGGGTCTCATCGCAAGCCCAATGGTCACGATGATCTTGACCATCGCGGCCATCTTCCTGGCCACTCGCTATAGCTGTGGGTGGTCACCCACAGCTATACGAGCGGCCAGGAGGCCGCTCTAAAAATTCAGAAGGACGGCCCTGATTCAGAGCGAGCGTTCTGTCAGAGCGTCCGGCTCTGAATCAGTGCCATAGTGCCCCTGATTCACATTACACCACACATAGTGCCCTTGATTCACATTATACCGCATATAGTGCCCCTGATTCACATTACACCACATAGTGCCCCTGATTCACATTACACCACACATAGTGCCCCTGATTCACATTAAACCACACATAGTGCCCCTGATTCACATTACACCACACATAGTGCCCCTGATTCACATTACACCGCACATAGTGCCCCTGATTCACATTACTCCACACATAGTGCCCCTGATTCACATTACACCACATAGTGCCCCTGATTCACATTACTCCACACATAGTGCCCCTGATTCACATTACACCACATAGTGCCCCTGGTTCACATTACACCGCACATAGTACCCCTTAGTCACATTACACCGCACATAGTGCACCTGATTCACATTACACCACATAATGGTGTCCCATATTCATATTACACCACACATAGTGCCCCTGATTCAAATTACACTGCAGATAGGGCCTGATTCAGAACCGCTCGCGAGTGCTGTGCACTCGCAAGTGGGTCGATGGTGGCCCAGTGCGCATGCGTGAGACCCGGATAGTGACGGGCACACCGTTGCTCCCGGTCTCGTACCAAAGGGGGCATGCTGTTGATGTTGCGTTACATGTTGAGTATCACGAGTATCACAAGTGATGTCAGTGGGAGAGATTTCGGCTCTGTGAGAGCCGAAATCTCTCTGGGGCTTGCGGAAACGAGACCCTACCACAAGGGTCTCATCGCAAGCCCAATGGTCACGATGGTCTTGACCATCGCGGCCATCTTCCTGGCCACTCGCTATAGCTGTGGGTGGTCACCCACAGCTATACGAGCGGCCAGGAGGCCGCTCTAAAAATTCAGAAGGATGGCCCTGATTCAGAGCGAGCGCTCTGTCAGAGCGTCCGGCTCTGAATCAGTGCCATAGTGCCCCTGATTCACATTACACCACATAGTGGTGTCCCTTATTCATATTACGACACACAGTCCCTTATACACATAATGCCCACTGTAGTAGTTCCCCTTATACAAGTAATGCCCACAGTAGTTCCCCTTATACACATAATGCCCACAGTAGTTCCCCTTATACGCATAATGCCCACAGAAGTTCCCCTTATACACATACTGCCCACAGTAGTTCCCCTTATACACACAATGCCCACTGAAGTAATTTCCCTGATACACATAATGCCCACTGAAGTAGTTTTCCTTATACAATGTCCACTGTAGTAGTGCCCCTAATGCAATGCCCCCTGTAGTAGTGCCCTTATTGCAGAGCCCCCAGTAGCAGTGCCCCTTATGCAATGCCCCCTGTAGTAGTGCCCCTTATGCAATGCCCCAGTAGTAGAGCCCCTTTTGCAATGCCCCCTGTAGTAGTGCCCTTATTGCAGAGCCCCTAGTAGTAGTGCCCCTTATGCAATGCCCCCTGTAGTAGTGCCCCTTATGCAATGCCCCCAGTAGTAGAGCCCCTTTTGCAATGCCCCCTGTAGTAGTGCCCTTATTGCAGAGCCCCCAGCAGTAGTGCCCCTTATGCAATGCCCCCAGTAGTAGTGCCCCTTATGCAATGCCCCAGTAGCAGAGCCCCTTATGTAATCTCCCCAGTAGTAGTGCCCATTATGCACTGCCCCCTGTAGAAGTGCCCTTTATGCAGTGCCCCCAGTTGCAGTTCCCCCAGTAGTAGTGTCCCTTATGCAATGCCCATAGTGTCCCTTATGCAGTGCCCTCGGTATTAGTGCCCCTTATGCAGTGCCTCAGTATTAGTGCCCCTTATGCAGTGCCTCAGTATTAGTGCCCCTTATGCAGTGCCTCAGTATAAGTGCCCCTTATGTAGTGCCTCAGTATTAGTGCCCCTTATGCAGTGCCTCAGTATTAGTGCCCCTTATGCAGTGCCTCAGTATAAGTGCCCCTTATGTAGTGCCTCAGTATTAGTGCCCCTTATGCAGTGCCTCAGTATTAGTGCCCCTTATGCACTGCCTCAGTATTAGTGCCCCTTATGCAGTGCCTCAGTATTAGTGCCCCTTAAGCAGAGTCCCCTGTTTTGCAACTCCAAACCCTCAAGCATAAGTCCAAGTAGATGCTCCAGCTGCAATTTTTTAATTTGAAGGTGATCTCCCTTCATAGAATCGTCTGTTGTATCAAGGCTCAAGTAGCTCATAAGGCATAAAATTGTATACTTTTCATTCATTTATTGATCAAAATTATACATGTGTTACACAAATGATGTGAACTCTAGGATAATTGGTACCATTAAGGGGATAATGACATTCATGAGTGCCAGTCAATGAGATGACATTCAGGCTTGAGTTTCGATGATCGAGCCTTATTTATTACCAACACAGGCTTATGCACGCATTCAGTGTTATTTTATTCATTGGGTTCTGCTTATTCATTTCTAATTGAAGATCTCAACATATTTAAAGTCGCATTTAATCAGAAAGTCAGCAAGTTTTGAAGAGCTCACAAAATTTCTAGCACAACTGTATAATTTCTTATAATATTATAGAATATTATTATATCTCTGTTCTTAGGGAGGTCTCATCTCACATAGAGTAAGAGTTTTACATAAATTGAAGCCCACACAAGCTAGAAGTCTGAACGTTGTTTTATTTAGAAGTGTACAGTTTTCCTGCTTAAATTATTTAAAATGCTCACAGTTCCTGACTTTCAGCAAAATTCACTACAATTTCTGATTTCTAAAGTAATACAAGTTAGATAGAGTTAACACTTCACTTCATGAGTTTCACGTATCAATGGTGCAGCATCCTCATATAACAATTCTACACTGCTGGGGACCCTGCTCCTTCCAATATGTAACTCTCAGTCTGTGACTTCCTGTATCAGTGTGACAGCAGCCTCATATCACTGCTCTGTGCTGCTGGGGTCCCTGCTCCTCCCACTATGTAACTCTCAGTCTGTGACTTCCTGTATCAGTTTGACAGCAGCTTCATATCACTACTCTGTGCTGCTGGGAACCTGCTCCTCCCACTATATAACTCTCAGTCTGTGACTTCCTGTATCAGTGTGACAGCAGCCTCATATCACTACTCTGTGCTGCTGGGAACCCTGCTCCTCCCACTATGTAACTCTCAGTCTATGACTTCCTGTATCAGTGTGACAGCAGCCTCATATCACTGCTCTATGCTGCTGGGGACCCTGCTCCTTCCACTATATAACTCTCAGTCTGTGGCTTCCTGTATCAGTGTGACAGCAGCCTCATATCATTACTCTGTACTGCTGGGGACCCTGCTCCTCCCACTATGTAGCTCTCAGTCTGTTGCTTCCTGTATCAGTGTGACAGCAGCCTCATATCATTACTCTGTACTGCTGGGGACCCTGCTCCTCCCACTATGTAGCTCTCAGTCTGTTGCTTACCACTGCCTCCTTTGTTCTCTTTATGTCATTTTTTGTGACATCTACTCCAAAATGACTGTAATAATAATACTGGTGATACATAATATTAAAGTAAATGAATCAATGATAAATATTCTGCTTATAGTGGTTGGTAAAGATGATGGAAGTTGCTGCAGAACAGGCCATCAGACATGTGGAGTGTCGGTAATACAATTGTTGAGCGCCATCTTTCCTCTATCTTTCTGTGTTAGCGGTATGTATGGAGTATAATAAGGGCAATGTGTTGCCAGTGGGGTGAGGGGAGGGATACTAGGCACCAGGGACCCTCCTTTTGGGGTGACCATGACTAACGAATAGCTAAGTGCAGTTGGTAGATATATAAATATTTAAATGTGCATCTTCCCAACATATCTGTTCTGCAAATGGTCAGGTAGGAAATCTCGGAGAAGTGTATGAATTGTGTATGAGGCCGGTATGGGTGGGTACGCACCTGCACAATATCAGCTTGATTTGGCTGATTTAGCCAAAAGCGGAACGTCAAATGGGGCATATCGTGCAGTGTGTACACCCGATTTGCGCTCTCCCGCGGTCACATGCGTTATCGTGTGACTGTCCGTGCTGCACAGCTAATCACACGATATCGCATGCAGAGCCATACATATTAATGAAGGACGGAACAAGTGATCGTTCCATCATACATTAAATCAAGCAGTGTGTACGGGCAATCCTGTGATTTCCAGGGTGAAGGCAAATCACCCTGAGCATCGGCACGATTGCCCGTCGTTTTGGTGTGTACCCACCAGTGGCAGCTCTAGTGCTGCAGCCCCACCTCTGGAGCTCCCACCCTTACTGTTAGAAATACTACTTCTGACACAGGGGTATATTTGCTAAAGTGCAGGTGTTTAGATGTGGAGATGTTGCCTATAGCAACCAATCAGATTCTGCTTATCATTTATCTAGCACCTTCTAGTAGATAATATCTAGAATCTTATTGGTTGCTATGTGCAACATCTCCACTTCTAAAAACCAGCACTGTAATAGATATACCCCTTACTGTAGGTTTGGGATATTGTCGTTTATTTACTAAACCACAGAAGGAGTTTTTCTCGCCCGCATGCTGCAGCTTACAGCGCGACAATTCTACATTTTCGTATACATGAGTAGGTTGGGAAGATCATGTTTATCAATACAATAAACCAAGTTTGTGTTTTATTTTTACTAGCAATTTAATAGCATAGAAATTTGTAACTGCAGTATTTGTTTTCTTTACAGTGTTGCGGTTACAGGAAACATTTTGGCGACTGATGCAGAGTAAGAACCTGTTGCCGGGTGACGACGAACTGAGTGTTTGATAAATGTCTGAAATGCCAAACATATCAACATGATCGACAAGAACCAGATGTAAGAATTAATCATGTATAAGCCAAAACTAAATTGTATTGTAAACTAACGAATAAACATACACATTCAGTACATCATCTAATACATGTCCAGTTATGTGAAATTAACTGATTATCCAAAGTACCCTTAGTCCCCATTAGTTTGGCTAATCAATGTTCTGCTCTAGGGGCCTGATTCAGAGATTTTCACTAATGCAATCGCAGTGGCTTAAATATGCTAATACCATCCAATGCACCGCCAAACCCGGTGCATATCATTAATTGGTGCAGGGTGTGCGGTGCACACAAGCCCCCGGGTCCAGGGGGGGCCCGCACCGCACTCCCTGCACCCATATTATGTAAAACGTACCTCTCCGAGGCCCCACGTCAGGTCTCCCAGTGCTGCTCAATGCTCAAGCACCGTAAAATGGCCGCTGCTGCCATTTTTTCGGTGTTTTGCGCATGCGCTGTGAGGAAATTGCTGGGAAAATGGCGGCTGCGCAATTTCCCTGGCGATCTGCGTATGCGCAATAGACTCCGGGCTCACTCTAGTTCCCAGAGTCTATTGATTCTGCGGTGGCCGGTCAGCAGCGTCAGTCGGCTGCAGGCCGCCGGAGTGAGAGGAGGGGGCCCATGGCGGGGGATGCGCATGGGCCCCCTCCTCTCTAAACACGCCCCTGAGTCGAACATAGGGACGCCCACTGCTGCCATATCATAGCCAACCAGCGACGTACAACAGTGTAAACAACGGTTCCGTCGTCACACAATGGGCAGTCATACAGCATGGGTGTAATCTACAAAGCTTTTCTGCGAAATATTCACCTTATTCCACATGACAGAATGGTGAAATTTGTGTGTAGTTATTTTGCTTGTGTGTATTTAGAGGACTCAGAAAGAGCATTTGCTCCCCCCCGTCCCTCCCTCCACACACTTTCGATGCTTCTCTTCCCTCTAAAGTAATCATGATTTTGGAAATAATGTATCGCAAAGACTATAAAGGATTCCAGGAAATCTTTGCATCCTTTGCCGAGTGGACTTCAAAGGCTGGAAATGGGCGTAATTTCAGGGGCCATCTTGTCGCACCCTCGGAGTGTCTGTCTGTGTGCACGAGGTGAGAGCAGTAAGGGGGGAAATCACACACAGTGCCTCTCACAGACGTTGTCAAAGTCCATTAAGAACAAAAAGTAATTGTAATAAACAATAATAGTCTTGGTAAACAACCGTCAGCTCAGCGTCAGGTCTGTATGTGAAGCTCAGGGGTAGCAGATTATGTTCACAATGTGAAGCAATGTAGACTCATGGCATGAATCAGAGTCTATGCATGTGTCTGAGGCTCACTGCGTATGCATCACGATTGTTAGCGCACCGAAACGCAGAGCGGATTTGGACGCAGGGATTGTGGCCCCGTAGCCAGAATGTAGAGAACCTAAAGGGAGTAAGGTCCAAAACTGGTTCTTTATATGAATAGTACCACGGCCATGAAACACAATTCCTGTATCTCACATTGTGGAACTAAGGGTCTGATTCAGAGCCGGACGCTATTTGCGCTCGCTCGTTCAGAAAAAGGGAGTGGCTATTTAAATTAACCATTCGCTCTTTGCGGTCTGTTGACGCCTCCATGTCTGAACGAGCGAACAAAACATGCGGAAGTTTTTCTGTGCAAAACGCCCCTTGGCCGCTCGCATCATACGTCATGTCCGCTATTTATTAATCGAGTACATCGACCAGCGTATGAACTGCTCGCTATTCTTGTGGTTGGTTTTCCTACCGCAATCATGCGAGCAGTTCTGGCTAAAAGACACCCAAGTGACGTGGTCGATGACGCTGCTTTCTTAATTATGCACACCCTTAAAACGCCCATTTTGACCATTTGGCACGCCTGCGTTCTGATTTCCACTCCCCGTTTTCAAGCACCTTCCCCCGTTACCACCCAGAAACGCCTCATCCTGTCACTCAAAATAGCAGGCATTCGCTATATTGCGAGCACACGATTTCTGGCCGCACTGACTTGTTCGCGCATGCGTACTAATACCCATACGCATGCGCAGATGTGCGAACATCGCTCGGAATGAACGAGCGGCCGCTTACGAGCGGCTCTGAATGAGACCCTAATAACTATAGTATAATACTAAGCATGTCTGTAATAAACGGCTAGAAACTGACATTCTTGCGTTAGAAGACCTCGCTGCATCATTAAAGCGCAGTTTGCGCCACTGTCTCTTCTGTTTTATCAAGTGTGCTAGAGTTGGCTGTCTCCATGCTACAGGTGTACACATACGCTGTCCGCCTTAGGGGTCAAGCCAATTAGCCACGAAGGATGTGAGTTGCCGTTGTCACAGCGTTAAAACGCCGGTGTCGGCACCTCACCTCACACCCCCCGCGGCCGGCTCTGAGCCCGAATGGCGGTGCGAGCACTCTTGTGCAAGTTCAGGCTGCCGTAAAGTGCGGCTATTGCCATGATGACTCGCACCCGCAAGATCATCGCGGCTAATTGGATCGAGCCCCTAGACAACATATAACTGAAACATTGTTGCAAATGGCTTGGGAAATATGCAGCAAATATGGATGATGCAGCAGGAGCTATTACAGGAATTTGTGTATTTCATGACATTGCGCAGGTGATACAAATATTTATTACTTTTATTTTAGATTTAGAGGGCGAATATTCCATTTAAGTGCTGCGGTATTAGACATAATCATAAATTATTATATAAAAAAGGAACTAATTATAAGCAAGCACTGGGTGTGGGCAAATGACATTTCAGTGTAGGAAGGTTCATTGCTTTATATCTGATGCGCTGGATAAACCGGAATGTCCTCTCAGACACTACTCTGCAGAGACGGCTCAGACAGCTGGAATGTGCTGAGTGACAGATAGGTGGAGATGCAACAATCCGTCCAGACACCAGTGACTCACCTGTGGAATCCAATGACTCACCTGTCAGCCCCGGACTCACCTGTGGGACAGCGCCTCCTAGTGGTAATAGAGACCATCTTTCACTTACCGTCTTTCCCCGATAATAAGACACTGTCTTATTTTTTTTTTTTTGGTCAAAAAAACTCCATAGGGCTTAATTTCGGGGTAGGGCTTATTTTAATTCACATTGACAGCAATTTCAATAAACAGGTAAGTGTGAACAAAATAATCTACCTTTATTCAAAAATGGTCATGTCATTCTTTACTTACCTTTATTTTATTTCCTCTTTCTCTCTACTCTCCTCCGCGGCGCTGCTGTAAATGACGCTGCCACGCATGCCAGCTTGCGCATGCTCACTGTGAGAGAGTGAGACGCTGCAGCTGTGATTGGATGCCACTGTTAAATCTTTAACAGCGGCATCCATTTCATGCGGGGGGTGGAGCTTGGGGCATTTTAGTGTAGCGCAGGGACCGGATAAAATGGGGATTTTGTTAGGGCTTATTTTCTGGGTAGGGCTTATTATTTTGGACTGTTTTTCAAAAGTAAGGGTAGGGCTTATATTCGGGGTAGGTCTTATTATCGGGGAAACATGGTAGTAACAGACTGGTTTTATATATATATATATATATATATATATATATATATGGGATGCAGTCAGGATGCCGACGGTCAAAATGCCGGCCGCCGTCATCCCGACTGTTTAGTCCCGGCAGGGGTCCAATGACAGGCCTACGCCGGGAGCCCGACGCCTGGCATACCAAGCAAAGGTAAGCTCGGCGGCGGGCGCGGACAGGCGTGAGGTGGGAGGGTTAGGTTAGGGGCTCCCGGGAGGACTTAAGGTTAGGCACCCCCCCGGGAGGGTTAGGGTTAGGCTGGGGAAAGGGGGGGTTAGGGTTATGCACCCCCGGGGGGGAGTTTAGAGTTAGGCACCCTCCCGGGTGACTTAGGTTTAGGCTGCTGGAATGGGGGGGTTAGGTTTAGGCACTTAGAGGGGGGTTAGGGATTAGGCACTAGGGGGGGAGGTTAGGTTTAGGCAACCGTAAGGGGGGTTAGGGTTAGCGGGGGGAGAAGCTTAGGGTTAGATAGTCGACTTACCGATCAGGATTTGGATGCCTGCCGGTCTTCTGTTGTCGGGATTTGAACCTCCGAGCATACGTCCAGCGGTCATTCATACCGATCCCGTATATATATATATATATATATATATATATATACTGTATATATATATATATATATATACTGTATATATATATATATATATATATATATATATATACTTCTGGTTAATTCCCAATCTTGTTTAGCTTATAGGTTCTAGTTACATGAAGTCAAGTATGACTCTCTCTGCCAAGCTCATCCCTTCCGAAGATGCTAAACTCACTGCCAGATTGTGACCCAGATCCTTCAATCACCCATTTACCAAAGTCTTACTTTGTATTCCCTGAAGCCCTGACATTCTGGTGAAAAGTCACAATTCTAGGCTTGTCAACTAATGTCAAGATTGTTCTCTCACAACTTCAGGCCCATGGGCTCATCAACTGGGAAAAGAAAAATGTCACTTCCAGGAACAATAATCTATCTTGGGTCTTTCTGACTAAACCAACTCAAGTACGGCCAGAGAGTTTAAAAGCTTATCCAGAATCCAGTCACAATATTGGCTATGTGTCAGCAGACAGCAGGGTCAATAGAGAAGGAGATTTGGAAGATAGATTCTGTCAAATGGCTTTTGCTACATATAAGAACTCTTCAAATTCATTTTCTCAGCCACCACTAGAACACAAGTGACCAATCGTCAACACTCAACTTTCCAGAAATCGGTCTGGTGGGTCGTATCCGTCCATCTGGCCAGGTTTAGCGTCCTGCAGCCACACAAGTGACATTAGGACCACAGATTCTGGCATTCATGGGTTGGAAACACCTCAAGGAAACAAGCTAAGAAACGGAAACTTGTTGTTCATCAGTCCTCAAGGCGTTGCAGGTGATTCAGGCAGCCCTGCAGATTTCTGCAGAAGATCTGCAAGGAACCCTCAGAACTTTCCGTGCTGAACTGAATTAGTCTGAGGCCAAATTTCACTGGAAAAAAAAATCTAAATTGTACAATGCAAATGTGAATGAGGTAAATATTTATTGCAACAGTTTTGGAAATTCGCTAATCTCTTATTTCAGGGCTGGAACATGGCAGTAGGGTCTCTTCACCAAGGAGAGTCTAGAAAAAGCAATCAGTTAAGAGATCCACCGGAACCCTCCCCGGCCATGGCGGATGTGCATGTGCAGTACACGGGACTGTGTATGCGCACCACCCCTTGCACTGGCCGGTCACTCTCCGGAGACATCGCAGGGACGGGATCTTTTCGGAGCCCGTGTCCCTGCATGTCCTGGATGATACATCCGTCCGATAGGATCATTTTGCAATGCAATCATGGGCGTTACTGGCATGCTCTGATCGCGTTGCAAAAGCGATCATTGATAAATGGGTCCCTATAGCTCTCCATTGTGCTTTATTGCAGAGTAATAGACCTACATCAGCCTTCCAGTGTAGCTGCAGCTCAGCACAGCTTTTGGAACTGGGTAAGGGGGTCCTGGCGCCCACCCTTCTGATGGCTGCATGGAGGAAGAATACAGAATCAGACAAAGCTCCTCTCAGTCCTTTAACTCTTATTTTTTATTTTGCGCACTAACACAATCCAATCATGGAAATAATAAATAACAGTCGCTTGGAGATAAATAATCTTTCTGCCTTTGCAAACCCACAGAATGCCTGATAGATAAATGTAATATCACAGATATTATGTTCATTATAGGAAGATTTTGCCATTTGCAAATGAACGAGGGATGAGAGATCAAAGCCATTTGTTTAAAGTCTTGCAGAACATACGATGCTGAACGCTTGTGACAAAAGCCACTTTTCCTGCTCCTGCGCCGGCATTGAGTCCATGGCTGAAACACGCCAGCAGCACAATTACATGACAGCTGCTTCATGTCCTAGTAACATGTAACTAAGCACGTTAGAGCACAATAAGCCATGTCCTATTTATTACTACAGAGAAATCGTTTGACATTGTTCAGTTCCCCAGGGTGAGAGGGGGAGACAGAGAGAGCGGAGAGAAGAGGAAGTTATGTCTGGCGAGTGCTGGCTCCAGGCTCACCTGTGCTCTGCTACTCAGCACCAACATGAGCCGACGTACAGTACACCTGTGTGCAGCCCCTGCCCCCCCTCCTTATTATCTGTGATCTCACACACCTGTATATGACTGCCAGGCCCAACCGGGCAATTGCCTGCGAGCATCCGCCAAGATCGCAATCACAAGGCCTGTTAGCAATCCCTCCTCTGACCTATGCACTAACAAGGGCTTGTTTTCATTTTTTTTTATTAGATGTACTTGAAGAGGAAACACAAGATGATCTAGTTATGTGTTTGGCTTCTAAGGCGTCTGTTTACCAAGGCATTAATTCCTCATATATACTGTAATCGCATTTTATTCCCCCAGCATAACTTGTTGTGACAGGACACAAATCCTTGAGGGGGGAGGGGAGGAAATCACATTATTTATTAAGCCAGCAAATAAAAATAATTGTGTGCTATATAGTTATACTGTGTTTGCTGTTTCATTTGTTTCCAAGAACTGGAACCTCGCAGATAAAAGCTGAGCCTTGCGTCGGTTTCTGAAAAAGTATAAAATAAAGTAAAATAAGAGAAATAGGAAAAAGAAATAATAAAAAAAAGGAATTGAGATGGGGTATTAATGTTATCCAGATTTGGGTAACTTTAGTATAAAGAGGAACATTGAGAATCCTATCGGCCGGGCAGATTTGGCTGCTTTATCCTTGGATATGAAATGTCCGCAGGCTGTGCATTAAGCGAGTATCTGCGCCAACCTATTGCTGAGTCTGGGGCAGTGCCAATACACAAATCTGATTGGTAGGACAATAAGGGCCTGAGTCGCACGCACTGCCGGTGTCATGTCACGCCATGCATGCGTCCAGAGAGCGTGGGCACTGAGTCGCACGCACTGCCGGTGTCATGTCACGCCGTGCATGCGTCTAGAGAGCGTGGGCACTGAGTCGCATGCACTGTCGATGTCATGTCATGCCGTGCATGCATCCAGAGAGCGTGGGCACTGAGTCGCATGCACTTTCGGTGTCATGTCAAGCCGTGCATGCGTCCAGATAGCGTGGGCACTGAGTCGCATGCACTGCCAGTGTCATGTAATGCCGTGCATGTGTCCAGAGAGCGTGGGCACTGAGTCGCATGCACTGCCGGTGTCATGTCATGCCGTGCATGCGTCTAGAGAGCGTGGGCACTGAGTCGCATGCACTGTCAGTGTCATGTCATGCCGTGCATGCGTCCAGAGAGCGTGGGCACTGAGTCGCATGCACTGTCCGTGTCATGTCATGCCGTGCATGCGTCCAGATAGCGTGGGCACTGAGTCGCATGCACTGTCGGTGTCATGTCACGCCGCGCTTGCGTCCAGAGAGCGTTGGCACGGAGTCGCATGTACTGCCAGTGCAATTGGGGCGCATGGGAGGTGCAGAGACTCAGTAATGTTATAAAAATGTAGTGGGTATTCCTGGGTGACATGGAGGTGGCTTAGCGCATGCACAGAAATGTCGCATCTTATGGGCGTGTCACTGGGAGTGGTTATAACCACTCACATAGGAGGCCGTACTCGGATGGAGAAACTGCACGTGCCATAGGGCTGGTACCAATATTGTGCAGTGAGGTGAATGGCTGGGGAGGCACACATAGAGATGGATACGAGTACTGGGAGCCTGTCTCACCCCCTACTCACTGTAACTCTCCCCTCACTACACAAAGCTTCAGTGTCCATTGATTCTCCTACCTGCATCGCTGTGTCTTCCCTTGCTGCTGCTGACTGAGCTCAGATCACTAAACACTGCAGGGCACTTCCTGGTCACATGACACATCCAAGGTGTCCATCAGTTCTCAAGGCACACCCCCCCATACTCAGAGGCATGCCTCTATTAGCTCTCTTTCTGTGCAGCTTACTGCCTGTGGTGTGGCCCTGCCTCCAGCTCTGCAAGCAGTTGACTATAGAGAAGTGAGGCTGAGCTGTTGCTGCCTCATCTCTCATTTCCCTGCAGTCCCAGGGACCTCTACAAAGCTGGTGAGTGTTAACTAGCAGCGGCTCCTGCCCTCTTACCTGAGGGGGGCTGCTGCTTCTTCTGGTCCCGGCACCTGCACAATGTATGTCATGCACCGGGACTCGCTCATGCGCATAACACTAGACCAGCTTCTCGGGGCTGCATTGGTTGCCCCGAGAAGCGCTGTAGAGCTGCCCCAAAAGGCAGAGGAGCGGCTTCTGCTATCTGCTTCTCGCAGCGCGGACTAGCAGTGCCAGGGGGAGGAGACACCCCCTCCTGGGGCTGCCTGTGCGTGACTGGTATTAGGCGCTTTCAATAGGAAGCCACCTCCAGTCACAGTGCAGTCAGTGCAGTCACAGTGCATTCAGTGCAGTCACAGTGCAGTCAGTGCAGTCACAGTGTAGTCAGTGCAGTCACAGTGCAGTCAGTGCAGTCACAGTGTAGTCAGTGCAGTCACAGTGCAGTCAGTGCAGTCACAGTGTAGTCAGTGCAGTCACAGTGTAGTCAGTGCAGTCATGGACTGCACTGACTCACTGAAGTGGAGGATTTCACTGGTGTTAACTATAAAAATTGTTACAGTAAACAAAGAAGATGTTTATTAGTTATAAATATATTCTTTGTAGTATTCTAATTATTTGATATCAAATCTCAGGAGTTTGACGGCACGTCCCTGGCTGGTGCAGATTTCAATGCTGCGGCCGATGGTATTTCAGCATCAAAGGATGCGGCTGCATCTTACTTAGAATCATCCCCTAAATGTGAGAGTTGTGGTAGAACCTAGACTGAAAGTAAAACATTCCCACTATGGAACATGGACCAACCTGCCCTTTTGTTATAGAGGTTTTACATCAACAAAAATGTTTGTAAATTATATAATAAACATGTAGCAAACGCAGTAGGAATGATTTATGTATAAGTCACCCATTTGTTTTATTATTCCTTTTTGTTAACTTAATCCTAAAACTAGAAATAAACACACTGACACGTGTATATGGAATTAAAAGAGGTCACAGCCAGAATGTATTGATCAAACTGAAATTTTAGAATAGGTGGCAAGAAGAAAGCAGAGCTCCGAGGCCACAGCCCGATGTATACTAATACTAACTGTGATAGGATCACTGGTAAAGTGGTCTGTGACAGGGACATTTATCCCAGATTCCTGTCTTATGTGTTTTAAAATCCCCAGGAGAAAGTCTGCAGTGTAGCAGGCTTGAGTTTTGGCGTTTTGAAAAGCCGGTTTGGGACCTGGGGGTTGTGGGTGAGAGGAGAGGGAGGGCTCCACCCACGGCCACTCCAGGTTTTGGTTCTCGCAGCCTGGTAACAGGCTTGATTGGGTTCCCACCTGAGGGTGGCCAATATAAGCCTAGTGTGTTGAGGGCTGATTGTCTCACCTGGGAGAGCAAACAGGGAGTTTGCTCAGAGACACTTGAAAACCTAACTGTAAGTGTTGTGCTGTGCTTTTGTTGCTGGTGAGGGCATTAGGCCCTGCCAGGTTCTGGTAGTGAGGGAACTACCTGTGAAGTTAGTGCCCCAACAGGGCTAGGATTTACGTTTATGTTTTCTTTGTGTTATTCCTGACATTGCACAATAAAGACTGGCGCCGACCAGCTTGTACTTGCATCCAGTCTGGCGTACTGTTTCCCAGCTGCTGTGTGTGAAAGGAAGGAGTCCTCTACCCAGGAGAGGGACCCCCTAACCTAACTGTGTCACAATATGGTGGAGAATGCGGGCACCCACACACACTGAAGTTGCAGTAAGAGGAAAACTTTCCGTTTAAAAATTAAAGGGACAGACATCCAATTTGTGAGTGTGGAAATAACACTGTGTCCTTGGAGTTCCATAGAGGAGGTGTCAGCCAATGCTCAGAGAGGCAAGGTTCAGCTTCCAACCTACACCCCAGGACAAAATGGAGGACATTATTAAGGCCTTGCTCCAAGCTACAACAGCTCAGCAGGAATCTACCAGAGCTCAGCAGGAGACGAACAAACTTCAGCAGGAATCTACCTGGGCTCAGCAGGAATCCACCAGGGTGCAACTGTTGGCCTTGGAGACAGCCCAGAGGCAACAATAGGTCGCCGTCGAGGAAACCCGCCAGGCCTTAGCGGAAAACAGCCGGGCCTTAGCGGAAAACAGCCAGGCCATAAAAGAGGTGGTACAGCACCTGGTCGCCCAGCCCAGAGATGTTAATACTGGTCCTCCCACCACCACTCACTCCGTACGAGCCAGTCACTTCCTCCAAAAGATGACTTCGGGCGATGATGTGGAGGCCTAGCTCGCTGCATTTGAAAGAACGGCCGAAAGAGAGAGTTGGCCCATGGAGCAGTGGGCAAGTCTGGTGGCACCTTTTTTGTCTGGGGAGCCACAAAAAGCATATTTCGACTTATGCCTGGCTGATGCCAAGGACTATAAAAAACTAAAACAGGAGATCCTAACTCGCTTGGGAGTCACCACCTTTGTTCGTGCCCAACGGGTCCACCGCTGGGAGCTCCATATGGACAAGCCTCCACGTTCACAGATGCATGACCTCGTCCATCTGTCCTCAAAATGGCTACAGCCCGAGACGCTGACGGGACCACAGATCGTGGAAAGGGCCGTGATGGACCGGTACCTGCGATCGTTACCCGCGACTCTGCGCAAGTGGGTGAGCCATGCAGACCCGAAGTCCACAGACCAGTTGGTCGAGCTGGTGGAGAGGTACGTGGCGGCTGAGGAGCTGATGAGTATGCCCCACCGAGCCCCGATGGCGCACCGGCGAACTCCCACAGACACTGGTAAGACTGTTCCAGGGGAGAAGGGTGCTGGGCGGTGGGATGTACCTAAGACTGAGGGTGGGTGTAGAACCTGGAGACAGGCCTGCCAGGCCAGGAAGGTTCTTGCCCCATAAACGACCAGACATTAATATGATTCAGTGTTTCCGGTGTGGTGACTTCGGCCATATTTCCGCTAATTGTTCAATTACAACTGAACCTATGCAATGTGATACTGCTCATGTCTACCGCAGGGGGTCTTTCTTTGCACAGACAGCCTGTACGGCTGACCGGCAGGCTGAGACTGATAAGCACATGTGTGTACTCACTGTAGATGGCAACCGAGTAGAGGCACTGTTAGCTTGGTGACACTTATAAAAGCTGAGCTGGTGAACCCCTTGAGGCATACAGGGAAAACTGTTGGTGTGACCTGCATACATGGGGATACTCGATATTATGTTACTGCCGAGGTGAACATCGAGATATACCATAAAATCTGTTAAAGCCCTGGAAAGATAGAACGGTACTGTCGGCCGACCGAGCCCCTCCAGTAAATCTAAAGCCCTATAGGTTACCGGTAGCACAAAGAGAATCGGTGTCGAAAGAAATTAAAAATATGCTAGAGTTAGGGGTTATTGAAGAATCACATAGTGAATGGTCAAGTCCCATGGGGTTGATTCCAAAGCCCGACAGGAGTGTGCGTTTCTGCAATGACTTCCGAAAGTTGAACAGTGTTTCAAAATTCGATGCCTACCCGATGCCACAGTGGAGAAGGAGGCGTTGGCCATAAAGTGGGCGCTAGAGGCTCTCAGGTAGTACTTGGTTGGAAGAAAGTTCAAATTGATCACTGACCATGCCCCTTTGAAGTGGATGTCCGAAAATAAGGAGAGTAATGCGAGAATTACGAGATGGTTCTTGGCGTTACAAACTTTTAAATTTTCAGTGGAACACAGGCCAGGGGGCCTGTTGTCTAAAGCAGACGCGTTGTCACGCGTTCATTGTTTGGGAGCTGAAGTTGTTCCGCCCCATAGGTCGAAACAAAGGGGGGGATATGTGATAGGATCACTGGTAAAGTGGTCTGTGACAGGGACATTTATCCCAGATTCCTGTCTTATGTGTTTTAAAATCCCCAGGAGAAAGTCTGCAGTGTAGCAGGCTTGAGTTTTGGCGTTTTGAAAAGCCGGTTTGGGACCTGGGGGTTGTGGGTGAAAGGAGAGGGAGGGCTCCACCCACGGCCACTCCAGGTTTTGGTTCTCGCAGCCTGGTAACAGGCTTGATTGGGTTCCCACCTGAGGGTGGCCAATATAAGCCTAGTGTGTTGAGGGCTGATTGTCTCACCTGGGAGAGCAAACAGGGAGTTTGCTCAGAGACACTTGAAAACCTAACTGTAAGTGTTGTGCTGTGCTTTTGTTGCTGGTGAGGGCATTAGGCCCTGCCAGGTTCTGGTAGTGAGGGAACTACCTGTGAAGTTAGTGCCCCAACAGGGCTAGGATTTACGTTTATGTTTTCTTTGTGTTATTCCTGACATTGCACAATAAAGACTGGCGCCGACCAGCTTGTACTTGCATCCAGTCTGGCGTACTGTTTCCCAGCTGCTGTGTGTGAAAGGAAGGAGTCCTCTACCCAGGAGAGGGACCCCCTAACCTAACTGTGTCACATAACTAATAGGGGCGGATCCCCGCCCAGCGCAGACTGACCTGGGGCAGAACCATCCTCCCCTAATTGGCACAGCCTAAGCCCCTCCCTTGGAACGGAGACTCGGCCCCCCATTTAGACGGTAACCAACTTGCCGCTCTCAAAGGAAGATGCTACCCAGGCACTCCTGCGTTAATAATAGGCCGCCCTTGAGCACTGCTTCCCGCCAGGCTGCACCTCTACCTGTTGGAAGAAACCACAGACAAATACACAATCCAACAAAAGAAAAAATTACACAAAACAGCTCACACGGGAGGGTGGGGAGGGGGGTTGAATAAACTGGAAAGAGGAAGATGTCTCCTCTCACCAGACTATTTATATGGGACCTCTAAGCCCTCCCCTAAATCCTTCTATAGGCTGATACTCCTCAAGTGACGAATACTAACCACACCCCCCTCCAGCTTTAAACCCTTAACTTACCTAACAAAATTACATATCAAACAGGGTGCTTATCTATCCTCAAACTTATTCAAGTATTCGGATGCATTTCTGACTATTGCGTGGGTCAGGCTCCTATTTGCGCACCTATTTGAATGAATACAGGAATGCAATGGCGCAGAAAGATGGCGGTGAGTGCTACATTTTGGGATGAGCATGCTTTTGCTACATAAGACTGACACGAGTATAGCTGGGCATTCTATACATACAGCAGGATAACTGCAGTAACGCGCCTCCTTCTGCGCACAGATGACGGGGCTGACTTTGGAGACCAGTCACAAAATAGTTAAGAATCAAAAACAGAAACAATAAAGACTATTCTGCAAAGGATTTGTGTAGGGGAATAAAGTGTTCTGGACAATTTGCACATAGGCTGAGCTTCCGTGAAGCTGTAAAATCTCCCGGTGACATTTTGCAGTGTGAAACATGAAAAAGTAAGTCCGAAAAGAAGTTACTTCAAATCCAGATATTCCTGACAAAACTATGCAGAACGAGGGGGTTTTGCATTTGCCTTTTCAACTACAATGATAAATGAAGCAGCGTAAAAGTGACACAGACTGATCCACTACTGAGATTGCAGATGGCTCTCTACAACAAATCACTTGATGTACTGTGTCCCCGATTCAAAGCTGGACGCACTGACAGAGCGCTCACTCTGAATCAGGGCGTCTTTTTTTGCCACCCACAGCTAATGCAAGCGGCCATGATGATGGTCGCGATGGTCAAGACCATCGCGACCATTGGGCTTGCGACGAGGCCCTTGTGGTAGGGTCTCGTGGCCGCAAGCCCCAGAGAGCTTTCGGCTCAAACAGAGCCGAAAGCTCTCCCACTGACATCACTTGTGATGTCAGTGGGGCTGCCCCCAAATGGGAGGCGTTCTCATGGGAACGCCTCCATCTGGGCAGCCACCCCCCCGGCCAGCCCACCAAAGGGGGCGTGCTGTCACTCAACATCGACAGCACGCCCCCTTTGGTGCGAGACCCGGAGCAACGGATTGCCTATCGATATCCGGGTCTCGCGCATGCGCACGCGCTCTGGGCCACCATCGACCTGGTTGCGAGTGCTCAACGCTTGCGACCGGGTCTGAATCAGGCCCTGTATCCTTCCACTGTCAGCATGTTACATACAGGGGACTACATGCTTCCACTAACAGTCTACATGTTATATACATGGGACCAGGTGCTTCCACTAACTGTCTACATGTTATATACTAGGGACTACATGCTTCCACTAACTGTCTACATGTTATATACTAGGGACTACATGCTTCCACTAACTGTCTACATGTTATATACTAGGGACTACATGCTTCCACTAACTGTCTACATGTTATATACTAGGGACTACATGCTTCCACTAACTGTCTACATGTTATATACAAGGGACTACATGCTTCCACTAACTGTCCACATGTTATATACAAGGGACTACATGCTATCACTAACTATCTACATGTTATATACAAGGGACTACATGCTTCCACCAACTGTCTACATGTTATATACAAGGGACTACATGCTTCCACTAACTGTCTACATGTTATATACAAGGGACTATATGCTTCCACTAACTGTCTACATGTTATATACAAGGGACTACATGCTTCCACTAACTGTCCACATGTTATATACAAGGGACTACATGCTTCCACTAACTGTCTACATGTTATATACAAGGGACTACATGCTTCCACTAACTGTCTACATGTTATATACTAGGGACTACATGCTTCCACTAACTGTCTACATGTTATATACAAGGGACTACATGCTTCCACTAACTATCTACATGTTATATACAAGGGACTACATGCTTCCACTAACTGTCTACATGTTATATACAAGGGACTACATGCTTCTACTAACTGTCCACATGTTATATACTAGGGACTACATGCTTCCACTAACTGTCTACATGTTATATACAAGGGACTACATGCTTCCACTAACTGTCTACATGTTATATACAAGGGACTATATGCTTCCACTAACTGTCTACATGTTATATACAAGGGACTACATGCTTCCACTAACTGTCCACATGTTATATACAAGGGACTACATGCTTCCACTAACTATCTACATGTTATATACAAGGGACTACATGCTTCCACTACATGTTATGTACAAGGGACTACATGCTTCCACTAACTATCTTCAAAATTGTACTAGGAATAGGGTTATCACCTTTTTATTACAAAATTCCCTGAGAGGATCTTGACCAAAACCCCTCAATCTCATCCCCGGCCTCAGGACCACTAACAGGTCACATTTTCAGAACCACCAATAGGTGCACATCCGTATTTCACTGACTGTCACATTTTGCAGATCCACGGGTGACCTGGAAAGCAAGAACTGTTTGAGGTCCTGAGGACCGGGCTTGAGAACCACTGATATACTGTACATTACTTACATCTTACTCTATTATCCCCAATGTTTCCCTAAATACGTACAAACAGGAAAATTTAATCATTTTGAGAGGAAAATATAAATACAGTTTTAATACTTATGATTTACGGCTGACTGTGTGACCAGCTGGGCGGCTGGTCATCAATACGCTGCTATGATGATGGGCCTATCTTTATGTGGAGGCCTAGGGCTGTAGTCCCAACTGTCCCATTGTTAATTTGTCCCTGCCTACATGCCCCAGAGCCCCATCATATGCTTCCCTCATGCCCTTATATGCTTCCCAGAACTCCCTCATGCCACTTTATAATGCCAAAACAGGTACAGTAGGTGAGGAAGCCTTTGTACCACCTGTTATTGCTGTAATGTAACAGGTACAGTGTCAGGGGCAAGTAAGTGCACTGTACATTACATCATGACCATCAATGAAGCATGCGAAGATGCATATAGCCACTAGTCCAGCAGTCACACGAATTGGTTTCTGCAGAAGTCCCCATATCATTATTCTCATTATCCCTCATACAGTATAGCGATACATTACCTGAAGCTGTACAATCAGATTATAATCATATGTCAGTTCATTCATATCACTCTCTCCTCCAGAAGATCTTACTATCTAATTTTCGCTAACAGCAGCTCCAGAGAACCTCCTGAGTATACCCATAGCGATGGCCATTGGCGGGGTCACCATAGATGGTCACCCTAGATGGTACCATTGGTGGGTGACCTCAATGGGGAACCACCAATTGGTTTGCCCACCAATGGTTATAGCTGCTCTGTTACTCACTGGGCCAATAAGTGTTGGGGACAGAGCTAGGTTGTATTGGGGGCAGAGCTAGGTTGTATTGGGGGCAGAGTTAGGCTCGGCTTCCTGGCACCAGGGAGATAAAAAAAACTATTGTGGGGATGGCAAAACCATTGGTGGTTAACCTTCGATGGTTATTAACCTTCGATGGTTGTTGGTCATCTCTATCCCATACACATCTATGCATTAGACATATAGCTATGCTGCCATTTCATATCTGCAATGTAATATGCCTTGTTGTTCTTACTTTACCTTAATGCATATGTTGTAGGTCTATATCCAGGTGCAGCACAGGTAAGTGCCCTTGCAGAATAGGTGCAATCATGCATTGTGTCGCAAGGACTTTGCCAGGGGCAAAACGCTTTGGGTGTCCTCCCTCGCTATTCAATCTGGTGATTTTGCTGCAGTTATTCCTTGGTGTTTCCATATTGGTCCAGTGGAATCGGCATGATTTACCGCCGGACCCATGCCCGGCGGTTGTAATCCCGACAGTGGCATCCCGGCAGAGGAGGAAATCCCGACCATCAAAGGTAAATATATGCTAACCTATATATACCCCTTAACCCTAACCCTCCCTTAGGGTGCCTAACCCAAACCTTCCCCCCAGTGCCTAACCCTAATCCCCTCTCTAAGTGCCTACACCTAACCCCCCCTTCCCCACCGCCTAAACCCCGGGGGGTGCCTAACCCTAACCTCCCCACGGGGGTTCCTAACCCTAACCCCCCTGTGACCAGATGCCCTTCATCTAGGCCATCACTGGAAACGGGTTAGCACTCTTGGACTCCCAATCACCGTCAGTGACCGCCTGTCACTGACTCCGCCCACTGCGCCGTGGGCGTGTAACGTTTCTGCCACCACCAAACTCTACCATCGGCGTTTGGAACCGCTTTTTACGTTTCCCTCAGGCTCCTGCCTCGGCCCGGAACCGCTTCTGCTGCGTATGCGTTTGACTAGCTGCGGCCACACCCCCTGATTGGTGTCGGCTGATTCCTCCTGATCCCTCACAATGGACCAGGTCTGAACGGTAGCTGTCAGAGGGTTTGAACTTGGAGACACGGAGCTCTTACCCAGAACAGCCGGAGAACGGAATAGCGTTTGGCGCAATTCTTTTGGTCGCAGGATTGAGATACAATTGAAGTCAGGCAAGATGTTTATTGCTCAAAGTCTTAAGAAAGACCTTCCCTTCGGATTGAAGGGGAATATCAAGCATACATAAGATGTCACAGCAATTCTTCTCCACACAGGATTCACAAAGATGTACCACAAAACAGAGGCTCACAGACCCTGTATATATATAGTCAGAGCAGATAATACAGCATGGTGACATCCACCCACAGATGGTCTTGTAACCCAATCAGACCATCTATCCCAAAAGTAATTACAACTCACATTCCAGAGGAACTGGTCATTTATGTTCATCCTTTGATACATGTATCACACAGTGACAAAATATCTATGTAGGATGACCAGCAATAATATTCGCTTTGGTCTTCCTGCAATAATCATGAAAAAAACAAATACTTTTAAGCTCTTACACAACATAGAAGCTTCCTAAACACAAACAACTTGTCTTTTACAACTTTGCTTGGTATCGTACATAGACACACAGGAGTCTCCCTAGCCCGCATTTCAAAGGAAAGGCTTCTTCAGTCACCACCCAACCCTCCACTGCCAGTGGTATGGTAGGGTAATTACCATATCCATCCCTAGGTGAGGATGTCTAACCAGCAGTTTGTCTCCAAAGTTCAGGACATGTTACATTTCTATAAGTGCATTTACACCCATATTACATACAAAAATATATTCACACATGTCATAGACTATACTACTCCACTTTATACACCAATGCATTGCAGATGCAGTGCTCTACCGCACAATATGTGTATATTAATACAGTTTACTATGAACCATGTGCAGTGTGCTTTTAAACTGTCCACTTTAACTGTTTCAGCGTTGGTCGCAGTGGGAGCTGGCTCTCCCTGTCCCGCACTCTACCCACACTCCCCCAGTGCAGCGGGTCCAGGCCGCGGCATATAGAACACTAAAAGCACACTTATTAACACTCAGCGCGTAGCGCAGAGTATACATTTACAATGGGCGCCTGGCGCCTTTTTGGCCTTTTTAAAAATGGCGGCACAGCACGGGGGTTAACACCTTCAGTGCTGTGGCAGCCATTAACCCTGTGTGGCCTGCCTCCGGCCACACTCCCCTTCCCCTAACCTAAACCTAACCTCCCGGGTGGGTCCTAACCCTAAGTCCCCCCCGGGAACCCTAAACCTAACCCTCCCCCCCGCAGCTATCCGCGCTTGATGCCCGGCATCCCTTCGATCAGGGATGCCGGGCGTCGGGCTCCCGGCATATGTCTAATGACAGGCGTCGGCATATCGACTCCTGTCTTTAGACCCTTGCCGAGATATGACAGTCGGGAAGCCAGCTGTCGGGATTAGGTCCGTCGGCTTCTCGACTGCATACCGGTCCAGTGGTCCACGTCTGAGTGACCCAGCACCTCGGATATTCAGATAAGCCATTGATTAAGAGCTCGCTAGTAAGCAAACTTGATTCTGCTTTTTATATTTCAACACTATTAACACTAGTTGGTCACTTTATATTACAGTGACCGCTGGAGAGGATTGTTGGTGCAGTGGAGCCTGAAAGTTTTCCATATTCCAAATAAGCTTTCCTATATATTTGAAAAGTTTTTTTTACATGATTATCACTTCTGTTGTATTGTATCTGTATGACATGGGGCACCAGTAGCTCTCCCTTGTTTTCATTGGTCAGGTGCTATTTCAATAATTCCCCTGGCTGGAGTGGATTGCGATAAGTTTGAGCTGCTATCACTTAGCTTGCATCATTTAGGACTATGGGGTCTATTTACTAAGCAGAGTTTAGGAGACAGAGTGAAAAGTGATAAGGTGCCAGCCAATCAGCTCCTAACTGCCATCTCACAGGCTGTGTTTGAAAAATGACAGTTGGTACCTTATCACTTTTCACTCTGTCTCCTAACACTGCTTAGTAAATGGACCCCATATCCTATGTTATTTGAACTTATTAGAGTGCTGAAAGGGTTAATTCCATGTATGCATGTGTTGGTGTGTGTATATATTTCCCAAGATCAAAGCAATACAAAGTATGTAGCATGCAATAAATAAATCTATAACTAAACAGTGAGCACAGAGGGTAATTGTTTATTGGACAGAGATACAAGACAATTTTCTGTAATATGTGACTCACCCCGCTGACAGAACAACAGTACACACAGGAAGGTCTTCAATTCAGCGTTTCATCCTAAAATGTAATAAATATTTCAGAATCCATATAGCATCCCTGGGGACTATGTGAAAACATTTTCCTTTTTCCTGTTTTTTCTCCTTTTTTTTATCTATCATTTGGGTTTTTTTGTATTTATTTTTTGCTTGTTTCCGAAGTATTTAAAAAATACTGCAGCTTAGTGGCTGTGAAATGTTATTCCCACTGCAAAATCTCTTCTTTAGATGTCAGACTTGTACAGTGACCCCGCCGAGCTGCGGCTGTGTAAGTTTAATGTGTCCTTTCAATCACAGCGCAGGCGATGGCAGGCAGACCGTGCGAGGCACGTTTTTCCCAGAGTGCCCAGCAAGGGAGCAGTCATACGGGTAAAGCTGTCACTAAAATAAATAAAAAATACTGAGATGTAAGCTCTAGGGGATCGGGGACTGGTGCAGAGCTCAACGCAACTGCGACTTCTTTACGTGTATGGAAATGTATGCAGATTTTCTCCTGCATTTAGTGTCTGCCATAAAGGCGACCGCACCGCCATAACCATCATCATCATCATTTGCGCCAGTCCTATCCACGATACAAGAGATCCATCTGACAGATCTGTGTCAGCCCACAATTCCATGAACACGTCCACGATACGTCCACAAAACATTTATCTTATGTGCGATCTCCCTGTTGCTGCCCAGTTACACACCCTCAGTTACAATTGGAGATCTGACAGAGAGGTGTACGATTCTGAGTCGCCGCCATTGCGCAAAGGGCCTGATTCAGACCTGCTCGCAAGCGTGTCGATGGTTGTGCATTGCGCATGCGCAGCGTGCACAATGCGTGTGCACAAGCCTCGTAGCGAGTATGAAAGTCACAAGGGGCTAGCTATAAACAGGGCGGCTGTCGATGTTGATCGACAGCTCGCCCTGTTTTGTAGGTGGGGTGGCTGGACAAATGGAGGCGTTCCTGAAGGAAAGCCTGCCATTTGGGGGCGGTCCTACTGACATCACCAGTGATGTCAGTAGTGAGCTTCCGGCTCTTTAAGAGCCGGAAGCTCACTGGGGCTTGCGGCTGACGAGACCCTACCACAAGGGTCTCTTCGCAAGCCTGATGGTCGCAATGGTCGCAACCATCACCTGGCCACTCGCAAAACCTTCGGGTGGTCACCCACATCTTAGTGAGCGGCCAGGAGGCCGGCTTTAAAAAAAAAAAAGCGTCCGCCCTTATTCAGAGTGAGCACTCGCTTTTTAGCGAAAGGCTCTGAATGAGGTCCAAAGCTTCATATTCAGGCCGTGATGCATGTGCAGTCTGATGAATATCGCGGGAGCCATATGCAGGCAGAATTGCATGTATCTCTAAATTAAACTCTCCCATTTCTCCTCCCTGTCAGTCTGGCATCTATGAGTGGACAGGGGGACCCAGCAACAGGCCGCCTACAGGGATCTCTCTGCCTGGACACTAGGGCTGCCTATCAATGGGGAAGGATTTTCTCTCCAAAAATGGGTTGCTGACCAAGGGGCACTTTCTACCTCCCTGTAATGGATTACAAATACTGCACCTGGTATGCTGTCTGTAAGGAGTTGCTGTGGAGTGTCCCTGGATCTGTACGAATAGGGGAGCAGTAACCCCTCACATTTACCCTGGATTACAAATACTGCACCTGGTGCTGTCTGTAAGGAGTTCCTGTGGAGTGCCCTTGGAGCTGTAAAAATAAGGATGCTATAACTTTTATGTTTGCCCTGGATTACTATTACCAGACTTCACATTAGCCCGGAAGGCTACCTATCCAATCTGCCAGGAGAGGTGCTCTGATGCTGGATGTGAGTCCCTGGAGGAAGCTTGCCTGGGGATTTGCATAGAGCACCCTGCTTTGGAAACAGCCCCCTGTGAATAAAGGACTGCCTTCCTAAGTGCCTGTTATCAGGAGGAGCCACATTTGTAAATCTGCACATGCTGGGAGAGAAGAGGAGCTGCCTGGGAAGGAGGTCTCATCGCACCATCATCGCAGATGAAGCCCCAGCTGAGGATAAGGTCCCGCCAGTGCCAAAAACCCTGCTGTCACCCGCACGGGCAGAAGAAAAGACAGCCCCAGGTGAAGAGTGCTTCAGGACCCCTCCTGCTGCTGTGTGTGTTTGCTGGACAGAGCCCCTGTGGAAAGGGATTTTGCACCTGTTGCTCCTTGTAAAATACCTGCCGGAGGTCTGCAGCTGGGAGCTCTGGTGCGGTGCTGTGCATCCCAGAGTTTCCCTGGACATCGGAGGAGGCTGAACAGCCACTGCCAGGGGTGAGATCATACCAGAACCTCCCTATACTCTGTCCCTCCACAGCTCCTATCTTCCCTCCATTAAGGCCCTGCCCCTCTGTACACCTATCCTATCTGGGTCCCCTGGGTCTATTGCATTATCCTTTACCTTGTGGCTAACCATGATTAGGCTGGGAGACTAGGTTTTGTGTAAAAGCTGGGACCGGTTAGAATCCCACACAACTGGGTGTAGAAAGGAGTAATAGAGTCTTAAATTAGGCAAAGTGTGTGTGTAGTGATGAAATAGGGGGGAAATAAAAGATAGGTCACCCCCTCTTTTCCCCAAGAGTTGCATTGGTGGTCATTTAGTTTCCTGTGAACCTCTGGCTCATGTCCAGGAGGGGACGTGCCTTATAGGTGTCGGCTCATGTCCGATGCCACTGTGGGTGATGTACAAAGTATTTTATGTCTAGCTTTAAACTAAATGTAATGCCATGTGATATGTAATTGGCTCTGTTTACTGTTTGACTCGTGTGTTAGCTAAAGGGTTGATAGTGGCCCCCCATGGCCCTTTATCTGTTATAATACTCTATAAAGCTGTTCACTGCTCGCTGTGTTATTATTGTCAATGCTGATTAATATTTTGCTTGCATGAAATGTTTGAATCTTTACTGGTATTGGTGTTAATGCAAATTGTCTCTTATACACTGTTTGGCCCAGTATCCATTTCAAAGTCCATTCATGCTGATGTAATGTATATAACTTGTGCTGTCATCTTATTAGCAAAAGGTGTATGTTTACTGTGAATCTATTACCTTGTCAATTTCTGTGGTATAATGTACATTACTTGTTTATTTAGCCCTGTGTAACCCTGGCTGGCAATTCTAGTGGTAGGAATTTGTGGCATAGACGTTTAGGGAAACTGTGTTACATTATTGCTGCCGGTAAACTACTGCTATCAGCATAGCCTCAGTGTTGTCCTTATTTTTCTCAAGGCTCAGAGACTGTGTTACATTATTGCTGCCGGAGAACTACTGCTATCAGCATAGCCTGTGTTGTCCTTATTTTTCTCAAGGCTCAGAGACTGTGTTACATTATTGCTGCCGGTGAACTACTGCTATCAGTATAGCCTCAGTGTTGTCCTTATTTTTCTCAAAGCCCAAAAACTGTTACATTATTTCTGCCAGGTGAACTACTGCTATCAGCAGTGTTGTCCTTATATTTCTCAAGGCCCAAAGACTGTGTAAATTACTGCAAGTTGCCGGGGAACTACTGCTATCAGCACAGACTGTGTTTCAAAGCTATAGGCTGCTGTTGCACTACTGATCCAAGCCTAACCTGCATGTGTTTTCCCACATATTTTTCTTAGCAAAAAGAAGCGTAGCACAGACTGTATTTTAAAAATATAAGTTGCCGATGCATTATTGATACAAGCTCGACCAGCAGGTTTCATGTTTAGGTCTCTCATTTGTTTTTGATAAATTAAAAGACTGCAGATACTGTGGTTCTTTTTGTTTAAACTTGCTTGCCAGCTGGGGTCACCGGTAAAGGACAGGGAGGTAATAAGCAAAGATCTTGATATTAAAAAGTGTAGTTTATTTCTTTTAATCTGTGAATGGTAAACATTTCCTGTGTCAAGTGTTAATCTTTGATTGGTTACAATAAAACTGTGCTGTACCTTCCTTTCGGAATGGTCACTGTGTCTGCAAAAACAAAAGGGAACATTAGCAAACTTGCCTCTCTGTCACAGTGTGTCCTATATTAGCTACGAAGAACTCGGTCACCTAAGCATTTCTAAACACACCTGAACCCGGTGCTAGTGGTGCACTAGTCAGTACATCACAATTAATGTGGGTGACGTCAAATGTATTTACCAAAAGTAACCACAATAAGGGACAACGCACTGGACAAGGCTTCGTGCTTTAGTCAGTGGTGGAAGTGTGCCGGTATATGGCGGGATGCCTTATTGCAACTTCTCCTACTGCTTTGATTGTAACGCTATCAAATTCCATTCTCTGATACATCCTCCATGCTGCCATTTCTACATTACGGCTTCGGCCGGCGGCTACATGCAACAGATGAATTTCCTCTAGTGTTTATTCCATGACAAGATTACAGCACACGCAGACATGTATGTTTATGTGTTTCTATTTATAAAAACGGGATTTGTGCAGGTCCAGGCATTAGATTCAGCACTAGATTAATTGTAAAGTGTATGTGGGGGTACTAGGGTTTGTTTTTATTGTGGATTATAAAAGGCTTGTTGTGAAATGCTCTGACCCTATTATAATGCATGAATCTGAGTTCGGGAATAAAGCAACAAAGAGCAAATAACTGGGGGGGTGGCATAACCCCATTTTCAAGAACATCCACAATATGTCAATAGGGGGCACTTTGTGCGATCTCACAGAATGAGATCTGCATACGCCCAGTGCGGCATCTGCACATGCCCAGACCTCACACTTCAGAGATGGACGTAAACCATCGGGTTTGTGTACATTTCCGAATCAGGCCCTGTGTACCTGGACAAACCATGTTGCGATGCATTTGTTCCATTTGTTCTCTGAGCATGGCTGAAGGTTGACACAAAACATAAATACAAAGAAATACCGCGCTGATAGACAGAAATAAATATGAATGTATAAATTTAATAGTCAAGAAAATGTTGTATCATAGAATGCACATACAGTATACAAATGAATATAAATTCAAATATATAATACAGAAGTAAAGAAAATAAAAAAACATGAAAAGCAATAATATAAACAGATGAATGTGTGGATGTGGATGCTGTATAGCTGAAGGATATATCAAGCTGTGATGTATCCCGGAAAGTAAATTGGCAGCCTGTAAATAGTGAGCAGTCAAGTGCAACAGTTGCAAACACTTAGCACAGGTTTGTGAATGGCAACAGTGTATCCTCCGTATTAGTGATTGTATCTGTCTATGGTATTATTTGTTTAATATATGCTATTCTATTACATGTGTACATTGGTGCAAATGTGCATGTATACACCTTATCTATATACATTTTTATCTTCTTAGATGCTTGCATTCTATTTCTCTGACTATATATATATATATATATATATATATATATATATATATATATAAACAACGAAAACAACAGCGGCACTCAGGGTCTTGCAAAAATCAAACAAGTGTATTTAACAGATGTCACAGCATGAATCCAACGTTTCGGAGCCCGTAGCCCCTTTGTCAAGGTGAGTGAAAAACTTGTTTGATTTTTGCAAGACCCTGAGTGCCGCTGTTCTTTTCGTTGTTTGGATCATTTTCACAGAGGGCACCTGGGCTACTTGACTTCTTATACAGGAGTACCGGGCCATTTTCATTGTCTATATATATATATATATATATATATATATATATATATATATAGTCAGGTGCATAAATATTGGGACATTGACAGAATTTTCATATTTTGGCCTCTATTCACCATCACAATGGCTATGAAATGAAACAAACAAGATGTGCTTTAACTGCAGACTTTCAGATTTAATTTGAGGGTAATTACATCCAAAACAGGGGAACGGTGTAGGAATTACAACGGTTTCTATATGTGCCTCCCACTTTTTAAGGGGCCAAAAGTAATGGGACTATCAACTCAAAAGCTATTTCATGGACAGGTGTGGGCTATTCCCTCGTTATTTCATTATCAATTAAGCAGGTAAAAGGTCTGGAGTTGATTCTAGGTGTGACATTTGCATTTGGAATCAGTTGCTGTCGACTCTCAATATGAGATCCAAAGAGCTGTCACTATCAGTGAAGCAAGCCATCATTAGGCTGGAAAATCAAAACAAACCCATCAGAGAGATAGCAAACACATTAAGTGTGGCCAAATCAACTGTTTGGAACATTCTTAAAAAGGAAGAACGCACCGGAGAACTCAGCAACACCAAAAGACCCGGAAGACCACGTTAAACAACTGTGGTGGATGACAGAAGAATTATTTCCCTGGTGAAGAAAAACCCCTTCACAACAGTTGGCCAAATCAAGAACACTATCCAGGAGGTAGGTGTATATGTGTCAAAGTCAACAATCAAGAGAAGACTTCACAAGAGTGAATATAGATGGTTCACCACAAGATGTAAACCATTGGAGAGCCACAAAAACAGGAAGACCAGATTAGAGTTTGCCAAACAACATCTAAAAAAGCCATTACAGTTCTGGAACAACATTCTATGGACAGATGAGACAAAGATCAACTTGTACCAGAGTGATGGGAAGAGAAAAGTATAGAGAAGGAAAGGAACTGCTCATGATCCAAAACATACCACTTCATCAGTGAAGCATGGTGGTGGTAGTGTCATGGTGTGGGCATGTATGGCTGCCAATGGAACTGGTTCCCTTGTATATATTGATGATGTGACTGCTGACAAGAGCAGCAGAATGAATTCTGAAGTGTTTTGGGCAATATTATATGCTCATATTCAGTCAAATACTTCAGAACTCATTGGACGGCGCTTCACAGTGCAGATGGACAATGACCCGAAGCATACTGCAAAAGCAACCAAAGAGTTTTTTAAGGCTAAAAAGTGGAATGTTATGCAATGGCCAAGTCAATCCCCTGACCTGAATCCTATTGAGCATGCATTTCACTTGTTCCAGACTTCAGGCTGTAATTGCCTGCAAAGGATTTGCAACAAAGTATTAAAAAGTGAAAGTTAGATTTAGGATTGTTTAGTTTGTCCCATTACTTTTGGCCCCTTAAAAAGTGGGAGGCACGTATAGAAACCGTTGTAATTCCTACACCGTTCACCTGATTTGGATGTAATTACCCTCAAATTAAATCTGAAAGTCTGCAGTTAAAGCACATCTTGTTTGTTTCATTTGAAAGCCATTGTGGTGGTGAATAGAGGCCAAAATATGAAAATTCTGTCAATGTCCCAATACTTATGCACCTGACTGTATATACTGTATATATAATTAATGAGTAATTCAATGTTTTTTTTAATGAACATTTGTGTGATGCTATTCAGGACCTACAAATTTGCTGTTTATGGTACCCAATTAAGGATTGATTACATCTACCATGCTCCCTATTTAAGAGAGGGACTTCATTATGGGTATACAGCTTGAAAAAGTCCCAGGACCGGGATGAAACGCGTTGCTGCTCATTGTCCCACACACGGTGATTTGCGCTGATACTGGTATTTGCAAGCTGCATCCAGTGCCTGCAGTCCTCCGTCCTGGTGCGAGAATTCCTGCTAAGCTGTGGCCGCGCTTAGCATCTGCATATTTGGAACTTATCACAGCACCTCTCCTGGCTCCATCAATTTGGCCGGCTTTCTGCACATCTAGGCCGGACAGGGAGCCACCGCACCGGCGTATCCTGAGAAGCGTGAGGCCTCTATGCTGATCAGTAACTACATGTTCGTTTGACCAAGCACCGTAGCGCCTGACGGGGTGATACACAGCTACATCTAGACATGGTGACTTGTGTCATTTTATTCTACAAGCTTCACGTTACTTACTTTATTCGGATAGCATAGACGGATACAATCACTAATACGGTGGATACACTGTTGCCATTCACAAACCTGTGCTTAGTGTTTGCAACTGTTGCACTTGACTGCTCACTATTTACAGACTGCCAATTTACTTTCTGGGATACAGCACAGCTTGATATATCCTTTAGCTATACAGCATCCACATCCATACATTCATCTGTTTCTACTGTATTGTTGAATTTCATATGTTTTTTATTTTCTTTACTTCTGTATGATTTATTTGTTTTTTTTTATTCATTTGTATATGTGCATTCTATGATACAACATTTTCTTGATTATTAAATGTATACATTCATATTTCTTTCTGTCTATCAGGGCAGTATTTCTTTGTATCTATGTTTTGTGTGGGATTGCAATTTTATCCCCTTTATGTTACTTACCGCTGCAGGTACATTTTTAGTAATCAGTGTGTTTTTTTTAAAGCGCTTTGGTTTTTTCTATTCCTGAAGGTTGACACAATAATGATGATCAATGTCTATCAGAACATGCCAGTGCCTATGATCTCAATTGACAGCTGGGTGCCAATATATTATACACAGCTAACTTGTGCTATGCTTAAAGCCAATGATGAACAGACAGACCTGTAACATTTTGAGTGGTGCCGCACCAGTTACTGCCTAACGGACCCCATATGGGATGTAGTTAAAATGCTGACCATCAGCATGCCGGGTGATGTAATCACAGTGCAGGGATCCCGAACCGAGGCCGAGACACCGGCACCTGAATCCCGACAAGAGGGGACCCGACAGCCGGCATGCCGATGGTAAGTACAGCGGGAGCCATTAGGTCTTAGCCGCTTTGGGGGGTTAGGTTTAGGCACCCGGGGGGGGTTAGGGTTAGGCTATGGGAGGGGGGAGGTTAGAGTTAGGCTACGGACAGGGGGGGTTTAGGGTTAGGCACTACCGGGGGGTTAGGCTTAGGGGGGGTTAGGTTTAGGCACTAAGGTGGGAGGGTTAGGTTTAGGCGCTAACCAGGAGGGATAGGGTGCAGTGTATGGAGGGTTAGGGTGCATAACAGGAAGGTTAGGGTTAGGGAAACTTAGGGTACTCACCTCTCCCCTGTCAGATTCTCAGCATGGGGATGCCGCTGTTGGTCTTTTGACAGCTGGCATCGCGAGTGCTGGACTTTCATACCCAACCCCCCATACTATGGTTTAATGAGTCTGGCAGCAAATACTTTGGAAATGTAACATTAGTTTGGTCGGAGGATTCTTTGTTTATAGAAAGAGAGGGGTTGGTCACTTCTAATCTGGGACTGGCAACATTTGGTGTGGGCAGCAAATACAGTAGAGGCAAGGTTCACTGTGAGATGTGCACTGACCCCCGTGTTTTGGTTTTGGATTTTGAAAAACCACCCTCAACTGTTTTGGTTTTGGATCTGGGCTTTTTCAAAAAATAATAATAAAAAGTTTTTAAAAACAGCTATAATCATGTAATTTTTGCAATCAAAAACCTGCAATTCAGATGTAAAATCTGAATTCCAAACTGCTAGAATATCAGAACTGCGGCTCGGATTTACTTGGATATCCTCATGAGATTAGAACCGTGACTCGAATCTGTCCGGATTCACAAAATTCATCTGGATTTGGATTTCTAGAGAACCGTGCCGCAAATCTCTAGTTATCACACCCTCATTCCACAGTTGGAATAATACCAGAATATCTTCCTGAGCCGCTGTCCTGGGTTCATGCTGGGATAATTACCGTGATGTGTTGTATGAGGACAGGAATAGATTTTCTGTTCAGGTTCTATGATTTGCAGCTGAGGGAGTGATCATAAACCACTCTCAGTTCTGACAGTACAACTATTTCAACACAATTCCAGAGCTCTGTGGTAATGGGCAGGTGCCTCCGATATATATATATATATATATATATATATATATATACATGTTTTATCTGTTTTCCACTATCATCAAAATCATACTCCTATACCAGGGATGGGGAACCTCAGGCCCGGGGGCCGTATAAGGATCATGGAATCAGGTCCAGGGTGGCCCACACCGCTCACTCTGCACCCATAAGTAATTATACTTACCTCTTCCTCTGGCATGAAGCCAGAACAGCGATCAGTGCCGCTGAGCCACCGTCAGAGAGGAGGGAGCCCAAACGGAGGCTGCACATGGGCCCCCTCCTCTCTTAAAATGCCCCTGCTAGCAGGGTACCTAGAATGGCAGCCTGCAGCCAGAGTCTATGCAGCAGTGCCGCTTGGAGCTTCCTTAGGATGCTTCAGACGCTTCAGATGGTCTTTGTGTGACATCACCCAAAGGGGGTGTGGCCTGCACCGGGCCCGCAAATAATGTTATATATATCAAAATGACCGTCAGCAGAAAAAAGGTTCCCCACGCCTGCCCTATACCCTAGCGTCAGCCCTGACTCTATAATCCTTATCACATGCTCACACACACATACGAGGGTTAATTTGTGTTGGGAGCCAATTAACCTACCAGTATATATTTGGAGTGTGGGAGGAAACCGGAGGGGACCCACGCAAGCACAGGAAGAATATACAAACTACACACAGTTAGGGTCAGAGTGGGAATCAAACTCATAACCTCAGTGCTGTGAGGCCGTAATGCTAACCATTACACAGTCTGTGTGGTGCTGGATAGAATCAGACTAGAAGCTCAGTGTCGACATTTTCCACAATGTTGACATAACATCAGTGTTCAACGTTGACAATATAACCATGTTGACATCCTCATGTCAACAAAATGAATGTTGACATTGTAAACAACAAAATATAACACTACACTTACAGTAAATTTAATCCCGTCGAGGGACGAATGACAGGCGTCTACATCTAGATGCCTGTCATTTCACCGATGCTGGGAGACTGGCGCCCGGCATCCCGATCGAGAGGATGCCGGGTGCCGCAGCGGGCAGGCACGCAGGGGCGAGTGTTAGGTTTCGGGCTCCCCCCCGGGAGGCTAGGGTTAGGCTAGGGGGAGTGAGAGTTAGGGTTAGGCAACCCCCGGGGGACTTAGGTTTAGGCGGCGAGGAAGGGGGGGTTAGATTTAGGCACTTAGAGGGGGGATTAGGGTTAGGCATGGGGGGGTTAGGGTTAGGCACCCTAAAGGAGGGTTAGGGGGAAAAATAGGTTAGTTTATACTTACCTAGGGACGATATTTCCTCCTCTGTCAGCCAGCCGCTGTCGATATTTGAACCGCCGGCCAGGGGTCCAGCGGTAATTCATACCGATTCCTTACTGTAGATAAAAACATGTCTTTACTATATCTTAACATTGATAATAAAATATGCGTGATACTAGTGAGGTTCCTATGGCATTGTATGTCTGCACGTTACACAGCTGGCGAGACGCCTATACATTGCCATTTTGCTGAAGGGCCCAGCGATTTCTAGTTACGCCTTGGATAATTTTTCCCCTTGTTGTGATTGACTTGCTCCTATAGCAACAATGAAGAAACAGAAAATCAATCTGTCAACTCCCTGTTATAAAGTTGTAATTCAGGATGAAGGTTGGAGATCACTGATCGTTTGGTGGATATTTTGCTGAAGGGCATCGTACCCTCTTATGATTGGCTGCGAGTCTTATGATGGACATCAAGTCTAATATTTATATGCAGGAGAAAGTTAATGCGGACGGCGCACAATTAAGATATGTCTTCAGTGACATCATGTATTCCTTTGCTAATTACATGCAATTCCCATGGCCTTTAAATAATTCATTAATGCTAACGTCATGACATTTCTCACCGCATGTAATTAGTGTAAGATGTCAACTAGAGAGAGATCAGACAGTAAGCAACACACCCAAAATGCATTGCCGTCTCTTGTTCGGAAATCATGATGACAGTATGACAAGGAGCTACAAAAACAGGCAATGTTTCAAGCCGCCATATCGGCGGTTGTGCGATGGAAATGAGGCCCCTAGCATTCAGTGGACGGATGACTGTAATTATTGGTAATTTTAGTTAGTTTTTTATTGCTGTTGTTGTTGCAAACTCTGGCTGACAGTAAACTAAGTTATGTAAAACATTCAAGAATTCTGCTTCATTCCCACTTCAGGAACTCCCACGATATTAATTTTGTAGATAAGTTCTAATATTCATGCAGGGATATGTCTGGGAGTCAGGGGAACGGTGTGAGGTGTTTTCAGGCAACAGGACAGAGAAACATTTTATTTAGACTATGGAGGTCTCAGCCCAGGTCAGGCCAAGCCAGTGGACAGAGGCAATTGCCTCCTACCTGTTATCTTTTTTAATGAAGGGTAGTGACAATACATTATTAACCTTGAAATTGTATTTTGTGTGTGTTATTATGCCTTTGGGCTTATGGTCACTCCTATCGTGAGATGAGACTGGACTGGCGATAGCAGAGAAGAGTTTATCACAGTGTCAAGGTTGGAAATGTTCCCACCTGGGTCAGTAAGCAGACACATGACTACACCATAGTTTTAATTTGTAATAAAAAGTTTTAGGATTTTTTTATATACTTTTTTAACTTATTTATTTTTGCTACTCAAAGTGGAGGCATGAGTTTTGTGGGATGAACTAGTATAAGAAGTAGTGACATCACTGAAGCAAGAGGCGGACCTGATGATGTCACCTGTTTCCAGTTGATAGACAGAACTGCTTTGTTCTATATCCTGCTCATAATATGGCTGCTGTAAGAGCCCCATCCTATAGGAACCCATGGCCGTTCCTACCTGCTCTGTAGTGTGCTTGTCTCTTCTGGTTCATCTCACTATGCTTTGCCTTCACTCCTGAGGAGAGTAAGGTGGGGGCTGGCTAAAGGTGAAGGTCACTAGGCTGGTTTTACGTCCTGGCAATTAATTTAGTAAATGTGTGAGTGCAACTTGAGCCAGGGTTTGCACAAAAGCTTCTAGATTTCCATTGGGATGAATGGGTTTATGTGACAAGTGTTACAACCTGAAATACATTGGCACAAGCTGAGAGAAGGAGCAAGGCGGAGTGATGGTATCAGTGAGCCTCGTTTTACGAAGTGATGTGGAGTAATCGCACTTTTGTGGAGCAAGATTGCTCTGCTGGGGAGGGGTGCACATAGCTGGTTCCACTCCGCAAAAAGGACCTTTATGCCAGCTAAGATCTGAGGTCGCAAACTAGTAATCATCTTTTAAATGGGACCCATTTGTTTGCCATTATTGCACAAGCAAGCTTCTCACACATAAAGACCCCCCTCCCCACCACTCTCATTGTTATGTTCTGGGTTGTTTGTAGACCCTGGTGGTAGCAGGAGCGATCACAGGAGCAGATTTAAAGGTAAATGTGGAATTTTTAATGATTGGCTTAACAGACATGGGAATGGCAAGAAATAGTCCAGGTATAGCACTAAAGTGCACTTAATAACTGTAGTGGAGTAAATGGGAGAATGTCCAGAAAGTGACAGGCAGGAACAGTCCAGTATGCAGGTATGGTGAGCTGTAACAAAATGCAGGCAGAGGTAACGAAGTACAGCTGGGTGTAAATGGAGGTAAGGTGCAGGGAAACAGCAGGTTCAGGTTCTCAGGCAGGGGAAAAGGTAAATGGAGGGTGCAGGGTAAGTCTAGCCGACACAGGTGCTCAGGCAATAGGAAAGGAAATTGGAGGAGGCAGGGGAATCCAGCAGGGTTGGAGCAGGTCAGGTGAAGCAGGCTTAGGCAATGAAACCAGGTGAAAGCACAGGAACTCACTCTCTCAGCTCTCACTGAGAAACACGTTGCACTGGCAATGCACGGGAGCTCTGAACTCCCTTAAATCCCCAGTGCTCAGCCGTGACTGGTCAGAGAGGAGCATGTGACACAACAGGATAGGGCAACTAAGTCACCTGACTGGAGACAAGATGGCGGCGCCCATGCCAGAACGGAACAGAAGCACCACCAGGCCTAACCAGACCAGAGTGACAGTATGCCCACACGGAACCACGCACAGCCAATGCTCCCCGCCAGGCACCAGTGCCACCGCCAGATGCCGCCCTCGCCGTAACGTCCTCACAGGTATTACCCGTCGACTACCATGCCGAGAAACCCTGGTCGTGACAGTACCCCCCCTTATGGGTGGCCTCAGGACACCTTCTAGGCTTTACAGGGTGAGCCAAGTGAACTATGTTGACAGGACTGGAAGCGTGGACATCCTCAGATTTGGCCCAACAGGAACCGGAACTGGAAACTGAAAACCCCTCCTGGGGTGCGAGACTTGAGGCCCCTTCCTGGGGTGCTAGATTTGAAATCCCCTCCTGGGGAACAAAACTTGAAACATCCTCTCGAGGTATGGGGCTGAAAACCCCATCCTGGGGCTGGACACTCAGAAATCCCTTAAGGGGCTGAGGCTCTGGAGTCACCCCTCCTGGGGCTACAAAGGACCTCCCAACAGGCGGTTGTAGTTGTATAGCTGTGAAAACTTTTGCCCCAAGCATGGGTGTATTCCGTAGTGTTTCTAGACCACTATCAGGGGATAATGACCGTGACAAGGCATCGGTCTTCAGAAAGGCAAGACACTTGACATTCCACACTCCATGACTGAACCTGCATAGTGTTCCAATCAATTCTGGGGTTGTGCTTACACAGCCACGGGTATCCGAGTATAACTTCATGGGAAGTCTTGGGTATAATGAAGAAAGTGATATGTTCAACATGGAGGTCTCCAATACGAACTAAAACAGGTTGAGTTCTCTTAGGCACAGTTCCATTACAAAGAGATTTACCATCAATGGAGGTCCAGGAGACAGAATGATCCAAGGTGCAGCAGGGAATTTGTAATTTATCTGCCAACCGAGTTGACATGAAATTCCCACTGCCCCGGCGTCCAAAAGGGCAGACACAAACACAGGGCTAGAATTAATGTCTAAGGCTATGGACAACACAGAGTCAATACGTTTAGAGGACGGAAGAATTGCTCCTAGCTGAGTGCACCCAGAATTAGCTAGAAACGGGACGCTCCCCGGCTTGCGGGTACAGGAAGCCACCAGGTGACCCGAGTCTCCACAGTATAGACAAAGATTCTCTTTAAAGCGTCTCTGTCGTTCTTCGTTAGAGAGACGGGTATGATTTACCTGCATGGGTTCTTCCTCGGAAAGGGAGGGAGTGGGACGGGTAGGGGAGGGGAAATGCTTAGCTCTGTGTTTTCCATCTTGGCGCTCTCTGAAGCGTATATCAACTTTATTACAAAGGGAAATGAGATCACTAAGACTAGAGGGTAATTCGCGAGTCACTAGATCATCCTTTAAACGATCTGATAGACCTTGCCAAAAAGCCAATGTCAAGGCTTCTTCATTCCACTTGAGTTCAGATGCCAAAGTCTGAAACTGAATGATGTACTGGCTGTCAGGACGGGTCCCTTGTTTTAACATCATAATACTGGAGGAAGCAGAGGAAGTTCTTCCAGGCTCGTCGAAAATCCTCCTGAATGTTGCTAGGAACTCTGGGTAATTTTCCAGAAGCGGATCTGAACGCTCCCAGAGTGGAGAAACCCATTCTAGGGCGGAGCCGGATAACAAGGACACAATGTAAGCCACTTTGGTTCTAGGAGCAGGGAAATTAGAGGGTTGCAAAGTAAAGTGCACATCGCACTGATTGAGAAATCCACGACACAGTTTTGGAGTACCATCAAACTTATCAGGTGTGGGAAGATGCAAACGAGGAGTAGATCAAGAGGAAGAAATCACTGGAATGGGGCTAGGAGTAGCTGCAAGCACACTAGGAGCCGCTGATGTAACTTGTACAGTATCCAGACGGTGTGCAATGTCCTGCACAAACTGTGCCATCTGTCGCTGTATAGTCTCCACACTCTCCAAGCGAGTTGCTATGCTCTGAATTAAGTCCATGAACTGAGCCGTTTGGTGCTGCATAGCTTCCAAGTTTTCCAAACGACCTGCAATACTTTGGAATAAATCCGCACCAGACTCCTGTCCTGTGGCCGGATCCATGGGGCCAGTGCAAACTGTTATGTTCTGGGTTGTTTGTAGACCCTGGTGGTAGCAGGAGCGATCACAGGAGCAGATTTAAAGGTAAATGTGGAATTTTAAATGATTGGCTTAACAGACATGGGAATGGCAAGAAATAGTCCAGGTATAGCACTAAAGTGCACTTAATAACTGCAGTGGAGTAAATGGGAGAATGTCCAGAAAGTGACAGGCAGGAACAGTCCAGTATGCAGGTATGGTGAGCTGTAACAAAATGCAGGCAGAGGTAACGAAGTCCAGCTGGGTGTAAATGGAGGTAAGGTGCAGGGAAACAGCAGTTTCAGGTTCTCAGGCAGGGGAAAAGGTAAATGGAGGGTGCAGGGTAAGTCTAGCCGACACAGGTGCTCAGGCAATAGGAAAGGAAATTGGAGGAGGCAGGGGAATCCAGCAGGGTTGGAGCAGGTCAGGTGAAGCAGGCTTAGGCAATGAAACCAGGTGAAAGCACAGGAACTCACTCTCTCAGCTCTCACTGAGAAACACGTTGCACTGGCAATGCAAGGGAGCTCTGAACTCCCTTAAATCCCCAGTGCTCAGCCGTGACTGGTCAGAGAGGAGCATGTGACACAACAGGATAGGGCAACTAGGCCACCTGACTGGAGACAAGATGGCAGCGCCCATGCCAGAACGGAACAGAAGCACCACCAGGCCTAACCAGATCAGAGTGACAGTAAGCCCACACGGAACCACGCACAGCCAATGCTCCCCGCCAGGCACCAGTGCCACCGCCAGATGCCCCTCGCCATAGTGTCCTCACAGGTATTACCCGTCGACTACCATGCCGAGAAACCCTGGTCGTGACACTCATGACAAAGCCATCAATGAGATAGGGGCACCTTAAGGTGCACTGAGCAGAACATCCAGACACACCAGGCACTGTATGCTTTGCATTGAGAGTTCTTCAAAATTGAACCTCTGTTGGGTGTAGACAAAATAAAAACTTAACATTCCCCTCAAAGAGTACTACAACTTTATTACTAGGGATGTGGTCCGACCTCCGTGTTTTGGTTTTTGTTTTGGATTTGTATCTCCTTCAAGGTTTTTGATCTGGATGATGGTTTTACAAAACCACCCTTGCGTGTTTTGGTTTTGGATCTGAATTTTTTCTAAAAAAAATCATAAAAAAGCTGAAAACACATAATTTGGGCCTGTTTTTGTTCCTACAGTATTATTAACCTCAATAACATTTATTTCCAATCATTTCCAGTCAATTTTGACCACCTCACAGCTTGCAATATTGATTTCATCTTGTTTAGGCCAAAGGCTGCATCGAGCTAGCTGGCTGACTAAGCTAGGTGACAGCAGTGGGTGGCACTAACATGTGGCAGCTCAGCTAGCAGCATGGCACAGAGTGGCACTGAAGTGGTAGACAGGATGGCAGTTTAATAAACTATACGACCCCAGAGGAAGTGTAAAAACCAAGAATGTTTTCATTAATCAAGAACTAGGTCAGAGGCCCAAGGGAGTTGGAGTATGTATCTAATTGAAGGCAGGGAAAGGGAGGTTTGATTAGTAGTAAATTTAAATTAATATTTTGATTCCGAAGCAAAATTATGAGGGAAGAGGGGAGGGGAGGAAGGGAGGCATTTAAAAAAATATTTAAATCATTCACATCAGTCCTTGCCCCTGAAAAAACCCTTGAGCACTATGCCTGCTGCTGCTGGGAGTGGATCTTCATCCAAGAAGGGGACCAGGAAGACTACTTGAAGTAGATTAAAAAAAAAACAATTGACTGTTAAACAATCCTTTGCAAGGGGGAGCAAGTATGACAGCAGTCACGCAGTTGCATACCGGATCACTGACGCCATAACGTCTATGCTGGTATCAGATGTGCGTCCAATATCCACCAATAACGCAGTGGGTTTTAGACAATTAATTGAGGTCCTGTGTCCCCACTACCAAACCCCATCTAGATTCCACTTCACTAGAAAAGCAATTCCCAGCCTGTACAGGGACGTTAAAAAAAACTTAATTAGTGTCCTGCACTATGCCGTTGTACCCACTATCCACTTAACCACAGATATGTCGACAAGGAGAACAGAGCAAACACAAGATTACATTACTTTCATAGCCCACAGGGTGGGTGGGTGTATTGCCTTCAGTGTCACCAACAGCAGCAGCAGCATCTAAGAAACAGCAGCTCATTCAGAGTCAGGCTACTCTGTGTATCACCGGTTTCACGAAGAGGCAAACCGCTGACAACCTTTTAGAAAAACTCAGGGAAGTCATTGCAAAATGGCTTACCCTGCTTGGACTCTCCTCAAGATTTGTGATTTCTGACAATGCCACCAATACTGTGAGAGCATTAAAGCTGGGTGAATTCCAATGTTTTTTTCATCCAATCAACTTGGTGGTGCAATTTTTTTTTAAAAATGACAGAGCCGTGCAGGAGATGCTCTCTGTGGGCCAAAAAATTTCTGCTCAATTTCGATATTCAGCATATGCATGTAGAAGATTGCAGCGCCTGCAAGAAATGGTGAATTTGCCCTGCCACCAGCTGAAGCAAGAGGTAGTAACAAGGTGGAAATCTACTCTTTATATGCTCCAGCGGATGGAGGAACAGCACAAAGCCATCTAAAGCTACACAGCGAACTATGACATAGGAAGAGAAGGGGGGGATGTACCTTACACAAGCTCAGTGGAAAATACTTTCTGTGTTGTGCAAAGTGCTGAAACCCTTCTAAGTAGTCACCTGTGAAGTGAGTTCAGATACTGCCAGCTTGAGTCAAGTAATTCCCCTCATTAGACTGTTGGAAAAGCAACTTTAGAAACTGAAGGAGAAACTGAAATGAAACGATTCTGCAAAGTATGTTGGACTTGTAGATCAAGGGCCTGATTCAGAGTTGGGAATAGAGAGAGATATCTCTCTCTAAACTGATCATCTTGGTGACACCATGCTGCACTGCAGGTGGGGCAGATTTAAAATGCACAGAGAGGTTTAGATTTGGGAGGGAGGTGTCCAAACTGACATCTAAATTTTAGAGTAATAATAAAGCTGTGCGGTATTTGTGGGCTACATGTCAAAGCAGCCAGTATTTACCCTACATGCAACATTTTTTTTAATGTATTTACACCCCTTGCATTGCAACATGGTTTGTCCAGGTATACAGTTAAGTGCTATCTCTCTCTCTATTCCCAACTCTGAATCATGCCCCAAGTCCTTTATTATCTGCACCAGTATCCAAGGGTTGGACCTTCCAATCGGATTAATACAATTTGGCGACCGTGGTGGATCCTAGGTTTAAGTCATGCGTCGTGTCTTTCTTCCTACCAAACATAGATCTGAAGAGATGCAAAGACCTGTTGGCAAGCAAATTGTCAGCTCAAGTGGCACATGATGCAGCGATGGCTACTCCTTCAGTTTCTCCAGACCCACTGGTGATGCAGATGAGTCAACACAAACAAGTTTTGACATCTGGTCGGGTCTAAAAGAATTGCCTACAATTAAATTAATGAGACCTTTACCATGACTCCAGCTGATACGGTCACCATTCAAAGAATGGTTGAGGACTCATTTTAATTATAGCATCCAAATAGGCATGTCAGACAGTCCGTTTCACTACTAGCAGTAGAAAAAGGCAATTTGGAGGCCCTTGCAAAAACTGGCTTTGCTTTACTTGAGCTACCCACCCTTCAGTGTGTACTCTGAAAGAGTTTTTTTTTGCACAGCCACGAATCCTGTCAGCGATCGGTATAGGAGGCTACTTTCTCAAAATATGGTAAAGATGATGTTCATTAAATTGAGCTACAAATTCCATGAGGAAGACCTTTACCACCAGTTATGTCCAAAAATTACAGAGGCACCTCTAATGGTGGATTCCAGCGGGGACAAATTAATATTGTGTGAAGAAATATGATGTAGACATTGATGAGGGTGAGGAGTCAGATGATGATGGCGACAACATCTTGCCTCTGTAAAGCCAGTTTGTGCACATAGAGATCATTGCCACCAATGTCAGCTGCCTGTAGGTAGCTTATATTCTGGGGGCCCAAACAAACCACTACATGATTGAGGCTATTGTTGATGAAGGTGTTGGTGGTAAAGATGACAGGTGCTTGGATCTAGCAGAGAGAAGGGAGCTAGCTGATGCTGGACTGCTCTTACTTACTTTCTTAGCCAACGTTTCTTAATTTTACAAAAACTTTTTGGATGGATGTGCTGCAGTTGATGTAACAGGGAAGAGGTTCCTAGATGTTTAAGGTCCCTACCTCTACTTACTCTGGCTTTACAAAGGGTACTGATGACTTGACAATTGTTGTCCGGTTTTAGGTAGAAATAATTCCACACAAAAGCAGTGGATTTTTTTGTCTTATGCCCAGACATGACAATGGGGTTTTCCTTATCATGAGCAACAACTGTTTTTTCCACTATTGCTGGATTTACACAAATGTCCTCATCAACAACATTATCACCTTCAAAATCCTCATCATCAACATCCTCATCATCAACGTCATTATTAGCATCAGCTACACAAATATCCTGCTCATTCTGGTGCACGTCCACAGAAACATCCTCAATTTCTATGTCAGCATGTTCACTTGTGCTTACATCATCATAAGAGGCAGAATCACCAGATTGCTTTTTTTTATTTTAGATGCCCTGACTTAAGTCCTGTATGCCCTTGGGCATCAGCTTTAGTAGATGACGCAGACGGACTAGTATTGTCATGACTGGTGGCACTGGCAGCATCTCCAGCACTAGTATGTTGTATCTGGTCTCCTCTCAATTGATCATTCTCCATATCAACAAACACGAATAAAGTGGGGTACAGCACACACGTCAATTTGTACCAATTTTAAATATTACACTGCAGTATCAAAGACCTATAGTGTCACAATTTTTTTTATGAATAACACACTGTGTTACTACTTACAGTGTCACAATATTTTTGTTATAAATAATACATTGCATTTCCACTTACAGGGCGGAATTCAATTGTTTTCGCGGCCCGCATCTCCCATTTAAAGTGACAGGAGGTCGCGGGCCGCTATGCATTTGTCATAGATTTTCGTGCTGATCGCGCCCATAGAGGTCAGGTTTAGCCGCATAAAGCAGCTAAAACCGACCAAAGTGCTGGGCGCGATCGCGAAAAGTGATGTTTGGGCGCCCAGGGGCTGCGAGCTGAAATGTAGCGCTGGCAGCTCATCGTGCCCAACAGGAGCAAGAATTGAATAGCTCCGTCAGGCGTGATAGGGGCTGGAAAGAATTGAATTCCGCCCACAGTGTCACAATATGTTTTATGAATAATACACTGCGTTTAAACATACAGTGTCACAATATTTTTTATGAATAAGAAAAGAATAACACTGCGCTACCACTTACAGTGTCACAAGATTTTTTATGAGTAAAACACTGCACTACCACTTACAGTGTCACAAGATTTTTTATGAATAAGAAAAGAATAACACACTGCACTACCACTTACAGTGTCACAATATTTATTATGAATAAGAATAACACACTGCGCTACCACTTACAGTGTGACAATATTTCTTATGAATAAGAATAACACACTGTGCTTCAACTTATAGGGCTCGAGTCTATTCTACGCGATGTGAATAGCGCTGGGAATCAGCTCCCGGAGCTATTCAATTCTACGTGAAGTTAGGTCAGGGAAGGATCCTTCTTGTGCCTTGAACAGGGTGTTTAGGCACGAGAACGTGCATTCTCTGACTAAATTTCCCGGCGCAATGCTGTTTTCCCAGAGCCAAGGGCAGAAAACACCATCGCGCATGGACTTTTGTCGGATTTCTGCTCGCATCCCCAAAGGGGTGCGAGAAGAAATCCTTAGTCGGGCTTAGCAGTGCGATGTATTGAATAGCTCTGGAGCTCATTCTCGGCGCTATTCACATCGCGTAGAATAGAATTTATCCCATAGTGTCACAATACATGGATGATAGACTGATAGTCTGGCCTGCAGTGTCACTGAACAATAATAACAACTAGCACACACAACCAAACCCTGAAAACAATAATATATTTTTTATTTTTTTTACACTAGGGAAGAGCACCCGTGGCCGACACAACACACCTTTATGTACTGTAGCCCCAGCCCCTTGATGGCCAGGACAACACAGCAGCACCCCTTTAGGTACTGCACCCCCCCATTATGTACTGCAGCCCCATCCCCTATATGGACAACACAGCAGCCCCCCTTTATGTACTGCAGCCCCAGCCCCTCTATGTACTGCAGCCCCATCCCCTATATGGACAACACAGCAGCCCCCTTTATGTACTGCAGCCCCAGCCCCTTTAAGTACTGCAGCCCCAGCCCATGTATGGACAACACAGCAGCACCCCTTTATGTACTGCAGCCCCAGCCCCTTTATGGATGACACAGCAGCCCCCCTTTATGTGCTGCAGCCCCAGCCCCTTTATGGACAACACAGCAGCACCCCTTTATGTACTGCAGCCCCAGCCCCTTTATGTACTGCAGCCCCAGCCCCTTTATGGACAACAAAGCAGCACCCCTTTATGTACTGCAGCCCCAGCCCCTTTATGGACAACCCAGCAGCCCCCCTTTATGTACTGCAGCCCCAGCCCTTTGATGAATAGGACAACAAAGCAGGACCCCTTTATGTACTGGGGAAGAGCATCCCTGGATAACATAGCACCCCTTTATGTACTGCAGCTCTAGCCCCTTTATGGACAACACAGCAGCCCCCCTTTATATACTGCAGCCCCAGCCCCTTTATGAACAACACAGCAGCACCCATTTATGTACTGCAGCCCCAGCCCCTTTATGGACAACACAGCAGCCCCCCTTTATGTACTGCAGCCCCAGCCCCTTTATGGACAACACAACAGCACCCATTTATGTACTGCAGCCCCAGCCCTTTGATGAACAGGACAACAAAACAGGAACCCTTTATGTAGGGGAAGAGCATTCCTGGATGACATAGCACCCCTTTATGTACTACAGCTCTAGCCCTTTTATGGACAACACAGCAGCACCCCTTTATGTACTGCTGCCCCGGCCCCTTGATGGTACTGCAGCCCCAGCCCCTCGAAGGACAGAGCAGCACCCCTTTATATATTGCAGTCCCAGCCTTTTTATGGACAACACAGCAGAACCCCTTTATTTACTGCAGCCCCAGCCCCTTCATGTACTGCAGCCCCAACCCCTTGATGGCCAGGACAACACAGCAGCACTCCTTTATGTACTGCAGCCCTCCTTAACGTACTGCAGCCCCTGCACCTTTATGGACAACACAGCAACACCCATTTATTTACTGCAGCCCCAGCCCCTTTATGTGCTGCAGCCCCAGCCCTTGATGGACAGGACAACACAGCAGAACCCCTTTATGTACTGCAGCCCTCCTTTATGTACTGCAGCTCCAGTCCATTTATGGAAAACACAGCAGCACTCTTTTATGTACTGCAGCCCTCCTTTATGTACTGCAGCCCCTGCACCTTTATGGACAACACAGCAACACCCATTTATTTACTGCAGCCCCAGCCCCTTTATGTACTGCAGCCCCAGCCCCTTTATGGACAGGACAAAATAGCAGAACCCCATTATGTACTGCAGCCCTCCTTTATGTACTGCAGCTCCAGTCCATTTATTGACAACACAGCAGCAGCCTTTTATGTACTGCAGCCCCAGCCCCTTGATGGTACTGCGGTCCCAGCCCCTTGATTGACAGGACAATGGTGACAGCAGCCCCAGCTCGACAACAATGCACCCTTGAGAAGATGAGAACATGTGCACAGACAGAACAGCACAGAGCACGTCTGTTCTGTACACTCTCCACAGCCAGAGTGAAAATGGTGCCGATCACCGGGACCTTTATAGATTCCAAAATCTGTGATAATCCGACAGTGGGATAATTCAATTTTTTGTTTTGGATTCCGAGTTAGGCGGGAAAACCCGAGCCGGACTCGGATCCCCTATGTTGAGGTGAGTCTGGTTCTCGGAGAACCAGACCCGCTCATCTATATTTATGACAGACCATATTACATAACTCAGACTGTCTAACCCATGATAGTGCCAATTTCTTATTATATACAGACATTTCTAGGGCCAGCTAAGTTTGCCCCACGATAAGGTTGTGAGATATCCCTTTGAGCCCTTTGTACTGCACCTTGCTGTATGTGGCAGTACAGATACATAGATAAGTCCCAGCAACAGCATCTACATTATATCAGTACTACTAACTTGCTTGTGTATAGCTGGATCATTGGGAATGTACACTGTACATCACTCCTCTTTGCCGGAGGATTGTTTCCTGTGTCTGTGAGGAACCTTATTACGGTGTGCGCCTGATCTGTCACTGAGTGTTACCACATTAAACTGGCCACAAATGGAGTGATTACTGTATGCCAGGTAATTCTCCTATTTTTGATCTTTGTGCTGGAAAATCCTGTCGAAGCTGGATGATTGGCTGAGACCAAATCTTAAATTAATATCTGGTGACGCCATTTTGTGTCGTCAGCACAAAACCATTGTGTGTGATTATTAGCGTTGTACGTCTGCATTGCTACTGCATATTATTGGAAGTCCTACCATAACCTATACGCACATTAAATAATACATATAAAATATACAAGACACACAATGCACAGTTGCGTTCTGCATCAATGCACAGATAAGCACTAAACACAAGCACAATGCATACTAGCGACTTTACATAATATTTTCACTCTCACACATGCAATCACTTAGAATAAGGTTCCCAAACAATATTAGAGGTTTTATTAACTAATACTTATGTTGTGAAATGTAAAGTACATGATGTTTAAGGTATAGAGACTAGGAGACAAGTCATGTTTGGTACCATTCTAAATCACTATTTATTTGCAGATCTCCGGTTCCATCGGCAAGGAGACCACATCTGCAAGTTATGGAATATAGGAAATTAGTGGTTAGAATCAAATTTATGATATGGTGTCCGCGCTCTGGGGTCCTATTTTACCATTATGTGGTGGTAATCTATGGTATATAATCCTGGTGTATTGCAAATGGTATAGAGACTTATGTCGACAACTTTACAAATAATTCGTAATTAGTATGTTATATTCTGTGGTCTTAATTTTAACGTGTAAATGTCACAGTCCTGGTGTGAACCACCTGTAGATAACTGTAGGGTGGGTGTTCTTATAACATCGGTCTTGGTGGTGAATGCTGGTATGCTAAAACTCTAGGCAGTTTGTTCATCTGTATGTGATTTGAAATATTGCTGAATGATGTTAAAGTTCCTGGCATATAGCAGCGTGATAAGGTTGTATTCTCCCCTCTCCAAATGGTTTCTGTATCAGGAAACTGCCACTCCACCTGAATAACTGCCACTCCACCTCAATAACTGCCACTCCATCTCAAGAACTGCCACTCCATCTCAAGAACTGCCACTCCACCTCAAGAATTCACAGAAACAAACCGCAGTACCAGGTGATGATGGACACTATAGTGCAGAGAATAGGTAGCATGTAGGACTTACCCAGGTCTCAACGTAATTCTACTGGTCCACCAAATGCGGTCTCCTGTATGGTTGTTTATGTGTGCGTGTGAGGGCCAGTATACACAAGGTCCAATAATACCTTAACAGAACACTATGTGTATGGAAGGGTTAAAAAGCATTTATTGCTCTCCACTCATGCCTTGCTGCGGCAAATTTGGGTATCAGAGAGAATTCAATAATAAACATACAGATCATACTAACATATGGTCTGAGATGAAATAATATAAAAGTCAAGTTTCTCAGTTGTAGTAATGTTCCAACGCGTTTCATCCCATGTGGGGACTTTTTCAAGGGTAGGTGAAATGGTGGTCCCAATTTTGGGTTAGAATATATCTCTGTATGTAGTGTCTTTTATTAGTTGAAACCAGGTCTTCGGCGGGCAAACCACACAAAGCAACATCTGAGGAACTGGGACATACCCCCAGTGATGCTATATGAACTGTCCAATGACCTGTATCGTACCAGAATGTCCAAGAGTAAGACCCAATGGAAATCCGTTATTTAGTCTGTTTTGTTCTGTAAGGTATATAGCCTGGGTGCTGGTTATAGTATACAGCCATTCTTCTTGGATGACCCCAGGCTTCTGGAGAGACGACTGTATACTGGGCCCAGTGTGCACACGTATGTATTGGCTTGTACCTTTTGTATTTACTTGCTTTTTGCGCTAATTGTATAGATCATAACGTGTTATACTTTTCATTGAATAATATAACTTTTTGTGCTTTGGAACCACAATTGGATTGGAAAAGCAATTATTTCTTATGCGACTTGTAGCACTGAACAGCGACATTTTGGGTATATAGATTTAGGGGTATCAATAATCCCTTCAGCCAAACACCATGATCCATGTGTCAGGTCACTAATGAACCCTTCTGAAGAAACCGTTACACATTTATAACGGAGAAACATGTTAAGGACTTATCAGCAGGCTTGACCGCTATTGCCACAGATTCCGGTGACTCATATGGGACCCCGTTGAGACAAGTTCTCTGGATCTTTTACGCCAGTTCACCAGCGTCTCCCCCCTTAAACAAAGGCTGATTATGCGTTGCTCCTGCAGACATAGCTCCACCTCTGACATCAGCTGGTTGTGTATACATCTCACGGGGAGCGTAATCCACTGAGGTATTGCCCTCCCACCGCTGCTGCTCCGGGACAAAGAACTGGGGATTGAAATCTGCATGGTGGTGAGGTTGATTAACTGTTAGGGTTAGTGTTAGGGTTACATTTAGCACTTGGGTTACTGTTAGGGTTAGTGTTACTGTTAGGGTTAGATTTAGCACTTGGGTTACTGTTACGGTTAGTGTTACTGTTAGGGTTAGATTTAGCATTTGGGTTAGTGTTACTGTTACTGTTAGGGTTAGATTTAGCACTTGGGTTACTGTTAGGGTTAGTGTTACTGTTAGGGTTAGATTTAGCACATGGGTTTGTCAGGGTTAGATTTAGCATTTTGGTTACTGTTAATGTTAGTATTACTATTAGGGTTAGATTCAGCACTCGGGTTACTGTTAGGGTTAGTGTTAGCGTAAGGGTTAGATTTAGCATTTGGGTTAGTGTTACTGTTAGGGTTAGATTTAGCACTTGGGTTACTGTTACGGTTAGTGTTACTGTTAGGGTTAGATTTAGCATTTGGGTTAGTGTTACTGTTACTGTTAGGGTTAGATTTAGCACTTGGGTTACTGTTAGGGTTAGTGTTACTGTTAGGGTTAGATTTAGCACATGGGTTTGTCAGGGTTAGATTTAGCATTTTGGTTACTGTTAGGGTTAGCGTTACTATTAGGGTTAGATTCAGCACTCGGGTTACTGTTAGGGTTAGTGTTAGCGTAAGGGTTAGATTTAGCATTTGGGTTAGTGTTACTGTTAGGGTTAGATTTAGCACTTGGGTTACTGTTTGGGTTAGCGTTACTGTTAGAGTTAGATTTAGCACTTGGGTTACTGTTTGGGTTAGTGTTACTGTTAGGGTTAGATTTAGCACTTAGGTTACTGTTAGGGTTAGCGTTACTGTTAGGGTTAGATTTAGCACTTGGGTTACTGTTATGGTTAGTGTTACTGTTAGGGTTAGATTTAGCATTTTGGTTAGTGTTACTGTTACTGTTAGGGTTAGATTTAGCACTTGGGTTACTGTTAGGGTTAGTGTTACTGTTAGGGTTAGATTTAGCACATGGGTTTGTCAGGGTTAGATTTAGCATTTTGGTTACTGCTAGGGTTAGCGTTACTATTAGGGTTAGATTCAGCACTTGGGTTACTATTAAGGTTTAGATTTAGCATTTGGTTTACTGTTAGGTTTAGTGTTACTGTTAGGGTTAGATTCAGCACTTGGGTTACTGTTAGGGTTAGTGTTAGTGTTAGGGTTAGATTTAGCACATGGGTTACTGTTAGGGTTAGATTTAGCATTTGGGATGCTCTTTTGGTTAGTGTTATTGTTAAGGTTTAGATTTAGCCCTTGGGTTACTGTTAGGGTTTAGATTTAGCATTTGGGTTACTATTAGGGTTAGTGTTACTGTTAGGGTTAGATTTAGCACTTGGGTTACTGTTAGGGTTAACGTTACTGTTAGGGTTAGATTTAGCATTTTGTGTTACTGTTAGGGTTAGTGTTACTGTTAGGGTTAGATTTAGCACTTGGGTTACTGTTAGGGTTAGATTTAGCATTTGGGTTATTGTTAGGGTTAGCTTTAGTACTTAGGTTACTGTTAGGGTTAGATCTAGCACTTGGATTACTGTTAGGGTTAGAGTTACTGTTAGGGCTTAGATTTAGCACTTGGGTTACTGTTAGGGTTAGCGTTTAGATTTAGCACGTGGCTTACTGTTAGGGTTAGCATTACTGTTAGGGTTTAGATTTAGCACTTGTGTTTCTGTAAAGTTTAGATTTAGCACTTGGGATAGTGTTACTGTTACTGTTAGTGTTAGATTTAGCACTTGGGATAGTGTTACTGTTAGGGTTAGATTTAGCACTTGGGTTACTGTTGGGGTTAGCGTTACTGTTAGGGTTAGAATTAGCACTTGCGTTACTGTTAGGGTTAGTGTTACTGTTAGGGTTAGAATTAGCACTTGGGTTACTGTTACGGATAGATTTAGCATTTGGGTTACTTTTGGGGTTAGCGTTACTGTTAGGGTTAGAATTAGCACTTGGGTTACTGTTAGGGTTAGCGTTACTGTTAGGGTTAGATTTAGAACTTGGGTTACTGTTGGGGTTAGTGTTATTGTTAGGGTTAGAATCAGCACTTGGGTTACTGTTAGGGATAGATTTAGCAATTGGGTTACTTTTGGGGTTAGCGTTACTGTTAGGGTTAGAATTAGCACTTGGGTTACTGTTAGGGTTAGCGTTACTGTTAGGGTTAGATTTAGCACTTGGGTTACTGTTTGGGTTAGTGTTACTGTTAAGGTTAGGTTTAGCACATGGGTTACTGTTAGAGTTAGATTTAGCATTTGGGTTACAGTTAGGGTTAGCGTTACTGTTAAGATTTAGATTTAGCACTTGGGTTAATGTTAAGGTCTAGATTTAGCATTTGGGTTACTGTTATTGTTAGATTTAGCACTTGGGTTTCTGTTGGGGTTAGATTTAACATTTGGTTTACTGTTAGGTTTAGTGTTACTGTTAGGGTTAGATTTAGCACAAGGGTTACTGTTAGGGTTAGTATTACTGTTAAGGTTTAGATTTAGCACTTGGGTTACTGTTGGGGTTAGTGTTACTGTTAGGGTTAGAATTAGCACTTGGGTTACTGTTAGGGTTAGTGTTACTGTTAGGGTTAGATTTAGCACTTGGGTTACTGTTAGGGTTAGATTTAGCATTTGGGTTACTGTTAGGGTTAGTGTTAGGGTTAGCGTTACTGTTATGGTTAAATTTAGCATTTGGGTTAATGTTAGGGTTAGTGTTAGGGTTAGTGTTACTGTTAGGGTTTACATTTAGCATTTGGGTTACTGTTAGGGTTAGTGTTACTGTTAGGGTTAGATTTAGCACTTGGGTTACTGTTAGGGTTAGTGTTAGTGTTAGGGTTAGCGTTACTGTTAGGGTTAGCGTTACTGTTAGGGTTAGATTTAGAATTTAGGTTACTGTTAGGGTTAGATTTAGCATTTGGGTTACTGTTAGGGTTAGATTTAGCAGTTGGGTTACTGTTAGGGTTAGTGTTAGTGTTAGCGTTACTGTTAGGGTTAGCGTTACTGTTAGGGTTAGATTTAGAATTTGTTAGGGTTAGATTTAGAATTTAGGTTACTGTTAGGGATAAATTTAGCACTTGGGTTACTGTTAGGGTTAGATTTAGCACTAGGGATATTGTTAAGGTTAGTGTTAATGTTAGGGTTAGTGTTACTGTTAGGGTTAGATTTAGCACTTGGGTCACTGTTAGGGTAAGATTTAGCACTTGGGATATTGTTAAGGTTAGTGTTACAGTTAGGGTTAGCGTTACTGTTAGCGTTAGACTTAGCACTTGGGTCACTGTTAGATTTAGCACTTGGGATATTGTTAAGGTTAGTGTTACTGTTAGGGTTAGACTTAGCACTTGGGTTACTGTTAGGGTTAGATTTAGCACTTGGATTACTCCTGCTTCATTCCCTCTGTAAATTGTCACAATATATACATTTGCTAGGAGAATTCTATAATAAATGTATAAATGTATGTGGCAAGGATAATGCTTTCCATCTGGTATTTGTACATTTCAGGCAAACTCCGGCAACTGACAACAGCTCCAGTGTTATCTTTGAGGAAAATGTAACAGCGAAATCACTACATATCCTCCATATTCAGCCTATGGGGTTTTGTGACTGATTTATCTCCCTCAGTGACATTCTCCTCTGCTCTGTAACATGAATTCTCTCACACCTATAAAGAAATGATGATATAGAAATGCAGATCTTGCTCTGCCGTGGCTGTAATACTTGTCTGTAGATTACAGGTATGGCTGGCTGTAATACTTGTCTGTAGATACAGGTATAGCTGGCTGTAATACTTGTCTGTAGGTACAGGTATGGCTGGCTGTAATACTTGTCTATAGATACAGGTATGGCTGGCTGTAATACTTGTCTGTAGGTACAGGTATGGCTGGCTGTAATATTTGTCTGTAGATACAGGTATGGCTGGCTGTAATACTTGTCTGTAGAGACAGGTATGGCTGGCTGTAATACTTGTCTGTAGATACAGGTACGGCTGGCTGTAATACTTGTCTGTAGATACTGGTATGGCTGGCTGTAATACTTGTCTGTAGATACAGGTACGGCTGGCTGTAATACTTGTCTGTAGATTACAGGTATGGCTGGCTGTAATACTTGTCTGTAGATACAGGTACGGCTGGCTGTAATACTTGTCTGTAGATACAGGTATGGCTGGCTGTAATACTTGTCTGTAGATACAGGTATGGCTGGCTGTAATACTTGTCTGTAGATACAGGTATGGCTGGCTGTAATACTTGTCTGTAGATACAGGTATGGCTGGCTGTAATACTTGTCTGTAGATACAGGTATGGCTGGCTGTAATACTTGTCTGTAGATACAGGTATGGCTGACTGTAATACTTGTCTGTAGATTACAGGTATGGCTGGCTGTAATACTTGTCTGTAGATACAGGCATGGCTGGCTGGAATACTTGTCTGTAGATACAGGTATGGCTGGCTGTAATACTTGTCTGTAGATACAGTTATGGCTGGCTGTAATACTTGTCTGTAGATACAGGTATGGCTGGCTGTAATATTTGTCTGTAGATACAGGTATGGCTGGCTGTAATACTTGTCTGTAGATACAGGTATAGCTGGCTGTAATACTTGTCTGTAGGTACAGGTATGGCTGGCTGTAATATTTGTCTGTAGATACAGGTATGGCTGGCTGTAATACTTGTCTGTAGATACAGGTATGGCTGGCTGTAATACTTGTCTGTAGATACAGGTACGGATGGCAGTAATACTTGTCTGTAGATACAGGTACGGCTGGCTGTAATACTTGTCTGTAGATTACAGGTACGGCTGGCTGTAATACTTGTCTGTAGATACAGGTACGGCTGGCTGTAATACTTGTCTGTAGATACAGGTATGGCTGGCTGTAATACTTGTCTGTAGATACAGGTATAGCTGGCTGTAATACTTGTCTGTAGATTACAGGTATGGCTGGCTGTAATACTTGTCTGTAGATACAGGTATGGCTGGCTGTAATACTTGTTTGTAGATACAGGTATGGCTAGCTGTAATACTTGTCTATAGATTACATGTATGGCTGGCTGTAATACTTGTCTGTAGATACAGGTATGGCTGGCTGTAATTCTTGTCTGTAGATACAGGTATGGCTGGCTGTAATACTTGTCTGTAGATACAGGTATGGCTGGCTGTAATACTTGTCTGTAGATACAGGTATGGCTGGCTGTAATATTTGTCTGTAGATACAGGTATGTCTGGCTGTAATACTTGTCTGTAGATTACAGGTATGGCTGGCTGTAATATTTGTCTGTAGATACAGGTGTAGCTGGCTGTAATACTTGTCTGTAGATACAGGTATGGCTGGCTGTAATACTTGTCTGTAGATACAGGTATGGCTGGCTGTAATACTTGTCTGTAGATACAGGTATGGCTGGCTGTAATACTTGTCTGTAGATACAGGTATGGCTGGCTGTAATATTTGTCTGTAGATTACAGGTATAGCTGGCTGTAATACTTGTCTGTAGATACAGGTATGGCTGGCTGTAATATTTGTCTGTAGATTACAGGTATAGCTGGCTGTAATACTTGTCTGTAGATACAGGTATGGCTGGCTGTAATACTTGTCTGTAGATACAGGTATGGCTGGCTGTATTACTTGTCTGTAGATTACAGGTATGGCTGGCTGTAATACTTGTCTGTAGATACAGGTATGGCTGGCTGTTATACTTGTCTGTAGATTACAGGTATGGCTGGCTGTAATACTTGTCTGTAGATACAGGTATGGCTGGCTGTAATACTTGTCTGTAGATACAGGTATGGCTAGCTGTAATACTTGTCTGTAGATACAGGTATGGCTGGCTGTAATATTTGTCTGTAGATTACAGGTATAGCTGGCTGTAATACTTGTCTGTAGATACAGGTATGGCTGGCTGTAATACTTGTCTGTAGATTACAGGTATGGCTGGCTGTAATACTTGTCTGTAGATACAGGTATGGCTGGCTGTAATACTTGTCTGTAGATTACAGGTATGGCTGGCTGTAATACTTGTCTGTAGATTACAGGTATGGCTGGTCTGTATCTGCCCCGCTGTGTGAGGCGTCTCATTCTTCTTCTGCAGTGTAAGATGTCACAGTGGAATTTCAGCCTTTATCTTCTCAAACTGTAAAGGAACAGCGGGAATTATAGAGCAGGAGATAGAGGAGACTTGTTCTAAATCCACTCATATTCCAACCAGTGAGAAGATACTGTTATCATCCAACTCCTGGCAGCCAATTAGCAGGTACTAACCACCTGTTATCCGAGCAAGTTATCAGACATTGACAACTAACTAACTAACTAACTAACTAACTAACTAACTAACCCTGCCAGAGAGCAGTCACTATCCTCCTTATACCAGCCAATAATCAGATACTAACTAACTATCCACTAACACTGCCAGAGATCAGTAACTATCCTCCATATACTAGCCAATAATCAGATGCTAAATATCCCATAACACTGCCAGAGATCATTAACTATCCTCCTTATACTACCCAATAATCAGATGCTAACTAACTATCCACTAACACTGCCAGAGATCAGTAACTATCCTCCATATACTAGCCAATAATCAGATGCTAACTATCCACTAACACTGCCAGAGATCAGTAACTATCCTCCATATACTAGCTAATAATCAGTCACTAACTATCCACTAACACTGCCAGAGACCAGTAACTATCCTCCTTATACTAGCTAATAATCAGATACTAAATATCCCATAACACTGCCAGAGACCAGTCACTATCCTCCATATACTAGCTAATAATCAGTCACTAACTATCCACTAACACTGCCAGAGACCAGTAACTATCCTCCTTTTACTAGCCAATAATCAGATGCTAAATATCCCATAACACTGCCAGAGACCAGTAACTATCCTCCTTATACCAGCCAATAATCAGATACTAAATATCCCATAACACTGCCAGAGACCAGTAACTATCCTCCTTATACTAGCTAATAATCAGATACTAAATATCCCATAACCCAGCCAGACACCAGTAACTATCCTCCTTATACTAGCCAATAATCAGTCACTAACTATCCACTAACACTGCCAGAGACCAGTAACTATCCTCCTTATACTAGCCAATAATCAGATACTAAATATCCCATAACCCAGCCAGAGACCAGTAACTATCCTCCTTATACTAGCCAATAAGCAGATACTAACAATCCACTAACCCTGCCAGAGACCAGTAACTATCCTCCTTATACTAGCCAATAATCAGTCACTAACTATCCACTAAAACTGCCAGAGACCAGTAACTATCCTCCTTACACTAGCCAATAATCAGTCACTAACTATCCACTAACACTGCCAGAGACTAGTCACTATCCTCCTTATACTAGCCAATAATCAGTCACTAACTATCCACTAACACTGCCAGAGACCAGTAACTATCCTCCTTACACTAGCCAATAATCAGATACTAACTAACTATCCACTAACACTGCCAGAGATCAGAAACTATCCTCCATATACTAGCTAATAATTAGATACTAAATATCCCATAACCCAGGCAGAGACCAGTAACTATCCTCCTTATTCTAGCCAACAATCAGATACTAAATATCCCATAACACTGCCAGAGACACGTAACTATCCTCCTTATTCTAGCCAACAATCAGATACTAAATATCCCATAACACTGCCAGAGACCAGTAACTATCCTCCATATACTAGCTAATAATCAGATACTAAATATCCCATAACCCAGCCAGAGACCAGTAACTATCCTCCTTATTCTAGCCAATAATCAGATACTAAATATCCCATAACCCAGCCAGAGACCAGTTACTATCCTCCTTATACTAGCCAATAATCAGATACTAACTATCCCATAACACTGCCAGAGACCAGTAACTATCCTCCTTATACTAGCCAATAATCAGATACTAACTATCCCATAACACTGCCAGAGACCAGTAACTATCCTCCTTATACCAGCCAATAATCAGATACTAACTATCCCATACCACTGCCAGAGACCAGTAACTATCCTCCTTATACAAGCCAATAATCAGATACTAACTATCCCATAACCCAGCCAGAGACCATTTACTATCCTCCTTATACTAGCCAATAATCAGATACTAACTATCCCATAACCCAGCCAGACACCAGTAACTATCCTCCTTATACTAGCAAATAATCAGATACTAACTAACTATCCACTAACACTGCCAGAGACCAGTAACTATCCTCCATATACTAGCCAATAATTAGATACTAACTATCCCATAACCCAGCCAGAGACCAGTAACTATCCTCCTTATACTAGCTAATAATCAGATACTAAATATCCCATAACACTGCCAGAGATCAGTAACTATCCTCCTTATACTAGCCAATAATCAGATACTAACTATCCACTAACACTGCCAGAGATCAGTAACTATCCTCCTTACACTAGCCAATAATCAGATACTAAATATCCCATAACCCAGCCAGAGACCAGTTACTTTCCTCCATATACTAGCTAATAATCAGTCTCTAACTAACTATCCACTAACACTGCCAGAGACCAGTAACTATCCTCCATATACTAGCCAATAATCAGATACTAACTATCCCATAACCAAGCCAGAGACCAGTAACTATCCTCCTTATGCTAGCTAATAATCAGATACTAAATATCCCATAACACTGCCAGAGACCAGTAACTATCCTCCTTATACTAGCTAATAATCAGATACTAACTATCCACTAACACTGCCAGAGATCAGTAACTATCCTCCTTACACTAGCCAATAATCAGATACTAAACATCCCATAACCCAGCCAGAGACCAGTAACTATCCTCCATATACTAGCTAATAATCAGTCTCTAACTAGCTATCCACTAACACTGCCAGAGATCAGTAACTATCCTCCTTATACTAGCTAATAATCAGATACTAAATATCCCATAACCCAGCCAGAGATCAGTAACTATCCTCCTTATACTAGCCAATAATCAGTCACTAACTATCCACTAACACTGCCTGAGATCAGTAACTAACCTCCTTATACTAGCCAATAATCAGATATTAACTATCCACTAACCCAGTCAGAGAACAGTAACTAGCCTCCTTATACTAGCTAATAATCAGATACTAAATATCCCATAACCCAGCCAGAGACCAGTAACTATCCTCCTTATACTAGCCAATAATCAGATACTAACTATCCACTAACACTGCCAGAGACCAGTAACTATCCTCCTTACACTAGCCAATAATCAGTCACTATCTATCCACTAACACTGCCAGAGACCAGTCACTATCCTCCTTATACTGGCTAATAATCAGATACTAAATATCCCATAACACTGCCAGAGACCAGTCACTATCCTCCATATACTAACCAATAATCAGTCTCTAACTAACTATCCACTAACACTGCAAGAGACCAGTAACTATCCTCCTTATACTAGCCAATAATCAGTCACTAACTATCCACTAACACTGCCAGAGACCAGTATCAATCCTCTTTATACTAGCTAATAATCAGATGCTAAATATCCCATAACACTGCCAGAGACCAGTAACTATCCTCCTTATACCAGCCAATAATCAGATACTAAATATCCCATAACACTGCCAGAGACCAGTAACTATCCTCCTTATACTAGCTAATAATCAGATACTAAATATCCCATAACCCAGCCAGACACCAGTAACTATCCTCCTTATACTAGCCAATAATCAGATACTAACTATCCACTAACACTGCCAGAGATCAGTAACTATCCTCCTTACACTAGCCAATAATCAGATACTAAATATCCCATAACCCAGCCAGAGACCAGTAACTATCCTCCATATACTAGCTAATAATCAGTCTCTAACTAACTATCCACTAACACTGCCAGAGACCAGTAACTATCCTCCATATACTAGCCAATAATCAGATACTAACTATCCCATAACCCAGCCAGAGACCAGTAACTATCCTCCTTATACTAGCTAATAATCAGATACTAAATATCCCATAACACTGCCAGAGACCAGTAACTATCCTCCTTATACTTGCTAATAATCAGATACTAACTATCCACTAACACTGCCAGAGATCAGTAACTATCCTCCTTACACTAGCCAATAATCAGATACTAAACATCCCATAACCCAGCCAGAGACCAGTAACTATCCTCCATATACTAGCTAATAATCAGTCTCTAACTAACTATCCACTAACACTGCCAGAGATCAGTAACTATCCTCCATTAAACTAGCTAACAATCAGATACAAAATATCCCATAACCCAGCCAGACACCAGTAACTATCCTCCTTATACTAGCCAATAATCAGTCACTAACTATCCACTAACACTGCCAGAGATCAGTAACTATCCTCCTTATACTAGCCAATAATCAGATATTAACTATCCACTAACCCAGTCAGAGAGCAGTAACTAGCCTCCTTATACTAGCTAATAATCAGATACTAAATATACCATAACCCAGCCAGAGACCAGTAACTATCCTCCTTATACTAGCCAATAATCAGATACTAACTATCCACTAACACTGCCAGAGACCAGTAACTATCCTCCTTACACTAGCCAATAATCAGTCACTATCTATCCACTAACACTGCCAGAGACCAGTCACTATCCTCCTTATACTGGCTAATAATCAGATACTAAATATCCCATAACACTGCCAGAGACCAGTCACTATCCTCCATATACTAGCCAATAATCAGTCTCTAACTAACTATCCACTAACACTGCCAGAGACCAGTAACTATCCTCCTTATACTAGCCAATAATCAGTCACTAACTATCCACTAACACTGCCAGAGACCAGTAACTATCCTCTTTATACTAGCCAATAATCAGATGCTAAATATCCCATAACACTGCCAGAGACCAGTAACTATCCTCCTTATACCAGCCAATAATCAGATACTAAATATCCCATAACACTGCCAGAGACCAGTAACTATCCTCCTTATACTAGCTAATAATCAGATACTAAATATCCCATAACCCAGCAAGACACCAGTAACTATCCTCCTATTACTAGCCAATAATCAGTCACTAACTATCCTCTAACACTGCCAGAGACCAGTAACTATCCTCCTTACACTAGCCAATAATCAGTCACTAACTATCCACTAACACTGCCAGAGACCAGTCACTATCCTCCTTATACTAGCCAATAATCAGTCACTAACTATGCACTAACACTGCCAGAGACCAGTCACTTTCCTCCTTACACTAGCCAATAATCAGATACTAACTAACTATCCACTAACACTGCCAGAGATCAGAAACTATCCTCCATATACTAGCTAATAATCAGATACTAAATATCCCATAACCCAGCCAACCAGTAACTATCCTCCTTATTCTAGCCAACAATCAGATACTAAATATCCCATAACACTGCCAGAGACCAGTAACTATCCTCCTTATTCTAGCCAACAATCAGATACTAAATATCCCATAACACTGCCAGAGACCAGTAACTATCCTCCATATACTAGCTAATAATCAGATACAAAATATCCCATAACCCAGCCAGAGACCAGTAACTATCCTCCTTATTCTATCCAATAATCAGATACTAAATATCCCTTAACCCAGCCAGAGACAAGTTACTATCCTCCTTATACTAGCCAATAATCAGATACTAAATACCCCATAACACTGCCAGAGATCAGTAACTATCCTCCTTATACTAGCCAATAATCAGATACTAACTGTCCCATAACACTGCCAGAGACCAGTAACTATCCTCCTTATACTAGCCAATAATCAGATACTAACTATCCCATAACACTGCCAGAGACCAGTAACTATCCTCCTTATACCAGCCAATAATCAGATACTAACTATCCCATAACACTTCCAGAGACCAGTAACTATCCTCCTTATACCAGCCAATAATCAGATACTAACTATCCCATAACCCAGCCAGAGACCAGTTACTATCCTCCTTATACTAGCCAATAATCAGATACTAACTATCCCATAACCCAGCCAGAGACCAGTAACTATCCTCCTTATACTAGCTAATAATCTGATACTAACTAACTATCCACTAACACTGCCAGAGACCAGTAACTATCCTCCATATACTAGCCAATAATCAGATACTAACTATCCCATAACCCAGCCAGAGACCAGTAACTATCCTCCTTATACTAGCTAATAATCAGATACTAAATATCCCATAACACTGCCAGAGATCAGTAACTATCCTCCTTTTACTAGCCAATAATCAGATACTAACTATCCACTAACACTGCCAGAGATCAGTAACTATCCTCCTTACACTAGCCAATAATCAGATACTAAATATCCGTTAACCCAGCCAGAGACCAGTAACTATCCTCCATATACTAGCTAATAATCAGTCTCTAACTAACTATCTACTAACACTGCCAGAGACCAGTAACTATCCTCCATATACTAGCCAATAATCAGATACTAACTATCCCATAACCCAGCCAGAGACCAGTAACTATCCTCCTTATACTAGCTAATAATCAGATACTAAATATCCCATAACACTGCCAGAGACCTGTAACTATCCTCCTTATACTAGCTAATAATCAGATACTAACTATCCACTAACACTGCCAGAGATCAGTAACTATCCTCCTTACACTAGCCAATAATCAGATACTAAACATCCCATAACCCAGCCAGAGACCAGTAACTATCCTCCATATACTAGCTAATAATCAGTCTCTAACTAACTATCCACTAACACTGCCAGAGATCAGTAACTATCCTCCTTATACTAGCTAATAATCAGATACTAAATATCCCATAACCCAGCCAGACACCAGTAACTATCCTCCTTATACTAGCCAATAATCAGTCACTAACTATCCACTAACACTGCCAGAGATCAGTAACTATCCTCCTTACACTAGCCAATAATCAGATACTAACTAACTATCCACTAACACTGCCAGAGATCAGTAACTATCCTCCATACACTAGCTAATAATCAGTCACTAACTATCCATTAACACAGCCAGAGACCAGTAACTATCCTCCTTACACTAGCCAAAAATCAGATACTAACTAACTATCCACTAACACTGCCAGAGATCAGTAACTATCCTCCATATACTAGCTAAAAATCAGATACTAAATATCCCATAACTCAGCAAGAGACCAGTAACTATCCTCCTTATACTAGCCAACAATCAGATACTAAATATCCCATAACACTGCCAGAGACCAGTAACTATCCTCCATATACTAGCTAATATTCAGATACTAAATATCCCATAACCCAGTCAGAGACCAGTCACTATCCTCCTTATACTAGCCAATAATCAGATACTAACTAACTATCCACTATCCCTGCCATAGATCAGTAACTATCCTCCATATACTAGCTAATAATCAGATACTAAATATCCCATAACCCAGCCAGAGACCAGTTACTATCCTCCTTATACTAGCCAATAATCAGATACTAAATATCCCATAACACTGCCAGAGACCAGTAACTATCCTCCATATACTAGCTAATAATCAGATACTAAATATCCCATAACCCAGCCAGAGACCAGTAACTAGCCTCCTTATTCTAGCCAATAATCAGATACTAAATATCCCATAACCCAGCCAGAGACCAGTTACTATCCTCATTATACTAGCCAATAATCAGATACTAAATATCCCATAACACTGCCAGAGACCAGTAACTATCCTCCTTATACTAGCCAATAATCAGATACTAACTATCCCATAACACTGCCAGAGACCAGTAACTATCCTCCTCATACCAGCCAATAATCAGATACTAACTATCCCATAACACTGCCAGAGACCAGTAACTATCCTCCTTATACCAGCCAATTAATCAGATACTAACTATCCCATAACCATCCCAGAGACCAGTTACTATCCTCCTTATACTAGCCAATAATCAGATACTAACTATCCCATAACCCAGCCAGAGACCAGTAACTATCCTCCTTATACTAGCTAATATTCAGATACTAAAAATCCCATAACACTGACAGAGACCAGTAACTATCCTCCATATACTAGCTAATAATCAGATACTAAATATCCCATAACCCAGCCAGAGACCAGTAACTATCCTCCTTATACTAGCCAATAATCAGATACTAACTATCCACTAACACTGCCAGAGACCAGTAACTATCCTCCTTATACTAGCCAATAATCAGATACTAACTATCCACTAACACTGCCAGAGACCAGTAACTATCCTCCTTATACTAGCCAATAATCAGATACTAACTAACTATCCACTAACACTGCCAGAGATCAGTAACTATCCTCCTTATACTAGCTAATAATCAGATACTAAATATCCCATTACCCAGCCGGAGACCAGTAACTATCCTCCTTATACTTGCCAATAATCAGTCTCTAACTAACTATCCACTAACACTGCCAGAGATCAGTAACTATCCTCCTTATACTAGCTAATAATCAGATACTAAATATCCCATAACCCAGCCAGAGACCAGTAACTATCCTCCTTATACTAGCCAATAATCAGTCTCTAACTAACTGTCCACTAACACTGCCAGAGATCAGTAACTATCCTCCTTATACTAGCCAATAATCAGATACTAACTATCCACTAACACTGCCAGTGATCAGTAACTATCCTCCTTATACTAGCCAATAATCAGATACTAACTAACTATCCACTAACACTGCCAGAGACCAGTAACTATCCTCCATATACTAGCCAATAATCAGATACTAACTATCCCATAACCCAGCCAGAGACCAGTAACTATCCTCCTTATACTAGCTAATAATCAGATACTAAATATCCCATAACACTACCAAAGATCAGTAACTATCCTCCTTATACTAGCCAATAATCAGATACTAACTATCCACTAACACTGCCAGAGATCAGTAACTATCCTCCTTACACTAGCCAATAATCAAATACTAAATATCCCATAACCCAGCCAGAGACCAGTATCTATCCTCCATATACTAGCTAATAATCAGTCTCTAACTAACTATCCATTAACACTGACAGAGACCAGTAACTATCCTCCATATACTAGCCAATAATCAGATACTAACTATCCCATAACCCAGCAAGAGATCAGTAACTATCCTCCTTATACTAGCTAATAATCAGATACTAAATATCCCATAACCCAGCCAGAGATCCGTAACTATCCTCCTTATACTAGCCAATAATCAGATACTAACTATCCACTAACACTGCCAGAGATCAGTAACTATCCTCCTTACACTAGCCAATAATCAGATACTAAATATCCCATAACCCAGCCAGAGACCAGTAACTATCCTCCATATACTAGCTAATAATCAGTCTCTAACTAACTATCCACTAACACTGCCAGAGACCAGTAACTATCCTCCATATACTAGCCAATAATCAGATACTAACTATCCCATAACCCAGCCAGAGACCAGTAACTATCCTCCTTATACTAGCTAATAATCAGATACTAAATATCCCATAACACTGCCAGAGACCAGTAACTATCCTCCTTATACTTGCTAATAATCAGATACTAACTATCCACTAACACTGCCAGAGATCAGTAACTATCCTCCTTACACTAGCCAATAATCAGATACTAAACATCCCATAACCCAGCCAGAGACCAGTAACTATCCTCCATATACTAGCTAATAATCAGTCTCTAACTAACTATCCACTAACACTGCCAGAGATCAGTAACTATCCTCCATTAAACTAGCTAATAATCAGATACAAAATATCCCATAACCCAGCCAGACACCAGTAACTATCCTCCTTATACTAGCCAATAATCAGTCACTAACTATCCACTAACACTGCCAGAGATCAGTAACTATCCTCCTTATACTAGCCAATAATCAGATATTAACTATCCACTAACCCAGTCAGAGAGCAGTAACTAGCCTCCTTATACTAGCTAATAATCAGATACTAAATATACCATAACCCAGCCAGAGACCAGTAACTATCCTCCTTATACTAGCCAATAATCAGATACTAACTATCCACTAACACTGCCAGAGACCAGTAACTATCCTCCTTACACTAGCCAATAATCAGTCACTATCTATCCACTAACACTGCCAGAGACCAGTCACTATCCTCCTTATACTGGCTAATAATCAGATACTAAATATCCCATAACACTGCCAGAGACCAGTCACTATCCTCCATATACTAGCCAATAATCAGTCTCTAACTAACTATCCACTAACACTGCCAGAGACCAGTAACTATCCTCCTTATACTAGCCAATAATCAGTCACTAACTATCCACTAACACTGCCAGAGACCAGTAACTATCCTCTTTATACTAGCCAATAATCAGATGCTAAATATCCCATAACACTGCCAGAGACCAGTAACTATCCTCCTTATACCAGCCAATAATCAGATACTAAATATCCCATAACACTGCCAGAGACCAGTAACTATCCTCCTTATACTAGCTAATAATCAGATACTAAATATCCCATAACCCAGCAAGACACCAGTAACTATCCTCCTAATACTAGCCAATAATCAGTCACTAACTATCCTCTAACACTGCCAGAGACCAGTAACTATCCTCCTTACACTAGCCAATAATCAGTCACTAACTATCCACTTACACTGCCAGAGACCAGTCACTATCCTCCTTATACTAGCCAATAATCAGTCACTAACTATGCACTAACACTGCCAGAGACCAGTCACTTTCCTCCTTACACTAGCCAATAATCAGATACTAACTAACTATCCACTAACACTGCCAGAGATCAGAAACTATCCTCCATATACTAGCTAATAATCAGATACTAAATATCCCATAACCCAGCCAACCAGTAACTATCCTCCTTATTCTAGCCAACAATCAGATACTAAATATCCCATAACACTGCCAGAGACCAGTAACTATCCTCCTTATTCTAGCCAACAATCAGATACTAAATATCCCATAACACTGCCAGAGACCAGTAACTATCCTCCATATACTAGCTAATAATCAGATACAAAATATCCCATAACCCAGCCAGAGACCAGTAACTATCCTCCTTATTCTATCCAATAATCAGATACTAAATATCCCTTAACCCAGCCAGAGACAAGTTACTATCCTCCTTATACTAGCCAATAATCAGATACTAAATACCCCATAACACTGCCAGAGATCAGTAACTATCCTCCTTATACTAGCCAATAATCAGATACTAACTGTCCCATAACACTGCCAGAGACCAGTAACTATCCTCCTTATACTAGCCAATAATCAGATACTAACTATCCCATAACACTGCCAGAGACCAGTAACTATCCTCCTTATACTAGCCAATAATCAGATACTAACTATCCCATAACACTGCCAGAGACCAGTAACTATCCTCCTTATACCAGCCAATAATCAGATACTAACTATCCCATAACACTTCCAGAGACCAGTAACTATCCTCCTTATACCAGCCAATAATCAGATACTAACTATCCCATAACCCAGCCAGAGACCAGTTACTATCCTACTTATACTAGCCAATAATCAGATACTAACTATCCCATAACCCAGCCAGAGACCAGTAACTATCCTCCTTATACTAGCTAATAATCTGATACTAACTAACTATCCACTAACACTGCCAGAGACCAGTAACTATCCTCCATATACTAGCCAATAATCAGATACTAACTATCCCATAACCCAGCCAGAGACCAGTAACTATCCTCCTTATACTAGCTAATAATCAGATACTAAATATCCCATAACACTGCCAGAGATCAGTAACTATCCTCCTTTTACTAGCCAATAATCAGATACTAACTATCCACTAACACTGCCAGAGATCAGTAACTATCCTCCTTACACTAGCCAATAATCAGATACTAAATATCCGTTAACCCAGCCAGAGACCAGTAACTATCCTCCATATACTAGCTAATAATCAGTCTCTAACTAACTATCTACTAACACTGCCAGAGACCAGTAACTATCCTCCATATACTAGCCAATAATCAGATACTAACTATCCCATAACCCAGCCAGAGACCAGTAACTATCCTCCTTATACTAGCTAATAATCAGATACTAAATATCCCATAACACTGCCAGAGACCTGTAACTATCCTCCTTATACTAGCTAATAATCAGATACTAACTATCCACTAACACTGCCAGAGATCAGTAACTATCCTCCTTACACTAGCCAATAATCAGATACTAAACATCCCATAACCCAGCCAGAGACCAGTAACTATCCTCCATATACTAGCTAATAATCAGTCTCTAACTAACTATCCACTAACACTGCCAGAGATCAGTAACTATCCTCCTTATACTAGCTAATAATCAGATACTAAATATCCCATAACCCAGCCAGACACCAGTAACTATCCTCCTTATAATAGCCAATAATCAGTCACTAACTATCCACTAACACTGCCAGAGATCAGTAACTATCCTCCTTACACTAGCCAATAATCAGATACTAACTAACTATCCACTAACACTGCCAGAGATCAGTAACTATCCTCCATACACTAGCTAATAATCAGTCACTAACTATCCATTTACACAGCCAGAGACCAGTAACTATCCTCCTTACACTAGCCAATAATCAGATACTAACTAACTATCCACTAACACTGCCAGAGATCAGTAACTATCCTCCATATACTAGCTAAAAATCAGATACTAAATATCCCATAACTCAGCAAGAGACCAGTAACTATCCTCCTTATACTAGCCAACAATCAGATACTAAATATCCCATAACACTGCCAGAGACCAGTAACTATCCTCCATATACTAGCTAATATTCAGATACTAAATATCCCATAACCCAGTCAGAGACCAGTCACTATCCTCCTTATACTAGCCAATAATCAGATACTAACTAACTATCCACTATCCCTGCCATAGATCAGTAACTATCCTCCATATACTAGCTAATAATCAGATACTAAATATCCCATAACCCAGCCAGAGACCAGTTACTATCCTCCTTATACTAGCCAATAATCAGATACTAAATATCCCATAACACTGCCAGAGACCAGTAACTATCCTCCATATACTAGCTAATAATCAGATACTAAATATCCCATAACCCAGCCAGAGACCAGTAACTAGCCTCCTTATTCTAGCCAATAATCAGATACTAAATATCCCATAACCCAGCCAGAGACCAGTTACTATCCTCATTATACTAGCCAATAATCAGATACTAAATATCCCATAACACTGCCAGAGACCAGTAACTATCCTCCTTATACTAGCCAATAATCAGATACTAACTATCCCATAACACTGCCAGAGACCAGTAACTATCCTCCTCATACCAGCCAATAATCAGATACTAACTATCCCATAACACTGCCAGAGACCAGTAACTATCCTCCTTATACCAGCCAATTAATCAGATACTAACTATCCCATAACCATCCCAGAGACCAGTTACTATCCTCCTTATACTAGCCAATAATCAGATACTAACTATCCCATAACCCAGCCAGAGACCAGTAACTATCCTCCTTATACTAGCTAATATTCAGATACTAAAAATCCCATAACACTGACAGAGACCAGTAACTATCCTCCATATACTAGCTAATAATCAGATACTAAATATCCCATAACCCAGCCAGAGACCAATAACTATCCTCCTTATACTAGCCAATAATCAGATACTAACTATCCACTAACACTGCCAGAGACCAGTAACTATCCTCCTTATACTAGCCAATAATCAGATACTAACTATCCACTAACACTGCCAGAGACCAGTAACTATCCTCCTTATACTAGCCAATAATCAGATACTAACTAACTATCCACTAACACTGCCAGAGATCAGTAACTATCCTCCTTATACTAGCTAATAATCAGATACTAAATATCCCATTACCCAGCCGGAGACCAGTAACTATCCTCCTTATACTTGCCAATAATCAGTCTCTAACTAACTATCCACTAACACTGCCAGAGATCAGTAACTATCCTCCTTATACTAGCTAATAATCAGATACTAAATATCCCATAACCCAGCCAGAGACCAGTAACTATCCTCCTTATACTAGCCAATAATCAGTCTCTAACTAACTGTCCACTAACACTGCCAGAGATCAGTAACTATCCTCCTTATACTAGCCAATAATCAGATACTAACTATCCACTAACACTGCCAGTGATCAGTAACTATCCTCCTTATACTAGCCAATAATCAGATACTAACTAACTATCCACTAACACTGCCAGAGACCAGTAACTATCCTCCATATACTAGTCAATAATCAGATACTAACTATCCCATAACCCAGCCAGAGACCAGTAACTATCCTCCTTATACTAGCTAATAATCAGATACTAAATATCCCATAACACTACCAAAGATCAGTAACTATCCTCCTTATACTAGCCAATAATCAGATACTAACTATCCACTAACACTGCCAGCGATCAGTAACTATCCTCCTTACACTAGCCAATAATCAAATACTAAATATCCCATAACCCAGCCAGAGACCAGTATCTATCCTCCATATACTAGCTAATAATCAGTCTCTAACTAACTATCCATTAACACTGACAGAGACCAGTAACTATCCTCCATATACTAGCCAATAATCAGATACTAACTATCCCATAACCCAGCAAGAGATCAGTAACTATCCTCCTTATACTAGCTAATAATCAGATACTAAATATCCCATAACACTGCCAGAGATCCGTAACTATCCTCCTTATACTAGCCAATAATCAGATACTAACTATCCACTAACACTGCCAGAGATCAGTAACTATCCTCCTTACACTAGCCAATAATCAGATACTAAATATCCCATAACCCAGCCAGAGACCAGTAACTATCCTCCATATACTAGCTAATAATCAGTCTCTAACTAACTATCCACTAACACTGCCAGAGACCAGTAACTATCCTCCATATACTAGCCAATAATCAGATACTAACTATCCCATAACCAAGCCAGAGACCAGTAACTATCCTCCTTATGCTAGCTAATAATCAGATACTAAATATCCCATAACACTGCCAGAGACCAGTAACTATCCTCCTTATACTAGCTAATAATCAGATACTAACTATCCACTAACACTGCCAGAGATCAGTTACTATCCTCCATACACTAGCCAATAATCAGATACTAAACATCCCATAACCCAGCCAGAGACCAGTAACTATCCTCCATATACTAGGTAATAATCAGTCTCTAACTAGCTATCCACTAACACTGCCAGAGATCAGTAACTATCCTCCTTATACTAGCTAATAATCAGATACTAAATATCTCATAACCCAGCCAGAGATCAGTAACTATCCTCCTTATACTAGCCAATAATCAGTCACTAACTATCCACTAACACTGCCTGAGATCAGTAACTATCCTCCTTATACTAGCCAATAATCAGATATTAACTATCCACTAACCCAGTCAGAGAACAGTAACTAGCCTCCTTATACTAGCTAATAATCAGATACTAAATATCCCATAACCCAGCCAGAGACCAGTAACTATCCTCCTTATACTAGCCAATAATCAGATACTAACTATCCACTAACACTGCCAGAGACCAGTAACTATCCTCCTTACACTAGCCAATAATCAGTCACTATCTATCCACTAACACTGCCAGAGACCAGTCACTATCCTCCTTATACTGGCTAATAATCAGATACTAAATATCCCATAACACTGCCAGAGACCAGTCACTATCCTCCATATACTAACCAATAATCAGTCTCTAACTAACTATCCACTAACACTGCCAGAGACCAGTAACTATCCTCCTTATACTAGCCAATAATCAGTCACTAACTATCCACTAACACTGCCAGAGACCAGTAACAATCCTCTTTATACTAGCCAATAATCAGATGCTAAATATCCCATAACACTGCCAGAGACCAGTAACTATCCTCCTTATACCAGCCAATAATCAGATACTAAATATCCCATAACACTGCCAGAGACCAGTAACTATCCTCCTTATACTAGCTAATAATCAGATACTAAATATCCCATAACCCAGCCAGACACCAGTAACTATCCTCCTTATACTAGCCAATAATCAGATACTAACTATCCACTAACACTGCCAGAGATCAGTAACTATCCTCCTTACACTAGCCAATAATCAGATACTAAATATCCCATAACCCAGCCAGAGACCAGTAACTATCCTCCATATACTAGCTAATAATCAGTCTCTAAATAACTATCCACTAACACTGCCAGAGACCAGTAACTATCCTCCATATACTAGCCAATAATCAGATACTAAATATCCCATAACACTGCCAGAGACCAGTAACTATCCTCCTTATACTAGCTAATAATCAGATACTAAATATCCCATAACACTGCCAGAGACCAGTAACTATCCTCCTTATACTAGCTAATAATCAGATACTAACTATCCACTAACACTGCCAGAGATCAGTAACTATCCTCCTTACACTAGCCAATAATCAGATACTAAACATCCCATAACCCAGCCAGAGACCAGTAACTATCCTCCATATACTAGCTAATAATCAGTCTCTAACTAACTATCCACTAACACTGCCAGAGATCAGTAACTATCCTCCATTAAACTAGCTAATAATCAGATACAAAATATCCCATAACCCAGCCAGACACCAGTAACTATCCTCCTTATACTAGCCAATAATCAGTCACTAACTATCCACTAACACTGCCAGAGATCAGTAACTATCCTCCTTATACTAGCCAATAATCAGATATTAACTATCCACTAACCCAGTCAGAGAGCAGTAACTAGCCTCCTTATACTAGCTAATAATCAGATACTAAATATCCCATAACCCAGCCAGAGACCAGTAACTATCCTCCTTATACTAGCCAATAATCAGATACTAACTATCCACTAACACTGCCAGAGACCAGTAACTATCCTCCTTACACTAGCCAATAATCAGTCACTATCTATCCACTAACACTGCCAGAGACCAGTCACTATCCTCCTTATACTGGCTAATAATCAGATACTAAATATCCCATAACACAGCCAGAGACCAGTCACTATCCTCCATATACTAGCCAATAATCAGTCTCTAACTAACTATCCACTAACACTGCCAGAGACCAGTAACTATCCTCCTTATACTAGCCAATAATCAGTCACTAACTATCCACTAACACTGCCAGAGACCAGTAACTATCCTCTTTATACTAGCCAATAATCAGATGCTAAATATCCCATAACACTGCCAGAGACCAGTAACTATCCTCCTTATACCAGCCAATAATCAGATACTAAATATCCCATAACACTGCCAGAGACCAGTAACTATCCTCCTTATACTAGCTAATAATCAGATACTAAATATCCCATAACCCAGCAAGACACCAGTAACTATCCTCCTTATACTAGCCAATAATCAGTCACTAACTATCCTCTAACACTGCCAGAGACCAGTAACTATCCTCCTTACACTAGCCAATAATCAGTCACTAACTATCCACTAACACTGCCAGAGATCAGTCACTATCCTCCTTATACTAGCCAATAATCAGTCACTAACTATGCACTAACACTGCCAGAGACCAGTCACTTTCCTCCTTACACTAGCCAATAATCAGATACTAACTAACTATCCACTAACACTGCCAGAGATCAGAAACTATCCTCCATATACTAGCTAATAATCAGAAACTAAATATCCCATAACCCAGCCAACCAGTAACTATCCTCCTTATTCTAGCCAACAATCAGATACTAAATATCCCATAACACTGCCAGAGACCAGTAACTATCCTCCTTATTCTAGCCAACAATCAGATACTAAATATCCCATAACACTGCCAGAGACCAGTAACTATCCTCCATATACTAGCTAATAATCAGATACAAAATATCCCATAACCCAGCCAGAGACCAGTAACTATCCTCCTTATTCTATCCAATAATCAGATACTAAATATCCCTTAACCCAGCCAGAGACAAGTTACTATCCTCCTTATACTAGCCAATAATCAGATACTAAATATCCCATAACACTGCCAGAGATCAGTAACTATCCTCCTTATACTAGCCAATAATCAGATACTAACTGTCCCATAACACTGCCAGAGACCAGTAACTATCCTCCTTATACTAGCCAATAATCAGATACTAACTATCCCATAACACTGCCAGAGAACAGTAACTATCCTCCTTATACCAGCCAATAATCAGATACTAACTATCCCATAACACTTCCAGAGACCAGAAACTATCCTCCTTATACCAGCCAATAATCAGATACTAACTATCCCATAACCCAGCCAGAGACCAGTTACTATCCTCCTTATACTAGCCAATAATCAGATACTAACTATCCCATAACCCAGCCAGAGACCAGTAACTATCCTCCTTATACTAGCTAATAATCTGATACTAACTAACTATCCACTAACACTGCCAGAGACCAGTAACTATCCTCCATATACTAGCCAATAATCAGATACTAACTATCCCATAACCCAGCCAGAGACCAGTAACTATCCTCCTTATACTAGCTAATAATCAGATACTAAATATCCCATAACACTGCCAGAGATCAGTAACTATCCTCCTTTTACTAGCCAATAATCAGATACTAACTATCCACTAACACTGCCAGAGATCAGTAACTATCCTCCTTACACTAGCCAATAATCAGATACTAAACATCCCATAACCCAGCCAGAGACCAGTAACTATCCTCCATATACTAGCTAATATTCAGTCTCTAACTAACTATCCACTAACACTGCCAGAGATCAGTAACTATCCTCCTTATACTAGCTAATAATCAGATACTAAATATCCCATAACCCAGCCAGACACCAGTAACTATCCTCCTTATACTAGCCAATAATCAGTCACTAACTATCCACTAACACTGCCAGAGATCAGTAACTATCCTCCTTACACTAGCCAATAATCAGATACTAACTAACTATCCACTAACACTGCCAGAGATCAGTAACTATCCTCCATACACTAGCTAATAATCAGTCACTAACTATCCATTAACACAGCCAGAGACCAGTAACTATCCTCCTTACACTAGCCAATAATCAGATACTAACTAACTATCCACTAACACTGCCAGAGATCAGTAACTATCCTCCATATACTAGCTAAAAATCAGATACTAAATATCCCATAACTCAGCAAGAGACCAGTAACTATCCTCCTTATACTAGCCAACAATCAGATACTAAATATCCCATAACACTGCCAGAGACCAGTAACTATCCTCCATATACTAGCTAATATTCAGATACTAAATATCCCATAACCCAGTCAGAGACCAGTCACTATCCTCCTTATACTAGCCAATAATCAGATACTAACTAACTATCCACTATCCCTGCCATAGATCAGTAACTATCCTCCATATACTAGCTAATAATCAGATACTAAATATCCCATAACCCAGCCAGAGACCAGTTACTATCCTCCTTATACTAGCCAATAATCAGATACTAAATATCCCATAACACTGCAAGAGACCAGTAACTATCCTCCATATACTAGCTAATAATCAGATACTAAATATCCCATAACCCAGCCAGAGACCAGTAACTAGCCTCCTTATTCTAGCCAATAATCAGATACTAAATATCCCATAACCCAGCCAGAGACCAGTTACTATCCTCATTATACTAGCCAATAATCAGATACTAAATATCCCATAACACTGCCAGAGACCAGTAACTATCCTCCTTATACTAGCCAATAATCAGATACTAACTATCCCATAACACTGCCAGAGACCAGTAACTATCCTCCTCATACCAGCCAATAATCAGATACTAACTATCCCATAACACTGCCAGAGACCAGTAACTATCCTCCTTATACCAGCCAATTAATCAGATACTAACTATCCCATAACCATCCCAGAGACCAGTTACTATCCTCCTTATACTAGCCAATAATCAGATACTAACTATCCCATAACCCAGCCAGAGACCAGTAACTATCCTCCTTATACTAGCTAATATTCAGATACTAAAAATCCCATAACACTGACAGAGACCAGTAACTATCCTCCATATACTAGCTAATAATCAGATACTAAATATCCCATAACCCAGCCAGAGACCAGTAACTATCCTCCTTATACTAGCCAATAATCAGATACTAACTATCCACTAACACTGCCAGAGACCAGTAACTATCCTCCTTATACTAGCCAATAATCAGATACTAACTATCCACTAACACTGCCAGAGACCAGTAACTATCCTCCTTATACTAGCCAATAATCAGATACTAACTAACTATCCACTAACACTGCCAGAGATCAGTAACTATCCTCCTTATACTAGCTAATAATCAGATACTAAATATCCCATTACCCAGCCGGAGACCAGTAACTATCCTCCTTATACTTGCCAATAATCAGTCTCTAACTAACTATCCACTAACACTGCCAGAGATCAGTAACTATCCTCCTTATACTAGCTAATAATCAGATACTAAATATCCCATAACCCAGCCAGAGACCAGTAACTATCCTCCTTATACTAGCCAATAATCAGTCTCTAACTAACTGTCCACTAACACTGCCAGAGATCAGTAACTATCCTCCTTATACTAGCCAATAATCAGATACTAACTATCCACTAACACTGCCAGTGATCAGTAACTATCCTCCTTATACTAGCCAATAATCAGATACTAACTAACTATCCACTAACACTGCCAGAGACCAGTAACTATCCTCCATATACTAGCCAATAATCAGATACTAACTATCCCATAACCCAGCCAGAGACCAGTAACTATCCTCCTTATACTAGCTAATAATCAGATACTAAATATCCCATAACACTACCAAAGATCAGTAACTATCCTCCTTATACTAGCCAATAATCAGATACTAACTATCCACCAACACTGCCAGAGATCAGTAACTATCCTCCTTACACTAGCCAATAATCAAATACTAAATATCCCATAACCCAGCCAGAGACCAGTATCTATCCTCCATATACTAGCTAATAATCAGTCTCTAACTAACTATCCATTAACACTGCCAGAGACCAGTAACTATCCTCCATATACTAGCCAATAATCAGATACTAACTATCCCATAACCCAGCAAGAGATCAGTAACTATCCTCCTTATACTAGCTAATAATCAGATACTAAATATCCCATAACACTGCCAGAGATCCGTAACTATCCTCCTTATACTAGCCAATAATCAGATACTAACTATCCACTAACACTGCCAGAGATCAGTAACTATCCTCCTTACACTAGCCAATAATCAGATACTAAATATCCCATAACCCAGCCAGAGACCAGTAACTATCCTCCATATACTAGCTAATAATCAGTCTCTAACTAACTATCCACTAACACTGCCAGAGACCAGTAACTATCCTCCATATACTAGCCAATAATCAGATACTAACTATCCCATAACCAAGCCAGAGACCAGTAACTATCCTCCATATACTAGCCAATAATCAGATACTAACTATCCCATAACCAAGCCAGAGACCAGTAACTATCCTCCTTATGCTAGCTAATAATCAGATACTAAATATCCCATAACACTGCCAGAGACCAGTAACTATCCTCCTTATACTAGCTAATAATCAGATACTAACTATCCACTAACACTGCCAGAGATCAGAAACTATCCTCCTTACACGAGCCAATAATCAGATACTAAACATCCCATAACCCAGCCAGAGACCAGTAACTATCCTCCATATACTAGCTAATAATCAGTCTCTAACTAGCTATCCACTAACACTGCCAGAGATCAGTAACTATCCTCCTTATACTAGCTAATAATCAAATACTAAATATCCCATAACCCAGCCAGAGATCAATAACTATCCTCCTTATACTAGCCAATAATCAGTCACTAACTATCCACTAACACTGCCTGAGATCAGTAACTATCCTCCTTATACTAGCCAATAATCAGATATTAACTATCCACTAACCCAGTCAGAGAACAGTAACTAGCCTCCTTATACTAGCTAATAATCAGATACTAAATATCCCATAACCCAGCCAGAGACCAGTAACTATCCTCCTTATACTAGCCAATAATCAGATACTAACTATCCACTAACACTGCCAGAGACCAGTAACTATCCTCCTTACACTAGCCAATAATCAGTCACTATCTATCCACTAACACTGCCAGAGACCAGTCACTATCCTCCTTATACTGGCTAATAATCAGATACTAAATATCCCATAACACTGCCAGAGACCAGTCACTATCCTCCATATACTAACCAATAATCAGTCTCTAACTAACTATCCACTAACACTGCCAGAGACCAGTAACTATCCTCCTTATACTAGCCAATAATCAGTCACTAACTATCCACTAACACTGCCAGAGACCAGTAACAATCCTCTTTATACTAGCCAATAATCAGATGCTAAATATCCCATAACACTGCCAGAGACCAGTAACTATCCTCCTTATACCAGCCAATAATCAGATACTAGATATCCCATAACACTGCCAGAGACCAGTAACTATCCTCCTTATACTAGCTAATAATCAGATACTAAATATCCCATAACCCAGCCAGACACCAGTAACTATCCTCCTTATACTAGCCAATAATCAGATACTAACTATCCACTAACACTGCCAGAGATCAGTAACTATCCTCCTTACACTAGCCAATAATCAGATACTAAATATCCAATAACCCAGCCAGAGACCAGTAACTATCCTCCATATACTAGCTAATAATCAGTCTCTAACTAACTATCCACTAACACTGCCAGAGACCAGTAACTATCCTCCATATACTAGCCAATAATCAGATACTAAATATCCCATAACACTGCCAGAGACCAGTAACTATCCTCCTTATACTAGCTAATAATCAGATACTAAATATCCCATAACACTGCCAGAGACCAGTAACTATCCTCCTTATACTAGCTAATAATCAGATACTAACTATCCTCTAACACTGCCAGAGATCAGTAACTATCCTCCTTACACTAGCCAATAATCAGATACTAAACATCCCATAACCCAGCCAGAGACCAGTAACTTTCCTCCATATACTAGCTAATAATCAGTCTCTAACTAACTATCCACTAACACTGCCAGAGATCAGTAACTATCCTCCATTAAACTAGCTAATAATCAGATACTAAACATCCCATAACCCAGCCAGAGACCAGTAACTTTCCTCCATATACTAGCTAATAATCAGTCTCTAACTAACTATCCACTAACACTGCCAGAGACCAGTAACTATCCTCCATATACTAGCCAATAATCAGATACTAAATATCCCATAACACTGCCAGAGACCAGTAACTATCCTCCTTATACTAGCTAATAATCAGATACTAAATATCCCATAACACTGCCAGAGACCAGTAACTATCCTCCTTATACTAGCTAATAATCAGATACTAACTATCCTCTAACACTGCCAGAGATCAGTAACTATCCTCCTTACACTAGCCAATAATCAGATACTAAACATCCCATAACCCAGCCAGAGACCAGTAACTTTCCTCCATATACTAGCTAATAATCAGTCTCTAACTAACTATCCACTAACACTGCCAGAGATCAGTAACTATCCTCCATTAAACTAGCTAATAATCAGATACAAAATATCCCATAACCCAGCCAGACACCAGTAACTATCCTCCTTATACAAGCCAATAATCAGTCACTAACTATCCACTAACACTGCCAGATATCAGTAACTATCCTCCTTATACTAGCCAATAATCAGATATTAACTATCCACTAACCCAGTCAGAGAGCAGTAACTAGCCTCCTTATACTAGCTAATAATCAGATACTAAATATCCCATAACCCAGCCAGAGACCAGTAACTATCCTCCTTATACTAGCCAATAATCAGATACTAACTATCCACTAACACTGCCAGAGACCAGTAACTATCCTCCTTACACTAGCCAATAATCAGTCACTATCTATCCACTAACACTGCCAGAGACCAGTCACTATCCTCCTTATACTGGCTAATAATCAGATACTAAATATCCCATAACACTGCCAGAGACCAGTCACTATCCTCCATATACTAGCCAATAATCAGTCTCTAACTAACTATCCACTAACACTGCCAGAGACCAGTAACTATCCTCCTTATACTAGCCAATAATCAGTCACTAACTATCCACTAACACTGCCAGGGACCAGTAACTATCCTCTTTATACTATCCAATAATCAGATGCTAAATATCCCATAACACTGCCAGAGACCAGTAACTATCCTCCTTATACCAGCCAATAATCAGATACTAAATATCCCATAACACTGCCAGAGACCAGTAACTATCCTCCTTATACTAGCTAATAATCAGATACTAAATATCCCATAACCCAGCCAGACACCAGTAACTATCCTCCTTATACTAGCCAATAATCAGTCACTAACTATCCTCTAACACTGCCAGAGACCAGTAACTATCCTCCTTACACTAGCCAATAATCAGTCACTAACTATCCACTAACACTGCCAGAGACCAGTCACTATCCTCCTTATACTAGCCAATAATCAGTCACTAACTATGCACTAACACTGCCAGAGACCAGTCACTTTCCTCCTTACACTAGCCAATAATCAGATACTAACTAACTATCCACTAACACTGCCAGAGATCAGAAACTATCCTCCATATACTAGCTAATAATCAGATACTAAATATCCCATAACCCAGCCAACCAGTAACTATCCTCCTTATTCTAGCCAACAATCAGATACTAAATATCCCATAACACTGCCAGAGACCAGTAACTATCCTCCTTATTCTAGCCAACAATCAGATACTAAATATCCCATAACACTGCCAGAGACCAGTAACTATCCTCCATATACTAGCTAATAATCAGATACAAAATATCCCATAACCCAGCCAGAGACCAGTAACTATCCTCCTTATACTATCCAATAATCAGATACTAAATATCCCATAACCCAGCCAGAGACAAGTTACTATCCTCCTTATACTAGCCAATAATCAGATACTAAATATCCCATAACACTGCCAGAGATCAGTAACTATCCTCCTTATACTAGCCAATAATCAGATACTAACTGTCCCATAACAATGCCAGAGACCAGTAACTATCCTCCTTATACTAGCCAATAATCAGATACTAACTATCCCATAACACTGCCAGAGACCAGTAACTATCCTCCTTATACCAGCCAATAATCAGATACTAACTATCCCATAACACTTCCAGAGACCAGTAACTATCCTCCTTATACCAGCCAATAATCAGATACTAACTATCCCATAACCCAGCCAGAGTCCAGTTACTATCCTCCTTATACTAGCCAATAATCAGATACTAACTATCCCATAACCCAGCCAGAGACCAGTAACTATCCTCCTTATACTAGCTAATAATCTGATACTAACTAACTATCCACTAACACTGCCAGAGACCAGTAACTATCCTCCATATACTAGCCAATAATCAGATACTAACTATCCCATAACCCAGCCAGAGACCAGTAACTATCCTCCTTATACTAGCTAATAATCAGATACTAAATATCCCATAACACTGCCAGAGATCAGTAACTATCCTCCTTTTAATAGCCAATAATCAGATACTAACTATCCACTAACACTGCCAGAGATCAGTAACTATCCTCCTTACACTAGCCAATAATCAGATACTAAATATCCGTTAACCCAGCCAGAGACCAGTAACTATCCTCCATATACTAGCTAATAATCAGTCTCTAACTAACTATCTACTAACACTGCCAGAGACCAGTAACTATCCTCCATATACTAGCCAATAATCAGATACTAACTATCCCATAACCCAGCCAGAGACCAGTAACTATCCTCCTTATACTAGCTAATAATCAGATACTAAATATCCCATAACACTGCCAGAGACCTGTAACTATCCTCCTTATACTAGCTAATAATCAGATACTAACTATCCACTAACACTGCCAGAGATCAGTAACTATCGTCCTTACACTAGCCAATAATCAGATACTAAACATCCCATAACCCAGCCAGAGACCAGTAACTATCCTCCATATACTAGCTAATAATCAGTCTCTAACTAACTATCCACTAACACTGCCAGAGATCAGTAACTATCCTCCTTATACTAGCTAATAATCAGATACTAAATATCCCATAACCCAGCCAGACACCAGTAACTATCCTCCTTATACTAGCCAATAATCAGTCACTAACTATCCACTAACACTGCCAGAGATCAGTAACTATCCTCCTTACACTAGCCAATAATCAGATACTAACTATCCACTAACACTGCCAGAGATCAGTAACTATCCTCCATACACTAGCTAATAATCAGATACTATATATCCCATAACACTGCCAGAGACCAGTAACTATCCTCCTTATACTAGCCAACAATCAGATACTAAATATCCCATAACACTGCCAGAGACCAGTAACTATCCTCCTTATACTAGCCAATAATCAGTCACTAACTATCCACTAACACTGCCAGAGATCAGTAACTATCCTCCTTACACTAGCCAATAATCAGATACTAACTAACTATCCACTAACACTGCCAGAGATCAGTAACTATCCTCCATACACTAGCTAATAATCAGTCACTAACTATCCACTAACACAGCCAGAGACCAGTAACTATCCTGCTTACACTAGCCAATAATCAGATACTAACTAACTATCCACTAACACTGCCAGAGATCAGTAACTATCCTCCATATACTAGCTAAAAATTAGATACTAAATATCCCATAACTCAGCCAGAGACCAGTAACTATCCTCCTTATACTAGCCAACAATCAGATACTAAATATCCCATAACACTGCCAGAGACCAGTAACTATCCTCCATATACTAGCTAATATTCAGATACTAAATATCCCATAACCCAGTCAGAGACCAGTCACTATCCTCCTTATACTGGCCAATAATCAGATACTAACTAACTATCCACTTACCCTGCCATAGATCAGTAACTATCCTCCATATACTAGCTAATAATCAGATACTAAATATCCCATAACACTGCCAGAGACCAGTTACTATCCTCCTTATACTAGCCAATAATCAGATACTAAATATCCCATAACACTGCCAGAGACCAGTAACTATCCTCCATATACTAGCTAATAATCAGATACTAAATATCCCATAACCCAGCCAGAGACCAGTAACTAGCCTCCTTATTCTAGCCAATAATCAGATACTAAATATCCCATAACCCAGCCAGAGACCAGTTACTATCCTCCTTATACTAGCCAATAATCAGATACTAAATATCCCATAACACTGCCAGAGACCAGTAACTATCCTCCTTATACTAGCCAATAATCAGATACTAACTATCCCATAACACTGCCAGAGACCAGTAACTATCCTCCTCATACCAGCCAATAATCAGATACTAACTATCCCATAACACTGCCAGAGACCAGTAACTATCCTCCTTATCCCAGCCAATTAATCAGATACTAACTATCCCATAACCATCCCAGAGACCAGTTACTATCCTCCTTATACTAGCCAATAATCAGATACTAACTATCCCATAACCCAGCCAGAGACCAGTAACTATCCTCCTTATACTAGCTAATATTCAGATACTAAAAATCCCATAACACTGACAGAGACCAGTAACTATCCTCCATATACTAGCTAATAATCAGATACTAAATATCCCATAACCCAGCCAGAGACCAGTAACTATCCTCCTTATACTAGCCAATAATCAGATACTAACTATCCACTAACACTGCCAGAGACCAGTAACTATCCTCCTTATACTAGCCAATAATCAGATACTAACTATCCACTAACACTGCCAGAGACCAGTAACTATCCTCCTTATACTAGCCAATAATCAGATACAAACTAACTATCCACTAACACTGCCAGAGATCAGTAACTATCCTCCTTATACTAGCTAATAATCAGATACTAAATATCCCATTACCCAGCCAGAGACCAGTAACTATCCTCCTTATACTTGCCAATAATCAGTCTCTAACTAACTATCCACTAACACTGCCAGAGATCAGTAACTATCCTCCTTATACTAGCTAATAATCAGATACTAAATATCCCATAACCCAGCCAGAGACCAGTAACTATCCTCCTTATACTAGCCAATAATCAGTCTCTAACTAACTGTCCACTAACACTGCCAGAGATCAGTAACTATCCTCCTTATACTAGCCAATAATCAGATACTAACTATCCACTAACACTGCCAGTGATCAGTAACTATCCTCCTTATACTAGCCAATAATCAGATACTAACTAACTATCCACTAACACTGCCAGAGACCAGTAACTATCCTCCATATACTAGCCAATAATCAGATACTAACTATCCCATAACCCAGCCAGAGACCAGTAACTATCCTCCTTATACTAGCTAATAATCAGATACTAAATATCCCATAACACTACCAGAGATCAGTAGCTATCCTCCTTATACTAGCCAATAATCAGATACTAACTATCCACTAACACTGCCAGAGATCAGTAACTATCCTCCTTACACTAGCCAATAATCAAATACTAAATATCCTATAACCCAGCCAGAGACCAGTATCTATCCTCCATATACTAGCTAATAATCAGTCTCTAACTAACTATCCATTAACACTGCCAGAGACCAGTAACTATCCTCCATATACTAGCCAATAATCAGATACTAACTATCCCATAACCCAGCAAGAGACCAGTAACTATCCTCCTTATACTAGCCAATAATCAGTCTCTAACTAACTGTCCACTAACACTGCCAGAGATCAGTAACTATCCTCCTTATACTAGCCAATAATCAGATACTAACTATCCACTAACACTGCCAGAGACCAGTAACTATCCTCCTTATACTAGCTAATAATCAGATACTAAATATCCCATAACTCTGCCAGAGACCAGTAACTATCCTCCATATACTAGCTAATAATCAGATACTAAATATCCCATAACACTGCCAGAGATCAGTAACTATCCTCCTTATACTAGCCAATAATCAGATACTAACTATCCACTAACACTGCCAGAGATCAGTAACTATCCTCCTTACACTAGCCAATAATCAGATACTATATATCCCATAACCCAGCCAGAGACCAGTAACTATCCTCCATATACTAGCTAATAATCAGTCTCTAACTAACTATCCACTAACACTGCCAGAGACCAGTAACTATCCTCCATATACTAGCCAATAATCAGATACTAACTATCCCATAACCAAGCCAGAGACCAGTTACTATCCTCCTTATACTAGCCAATAATCAGTCACTAACTATCCACTAATACTACCAGAGATCAGTAACTATCCTCCTTACACTAGCCAATAATCAGATACTAACTAACTATCCACTAACACTGCCAGAGATCAGTAACTATCCTCCATATACTAGCTAATAATCAGTCACTAACTATCCACTAACACAGCCAGAGACCAGTAACTATCCTCCTTACACTAGCCAATAATAAGATACTAACTAACTATCCACTAACACTGCCAGAGATCAGTAACTATCCTCCTTATACTAGCTAATAATCAGATACTAAATATCCCATAACTCAGCCAGAGACCAGTAACTATCCTCCTTATACTAGCCAACAATCAGATACTAAATATCCCATAACACTGCCAGAGACCAGTAACTATCCTCCATATACTAGCTAATAATCAGATACTAAATATCCCATAACCCAGTCAGAGACCAGTCACTATCCTCCTTATACTGGCCAATAATCAGATACTAACTATCCACTAACACTGCCAGAGATCAGTAACTATCCTCCATATACTTGCTAATAATCAGATACTAAATATCCCATAACCAAGCCAGAGACCAGTTACTATCCTCCTTATACTAGCCAATAATCAGATACTAAATATCACATAACCCAGCCAGAGACCAGTAACTATCCTCCATATACTAGCTAATAATCAGATACTAAATATCCCATAACCCAGCCAGAGACCAGTAACTAGCCTCCTTATTCTAGCCAATAATCAGATACTAAATATCCCATAACCCAGCCAGAGACCAGTTACTATCCTCCTTATACTAGCCAATAATCAGATACTAAATATTCCATAACACTGCCAGAGACCAGTAACTATCCTCCTTATACTAGCCAATAATCATATACTAACTATCCCATAACACTGCCAGAGACCAGTAACTATCCTCCTTATACCAGCCAATAATCAGATACTAACTATCCCATAACACTGCCAGAGACCAGTAACTATCCTCCTTATACCAGCCAATTAATCAGATACTAAATATCCCATAACCCACCCAGAGACCAGTTACTATCCTCCTTATACTAGCCAATAATCAGATACTAACTATCCCATAACCCAGCCAGAGACCAGTAACTATCCTCCTTATAATAGCTAATAATCAGATACTAAATATCCCATGACACTGCCAGAGACTAGTAACTATCCTCCTTATTCTAGCCAACAATCAGATACTAAATATCCCATAACACTGCCAGAGACCAGTAACTATCCTCCATATACTAGCTAATAATCAGTCTCTAACTAACTATCCACTAACACTGCCAGAGACCAGTAACTATCCTCCATATACTAGCCAATAATCAGATACTAACTATCCCATAACCCAGCCAGAGACCAGTAACTATCCTCCTTATACTAGCTAATAATCAGATTCTAAATATCCCATAACACTGCCAGAGACCAGTAACTATCCTCCTTATACTAGCTAATAATCAGATACTAACTATCCACTAACACTGCCAGAGATCAGTAACTATCCTCCTTACACTAGCCAATAATCAGATACTAAACATCCCATAACCCAGCCAGAGACCAGTAACTATCCTCCATATACTAGCTAATAATCAGTCTCTAACTAACTATCCACTAACACTGCCAGAGATCAGTAACTATCCTCCTTATACTAGCTAATAATCTGATACTAAATATCCCATGACCCAGCCAGACACCAGTAACTATCCTCCTTATACTGGCCAATAATCAGTCACTAACTATCCACTAACACTGCCAGAGATCAGTAACTATCCTCCTTACACTAGCCAATAATCAGATACTAACTAACTATCCACTAACACTGCCAGAGATCAGTAACTATCCTCCATATACTAGCTAATAATCAGTCACTAACTATCCACTAACACAGCCAGAGACCAGTAACTATCCTCCTTACACTAGCCAATAATCAGATACTAACTAACTATCCACTAACACTGCCAGAGATCAGTAACTATCCTCCATATACTAGCTAATAATCAGAAACTAAATATCCCATAACTCAGCCAGAGACCAGTAACTATCCTTCTTATACTAGCCAACAATCAGATACTAAATATCCCATAACACTGCCAGAGACCAGTAACTATCCTCCATATACTAGCTAATAATCAGATACTAAATATCCAATAACCCAGTCAGAGACCAGTCACTATCCTCCTTATACTGGCCAATAATCAGATACTAACTATCCACTAACACTGCCAGAGATCAATAACTATCCTCCATATACTTGCTAATAATCAGATACTAAATATCCCATAACCCAGCCAGAGACCAGTTACTATCCTCCTTATACTAGCCAATAATAAGATACTAAATATCCCATAACACTGCCAGAGACCAGTAACTATCCTCCATATACTAGCTAATAATCACATACTAAATATCCAAACCCAGCCAGAGACCAGTAACTAGCCTCCTTATTCTAGCCAATAATCAGATACTAAATATCCCATAACCCAGCCAGAGACCAGTTACTATCCTCCTTATACTAGCCAATAATCAGATACTAAATATCCCATAACACTGCCAGAGACCAGTAACTATCATCCTTATACTAGCCAATAATCAGATACTAACTATCCAATAACACTGCCAGAGACCAGTAACTATCCTCCTTATACCAGCCAATAATCAGATACTAACTATCCCATAACACTGCCAGAGACCAGTAACTATCCTCCTTAAACCAGCCAATCAATCAGATACTAAATATCCCATAACCCACCCAGAGACCAGTTACTATCCTCCTTATACTAGCCAATAATCAGATACTAACTATCCCATAACCCAGCCAGAGACCAGTAACTATCCTCCTTATACTAGCTAATAATCAGATACTAAATATCCCATAACACTGCCAGAGACCAGTAACTATCCTCCTTATTCTAGCCAACAATCAGATACTAAATATCCCATAACCCAGCCAGAGACCAGTAACTATCCTCCATATACTAGCTAATAATCAGATACTAAATATCCCATAACCCAGCCAGAGACCAGTAACTATCCTCCTTATTCTAGCCAACAATCAGATACTAAATATCCCATAACACTGCCAGAGACCAGTAACTATCCTCCTTATTCTAGCCAACAATCAGATACTAAATATCCCATAACACTGCCAGAGATCAGTAACTATCCTCCTTATACTAGCTAGTAATCAGATACTAAATATCCCATAACACAGCCAGAGGCCAGTAACTATCCTCCTTATTCTAGCCAATAATCAGATACTAAATATCCCATAACCCAGCCAGAGACCAGTTACTATCCTCCTTATACTAGCCAATAATCAGATACTAAATATCCCATAACACTGCCAGAGATCAGTAACTATCCTCCTTATACTAGCCAATAATCAGATACTAACTATCCCATAACACTGCCAGAGACCAGTAACTATCCTCCTTATACTAGCCAATAATCAGATACTAACTATCCCATAACACTGCCAGAGACCAGTAACTATCCTCCTTATACCAGCCAATAATCAGATACTAACTATCCCATAACACTGCCAGAGACCAGTAACTATCCTCCTTATACCAGCCAATAATCAGATACTAATTATCCCATAACCCAGCCAGAGACCAGTAACTATCCTCCTTATACTAGCCAATAATCAGATACTAACTATCACATAACCCAGCCAGAGACCAGTAACTAGCCTCCTTATACTAGCTAATAATCAGATACTAAATATCCCATAACACTGCCAGAGACCAGTAACTATCCTCCTTATTCTAGCCAACAATCAGATACTAAATATCCCATAACACTGCCAGAGACCAGTAACTATCCTCCATATACTAGCTAATAATCAGATACTAAATATCCCATAACCCAGCCAGAGACCAGTAACTATCCTCCTTATTCTAGCCAACAATCAGATACTAAATATCCCATAACACTGCCAGAGACCAGTAACTATCCTCCTTATTCTAGCCAACAATCAGATACTAAATATCCCATAACACTGCCAGAGATCAGTAACTATCCTCCTTATACTAGCTAATAATCAGATACTAAATATCCCATAACCCAGCCAGAGACCAGTAACTATCCTCCTTATTCTAGCCAATAATCAGATACTAAATATCCCATAACCCAGCCAGAGACCAGTAACTATCCTCCTTATACTAGCCAATAATCAGATACTAACTATCCCATAACACTGCCAGAGACCAGTAACTATCCTCCTTATACCAGCCAATAATCAGATACTAACTATCCCATAACACTGCCAGAGACCAGTAACTATCCTCCTTATACCAGCCAATAATCAGATACTAACTATCCCATAACCCAGCCAGAGAACAGTAACTATCCTCCTTATACTAGCTAATAATCAGATACTAACTATCCACTAACACTGCCAGAGACCAGTAACTATCCTCCATATACTAGCCAATAATCAGATACTAACTATCCCATAACCCAGCCAGAGACCAGTAACTATCCTCCTTATACTAGCTAATAATCAGATACTAAATATCCCATAACACTGCCAGAGATCAGTAACTATCCTCCTTATACTAGCCAATAATCAGATACTAAATATCGCATAACCCAGCCAGAGACCAGTAACTATCCTCCTTATACTAGCTAATAATCAGATACCAAATATCCCATAACACTGCCAGAGATCAGTAACTATCCTCCTTATACTAGCCAATAATCAGATACTAAATATCGCATAACCCAGCCAGAGACCAGTAACTATCCTCCATATACTAGCTAATAATCAGTCTCTAACTAACTATCCACTAACACTGCCAGAGACCAGTAACTATCCTCCATATACTAGCCAATAATCAGATACTAACTATCCCATAACCCAGCCAGAGACCAGTAACTATCCTCCTTATACTAGCTAATAATCAGATACTAAATATCCCATAACACTGCCAGAGACCAGTAACTATCCTCCTTATACTAGCTAATAATCAGATACTAACTATCAACTAACACTGCCAGAGATCAGTAACTATCCTCCTTACACTAGCCAATAATCAGATACTAACTAACTATCCAATAACACAGCCAGAGTCCAGTAACTATCCTCCATACACTAGCAAATAATCAGATACTAACTAACTATCCACTAACACTGCCAGAGATCAGTAACTATCCTCCATATACTAGCTAATAATCAGATACTAAATATCCCATAACTCAGCCAGAGACCAGTAACTATCCTCCTTATACTAGCCAACAATCAGATACTAAATATCCCATAACACTGCCAGAGACCAGTAACTATCCTCCATATACTAGCTAAAAATCAGATACTAAATAGCCCATAACCCAGTCAGAGACCAGTCACTATCCTCCTTATACTGGCCAATAATCAGATACTAACTAACTATCCACTAACCCTGCCAGAGATCAGTAACTTTCCTCCATATACTAGCTAATAATCAGATACTAAATATCCCATAACCCAGCCAGAGACCAGTTACTATCCTCCTTATACTAGCCAATAATCAGATACTAAATATCCCATAACACTGCCAGAGACCAGTAACTATCCTCCATATACTAGCTAATAATCAGATACTAAATATCCCATAACCCAGCCAGAGACCAGGAACTAGCCTCCTTATTCTAGCCAATAATCAGATACTAAATATCCCATAACCCAGCCAGAGACCAGTTACTATCCTCCTTATACTAGCCAATAATCAGATACTAAATATCCCATAACACTGCCAGAGACCAGTAACTATCCTCCTTATACTAGCCAATAATCAGATACTAACTATCCCATAACACTGCCAGAGACCAGTAACTATCCTCCTCATACCAGCCAATTAATCAGATACTAAATATCCCATAACCCACCCAGAGACCAGTTACTATCCTCCTTATACTAGCCAATAATCAGATACTAACTATCCCATAACCCAGCCAGAGACCAGTAACTATCCTCCTTATACTAGCTAATAATCATATACTAAATATCCCATAACACTGCCAGAGACCAGTAACTATCCTCCATATACTAGCTAATAATCAGATACTAAATATCCCATAACCCAGCCAGAGACCAGTAACTATCCTCCTTATCCTAGCCAATAATCAGATACTAACTATCCACTAACACTGCCAGAGACCAGTTACTATCCTCCTTATACTAGCCAATAATCAGATACTAACTATCCACTAACACTGCCAGAGACCAGTACCTATCCTCCTTATACTAGCCAATAATCAGATACTCACTAACTATCCACTAACACTGCCAGAGATCAGTAACTATCCTCCTTACACTAGCTAATAATCAGATACTAAATATCCCATTACCCAGCCAGAGACCAGTAACTATCCTCCTTATACTAGCCAAAAATCAGTCTCTAACTAACTATCCACTAACACTGCCAGAGATCAGTAACTATCCTCCTTATTCTAGCTAATAATCAGATACTAAATATCCCATAACCCAGCCAGAGACCAGTAACTATCCACCTTATACTAGCCAATAATCAGTCTCTAACTAACTGTCCACTAACACTGCCAGAGATCAGTAACTATCCTCCTTATACTAGCCAATAATCAGACACTAACTATCCACTAACACTGCCAGAGATCAGTAACTATCCTCCTAATACTAGCCAATAATCAGATACTAACTATCCTCTAACACTGCCAGAGACCAGTAACTATCCTCCTTATACTAGCCAATGATCAGATACTAACTAATTATCCACTAACACTGCCATAGATCAGTAACTATCCTCCTTATACTAGCTAATAATCAGATACTAAATATCCCATTACACTGCCAGAGACCAGTAACTATCCTCCATATACTAGCTAATAGTCAGATACTAAATATCCCATAACCCAGCCAGAGACCAGTAACTATCCTCTTTATACTACCCAATAATCAGATACTAACTATCCACTAACACTGCCAGAGACCAGTAACTATCCTCCTTATACTAGCCAAATATCAGTCTCTAATTAACTGTCCACAAACACTGCCAGAGATCAGTAACTATCCTCCTTATACTAGCCAATAATCAGATACTAACTATCCACTAACACTGCCAGATACCAGTAACTATCCTTCTTATACTAGCTAATAATCAGATACTAAATATCTCATAACACTGCCAGAGACCAGTAACTATCCTCATATACTAGCTAATAATCAGATACTAAATATCACATATCCCAGCCAGAGACCAGTAAGTATCCTCCTTATTCTAGCCAATAATCAGATACTAAATATCCCATAACCCAGCCAGAGACCAGTTACAATCCTCCTTATACTAGCCAATAATCAGATACTAAATATCCCATAACACTGCCAGAGATCAGTAACTATCCTCCTTATACTAGCCAATAATCAGATACTAACTATCCCATAACACTGCCAGAGACCAGTAACTATCCTCCTTATACTAAGCAATAATCAGATACTAACTATCCCATAACACTGCCAGAGACCAGTAACTATCCTCCTTAAACCAGCCAATAATCAGATACAAACTATCCCATAACACTGCCAGAGACCAGTAACTATCCTCCTTATACCAGCCAATAATCAGATACTAACTATCCCATAACCCAGCCAGAGACCAGTTACTATCCTGCTTATACTAGCCAATAATCAGATACTAACTATCCCATAACCCAGCCAGAAACCAGTAACTATCCTCCTTATACTAGCTAATAATCAGATACTAACTAACTATCCACTAACACTGCCAGAGACCAGTAACTATCCTCCATATACTAGCCAATAATCAGATACTAACTATCCCATAACCCAGCCAGAGACCAGTAACTATCCTCCTTATACTAGCTAATAATCAGATACTAAATATCCCATAACACTGCCAGAGATCAGTAACTATCCTCCTTATACTAGCCAATAATCAGATACTAACTATCCACTAACACTGCCAGAGATTAGTAACTATCCTCCTTATACTAGCCAATAATCAGATACTAACTATCCACTAACACTGCCAGAGACCAGTAACTATCCTCCTTATACTAGCCAATAATCAGATACTAACTAACTATCCACTAACACTGCCAGAGATCAGTAACTATCCTCCTTATACTAGCTAATAATCAGATACTAAATATCCCATTACCCAGCCAGAGACCAGTAACTATCCTCCTTATACTTGCCAATAATCAGTCTCTAACTAACTATCCACTAACACTGCCAGAGATCAGTAACTATCCTCCTTATACTAGCTAATAATCAGATACTAAATATCCCATAACCCAGCCAGAGACCAGTAACTATCCTCCTTATACTAGCCAATAATCAGTCTCTAACTAACTATCCACTAACACTGCCAGAGATCAGTAACTATCCTCCTTATACTAGCCAATAATCAGATACTAACTAACTATCCACTAACACTGCCAGAGACCAGTAACTATCCTACATATACTACCCAATAATCAGATACTAACTATCCCATAACCCAGCCGGAGACCAGTAACTATCCTCCTTATACTAGCTAATAATCAGATACTAAATATCCCATAACACTGCCTGAGATCAGTAACTATCCTCCTTATACTAGCCAATAATCAGATACTAACTATCCACTAACACTGCCAGAGATCAGTAACTATCCTCCTTACACTAGCGAATAATCAGATACTAAATAGCCCATAACCCAGCCCGAGACCCGTAACTATCCTCCATATACTAGCTAATAATCAGTCTCTAACTAACTATCCACTAACACTGCAAGAGACCAGTAACTATCCTCCATATACTAGCCAATAATCAGATACTAACTATCCCATAACCCAGCCAGAGACCAGTAACTATCCTCCTTATACTAGCTAATAATCAGATACTAAATATCCCATAACACTGCCAGAGACCAATAACTATCCTCCTTACACTAGACTATAATCAGATACTAAACATCCCATAACCCAGCCAGAGACCAGTAACTATCCTCCTTATACTAGCTAATAATCAGATACTAACTATCCACTAACACTGCCAGAGATCAGTAACTATCCTCCTTACACTAGCCTATAATCAGATACTAAACATCCCATAACCCAGCCAGAGACCAGTAACTATCCTCCATATACTAGCTAATAATCAGTCTCTAACTAACTATCCACTAACACTGCCAGAGATCAGTAACTATCCTCCTTATACTAGCTAATAATCAGATACTAAATATCCCATAACCCAGCCAGACACCAGTAACTATCCTCCTTATACTAGCCAATAATCATTCACTAACTATCCACTAACACTGCCAGAGATCAGTAACTATCCTCCTTACACTAGCCAATAATCAGATACTAACTAACTATCCACTAACACTGCCAGAGATCAGTAACTATCCTCCATACACTAGCTAATAATCAGTCACTAACTATCCACTAACACAGCCAGAGACCAGTAACTATCCTCCTTACACTAGCCAATAATCAGATACTAACTAACTATCCACTAACACTGCCAGAGATCTGTAACTATCCTCCATATACTAGCTAATAATCAGATACTAAATATCCCAATACTCAGCGAGAGACCAGTAACTATCCTCCTTATACTAGCCAACATTCAGATACTAAATATCCCATAACACTGCCAGAGACCAGTAACTATCCTCCATATACTAGCTAATAATCAGATACTAAATATCCCATAACCAAGTCAGAGATCAGTCACTATCCTCCTTATACTGGCCAATAATCAGATTCTAACTAACTATCCACTAACCCTGCCAGAGATCAGTAACTATCCTCCATATACTAGCTAATAATCAGATATTAAATATCCCATAACCCAGCCAGAGACCAGTTACTATCCTCCTTATACTAGCCAATAATCAGATACTAAATATCCCATAACACTGCCAGAGACCAGTAACTATCCTCCATATACTAGCTAATAATCAGATACTAAATATCCCATAACCCAGCCAGAGACCAGTAACTAGCCTCCTTATTCTAGCCAATAATCAGATACTAAATATCCCATAACCCAGCCAGAGACCAGTTACTATCCTCCTTATACTAGCCAATAATCAGATACTAAATATCCCATAACACTGCCAGAGACCAGTAACTATCCTCCTTATACTAGCCAATAATCAGATACTAACTATCCCATAACACTGCCAGAGACCAGTAACTATCCTCCTCATACCAGCCATTAATCAGATACTAACTATCCCATAACACTGCCAGAGACCAGTAACTATCCTCCTTATACCAGCCAATTAATCAGATACTAACTATCCCATAACCCACCCAGAGACCAGTTACTATCCTCCTTATACTAGCCAATAATCAGATACTAACTATCCCATAACCCAGCCAGAGACCAGTAACTATCCTCCTTATACTAACTAATAATCAGATACTAAATATCCCATAACACTGCCAGAGACCAGTAACTATCCTCCATATACTAGCTAATAATCAGATACTAAATATCCCATAACCCAGCCAGAGACCAGTAACTATCCTCCTTATACTAGCTAATAATCAGATACTAAATATCCCATAACACTGCCAGAGATCAGTAACTATCCTCCTTATACTAGCCAATAATCAGATACTAACTATCCACCAACACTGCCAGAGATTAGTAACTATCCTCCTTATACTAGCCAATAATCAGATACTAACTATCCACTAACACTGCCAGAGACCAGTAACTATCCTCCTTATACTAGCCAATAATCAGATACTAACTAACTATCCACTAACACTGCCAGAGATCAGTAACTATCCTCCTTATACTAGCTAATAATCAGATACTAAATATCCCATTACCCAGCCAGAGACCAGTAACTATCCTCCTTATACTTGCCAATAATCAGTCTCTAACTAACTATCCACTAACACTGCCAGAGATCAGTAACTATCCTCCTTATACTAGCTAATAATCAGATACTAAATATCCCATAACCCAGCCAGAGACCAGTAACTATCCTCCTTATACTAGCCAATAATCAGTCTCTAACTAACTGTCCACTAACACTGCCAGAGATCAGTAACTATCCTCCTTATACTAGCCAATAATCAGATACTAACTAACTATCCACTAACACTGCCATAGACCAGTAACTATCCTACATATACTACCCAATAATCAGATACTAACTATCCCATAACCCAGCCGGAGACCAGTAACTATCCTCCTTATACTAGCTAATAATCAGATACTAAATATCCCATAACACTGCCAGAGATCAGTAACTATCCTCCTTATACTAGCCAATAATCAGATACTAACTATCCACTAACACTGCCAGAGATCAGTAACTATCCTCCTTACACTAGCCAATAATCAGATACTAAATATCCCATAACCCAGCCCGAGACCCGTAACTATCCTCCATATACTAGCTAATAATCAGTCTCTAACTAACTATCCACTAACACTGCAAGAGACCAGTAACTATCCTCCATATACTAGCCAATAATCAGATACTAACTATCCCATAACCCAGCCAGAGACCAGTAACTATCCTACTTATACTAGCTAATAATCAGATACTAAATATCCCATAACACTGCCAGAGACCAATAACTATCCTCCTTATACTAGCTAATAATCAGATACTAACTATCCACTAACACTGCCAGAGATCAGTAACTATCCTCCTTACACTAGCCTATAATCAGATACTAAACATCCCATAACCCAGCCAGAGACCAGTAACTATCCTCCATATACTAGCTAATAATCAGATACTAAATATCCCATAACACTGCCAGAGACCAGTAACTATCCTCCATATACTAGCTAATAATCAGATACTAAATATCCCATAACCCAGCCAGAGACCAGTAACTATCCTCCTTATACTAGCCAATAATCAGATACTAACTATCCACTAACACTGCCAGAGACCAGTAACTTTCCTCCTTATACTAGCCAATAATCAGATACTAACTATCCACTAACACTGCCAGAGACCAGTAACTATCCTCCTTATACTAGCCAAAAATCAGATACTAACTAACTATCCACTAACACTGACAGAGATCAGTAACTATCCTCCTTATGCTAGCTAATAATCTGATACTAAATATCCCATTACCCAGCCAGAGACCAGTAACTATCCTCCTTATACTTGCCAATAATCAGTCTCTAACTAACTATCCACTAACACTGCCAGAGATCAGTAACTATCCTCCTTATACTAGCTAATAATCAGATACTAAATATCCCATAACCCAGCCAGAGACCAGTAACTATCCTCCTTATACTAGCCAATAATCAGTCTCTAACTAACTGTCCACTAACACTGCCAGAGATCAGTAACTATCCTCCTTATACTAGCCAATAATCAGATACTAACTATCCACTAACACTGCCAGAGATCAGTAACTGTCCTCCTTATACTAGCCAATAATCAGATACTAACTATCCACTAACACTGCCAGAGACCAGTAACTATCCTCCTTATACTAGCCAATGATCAGATACTAACTAACTATCCACTAACACTGCCAGAGATCAGTAACTATCCTCCTTATGCTAGCTAATAATCAGATACTAAATATCCCATAACACTGCCAGAGACCAGTAACTATCCTCCATATACTAGCTAATAATCAGATACTAAATATACCATAACCCAGCCAGAGACCAGTAACTATCCTCTTTATACTACCCACTAATCAGATACTAACTATCCACTAACACTGCCAGAGACCAGTAACTATCCTCCTTATACTAGCCAATAATCAGTCTCTAATTAACTGTCCACTAACACTGCCAGAGATCAGTAACTATCCTCCTTATACTAGCCAATAATCAGATACTAACTATCCACTAACACTGCCAGAGACCAGTAACTATCCTCCTTATACTAGCTAATAATCAGATACTAAATATCCCATAACACTGCCAGAGACCAGTAACTATCCTCCATATACTAGCTAATAATCAGATACTAAATATCCCATAACACTGCCAGAGATCAGTAACTATCCTCCTTATACTAGCCAATAATCAGATACTAACTATCCACTAACACTGCCAGAGATCAGTAACTATCCTCCTTACACTAGCCAATAATCAGATACTAAATATCCCATAACCCAGCCAGAGACCAGTAACTATCCTCCATATACTAGCTAATAATCAGTCTCTAACTAACTATCCACTAACACTGCCAGAGACCAGTAACTATCCTCCATATACTAGCCAATAATCAGATACTAACTATCCCATAACCCAGCCAGAGACCAGTAACTATACTCCTTATACTAGCTAATAATCAGATACTAAATATCCCATAACACTGCCGAGACCAGTAACTATCCTCCTTATACTAGCTAATAATTAGATACTAACTATCCACTAACACTGCCAGAGATCAGTAACTATCCTCCTTACACTAGCCAATAATCAGATACTAAACATCCCATAACACAGCCAGAGACCAGTAACTATCCTCCATATACTAGCTAATAATCAGTCTCTAACTAACTATCCACTAACACTGCCAGAGATCAGTAACTATCCTCCTTATACTAGCTAATAATCAGATACTAAATATCCCATAACCCAGCCAGACACCAGTAACTATCCTCCTTATACTAGCCAATAATCAGTCACTAACTATCCACTAACACTGCCAGAGATCAGTAACTATCCTCCTTACACTAGCCAATAATCAGATACTAACTAACTATCCACTGACACTGCCAGAGATCAGTAACTATCCTACATATACTAGCTAATAATCAGTCACTAACTATCCACTAACACAGCCAGAGACCAGTAACTATCCTCGTTACACTAGCCAATAATCAGATACTAACTAACTATCCACTAACACTGCCAGAGATCAGTAACTATCCTCCATATACTAGCTAATAATCAGATACTAAATATCCCATAACTCAGCCAGAGACCAGTAACTATCCTCCTTATACTAGCCAACAATCAGATACTAAATATCACATAACACTGCCAGAGACCAGAAACTATCCTCCATATACTAGCTAATAATCAGATACTAAATATCCCATAACCCAGTCAGAGACCAGTCACTATCCTCCTTATACTGGCCAATAATCAGATACTAACTATCCACTAACACTGCCAGAGATCAGTAACTATCCTCCATATACTAGCTAATAATCAGATACTAAATATCCCATAACCCAGCCAGAGACCACTTACTATCCTCCTTATACTAGCCAATAATCAGATACTAAATATCCCACAACAATGCCAGAGACCAGTAACTATCCTCCATATACTAGCTAATAATCAGATACTAAATATCCCATAACCCAGCCAGAGACCAGTAACTAGCCTCCTTATTCTAGCCAATAATCAGATACTAAATATCCCATAACCCTGCCAGAGACCAGTTACTATCCTCCTTATACTAGCCAATAATCAGATACTTAATATCCCATAACACTGCCAGAGACCAGTAACTATCCTCTTTATACTAGCCAATAATCAGATACTAACTATCCCATAACACTGCCAGAGACCAGTAACTATCCTGCTTATACCAGCCAATAATCAGATACTAACTATCCCATAACACTGCCAGAGACCAGTAACTATCCTCCTTAAACCAGCCAATTAATCAGATACTAACTATCCCATAACCCACCCAGAGACCAGTTACTATCCTCCTTATACTAGCCAATAATCAGTTACTAACTATCCCATAACCCAGCCAGAGACCAGTAACTATCCTCCTTATACTAGCTAATAATCAGATACTAAATATCCCATAACACTGCCAGAGACCAGTAACTATCCTCCTTATTCTAGCCAACAATCAGATACTAAATATCCCATAACACTGCCAGAGACCTGTAACTATCCTCCATATACTAGCTAATAATCAGATACTAAATATCCCATAACCCAGCCAGAGACCAGTAACTATCCTCCTTATTCTAGCCAACAATCAGATACTAAATATCCCATAACACTGCCAGAGACCAGTAACTATCCTCCTTATTCTAGCCAACAATCAGATACTAAATATCCCATAACACTGCCAGAGATCAGTAACTATCCTCCTTATACTAGCTAATAATCAGATACTAAATAATCCATAACCCAGCCAGAGACCAGTAACTATCCTCCTTATACTAGCCAATAATCAGATACTAATTATCCCATAACACTGCCAGAGACCATTAACTATCATCCTCATACCAGCCAATTAATCAGATACTAAATATCCCATAACCCACCCAGAGACCAATTACTATCCTCCTTATACTAGCCAATAATCAGATACTAACTATCCCATAACCCAGCCAGAGACCAGTAACTATCCTCCTTATACTAGCTAATAATCAGATACTAAATATCCCATAACACTGCCAGAGACCAGTAACTATCCTCCATATACTAGCTAATAATCAGATACTAAATATCCCATAACCCAGCCAGAGACCAGTAACTATCCTCCTTATCCTAGCCAATAATCAGATACTAACTATCCACTAACACTGCCAGAGACCAGTAACTTTCCTCCTTATACTAGCCAATAATCAGATACTAATATCCACTAACACTGCCAGAGACCAGTAACTATCCTCCTTATACTAGCCAATAATCAGATACCCACTAACTATCCACTAACACTGCCAGAGATCAGTAACTATCCTCCTTACACTAGCTAATAATCAGATACTAAATATCCCATTACCCAGCCAGAGACAAGTAACTATCCTCCTTATACTAGCCAAAAATCAGTCTCTAACTAACTATCCACTAACACTGCCAGAGATCAGTAACTATCCTCCTCATACTAGCTAATAATCAGATACTAAATATCCCATAACCCAGCCAGAGACCAGTAACTATCCTCCTTATACTAGCCAATAATCAGTCTCTAACTAACTGTCCACTAACACTGCCAGAGATCAGTACCTATCCTCCTTATACTAGCCAATAATCAGATACAAACTATCCACTAACACTGCCAGAGATCAGTAACTATCCTCCTTATACTAGCCAATAATCAGATACTAACTATCCTCTAACACTGCCAGAGACCAGTAACTATCCTCCTTATACTAGCCAATGATCAGATACTAACTAACTATCCACTAACACTGCCATAGATCAGTAACTATCCTCCTTATACTAGCTAATAATCAGATACTAAATATCCCATAACACTGCCAGAGACCAGTAACTATCCTCCATATACTAGCTAATAATCAGATACTAAATATCCCATAACCCAGCCAGAGACCAGTAACTATCCTCTTTATACTACCCAATAATCAGATACTAACTATCCACTAACACTGCCACAGACCAGTAACTATCCTCCTTATACTAACCAAATATCAGTCTCTAATTAACTGTCCACTAACACTGCCAGAGATCAGTAACTATCTTCCTTATACTAGCCAATAATCAGATACTAACTATCCACTAACACTGCCAGAGACCAGTAACTATCCTCCTTATACTAGTTAATAATCAGATACTAAATATCCCATAACACTGCCAGAGACCAGTAACTATCCTCCATATACTAGCTAATAATCAGATACTAAATATCCCATAACCCAGCCAGAGACCAGTAACTATCCTCCTTATTCTAGCCAATAATCAGATACTAAATATCCCATAACCCAGCCAGAGACCAGTTACTATCCTCCTTATACTAGCCAATAATCAGATACTAAATATCCCATAACGCTGCCAGAAATCAGTAACTATCCTCCTTTTACTAGCCAATAATCAGATACTAACTATCCCATAACACTGCCAGAGACCAGTAACTATCCTCCTTATACTAGCCAATAATCAGATAATAACTATCCCATAACACTGCCAGAGACCAGTAACTATCCTCCTTATACCAGCCAATAATCAGATACTAACTATCCCATAACACTGCCAGAGACCAGTAACTATCCTCCTTATACCAGCCAAAAATCAGATACTAACTATCCCATAACCCAGCCAGAGACCAGTTACTATCCTGCTTATACTAGCCAATAATCAGATACTAACTATCCCATAACCCAGCCAGAGACCAGTAACTATCCTCCTTATACTAGCTAATAATCAGATACTAACTAACTATCCACTAACACTGCCAGAGACCAGTAACTATCCTCCATATACTAGCCAATAATCAGATACTAACTATCCCATAACCCAGCCAGAGACCAGTAACTATCATCCTTATACTAGCTAATAATCAGATACTAAATATCCCATAACACTGCCAGAGATCAGTAACTATCCTCCTTATTCTAGCCAATAATCAGATACTAACTATCCACTAACACTGCCAGAGATCAATAACTATCCTCCTTACACTAGCCAATAATCAGATACTAAATATCCCATAACCCAGCCAGAGACCAGTAACTATCCTCCATATACTAGCTAATAATCAGTCTCTAACTAACTATCCACTAACACTGCCAGAGACCAGTAACTATGCTCCATATACTAGCCAATAATCAGATACTAACTAGCCCATAACCCAGCCAGAGACCATTAACTATCCTCCTTATACTAGCTAATAATCAGATACTAAATATCCATAACACTGCCAGAGACCAGTAACTATCCTCCTTATACTAGCTAATAATCAGATACTAACTATCCACTAACACTGCCAGAGATCAGTAACTATCCTCCTTACACTAGCCTTTAATCAGATACTAAACATCCCATAACCCAGCCAGAGACCAGTAACTATCCTCCAAATACTAGCTAATAATCAGTCTCTAACTAACTATCCACTAACACTGCCAGAGATCAGTAACTATCTTCCTTATACTAGCCAATAATCAGATACTAACTATCCACTAACACTGCCAGAGACCAGTAACTATCCTCCTTATACTAGTTAATAATCAGATACTAAATATCCCATAACACTGCCAGAGACCAGTAACTATCCTCCATATACTAGCTAATAATCAGATACTAAATATCCCATAACCCAGCCAGAGACCAGTAACTATCCTCCTTATTCTAGCCAATAATCAGATACTAAATATCCCATAACCCAGCCAGAGACCAGTTACTATCCTCCTTATACTAGCCAATAATCAGATACTAAATATCCCATAACGCTGCCAGAAATCAGTAACTATCCTCCTTTTACTAGCCAATAATCAGATACTAACTATCCCATAACACTGCCAGAGACCAGTAACTATCCTCCTTATACTAGCCAATAATCAGATAATAACTATCCCATAACACTGCCAGAGACCAGTAACTATCCTCCTTATACCAGCCAATAATCAGATACTAACTATCCCATAACACTGCCAGAGACCAGTAACTATCCTCCTTATACCAGCCAAAAATCAGATACTAACTATCCCATAACCCAGCCAGAGACCAGTTACTATCCTGCTTATACTAGCCAATAATCAGATACTAACTATCCCATAACCCAGCCAGAGACCAGTAACTATCCTCCTTATACTAGCTAATAATCAGATACTAACTAACTATCCACTAACACTGCCAGAGACCAGTAACTATCCTCCATATACTAGCCAATAATCAGATACTAACTATCCCATAACCCAGCCAGAGACCAGTAACTATCCTCCTTATACTAGCTAATAATCAGATACTAAATATCCCATAACACTGCCAGAGATCAGTAACTATCCTCCTTATTCTAGCCAATAATCAGATACTAACTATCCACTAACACTGCCAGAGATCAATAACTATCCTCCTTACACTAGCCAATAATCAGATACTAAATATCCCATAACCCAGCCAGAGACCAGTAACTATCCTCCATATACTAGCTAATAATCAGTCTCTAACTAACTATCCACTAACACTGCCAGAGACCAGTAACTATGCTCCATATACTAGCCAATAATCAGATACTAACTAGCCCATAACCCAGCCAGAGACCATTAACTATCCTCCTTATACTAGCTAATAATCAGATACTAAATATCCATAACACTGCCAGAGACCAGTAACTATCCTCCTTATACTAGCTAATAATCAGATACTAACTATCCACTAACACTGCCAGAGATCAGTAACTATCCTCCTTACACTAGCCTTTAATCAGATACTAAACATCCCATAACCCAGCCAGAGACCAGTAACTATCCTCCAAATACTAGCTAATAATCAGTCTCTAACTAACTATCCACTAACACTGCCAGAGATCAGTAACTATACTCCTTATACTAGCTAATAATCAGATACTAAATATCCCATAACCCAGCCAGACACCAGTAACTATCCTCCTTATACTAGCCAATAATCAGTCACTAACTATCCACTAACACTGCCAGAGATCAGTAACTATCCTCCTTACACTAGCCAATAATCAGATACTAACTAACTATCCACTAACACTGCCAGAGATCAGTAACTATCCTCCATAGACTAGCTAATAATCAGTCACTAACTATCCACTAACACAGCCAGAGACCAGTAACTATCCTCCTTACACTAGCCAATAATCAGATACTAACTAACTATCCACTAACACTGCCAGAGATTAGTAACTATCCTCCATATACTAGCTAATAATCAGATACTAAATATCCCATAACTCAGCCAGAGACCAGTAACTATCCTCCTTATACTAGCCAACAATCAGATACTAAATATCCCATAACACTGCCAGAGACCAGTAACTATCCTCCATATACTAGCTAATAATCAGATACTAAATATCCCATAACCCAGTCAGAGACCAGTCACTATCCTCCTTATACTGGCCAATAATCAGATACTAACTAACTATCCACTAACCCTGCCAGAGATCAGTAACTATCCTCCATATACTAGCTAATAGTCAGATACTAAATATCCCATAGCCCAGCCAGAGACCAGTTACTATCCTCCTTATACTAGCCAATAATCAGATACTAAATATCCCATAACACTGCCAGAGACCAGTAACTATCCTCCATATACTAGCTAATAATCAGATACTAAATATCCCATAACCCAGCCAGAGACCAGTAACTAGCCTCCTTATTCTAGCCAATAATCAGATACTAAATATCCCATAACCCAGCCAGAGACCAGTAACTATCCTCCTTATACTAGCCAATAATCAAATACTAACTATCCCATAACACTGCCAGAGACCAGTAACTATCCTCCTCATACCAGCCAATAATCAGATACTAACTATCCCATAACACTGCCAGAGACCAGTAACTATCCTCCTTATACCATCCAATTAATCAGATACTAACCATCCCATAACCCACCCAGAGACCAGTTACTATCCTCCTTATACTAGCCAATAATCAGATACTAACTATCCCATAACCCAGCCAGAGACCAGTAACTATCCTACTTATACTAGCTAATAATCAGATACTAAATATCCCATAACACTGACAGAGACCAGTAACTATCCTCCATATACTAGCTAATAATCAGATACTAAATATCCCATAACCCAGCCAGAGACCAGTAACTATCCTCCTTATACTAGCCAATAATCAGATACTAACTATCCACTAACACTGCCAGAGACCAGTAACTATCCTCCTTATACTAGCCAATAATCAGATACTAACTATCCACTAACACTGCCAGAGACCAGTAACTATCCTCCTTATACTAGCCAATAATCAGATACTAACTAACTATCCACTAACACTGCCAGAGATCAGTAACTATCCTCCTTATACTAGCTAATAATCAGATACTAAATATCCCATTACCCAGCCAGAGACCAGTAACTATCCTCCTTATACTTGCCAATAATCAGTCTCTAACTAACTATCCACTAACACTGTCAGAGATCAGTAACTATCCTCCTTATACTAGCTAATAATCAGATACTAAATATCCCATAACCCAGCCAGAGACCAGTAACTATCCTCCTTATACTAGCCAATAATCAGTCTCTAACTAACTGTCCACTAACACTGCCAGAGATCAGTAACTATCCTCCTTATACTAGCCAATAATCAGATACTAACTATCCACTAACACTTCCAGAGATCAGTAACTATCCTCCTTATACTAGCCAATAATCAGATACTAACTAACTATCCACTAACACTGCCAGAGACCAGTAACTATCCTCCATATTCTAGCCAATAATCAGATACTAACTATCCCATAACCCAGCCAGTGACCAGTAACTATCCTCCTTATACTAGCTAATAATCAGATACTAAATATCCCATAACACTGCCAGAGATCAATAACTATCCTCCTTATACTAGCCAATAATCAGATACTAACTATCCACTAACACTGCCAGAGATCAGTAACTATCCTCTTTACACTAGCCAATAATCAGATACTAAATATCCCATAACCCAGCCAGAGACCCGTAACTATCCTCCATATACTAGCTAATAATCAGTCTCTAACTAACTATCCACTAACACTGCCAGAGACCAGTAACTATCCTCCATATACTAGCCAATAATCAGATACTAACTATCCCATAACCCAGCCAGAGACCTGTAACTATCCTCCTTATACTAGCTAATAATCAGATACTAAATATCCCATAACACTGCCAGAGACCAGTAACTATCCTCCTTATATTAGCTAATAATCAGATACTAACTATCCACTAACACTGCCAGAGATCAGTAACTATCCTCCTTACACTAGCCTATAATCAGATACTAAACATCCCATAACCCAGCCAGAGACCAGTAACTATCCTCCATATACTAGCTAATAATCAGTCTCTAACTAACTATCCACTAACACTGCCAGAGATCAGTAACTATCCTCCTTATACTAGCTAATAATCAGATACTAAATATCCCATAACCCAGCCAGACACCAGTAACTATCCTCCTTATACTAGCCAATAATCATTCACTAACTATCCACTAACACTGCCATTGATCAGTAACTATCCTCCTTACACTAGCCAATAATCAGATACTAACTAACTATCCACTAACACTGCCAGAGATCAGTAACTATCCTCCATACACTAGCTAATAATCAGTCACTAACTATCCACTAACACAGCCAGAGACCAGTAACTATCCTCCTTACACTAGCCAATAATCAGATACTAACTAACTATGCACTAACACTGCCAGAGATCAGTAACTATCCTCCATATACTAGCTAATAATCAGATACTAAATATCCCATAACTCAGCCAGAGACCAGTAACTATCCTCCTTATACTAGCCAACATTCAGATACTAAATATCCCATAACACTGCCAGAGACCAGTAACTATCCTCCATATACTAGCTAATAATCAGATACTAAATATCCCATAACCCAGTCAGAGACCAGTCACTATCCTCCTTATACTGGCCAATAATCAGATACTAACTAACTATCCACTAACCCTGCAAGAGATCAGTAACTATCCTCCATATACTAGCTAATAATCAGATACTAAATATCCCATAACACTGCCAGAGACCAGTAACTATCCTCCATATACTAGCTAATAATCAGATACTAAATATCCCAGAACACTGCCAGAGATCAGTAACTATCCTCCTTATACTAGCCAATAATCATATACTAACTATCCACTTACACTGCCAGAGATCAGTAACTATCCTCCTTACACTAGCCAATAATCAGATACTAAATATCCCATAACCCAGCCAGAGACCAGTAACTATCATCCATATACTAGCTAATAATCAGTCTCTAACTAACTATCCACTAACACTGCCAGAGACCAGTAACTATCCTCCATATACTAGCCAATAATCAGATACTAACTATCCCATAACCCAGCCAGAGACCAGTAACTATCCTCCTTAAGCTAGCTAATAATCAGATACTAAATATCCCATAACACTGCCAGAGACCAGTAACTATCCTTCTTATACTAGCTAATAATCAGATACTAACTATCCACTAACACTGCCAGAGATCAGTAACTATCCTCCTTACACTAGCCAATAATCAGATACTAAACATCCCATAACCCAGCCAGAGACCAGTAACTATCCTCCATATACTAGCTAATAATCAGTCTCTAACTAACTATCCACTAACACTGCCAGAGATCAGTAACTATCCTCCTTATACTAGCTAATAATCAGATACTAAATATCCCATAACCCAGCAAGACACCAGTAACTATCCTCCTTATACTAGCCAATAATCAGTCACTAACTATCCACTAACACTGCCAGAGATCAGTAACTATCCTCCTTACACTAGCCAATAATCAGATACTAACTAACTATCCACTGACACTGCCAGAGATCAGTAACTATCCTACATATACTAGCTAATAATCAGTCACTAACTATCCACTAACACAGCCAGAGACCAGTAACTATCCTCCTTACACTAGCCAATAATCAGATACTAACTAACTATCCACTAACACTGCCAGAGATCAGTAACTATCCTCCATATACTAGCTAATAATCAGATACTAAATATCCCATAACTCAGCCAGAGACCAGTAACTATCCTCCTTATACTAGCCAACAATCAGATACTAAATATCACATAACATTGCCAGAGACCAGAAACTATCCTCCATATACTAGCTAATAATCAGATACTAAATATCCCATAACCCAGTCAGAGACCAGTCACTATCCTCCTTATACTGGCCAATAATCAGATACTAACTATCCACTAACACTGCCAGAGATCAGTAACTATCCTCCATATACTAGCTATTAATCAGATACTAAATATCCCATAACCCAGCCAGAGACCACTTACTATCCTCCTTATACTAGCCAATAATCAGATACTAAATATCCCACAACACTGCCAGAGACCAGTAACTATCCTCCATATACTAGCTAATAATCAGATACTAAATATCCCATAACCCAGCCAGAGACCAGTAACTAGCCTCCTTATTCTAGCCAATAATCAGATACTAAATATCCCATAACCCTGCCAGAGACCAGTTACTATCCTCCTTATACTAGCCAATAATCAGATACTAAATATCCCATAACACTGCCAGAGACCAGTAACTATCCTCTTTATACTAGCCAATAATCAGATACTAACTATCCCATAACACTGCCAGAGACCAGTAACTATCCTGCTTATACCAGCCAATAATCAGATACTAACTATCCCATAACACTGCCAGAGACCAGTAACTATCCTCCTTAAACCAGCCAATTAATCAGATACTAACTATCCCATAACCCACCCAGAGACCAGTTACTATCCTCCTTATACTAGCCAATAATCAGTTACTAACTATCCCATAACCCAGCCAGAGACCAGTAACTATCCTCCTTATACTAGCTAATAATCAGATACTAAATATCCCATAACACTGCCAGAGACCAGTAACTATCCTCCTTATTCTAGCCAACAATCAGATACTAAATATCCCATAACACTGCCAGAGACCTGTAACTATCCTCCATATACTAGCTAATAATCAGATACTAAATATCCCATAACCCAGCCAGAGACCAGTAACTATCCTCCTTATTCTAGCCAACAATCAGATACTAAATATCCCATAACACTGCCAGAGACCAGTAACTATCCTCCTCATTCTAGCCAACAATCAGATACTAAATATCCCATAACACTGCCAGAGATCAGTAACTATCCTCCTTATACTAACTAATAATCAGATACTAAATATCCCATAACACTGCCATAGACCAGTAACTATCCTCCTTATCCTAGCCAATAATCAGATACTAACTATCCACTAACACTGCCAGAGACCAGTAACTTTCCTCCTTATACTAGCCAATAATCAGATACTAACTATCCACTAACACTGCCAGAGACCAGTAACTATCCTCCTTATACTAGCCAATAATCAGATACCCACTAACTATCCACTAACACTGCCAGAGATCAGTAACTATCCTCCTTACACTAGCTAATAATCAGATACTAAATATCCCATTACCCAGCCAGAGACCAGTAACTATCCTCCTTATACTAGCCAAAAATCAGTCTCTAACTAACTATCCACTAACACTGCCAGAGATCAGTAACTATCCTCCTCATACTAGCTAATAATCAGATACTAAATATCCCATAACCCAGCCAGAGACCAGTAACTATCCTCCTTATACTAGCCAATAATCAGTCTCTAACTAACTGTCCACTAACACTGCCAGAGATCAGTAACTATCCTCCTTATACTAGCCAATAATCAGATACAAACTATCCACTAACACTGCCAGAGATCAGTAACTATCCTCCTTATACTAGCCAATAATCAGATACTAACTATCCTCTAACACTGCCAGAGACCAGTAACTATCCTCCTTATACTAGCCAATGATCAGATACTAACTAACTATCCACTAACACTGCCATAGATCAGTAACTATCCTCCTTATACTAGCTAATAATCAGATACTAAATATCCCATAACACTGCCAGAGACCAGTAACTATCCTCCATATACTAGCTAATAATCAGATACTAAATATCCCATAACCCAGCCAGAGACCAGTAACTATCCTCCTTATTCTAGCCAATAATCAGATACTAAATATCCCATAACCCAGCCAGAGACCAGTTACTATCCTCCTTATACTAGCCAATAATCAGATACTAAATATCCCATAACACTGCCAGAAATCAGTAACTATCCTCCTTTTACTAGCCAATATTCAGATACTAACTATCCCATAACACTGCCAGAGACCAGTAACTATCCTCCTTATACTAGCCAATAATCAGATACTAACTATCCCATAACACTGCCAGAGACCAGTAACTATCCTCCTTATACCAGCCAATAATCAGATACTAACTATCCCATAACACTGCCAGAGACCAGTAACTATCCTCCTTATACTAGCCAATAATCAGATACTAACTATCCCATAACCCAGCCAGAGACCAGTTACTATCCTGCTTATACTAGCCAATAATCAGATACTAACTATCCCATAACCCAGCCAGAGACCAGTAACTATCCTCCTTATACTAGCTAATAATCAGATACTAACTAACTATCCACTAACACTGCCAGAGACCAGTAACTATCCTCCATATACTAGCCAATAATCAGATACTAACTATCCCATAACCCAGCCAGAGACCAGTAACTATCCTCCTTATACTAGCTAATAATCAGATACTAAATATCCCATAACACTGCCAGAGATTAGTAACTATCCTCCTTATTCTAGCCAATAATCAGATACTAACTATCCACTAACACTGCCAGAGATCAGTAACTATCCTCCTTACACTAGCCAATAATCAGATACTAAATATCCCATAACCCAGCCAGAGACCAGTAACTATCCTCCATATACTAGCTAATAGTCAGTCTCTAACTAACTATCCACTAACACTGCCAGAGACCAGTAACTATGCTCCATATACTAGCCAATAATCAGATACTAACTAGCCCATAACCCAGCCAGAGACCATTAACTATCCTCCTTATACTAGCTAATAATCAGATACTAAATATCCCATAACACTGCCAGAGACCAGTAACTATCCTCCTTATACTAGCTAATAATCAGATACTAACTATCCACTAACACTGCCAGAGATCAGTAACTATCCTCCTTACACTAGCCTTTAATCAGATACTAAACATCCCATAACCCAGCCAGAGACCAGTAACTATCCTCCATATACTTTCTAATAATCAGTCTCTAACTAACTATCCACTAACACTGCCAGAGATCAGTAACTATCCTCCTTATACTAGCTAATAATCAGATACTAAATATCCCATAACCCAGCCAGACACCAGTAACTATCCTCCTTATACTAGCCTATAATCAGTCACTAACTATCCACTAACACTGCCAGAGATCAGTAACTATCCTCCTTACACTAGCCAATAATCAGATACTAACTAACTATCCACTAACACTGCCAGAGATCAGTAACTATCCTCCATACACTAGCTAATAATCAGTCACTAACTATCCACTAACACAGCCAGAGACCAGTAACTATCCTCCTTACACTAGCCAATAATCAGATACTAACTAACTATCCACTAACACTGCCAGAGATCAGTAACTATCCTCCATATACTAGCTAATAATCAGATACTAAATATCCCATAACTCAGCCAGAGACCAGTAACTATCCTCCTTATACTAGCCAACAATCAGATACTAAATATCCCATAACACTGCCAGAGACCAGTAACTATCCTCCATATACTAGCTAATAATCAGATACTAAATATCCCATAACCCAGTCAGAGACCAGTCACTATCCTCCTTATACTGGCCAATAATCAGATACTAACTAACTATCCACTAACCCTGCCAGAGATCAGTAACTATCCTCCATATACTAGCTAATAATCAGATACTAAATATCCCATAACCCAGCCAGAGACCAGTTACTATCCTCCTTATACTAGCCAATAATCAGATACTAAATATCCCATAACACTGCCAGAGACCAGTAACTATCCTCCATATACTAGCTAATAATCAGATACTAAATATCCCATAACCCAGCCAGAGACCAGTAACTAGCCTCCTTATTCTAGCCAATAATCAGATACTAAATATCCCATAACCCAGCCAGAGACCAGTTACTATCCTCCTTATACTAGCCAATAATCAGATACTAAATATCCCATAACACTGCCAGAGACCAGTAACTATCCTCCTTATACTAGCCAATAATCAAATACTAACTATCCCATAACACTGCCAGAGACCAGTAACTATCCTCCTCATACCAGCCAATAATCAGATACTAACTATCCCATAACACTGCCAGAGACCAGTAACTATCCTCCTTATACCATCCAATTAATCAGATACTATCCATCCCATAACCCACCCAGAGACCAGTTACTATCCTCCTTATATTAGCCAATAATCAGATACTAACTATCCCATAACCCAGCCAGAGACCAGTAACTATCCTCCTTATACTAGCTAATAATCAGATACTAAATATCCCATAACACTGACAGAGACCAGTAACTATCCTCCATATACTAGCTAATAATCAGATACTAAATATCCCATAACCCAGCCAGAGACCAGTAACTATCCTCCTTATACTAGCCAATAATCAGATACTAACTATCCACTAACTGCCAGAGACCAGTAACTATCCTCCTTATACTAGCCAATAATCAGATACTAACTATCCACTAACACTGCCAGAGACCAGTTACTATCCTCCTTATACTAGCCAATAATCAGATACTAACTAACTATCCACTAACACTGCCAGAGATCAGTAACTATCCTCCTTATACTAGCTAATAATCAGATACTAAATATCCCATAACCCAGCCAGAGACCAGTAACTATCCTCCTTATACTAGCCAATAATCAGTCTCTAACTAACTGTCCACTAACACTGCCAGAGATCAGTAACTATCCTCCTTATACTAGCCAATAATCAGATACTAACTATCCACTAACACTGCCAGAGATCAGTATCTATCCTCCTTATACTAGCCAATAATCAGATACTAACTAACTATCCACTAACACTGCCAGAGACCAGTAACTATCCTCCATATTCTAGCCAATAATCAGATACTAACTATCCCATAACCCAGCCAGTGACCAGTAACTATCCTCCTTATACTAGCTAATAATCAGATACTAAATATCCCATAACACTGCCAGAGATCAGTAACTATCCTCCTTATACTAGCCAATAATCAGATACTAACTATCCACTAACACTGCCAGAGATCAGTAACTATCCTCTTTACACTAGCCAATAATCAGATACTAAATATCCCATAACCCAGCCAGAGACCCGTAACTATCCTCCATATACTAGCTAATAATCAGTCTCTAACTAACTATCCACTAACACTGCCAGAGACCAGTAACTATCCTCCATATACTAGCCAATAATCAGATACTAACTATCCCATAACCCAGCCAGAGACCTGTAACTATCCTCCTTATACTAGCTAATAATCAGATACTAAATATCCCATAACACTGCCAGAGACCAGTAACTATCCTCCTTATATTAGCTAATAATCAGATACTAACTATCCACTAACACTGCCAGAGATCAGTAACTATCCTCCTTACACTAGCCTATAATCAGATACTAAACATCCCATAACCCAGCCAGAGACCAGTAACTATCCTCCATATACTAGCTAATAATCAGTCTCTAACTAACTATCCACTAACACTGCCAGAGATCAGTAACTATCCTCCTTATACTAGCTAATAATCAGATACTAAATATCCCATAACCCAGCCAGACACCAGTAACTATCCTCCTTATACTAGCCAATAATCATTCACTAACTATCCACTAACACTGCCATTGATCAGTAACTATCCTCCTTACACTAGCCAATAATCAGATACTAACTAACTATCCACTAACACTGCCAGAGATCAGTAACTATCCTCCATACACTAGCTAATAATCAGTCACTAACTATCCACTAACACAGCCAGAGACCAATAACTATCCTGCTTACACTAGCCAATAATCAGATACTAACTAACTATGCACTAACACTGCCAGAGATCAGTAACTATCCTCCATATACTAGCTAATAATCAGATACTAAATATCCCATAACTCAGCCAGAGACCAGTAACTATCCTCCTTATACTAGCCAACATTCAGATACTAAATATCCCATAACACTGCCAGAGACCAGTAACTATCCTCCATATACTAGCTAATAATCAGATACTAAATATCCCATAACCCAGTCAGAGACCAGTCACTATCCTCCTTATACTGGCCAATAATCAGATACTAACTAACTATCCACTAACCCTGCCAGAGATCAGTAACTATCCTCCATATACTAGCTAATAATCAGATACTAAATATCCCATAACCCAGCCAGAGACCAGTTACTATCCTCCTTATACTAGCCAATAATCAGATACTAAATATCCCATAACACTGCCAGAGACCAGTAACTATCCTCCATATACTAGCTAATAATCAGATACTAAATATCCCATAACCCAGCCAGAGACCAGTAACTAGCCTCCTTATTCTAGCCAATAATCAGATACTAAATATCACATAACCCAGCCAGAGACCAGTTACTATCCTTCTTATTCTAGCCAATAATCAGATACTAAATATCCCATAACACTGCCAGAGACCAGTAACTATCCTCCTTATACTAGCCAATAATCAGACACTAACTATCCCATAACACTGCCAGAGACCAGTAACTATCCTCCTCATACCAGCCAATAATCAGATACTAACTATCCCATAACACTGCCAGAGACCAGTAACTATCCTCCTTATACCAGCCAATTAATCAGATACTACCTATCCCATAACCCACCCAGAGACCAGTTACTATCCTCCTTATACTAGCCAATAATCAGATACTAACTATCCCATAACCCAGCCAGAGACCAGTAACTATCCTCCTTATACTAACTAATAATCAGATACTAAATATCCCATAACACTGCCAGAGACCAGTAACTATCCTCCATATACTAGCTAATAATCAGATACTAAATATCCCATAACCCAGCCAGAGACCAGTAACTATCCTCCTTATACTAGCCAATAATCAGATACTAACTATCCACTAACACTGCCAGAGACCAGTAACTATCCTCCTTATACTAGCCAATAATCAGATACTAACTATCCACTAACACTGCCAGAGACCAGTAACTATCCTCCTTATACTAGCCAAAAATCAGATACTAACTATCCACTAACACTGCCAGAGATCAGTAACTATCCTCCTTATACTAGCTAATAATCAGATACTAAATATCCCATTACCCAGCCAGAGACCAGTAACTATCCTCCTTATACTTGCCAATAATCAGTCTCTAACTAACTATCCACTAACACTGCCAGAGATCAGTAACTATCCTCCTTATACTAGCTAATAATCAGATACTAAATATCCCATAACCCAGCCAGAGACCAGTAACTATCCTCCTTATACTAGCCAATAATCAGTCTCTAACTAACTGTCCACTAACACTGCCAGAGATCAGTAACTATCCTCCTTATACTAGCCAATAATCAGATACTAACTATCCACTAACACTGCCAGAATCTCTAACTAACTATCCACTAACACTGCCAGAGATCAGTAACTATCCTCCTTATACTAGCCAATAATCAGATACTAACTATCCACTAACACTGCCAGAGATCAGTAACTATCCTCCTTATACTAGCCAATAATCAGATACTAGCTATCCACTAACACTGCCAGAGACCAGTAACTATCCTCCTTATACTAGCCAATGATCAGATACTAACTAACTATCCACTAACACTGCCAGAGATCAGTAACTCTCCTCCTTATACTAGCTAATAATCAGATACTAAATATCCCATAACACTGCCAGAGACCAGTAACTATCCTCCATATACTAGCTAATAATCAGATACTAAATATCCCATAACCCAGCCAGAGACCAGTAACTATCCTCTTTATACTACCCACTAATCAGATACTAACTATCCACTAACACTGCCAGAGACCAGTAACTATCCTCCTTATACTAGCCAATAATCAGATACTAACTATCCACTAACACTGCCAGAGACCAGTAACTATCCTCCTTATACTAGCCAAAAATCAGATACTAACTAACTATCCACTAACACTGCCAGAGATCAGTAATTATCCTCCTTATACTAGCTAATAATCAGATACTAAATATCCCATTACCAAGCCAGAGACCAGTAACTATCCTCCTTATACTTGCCAATAATCAGTCTCTAACTAACTATCCACTAACACTGCCAGAGATCAGTAACTATCCTCCTTATACTAGCTAATAATCAGATACTAAATATCCCATAACCCAGCCAGAGACCAGTAACTATCCTCTTTAGACTACCCACTAATCAGATACTAACTATCCACTAACACTGCCAGAGACCAGTAACTATCCTCCTTATACTAGCCAATAATCTGTCTCTAATTAACTGTCCACTAACACTGCCAGAGATCAGTAACTACCCTCCTTATACTAGCCAATAATCAGATACTAACTATCCACTAACACTGCCAGAGACCAGTAACTATCCTCCTTATACTAGCTAATAATCAGATACTAAATATCCCATAACACTGCAAGAGACCAGTAACTATCCTCCATATACTAGCTAATAATCAGATACTAAATATCCCATAACACTGCCAGAGATCAGTAACTATCCTCCTTATACTAGCCAATAATCAGATACTAACTATCCACTAACACTGCCAGAGATCAGTAACTATCCTCCTTACACTAGCCAATAATCAGATACTAAATATCCCATAACCCAGCCAGAGACCAGTAACTATCCTCCATATACTAGCTAATAATCAGTCTCTAACTAACTATCCACTAACACTGCCAGAGACCAGTAACTATCCTCCATATACTAGCCAATAATCAGATACTAACTATCCCATAACCCAGCCAGAGACCAGTAACTATCCTCCTTATACTAGCTAATAATCAGATACTAAATATCCCATAACACTGCCAGAGACCAGTAACTATCCTCCTTATACTAGCTAATAATCAGATACTAACTATCCACTAACACTGCCAGAGATCAGTAACTATCCTCCTTACACTAGCCAATAATCAGATACTAAACATCCCATAACCCAGCCAGAGACCAGTAACTATCCTCCATATACTAGCTAATAATCAGTCTCTAACTAACTATCCACTAACACTGCCAGAGATCAGTAACTATCCTCCTTATACTAGCTAATAATCAGATACTAAATATCCCATAACCCAGCCAGACACCAGTAACTATCCTCCTTATACTAGCCAATAATCAGATACTAACTATCCACTAACACTGCCAGAGACCAGTAACTATCCTCCTTATACTAGCTAATAATCAGATACTAAATATCCCATAACACTGCAAGAGACCAGTAACTATCCTCCATATACTAGCTAATAATCAGATACTAAATATCACATAACACTGCCAGAGATCAGTAACTATCCTCCTTATACTAGCCAATAATCAGATACTAACTATCCACTAACACTGCCAGAGATCAGTAACTATCCTCCTTACACTAGCCAATAATCAGATACTAAATATCCCATAACCCAGCCAGAGACCAGTAACTATCCTCCATATACTAGCTAATAATCAGTCTCTAACTAACTATCCACTAACACTGCCAGAGACCAGTAACTATCCTCCATATACTAGCCAATAATCAGATACTAACTATCCCATAACCCATCCAGAGACCAGTAACTATCCTCCATATACTAGCTAATAATCAGATACTTAATATCCCATAACACTGCCAGAGACCAGTAACTATCCTCCTTATACTAGCTAATAATCAGATACTAACTATCCACTAACACTGCCAGAGATCAGTAACTATCCTCCTTACACTAGCCAATAATCAGATACTAAACATCCCATAACCCAGCCAGAGACCAGTAACTATCCTCCATATACTAGCTAATAATCAGTCTCTAACTAACTATCCACTAACACTGCCAGAGATCAGTAACTATCCTCCTTATACTAGCTAATAATCAGATTCTAAATATCCCATAACCCAGCCAGACACCAGTAACTATCCTCCTTATACTAGCCAATAATCAGTCACTAACTATCCACTAACACTGCCAGAGATCAGTAACTATCCTCCTTACACTAGCCAATAATCAGATACTAACTAACTATCCACTGACACTGCCAGAGATCAGTAACTATCCTCCATATACTAGCTAATAATCAGTCACTAACTATCCACTAACACAGCCAGAGACCAGTAACTATCCTCCTTACACTAGCCAATAATCAGATACTAACTAACTATCCACTAACACTGCCAGAGATCAGTAACTATCCTCCATTTACTAGCTAATAATCAGATACTAAATATCCCATAACACTGCCAGAGACCAGTAACTATCCTCCATATACTAGCTAATAATCAGATTCTAAATATCCCATAACCCAGTCAGAGACCAGTCACTATCCTCCTTATACTGGCCAACAATCAGATACTAACTATCCACTAACACTGCCAGAGATCAGTAACTATCCTCCATATACTAGCTAATAATCAGATACTAAATATCCCATAACCCAGCCAGAGACCAGTTACTATCCTCCTTATACTAGCCAATAATCAGATACTAAATATCCCATAACACTGCCAGAGACCAGTAACTATCCTCCATATACTAGCTAATAATCAGATACTAAATATCCCATAACCTAGCCAGAGACCAGTAACTAGCCTCCTTATTCTAGCCAATAATCAGATACTAAATATCCCATAACCCAACCAGAGACCAGTTACTATCCTCCTTATACTAGCCAATAATCAGATACTAAATATCCCATAACACTGCCAGAGACCAGTAACTATCCTCCTTTTACCAGCCAATAATCAGATACTAACTATCCCATAACACTGGCAGAGACCAGTAACTATCCTCCTTAAACCAGCCAATTAATCAGATACTAACTATCCAATAACCCACCCAGAGATCAGTAACTTTCCTCCTTATACTAGCCAATAATCAGATACTAACTATCCACTAACACTGCCAGAGATCAGTAACTATCCTCCTTATACTAGCTAATAATCAGATTCTAAATATCCCATAACCCAGCCAGACACCAGTAACTATCCTCCTTATACTAGCCAATAATCAGTCACTAACTATCCACTAACACTGCCAGAGATCAGTAACTATCCTCCTTACACTAGCCAATAATCAGATACTAACTAACTATCCACTGACACTGCCAGAGATCAGTAACTATCCTCCATATACTAGCTAATAATCAGTCACTAACTATCCACTAACACAGCCAGAGACCAGTAACTATCCTCCTTACACTAGCCAATAATCAGATACTAACTAACTATCCACTAACACTGCCAGAGATCAGTAACTATCCTCCATTTACTAGCTAATAATCAGATACTAAATATCCCATAACTCAGCCAGAGACCAGTAACTATCCTCCTTATACTAGCCAACAATCAGATACTAAATATCCCATAACACTGCCAGAGACCAGTAACTATCCTCCATATACTAGCTAATAATCAGATACTAAATATCCCATAACCCAGTCAGAGACCAGTCACTATCCTCCTTATACTGGCCAACAATCAGATACTAACTATCCACTAACACTGCCAGAGATCAGTAACTATCCTCCATATACTAGCTAATAATCAGATACTAAATATCCCATAACCCAGCCAGAGACCAGTTACTATCCTCCTTATACTAGCCAATAATCAGATACTAAATATCCCATAACACTGCCAGAGACCAGTAACTATCCTCCATATACTAGCTAATAATCAGATACTAAATATCCCATAACCTAGCCAGAGACCAGTAACTAGCCTCCTTATTCTAGCCAATAATCAGATACTAAATATCCCATAACCCAACCAGAGACCAGTTACTATCCTCCTTATACTAGCCAATAATCAGATACTAAATATCCCATAACACTGCCAGAGACCAGTAACTATCCTCCTTTTACCAGCCAATAATCAGATACTAACTATCCCATAACACTGGCAGAGACCAGTAACTATCCTCCTTAAACCAGCCAATTAATCAGATACTAACTATCCAATAACCCACCCAGAGATCAGTAACTTTCCTCCTTATACTAGCCAATAATCAGATACTAACTATCCACTAACACTGCCAGAGATCAGTAACTATCCTCCTTATACTAGCTAATAATCAGATTCTAAATATCCCATAACACTGCCAGAGACCAGTAACTATCCTCCATATACTAGCTAATAATCAGATACTAAATATCCCATAACCCAGCCAGAGACCAGTAACTATCCTCTTTATACTACCCACTAATCAGATACTAACTATCCACTAACACTGCCAGAGACCAGTAACTATCCTCCTTATACTAGCCAATAATCTGTCTCTAATTAACTGTCCACTAACACTGCCAGAGATCAGTAACTACCCTCCTTATACTAGCCAATAATCAGATACTAACTATCCACTAACACTGCCAGAGACCAGTAACTATCCTCCTTATACTAGCTAATAATCAGATACTAAATATCCCATAACACTGCAAGAGACCAGTAACTATCCTCCATATACTAGCTAATAATCAGATACTAAATATCCCATAACACTGCCAGAGATCAGTAACTATCCTCCTTATACTAGCCAATAATCAGATACTAACTATCCACTAACACTGCCAGAGATCAGTAACTATCCTCCTTACACTAGCCAATAATCAGATACTAAATATCCCATAACCCAGCCAGAGACCAGTAACTATCCTCCATATACTAGCTAATAATCAGTCTCTAACTAACTATCCACTAACACTGCCAGAGACCAGTAACTATCCTCCATATATTGGCAATAATCAGATACTAACTATCCCATAACCCAGCCAGAGACCAGTAACTATCCTCCTTATACTAGCTAATAATCAGATACTAAATATCCCATAACACTGCCAGAGACCAGTAACTATCCTCCTTATACTAGCTAATAATCAGATACTAACTATCCACTAACACTGCCAGAGATCAGTAACTATCCTCCTTACACTAGCCAATAATCAGATACTAAACATCCCATAACCCAGCCAGAGACCAGTAACTATCCTCCATATACTAGCTAATAATCAGTCTCTAACTAACTATCCACTAACACTGCCAGAGATCAGTAACTATCCTCCTTATACTAGCTAATAATCAGATACTAAATATCCTATAACCCAGCCAGACACCAGTAACTATCCTCCTTATACTAGCCAATAATCAGATACTAACTATCCACTAACACTGCCAGAGACCAGTAACTATCCTCCTTATACTAGCTAATAATCAGATACTAAATATCCCATAACACTGCAAGAGACCAGTAACTATCCTCCATATACTAGCTAATAATCAGATACTAAATATCCCATAACACTGCCAGAGATCAGTAACTATCCTCCTTATACTAGCCAATAATCAGATACTAACTATCCACTAACACTGCCAGAGATCAGTAACTATCCTCCTTACACTAGCCAATAATCAGATACTAAATATCCCATAACCCAGCCAGAGACCAGTAACTATCCTCCATATACTAGCTAATAATCAGTCTCTAACTAACTATCCACTAACACTGCCAGAGAACAGTAACTATCCTCCATATACTAGCCAATAATCAGATACTAACTATCCCATAACCCAGCCAGAGACCAGTAACTATCCTCCACATACTAGCTAATAATCAGATACTTAATATCCCATAACACTGCCAGAGACCAGTAACTATCCTCCTTATACTAGCTAATAATCAGATACTAACTATCCACTAACACTGCCAGAGATCAGTAACTATCCTCCTTACACTAGCCAATAATCAGATACTAAACATCCCATAACCCAGCCAGAGACCAGTAACTATCCTCCATATACTAGCTAATAATCAGTCTCTAACTAACTATCCACTAACACTGCCCGAGATCAGTAACTATCCTCCTTATACTAGCTAATAATCAGATTCTAAATATCCCATAACCCAGCCAGACACCAGTAACTATCCTCCTTATACTAGCCAATAATCAGTCACTAACTATCCACTAACACTGCCAGAGATCAGTAACTATCCTCCTTACACTAGCCAATAATCAGATACTAACTAACTATCCACTGACACTGCCAGAGATCAGTAACTATCCTCCATATACTAGCTAATAATCAGTCACTAACTATCCACTAACACAGCCAGAGACCAGTAACTATCCTCCTTACACTAGCCAATAATCAGATACTAACTAACTATCCACTAACACTGCCAGAGATCAGTAACTATCCTCCATTTACTAGCTAATAATCAGATACTAAATATCCCATAACTCAGCCAGAGACCAGTAACTATCCTCCTTATACTAGCCAACAATCAGATACTAAATATCCCATAACACTGCCAGAGACCAGTAACTATCCTCCAAATACTAGCTAATAATCAGATACTAAATATCCCATAACCCAGTCAGAGACCAGTCACTATCCTCCTTATACTGGCCAACAATCAGATACTAACTATCCACTAACACTGCCAGAGATCAGTAACTATCCTCCATATACTAGCTAATAATCAGATACTAAATATCCCATAACCCAGCCAGAGACCAGTTACTATCCTCCTTATACTAGCCAATAATCAGATACTAAATATCCCATAACACTGCCAGAGACCAGTAACTATCCTCCATATACTAGCTAATAATCAGATACTAAATATCCCATAACCTAGCCAGAGACCAGTAACTAGCCTCCTTATTCTAGCCAATAATCAGATACTAAATATCCCATAACCCAGCCAGAGACCAGTTACTATCCTCCTTATACTAGCCAATAATCAGATACTAAATATCCCATAACACTGCCAGAGACCAGTAACTATCCTCCTTTTACCAGCCAATAATCAGATACTAACTATCCCATAACACTGGCAGAGACCAGTAACTATCCTCCTTAAACCAGCCAATTAATCAGATACTAACTATCCAATAACCCACCCAGAGATCAGTAACTTTCCTCCTTATACTAGCCAATAATCAGATACTAACTATCCACTAACACTGCCAGAGATCAGTAACTATCCTCCTTATACTAGCTAATAATCAGATTCTAAATATCCCATAACACTGCCAGAGACCAGTAACTATCCTCCATATATTAGCTAATAATCAGATACTAAATATCCCATAACCCAGCCAGAGACCAGTAACTATCCTCTTTATACTACCCACTAATCAGATACTAACTATCCACTAACACTGCCAGAGACCAGTAACTATCCTCCTTATACTGGCCAATAATCAGATACTAACTATCCACTAACACTGCCAGAGACCAGTAACTATCCTCATTATACTAGCCAAAAATCAGATACTAACTAACTATCCACTAACACTGCCAGAGATCAGTAACTATCCTCCTTACACTAGCCAATAATCAGATACTAAACATCCCATAACACTGCCAGAGACCAGTAACTATCCTCCTTTTACCAGCCAATAATCAGATACTAACTATCCCATAACCCAGTCAGAGACCAGTCACTATCCTCCTTATACTGGCCAACAATCAGATACTAACTATCCACTAACACTGCCAGAGATCAGTAACTATCCTCCATATACTAGCTAATAATCAGATACTAAATATCCCATAACCCAGCCAGAGACCAGTTACTATCCTCCTTATACTAGCCAATAATCAGATACTAAATATCCCATAACACTGCCAGAGACCAGTAACTATCCTCCATATACTAGCTAATAATCAGTCTCTAACTAACTATCCACTAACACTGCCAGAGATCAGTAACTATCCTCCTTACACTAGCCAATAATCAGATACTAAACATCCCATAACCCAGCCAGAGACCAGTAACTATCCTCCATATACTAGCTAATAATCAGTCTCTAACTAACTATCCACTAACACTGCCAGAGATCAGTAACTATCCTCCTTATACTAGCTAATAATCAGATACTAAATATCCCATAACCCAGCCAGACACCAGTAACTATCCTCCTTATACTAGCCAATAATCAGTCACTAACTATCCACTAACACTGCCAGATATCAGTAACTATCCTCCTTACACTAGCCAATAATCAGATACTAACTAACTATCCACTGACACTGCCAGAGATCAGTAACTATCCTCCATATACTAGCTAATAATCAGTCACTAACTATCCACTAACACAGCCAGAGACCAGTAACTATCCTCCTTACACTAGCCAATAATCAGATACTAACTAACTATCCACTAACACTGCCAGAGATCAGTAACTATCCTCCATTTACTAGCTAATAATCAGATACTAAATATCCCATAACTCAGCCAGAGACCAGTAACTATCCTCCTTATACTAGCCAACAATCAGATACTAAATATCCCATAACACTGCCAGAGACCAGTAACTATCCTCCATATACTAGCTAATAATCAGATACTAAATATCCCATAACCCAGTCAGAGACCAGTCACTATCCTCCTTATACTGGCCAACAATCAGATACTAACTATCCACTAACACTGCCAGAGATCAGTAGCTATCCTCCATATACTAGCTAATAATCAGATACTAAATATCCCATAACCCAGCCAGAGACCAGTTACTATCCTCCTTATACTAGCCAATAATCAGATACTAAATATCCCATAACACTGCCAGAGACCAGTAACTATCCTCCATATACTAGCTAATAATCAGATACTAAATATCCCATAACCTAGCCAGAGACCAGTAACTAGCCTCCTTATTCTAGCCAATAATCAGATACTAAATATCCCATAACCCAGCCAGACACCAGTTACTATCCTCCTTATACTAGCCAATAATCAGATACTAAATATCCCAAAACACTGCCAGAGACCAGTAACTATCCTCCTTTTACCAGCCAATAATCAGATACTAACTATCCCATAACACTGGCAGAGACCAGTAACTATCCTCCTTAAACCAGCCAATTAATCAGATACTAACTATCCAATAACCCACCCAGAGATCAGTAACTTTCCTCCTTATACTAGCCAATAATCAGATACTAACTATCCACTAACACTGCCAGAGATCAGTAACTATCCTCCTTATACTAGCTAATAATCAGATACTAAATATCCCATAACACTGCCAGAGACCAGTAACTATCCTCCATATACTAGCTAATAATCAGAGACTAAATATCCCATAACCCAGCCAGAGACCAGTAACTATCCTCTTTATACTACCCACTAATCAGATACTAACTATCCACTAACACTGCCAGAGACCAGTAACTATCCTCCTTATACTGGCCAATAATCAGATACTAACTATCCACTAACACTGCCAGAGACCAGTAACTATCCTCATTATACTAGCCAAAAATCAGATACTAACTATCCACTAACACTGCCAGAGATCAGTAACTATCCTCCTTATACTAGCTAATAATCAGATACTAAATATCCCATTACCCAGCCAGAGACCAGTAACTATCCTCCTTATACTTGCCAATAATCAGTCTCTAACTAACTATCCACTAACACTGCCAGAGATCAGTAACTATCCTCTTTATACTAGCTAATAATCAGATACTAAATATCCCATAACCCAGCCAGAGACCAGTAACTATCCTCCTTATACTAGCCAATAATCAGTCTCTAACTAACTGTCCACTAACACTGCCAGAGATCAGTAACTATCCTCCTTATACTAGCAAATAATCAGATACTAACTATCCACTAACACTGCCAGAGATCAGTAACTATCCTCCTTATACTAGCCAATAATCAGATACTAACTATCCACTAACACTGCCAGAGACCAGTAACTATCCTCCTTATACTAGCCAATGATCAGATACTAACTAACTATCCACTTACACTGCCAGAGATCAGTAACTATCCTCCTTATACTAGCTAGTAATCAGATACTAAATATCCCATAACACTGCCAGAGACCAGTAACTATCCTCCATATACTAGCTAATAATCAGATACTAAATATCCCATAACCCAGCCAGAGACCAGTAACTATCCTCTTTATACTACCCACTAATCAGATACTAACTATCCACTAACACTGCCAGAGACCAGTAACTATCCTCCTTATACTAGCCAATAATCAGTCTCTAATTAACTGTCCACTAACACTGCCAGAGATCAATAACTACCCTCCTTATACTAGCCAATAATCAGATACTAACTATCCACTAACACTGCCAGAGACCAGTAACTATCCTCCTTATACTAGCTAATAATCAGATACTAAATATCCCATAACACTGCAAGAGACCAGTAACTATCCTCCATATACTAGCTAATAATCAGATACTAAATATCCCATAACACTGCCAGAGATCAGTAACTATCCTCCTTATTCTAGCCAATAATCAGATACTAACTATCCACTAACACTGCCAGAGATCAGTAACTATCCTCCTTACACTAGCCAATAATCAGATACTAAATATCCCATAACCCAGCCAGAGACCAGTAACTATCCTCCATATACTAGCTAATAATCAGTCTCTAACTAACTATCCACTAACACTGCCAGAGACCAGTAACTATCCTCCATATACTAGCCAATAATCAGATACTAACTATCCCATAACCCAGCCAGAGACCAGTAACTATCCTCCTTATACTAGCTAATAATCAGATACTAAATATCCCATAACACTGCCAGAGACCAGTAACTATCCTCCTTATACTAGCTAATAATCAGATACTAACTATCCACTAACACTGCCAGAGATCAGTAACTATCTTCCTTACACTAGCCAATAATCAGATACTAAACATCCCATAACCCAGCCAGAGACCAGTAACTATCCTCCATATACTAGCTAATAATCAGTCTCTAACTAACTATCCACTAACACTGCCAGAGATCAGTAACTATCCTCCTTATACTAGCTAATAATCAGATACTAAATATCCCATAACCCAGCCAGACACCAGTAACTATCCTCCTTATACTAGCCAATAATCAGATACTAACTATCCACTAACACTGCCAGAGACCAGTAACTATCCTCCTTATACTAGCTAATAACCAGATACTAAATATCCCATAACACTGCAAGAGACCAGTATCTATCCTCCATATACTAGCTAATAATCAGATACTAAATATCCCATAACACTGCCAGAGATCAGTAACTATCCTCCTTATACTAGCCAATAATCAGATACTAACTATCCACTAACACTGCCAGAGATCAGTAACTATCCTCCTTACACTAGCCAATAATCAGATACTAAATATCCCATAACCCAGCCAGAGACCAGTAACTATCCTCCATATACTAGCTAATAATCAGTCTCTAACTAACTATCCACTAACACTGCCAGAGACAAGTAACTATCCTCCATATACTTGCCAATAATCAGATACTAACTATCCCATAACCCAGCCAGAGACCAGTAACTATCCTCCTTATACTAGCTTATAATCAGATACTAAATATCCCATAACACTGCCAGAGACCAGTAACTATCCTCCTTATACTAGCTAATAATCAGATACTAACTATCCACTAACACTGCCAGAGATCAGTAACTATCCTCCTTACACTAGCCAATAATCAGATACTAACTAACTATCCACTGACACTGCCAGAGATCAGTAACTATCCTCCACATACTAGCTAATAATCAGTCACTAACTATCCACTAACACAGCCAGAGACCAGTAACTATCCTCCTTACACTATCCAATAATCAGATACTAACTAACTATCCACTAACACTGCCAGAGATCAGTAACTATCCTCCATATACTAGCTAATAATCAGATACAAAATATCCCATAACTCAGCCAGAGACCAGTAACTATCCTCCTTATACTAGCCAACAATCAGATACTAAATATCCCATAACACTGCCAGAGACCAGTAACTATCCTCCATATACTAGCTAATAATCAGATACTAAATATCCCATAACCCAGTCAGAGACCAGTCACTATCCTCCTTATACTGGCAAACAATCAGATACTAACTATCCACTAACACTGCCAGAGATCAGTAACTATCCTCCATATACTAGCTAATAATCAGATACTAAATATCCCATAACCCAGCCAGAGACCAGTTACTATCCTCCTTATACTAGCCAATAATCAGATACTAAATATCCCATATCACTGCCAGAGACCAGTAACTATCCTCCATATACTAGCTAATAATCAGATACTAAATATCCCATAACCTTGCCAGAGACCTGTAACTAGCCTCCTTATTCTAGCCAATAATCAGATACTAAATATCCCATAACCCAGCCAGTGACCAGTTACTATCCTCCTTATACTAGCCAATAATCAGATACTAAATATCCCATAACACTGCCAGAGACCAGTAACTATCCTCCTTTTACCAGCCAATAATCAGATACTAACTATCCCATAACACTGGCAGAGACCAGTAACTATCCTCCTTAAACCAGCCAATTAATCAGATACTAACTATCCAATAACCCACCCAGAGACCAGTTACTATCCTCCTTATACTAGCCAATAATCAGATACTAACTATCCCATAACCCAGCCAAAGACCAGTAACTATCCTCCTTATACTAGCTAATAATCAGATACTAAATATCCCATAACACTGCCAGAGACCAGTAACTATCCTCCTTATTCTAGCCAACAATCAGATACTAAATATCCCATAACACTGCCAGAGACCTGTAACTATCCTCCATATACTAGCTAATAATCAGATACTAAATATCCCATAACCCAGCCAGAGACCAGTAACTATCCTCCTTATTCTAGCCAACAATCAGATACTAAATATCCCATAACACTGCCAGAGATCAGTAACTATCCTCCTTATACTAGCTAATAATCAGATACTAAATATCCCATAACCCAGCCAGAGACCAGTAACTATCCTCCTTATTCTAGCCAATAATCAGATACTAAATATCCCATAACCCAGCCAGAGACCAGTTACTATCCTCCTTATACTAGCCAATAATCAGATACTAAATATACCATAACACTGCCAGAGACCGGTAACTATCCTGCATATACTAGCTAATAATCAGATACTAAATATCCCATAACCCAGCCAGAGATCAGTAACTATCCTCCTTATACTAGCCAATAATCAGATACTAAATATCCCATAACACTGCCAGAGACCGGTAACTATCCTCCTTATACTAGCCAATAATCAGTTACTAACTATCCACTAACACTGCCAGAGATCAGTAACTATCCTCCTTACACTAGCCAATAATCAGATACTAAATATCCCATAACCCAGCCAGAGACCAGTAACTATCCTCCATATACTAGCTAATAATCAGTCTCTAACTAACTATCCACTAACACTGCCAGAGACCAGTAACTATCCTCCATACACTAGCCAATAATCAGATACTAACTATCCCATAACCCAGCCAGAGACCAGTAACTATCCTCCTTATACTAGCTAATAATCAGATACTAAATATCCCATAACACTGCCAGAGACCAGTAACTATCCTCCTTATACTAGCTAATAATCAGATACTAACTATCCACTAACACTGCCAGAGATCAGTAACTATCCTCCTTACACTAGCCAATAATCAGATACTAAACATCCCATAACCCAGCCAGAGACGAGTATCTATCCTCCATATTCTAGCTAATAGTCAGTCTCTAACTAACTATCCACTAACACTGCCAGAGATCAGTAACTATCCTCCTTATACTAGCTAATAATCAGATACTAAATATCCCATAACCCAGCCAGACACCAGTAACTATCCTCCTTATACTAGCCAATAATCAGTCACTAACTATCCACTAACACTGCCGGAGATCAGTAACTATCCTCCTTACACTAGCCAATAATCAGATACTAACTAACTATCCACTAACACTGCCAGAGAACAGTAACTATCCTCCATTTACTAGCTAATAATCAGTCACTAACTATCCACTAACACAGCCAGAGACCAGTAACTATCCTCCATACACTAGCCAATAATCAGATACTAACTAACTATCCACTAACACTGCCAGAGATCAGTAACTATCCTCCATATACTAGCTAATAATCAAATACTAAATATCCCATAACTCAGCCAGAGACCAGTAACTATCCTCCTTATACTAGCCAACAATCAGATACTAACTATCCCATAACCCACCCAGAGACCAGTTACTATCCTCCTTATACTAGCCAATAATCAGATACTAACTATCCCATAACCCAGCCAGAGACAGGTAACTATCCTCCTTATCCTAGCCAATAATCAGATACTAACTATCCACTAACACTGCCAGAGACCAGTAACTATCCTCCTTATACTAGCCAATAATCAGATACTAACTATCCACTAACACTGCCAGAGACCAGTAACTATCCTCCTTATACTAGCCAATAATCAAATACTAACTAACTATCCACTAACACTGCCAGAGATCAGTAACTATCCTCCTTATACTAGCTAATAATCAGATACTAAATATCGCATTACCCAGCCAGAGACCAGTAACTATCCTCCTTATACTAGCCTAAAATCAGTCTCTAACTAACTATCCACTAACACTGCCAGAGATCAGTAACTATCCTCCTTATACTAGCTAATAATCAGATACTAAATATCCCATAACCCAGCCAGAGACCAGTAACTATCCTCCTTATACTAGCCAATAATCAGTCTCTAACTAACTGTCCACTAACACTGCTAGAGATCTGTAACTATCCTCCTTATACTAGCCAATAATCTGATACTAACTATCCACTAACACTGCCAGAGATCAGTAACTATCCTCCTTATACTAGCCAATAATCAGATACTAACTATCCACTAACACTGCCAGAGACCAGTAACTATCCTCCTTATACTAGCCAATGATCAGATACTAACTAACTATCCACTAACACTGCCAGAGATCAGTAGCTATCCTCCTAATACTAGCTAATAATCAGATACTAAATATCCCATAACACTGCCAGAGACCAGTAACTATCCTCCATATACTAGCTAATAATCACATACTAAATATCCCATAACCCAGCCAGAGACCAGTAACTATCCTCCTTATACTACCCAATAATCAGATACTAACTATCCACTAACACTGCCAGAGACCAGTAATTATCCTCCTTATACTAGCCAATAATCAGTCTCTAATTAACTGTCCACTAACACTGCCAGAGATCAGTAACTATCCTCCTTATACTAGCCTAAAATCAGATGCTATATATCCCATAACACTGCCAGAGACCAGTAACTATCCTCCTTATACTACCCAATAATCAGATACTAAATATCCCATAACCCAGCCAGAGACCAGTAACTATCCTCCTTATACTAGCCAATAATCAGTCTCTAACTAACTGTCCACTAACACTGCCAGAGATCAGTAACTATCCTCCTTATACTAGCCAAAAATCAGATGCTAAATATCCCATAACACTGCCAGAGACCAGTAACTATCCTCCTTATACTAACCAATAATCAGTCACTAACTATCCACTAACACTGCCAGAGACCAGTAACTATCCTCCTTATACTAGCCAATAATCAGATACTAACTATCCACTAACACTGCCAGAGACCAGTAACTATCCTCCTTATACTAGCCAATGATCAGATACTAACTAACTATCCACTAACACTGCCAGAGATCAGTAACTATCCTCCTTATACTAGCCAATAATCAGATACTAAATATCCCATAACACTGCCAGAGACCGGTAACTATCCTGCATATACTAGCTAATAATCAGATACTAAATATCCAATAACCCAGCCAGAGATCAGTAACTATCCTCCTTATACTAGCCAATAATCAGTCACTAACTATCCACTAACACTGCCAGAGACCAGTAGCTATCCTCCTTATACTAGCTAATAATCAGATTCTAAATATCCCATAACACTGCCAAAGACCAGTAAGTATCCTCCTTATACTAGCCAATAATCAGTCTCTAACTAACTGTCCACTAACACTGCCAGAGATCAGTAACTATCCTCCTTATACTAGCCAAAAATCAGATGCTAAATATCCCATAACACTGCCAGAGACCAGTAACTATCCTCCTTATACTAGCCAAAAATCAGATGCTAAATATCCCATAACACTGCCAGAGACCAGTAACTATCCTCCTTATACTAGCCAATAATCAGTCACTAACTATCCACTAACACTGCCAGAGACCAGTAACTATCCTCCTTATACTAGCCAATAATCAGATACTAACTATCCACTAACACTGCCAGAGACCAGTAACTATCCTCCTTATACTAGCCAATGATCAGATACTAACTAACTATCCACTAACACAGCCAGAGACCAGTAACTATCCTCCTTATACTAGCCAATAATCAGATACTAAATATCCCATAACACTGCCAGAGACCGGTAACTATCCTCCTTATACTAGCCAATAATCAGATACTAAATATCCCATAACACTGCCAGAGACCGGTAACTATCCTGCATATACTAGCTAATAATCAGATACTAAATATCCCATAACCCAGCCAGAGATCAGTAACTATCCTCCTTATACTAGCCAATAATCAGATACTAAATATCCCATAACACTGCCAGAGACCGGTAACTATCCTCCTTATACTAGCCAATAATCAGATACTAAATATCCCATAACACTGCCAGAGACCAGTAGCTATCCTCCTTATACTAGGTAATAATCAGATACTAAATATCCCATAACCCAGCCAGAGACCTGTAACTATCCTCCTTATACTAGCCAATAATCAGTCTCTAACTAACTGTCCACTAACACTGCCAGAGATCAGTAACTATCCTCCTTATACTAGCCAATAATCTGATACTAACTATCCACTAACACTGCCAGAGATCAGTAACTATCCTCCTTATACTAGCCAATAATCAGATACTAACTATCCACTAACAATGCCAGAGACCAGTAACTATCCTCCTTATACTAGCCAATGATCAGATACTAACTAACTATCCACTAACACTGCCAGAGATCAGTAGCTATCCTCCTTATACTAGCTAATAATCAGATACTAAATATCCCATAACACTGCCAGAGACCAGTAACTATCCTCCATATACTAGCTAATAATCACATACTAAATATCCCATAACCCAGCCAGAGACCAGTAACTATCCTCCTTATACTACCCAATAATCAGATACTAACTATCCACTAACACTGCCAGAGACCAGTAATTATCCTCCTTATACTAGCCAATAATCAGTCTCTAATTAACTGTCCACTAACACTGCCAGAGATCAGTAACTATCCTCCTTATACTAGCCAATAATCAGATACTAAATATCCCATAACACTGCCAGAGACCGGTAACTATCCTCCTTATACTAGCCAATAATCAGATACTAAATATCCCATAACACTGCCAGAGACCAGTAACTATCCTGCATATACTAGCTAATAATCAGATACTAAATATCCCATAACCCAGCCAGAGATCAGTAACTATCCTCAATATACTAGCCAATAATCAGATACTAAATATCCCATAACACTGCCAGAGACCGGTAACTATCCTCCTTATACTAGCCAATAATCAGATACTAAATATCCCATAACACTGCCAGAGACCAGTAGCTATCCTCCTTATACTAGGTAATAATCAGATACTAAATATCCCATAACCCAGCCAGAGACCTGTAACTATCCTCCTTATACTAGCCAATAATCAGTCTCTAACTAACTGTCCACTAACACTGCCAGAGATCAGTAACTATCCTCCTTATACTAGCCAATAATCTGATACTAACTATCCACTAACACTGCCAGAGATCAGTAACTATCCTCCTTATACTAGCCAATTATCAGATACTAACTATCCACTAACAATGCCAGAGACCAGTAACTATCCTCCTTATACTAGCCAATGATCAGATACTAACTAACTATCCACTAACACTGCCAGAGATCAGTAGCTATCCTCCTAATACTAGCTAATAATCAGATACTAAATATCCCATAACACTGCCAGAGACCAGTAACTATCCTCCATATACTAGCTAATAATCACATACTAAATATCCCATAACCCAGCCAGAGACCAGTAACTATCCTCCTTATACTACCCAATAATCAGATACTAACTATCCACTAACACTGCCAGAGACCAGTAATTATCCTCCTTATACTAGCCAATAATCAGTCTCTAATTAACTGTCCACTAACACTGCCAGAGATCAGTAACTATCCTCCTTATACTAGCCTAAAATCAGATGCTATATATCCCATAACACTGCCAGAGACCAGTAACTATCCTCCTTATACTACCCAATAATCAGATACTAAATATCCCATAACCCAGCCAGAGACCAGTAACTATCCTCCTTATACTAGCCAATAATCAGTCTCTAACTAACTGTCCACTAACACTGCCAGAGATCAGTAACTATCCTCCTTATACTAGCCAAAAATCAGATGCTAAATATCCCATAACACTGCCAGAGACCAGTAACTATCCTCCTTATACTAACCAATAATCAGTCACTAACTATCCACTAACACTGCCAGAGACCAGTAACTATCCTCCTTATACTAGCCAATAATCAGATACTAACTATCCACTAACACTGCCAGAGACCAGTAACTATCCTCCTTATACTAGCCAATGATCAGATACTAACTAACTATCCACTAACACTGCCAGAGATCAGTAACTATCCTCCTTATACTAGCCAATAATCAGATACTAAATATCCCATAACACTGCCAGAGACCGGTAACTATCCTGCATATACTAGCTAATAATCAGATACTAAATATCCCATAACCCAGCCAGAGATCAGTTACTATCCTCCTTATACTAGCCAATAATCAGTCACTAACTATCCACTAACACTGCCAGAGACCAGTAGCTATCCTCCTTATACTAGCTAATAATCAGATTCTAAATATCCCATAACACTGCCAAAGACCAGTAAGTATCCTCCTTATACTAGCCAATAATCAGTCTCTAACTAACTGTCCACTAACACTGCCAGAGATCAGTAACTATCCTCCTTATACTAGCCAAAAATCAGATGCTAAATATCCCATAACACTGCCAGAGACCAGTAACTATCCTCCTTATACTAGCCAAAAATCAGATGCTAAATATCCCATAACACTGCCAGAGACCAGTAACTATCCTCCTTATACTAGCCAATAATCAGTCACTAACTATCCACTAACACTGCCAGAGACCAGTAACTATCCTCCTTATACTAGCCAATAATCAGATACTAACTATCCACTAACACTGCCAGAGACCAGTAACTATCCTCCTTATACTAGCCAATGATCAGATACTAACTAACTATCCACTAACACAGCCAGAGACCAGTAACTATCCTCCTTATACTAGCCAATAATCAGATACTAAATATCCCATAACACTGCCAGAGACCGGTAACTATCCTCCTTATACTAGCCAATAATCAGATACTAAATATCCCATAACACTGCCAGAGACCGGTAACTATCCTGCATATACTAGCTAATAATCAGATACTAAATATCCCATAACCCAGCCAGAGATCAGTAACTATCCTCCTTATACTAGCCAATAATCAGATACTAAATATCCCATAACACTGCCAGAGACCGGTAACTATCCTCCTTATACTAGCCAATAATCAGATACTAAATATCCCATAACACTGCCAGAGACCAGTAGCTATCCTCCTTATACTAGGTAATAATCAGATACTAAATATCCCATAACCCAGCCAGAGACCTGTAACTATCCTCCTTATACTAGCCAATAATCAGTCTCTAACTAACTGTCCACTAACACTGCCAGAGATCAGTAACTATCCTCCTTATACTAGCCAATAATCTGATACTAACTATCCACTAACACTGCCAGAGATCAGTAACTATCCTCCTTATACTAGCCAATAATCAGATACTAACTATTAACTAACAATGCCAGAGACCAGTAACTATCCTCCTTATACTAGCCAATGATCAGATACTAAATATCCCATAACACTGCCAGAGACCAGTAACTATCCTCCATATACTAGCTAATAATCACATACTAAATATCCCATAACCCAGCCAGAGACCAGTAACTATCCTCCTTATACTACCCAATAATCAGATACTAACTATCCACTAACACTGCCAGAGACCAGTAATTATCCTCCTTATACTAGCCAATAATCAGTCTCTAATTAACTGTCCACTAACACTGCCAGAGATCAGTAACTATCCTCCTTATACTAGCCTAAAATCAGATGCTATATATCCCATAACACTGCCAGAGACCAGTAACTATCCTCCTTATACTACCCAATAATCAGATACTAAATATCCCATAACCCAGCCAGAGACCAGTAACTATCCTCCTTATACTAGCCAATAATCAGTCTCTAACTAACTGTCCACTAACACTGCCAGAGATCAGTAACTATCCTCCTTATACTAGCCAAAAATCAGATGCTAAATATCCCATAACACTGCCAGAGACCAGTAACTATCCTCCTTATACTAGCCAATAATCAGTCACTAACTATCCACTAACACTGCCAGAGACCAGTAGCTATCCTCCTTATACTAGCCAATAATCAGATACTAACTATCCACTAACACTGCCAGAGACCAGTAACTATCCTCCTTATACTAGCCAATAATCAGATACTAAATATCCCATAACACTGCCAGAGATCAGTAACTATCCTCCTTATACTAGCCAATAGTCAGATACTAAATATCCCATAACACTGCCAGAGACCGGTAACTATCCTGCATATACTAGCTAATAATCAGATACTAAATATCCCATAACCCAGCCAGAGATCAGTAACTATCCTCCTTATACTAGCCAATTATCAGATACTAAATATCCCATAACACTGCCAGAGACCGGTAACTATCCTCCTTATACTAGCCAATAATCAGATACTAAATATCCCATAACACTGCCAGAGACCGGTAACTATCCTGCATATACTAGCTAATAATCAGATACTAAATATCCCATAACCCAGCCAGAGATCAGTAACTATCCTCCTTATACTAGCCAATAATCAGATACTAAATATCCCATAACACTGCCAGAGACAGGTAACTATCCTGCATATACTAGCTAATAATCAGATACTAAATATCCCATAACCCAGCCAGAGATCAGTAACTATCCTCCTTATACTAGCCAATAATCAGTCACTAACTATCCACTAACACTGCCAGAGACCAGTAGCTATCCTCCTTATACTAGCTAATAATCAGATTCTAAATATCCCATAACACTGCCAGAGACCAGTAACTATCCTCCTTATACTAGCCAATAATCAGTCACTAACTATCCACTAACACTGCCAGAGACCAGTAACTATCCTCCTTATACTAGCCAATAATCAGATACTAACTATCCACTAACACTGCCAGAGACCAGTAACTATCCTCCTTATACTAGCCAATGATCAGATACTAACTAACTATCCACTAACACAGCCAGAGACCAGTAACTATCCTCCTTATACTAGCCAATAATCAGATACTAAATATCCCATAACACTGCCAGAGACCGGTAACTATCCTCCTTATACTAGCCAATAGTCAGATACTAAATATCCCATAACACTGCCAGAGACCGGTAACTATCCTGCATATACTAGCTAATAATCAGATACTAAATATCCCATAACCCAGCCAGAGATCAGTAACTATCCTCCTTATACTAGCCAATAATCAGATACTAAATATCCCATAACACTGCCAGAGACCGGTAACTATCCTCCTTATACTAGCCAATAATCAGATACTAAATATCCCATAACACTGCCAGAGACCAGTAGCTATCCTCCTTCTACTAGCTAATAATCAGATACTAAATATCCCATAACCCAGCCAGAGACCTGTAACTATCCTCCTTATACTAGCCAATAATCAGTCTCTAACTAACTGTCCACTAACACTGCCAGAGATCAGTAACTATCCTCCTTATACTAGCCAATAATCTGATACTAACTATCCACTAACACTGCCAGAGATCAGTAACTATCCTCCTTATACTAGCCAATAATCAGATACTAACTATCCACTAACAATGCCAGAGACCAGTAACTATCCTCCTTATACTAGCCAATGATCAGATACTAACTAACTATCCACTAACACTGCCAGAGATCAGTAGCTATCCTTCTTATACTAGCTAATAATCAGATACTAAATATCCCATAACACTGCCAGAGACCAGTAACTATCCTCCATATACTAGCTAATAATCAGATACTAAATATCCCATAACCCAGCCAGAGACCAGTAACTATCCTCCTTATACTACCCAATAATCAGATACTAACTATCCACTAACACTGCCAGAGACCAGTAATTATCCTCCTTATACTAGCCAATAATCAGTCTCTAATTAACTGTCCACTAACACTGCCAGAGATCAGTAACTATCCTCCTTATACTAGCCTAAAATCAGATGCTATATATCCCATAACACTGCCAGAGACCAGTAACTATCCTCCTTATACTACCCAATAATCAGATACTAAATATCCCATAACCCAGCCAGAGACCAGTAACTATCCTCCTTATACTAGCCAATAATCAGTCTCTAACTAACTGTCCACTAACACTGCCAGAGATCAGTAACTATCCTCCTTATACTAGCCAAAAATCAGATGCTAAATATCCCATAACACTGCCAGAGACCAGTAAATATCCTCCTTATACTAGCCAATAATCAGTCACTAACTATCCACTAACACTGCCAGAGACCAGTAACTATCCTCCTTATACTAGCCAATAATCAGATACTAACTATCCACTAACACTGCCAGAGACCAGTAACTATCCTCCTTATACTAGCCAATGATCAGATACTAACTAACTATCCACTAACACTGCCAGAGATCAGTAACTATCCTCCTTATACTAGCCAATAATCAGATACTAAATATCCCATAACACTGCCAGAGACCGGTAACTATCCTGCATATACTAGCTAATAATCAGATACTAAATATCCCATAACCCAGCCAGAGATCAGTAACTATCCTCCTTATACTAGCCAATAATCAGTCACTAACTATCCACTAACACTGCCAGAGACCAGTAGCTATCCTCCTTATACTAGCTAATAATCAGATTCTAAATATCCCATAACACTGCCAGAGACCAGTAAGTATCCTCCTTATACTAGCCAATAATCAGTCTCTAACTAACTGTCCACTAACACTGCCAGAGATCAGTAACTATCCTCCTTAAACTAGCCAAAAATCAGATGCTAAATATCCCATAACACTGCCAGAGACCAGTAACTATCCTCCTTATAGTAGCCAATAATCAGTCACTAACTATCCACTAACACTGCCAGAGACCAGTAACTATCCTCCTTATACTAGCCAATAATCAGATACTAACTATCCACTAACACTGCCAGAGACCAGTAACTATCCTCCTTATACTAGCTAATAATCAGATACTAAATATCCCATAACACTGCAAGAGACCAGTAACTATCCTCCATATACTAGCTAATAATCAGATACTAAATATCCCATAACACTGCCAGAGATCAGTAACTATCCTCCTTATACTAGCCAATAATCAGATACTAACTATCCACTAACACTGCCAGAGATCAGTAACTATCCTCCTTACACTAGCCAATAATCAGATACTAAATATCCCATAACCCAGCCAGAGACCAGTAACTATCCTCCATATACTAGCTAATAATCAGTCTCTAACTAACTATCCACTAACACTGCCAGAGACCAGTAACTATCCTCCATATACTAGCCAATAATCAGATACTAACTATCCCATAACCCAGCCAGAGACCAGTAACTATCCTCCTTATACTAGCTAATAATCAGATACTAAATATCCCATAACACTGCCAGAGACCAGTAACTATCCTCCTTATACTAGCTAATAATCAGATACTAACTATCCACTAACACTGCCAGAGATCAGTAACTATCCTCCTTACACTAGCCAATAATCAGATACTAAACATCCCATAACCCAGCCAGAGACCAGTAACTATCCTCCATATACTAGCTAATAATCAGTCTCTAACTAACTATCCACTAACACTGCCAGAGATCAGTAACTATCCTCCTTATACTAGCTAATAATCAGATACTAAATATCCCATAACCCAGCCAGACACCAGTAACTATCCTCCTTATACTAGCCAATAATCAGATACTAACTATCCACTAACACTGCCAGAGACCAGTAACTATCCTCCTTATACTAGCTAATAATCAGATACTAAATATCCCATAACACTGCAAGAGACCAGTAACTATCCTCCATATACTAGCTAATAATCAGATACTAAATATCCCATAACACTGCCAGAGATCAGTAACTATCCTCCTTATACTAGCCAATAATCAGATACTAACTATCCACTAACACTGCCAGAGATCAGTAACTATCCTCCTTACACTAGCCAATAATCAGATACTAAATATCCCATAACCCAGCCAGAGACCAGTAACTATCCTCCATATACTAGCTAATAATCAGTCTCTAACTAACTATCCACTAACACTGCCAGAGACCAGTAACTATCCTCCATATACTAGCCAATAATCAGATACTAACTATCCCATAACCCAGCCAGAGACCAGTAACTATCCTCCATATACTAGCTAATAATCAGATACTTAATATCCCATAACACTGCCAGAGACCAGTAACTATCCTCCTTATACTAGCTAATAATCAGATACTAACTATCCACTAACACTGCCAGAGATCAGTAACTATCCTCCTTACACTAGCCAATAATCAGATACTAAACATCCCATAACCCAGCCAGAGACCAGTAACTATCCTCCATATACTAGCTAATAATCAGTCTCTAACTAACTATCCACTAACACTGCCAGAGATCAGTAACTATCCTCCTTATACTAGCTAATAATCAGATTCTAAATATCCCATAACCCAGCCAGACACCAGTAACTATCCTCCTTATACTAGCCAATAATCAGTCACTAACTATCCACTAACACTGACAGAGATCAGTAACTATCCTCCTTACACTAGCCAATAATCAGATACTAACTAACTATCCACTGACACTGCCAGAGATCAGTAACTATCCTCCATATACTAGCTAATAATCAGTCACTAACTATCCACTAACACAGCCAGAGACCAGTAACTATCCTCCTTACACTAGCCAATAATCAGATACTAACTAACTATCCACTAACACTGCCAGAGATCAGTAACTATCCTCCATTTACTAGCTAATAATCAGATACTAAATATCCCATAACTCAGCCAGAGACCAGTAACTATCCTCCTTATACTAGCCAACAATCAGATACTAAATATCCCATAACACTGCCAGAGACCAGTAACTATCCTCCATATACTAGCTAATAATCAGATACTAAATATCCCATAACCCAGTCAGAGACCAGTCACTATCCTCCTTATACTGGCCAACAATCAGATACTAACTATCCACTAACACTGCCAGAGATCAGTAACTATCCTCCATATACTAGCTAATAATCAGATACTAAATATCCCATAACCCAGCCAGAGACCAGTTACTATCCTCCTTATACTAGCCAATAATCAGATACTAAATATCCCATAACACTGCCAGAGACCAGTAACTATCCTCCATATACTAGCTAATAATCAGATACTAAATATCCCATAACCTAGCCAGAGACCAGTAACTAGCCTCCTTATTCTAGCCAATAATCAGATACTAAATATCCCATAACCCAACCAGAGACCAGTTACTATCCTCCTTATACTAGCCAATAATCAGATACTAAATATCCCATAACACTGCCAGAGACCAGTAACTATCCTCCTTTTACCAGCCAATAATCAGATACTAACTATCCCATAACACTGGCAGAGACCAGTAACTATCCTCCTTAAACCAGCCAATTAATCAGATACTAACTATCCAATAACCCACCCAGAGATCAGTAACTTTCCTCCTTATACTAGCCAATAATCAGATACTAACTATCCACTAACACTGCCAGAGATCAGTAACTATCCTCCTTATACTAGCTAATAATCAGATTCTAAATATCCCATAACCCAGCCAGACACCAGTAACTATCCTTCTTATACTAGCCAATAATCAGTCACTAACTATCCACTAACACTGCCAGAGATCAGTAACTATCCTCCTTACACTAGCCAATAATCAGATCCTAACTAACTATCCACTGACACTGCCAGAGATCAGTAACTATCCTCCATATACTAGCTAATAATCAGTCACTAACTATCCACTAACACAGCCAGAGACCAGTAACTATCCTCCTTACACTAGCCAATAATCAGATACTAACTAACTATCCACTAACACTGCCAGAGATCAGTAACTATCCTCCAATTACTAGCTAATAATCAGATACTAAATATCCCATAACTCAGCCAGAGACCAGTAACTATCCTCCTTATACTAGCCAACAATCAGATACTAAATATCCCATAACACTGCCAGAGACCAGTAACTATCCTCCATATACTAGCTAATAATCAGATACTAAATATCCCATAACCCAGTCAGAGACCAGTCACTATCCTCCTTATACTGGCCAACAATCAGATACTAACTATCCACTAACACTGCCAGAGATCAGTAACTATCCTCCATATACTAGCTAATAATCAGATACTAAATATCCCATAACCCAGCCAGAGACCAGTTACTATCCTCCTTATACTAGCCAATAATCAGATACTAAATATCCCATAACACTGCCAGAGACCAGTAACTATCCTCCATATACTAGCTAATAATCAGATACTAAATATCCCATAACCTAGCCAGAGACCAGTAACTAGCCTCCTTATTCTAGCCAATAATCAGATACTAAATATCCCATAACCCAACCAGAGACCAGTTACTATCCTCCTTATACTAGCCAATAATCAGATACTAAATATCCCATAACACTGCCAGAGACCAGTAACTATCCTCCTTTTACCAGCCAATAATCAGATACTAACTATCCCATAACACTGGCAGAGACCAGTAACTATCCTCCTTAAACCAGCCAATTAATCAGATACTAACTATCCAATAACCCACCCAGAGATCAGTAACTTTCCTCCTTATACTAGCCAATAATCAGATACTAACTATCCACTAACACTGCCAGAGATCAGTAACTATCCTCCTTATACTAGCTAATAATCAGATTCTAAATATCCCATAACACTGCCAGAGACCAGTAACTATCCTCCATATACTAGCTAATAATCAGATACTAAATATCCCATAACCCAGCCAGAGACCAGTAACTATCCTCTTTATACTACCCACTAATCAGATACTAACTATCCACTAACACTGCCAGAGACCAGTAACTATCCTCCTTATACTGGCCAATAATCAGATACTAACTATCCACTAACACTGCCAGAGACCAGTAACTATCCTCATTATACTAGCCAAAAATCAGATACTAACTAACTATCCACTAACACTGCCAGAGATCAGTAACTATCCTCCTTACACTAGCCAATAATCAGATACTAAACATCCCATAACCCAGCCAGAGACCAGTAACTATCCTCCATATACTAGCTAATAATCAGTCTCTAACTAACTATCCACTAACACTGCCAGAGATCAGTAACTATCCTCCTTATACTAGCTAATAATCAGATACTAAATATCCCATAACCCAGCCAGACACCAGTAACTATCCTCCTTATACTAGCCAATAATCAGTCACTAACTATCCACTAACACTGCGAGAGATCAGTAACTATCCTCCTTACACTAGCCAATAATCAGATACTAACTAACTATCCACTGACACTGCCAGAGATCAGTAACTATCCTCCATATACTAGCTAATAATCAGTCACTAACTATCCACTAACACAGCCAGAGACCAGTAACTATCCTCCTTACACTTGCCAATAATCAGATACTAACTAACTATCCACTAACACTGCCAGAGATCAGTAACTATCCTCCATTTACTAGCTAATAATCAGATACTAAATATCCCATAACTCAGCCAGAGACCAGTAACTATCCTCCTTATACTAGCCAACAATCAGATACTAAATATCCCATAACACTGCCAGAGACCAGTAACTATCCTCCATATACTAGCTAATAATCAGATACTAAATATCCCATAACCCAGTCAGAGACCAGTCACTATCCTCCTTATACTGGCCAACAATCAGATACTAACTATCCACTAACACTGCCAGAGATCAGTAACTATCCTCCATATACTAGCTAATAATCAGATACTAAATATCCCATAACCCAGCCAGAGACCAGTTACTATCCTCCTTATACTAGCCAATAATCAGATACTAAATATCCCATAACACTGCCAGAGACCAGTAACTATCCTCCATATACTAGCTAATAATCAGATACTAAATATCCCATAACCTAGCCAGAGACCAGTAACTAGCCTCCTTATTCTAGCCAATAATCAGATACTAAATATCCCATAACCCAGCCAGAGACCAGTTACTATCCTCCTTATACTAGCCAATAATCAGATACTAAATATCCCAAAACACTGCCAGAGACCAGTAACTATCCTCCTTTTACCAGCCAATAATCAGATACTAACTATCCCATAACACTGGCAGAGACCAGTAACTATCCTCCTTAAACCAGCCAATTAATCAGATACTAACTATCCAATAACCCACCCAGAGATCAGTAACTTTCCTCCTTATACTAGCCAATAATCAGATACTAACTATCCACTAACACTGCCAGAGATCAGTAACTATCCTCCTTATACTGGCTAATAATCAGATACTAAATATCCCATAACACTGCCAGAGACCAGTAACTATCCTCCATATACTAGCTAATAATCAGATACTAAATATCCCATAACCCAGCCAGAGACCAGTAACTATCCTCTTTATACTACCCACTAATCAGATACTAACTATCCACTAACACTGCCAGAGACCAGTAACTATCCTCCTTATACTAGCCAATAATCTGTCTCTAATTAACTGTCCACTAACACTGCCAGAGATCAGTAACTACCCTCCTTATACTAGCCAATAATCAGATACTAACTATCCACTAACACTGCCAGAGACCAGTAACTATCCTCCTTATACTAGCTAATAATCAGATACTAAATATCCCATAACACTGCAAGAGACCAGTAACTATCCTCCATATACTAGCTAATAATCAGATACTAAATATCCCATAACACTGCCAGAGATCAGTAACTATCCTCCTTATACTAGCCAATAATCAGATACTAACTATCCACTAACACTGCCAGAGATCAGTAACTATCCTCCTTACACTAGCCAATAATCAGATACTAAATATCCCATAACCCAGCCAGAGACCAGTAACTATCCTCCATATACTAGCTAATAATCAGTCTCTAACTAACTATCCAATAACACTGCCAGAGACCAGTAACTATCCTCCATATACTAGCCAATAATCAGATACTAACTATCCCATAACCCTGCCAGAGACCAGTAACTATCCTCCTTATACTAGCTAATAATCAGATACTAAATATCCCATAACACTGCCAGAGACCAGTAACTATCCTCCTTATACTAGCTAATAATCAGATACTAACTATCCACTAACACTGCCAGAGATCAGTAACTATCCTCCTTACACTAGCCAATAATCAGATACTAAACATCCCATAACCCAGCCAGAGACCAGTAACTATCCTCCATATACTAGCTAATAATCAGTCTCTAACTAACTATCCACTAACACTGCCAGAGATCAGTAACTATCCTCCTTATACTAGCTAATAATCAGATACTAAATATCCTATAACCCAGCCAGACACCAGTAACTATCCTCCTTATACTAGCCAATAATCAGATACTAACTATCCACTAACACTGCCAGAGACCAGTAACTATCCTCCTTATACTAGCTAATAATCAGATACTAAATATCCCATAACACTGCAAGAGACCAGTAACTATCCTCCATATACTAGCTAATAATCAGATACTAAATATCCCATAACACTGCCAGAGATCAGTAACTATCCTCCTTATACTAGCCAATAATCAGATACTAACTATCCACTAACACTGCCAGAGATCAGTAACTATCCTCCTTACACTAGCCAATAATCAGATACTAAATATCCCATAACCCAGCCGGAGACCAGTAACTATCCTCCATATACTAGCTAATAATCAGTCTCTAACTAACTATCCACTAACACTGCCAGAGACCAGTAACTATCCTCCATATACTAGCCAATAATCAGATACTAACTATCCCATAACCCAGCCAGAGACCAGTAACTATCCTCCATATACTAGCTAATAATCAGATACTTAATATCCCATAACACTGCCAGAGACCAGTAACTATCCTCCTTATACTAGCTAATAATCAGATACTAACTATCCACTAACACTGCCAGAGATCAGTTACTATCCTCCTTACACTAGCCAATAATCAGATACTAAACATCCCATAACCCAGCCAGAGACCAGTAACTATCCTCCATATACTAGCTAATAATCAGTCTCTAACTAACTATCCACTAACACTGCCCGAGATCAGTAACTATCCTCCTTATACTAGCTAATAATCAGATTCTAAATATCCCATAACCCAGCCAGACACCAGTAACTATCCTCCTTATACTAGCCAATAATCAGTCACTAACTATCCACTAACACTGCCAGAGATCAGTAACTATCCTCCTTACACTAGCCAATAATCAGATACTAACTAACTATCCACTGACACTGCCAGAGATCAGTAACTATCCTCCATATACTAGCTAATAATCAGTCACTAACTATCCACTAACACAGCCAGAGACCAGTAACTATCCTCCTTACACTAGCCAATAATCAGATACTAACTAACTATCCACTAACACTGCCAGAGATCAGTAACTATCCTCCATTTACTAGCTAATAATCAGATACTAAATATCCCATAACTCAGCCAGAGACCAGTAACTATCCTCCTTATACTAGCCAACAATCAGATACTAAATATCCCATAACACTGCCAGAGACCAGTAACTATCCTCCATATACTAGCTAATAATCCGATACTAAATATCCCATAACCCAGTCAGAGACCAGTCACTATCCTCCTTATACTGGCCAACAATCAGATACTAACTATCCACTAACACTGCCAGAGATCAGTAACTATCCTCCATATACTAGCTAATAATCAGATACTAAATATCCCATAACCCAGCCAGAGACCAGTTACTATCCTCCTTATACTAGCCAATAATCAGATACTAAATATCCCATAACACTGCCAGAGACCAGTAACTATCCTCCATATACTAGCTAATAATCAGATACTAAATATCCCATAACCTAGCCAGAGACCAGTAACTAGCCTCCTTATTCTAGCCAATAATCAGATACTAAATATCCCATAACCCAGCCAGAGACCAGTTACAATCCTCCTTATACTAGCCAATAATCAGATACTAAATATCCCATAACACTGCCAGAGACCAGTAACTATCCTCCTTTTACCAGCCAATAATCAGATACTAACTATCCCATAACACTGGCAGAGACCAGTAACTATCCTCCTTAAACCAGCCAATTAATCAGATACTAACTATCCAATAACCCACCCAGAGATCAGTAACTTTCCTCCTTATACTAGCCAATAATCAGATACTAACTATCCACTAACACTGCCAGAGATCAGTAACTATCCTCCTTATACTAGCTAATAATCAGATTCTAAATATCCCATAACACTGCCAGAGACCAGTAACTATCCTCCATATACTAGCTAATAATCAGATACTAAATATCCCATAACCCAGCCAGAGACCAGTAACTATCCTCTTTATACTACCCACTAATCAGATACTAACTATCCACTAACACTGCCAGAGACCAGTAACTATCCTCCTTATACTGGCCAATAATCAGATACTAACTATCCACTAACACTGCCAGAGACCAGTAACTATCCTCATTATACTAGCCAAAAATCAGATACTAACTATCCACTAACACTGCCAGAGATCAGTAACTATCCTCCTTATACTAGCTAATAATCAGATACTAAATATCCCATTACCCAGCCAGAGACCAGTAACTATCCTCCTTATACTTGCCAATAATCAGTCTCTAACTAACTATCCACTAACACTGCCAGAGATCAGTAACTATCCTCCTTATACTAGCTAATAATCAGATACTAAATATCCCATAACCCAGCCAGAGACCAGTAACTATCCTCCTTATACTAGCCAATAATCAGTCTCTAACTAACTGTCCACTAACACTGCCAGAGATCAGTAACTATCCTCCTTATACTAGCAAATAATCAGATACTAACTATCCACTAACACTGCCAGAGATCAGTAACTATCCTCCTTATACTAGCCAATAATCAGATACTAACTATCCACTAACACTGCCAGAGACCAGTAACTATCCTCCTTATACTAGCCAATGATCAGATACTAACTAACTATCCACTTACACTGCCAGAGATCAGTAACTATCCTCCTTATACTAGCTAATAATCAGATACTAAATATCCCATAACCCAGCCAGACACCAGTAACTATCCTCCTTATACTAGCCAATAATCAGATACTAACTATCCACTAACACTGCCAGAGATCAGTAACTATCCTCCTTACACTAGCCAATAATCAGATACTAAATATCCCATAACACTGCAAGAGACCAGTAACTATCCTCCATATACTAGCTAATAATCAGATACTAAATATCCCATAACACTGCCAGACATCAGTAACTATCCTCCTTATACTAGCCAATAATCAGATACTAACTATCCACTAACACTGCCAGAGATCAGTAACTATCCTCCTTACACTAGCCAATAATCAGATACTAAATATCCCATAACCCAGCCAGAGACCAGTAACTATCCTCCATATACTAGCTAATAATCAGTCTCTAACTAACTATCCACTAACACTGCCAGAGACCAGTAACTATCCTCCATATACTAGCCAATAATCAGATACTAACTATCCCATAACCCAGCCAGAGACCAGTAACTATCCTCCTTATACTAGCTAATAATCAGATACTAAATATCCCATAACACTGCCAGAGACCAGTAACTATCCTCCTTATACTAGCTAATAATCAGATACTAACTATCCACTAACACTCCAGAGATCAGTAACTATCTTCCTTACACTAGCCAATAATCAGATACTAAACATCCCATAACCCAGCCAGAGACCAGTAACTATCCTCCATATACTAGCTAATAATCAGTCTCTAACTAACTATCCACTAACACTGCCAGAGATCAGTAACTATCCTCCTTATACTAGCTAATAATCAGATACTAAATATCCCATAACCCAGCCAGACACCAGTAACTATCCTCCTTATACTAGCCAATAATCAGATACTAACTATCCACTAACACTGCCAGAGACCAGTAACTATCCTCCTTATACTAGCTAATAACCAGATACTAAATATCCCATAACACTGCAAGAGACCAGTATCTATCCTCCATATACTAGCTAATAATCAGATACTAAATATCCCATAACACTGCCAGAGATCAGTAACTATCCTCCTTATACTAGCCAATAATCAGATACTAACTATCCACTAACACTGCCAGAGATCAGTAACTATCCTCCTTACACTAGCCAATAATCAGATACTAAATATCCCATAACCCAGCCAGAGACCAGTAACTATCCTCCATATACTAGCTAATAATCAGTCTCTAACTAACTATCCACTAACACTGCCAGAGACCAGTAACTATCCTCCATATACTTGCCAATAATCAGATACTAACTATCCCATAACCCAGCCAGAGACCAGTAACTATCCTCCTTATACTAGCTTATAATCAGATACTAAATATCCCATAACACTGCCAGAGACCAGTAACTATCCTCCTTATACTAGCTAATAATCAGATATTAACTATCCACTAACACTGCCAGAGATCAGTAACTATCCTCCTTACACTAGCCAATAATCAGATACTAACTAACTATCCACTGACACTGCCAGAGATCAGTAACTATCCTCCACATACTAGCTAATAATCAGTCACTAACTATCCACTAACACAGCCAGAGACCAGTAACTATCCTCCTTACACTAGCCAATAATCAGATACTAACTAACTATCCACTAACACTGCCAGAGATCAGTAACTATCCTCCATATACTAGCTAATAATCAGATACAAAATATCCCATAACTCAGCCAGAGACCAGTAACTATCCTCCTTATACTAGCCAACAATCAGATACTAAATATCCCATAACACTGCCAGAGACCAGTAACTATCCTCCATATACTAGCTAATAATCAGATACTAAATATCCCATAACCCAGTCAGAGACCAGTCACTATCCTCCTTATACTGGCAAACAATCAGATACTAACTATCCACTAACACTGCCAGAGATCAGTAACTATCCTCCATATACTAGCTAATAATCAGATACTAAATATCCCATAACCCAGCCAGAGACCAGTTACTATCCTCCTTATACTAGCCAATAATCAGATACTAAATATCCCATATCACTGCCAGAGACCAGTAACTATCCTCCATATACTAGCTAATAATCAGATACTAAATATCCCATAACCTTGCCAGAGACCTGTAACTAGCCTCCTTATTCTAGCCAATAATCAGATACTAAATATCCCATAACCCAGCCAGTGACCAGTTACTATCCTCCTTATACTAGCCAATAATCAGATACTAAATATCCCATAACACTGCCAGAGACCAGTAACTATCCTCCTTTTACCAGCCAATAATCAGATACTAACTATCCCATAACACTGGCAGAGACCAGTAACTATCCTCCTTAAACCAGCCAATTAATCAGATACTAACTATGCAATAACACACCCAGAGACCAGTTACTATCCTCCTTATACTAGCCAATAATCAGATACTAACTATCCCATAACCCAGCCAGAGACCAGTAACTATCCTCCTTATACTAGCTAATAATCAGATACTAAATATCCCATAACACTGCCAGAGACCAGTAACTATCCTCCTTATTCTAGCCAACAATCAGATACTAAATATCCCATAACACTGCCAGAGACCTGTAACTATCCTCCATATACTAGCTAATAATCAGATACTAAATATCCCATAACCCAGCCAGAGACCAGTAACTATCCTCCTTATTCTAGCCAACAATCAGATACTAAATATCCCATAACACTGCCAGAGATCAGTAACTATCCTCCTTATACTAGCTAATAATCAGATACTAAATATCCCATAACCCAGCCAGAGACCAGTAACTATCCTCCTTATTCTAGCCAATAATCAGATACTAAATATCCCATAACCCAGCCAGAGACCAGTTACTATCCTCCTTATACTAGCCAATAATCAGATACTAAATATACCATAACACTGCCAGAGATCAGTAACTATCCTCCTTATACTAGCCAATAATCAGATACTAACTATCCCATAACACTGCCAGAGACCAGTAACTATCCTCCTTATACTAGCCAATAATCAGATACTAAATATCCCATAACACTGCCAGAGATCAGTAACTATCCTCCTTATACTAGCCAATAATCAGTTACTAACTATCCACTAACACTGCCAGAGATCAGTAACTATCCTCCTTACACTAGCCAATAATCAGATACTAAATATCCCATAACCCAGCCAGAGACCAGTAACTATCCTCCATATACTAGCTAATAATCAGTCTCTAACTAACTATCCACTAACACTGCCAGAGACCAGTAACTATCCTCCATACACTAGCCAATAATCAGATACTAACTATCCCATAACCCAGCCAGAGACCAGTAACTATCCTCCTTATACTAGCTAATAATCAGATACTAAATATCCCATAACACTGCCAGAGACCAGTAACTATCCTCCTTATACTAGCTAATAATCAGATACTAACTATCCACTAACACTGCCAGAGATCAGTAACTATCCTCCTTACACTAGCCAATAATCAGATACTAAACATCCCATAACCCAGCCAGAGACGAGTATCTATCCTCCATATTCTAGCTAATAGTCAGTCTCTAACTAACTATCCACTAACACTGCCAGAGATCAGTAACTATCCTCCTTATACTAGCTAATAATCAGATACTAAATATCCCATAACCCAGCCAGACACCAGTAACTATCCTCCTTATACTAGCCAATAATCAGTCACTAACTATCCACTAACACTGCCAGAGATCAGTAACTATCCTCCTTACACTAGCCAATAATCAGATACTAACTAACTATCCACTAACACTGCCAGAGAACAGTAACTATCCTCCATTTACTAGCTAATAATCAGTCACTAACTATCCACTAACACAGCCAGAGACCAGTAACTATCCTCCATACACTAGCCAATAATCAGATACTAACTAACTATCCACTAACACTGCCAGAGATCAGTAACTATCCTCCATATACTAGCTAATAATCAAATACTAAATATCCCATAACTCAGCCAGAGACCAGTAACTATCCTCCTTATACTAGCCAACAATCAGATACTAACTATCCCATAACCCACCCAGAGACCAGTTACTATCCTCCTTATACTAGCCAATAATCAGATACTAACTATCCCATAACCCAGCCAGAGACAGGTAACTATCCTCCTTATCCTAGCCAATAATCAGATACTAACTATCCACTAACACTGCCAGAGACCAGTAACTATCCTCCTTATACTAGCCAATAATCAGATACTAACTATCCACTAACACTGCCAGAGACCAGTAACTATCCTCCTTATACTAGCCAATAATCAAATACTAACTAACTATCCACTAACACTGCCAGAGATCAGTAACTATCCTCCTTATACTAGCTAATAATCAGATACTAAATATCGCATTACCCAGCCAGAGACCAGTAACTATCCTCCTTTTACTAGCCTAAAATCAGTCTCTAACTATCCACTAACACTGCCAGAGATCAGTAACTATCCTCCTTATACTAGCTAATAATCAGATACTAAATATCCCATAACCCAGCCAGAGACCAGTAACTATCCTCCTTATACTAGCCAATAATCAGTCTCTAACTAACTGTCCACTAACACTGCTAGAGATCTGTAACTATCCTCCTTATACTAGCCAATAATCAGATACTAACTATCCACTAACACTGCCAGAGATCAGTATCTATCCTCCTTATACTAGCCAATAATCAGATACTAACTATCCACTAACACTGCCAGAGACCAGTAACTATCCTCCATATACTAGCTAATAATCAGTCTCTAACTAACTATCCACTAACACTGCCAGAGACCAGTAACTATCCTCCATATACTAGCCAATAATCAGATACTAACTATCCCATAACCCTGCCAGAGACCAGTAACTATCCTCCTTATACTAGCTAATAATCAGATACTAAATATCCCATAACCCAGCCAGAGACCAGTGACTATCCTCTTTATACTACCCAATAATCAGATACTAACTATCCACTAACACTGCCAGAGACCAGTAACTATCCTCCTTATACTAGCCAATAATCAGTCTCTAATTAACTGTCCACTAACACTGCCAGAGATCAGTAGCTATCCTCCTTATACTAGCCAATAATCAGATACTAACTATCCACTAACACTGCCAGAGACCAGTAACTATCCTCCTTATACTAGCTAATAATCAGATACTAAATATCCCATAACACTGCCAGAGACCAGTAACTATCCTCCATATTCTAGCTAATAATCAGATACTAAATATCCCATAACAATGCCAGAGATCAGTAACTATCCTCCTTATACTAGCCAATAATCAGATACTAACTATCCACTAACACTGCCAGAGATCAGTAACTATCCTCCTTACACTAGCCAATAATCAGATACTAAATATCCCATAACCCAGCCAGAGACCAGTAACTATCCTCCATATACTAGCTAATAATCAGTCTCTAACTAACTATCCACTAACACTGCCAGAGACCAGTAACTATCCTCCATATACTTGCCAATAATCAGATACTAACTATCCCATAACCCAGCCAGAGACCAGTAACTATCCTCCTTATACTAGCTAATAATCAGATACTAAATATCCCATAACACTGCCAGAGACCAGTAACTATCCTCCTTATACTAGCTAATAATCAGATACTAAATATCCCATAACCCAGCCAGACACCAATAACTATCCTCCTTATACTAGCCAATAATCAGTCACTAACTATCCACTAAAACTGCCAGAGATCAGTAACTATCCTCCTTACACTAGCCAATAATAAGATACTAACTAACTATCCACTAACACTGCCAGAGATCTGTAACTATCCTCCATATACTAGCTAATAATCAGTCACTAACTATCCACTAACACAGCCAGAGACCAGTAACTATCCTCATTACACTAGCCAATAATCAGATACTAACCAACTATCCACTAACACTGCCAGAGATCAGTAACTATCCTCCATATACTAGCTAATAATCAGATACTAAATATCCCATAACTCAGCCAGAGACCAGTAACTATCCTCCTTATACTAGCCAACAATCAGATACTAAATATCCCATAACACTGCCAGAGACCAGTAACTATCCTCCATATACTAGCTAATAAACAGATACTAAATATCCCATAACCCAGCCAGAGACCAGTAACTAGCCTCCTTATTCTAGCCAATAATCAGATACTAAATATCCCATAACCCAGCCAGAGACCAGTTACTATCCTCCTTATACTAGCCAATAATCAGATACTAAATATCCCATAACACTGCCAGAGACCAGTAACTATCCTCCTTATACTAGCCAATAATCAGATACTAACTATCCCATAACACTGCCAGAGACCAGTAACTTTCCTCCTTATACCAGCCAATAATCAGATACTAACTATCCCATAACACTGCCAGAGACCAGTAACTATCCTCCTTATACCAGCCAATTAATCAGATACTAACTATACCATAACCCACCCAGAGACCAGTTACTATCCTCCTTATACTAGCCATTAATCAGATACTAACTATCCCATAACCCAGCCAGAGACCAGTAACTATCCTCCTTATACTAGCTAATAATCAGATACTAAATATCCCATAACACTGCCAGGGACCAGTAACTATCCTCCATATACTAGCTAATAATCAGATACTAAATATCCCATAACCCAGCCAGAGACCAGTAACTATCCTCCTTATACTAGCCAATAATCAGATACTAACTATCCACTAACACTGCCAGAGACCAGTAAATATCCTCCTTATACTAGCCAATAATCAGATACTAACTATCCACTAACACTGCCAGAGACCAGTAACTATCCTCCTTATACTAGCCAATAATCAGATACTAACTATCCACTAACACTGCCAGAGACCAGTAACTATCCTCCTTATACTAGCCAATAATCAGATACTAACTAACTATCCACTAACACTGCCAGAGATCAGTAACTATCCTCCTTATACTAGCTAATAATCAGATACTAAATATCCCATAACCCAGCCAGAGACCAGTAACTATCCTCCTTATACTAGCCAATAATCAGTCTCTAACTAACTATCCCATAACCCAGCCAGAGATCAGTAACTATCCTCCTTATACTAGCTAATAATCAGATACTAAATATCCCATAACACTGCCAGAGACCAGTAACTATCCTCCATATACTAGCTAATAATCAGATACTAAATATCCCATAACCCAGCCAGAGACCAGTAACTATCCTCTTTATACTACCCAATAATTAGATACTAACTATCCACTAACACTGCCAGAGACCAGTAACTATCCTCCTTATACTAGCCAATAATCAGTCTCTAATTAACTGTCCACTAACACTGCCAGAGATCAGTAGCTATCCTCCTTATACTAGCCAATAATCAGATACTAACTATCCACTAACACTGCCAGAGACCAGTAACTATCCTCCTTATACTAGCTAATAATCAGATACTAAATATCCCATAACACTGCCAGAGATCAGTAACTATCCTCCATATTCTAGCTAATAATCAGATACTAAATATCCCATAACAATGCCAGAGATCAGTAACTATCCTCCTTATACTAGCCAATAATCAGATACTAACTATCAACTAACAATGCCAGAGATCAGTAACTATCCTCCTTACACTAGCCAATAATCAGATACTAAATATCCCATAACCCAGCCAGAGACCAGTAACTATCCTCGATATACTAGCTAATAATCAGTCTCTAACTAACTATCCACTAACACTGCCAGAGACCAGTAACTATCCTCCATATACTAGCCAATAATCAGATACTAACTATCCCATAACCCAGCCAGAGACCAGTAACTATCCTCCTTATACTAGCTAATAATCAGATACTAAATATCCCATAACACTGCCAGAGACCAGTAACTATCCTCCTTATACTAGCTAATAATCAGATACTAAATATCCCATAACCCAGCCAGACACCAGTAACTATCCTCCTTATACTAGCCAATAATCAGTCACTAACTATCCACTAAATCTGCCAGAGATCAGTAACTATCCTCCTTACACTAGCCAATAATAAGATACTAACTAACTATCCACTAACACTGCCAGAGATCTGTAACTATCCTCCATATACTAGCTAATAATCAGTCACTAACTATCCACTAACACAGCCAGAGACCAGTAACTATCCTCATTACACTAGCCAATAATCAGATACTAACCAACTATCCACTAACACTGCCAGAGATCAGTAACTATCCTCCATATACTAGCTAATAATCAGATACTAAATATCCCATAACACTGCCAGAGACCGGTAACTATCCTGCATATACTAGCCAATGATCAGATACTAACTAACTATCCACTAACACTGCCAGAGATCAGTAACTATCCTCCTTATACTAGCCAATAATCAGATACTAAATATCCCATAACACTGCCAGAGACCGGTAACTATCCTGCATATACTAGCTAATAATCAGATACTAAATATCCCATAACCCAGCCAGAGATCAGTAACTATCCTCCTTATACTAGCCAATAATCAGTGACTAACTATCCACTAACACTGCCAGAGACCAGTAGCTATCCTCCTTATACTAGCTAATAATCAGATTCTAAATATCCCATAACACTGCAAGAGACCAGTAAGTATCCTCCTTATACTAGCCAATAATCAGTCTCTAACTAACTGTCCACTAACACTGCCAGAGACCGGTAACTATCCTGCATATACTAGTTAATAATCAGATACTAAATATCCCATAACCCAGCCAGAGATCAGTAACTATCCTCCTTATACTAGCCAATAATCAGTCACTAACTATCCACTAACACTGCCAGAGACCATTAGCTATCCTCCTTATACTAGCCAATAATCAGATACTAAATATCCCATAACACTGCCAGAGACCGGTAACTATCCTGCATATACTAGCTAATAATCAGATACTAAATATCCCATAACCCAGCCAGAGATCAGTAACTATCCTCCTTATACTAGCCAATAATCAGTCACTATCTATCCACTAACACTGCCAGAGACCAGTAGCTATCCTCCTTATACTAGCTAATAATCAGATACTAAATATCCCATAACCCAGCCAGAGACCTGTAACTATCCTCCTTATACTAGCCAATAATCAGTCTCTAACTAACTGTCCACTAACACTGCCAGAGATCAGTAACTATCCTCCTTATACTAGCCAATAATCTGATACTAACTATCCACTAACACTGCCAGAGATCAGTAACTATCCTCCTTATACTAGCCAATAATCAGATACTAACTATCCACTAACAATGCCAGAGACCAGTAACTATCCTCCTTATACTAGCTAATAATCAGATACTAAATATCCCATAACACTGCCAGAGACCAGTAACTATCCTCCATATTCTAGCTAATAATCAGATACTAAATATCCCATAACAATGCCAGAGATCAGTAACTATCCTCCTTATACTAGCCAATAATCAGATACTAACTATCCACTAACACTGCCAGAGATCAGTAACTATCCTCCTTACACTAGCCAATAATCAGATACTAAATATCCCATAACCCAGCCAGAGACCAGTAACTATCCTCCATATACTAGCTAATAATCAGTCTCTAACTAACTATCCACTAACACTGCCAGAGACCAGTAACTATCCTCCATATACTTGCCAATAATCAGATACTAACTATCCCATAACCCAGCCAGAGACCAGTAACTATCCTCCTTATACTAGCTAATAATCAGATACTAAATATCCCATAACACTGCCAGAGACCAGTAACTATCCTCCTTATACTAGCTAATAATCAGATACTAAATATCCCATAACCCAGCCAGACACCAGTAACTATCCTCCTTATACTAGCCAATAATCAGTCACTAACTATCCACTAAAACTGCCAGAGATCAGTAACTATCCTCCTTACACTAGCCAATAATAAGATACTAACTAACTATCCACTAACACTGCCAGAGATCTGTAACTATCCTCCATATACTAGCTAATAATCAGTCACTAACTATCCACTAACACAGCCAGAGACCAGTAACTATCCTCATTACACTAGCCAATAATCAGATACTAACCAACTATCCACTAACACTGCCAGAGATCAGTAACTATCCTCCATATACTAGCTAATAATCAGATACTAAATATCCCATAACTCAGCCAGAGACCAGTAACTATCCTCCTTATACTAGCCAACAATCAGATACTAAATATCCCATAACACTGCCAGAGACCAGTAACTATCCTCCATATACTAGCTAATAAACAGATACTAAATATCCCATAACCCAGCCAGAGACCAGTAACTAGCCTCCTTATTCTAGCCAATAATCAGATACTAAATATCCCATAACCCAGCCAGAGACCAGTTACTATCCTCCTTATACTAGCCAATAATCAGATACTAAATATCCCATAACACTGCCAGAGACCAGTAACTATCCTCCTTATACTAGCCAATAATCAGATACTAACTATCCCATAACACTGCCAGAGACCAGTAACTTTCCTCCTTATACCAGCCAATAATCAGATACTAACTATCCCATAACACTGCCAGAGACCAGTAACTATCCTCCTTATACCAGCCAATTAATCAGATACTAACTATCCCATAACCCACCCAGAGACCAGTTACTATCCTCCTTATACTAGCCATTAATCAGATACTAACTATCCCATAACCCAGCCAGAGACCAGTAACTATCCTCCTTATACTAGCTAATAATCAGATACTAAATATCCCATAACACTGCCAGGGACCAGTAACTATCCTCCATATACTAGCTAATAATCAGATACTAAATATCCCATAACCCAGCCAGAGACCAGTAACTATCCTCCTTATACTAGCCAATAATCAGATACTAACTATCCACTAACACTGCCAGAGACCAGTAAATATCCTCCTTATACTAGCCAATAATCAGATACTAACTATCCACTAACACTGCCAGAGACCAGTAACTATCCTCCTTATACTAGCCAATAATCAGATACTAACTATCCACTAACACTGCCAGAGACCAGTAACTATCCTCCTTATACTAGCCAATAATCAGATACTAACTAACTATCCACTAACACTGCCAGAGATCAGTAACTATCCTCCTTATACTAGCTAATAATCAGATACTAAATATCCCATAACCCAGCCAGAGACCAGTAACTATCCTCCTTATACTAGCCAATAATCAGTCTCTAACTAACTATCCCATAACCCAGCCAGAGATCAGTAACTATCCTCCTTATACTAGCTAATAATCAGATACTAAATATCCCATAACACTGCCAGAGACCAGTAACTATCCTCCATATACTAGCTAATAATCAGATACTAAATATCCCATAACCCAGCCAGAGACCAGTAACTATCCTCTTTATACTACCCAATAATTAGATACTAACTATCCACTAACACTGCCAGAGACCAGTAACTATCCTCCTTATACTAGCCAATAATCAGTCTCTAATTAACTGTCCACTAACACTGCCAGAGATCAGTAGCTATCCTCCTTATACTAGCCAATAATCAGATACTAACTATCCACTAACACTGCCAGAGACCAGTAACTATCCTCCTTATACTAGCTAATAATCAGATACTAAATATCCCATAACACTGCCAGAGATCAGTAACTATCCTCCATATTCTAGCTAATAATCAGATACTAAATATCCCATAACAATGCCAGAGATCAGTAACTATCCTCCTTATACTAGCCAATAATCAGATACTAACTATCAACTAACAATGCCAGAGATCAGTAACTATCCTCCTTACACTAGCCAATAATCAGATACTAAATATCCCATAACCCAGCCAGAGACCAGTAACTATCCTCGATATACTAGCTAATAATCAGTCTCTAACTAACTATCCACTAACACTGCCAGAGACCAGTAACTATCCTCCATATACTAGCCAATAATCAGATACTAACTATCCCATAACCCAGCCAGAGACCAGTAACTATCCTCCTTATACTAGCTAATAATCAGATACTAAATATCCCATAACACTGCCAGAGACCAGTAACTATCCTCCTTATACTAGCTAATAATCAGATACTAAATATCCCATAACCCAGCCAGACACCAGTAACTATCCTCCTTATACTAGCCAATAATCAGTCACTAACTATCCACTAAATCTGCCAGAGATCAGTAACTATCCTCCTTACACTAGCCAATAATAAGATACTAACTAACTATCCACTAACACTGCCAGAGATCTGTAACTATCCTCCATATACTAGCTAATAATCAGTCACTAACTATCCACTAACACAGCCAGAGACCAGTAACTATCCTCATTACACTAGCCAATAATCAGATACTAACCAACTATCCACTAACACTGCCAGAGATCAGTAACTATCCTCCATATACTAGCTAATAATCAGATACTAAATATCCCATAACACTGCCAGAGACCGGTAACTATCCTGCATATACTAGCCAATGATCAGATACTAACTAACTATCCACTAACACTGCCAGAGATCAGTAACTATCCTCCTTATACTAGCCAATAATCAGATACTAAATATCCCATAACACTGCCAGAGACCGGTAACTATCCTGCATATACTAGCTAATAATCAGATACTAAATATCCCATAACCCAGCCAGAGATCAGTAACTATCCTCCTTATACTAGCCAATAATCAGTGACTAACTATCCACTAACACTGCCAGAGACCAGTAGCTATCCTCCTTATACTAGCTAATAATCAGATTCTAAATATCCCATAACACTGCAAGAGACCAGTAAGTATCCTCCTTATACTAGCCAATAATCAGTCTCTAACTAACTGTCCACTAACACTGCCAGAGACCGGTAACTATCCTGCATATACTAGTTAATAATCAGATACTAAATATCCCATAACCCAGCCAGAGATCAGTAACTATCCTCCTTATACTAGCCAATAATCAGTCACTAACTATCCACTAACACTGCCAGAGACCATTAGCTATCCTCCTTATACTAGCCAATAATCAGATACTAAATATCCCATAACACTGCCAGAGACCGGTAACTATCCTGCATATACTAGCTAATAATCAGATACTAAATATCCCATAACCCAGCCAGAGATCAGTAACTATCCTCCTTATACTAGCCAATAATCAGTCACTATCTATCCACTAACACTGCCAGAGACCAGTAGCTATCCTCCTTATACTAGCTAATAATCAGATACTAAATATCCCATAACCCAGCCAGAGACCTGTAACTATCCTCCTTATACTAGCCAATAATCAGTCTCTAACTAACTGTCCACTAACACTGCCAGAGATCAGTAACTATCCTCCTTATACTAGCCAATAATCTGATACTAACTATCCACTAACACTGCCAGAGATCAGTAACTATCCTCCTTATACTAGCCAATAATCAGATACTAACTATCCACTAACAATGCCAGAGACCAGTAACTATCCTCCTTATACTAGCCAATGATCAGATACTAACTAACTATCCACTAACACTGCCAGAGATCAGTAGCTATCCTCCTTATACTAGCTAATAATCAGATACTAAATATCCCATAACACTGCCAGAGACCAGTAACTATCCTCCATATACTAGCTAATAATCAGATACTAAATATCCCATAACCCAGCCAGAGACCAGTAACTATCCTCCTTATACTACCCAATAATCAGATACTAACTATCCACTAACACTGCCAGAGACCAGTAATTATCCTCCTTATACTAGCCAATAATCAGTCTCTAATTAACTGTCCACTAACACTGCCAGAGATCAGTAACTATCCTCCTTATACTAGCCAAAAATCAGATGCAAAATATCCCATAACACTGCCAGAGACCAGTAACTATCCTCCTTATACTACCCAATGATCAGATACTAAATATCCCATAACCCAGCCAGAGACCAGTAACTATCCTCCTTATACTAGCCAATAATCAGTCTCTAACTAACTGTCCACTAACACTGCCAGAGATCAGTAACTATCCTCCTTATACTAGCCAAAAATCAGATGCTAAATATCCCATAACACTGCCAGAGACCAGTAACTATCCTCCTTATACTAGCCAATAATCAGATACTAACTAACTATCCACTAACACTGCCAGAGATCAGTAACTATCCTCCTTATACTAGCTAATAATCAAATACTAAATATCCCATAACCCAGCCAGAGACCAGTAACTATCCTCCTTATACTAGCCAATAATCAGTCTCTAACTAACTATCCACTAACACTGCCAGAGATCAGTAACTTTCCTCCTTATACTAGCTAATAATCAGATACTAAATATCCCATAACCCAGCCAGAGACCAGAAACTATCCTCCTTATACTAGCCAATAATCAGTCTCTAACTAACTGTCCACTAACACTGCCAGAGATCAGTAACTATCCTCCTTATACTAGCCAATAATCTGATACTAACTATCCACTAACACTGCCAGAGATCAGTAACTATCCTCCTTATACTAGCCAATAATCAGATACTAACTATCCACTAACAATGCCAGAGACCAGTAACTATCCTCCTTATACTAGCCAATGATCAGATACTAACTAACTATCCACTAACACTGCCAGAGATCAGTAACTATCCTCCATTTACTAGCTAATAATCAGATACTAAATATCCCATAACACTGCCAGAGACCATTAACTATCCTCCATATACTAGCTAATAATCAGATACTAAATATCCCATAACCCAGCCAGAGACCAGTAACTATCCTCCTTATTCTACCCAATAATCAGATACTAACTATCCACTAACACTGCCAGAGACCAGTAACTATCCTCCTTATACTAGCCAATAATCAGTCTCTAATTAACTGTCCACTAACACTGCCAGAGATCAGTAACTATCCTCCTTATACTAGCCAAAAATCAGATGCTAAATATCCCATAATACTGCCAGAGACCAGTAACTATCCTCCTTATACTAGCCAATAATCAGTCACTAACTATCCACTAACACTGCCAGAGACTAGTAACTATCCTCCTTATACTAGCCAATAATCAGATACTAACTATCCACTAACACTGCCAGAGACCAGTAACTATCCTCCTTATACTAGCCAATGATCAGATACTAACTAACTATCCACTAACACTGCCAGAGATCAGTAACTATCCTCCTTATACTAGCCAATAATCAGATACTAAATATCCCATAACACTGCCAGAGACCGGTAACTATCCTGCATATACTAGCTAATAATCAGATACTAAATATCCCATAACCCAGCAAGAGATCAGTAACTATCCTCCTTATACTAGCCAATAATCAGTCACTAACTATCCACTAACACTGCCAGAGACCAGTAGCTATCCTCCTTATACTAGCTAATAATCAGATACTAAATATCCCATAACCCAGCCAGAGACCAGTAACTATCCTCCTTATACTAGCCAATAATCAGTTTCTAACTAACTGTCCACTAACACTGCCAGAGATCAGTAACTATCCTCCTTATACTAGCCAATAATCTGATACTAACTATCTCATAACACTGCCAGAGACCAGTAACTATCCTCCTTATACTAGCCAATAATCAGATACTAACTATTCCATAACACTGCCAGAGACCAGTAACTATCCTCCTTATACTAGCCAATGATCAGATACTAACTAACTATCCACTAACACTGCCAGAGATCAGTAACTATACTCCTTATACTAGCCAATAATCAGATACTAAATATCCCATAACACTGCCAGAGACCAGTAACTATCCTGCATATACTAGCTAATAATCAGATACTAAATATCCCATAACCCAGCAAGAGATCAGTAACTATCCTCCTTATACTAGCCAATAATCAGTCACTAACTATCCACTAACACTGCCAGAGACCAGTAGCTATCCTCCTTATACTAGCTAATAATCAGATACTAAATATCCCATAACCCAGCCAGAGACCAGTAACTATCCTCCTTATACTAGCCAATAATCAGTCTCTAACTAACTGTCCACTAACACTGCCAGAGATCAGTAACTATCCTCCTTATACTAGCCAATAATCTGATACTAACTATCCACTAACACTGCCAGAGATTAGTAACTATCCTCCTTATAATAGCCAATAATCAGATACTAACTATCCACTAACAATGCCAGAGACCAGTAACTATCCTCCTTATACTAGCCAATGATCAGATACTAACTAACTATCCACTAACACTGCCAGAGATCAGTAACTATCCTCCTTATACTAGCTAATAATCAGATACTAAATATCCCATAACACTGCCAGAAACCAGTAACTATCCTCCATATACTAGCTAATAATCAGATACTAAATATCCCATAACCCAGCCAGAGACCAGTAACTATCCTCCTTATACTACCCAATAATCAGATACTAACTATCCACTAACACTGCCAGAGACCAGTAACTATCCTCCTTATACTAGCCAATAATCACTCTCTAATTAACTGTCCACTAACACTGCCAGAGATCAGTAACTATCCTCCTTATACTAGCCAAAAATCAGATGCTAAAAATCCAATGACACTGCCAGAGACCAGTAACTATCCTCCTTATACTACCCAATAATCAGATACTAAATATCCCATAACCCAGCCAGAGACCAGTAACTATCCTCCTTATACTAGCCAATAATCAGTCTCTAACTAACTGTCCACTAACACTGCCAGAGATCAGTAACTATCCTCCTTATACTAGCCAAAAATCAGATGCTAAATATCCCATAACACTGCCAGAGACCAGTAACTATCCTCCTTATACTAGCCAATAATCAGTCACTAACTATCCACTAACACTGCCAGAGACCAGTAACTATCCTCCTTATACTAGCCAATAATCAGATACTAACTATCCACTAACACTGCCAGAGATCAGTAACTATCCTCCTTATACTAGCTAATAATCAGATACTAAATATCCCATAACACTGCCAGAGACCGGTAACTATCCTGCATATACTAGCCAATGATCAGATACTAACTAACTATCCACTAACACTGCCAGAGATCAGTAACTATCCTCTTATACTAGCCAATAATCAGATACTAAATATCCCATAACACTGCCAGAGACCGGTAACTATCCTGCATATACTAGCTAATAATCAGATACTAAATATCCCATAACCCAGCCAGAGATCAGTAACTATCCTCCTTATACTAGCCAATTATCAGTCACTAACTATCCACTAACACTGCCAGAGACCAGTAGCTATCCTCCTTATACTAGCTAATAATCAGATTCTAAATATCCCATAACACTGCCAGAGACCAGTAAGTATCCTCCTTATACTAGCCAATAATCAGTCTCTAACTAACTGTCCACTAACACTGCCAGAGATCAGTAACTATCCTCCTTATACTAGCCAAAAATCAGATGCTAAATATCCCATAACACTGCCAGAGACCAGTAGCTATCCTCCTTATACTAGCCAATAATCAGTCACTAACTATCAACTAACACTGCCAGAGACCAGTAACTATCCTCCTTATACTAGCCAATAATCAGATACTAACTAACTATCCACTAACACTGCCAGAGATCAGTAACTATCCTCCTTATACTAGCCAATAATCAGATACTAAATATCCCATAACACTGCCAGAGACCGGTAACTATCCTGCATATACTAGTTAATAATCAGATACTAAATATCCCATTACCCAGCCAGAGATCAGTAACTATCCTCCTTATACTAGCCAATAATCAGTCTCTAACTAACTGTCCACTAACACTGCCAGAGATCAGTAACTATCCTCCTTATACTAGCCAAAAATCAGATGCTAAATATCCCATAACACTGCCAGAGACCAGTAACTATCCTCCTTATACTAGCCAATAATCAGTCACTAACTATCCACTAACACTGCCAGAGACCAGTAACTATCCTCCTTATACTAGCCAATAATCAGATACTAACTATCCACTAACACTGCCAGAGATCAGTAACTATCCTCCTTATACTAGCTAATAATCAGATACTAAATATCCCATAACACTGCCAGAGACCGGTAACTATCCTGCATATACTAGCCAATGATCAGATACTAACTAACTATCCACTAACACTGCCAGAGATCAGTAACTATCCTCCTTATACTAGCCAATAATCAGATACTAAATATCCCATAACACTGCCAGAGACCGGTAACTATCCTGCATATACTAGCTAATAATCAGATACTAAATATCCCATAACCCAGCCAGAGATCAGTAACTATCCTCCTTATACTAGCCAATTATCAGTCACTAACTATCCACTAACACTGCCAGAGACCAGTAGCTATCCTCCTTATACTAGCTAATAATCAGATTCTAAATATCCCATAACACTGCCAGAGACCAGTAAGTATCCTCCTTATACTAGCCAATAATCAGTCTCTAACTAACTGTCCACTAACACTGCCAGAGATCAGTAACTATCCTCCTTATACTAGCCAAAAATCAGATGCTAAATATCCCATAACACTGCCAGAGACCAGTAGCTATCCTCCTTATACTAGCCAATAATCAGTCACTAACTATCAACTAACACTGCCAGAGACCAGTAACTATCCTCCTTATACTAGCCAATAATCAGATACTAACTAACTATCCACTAACACTGCCAGAGATCAGTAACTATCCTCCTTATACTAGCCAATAATCAGATACTAAATATCCCATAACACTGCCAGAGACCGGTAACTATCCTGCATATACTAGTTAATAATCAGATACTAAATATCCCATTACCCAGCCAGAGATCAGTAACTATCCTCCTTATACTAGCCAATAATCAGTCACTAACTATCCACTAACACTCCCAGAGACCAGTAGCTATCCTCCTTATACTAGCCAATAATCAGATAATAAATATCCCATAACACTGCCAGAGACCGGTAACTATCCTGCATATACTAGCTAATAATCAGATACTAAATATCCCATAACCCAGCCAGAGATCAGTAACTATCCTCCTTATACTAGCCAATAATCAGTCACTATCTATCCACTAACACTGCCAGAGACCAGTAGCTATCCTCCTTATACTAGCTAATAATCAGATACTAAATATCCCATAACCCAGCCAGAGACCTGTAACTATCCTCCTTATACTAGCCAATAATCAGTCTCTAACTAACTGTCCACTAACACTGCCAGAGATCAGTAACTATCCTCCTTATACTAGCCAATAATCTGATACTAACTATCCACTAACACTGCCAGAGATCAGTAACTATCCTCCTTATACTAGCCAATAATCAGATACTAACTATCCACTAACAATGCCAGAGACCAGTAACTATCCTCCTTATACTAGCCAATAATCAGATACTAACTAACTATCCACTAACACTGCCAGAGATCAGTAGCTATCCTCCTTATACTAGCTAATAATCAGATACTAAATATCCCATAACACTGCCAGAGACCAGTAACTATCCTCCATATACTAGCTAATAATCAGATACTAAATATCCCATAACCCAGCCAGAGACCAGTAACTATCCTCCTTATACTACCCAATAATCAGATACTAACTATCCACTAACACTGCCAGAGACCAGTAATTATCCTCCTTATACTAGCCAATAATCAGTCTCTAATTAACTGTCCACTAACACTGCCAGAGATCAGTAACTATCCTCCTTATACTAGCCAAAAATCGGATGCTAAATATCCCATAACACTGCCAGAGACCAGTAACTATCCTCCTTATACTACCCAATAATCAGATACTAAATATCCCATAACCCAGCCAGAGACCAGTAACTATCCTCCTTATACTAGCCAATAATCAGTCTCTAACTAACTGTCCACTAACACTGCCAGAGATCAGTAACTATCCTCCTTATACTAGCCAAAAATCAGATGCTAAATATCCCATAACACTGCCAGAGACCAGTAACTATCCTCCTTATACTAGCCAATAATCAGTCACTAACTATCCACTAACACTGCCAGAGACCAGTAACTATCCTCCTTATACTAGCCAATAATCAGATACTAACTATCCACTAACACTGCCAGAGACCAGTAACTATCCTCCTTATACTAGCCAATGATCAGATACTAACTAACTATCCACTAACACTGCCAGAGATCAGTAACTATCCTCCTTATACTAGCCAATAATCAGATACTAAATATCCCATAACACTGCCAGAGACCGGTAACTATCCTGCATATACTAGCTAATAATCAGATACTAAATATCCCATAACCCAGCCAGAGATCAGTAACTATCCTCCTTATACTAGCCAATAATCAGTCACTAACTATCCACTAACACTGCCAGAGACCAGTAGCTATCCTCCTTATACTAGCTAATAATCAGATTCTAAATATCCCATAACACTGCCAGAGACCAGTAAGTATCCTCCTTATACTAGCCAATAATCAGTCTCTAACTAACTGTCCACTAACACTGCCAGAGATCAGTAACTATCCTCCTTATACTAGCCAAAAATCAGATGCTAAATATCCCATAACACTGCCAGAGACCAGTAACTATCCTCCTTATACTAGCCAATAATCAGTCACTAACTATCCACTAACACTGCCAGAGACCAGTAACTATCCTCCTTATACTAGCCATTAATCAGATACTAACTATCCACTAACACTGCCAGAGACCAGTAACTATCCTCCTTATACTAGCCAATGATCAGATACTAACTAACTATCCACTAACACTGCCAGAGATCAGTAACTATCCTCCTTATACTAGCCAATAATCAGATACTAAATATCCCATAACACTGCCAGAGACCGGTAACTATCCTGCATATACTAGCTAATAATCAGATACTAAATATCCCATAACCCAGCCAGAGATCAGTAACTATCCTCCTTATACTAGCCAATAATCAGTCACTAACTATCCACTAACACTGCCAGAGACCAGTAGCTATCCTCCTTATACTAGCTAATAATCAGATTCTAAATATCCCATAACACTGCCAGAGACCAGTAAGTATCCTCCTTATACTAGCCAATAATCAGTATCTAACTAACTGTCCACTAACACTGCCAGAGATCAGTAACTATCCTCCTTATACTAGCCAAAAATCAGATGCTAAATATCCCATAACACTGCCAGAGACCAGTAACTATCCTCCTTATACTAGCCAATAATCAGTCACTAACTATCCACTAACACTGCCAGAGACCAGTAACTATCCTCCTTATACTAGCCAATAATCAGATACTAACTATCCACTAACACTGCCAGAGACCAGTAACTATCCTCCTTATACTAGCCAATGATCAGATACTAACTAACTATCCACTAACACAGCCAGAGACCAGTAACTATCCTCCTTATACTAGCCAATAATCAGATACTAAATATCCCATAACACTGCCAGAGACCGGTAACTATCCTCCTTATACTAGCCAATAATCAGATACTAAATATCCCATAACACTGCCAGAGACCGGTAACTATCCTGCATATACTAGCTAATAATCAGATACTAAATATCCCATAACCCAGCCAGAGATCAGTAACTATCCTCCTTATACTAGCCAATAATCAGATACTAAATATCCCATAACACTGCCAGAGACCGGTAACTATCCTCCTTATACTAGCCAATAATCAGATACTAAATATCCCATAACACTGCCAGAGACCAGTAGCTATCCTCCTTATACTAGGTAATAATCAGATACTAAATATCCCATAACCCAGCCAGAGACCTGTAACTATCCTCCTTATACTAGCCAATAATCAGTCTCTAACTAACTGTCCACTAACACTGCCAGAGATCAGTAACTATCCTCCTTATACTAGCCAATAATCTGATACTAACTATCCACTAACACTGCCAGAGATCAGTAACTATCCTCCTTATACTAGCCAATAATCAGATACTAAATATCCCATAACACTGCCAGAGTCCGGTAACTATCCTGCATATACTAGCTAATAATCAGATACTAAATATCCCATAACCCAGCCAGAGATCAGTAACTATCCTCCTTATACTAGCCAATAATCAGTCACTAACTATCCACTAACACTGCCAGAGACCAGTAGCTATCCTCCTTATACTAGCCACTAATCAGATAATAAATATCCCATAACACTGCCAGAGACCGGTAACTATCCTGCATATACTAGCTAATAATCAGATACTAAATATCCCATAACCCAGCCAGAGATCAGTAACTATCCTCCTTATACTAGCCAATAATCAGTCACTATCTATCCACTAACACTGCCAGAGACCAGTAGCTATCCTCCTTATACTAGCTAATAATCAGATACTAAATATCCCATAACCCAGCCAGAGACCTGTAACTATCCTCCTTATACTAGCCAATAATCAGTCTCTAACTAACTGTCCACTAACACTGCCAGAGATCAGTAACTATCCTCCTTATACTAGCCAATAATCTGATACTAACTATCCACTAACACTGCCAGAGATCAGTAACTATCCTCCTTATACTAGCCAATAATCAGATACTAACTATCCACTAACACTGCCAGAGACCAGTAACTATCCTCCTTATACTAGCCAATAATCAGATACTAACTATCCACTAACACTGCCAGAGACCAGTAACTATCCTCCTTATACTAGCCAATGATCAGATACTAACTAACTTTCCACTAACACTGCCAGAGATCAGTAACTATCCTCCTTATACTAGCCAATAATCAGATACTAAATATCCCATAACACTGCCAGAGACCGGTAACTATCCTGCATATACTAGCTAATAATCAGATACTAAATATCCCATAACCCAGCCAGAGATCAGTAACTATCCTCCTTATACTAGCCAATAATCAGTCACTAACTATCCACTAACACTGCCAGAGACCAGTAGCTATCCTCCTTATACTAGCTAATAATCAGATTCTAAATATCCCATAACACTGCCAGAGACCAGTAAGTATCCTCCTTATACTAGCCAATAATCAGTCTCTAACTAACTGTCCACTAACACTGCCAGAGATCAGTAACTATCCTCCTTATACTAGCCAAAAATCAGATGCTAAATATCCCATAACACTGCCAGAGACCAGTAACTATCCTCCTTATACTAGCCAATAATCAGTCACTAACTATCCACTAACACTGCCAGAGACCAGTAACTATCCTCCTTATACTAGCCAATAATCAGATACTAACTATCCACTAACACTGCCAGAGACCAGTAACTATCCTCCTTATACTAGCCAATGATCAGATACTAACTAACTATCCACTAACACTGCCAGAGATCAGTAACTATCCTCCTTATACTAGCCAATAATCAGATACTAAATATCCCATAACACTGCCAGAGACCGGTAACTATCCTGCATATACTAGCTAATAATCAGATACTAAATATCCCATAACCCAGCCAGAGATCAGTAACTATCCTCCTTATACTAGCCAATAATCAGTCACTAACTATCCACTAACACTGCCAGAGACCAGTAGCTATCCTCCTTATACTAGCTAATAATCAGATTCTAAATATCCCATAACACTGCCAGAGACCAGTAAGTATCCTCCTTATACTAGCCAATAATCAGTATCTAACTAACTGTCCACTAACACTGCCAGAGATCAGTAACTATCCTCCTTATACTAGCCAAAAATCAGATGCTAAATATCCCATAACACTGCCAGAGACCAGTAACTATCCTCCTTATACTAGCCAATAATCAGTCACTAACTATCCACTAACACTGCCAGAGTCCGGTAACTATACTGCATATACTAGCTAATAATCAGATACTAAATATCCCATAACCCAGCCAGAGATCAGTAACTATCCTCCTTATACTAGCCAATAATCAGTCACTAACTATCCACTAACACTGCCAGAGACCAGTAGCTATCCTCCTTATACTAGCCAATAATCAGATAATAAATATCCCATAACACTGCCAGAGACCGGTAACTATCCTGCATATACTAGCTAATAATCAGATACTAAATATCCCATAACCCAGCCAGAGATCAGTAACTATCCTCCTTATACTAGCCAATAATCAGTCACTATCTATCCACTAACACTGCCAGAGACCAGTAGCTATCCTCCTTATACTAGCTAATAATCAGATACTAAATATCCCATAACCCAGCCAGAGACCTGTAACTATCCTCCTTATACTAGCCAATAATCAGTCTCTAACTAACTGTCCACTAACACTGCCAGAGATCAGTAACTATCCTCCTTATACTAGCCAATAATCTGATACTAACTATCCACTAACACTGCCAGAGATCAGTAACTATCCTCCTTATACTAGCCAATAATCAGATACTAACTATCCACTAACAATGCCAGAGACCAGTAACTATCCTCCTTATACTAGCCAATAATCAGATACTAACTAACTATCCACTAACACTGCCAGAGATCAGTAGCTATCCTCCTTATACTAGCTAATAATCAGATACTAAATATCCCATAACACTGCCAGAGACCAGTAACTATCCTCCATATACTAGCTAATAATCAGATACTAAATATCCCATAACCCAGCCAGAGACCAGTAACTATCCTCCTTATACTACCCAATAATCAGATACTAACTATCCACTAACACTGCCAGAGACCAATAATTATCCTCCTTATACTAGCCAATAATCAGTCTCTAATTAACTGTCCACTAACACTGCCAGAGATCAGTAACTATCCTCCTTATACTAGCCAAAAATCGGATGCTAAATATCCCATAACACTGCCAGAGACCAGTAACTATCCTCCTTATACTACCCAATAATCAGATACTAAATATCCCATAACCCAGCCAGAGACCAGTAACTATCCTCCTTATACTAGCCAATAATCAGTCTCTAACTAACTGTCCACTAACACTGCCAGAGATCAGTAACTATCCTCCTTATACTAGCCAAAAATCAGATGCTAAATATCCCATAACACTGCCAGAGACCAGTAACTATCCTCCTTATACTAGCCAATAATCAGTCACTAACTATCCACTAACACTGCCAGAGACCAGTAACTATCCTCCTTATACTAGCCAATAATCAGATACTAACTATCCACTAACACTGCCAGAGACCAGTAACTATCCTCCTTATACTAGCCAATGATCAGATACTAACTAACTATCCACTAACACTGCCAGAGATCAGTAACTATCCTCCTTATACTAGCCAATAATCAGATACTAAATATCCCATAACACTGCCAGAGACCGGTAACTATCCTGCATATACTAGCTAATAATCAGATACTAAATATCCCATAACCCAGCCAGAGATCAGTAACTATCCTCCTTATACTAGCCAATAATCAGTCACTAACTATCCACTAACACTGCCAGAGACCAGTAGCTATCCTCCTTATACTAGCTAATAATCAGATTCTAAATATCCCATAACACTGCCAGAGACCAGTAAGTATCCTCCTTATACTAGCCAATAATCAGTCTCTAACTAACTGTCCACTAACACTGCCAGAGATCAGTAACTATCCTCCTTATACTAGCCAAAAATCAGATGCTAAATATCCCATAACACTGCCAGAGACCAGTAACTATCCTCCTTATACTAGCCAATAATCAGTCACTAACTATCCACTAACACTGCCAGAGACCAGTCACTATCCTCCTTATACTAGCCAATAATCAGATACTAACTATCCACTAACACTGCCAGAGACCAGTAACTATCCTCCTTATACTAGCCAATGATCAGATACTAACTAACTATCCACTAACACTGCCAGAGATCAGTAACTATCCTCCTTATACTAGCCAATAATCAGATACTAAATATCCCATAACACTGCCAGAGACCGGTAACTATCCTGCATATACTAGCTAATAATCAGATACTAAATATCCCATAACCCAGCCAGAGATCAGTAACTATCCTCCTTATACTAGCCAATAATCAGTCACTAACTATCCACTAACACTGCCAGAGACCAGTAGCTATCCTCCTTATACTAGCTAATAATCAGATTCTAAATATCCCATAACACTGCCAGAGACCAGTAAGTATCCTCCTTATACTAGCCAATAATCAGTCTCTAACTAACTGTCCACTAACACTGCCAGAGATCAGTAACTATCCTCCTTATACTAGCCAAAAATCAGATGCTAAATATCCCATAACACTGCCAGAGACCAGTAACTATCCTTCTTATACTAGCCAATAATCAGTCACTAACTATCCACTAACACTGCCAGAGACCAGTAACTATCCTCCTTATACTAGCCAATAATCAGATACTAACTATCCACTAACACTGCCAGAGACCAGTAACTATCCTCCTTATACTAGCCAATGATCAGATACTAACTAACTATCCACTAACACAGCCAGAGACCAGTAACTATCCTCCTTATACTAGCCAATAATCAGATACTAAATATCCCATAACACTGCCAGAGACCGGTAACTATCCTCCTTATACTAGCCAATAATCAGATACTAAATATCCCATAACACTGCCAGAGACCGGTAACTATCCTGCATATACTAGCTAATAATCAGATACTAAATATCCCATAACCCAGCCAGAGATCAGTAACTATCCTCCTTATACTAGCCAATAATCAGATACTAAATATCCCATAACACTGCCAGAGACCGGTAACTATCCTCCTTATACTAGCCAATAATCAGATACTAAATATCCCATAACACTGCCAGAGACCAGTAGCTATCCTCCTTATACTAGGTAATAATCAGATACTAAATATCCCATAACCCAGCCAGAGACCTGTAACTATCCTCCTTATACTAGCCAATAATCAGTCTCTAACTAACTGTCCACTAACACTGCCAGAGATCAGTAACTATCCTCCTTATACTAGCCAATAATCTGATACTAACTATCCACTAACACTGCCAGAGATCAGTAACTATCCTCCTTATACTAGCCAATTATCAGATACTAACTATCCACTAACAATGCCAGAGACCAGTAACTATCCTCCTTATACTAGCCAATGATCAGATACTAACTAACTATCCACTAACACTGCCAGAGATCAGTAGCTATCCTCCTAATACTAGCTAATAATCAGATACTAAATATCCCATAACACTGCCAGAGACCAGTAACTATCCTCCATATACTAGCTAATAATCACATACTAAATATCCCATAACCCAGCCAGAGACCAGTAACTATCCTCCTTATACTACCCAATAATCAGATACTAACTATCCACTAACACTGCCAGAGACCAGTAATTATCCTCCTTATACTAGCCAATAATCAGTCTCTAATTAACTGTCCACTAACACTGCCAGAGATCAGTAACTATCCTCCTTATACTAGCCTAAAATCAGATGCTATATATCCCATAACACTGCCAGAGACCAGTAACTATCCTCCTTATACTACCCAATAATCAGATACTAAATATCCCATAACCCAGCCAGAGACCAGTAACTATCCTCCTTATACTAGCCAATAATCAGTCTCTAACTAACTGTCCACTAACACTGCCAGAGATCAGTAACTATCCTCCTTATACTAGCCAAAAATCAGATGCTAAATATCCCATAACACTGCCAGAGACCAGTAACTATCCTCCTTATACTAACCAATAATCAGTCACTAACTATCCACTACCACTGCCAGAGACCAGTAACTATCCTCCTTATACTAGCCAATAATCAGATACTAACTATCCACTAACACTGCCAGAGACCAGTAACTATCCTCCTTATACTAGCCAATGATCAGATACTAACTAACTATCCACTAACACTGCCAGAGATAAGTAACTATCCTCCTTATACTAGCCAATAATCAGATACTAAATATCCCATAACACTGCCAGAGACCGGTAACTATCCTGCATATACTAGCTAATAATCAGATACTAAATATCCCATAACCCAGCCAGAGATCAGTAACTATCCTCCTTATACTAGCCAATAATCAGTCACTAACTATCCACTAACACTGCCAGAGACCAGTAGCTATCCTCCTTATACTAGCTAATAATCAGATTCTAAATATCCCATAACACTGCCAAAGACCAGTAATTATCCTCCTTATACTAGCCAATAATCAGTCTCTAACTAACTGTCCACTAACACTGCCAGAGATCAGTAACTATCCTCCTTATACTAGCCAAAAATCAGATGCTAAATATCCCATAACACTGCCAGAGACCAGTAACTATCCTCCTTATACTAGCCAAAAATCAGATGCTAAATATCCCATAACACTGCCAGAGACCAGTAACTATCCTCCTTATACTAGCCAATAATCAGTCACTAACTATCCACTAACACTGCCAGAGACCAGTAACTATCCTCCTTATACTAGCCAATAATCAGATACTAACTATCCACTAACACTGCCAGAGACCAGTAACTATCCTCCTTATACTAGCCAATGATCAGATACTAACTAACTATCCACTAACACAGCCAGAGACCAGTAACTATCCTCCTTATACTAGCCAATAATCAGATACTAAATATCCCATAACACTGCCAGAGACCGGTAACTATCCTCCTTATACTAGCCAATAATCAGATACTAAATATCCCATAACACTGCCAGAGACCGGTAACTATCCTGCATATACTAGCTAATAATCAGATACTAAATATCCCATAACCCAGCCAGAGATCAGTAACTATCCTCCTTATACTAGCCAATAATCAGATACTAAATATCCCATAACACTGCCAGAGACCGGTAACTATCCTCCTTATACTAGCCAATAATCAGATACTAAATATCCCATAACACTGCCAGAGACCAGTAGCTATCCTCCTTATACTAGGTAATAATCAGATACTAAATATCCCATAACCCAGCCAGAGACCTGTAACTATCCTCCTTATACTAGCCAATAATCAGTCTCTAACTAACTGTCCACTAACACTGCCAGAGATCAGTAACTATCCTCCTTATACTAGCCAATAATCTGATACTAACTATCCACTAACACTGCCAGAGATCAGTAACTATCCTCCTTATACTAGCCAATAATCAGATACTAACTATCCACTAACAATGCCAGAGACCAGTAACTATCCTCCTTATACTAGCCAATGATCAGATACTAACTAACTATCCACTAACACTGCCAGAGATCAGTAGCTATCCTCCTTATACTAGCTAATAATCAGATACTAAATATCCCATAACACTGCCAGAGACCAGTAACTATCCTCCATATACTAGCTAATAATCACATACTAAATATCCCATAACCCAGCCAGAGACCAGTAACTATCCTCCTTATACTACCCAATAATCAGATACTAACTATCCACTAACACTGCCAGAGACCAGTAATTATCCTCCTTATACTAGCCAATAATCAGTCTCTAATTAACTGTCCACTAACACTGCCAGAGATCAGTAACTATCCTCCTTATACTAGCCAATAATCAGATACTAAATATCCCATAACACTGCCAGAGACCGGTAACTATCCTCCTTATACTAGCCAATAATCAGATACTAAATATCCCATAACACTGCCAGAGACCGGTAACTATCCTGCATATACTAGCTAATAATCAGATACTAAATATCCCATAACCCAGCCAGAGATCAGTAACTATCCTCCTTATACTAGCCAATAATCAGATACTAAATATCCCATAACACTGCCAGAGACCGGTAACTATCCTCCTTATACTAGCCAATAATCAGATACTAAATATCCCATAACACTGCCAGAGACCAGTAGCTATCCTCCTTATACTAGGTAATAATCAGATACTAAATATCCCATAACCCAGCCAGAGACCTGTAACTATCCTCCTTATACTAGCCAATAATCAGTCTCTAACTAACTGTCCACTAACACTGCCAGAGATCAGTAACTATCCTCCTTATACTAGCCAATAATCTGATACTAACTATCCACTAACACTGCCAGAGATCAGTAACTATCCTCCTTATACTAGCCAATTATCAGATACTAACTATCCACTAACAATGCCAGAGACCAGTAACTATCCTCCTTATACTAGCCAATGATCAGATACTAACTAACTATCCACTAACACTGCCAGAGATCAGTAGCTATCCTCCTAATACTAGCTAATAATCAGATACTAAATATCCCATAACACTGCCAGAGACCAGTAACTATCCTCCATATACTAGCTAATAATCACATACTAAATATCCCATAACCCAGCCAGAGACCAGTAACTATCCTCCTTATACTACCCAATAATCAGATACTAACTATCCACTAACACTGCCAGAGACCAGTAATTATCCTCCTTATACTAGCCAATAATCAGTCTCTAATTAACTGTCCACTAACACTGCCAGAGATCAGTAACTATCCTCCTTATACTAGCCTAAAATCAGATGCTATATATCCCATAACACTGCCAGAGACCAGTAACTATCCTCCTTATACTACCCAATAATCAGATACTAAATATCCCATAACCCAGCCAGAGACCAGTAACTATCCTCCTTATACTAGCCAATAATCAGTCTCTAACTAACTGTCCACTAACACTGCCAGAGATCAGTAACTATCCTCCTTATACTAGCCAAAAATCAGATGCTAAATATCCCATAACACTGCCAGAGACCAGTAACTATCCTCCTTATACTAACCAATAATCAGTCACTAACTATCCACTAACACTGCCAGAGACCAGTAACTATCCTCCTTATACTAGCCAATAATCAGATACTAACTATCCACTAACACTGCCAGAGACCAGTAACTATCCTCCTTATACTAGCCAATGATCAGATACTAACTAACTATCCACTAACACTGCCAGAGATCAGTAACTATCCTCCTTATACTAGCCAATAATCAGATACTAAATATCCCATAACACTGCCAGAGACCGGTAACTATCCTGCATATACTAGCTAATAATCAGATACTAAATATCCCATAACCCAGCCAGAGATCAGTAACTATCCTCCTTATACTAGCCAATAATCAGTCACTAACTATCCACTAACACTGCCAGAGACCAGTAGCTATCCTCCTTATACTAGCTAATAATCAGATTCTAAATATCCCATAACACTGCCAAAGACCAGTAAGTATCCTCCTTATACTAGCCAATAATCAGTCTCTAACTAACTGTCCACTAACACTGCCAGAGATCAGTAACTATCCTCCTTATACTAGCCAAAAATCAGATGCTAAATATCCCATAACACTGCCAGAGACCAGTAACTATCCTCCTTATACTAGCCAAAAATCAGATGCTAAATATCCCATAACACTGCCAGAGAAAAGTAACTATCCTCCTTATACTAGCCAATAATCAGTCACTAACTATCCACTAACACTGCCAGAGACCAGTAACTATCCTCCTTATACTAGCCAATAATCAGATACTAACTATCCACTAACACTGCCAGAGACCAGTAACTATCCTCCTTATACTAGCCAATGATCAGATACTAACTAACTATCCACTAACACAGCCAGAGACCAGTAACTATCCTCCTTATACTAGCCAATAATCAGATACTAAATATCCCATAACACTGCCAGAGACCGGTAACTATCCTCCTTATACTAGCCAATAATCAGATACTAAATATCCCATAACACTGCCAGAGACCGGTAACTATCCTGCATATACTAGCTAATAATCAGATACTAAATATCCCATAACCCAGCCAGAGATCAGTAACTATCCTCCTTATACTAGCCAATAATCAGATACTAAATATCCCATAACACTGCCAGAGACCGGTAACTATCCTCCTTATACTAGCCAATAATCAGATACTAAATATCCCATAACACTGCCAGAGACCAGTAGCTATCCTCCTTATACTAGGTAATAATCAGATACTAAATATCCCATAACCCAGCCAGAGACCTGTAACTATCCTCCTTATACTAGCCAATAATCAGTCTCTAACTAACTGTCCACTAACACTGCCAGAGATCAGTAACTATCCTCCTTATACTAGCCAATAATCTGATACTAACTATCCACTAACACTGCCAGAGATCAGTAACTATCCTCCTTATACTAGCCAATAATCAGATACTAACTATTAACTAACAATGCCAGAGACCAGTAACTATCCTCCTTATACTAGCCAATGATCAGATACTAACTAACTATCCACTAACACTGCCAGAGATCAGTAGCTATCCTCCTTATACTAGCTAATAATCAGATACTAAATATCCCATAACACTGCCAGAGACCAGTAACTATCCTCCATATACTAGCTAATAATCACATACTAAATATCCCATAACCCAGCCAGAGACCAGTAACTATCCTCCTTATACTACCCAATAATCAGATACTAACTATCCACTAACACTGCCAGAGACCAGTAATTATCCTCCTTATACTAGCCAATAATCAGTCTCTAATTAACTGTCCACTAACACTGCCAGAGATCAGTAACTATCCTCCTTATACTAGCCTAAAATCAGATGCTATATATCCCATAACACTGCCAGAGACCAGTAACTATCCTCCTTATACTACCCAATAATCAGATACTAAATATCCCATAACCCAGCCAGAGACCAGTAACTATCCTCCTTATACTAGCCAATAATCAGTCTCTAACTAACTGTCCACTAACACTGCCAGAGATCAGTAACTATCCTCCTTATACTAGCCAAAAATCAGATGCTAAATATCCCATAACACTGCCAGAGACCAGTAACTATCCTCCTTATACTAGCCAATAATCAGTCACTAACTATCCACTAACACTGCCAGAGACCAGTAGCTATCCTCCTTATACTAGCCAATAATCAGATACTAACTATCCACTAACACTGCCAGAGACCAGTAACTATCCTCCTTATACTAGCCAATGATGAGATACTAACTAACTATCCACTAACACTGCCAGAGATCAGTAACTATCCTCCTTATACTAGCCAATAGTCAGATACTAAATATCCCATAACACTGCCAGAGACCGGTAACTATCCTGCATATACTAGCTAATAATCAGATACTAAATATCCCATAACCCAGCCAGAGATCAGTAACTATCCTCCTTATACTAGCCAATAATCAGTCACTAACTATCCACTAACACTGCCAGAGACCAGTAGCTATCCTCCTTATACTAGCTAATAATCAGATTCTAAATATCCCATAACACTGCCAGAGTCCAGTAAGTATCCTCCTTATACTAGCCAATAATCAGTCTCTAACTAACTGTCCACTAACACTGCCAGAGATCAGTAACTATCCTCCTTATACTAGCCAAAAATCAGATGCTAAATATCCCATAACACTGCCAGAGACCAGTAACTATCCTCCTTATACTAGCCAATAATCAGTCACTAACTATCCACTAACACTGCCAGAGACCAGTAACTATCCTCCTTATACTAGCCAATAATCAGATACTAACTATCCACTAACACTGCCAGAGACCAGTAACTATCCTCCTTATACTAGCCAATGATCAGATACTAACTAACTATCCACTAACACTGCCAGAGATCAGTAACTATCCTCCTTATACTAGCCAATAATCAGATACTAAATATCCCATAACACTGCCAGAGACCGGTAACTATCCTGCATATACTAGCTAATAATCAGATACTAAATATCCCATAACCCAGCCAGAGATCAGTAACTATCCTCCTTATACTAGCCAATAATCAGTCACTAACTATCCACTAACACTGCCAGAGACCAGTAGCTATCCTCCTTATACTAGCTAATAATCAGATTCTAAATATCCCATAACACTGCCAGAGACCAGTAAGTATCCTCCTTATACTAGCCAATAATCAGTCTCTAACTAACTGTCCACTAACACTGCCAGAGATCAGTAACTATCCTCCTTATACTAGCCAAAAATCAGATGCTAAATATCCCATAACACTGCCAGAGACCAGTAACTATCCTTCTTATACTAGCCAATAATCAGTCACTAACTATCCACTAACACTGCCAGAGACCAGTAACTATCCTCCTTATACTAGCCAATAATCAGATACTAACTATCCACTAACACTGCCAGAGACCAGTAACTATCCTCCTTATACTAGCCAATGATCAGATACTAACTAACTATCCACTAACACAGCCAGAGACCAGTAACTATCCTCCTTATACTAGCCAATAATCAGATACTAAATATCCCATAACACTGCCAGAGACCGGTAACTATCCTCCTTATACTAGCCAATAATCAGATACTAAATATCCCATAACACTGCCAGAGACCGGTAACTATCCTGCATATACTAGCTAATAATCAGATACTAAATATCCCATAACCCAGCCAGAGATCAGTAACTATCCTCCTTATACTAGCCAATTATCAGATACTAAATATCCCATAACACTGCCAGAGACCGGTAACTATCCTCCTTATACTAGCCAATAATCAGATACTAAATATCCCATAACACTGCCAGAGACCGGTAACTATCCTGCATATACTAGCTAATAATCAGATACTAAATATCCCATAACCCAGCCAGAGATCAGTAACTATCCTCCTTATACTAGCCAATAATCAGATACTAAATATCCCATAACACTGCCAGAGACAGGTAACTATCCTGCATATACTAGCTAATAATCAGATACTAAATATCCCATAACCCAGCCAGAGATCAGTAACTATCCTCCTTATACTAGCCAATAATCAGTCACTAACTATCCACTAACACTGCCAGAGACCAGTAGCTATCCTCCTTATACTAGCTAATAATCAGATTCTAAATATCCCATAACACTGCCAGAGACCAGTAACTATCCTCCTTATACTAGCCAATAATCAGTCACTAACTATCCACTAACACTGCCAGAGACCAGTAACTATCCTCCTTATACTAGCCAATAATCAGATACTAACTATCCACTAACACTGCCAGAGACCAGTAACTATCCTCCTTATACTAGCCAATGATCAGATACTAACTAACTATCCACTAACACAGCCAGAGACCAGTAACTATCCTCCTTATACTAGCCAATAATCAGATACTAAATATCCCATAACACTGCCAGAGACCGGTAACTATCCTCCTTATACTAGCCAATAGTCAGATACTAAATATCCCATAACACTGCCAGAGACCGGTAACTATCCTGCATATAGTAGCTAATAATCAGATACTAAATATCCCATAACCCAGCCAGAGATCAGTAACTATCCTCCTTATACTAGCCAATAATCAGATACTAAATATCCCATAACACTGCCAGAGACCGGTAACTATCCTCCTTATACTAGCCAATAATCAGATACTAAATATCCCATAACACTGCCAGAGACCAGTAGCTATCCTCCTTCTACTAGCTAATAATCAGATACTAAATATCCCATAACCCAGCCAGAGATCTGTAACTATCCTCCTTATACTAGCCAATAATCAGTCTCTAACTAACTGTCCACTAACACTGCCAGAGATCAGTAACTATCCTCCTTATACTAGCCAATAATCTGATACTAACTATCCACTAACACTGCCAGAGATCAGTAACTATCCTCCTTATACTAGCCAATAATCAGATACTAACTATCCACTAACAATGCCAGAGACCAGTAACTATCCTCCTTATACTAGCCAATGATCAGATACTAACTAACTATCCACTAACACTGCCAGAGATCAGTAGCTATCCTCCTTATACTAGCTAATAATCAGATACTAAATATCCCATAACACTGCCAGAGACCAGTAACTATCCTCCATATACTAGCTAATAATCAGATACTAAATATCCCATAACCCAGCCAGAGACCAGTAACTATCCTCCTTATACTACCCAATAATCAGATACTAAATATCCCATAACCCAGCCAGAGACCAGTAACTATCCTCCTTATACTAGCCAATAATCAGTCTCTAACTAACTGTCCACTAACACTGCCAGAGATCAGTAACTATCCTCCTTATACTAGCCAAAAATCAGATGCTAAATATCCCATAACACTGCCAGAGACCAGTAAATATCCTCCTTATACTAGCCAATAATCAGTCACTAACTATCCACTAACACTGCCAGAGACCAGTAACTATCCTCCTTATACTAGCCAATAATCAGATACTAACTATCCACTAACACTGCCAGAGACCAGTAACTATCCTCCTTATACTAGCCAATGATCAGATACTAACTAACTATCCACTAACACTGCCAGAGATCAGTAACTATCCTCCTTATACTAGCCAATAATCAGATACTAAATATCCCATAACACTGCCAGAGACCGGTAACTATCCTGCATATACTAGCTAATAATCAGATACTAAATATCCCATAACCCAGCCAGAGATCAGTAACTATCCTCCTTATACTAGCCAATAATCAGTCACTAACTATCCACTAACACTGCCAGAGACCAGTAGCTATCCTCCTTATACTAGCTAATAATCAGATTCTAAATATCCCATAACACTGCCAGAGACCAGTAAGTATCCTCCTTATACTAGCCAATAATCAGTCTCTAACTAACTGTCCACTAACACTGCCAGAGATCAGTAACTATCCTCCTTAAACTAGCCAAAAATCAGATGCTAAATATCCCATAACACTGCCAGAGACCAGTAACTATCCTCCTTATAGTAGCCAATAATCAGTCACTAACTATCCACTAACACTGCCAGAGACCAGTAACTATCCTCCTTATACTAGCCAATAATCAGATACTAACTATCCACTAACACTGCCAGAGACCAGTAACTATCCTCCTTATACTAGCCAATGATCAGATACTAAATATCCCATAACCCAGCCAGAGATCAGTAACTATCCTCCTTATACTAGCCAATAATCAGTCACTAACTATCCACTAACACTGCCAGAGACCAGTAGCTATCCTCCTTATACTAGCTAATAATCAGATTCTAAATATCCCATAACACTGCCAGAGACCAGTAAGTATCCTCCTTATACTAGCCAATAATCAGTCTCTAACTAACTGTCCACTAACACTGCCAGAGATCAGTAACTATCCTCCTTATACTAGCCAAAAATCAGATGCTAAATATCCCATAACACTGCCAGAGACCAGTAACTATCCTCCTTATACTAGCCAATAATCAGTCACTATCTATCCACTAACACTGCCAGAGACCAGTAACTATCCTCCTTATACTAGCCAATAATCAGATACTAACTATCCACTAACACTGCCAGAGACCAGTAACTATCCTCCTTATACTAGCCAATGATCAGATACTAACTAACTATCCACTAACACTGCCAGAGATCAGTAACTATCCTCCTTATACTAGCCAATAATCAGATACTAAATATCCCATAACACTGCCAGAGACCGGTAACTATCCTGCATATACTAGCTAATAATCAGATACTAAATATCCCATAACCCAGCCAGAGATCAGTAACTATCCTCCTTATACTAGCCAATAATCAGTCACTAACTATCCACTAACACTGCCATTGACCAGTAGCTATCCTCCTTATACTAGCTAATAATCAGATTCTAAATATCCCATAACACTGCCAGAGACCAGTAAGTATCCTCCTTATACTAGCCAATAATCAGTCTCTAACTAACTGTCCACTAACACTGCCAGAGATCAGTAACTATCCTCCTTATACTAGCCAAAAATCAGATGCTAAATATCCCATAACACTGCCAGAGACCAGTAACTATCCTCCTTATACTAGCCAATAATCAGTCACTAACTATCCACTAACACTGCCAGAGACCAGTAACTATCCTCCTTATACTAGCCAATAATCAGATACTAACTATCCACTAACACTGCCAGAGACCAGTAACTATCCTCCTTATACTAGCCAATGATCAGATACTAACTAACTATCCACTAACACAGCCAGAGACCAGTAACTATCCTCCTTATACTAGCCAATAATCACATACTAAATATCCCATAACACTGCCAGAGACCGGTAACTATCCTCCTTATACTAGCCAATAATCAGATACTAAATATCCCATAACACTGCCAGAGACCGGTAACTATCCTGCATATACTAGCTAATAATCAGATACTAAATATCCCATAACCCAGCCAGAGATCAGTAACTATCCTCCTTATACTAGCCAATAATCAGATACTAAATATCCCATAACACTGCCAGAGACCGGTAACTATCCTCCTTATACTAGCCAATAATCAGATACTAAATATCCCATAACACTGCCAGAGACCAGTAGCTATCCTCCTTATACTAGGTAATAATCAGATACTAAATATCCCATAACCCAGCCAGAGAACTGTAACTATCCTCCTTATACTAGCCAATAATCAGTCTCTAACTAACTGTCCACTAACACTGCCAGAGATCAGTAACTATCCTCCTTATACTAGCCAATAATCTGATACTAACTATCCACTAACACTGCCAGAGATCAGTAACTATCCTCCTTATACTAGCCAATAATCAGATACTAACTATCCACTAACAATGCCAGAGACCAGTAACTATCCTCCTTATACTAGCCAATGATCAGATACTAACTAACTATCCACTAACACTGCCAGAGTTCAGTAGCTATCCTCCTAATACTAGCTAATAATCAGATACTAAATATCCCATAACACTGCCAGAGACCAGTAACTATCCTCCATATACTAGCTAATAATCAGATACTAAATATCCCATAACCCAGCCAGAGACCAGTAACTATCCTCCTTATACTACCCAATAATCAGATACTAACTATCCACTAACACTGCCAGAGACCAGTAATTATCCTCCTTATACTAGCCAATAATCAGTCTCTAATTAACTGTCCACTAACACTGCCAGAGATCAGTAACTATCCTCCTTATACTAGCCTAAAATCAGATGCTATATATCCCATAACACTGCCAGAGACCAGTAACTATCCTACTTATACTACCCAATAATCAGATACTAAATATCCCATAACCCAGCCAGAGACCAGTAACTATCCTCCTTATACTAGCCAATAATCAGTCTCTAACTAACTGTCCACTAACACTGCCAGAGATCAGTAACTATCCTCCTTATACTAGCCAAAAATCAGATGCTAAATATCCCATAACACTGCCAGAGACCAGTAACTATCCTCCTTATACTAGCCAATAATCAGTCACTAACTATCCACTAACACTGCCAGAGACCAGTAACTATCCTCCTTATACTAGCCAATAATCAGATACTAACTATCCACTAACACTGCCAGAGACCAGTAACTATCCTCCTTATACTAGCCAATGATCAGATACTAACTAACTATCCACTAACACTGCCAGAGATCAGTAACTATCCTCCTTATACTAGCCAATAATCAGATACTAAATATCCCATAACACTGCCAGAGACCGGTAACTATCCTGCATATACTAGCTAATAATCAGATACTAAATATCCCATAACCCAGCCAGAGATCAGTAACTATCCTCCTTATACTAGCCAATAATCAGTCAATAACTATCCACTAACACTGCCAGAGACCAGTAGCTATCCTCCTTATACTAGCTAATAATCAGATTCTAAATATCCCATAACACTGCCAGAGACCATTAAGTATCCTCCTTATACTAGCCAATAATCAGTCTCTAACTAACTGTCCACTAACACTGCCAGAGATCAGTAACTATCCTCCTTATACTAGCCAAAAATCAGATGCTAAATATCCCATAACACTGCCAGAGACCAGTAACTATCCTCCTTATACTAGCCAATAATCAGTCACTAACTATCCACTAACACTGCCAGAGACCAGTAACTATCCTCCTTATACTAGCCAATAATCAGATACTAACTATCCACTAACACTGCCAGAGACCAGTAACTATCCTCCTTATACTAGCCAATGATCAGATACTAACTAACTATCCACTAACACTGCCAGAGATCAGTAACTATCCTCCTTATACTAGCCAATAATCAGATACTAAATATCCCATAACACTGCCAGAGACCGGTAACTATCCTGCATATACTAGCTAATAATCAGATACTAAATATCCCATAACCCAGCCAGAGATCAGTAACTATCCTCCTTATACTAGCCAATAATCAGTCACTAACTATCCACTAACACTGCCAGAGACCAGTAGCTATCCTCCTTATACTAGCTAATAATCAGATTCTAAATATCCCATAACACTGCCAGAGACCAGTAAGTATCCTCCTTATACTAGCCAATAATCAGTCTCTAACTAACTGTCCACTAACACTGCCAGAGATCAGTAACTATCCTCCTTATACTAGCCAAAAATCAGATGCTAAATATCCCATAACACTGCCAGAGACCAGTAACTATCCTCCTTATACTAGCCAATAATCAGTCACTAACTATCCACTAACACTGCCAGAGACCAGTAACTATCCTCCTTATACTAGCCAATAATCAGATACTAACTATCCACTAACACTGCCAGAGACAAGTAACTATCCTCCTTATACTAGCCAATGATCAGATACTAACTAACTATCCACTAACACAGCCAGAGACCAGTAACTATCCTCCTTATACTAGCCAATAATCAGATACTAAATATCCCATAACACTGCCAGAGACCGGTAACTATCCTCCTTATACTAGCCAATAATCAGATACTAAATATCCCATAACACTGCCAGAGACCGGTAACTATCCTGCATATACTAGCTAATAATCAGATACTAAATATCCCATAACCCAGCCAGAGATCAGTAACTATCCTCCTTATACTAGCCAATAATCAGATACTAAATATCCCATAACACTGCCAGAGACCGGTAACTATCCTCCTTATACTAGCCAATAATCAGATACTAAATATCCCATAACACTGCCATAGACCGGTAACTATCCTGCATATACTAGCTAATAATCAGATACTAAATATCCCATAACCCAGCCAGAGATCAGTAACTATCCTTCTTATACTAGCCAATAATCAGATACTAAATATCCCATAACACTGCCAGAGACCGGTAACTATCCTGCATATACTAGCTAATAATCAGATACTAAATATCCCATAACCCAGCCAGAGATCAGTAACTATCCTCCTTATACTAGCCAATAATCAGTCACTAACTATCCACTAACACTGCCAGAGACCAGTAGCTATCCTCCTTATACTAGCTAATAATCAGATTCTAAATATCCCATAACACTGCCAGAGACCAGTAACTATCCTCCTTATACTAGCCAATAATCAGTCACTAACTATCCACTAACACTGCCAGAGACCAGTAACTATCCTCCTTATACTAGCCAATAATCAGATACTAACTATCCACTAACACTGCCAGAGACCAGTAACTATCCTCCTTATACTAGCCAATGATCAGATACTAACTAACTATCCACTAACACAGCCAGAGACCAGTAACTATCCTCCTTATACTAGCCAATAATCAGATACTAAATATCCCATAACACTGCCAGAGACCGGTAACTATCCTCCTTATACTAGCCAATAATCAGATACTAAATTTCCCATAACACTGCCAGAGACCGGTAACTATCCTGCATATACTAGCTAATAATCAGATACCAAATATCCCATAACCCAGCCAGAGATCAGTAACTATCCACCTTATACTAGCCAATAATCAGATACTAAATATCCCATAACACTGCCAGAGACCGGTAACTATCCTCCTTATACTAGCCAATAATCAGATACTAAATATCCCATAACACTGCCAGAGACCAGTAGCTATCCTCCTTATACTAGGTAATAATCAGATACTAAATATCCCATAACCCAGCCAGAGACCTGTAACTATCCTCCTTATACTAGCCAATAATCAGTCTCTAACTAACTGTCCACTAACACTGCCAGAGATCAGTAACTATCCTCCTTATACTAGCCAATAATCTGATACTAACTATCCACTAACACTGCCAGAGATCAGTAACTATCCTCCTTATACTAGCCAATAATCAGATACTAACTATCCACTAACAATGCCAGAGACCAGTAACTATCCTCCTTATACTAGCCAATGATCAGATACTAACTAACTATCCACTAACACTGCCAGAGATCAGTAGCTATCCTCCTTATACTAGCTAATAATCAGATACTAAATATCCCATAACACTGCCAGAGACCAGTAACTATCCTCCATATACTAGCTAATAATCAGATACTAAATATCCCATAACCCAGCCAGAGACCAGTAACTATCCTCCTTATACTACCCAATAATCAGATACTAACTATCCACTAACACTGCCAGAGACCAGTAATTATCCTCCTTATACTAGCCAATAATCAGTCTCTAATTAACTGTCCACTAACACTGCCAGAGATCAGTAACTATCCTCCTTATACTAGCCTAAAATCAGATGCTATATATCCCATAACACTGCCAGAGACCAGTAACTATCCTCCTTATACTACCCAATAATCAGATACTAAATATCCCATAACCCAGCCAGAGACCAGTAACTATCCTCCTTATACTAGCCAATAATCAGTCTCTAACTAACTGTCCACTAACACTGCCAGAGATCAGTAACTATCCTCCTTATACTAGCCAAAAATAAGATGCTAAATATCCCATAACACTGCCAGAGACCAGTAACTATCCTCCTTATACTAGCCAATAATCAGTCACTAACTATCCACTAACACTGCCAGAGACCAGTAACTATCCTCCTTATACTAGCCAATAATCAGATACTAACTATCCACTAACACTGCCAGAGACCAGTAACTATCCTCCTTATACTAGCCAATGATCAGATACTAACTAACTATCCACTAACACTGCCAGAGATCAGTAACTATCCTCCTTATACTAGCCAATAATCAGATACTAAATATCCCATAACACTGCCAGAGACCGGTAACTATCCTGCATATACTAGCTAATAATCAGATACTAAATATCCCATAACCCAGCCAGAGATCAGTAACTATCCTCCTTATACTAGCCAATAATCAGTCACTAACTATCCACTAACACTGCCAGAGACCAGTAGCTATCCTCCTTATACTAGCTAATAATCAGATTCTAAATATCCCATAACACTGCCAGAGACCAGTAAGTATCCTCCTTATACTAGCCAATAATCAGTCTCTAACTAACTGTCCACTAACACTGCCAGAGATCAGTAACTATCCTCCTTATACTAGCCAAAAATCAGATGCTAAATATCCCATAACACTGCCAGAGACCAGTAACTATCCTCCTTATACTAGCCAATAATCAGTCACTAACTATCCACTAACACTGCCAGAGACCAGTAACTATCCTCCTTATACTAGCCAATAATCAGATACTAACTATCCACTAACACTGCCAGAGACCAGTAACTATCCTCCTTATACTAGCCAATGATCAGATACTAACTAACTATCCACTAACACTGCCAGAGATCAGTAACTATCCTCCTTATACTAGCCAATAATCAGATACTAAATATCCCATAACACTGCCAGAGACCGGTAACTATCCTGCATATACTAGCTAATAATCAGATACTAAATATCCCATAACCCAGCCAGAGATCAGTAACTATCCTCCTTATACTAGCCAATAATCAGTCAATAACTATCCACTAACACTGCCAGAGACCAGTAGCTATCCTCCTTATACTAGCTAATAATCAGATTCTAAATATCCCATAACACTGCCAGAGACCATTAAGTATCCTCCTTATACTAGCCAATAATCAGTCTCTAACTAACTGTCCACTAACACTGCCAGAGATCAGTAACTATCCTCCTTATACTAGCCAAAAATCAGATGCTAAATATCCCATAACACTGCCAGAGACCAGTAACTATCCTCCTTATACTAGCCAATAATCAGTCACTAACTATCCACTAACACTGCCAGAGACCAGTAACTATCCTCCTTATACTAGCCAATAATCAGATACTAACTATCCACTAACACTGCCAGAGACCAGTAACTATCCTCCTTATACTAGCCAATGATCAGATACTAACTAACTATCCACTAACACTGCCAGAGATCAGTAACTATCCTCCTTATACTAGCCAATAATCAGATACTAAATATCCCATAACACTGCCAGAGACCGGTAACTATCCTGCATATACTAGCTAATAATCAGATACTAAATATCCCATAACCCAGCCAGAGATCAGTAACTATCCTCCTTATACTAGCCAATAATCAGTCACTAACTATCCACTAACACTGCCAGAGACCAGTAGCTATCCTCCTTATACTAGCTAATAATCAGATTCTAAATATCCCATAACACTGCCAGAGACCAGTAAGTATCCTCCTTATACTAGCCAATAATCAGTCTCTAACTAACTGTCCACTAACACTGCCAGAGATCAGTAACTATCCTCCTTATACTAGCCAAAAATCAGATGCTAAATATCCCATAACACTGCCAGAGACCAGTAACTATCCTCCTTATACTAGCCAATAATCAGTCACTAACTATCCACTAACACTGCCAGAGACCAGTAACTATCCTCCTTATACTAGCCAATAATCAGATACTAACTATCCACTAACACTGCCAGAGACAAGTAACTATCCTCCTTATACTAGCCAATGATCAGATACTAACTAACTATCCACTAACACAGCCAGAGACCAGTAACTATCCTCCTTATACTAGCCAATAATCAGATACTAAATATCCCATAACACTGCCAGAGACCGGTAACTATCCTCCTTATACTAGCCAATAATCAGATACTAAATATCCCATAACACTGCCAGAGACCGGTAACTATCCTGCATATACTAGCTAATAATCAGATACTAAATATCCCATAATCCAGCCAGAGATCAGTAACTATCCTCCTTATACTAGCCAATAATCAGATACTAAATATCCCATAACACTGCCAGAGACCGGTAACTATCCTCCTTATACTAGCCAATAATCAGATACTAAATATCCCATAACACTGCCATAGACCGGTAACTATCCTGCATATACTAGCTAATAATCAGATACTAAATATCCCATAACCCAGCCAGAGATCAGTAACTATCCTCCTTATACTAGCCAATAATCAGATACTAAATATCCCATAACACTGCCAGAGACCGGTAACTATCCTGCATATACTAGCTAATAATCAGATACTAAATATCCCATAACCCAGCCAGAGATCAGTAACTATCCTCCTTATACTAGCCAATAATCAGTCACTAACTATCCACTAACACTGCCAGAGACCAGTAGCTATCCTCCTTATACTAGCTAATAATCAGATTCTAAATATCCCATAACACTGCCAGAGACCAGTAACTATCCTCCTTATACTAGCCAATAATCAGTCACTAACTATCCACTAACACTGCCAGAGACCAGTAACTATCCTCCTTATACTAGCCAATAATCAGATACTAACTATCCACTAACACTGCCAGAGACCAGTAACTATCCTCCTTATACTAGCCAATGATCAGATACTAACTAACTATCCACTAACACAGCCAGAGACCAGTAACTATCCTCCTTATACTAGCCAATAATCAGATACTAAATATCCCATAACACTGCCAGAGACCGGTAACTATCCTCCTTATACTAGCCAATAATCAGATACTAAATTTCCCATAACACTGCCAGAGACCGGTAACTATCCTGCATATACTAGCTAATAATCAGATACCAAATATCCCATAACCCAGCCAGAGATCAGTAACTATCCTCCTTATACTAGCCAATAATCAGATACTAAATATCCCATAACACTGCCAGAGACCGGTAACTATCCTCCTTATACTAGCCAATAATCAGATACTAAATATCCCATAACACTGCCAGAGACCAGTAGCTATCCTCCTTATACTAGGTAATAATCAGATACTAAATATCCCATAACCCAGCCAGAGACCTGTAACTATCCTCCTTATACTAGCCAATAATCAGTCTCTAACTAACTGTCCACTAACACTGCCAGAGATCAGTAACTATCCTCCTTATACTAGCCAATAATCTGATACTAACTATCCACTAACACTGCCAGAGATCAGTAACTATCCTCCTTATACTAGCCAATAATCAGATACTAACTATCCACTAACAATGCCAGAGACCAGTAACTATCCTCCTTATACTAGCCAATGATCAGATACTAACTAACTATCCACTAACACTGCCAGAGATCAGTAGCTATCCTCCTTATACTAGCTAATAATCAGATACTAAATATCCCATAACACTGCCAGAGACCAGTAACTATCCTCCATATACTAGCTAATAATCAGATACTAAATATCCCATAACCCAGCCAGAGACCAGTAACTATCCTCCTTATACTACCCAATAATCAGATACTAACTATCCACTAACACTGCCAGAGACCAGTAATTATCCTCCTTATACTAGCCAATAATCAGTCTCTAATTAACTGTCCACTAACACTGCCAGAGATCAGTAACTATCCTCCTTATACTAGCCTAAAATCAGATGCTATATATCCCATAACACTGCCAGAGACCAGTAACTATCCTCCTTATACTACCCAATAATCAGATACTAAATATCCCATAACCCAGCCAGAGACCAGTAACTATCCTCCTTATACTAGCCAATAATCAGTCTCTAACTAACTATCCACTAACACTGCCAGAGACCAGTAACTATCCTCCTTATACTAGCCAATAATCAGATACTAACTATCCACTAACACTGCCAGAGACCAGTAACTATCCTCCTTATACTAGCCAATGATCAGATACTAACTAACTATCCACTAACACTGCCAGAGATCAGTAACTATCCTCCTTATACTAGCCAATAATCAGATACTAAATATCCCATAACACTGCCAGAGACCGGTAACTATCCTGCATATACTAGCTAATAATCAGATACTAAATATCCCATAACCCAGCCAGAGATCAGTAACTATCCTCCTTATACTAGCCAATAATCAGTCACTAACTATCCACTAACACTGCCAGAGACCAGTAGCTATCCTCCTTATACTAGCTAATAATCAGATTCTAAATATCCCATAACACTGCCAGAGACCAGTAAGTATCCTCCTTATACTAGCCAATAATCAGTCTCTAACTAACTGTCCACTAACACTGCCAGAGATCAGTAACTATCCTCCTTATACTAGCCAAAAATCAGATGCTAAATATCCCATAACACTGCCAGAGACCAGTAACTATCCTCCTTATACTAGCCAATAATCAGTCACTAACTATCCACTAACACTGCCAGAGACCAGTAACTATCCTCCTTATACTAGCCAATAATCAGATACTAACTATCCACTAACACTGCCAGAGACCAGTAACTATCCTCCTTATACTAGCCAATGATCAGATACTAACTAACTATCCACTAACACTGCCAGAGATCAGTAACTATCCTCCTTATACTAGCCAATAATCAGATTCTAAATATCCCATAACACTGCCAGAGACCGGTAACTATCCTGCATATACTAGCTAATAATCAGATACTAAATATCCCATAACCCAGCCAGAGATCAGTAACTATCCTCCTTATACTAGCCAATAATCAGTCACTAACTATCCACTAACACTGCCAGAGACCAGTAGCTATCCTCCTTATACTAGCTAATAATCAGATTCTAAATATCCCATAACACTGCCAGAGACCAGTAAGTATCCTCCTTATACTAGCCAATAATCAGTCTCTAACTAACTGTCCACTAACACTGCCAGAGATCAGTAACTATCCTCCTTATACTAGCCAAAAATCAGATGCTAAATATCCCATAACACTGCCAGAGACCAGTAACTATCCTCCTTATACTAGCCAATAATCAGTCACTAACTATCCACTAACACTGCCAGAGACCAGTAACTATCCTCCTTATACTAGCCAATAATCAAATACTAACTATCCACTAACACTGCCAGAGACCAGTAACTATCCTCCTTATACTAGCCAATGATCAGATACTAACTAACTATCCACTAACACAGCCAGAGACCAGTAACTATCCTCCTTATACTAGCCAATAATCAGATACTAAATATCCCATAACACTGCCAGAGACCGGTAACTATCCTCCTTATACTAGCCAATAATCAGATACTAAATATCCCATAACACTGCCAGAGACCGGTAACTATCCTGCATATACTAGCTAATAATCAGATACTAAATATCCCATAACCCAGCCAGAGATCAGTAACTATCCTCCTTATACTAGCCAATAATCAGATACTAAATATCCCATAACACTGCCAGAGACCGGTAACTATCCTGCATATACTAGCTAATAATCAGATACTAAATATCCCATAACCCAGCCAGAGATCAGTAACTATCCTCCTTATACTAGCCAATAATCAGATACTAAATATCCCATAACACTGCCAGAGACCGGTAACTATCCTGCATATACTAGCTAATAATCAGATTCTAAATATCCCATAACACTGCCAGAGACCAGTAAGTATCCTCCTTATACTAGCCAATAATCAGTCACTAACTATCCACTAACCCAGTCAGAGAGCAGTAACTATCCTACTAATACTAGCCAATAATTAGATACTAACTATTCACTAACCCAGCCAAACACCAGTAATTATCCTCTTTATACTAGCCAATAATCAGATACTAACTATAAACTAACCCAGCCAGAGACCAGTAACTTTCCTCCTTATGCTAACCAATAATCATTCACTAACCTAACAACCTCCTATCCAAGCAAGGGGATCACTAGTTCAAATCCCAACGCCGGAAGACCAGCACCAGTGAAGATCCCGACTGCGCTAAAGGTAAGTACTAACTAACCTAACCCCCCCTAACCCTAACCCTCCTTTAGGGGTGCCTAACCCTAACCTACCTCCCTAGTGCCTAACCCTAATACCCCTCTAAGTGCCTAAACCTAACCCCGCCTTCCCCGCTGCCTAGACCTAACCCTCCCGGGGGGTGCCTGACCCTAACCTCACCCCCCCTCCCCGCGGCTGTCCGCACCTGGCTTACCTTCGATTGTAGGTAAAATGACAGGCAACAGATTTCAACGCATATCATTAGACCCTTGCCGGGATTAGACAGTCGGGATGCCGACGGTTGGCATTTAGACCGTCGGCATCCCGACTGCATACCCCATGCAAGTTATCAAGTATTACCCACCAAATAACCCAGTCAGAGACCACTCTGGTAAAAAAAAAATAAAAACAGTATTTGCTGTGTGCTGCAAGCCTGGACCCGGGTAATCTATACCCCCCACCACCCCCTCTCTTAAGGATCCCACTCTGGTAAAAATTGTGGCTACTATGGGCTAACGTCATTTGGAGTCAAGCTCAGTCGAACTCAGTAGAGCTCACAGTATAGCAGCCCACCAAGAAACCTATGGGGGCTGCTTGTGTGAATGAAAATGGGGGACTGCAGTAGATATCTGAGATATTTGCTGCATTCCCCCCTAGATATATTTTGGGAATGCTAGAAATTTGGGGAATATCACCCGAAAACTGGTGTTTTCAGAGGAACATCCCGCAAATTCCAATTGATAAATAGGCCCCTAAGATTTTCAATAACGCCACAAATCTCAAATGTGTGGGTGTGGATAATCCGAGTGACTTGGAAGGTAAAATCGTCAGAGATGTTAGGCAACGTGTAGCGGTTTTGAAAATACCACAAATCCGGCAGGATGGAAAATTTACTCCCTGGAATTTCCAAGCTCGGACAATGGGACTAAAAGTGTGTAAGTTCCAAGACTAATGTACAGTCCCTAACATGGTTCATTTTAACCTGTATTCCAGACAGTTAGACTGCATAGTGGATAATATCAAACTAGCACAGGCAATATCTCTAATTCTGTTCCACAAGCCGAGTCACAACATTGTTGCATTATTTACTTATCACCCAAAGAGCAAATAGTCGGGTGAAAAATTTCTGTGAGAGATCCGCAGTGTCTGCTGTCAGTGTCGCTACTTACGGCCAGCTGCAGTTTGGTGCACATTCAGAGAAGACAAATGAATTGTGTATATGTAGAATGTTTTCCAAGTCATTTGAATTGTCTGTGATTACAATGAGAGCGATGGGGAAGCAGGCGCTTTAAGTCCTTTGTTATCGCACAGCTTAAATTAAAATTGTTGACAAAACTGCAGGAGAAATTCCTGACTTCATTCCGGATGACATGAATGGGGAGTGCTGGGTGAATCAGGACTATTGTTGTATGCGTCACACTTGATAATAAACTCAGCAGAACCAGTTATTGGATGACACCTACAGCACCAGGAGTAAGTTGCAATGGCCGTTTACCTCATACTAGCAGACTGCAGAGAACGTGCAGAGATTAAGGAGCTCAGGTGTAATATAAATGGTTTTGGTGCATAATTCTATGCAGCCATCCATTTATATTAATATTGCTTAAGTTTGTATTAAATCAATAGAGTTTTACCATATTTCGTGGCTCATTATTGTCTGTTTTTGGTGTGTAGGATACACACGTCCATACAGTGCTTAAAAACTAGGGGTGTGCGCCGGCCACTTTTCGTGTTTTGTGTTTTGGTTTTGGATCTGGATCTTTCTTCGTGTTTTGGATCTGGATTGGTTTTGCCAACACCACCCTTCCGTATTTTGGGTTCTGGATTTTGTGTTTCGGATCTGTATTTTTTGGGGGAAAAAAGAAACAAAACAGCTAAAATCACAGAATTTGTGGGTTTTTCTGCTCCTATGCTATTATTAACCTCAATAACATTAATTTCCACTCATTTCCAGTCTATTCTGAACACCTCACACCTCACAAAATTGTTTTTAGTCCAAAAGGTTGCAGCGGATAACTGACAGATATGTTGGTGTTAGACGTGCGTCCGGTATCCGCCATTAGTGCAGTGGAATTTAGACAATTGATGGAGGTAGTGTGTCCCCGGTACCAAATCCCATCTAGATTCCACTTCACTAGGCAGGCGATACCGAGAATGTACAGAGACGTCAGAAAAAGTGTCCTCAGTGTCCTAAAAAATGCGGTTGTACCCAAAGTCCACTTAACCACGGACCTGTGGACAAGTGGAACAGGGCAGACTAAGGACTAAGACTGGGATGATGAACGACTCTCAGTAGCAACAGCAGCAGCGGCAGCAGTAGGCGTAGCAATGCAGGATCCTCCTGAGGAAGCCCGGATAGGAGAGTCAGTCATGCCAGTGACATGGCCTGCAGGACTACTTCCGATCCTGACTGAGGAGGAAATTGATGAGGAGGGAGTTGACAGTGTGGTTTGCAGGCGCTTGGATACAACAGGAAAAAGGGATTTAGGTGTCCCTGGACTGCTTACGGTCTTAGCCACAGTTTCTGAACTTGACAGTAACTTTTTATGAATGCGCTGCAGGTGACGTGTAAGGGAGGATGTTTCTAGGTGGTTAACGTCCCTACCCCTACTTATTCCACCTTTACATATTGTAAGACAGTTGTCCGGATTTGGACAGAAATATTTCCAGACCAAAGAAGTGGAATGTTTGGTTTTCTGCCCAGGCATGAACGTGATGGGTTTTTTCATATCACGGATGACAACTGTCTCCCCTGGTGCCTTATTTAAACAAACCACATCAGCATCAGAATCCTCCTCGTCAACTTCCTCATCAGCACCAGTTACACCAATATCCTCATCTTGTTGTACTTCAATAGTTACATCTTTAATTTGAATATCAGCAAGTGGACTGTGGGTGCTCCTTCCAGCACTTGCAGAGGGCGTGCAAATGGTGGAAGGAGCCACCTCTTCCTGTCCAGTGTTGGGAAGGTCAGGCATTGCAACCGTCGCCACACTTGGGGCCTCATTCAGAGGCGGTCATAGGATGCAAGTGGTTGCTCAGAAACAGGGCGGCCGCTTGCATCCTGAACGGCCGCCTCCATTTCGGTCGTTTGGCTGTGGGTTAACACCCACAGCTCTAACGACCGCTAAGGGAGATGGTCGCGATGGTCAAGACCATTGCTACCATCGGGGCTTACGACGAGACCCTAGGGTAGGGTCTCGTCAACCTTAAGCCCCAGGGAGCTTCCTGCTCTGTTTTTAGCAGGAAGCTCCCCACTGACATCACTGATGATGTCAGTGGGGACGCCCACAAAATGGCAAGCGTTCTGAAAGGAATGCCTCCGTTTGGCCGGGCACGCACCCTGCCCGCCCAGCAAACGGAGCGAGCTGTCAATCAACATCGACAGCTCGCTCCGTCTGCTTCGAGCCCGCTAATGACGGGTGATTTGTGATATCTTCTTACAATTAGAAGGCACAGTTCTTTGCTGTGCTTTTGTCAGCTTAACTCATTTGATTTTTGTAGCGGTAGGAGGGCTTCCATCGTCATGTGAACCTGAACCACTAGTCATGAACATAGGGGAGGACCTTAGCCGTTCCTTGCCACTCCGTGCGTAAATGGCATATTGGCAAGTTTACGTTTCTCCTCTGACGATTTAAATTTATTTTTTAAGGTCATTTTCCTGAACTTTGCCATTTGGGATTTTATATGCCCTCTACTATGACATTGGGCATCGGCCTTGGCAGATGACGTTAATGGCATGTTATCGTCTATGTCATGACTAGTGGCAGCAGCTTCAGCACTAGGAGGAAGTGGTTCTTGATCTTTCCCTGTTTAATTTTTATGAGACAAAATTTTGTCCTCCATTTAAGTGATATTGATGCACGTGCGGCTAAGGCGCACACAAACACAGAAAAAGATTTTTTTTTTTTCAGGCACTTTGGGGGTTACACCACCCTTCAACAGATGAGCCAGCAAGCCCTTGACTTATGACACAGGTGCACGCTAAGCGCTACTTTATTGATGCACGTGCGGCTACAGCGCACACAGGGCCTGATTCAGACCCGGGCGCAAGTGCCGAGCGCTCGCAACCGGGTCGATGGTGGCCCACAGTGCATGCACACGATGAAGCCGGCTCCGTCGTGCGCATGCGCGAGACCCGGCTAGCGACGGGCACTCCGTCGCTCCAGGTCTTGCGCCAAAGGGGGAGAGCTGTCGATGTTGAGTGACAGTTCATCCCATTTGGTGGGCGGGCTGGGGGGGTGGCTGCCCAAATGGAGGCATACCCATGAGAACGCCTGCCATTTGGGGGTGGCTCCACTGACATCACTTGTGATGTCAGTGGAGAGCTTCCGGCTCTGCTAGAGCCGAAAGCCCTTTGGGGCTTGCGATGGGCGAGACCCTACCACAAGGGTCTCGTCGCAAGCCCAATGGTCACCCACAGCTATGCGAGTGGCCAAGAGGCCGCTCCAAAAAAAAAAAAAACCCGGCCCTGATTCAGAGCAAGCGCCCTGTCAGAGCGAGCAGCTCTGAATCTGGCCCACAATTCTCAAACACAGAAAAAAATATTTTTTTATTTTTTTTGGAGTGCACTTTGGGGATTACACCACCCTTTAACAGACGAGTCAGCCGGCCCTTGATTTATGACACAGGTGCACGCTTGGCGCTACTTTGTTGATGCACGTGCGGCTACAGCGCACACAATAAACAAACACAGAAAAAAATATTTTTGATTTTTTTGGAGTGCACTTTGGGGGTTACAGCACCCTTTAACAGACGAGCCAGCTGGCCCTTTACATATGACATAGGCGCATGCTTGACGCTGCTACTTTGTTGATGCACGTGCGGCTACAGCGCACACAAGTCACAAACACAGAAAAGAAGAATTTTTTATTTTTTTGGGAGTGCACTTTGGGGGTTACACCACCCTTTAACAGACGAGCCAGCCGGCCCTTTACTTATGACACAGACGCACACTTGTTGCTGCTACTTTGCTGATGCAAGTGCGGCTACAGCGCACACAATTCACAAACACAGAAAAAAATATTTTTTAATTTTTTTTGGAGTGCACTTTGGGGGTTTTGGGGTCCCATAAAGCAGAGCACGCCAGCCTGGGAGGACTGACATGGGGCGGCGGCGGGAGCAGTAGCCGGAACCGGAGCGTGGATTTAGGTAAGTGTATTGTTTTATTTTTTTTTCTTGTATTTGTCTGCACTATTCAGAGTGGGGGGACTACTACTGGGGGCACTACTGGGGTGTTTACTACTGGGGGCACTGCATCTGGAGGGGGGACCTCTACTGGGAGCACTACTGGGGGGACAACTACTGGGAGCACTGCATCTGGAGGGGGACCTCTACTGGGGGCACTACTTGGGGGGGACTACTACTGGGGGCTCTGCATCTGGAGGGGGACCTCTACTGGGGGCACCACTGGGGGGGACTACTACTGGGGGCTCTGCATCTGGAGGGGGGACCTTTACTGGGGGCACTACTGGGGAGGGACTACAACTGGGGGCACTGCATCTGGAGGGGGGATTCCTACTGGGGGTACTACTGGGGGGGACTTCTACTGGGGGCACTGCATTGGGAGGGGGACCTCTACTGGTGGCACTACAGGGGGGGACTACTACTGGGGGCACTGCATTGGGAGGGGGGACCTCTACTGGGGACTACTACTGGGGGGCTACAAATGGGGAGACTATATAAGGGGCTTACTACTAGGGGCACTGCACTGGGGGGAACACTTCTGGGGGCACTACATTGGGAGGATCTGGACCACTACAGGGGGCACTGTATAAGGGGCACTGGATAGGGGGGATCACTACTGGGGGCCTGCATAAGGGGGACCGCTACTGGGGGCACTGCATAGGGGGAACTACTACTGGGGGCACTATATAAAGGGCACTGCATAAAGGGCACTGCATAGGGGTACCACTACTGGGGGCACTGCATGGGGGGGAGTATTACTGGGGGCACTATAGAAGGGGCACTGCTTAAGGGGACCACTACTGGGGGCATTTTATAAGGGGAACTAATGGGGGCTGCATAAGGGACTCCACAGCTGGCGGTACTGTATAAGGGGCATTACTAGGGGCCTGCATAAGAAGGACCACTACTGGGGACATTGCATACTGGGGGTACTATATAAGGGGCACTACTGGGGTTAAGGTGCATATGGAAACTAATGTTCAGAGAGACGATAACGGGGTGTGTCATGTTGACACGACCCATTTTTAAGTGACCACGCCCCCATTTTTTTGCCACGCGCGCCTTTGGCGCCTGCACATGGGGTGAGGGGGGCTCCATTTTGAAATTTGGTCATGCAAACTGGCCAGGATGCACTATCCATACACAATGCACTATCCATACTCTATGCTCTATCCATACACTTTACACTATCCATACACAATGCGTTCAGTGCTGTATCATCAGACAGGTGAGAACAAATGTAACATGAAGAACTTTTATTTGGAGGGAAGGGGCTGGGGGGGGACATGGACTTCTATCATGCCCAAAACTTTCCCTTCCATGACAATCCCTGTACATGATCTGATTAATGTTGCTGTCGTAAACAACTGTTAATTGCACATTAGGAACTGGTAAACAAAATTCCAGAACGGCTACTCCACAAGGTCGCCAATCTAAGATATCCAGAAATGATCTTCTGATAAGTAATTATGCAGCAATTGAGCAGGGTGTCTGCAGACTACATCAGCTTGTCAACAGGTCACATTCTTCTACTAGAGATAGGTATATTAATAATAATTTGCCATGGCATGTTAGTGTCCACCGAGTCACGAGTCACGCTGATTCAATAATTCCACAAACTTGCAGCCACCACCTCCTCTGCATAATTCCTTCTTGTCACCTGGAATTGTAAGATTTGCACAACCCTTTGCTGAATATGATTAACCCCAAAGTAATTGACAGCATACTGCATGGTCTAGGAATCACCTCGATAGTCACTGAATAATTAAATATCTGTGATAATAAGCCCCGCCCCACCCTGTGTTGCTGTTACGTGGATGTTATTCTCGGCCTCAGGTCGGCGAGTGTCATACAATGCTGACTTCCTGGGCACAGGTTCCCACCGATGCTTATCATGTGTAAATAATTGGCGCTACCGATGAATGATGAGAGTCATAGTTTAGTGACCCGCACTCCTGAGCTATTTAGGGCCATCATTTACACTCTGTAACAGGGAAAGCTGGTGTGATGTGGCTGCTGGGCCTTACAGTGACTCAGACTTGCTACAATAACAGGTTATGAGTGGGATGGAATGTGGAATTAGTATTTCAAAATTAGCAGGCAGCAGTGTGTCTCAGCTGTCCTTACAGTATTTAATTTCCTAAATCTGCTTTGTGATTGATATATTATGTACAGAGAGATCCGTCACCCAGCAAACATACAGACAACTACTTATATTGTACTGTATGGGTTGGGTATGGATTGCCGGTGGTTGGGATGCCGAATCCCGGCACCCATAGGTAAGTATGCTAGCACTAACCCTAACCCTCTCAACCCGGTGCCTAAACCTAACCTCCCGCTCCCCGCACCCTAAACATAACCCTCCCCCCCCGGTGCCTAACCCTAACCCTCCCCTAACTGTCGATACTTACCTTCGGGATGCAGGCGGTCGGGATACTGGTACCAGATATCGACGCTGTCGGGATTTCAGTGCCGGTATTTACACCATTGGCATCCCACACGTCAGGATGCTGACTACATCCCGTACTGTATATGGCAGATAAGAACCAAATATGTCACAGGAGGAATCCCCAAACCTATTGGCCACTGAGGACTTGGCTCTGTATGGTACTCTCTTACATTGCCCACTAGGGACTTGGCTCTGTATGGTACTCTCTTACATTAGCCACTGAGGACTTGGCTCTGTATGGTACTCTCTTACATTAGCCACTGAGGACTTGGCTCTGTATGGTACTCACTTACATTAGCCACTGAGGACTTGGCTCTGTAAGGTACTCTCTTACATTGGCCACTGAGGACTTGACTCTGTAAGGTACTCTCTTACATTGGCCACTGAGGACTTGGCTCTTTGTATGTTACACTGGCCACTAATGACTAGGGGCATGATTCAGATCCAGTCGCTATGAGGGTACGCTCGCATGATGCATATGCAAATATTTGAAAGTGACGCGGCAGGAAGCGATCGCTCGCAAAGGTATAAGCACGCCCATAGTACTTGTACTAGTGTTCACTTTGTGTATGCAGACTCCCCTCAGCGTATGCAGAGATGCCCACTGCCCCACGTCATCTCCTGGAAGTTTATGAAAACATTGGTACATCGACCACTATCGGATGTGAACGCAGTGCTTGTGGTAGCTTTTTTTTACTGCAAGCATTGCGAGGAAAACAGAGGAAAAAAATGGCTGGTGACGTGTACTATGACACTGCCTGTTAATTATGCACGCCTCTAAAACGGCGTCGAAACACTCGGGCACGCCTGCGTTCGCATCTCCAACCCCCCGTTTTTACTGGACTGCCCCTGTTACCTCCCACAAACGGCCTCTCCTGTCACACACTCTGCTGAGCTGGTTTTGCTGGGCGAGCGAGGGATCTGCAAACGTAGAGTGTAGTTCGCGCATGTGCACTGCCCTGAATCAGGCCCTAGGTTCTGTACAGTATGGTACTCTTGTACAGTGTCCATTGGGGACTGGGCTCTGTATGTAACACTGGCCACTAGTGACTAGGCTCTATATAGTATGGTACGCTTGTACAGTGACCATTGGGGACTGGGCTCTGTATGTTACACTGGCCATTAGTGACTAGGCTCTGTACAGTATAGTACTCTTGTACAGTGACCATTGGGGACTGGGCTCTGTATGTTACACTGGCCACTAGTGACTAGGCTCTATACAGTATGGTTCTCTTGTATAGTGACCATTGGGGACTGGGCTCTGTATGTTACACTGGCCACTAGGGACTTGGCTCTGCACAGTATGGTTCTCTTGTATAGTGACCATTGTGAACTGGGTTCTGTATGATACACTGGCTACTAGGGACTTGGCTGTGTATGGTATGCCTGTACATGATCCATAGGTGACTGAACTCTGTTAGTTACAATGGCCACTAGGCCCTTGGCCCTGTATTTTACTCTTGTACACTGATTAATGGGGACTAGGTTCTGTATGTTACATTGGCGACTAGGGACTTGGCTCTGTATGTCACTCTTGTACACTGATTAATGGGGACTAGGGGCCTGATTCAGACCCACTCGCGAGCTGCTGTCCGCTCGCAAGTGGGTCGATGTTATGGACTGAGCATGCGCACGACGGAGGGAGCTCCGTCGTGCGCATGCGCCAGACGCGACGAGCGAAGGAAAGTCCTTCGCTCGTTGTGTCCGATCAAAGGGGGTATGCTGTCAATGTTGATTGACAGCACGCCCCCTTTGGTGGGCGTGCCGGGGGCGTGCCTCCCTGATGGGGGCGTTCCCACGGGAACGCCTCCCGTCAGAAGCCGGCCCACTGACATCACTAGTGATGTCAGTGGGAGTGATTTTGGCTCTGATAGAGCCAAAATCACTCCGGAGCTTGCGGTTGAAAACCTCAACCGCAGGCTCCGGCTCGCAAATTCGATGGTCTCGACCATCGCGACCATCACAATGCACGCTCGTATAGCCTGTGGGTGGTGACCCACAGCTATACGAGCGTCCAGGAGGACGCTCCATGAAAATGGAGCCCGGCCCTCATTCAGAGCGTGCGCTCTGCTCAGAGCGCACGGCTCTGAATGAGGGCCTAGGTTTTGTATGTTACATTGGCCACTAGGGACTTGTCCTGTATGTTACTCTTGTTCCCTGATTAATGGAGACTAGGTTCTGTATTTTACATTGACCACTAGGCACTAGGCCCTGTATGTTACTCTTGTACACTGATTATCGGGGACTAGGTTCTGTATGTTACACCGGCCACTAGAGATTTGGCTCTTTTTATGGTACTTATACACTGAGCACCAAGGACAGGCTTCTAGGGTCTTGGCTCTGTACACTATGGTATCCTTGTGCACTGACCATTGGGGACTGGGCTCTGTATTATACACTGGTCACTAGGGACTTGGATGTGCATGGTGTTCCTGGGCCATCGGGGTCTGGGCTCTGTATATCACACAGGTCACTAGGGACTTCGCTTAGTATGATATTCTTCTTTTTCACTGACAATCTGGGACTCGGCTCTGTATGTTACACACACATACAAATGATGATATGTGCATCTTGCCCACTGCTTTATCACTGAATTAATATCTCATAAACAACTTTGAATGTTGGCATGTCTGGGTTATGTATAGAGAATATGTTGTAGTCTTTAATCTAGATACTCTATGGGCGGAATTCCATTGATTCCTGCCCCCATCGTGCCCAACGGAGCTATTCTATTCTTGCTCCTGTCGGGCACGATCAGCTGCCAGCGCTACATTTCAGCTCGCAGCCCCTGGGGGATGAGAGCTGAAATGTGCGAAAAGTGACATGTTTGGGCGCCCAAACATCACTTTTTGCGATCGCGCCCAGCACTTTGGTCGGGTTTAACTGCTTTACGCGGCTAAACCTGACCACTTTGGGCGCGATCAGCACGAAAATCTAGAACAATTGCATTGCGGCCCGCGATCTCCTGTCACCTTTAGACGGGAGATACGGGCCGCGAAAACAATTGAATTCTGCCCTATGTGTCGTCTCTCTGCACACAATAAAAGCTCTGTAAAGACATTTATGCTCTAAACTCAACGAATATTCAGGCTGAACTTATCCCCACATTATCTGGCAACCTGGACTTATCCATGGTGCTGCCTACATGTTTTGTTGTGCCAGAAACACTGTTCTGATAGGAGGAGATCAGCTCCATTGTCAGCTGTGATGAATGTCTGCGGCTTCATTGTAGCATTGAGTTATTTGGCTCCCAGCATTTATCAGATAAATACACTTTCTTCCTGAATGCTCTGGGACAGCTGCCATTTTATACCTTTCAACACTTAGATTTAATTACTACTAATGACCTATTTGGAGGTAAGAGACAATTTCCTCTCCGTCAGCTTCTTGGTAGTGAGTCACAGCTCTGCGTTTCCTCCGTAGCTTCTTCCTGAGACCTTTTCCATAGATCTGTGGACATGAGGACCTCAATCCTAACAAGGTGTGTTCACATAAGAGGGAATTAGCTCTCATACATGTCCTCCTTTTCCAGGGAAAACTGCCAGGTTTGCAAATTGTGTGTACAATTAAATATAATAGAATGCTGACATGTATTTCACCTGGGAAATATAGTTAGATTTATTACCTACTGAGAATCCTTCAGATGATCCTCTTCACGGGCAGCAATAGATAATAGCAACAGCGACCCCACCGGTTCTAACAACCGTATTGTAGCAGAGATACATTGTAACTGTCAGGATTCTGGAATCTTGCAGGCTCAGGTCAGGGTCCTTAGGGCTGGCCTCCTTTTCAGAAGAGTGTATAAAGCTGGGTGGTTTTAGGAGACTCCTCCTCATGCAGACCTGTTACTACAGTGCGGATGTGAAGGAATGCTGAGAAGAGATGTAGTAGCCAACTAGGGGGTCTATGTACTAAGCCTTGAAGGGGGATAAAGTACCAATCATTCAGCTCCTAACTGTCATTTTTCAAACACAGCTTGTAAAGTGACTGTCAGGAGCTGATTGGCTTGTACTTTATCTCCATCCACTTTATCTCTCTCCAAGGCTTAGTACATAGACCCCTATGAGACCTGTAGACAGATGTTAGAAAAGGCTAGCTGGGTATCTTGGAACTGGAGCGTCCTGGTACTGTAGGCTGAAGTGGTAGGCTGGTAGGCTGATGGCGGGTACCCTGGCAGATTGAGCCATATGGATATAAACAGGTACAGTAGCTCCTTTGCCAATTGAAGAGGACAGCTGAAGACAGATGGCATCTTTGGAGACAGATACTGGAACAGCGGCAAACACAGCCTGGAGCCAGGCAGAGTTTCTCTGGGTAGAGATGTTGCTTTGGCATCCATTAGTGAGAAAGTTCAATTTAAGTAGGGCACACTAAGCTCCATTAGGCTGAGTGGCCACGTGATCAAAGCAAGCTGGAATTCGGTTGGTTGGAGACTGTCAGGTGACTCACACCAAGAACCGATTCCCATGCACCTGAGATACGGGAACCACCAGGAGAGAGACCCTGACTCTGAAATGGCGGATCAGCCCCTCCTCACAGAGGCACCAAATCAGCCTGGACAGACCAGGATGACACTCAGGAGACAAAGATGATTTGGGTAACGGGAACTCAGTCCCTGATGTATGGCATTAACAAAACAAAGGTAGGAATGGCCTACAGCACCATATCTGGGGAGACAGAAAATCGGGGGTGGCTCTCTGCTTCTTGTTTCAACGTTATCACATCTTATGATTAGAGATGTGCGGGTCTGGATTTCAGAAATCCAAACACACCCGAATTTAGGGTTTCCGAGTAGAACTGGGTCAAGGTTGGGATTCACTTTTGCAACCCGGTTCGAATTGAGTCCTGGTTCAGATCCGTTGACGGTTTGGAGCTCGGATTTAAAAACCAAACTCGGGTTTTGAATTTTGACAGTTTTTTATTGAATTTTATCATTTTTTAAATTGATTTTTATTGATTTTTGTCTGAATCCAAAACACGAAAATGAATTCAGATCCAAAACACGGGGGTCCGCTCATATCTCTACTATGAAGTAATAACAGTGACTGGACATATACCTCACTGTCAGAAAGCATTATTTGTTTTATTTAAATTATCGGCTTTAGGGGGGAAAAATACAAATTGATTGAGAATTAGGTCAAGACCATCTTTATACACTGGAGAGGTGATCAGCAGAGCACTGGCAGCGGCTGCAGTGATCAAGATTACTCGATCCGTGATCTTACAGACAGAACAGTGGGCAGTGTGAGGGATTATGACAGAAAGGCTTCATCATCCAATTGTGGGTGAACGAGATTCTGGGCCGAGCATGGGACAGAGGACCTCATTCAGAGTCAGTCGTAAGCGGCCGCTCGGTCGTACCCAGCGATGTTCGCAAAACAGTGCATGCGTAAGTTTCGTAATGTGCGTGCAAAAACTAGCTGTTGCTATCGGAAATTTCTCTCTCCTTCAACTTGTCCAGGTCGTTAGTTTGAGTGACAGGATGAGGCATTTGTGGATGGTAACAGGGGAAGGTGCTTGTGAATGGGGGAGTGGAGATCCAAATGCAGGCGTGGCTGACTATGCAAACAGCGTTTTATGGGAGTGCATAATTACCTAAGTAGTGTCATGGCACATGTGATATGGGAGGTTTTTATACTGACTTGATCGTAGTGCTTAAAAGAGGTTATGGTCCACCTTAAGCTCTACGACAAGCTCCGATGGTTTCCGATGGTCTCGATTAATCCTTATATGCCCGGAGATGATGTATATTGCGAACGAGAAGGGGGCGTGTTTTTAGTCTTACGGCCACATCCTCCCCTCGCTCATCCAGCTAACGATCCCATCTTAACAACGCAACTTGTGAGCGCTTCATTTGCATATCCGGCCCCTTTTCCATTACGACCGAGCGGCCACAACGACAGACTCTGAATGAGGTCCAGAGTTTTGAAGCAAAGTCATGAGTAGCTGCACAGATGTAGATTTAGGATCCCGGCTGTATTCGCTAATGCTCAGAGCCCCTAAGTTGCTTCCTTATAAAGGTGATTCAGACACTTGTAGGGGTAAATTTGATAAGTATCATTTTGGTCGGAGATTGCATTAGTAGGTGTGTTTGGCCATTTTTTCAAACACAGAGATTTACTAAAGGCAAACACAGGCGTGATTTCATGATTCTCTCAGCAAAACACGAGTGTAAAATCATGATTCACTCCACAAAACACAGGTGTAAAATTGTGATTCACTCCACAAAACATGGGTGTAATATAATGATTCACTCCACAAAACACGAGTGTAATATCATGATTCACTCCACAAAACATGAGTGTAATATCATGATTCACTCCACAAAACATGGGTGTAATATAATGATTCACCCCACAAAACATGGGTGTAATATAATGATTCACCCCACAAAACACGGGTGTAATATAATGATTCACTCCACAAAACACGGGTGTAATATCATGATTCACTCCACAAAACATGGGTGTAATATCATGATTCACTCCACAAAACACGGGTGTAAAATTGTGATTCACTCCACAAAACATGGGTGTAATATAATGATTCTCTCAGCAAAACACGAGTGTAAAATCATGATTCACTCCACAAAACACGGGTGTAAAATTGTGATTCACTCCACAAAACATGGGTGTAATATAATGATTCACTCCACAAAACACGGGTGTAAAATTGTGATTCACTCCACAAAACATGGGTGTAATATAATGATTCACCCCACAAAACACGGGTGTAATATAAAGATTCACTCCACAAAGCATGGGTGTAATATCATGATTCACTCCACAAAGCATGGGTGTAATATCATGATTCACTCCACAAAACACAGGTGTGATTTCATGATTCTCTCCCCCAAAACATGAGTGTAATATATTATGATTCACTCCACAAAACACGGGTGTAAAATCACGATTCACTCCATAAAACACAGGTGTAAAATCATGATTCACTCCACAAAAGCACGGGTGTAATATCATGATTCACTCCACAAAGCATGGGTGTAATATCATGATTCACTCCACAAAGCATGGGTGTAAAATCATGATTCACTCCACAAAAGCACGGGTGTAATATCATGATTCACTCCACAAAGCATGGGTGTAATATCATGATTCACTCCACAAAGCATGGGTGTAAAATCATGATTCACTCCACAAAACACAGGTGTAAAATAATGATTCATTACACAAAAACATGAGTGTAATATAATGATTCACTCCGCAAAGCATGGGTGTAAAATCGTGATTCACTCCACAAAGTGTAGGTGTAATATAATGATTCACTCCACAAGCATGGGTGTAATATAATGATTCACTCCACAAAACACAGGTGTAAAATTGTGATTCACTCCACAAAACATGGGTGTAATATAATGATTCACCCTACAAAACACGGGTGTAATATCATGATTCACTCCACAAAGCATGGGTGTAATATCATGATTCACTCCACAAAACACGGGTGTAATATCATGATTCACTCCACAAAACACAGGTGTGATTTCATGATTCTCTCCCCAAAAACATGAGTGTAATATATTATGATTCACTCCACAAAACACGGGTGTAAAATCGTGATTCACTCCACAAAATCACGAGTGTAATATCACGATTCACTCCATAAAACACAGGTGTAAAATCATGATTCACTCCACAAAAGCACGGGTGTAATATCATGATTCACTCCACAAAGCATGGGTGTAAAATCATGATTCACTCCACAAAACACAGGTGTAAAATCATGATTCATTACACAAAAACATGAGTGTAATATAATGATTCACTCCGCAAAGCATGGGTGTAATATCATGATTCACTCCACAAAGCATGGGTGTAAAATCGTGATTCACTCCACAAAGTGTAGGTGTAATATAATGATTCATTCCACAAGCATGGGTGTAATATAATGATTCATTCCACAAAACACAGGTGTAAAATCATGATTCACTCCACAAAAACACAAGTGTAATATCATGATTCACTCTACAAAACATGGGTGTGCTAAAATCATGATTCATTCCACAAAACACGGATGTAATATAATGATTCACTCCACAAAACACGAGTGTAATATCATGATTCCTCCATAAAGCATGGGTGTAATATCATGATTCAAATAGGATGCTCAATATCTGCACAATCAATCAATAGCGGGACTAATACTGGTATACAACATTATACAACATAACATAAAACATAAACACTTGTGAGAAAACACAATTTTAGTTGTGCACAGGATGATACGCTAAATAGTGTTTTACTCACACTGTATACGGGGTATTAACATTGAACAGTCAGAGTTCCTGTTGCGTCCTGAGTGAACAAAAGTTGTGTGACTAATGTCACGTTGCACTGGTGGTCCCCACTTCACATCAGGGTATCTATCCTATATGTGTCAGACTCTGGTCTGATGTTATTTAGGGGTTCATGTCCGTTAAGTCCATTAGAGTTCCTAGGTATATGTGTTACCTTTATTCTTCAGGTAGAATACCTCTCCGGAGCTGTGATGTGGTCCTCGAGAGTCCCGAAGTGCTGGGGGTCTGCCTGCAGACTATCAAAGATGGCCGCGGCTCGTGCTGGGATCAATGTATCCATGATCGACGCGTTTCGCCTGTAAGGCTTCCTCAGGATGGCAGATGCAGAGTCTCCCAGCTGGGGCTCTATTTATACGGTCCTATTATGATGCTGTTCCAGTCATTTTGGAAAAGGAATATTCCTCCATGGTTAACCCATTTACTGATAGTACAGTACTTTAGCAATGTTGCTCCGGACATTTTGGAAAAGGGATGAATCCCTGCTTGCCCTATACCGATGATAATGTGTATGTATAAAGATAGGCAGAGGATGTAACTTGACAGAAGGGGACGTTACACGAAACACAAACTTGTAACATACTATACATATAGGACACAAGTGCCTCCAAGTTTAATGGCATATACTTGCATGTGCAAATATTTAAATACAAAATATTCATAAAAATTCATATTATCGCCAAAGAATTTAAAGTACTAGTGTGCATATTTCAGAAATCAAGTCTTATAGGCAAATTAAAAATGATAAAACGATCAAAACTGCTCTAAGAGCAGTCAATGAGCAACAATTCAGGTAAAGGGGGGCCGATATCCTCTTATGTATGTTCAGTGCTGGTTATGGTATAGCATCTATCTTAGATAATTAGATGAATGCATAGAAACATTAAAACATAAAAGGGGGGGGGATAAATAGTTCAGACCCTAATGTCAATATCAAAAGGGGTAATAAATATATAAAAAAATTAAATATTATTGTGCTACTCTTATTTAATCTAGTTATGAGATGTAACGGCAATATATATTCTCCAGATGGGGTGAAAATGTTCTCATTAGAATTCTATCGTATATGGAGGTTTGGAAGCATATATATATATATATATATATATATATATATACTACAAATAGCGTACTATAGTTTATACACTATGTATGGCAAGTAGAGAAGTGAATAACTTCATGATGATGGGTGGTAATTACTGGGGGGTGTTGGGGAGTTATTTAGTGGGGGGGTGGAAATGTGGTAAGTTCCACATAACACGAAAAATGTTTTATTTGAGGATGGGTGCGATTTTAATATCGATATTCAAGCCTTTTGGAGTGAGAGTTCCCATTTCATATATAGTTCTCGTTTCTTCTTTGCTGAGTACGTCATCTATAATCTACATCTATAGAGGAGCTCCATGGTGGCGTTATTTTCTTGAGTCCAACAAATTGTAGATCTCTCGGATTGCTGTTGTGCTTCTCTTTGAAGTGCAACGGGACACTTTGATTATCCTTTTTATTTTGAATATTACAAAGATGTTCCTGTACTCGAATGTGTAGTTTTCTTTTTGTTTTTCCCACATACTGTAGGCCACATGGGCACGTAAGCACATATATGACTCCTGCAGTCTGGCAGCTAATCCTGTCTTTGATGTTGAATGCTCTTCTGTTGTTGAATGATTTTATTTGTTTAATAATCTCTGTGTTGTTCCACTTTGTCTTCTTACAAGCTGTGCATATGCTGTATCTTGAAAATCCTGTGGTCGTAGAAGTCTTTTTTGTGCCTGTCCCTCTTAAATGGCTATTGACAAGTGAGGATCTGATAGTGGGGGCTATTCTATAAACTATCCTTGGGCGTTCAGGTATATGTTTTTCCAGGTCTTCATCTGCCCGCAGTATATGCCAATGTTCCTTGATGCTCTTCTCCAATAAAGAATTCTGTGCCGAATAGTTGGAGATGAACATAAGGTTCTTTGAATTCTTCTCTGGCTTCTCCTTGTACGTGAGGAGGTCTTCTCTATTGATGGCCATAGCCTTCAATCATTCTTCCTTTAGATGCTATGGTTTATATTTTTTGTTGGCAAAGTTGTTGACTAACTCTTGTGACTGTACTTCAAAATATTCTTTCTTCGAACAGTTTCATCAGATCCTCCTCATTTGACCTCCTGGGATGTTTGACAACCATGCTTTTTGGGAGGCCTCAAGATAGCTGTTACAGTTCATGGGCTTGATGAACTTTTGGTGTGTAAATGTCCTACCTCTATATAAATTGGTAGATCCAAAAAATCGACTGTATCCTCACTAATCGTGCTTGTGAACACCAGATTGATCTTGTTCATATTGATCTTCTGTATAAATCATTCCAGATCCTCTCTTTGTCCCTTCCATATGATAATAACATTGTCAATGTATCTCACCCATAGTTTCAATTTTGTTCCATATGTTTCGTTATTCCATATGTTTTCCTTTTCCCACTGGGATAGGAAGAGATTTGCGTATGATGGCGCAAATTTAGTTCCCATCACCATCCCTTTCCATTGTATGTAGAAGATATCCCCACTCCAAAAAAAATTGTGACTGAGAATAAAATCGATAGCCTCTGCAATGAAGTCAATTTGTAGTTGTTTGAGACCTGAATCCTTCTCCATTCTTTTTTTCACATTCAAACAACCTTTCTCATGCTCTATGCATTTGTATAAGGCTTTGATATTGCATGTTGCTAGAAAGTAATCTTCTTCCCAGGTGGTGTCTTCAATATGTTTAGGATATTGGTAGTGTCCCTAATGTTTCCTTTTTGGCTGTCACTATGGGTTGTAGGAATTTGTCCCTGTATCCAGATAGATTAGCTGTAAGCGATCCTACTCCTGCTACAATAGGTCTTCCTGGTAGATTCTCCATTTCTTTATGTACCTTGGGTAAGTGGTAGTACACGGGAATGATTGGGTCTTCTTTTTGAGAAACTGGTATTCCTGTGTTGTCAAGATTCCCGAATCTAGGCCTTTTTTGAGTAGTGTTCCCAATTTCCCTTTATATTCGACAGTGGGGTCTCAGTTCATAGGTGGATGTGTCTTGCAACTGGTTTACGGCTTCTTCGTCATATGTTGTCCTATCCATGAGGATGATGCCCCCGCATTTATCCGTGGGTTTGATCACCAGGTTCTTGTCTACTTTTAATGATTTTATGGCTTCTATTTCCTTCTTTGTGATGTTTCTCTTATCCTTCCTTATCTTGTTAGTCATGCTTTCGATATCTTGTTCCACTAATTTTTGGAATGTCTAATAAGTGGTCCCTTCAGATGTTGAGGGTAGAATGTTGATTTAGGCAGCAGTTTTTTGTGTTTGAATGTATTTCCTCTTTCATCTTGTAGGTTTATTTGAGGTTTGTTCATCATTTGATTGTGATTAAAGAATTTCTTTAAAGTGAGCTTACGTATGAACTTGTGCAGGTCAACGAAGGTGTCAAATGTGTTGAGATAGATGCGTATTTGAGGCCTTTCTGTAAGATATTAATTTCTGTTTTGTTTAACGTACGTTGGCTTAAGTTAAATATGCCTTTTGGTGTTTTTTCTTCCGTTCCCTTCTGTTGTTGTTCATCTTTTTGTTCTTAATTCCGCCTCACTTTCCTTGCTTGTATTTGAACTTGTTAGTTTTTTCCTTTTCCCCTTGTTTTCCTGCCCTTGTGTGTTTGGGATTGCTCCTGCTTGTATGTGTGTTCTGTTGTTGCTCTGTACGAGGTCTAAAAATGCCTCAATATATCCTTCCGCTTTCGTCTTCTTCTTTATATAATGGATGCTCCTACTGCGAATGGAGGCTCAGGTTTCTGCCATTCAAGCATCAGAGTGTAGCCAGAGACTTCAGTGAGGCCCCAAATATCCAGTTCAGTAGTCACTGAAGTGTACTTTATTTCTGCACAAAATGCTACCTATGTGTAGGAGAGGGACTTTAGTGTGGCACCAAAAATCCTACTTAGCAGTTGCTTAAGTGTAGATTATTGTTAGACAAAGTACTACAGCTGAATAGGAGAGACACTTAGGGACCAATTCTGAGTTCAGAATAAAGAAAAAAAAGCTTCCATTTATTTATTTTTTTGCCCTGCGGAAGAGCTTATGCTCGAAATGCATTGGTACAATTTCATGTTACTCCACATCTGATGACCAAGGACTACTAATGACCATTGTTGTTAGACACATAAGATGAAATTCGGAGTCACCTTACTTGCACCCCACACTTACTTGGGTGGTTATCTGGTAGGGTGTGCTAGTTTAGCTGTTTATACTGTGTCTATTTTTGTCATTTCACACAGTGATAAGCCTGTCTGCACTTTGCTATTTTTGCTATTTTGCACACACACCAGAACCCATCTGTTTTTGTTATTTTTTAAAGTTCATATTGTGATTTTATATATTAATACTACATGACATTCCATCACATTTTGTATATATTACTTTTGGATCCATTTTGAATAAACTGTCTTTTATGGAATTACAGTTCACTATGTTTGTTCATATTGTCTCTTTTCATGATGAAAATGTGATTTACTACTGAGAGAAAAACCCAAGTATTTTAGTCTTACTTATTCTATCTTGTTATCTGTTTTTTATTTTTATGGTGGCATTAGTGCTGGGAATTGTGGTACCATTTTATTGTTTACATTCTTTTACTTGAAGCCCACAAATGCTGGACACCTTTATATTTACATAGCAATTTATATTAGAGTTTGGACACACCCCTCCCAAAACAAAAGCTCTCGGCACATTTTACATCTTCAGTACAATATGGTTTTGCCAAGGTGCACAGTTACTATTTTGCTTTACTCCCACCTCAGAATCATTCCCTTAATTATTACAAAATCCTCCAGCCTGCAGTCACATAATTGTAATCACCTAATCAATAAAAAGAGAGATACCTAAGGCAAAAGAAAAAACACTTTTCAAAGCACTCCATCACTTGAGCAACATATGCTGTAGAGATAGAGATTAAATATCAATGAATGATTCCAAGAATAAAACAGCTCATTGCAATTAAAGGACTATCCAGGTTGAGTTCTGGTCATCATCCTCTAGAGAAATTAGACTAGGATCCAACATTTGCAAAGTGCACCAACATAGTTCACAACCATTAATTAAAGAGACTGTAGTGAACTTTATATTGGTTTAAGGCATAATATTGGCCTGATTAAAGTTCAAATTTATGAGTAGATGGCTGGAGTAAATTGGTGAAAGGGTTGCAGTAGCGTTAAGGGTTTATAGGCAATACAGGATTTCTACAGTGTTGGACTAGCCCACTGGAAATTCCTGGAGGGCCCCACTGCCTGAATGCCCTGCCCCTATTTTCTAGGGGACAGTACAGCAAAGCTGCCTTAAGCTTAGAGTAGGGTGGTATTAGTCTGTCCAGACTCTCCTCATGTCTCGCTTAGGAGGGTGCGGGGCTACATGGCCTAAGGACTGTTTAATGTCTGACATCAGCAGTAAAGCAAAATGGAATTTTACTAGAGATGTGTGGTTTGGTTTTACTGAAATACAAACACACCCGAACTTAGGGGTTCCAAGTCAAATTGAGTCCCAGTCCAGAATCACTTTAGGGTTCTGAGTGGAACCACGTCACGGCTCAGGACTGCTGTCAGTTTAGTACTCGGATTTAATAAACAAACTCGGGTTTTGAATTGCATGTAAACAGGCCCAAATTACATGATATATGATTACATCTTAGCTATATTTTATAGATTTTTTTATAAACTTTTAAGGGATCGTAAACCGAACCAAAACCGAATCCAAATCACAACCAAAACCAAAACACAATGATACATTAGAACTAAAACCAAAACATAGTGGTCTGCGCACATCTTTAAATTTGACACCTGATGTTCAACTCGAAATCAGGTTCCGGAGATTTTCGTTCATCTCCATTTAAGACTTAATTGAGCCAAGCAGAATTTTAGGACAAAAGTGTAAAAGTTGAAATTGATGAGTCGATGGCCCCAGGGGCTGAAAATAATTTGGACTTAGTAATTACATCTATTATCCCACTATGTGCAATTTCTGGAGTATCTGTAAATATGGCCGCATCCCCCTATTGCGCACCTTCAGATCGAGATGGCGAATATACAGTATTTCCATAAAATGAAGTAGCAGCACATTTCATTACTTTTTTTTTGCAATTCTAGAAATTTACCTGTAGCGAATGAATCCCCAACATCTGCTCCTAGTCTGCATGTTTTATGAAGTGGATATTAATGCAAAACACAATCTAGTAATACAATGATTAAATCCCGCCGTCATATCATGGTGGTGGGGAGGGGAGCAGCAGGACCTATGTACAGTGAGTCTCATGTGCCCCGTAAACAATGTGCTTAGATGCAATAACGCTTCTCTGTGTTAAAGTATTGGCAGCTACAGAAGTTAAACAAGTTTGCAATTAGATTTTCTAGCACGTTATAATGCTGGTACATAAGATAATTAGAGATATAAATTCATCTGGGATGAGAGCCTATAAGTGTCTGTGTGCTTTTGTGTAAGTCTGCATGTTCAAGTGATAAAATTGTGTGATAATTTACTGGGAAATAGTGATTAAGCTTATGAAGCATGAAGGAATTCAAGATCCAAGTTCTTAGAATTTGGCTCCCAGCTGAAAAAAATATTGTCATTAGCGAGCAGTGACTGTAACAGTAATGAGAGAATGTAACTCCACAGTGTGACTATAGGGATCTCTAAGTTATGTCAGTGCATCAAAGGAACACAGTGCTGGCTTACTCTGAATATTTACATAACACAGCATTTATCAGGCACTCATATATCGCCTAGTATAAATACTAAGCTGTATCCTGGGATGGGTAAGATGTAGGGGTGTGCACCGGCCACTTTTCGTGTTTTGTGTTTTGGTTTTGGATCTGGATCTTTCTTCGTGTTTTGGATCTGGATTGGTTTTGCCAAAACCACCCTTGCGTGTTTTGGGTTCTGGGTTTTGTGTTTTGGATCTGTATTTTTTTGAAAAAAAGCATAAAAACAGCTAAAATCACAGAATTTGTAGGTTTTTCTGCACCTATGCTATTATTAACCTCAATAACCTTAATTTCCACTCATTTCCAGTCTATTCTGAATACTTCACACCTCACAATAGTGTTTTTATGTCCAAAAGGTTGCACCGAGGTAGCTGGATGACTATGCTAAGCGACACAAGTGGGCGGCACAAACACGTGACCCATCTAGGCGTGAAACTGCAGTGGCAGACAGGATGGCATTGAAAAACTAGGCCCCAAACTGTACATAATGCAAAGAAAAAAAAGAGGTGCAAGATGGAATTGTCCTTGGGCCCTCCCACCCACCCTTATGTTGTATAAACAGGACATGCACACTTTAACAAACCAATCATTTCAGCGCCAGGGTCTGCCACACAACTGTGGCTGAAATGATTGGTTCGTTTGGGCCCCCACAAAACAAGCTGGCAATTTATCTGTCCCTGCACAAACTGGCTCTACGGAGGCAAGATGTCATCCTCATCCTCCTCATCCACCGATTCCTCACCCTCTTCAGTGTGTACATCCTCATCCTCACAGAGTATTAATTCGTCCCTGCTGGAACCACAGGTCCCTCTGTATGTTCTGGAGGCTGGTCTCCCTGGAAGAGTTGATAATTCATTTTATGAACATCATCTTCTCCACATTTTGTGGAAGCAACCTCCTACGCCTTTCGCTGACAAGGTTCCCGGCTGCACTAAACACTCTTTCGGAGTACACACTGGAGGGGGGGCAACTCAGGTAAAATAGAGCCAGTTTGAACAGGGACCTCCAAATTGCTTCTTTTTCCTGCCAGTACAGGTACGGACTGTCTGACATGCCTACTTGGATGCTGTCACCGATGTAATCCTTTAACAGACAGACGCACGCTTGTCGCTGCTGCTTTGAGGATTCAAGTGCGGCTACAGCCCACACAATTCACAAAGACAGAAAAAAAAAAGAATATTTTTATTGTTTGTGGAGCACACTTTGAGGGTTACACCACCCTTTAACAGACAGACGCACGCTTGTCGCTGCTGCTTTGAGGATGCAAGTGCGGCTACAGCCCACACAATTCACAAAGACAGAAAAAAGAAGAATATTTTAATTGTTTGTGTAGAACACTTTGAGGTGTCACCACCCTTTAACAGACAGACGCACGCTTGTCGCTGCTGCTTTAAGGATGCAGGTGCGGCTACAGCCCACACAATTCACATAGACAGAAAAAAAAAGAACAATATTTTAATTGTTTGTGTAGCACACTTTGAGGGTGTCACCACCCTTTAACAGACAGACGCACGCTTGTCGCTGCTGCTTTGAGGATGCAAGTGTGGCTACATCGCACACAAGTCACAAACACATTAAAAAAATAGTTTTTTATTTTTTGGAACACTTTGAGAGTTACACCACCCTTTAACAGACAGACGCACGCTTGTTGCTGCTGCTTTAAGGATGCAGGTGCGGCTACAGCCCACACAATTCACAAAGACCGAAAAAAAAAGAACAATATTTTAATTGTTTGTGTAGAACACTTTGAGGGTGTCACCACCCTTTAACAGACAGACGCACGCTTGTCGCTGCTGCTTTAAGGATGCAGGTGCGGCTACACCCCACACAATTCACATAGACAGAAAAAAGAAGAATATTTTTATTGTTTGTGTAGCACACTTTGAGGGTGTCACCACCCTTTAACAGACAGACGCACGCTTGTCGCTGCTGCTTTAAGGATGCAGGTGCGGCTACATCGCACACAAGTCACAAACACATTAAAAAAAAAGTTTTTTATTTTTTGGAGCACTTTGAGAGTTACACCACCCTTTAACAGACAGACGCACGCTTGTCGCTGCTGCTTTAAGGATGCAGGTGCGGCTACAGCCCACACATTTCACAAAGACCGAAAAAAAAAGAACAATATTTTAATTGTTTGTGTAGCACACTTTGAGGGTGTCACCACCCTTTAACAGACAGACGCACGCTTGTCGCTGCTGCTTTGAGGATGCAGGTGGAATCTAGACGGGATTTGGAACCGAGGACACACTACCTCCATCAATTGTCTAAATCCCACTGCACTAATGTCGGATACCGGACGCACGTCTAACACCAACATAGCAGTCAAGGCCTCAGTTATACGTTTTGCTTCAGGATGACTGCTGTCGTACTTCATCCTCATCGCTAGGGACTGTTGGAGGGTCAATTGTTTAGTAAAAGTAGTGATGTTCCTACTTCCTCTCTGGGATGATGAACAACTCCCAGCAGCAGCAACAGCACTAGGAGGAAGTGGTTCTTGATCTTTCCCTATTTTATTTTTATCGGAGAAAGTTTGGTCCTCCATTTATGTTATATTGATATATATACGTGCGGCTAAAGCGCACACAAATACAGAAAATATTATTTTATTTTTGCTGGAGAGTAGTGCACTTTGTGGGTTACACCACCCTTTAAGAAATGAGCCAGCCGGCTCTTTACTTATGGGACACAGGCGCACGCTTGGCGCTGCTCCTTTGTTGATGCACGTGCAGCCACAGTGCACACAATTCACAAACACAGAAAATAATTTTTTTTTTGGTTTGGACTGGAGTGTACTTTCGGGGGTTACAGCACCCTTAACGGTCAAGCCAGCCGGCCCTTTACTTATGACACAGGCGCACGCTTGGCACTACTTTGTTGATGCACGTGCGGCTACTGCGCACACAATTCACAAACACAGAAAATATTTTTTTTTTGGTTTAGACTGGAGTGTACTTTCGGGGGTTACAGCACCCTTAACGGTCAAGCCAGCCGGCCCTTTACTTATGACACAGGCGCACGCTTGGCACTACTTTGTTGATGCACGTGCGGCTACTGCGCACACAATTCACAAACACAGAAAATAATTTTTTTGGGGGTTTGGACTGGAGTGTACTTTCGGGGGTTACAGCACCCTTAACGGTCAAGCCAGCCGGCCCTTTACTTATGACACAGGCGCACGCTTGGCACTACTTTGTTGATGCACGTGCGGCTACTGCGCACACAATTCACAAACACAGAAAATAATTTTTTTTTTGATTTGGACTGGAGTGTACTTTCGGGGGTTACAGCACCCTTAACGGTCAAGCCAGCCGGCCCTTTACTTATGATACAGGCGCACGCTTGGCACTACTTTGTTGATGCACGTGCGGCTACTGCGCACACAATTCACAAACACAGAAAATAATTTTTTTTTTGGTTTGGACTGGAGTGTACTTTCGGGGGTTACAGCACCCTTAACGGTCAAGCCAGCCGGCCCTTTACTTATGACACAGGCGCACGCTTGGCACTACTTTGTTGATGCACGTGCGGCTACTGCGCACACAGTTCACAAACACAGAAAATAATTTTTTTTTTGGTTTGGACTGGAGTGTACTTTCGGGGGTTACAGCACCCTTAACGGTCAAGCCAGCCGGCCCTTTACTTATGACACAGGCGCACGCTTGGCACTACTTTGTTGATGCACGTGCGGCTACTGCGCACACAATTCACAAACACAGAAAATAATTTTTTTTTTGGTTTGGACTGGAGTGTACTTTCGGGGGTTACAGCACCCTTAACGGTCAAGCCAGCCGGCCCTTTACTTATGACACAGGCGCACGCTTGGCACTACTTTGTTGATGCACGTGCGGCTACTGCGCACACAATTTACAAACACAGAAAATATATTATTTTTTTAGCACTTGGGGGGAGCACCCCTGATGGACAGAGCACCCCCTGGACAACACTGCAGCACTCCTTTAGGACTGGGACACTGCACAGGACTTTGGAGTGGACACAGCCCCTATGGAGAACTGACTGCACAACACAGTCCAGCCAGCCCCTATGGACTTTGAAGTAGTGGACACAGCCCCTATTAACAACAGCAGCACAGCACAACACAGCCAGCCCCTATGGACTTTGAAGTAGTGGACAACAGCAGCACTACACTACACAGCCCTAACTCCCACCCTCCCTCTTCACTGTCCACAGCCGAGTGAGAAAATGGCGCCGACGTGGGTACCTTATATAGGATCCAAAACCCGCGAGACTCGGAAGGCGGGATGATGACGTTTTGCCTCGATTTCAGATCCGAGTCAGGCGGGAAAAGTCGAGCCTGATTCGGATCGGACTCGGATCGGGGGGGCTCGGGGGGGTTCGGATTTCAGAAATCCGAACCCGCTCACCCCTAGTAAGATGGTGACGGTATGAGGGATAATGATGGAATATGCTTTACAATATACTACAATCTCATTTCATTTCCATACTCCCAAACATATTAGGGTCAGTACAGTCAGGAACCTTTAATGTTCTGTACCATAATGTATTTGGACTTTAGGAGTAAACCATGTGATCGGTAGGATGGAATCCATCATTGGGACACACATCTCTTAGGAAGTCGATGTTATGATCTTTTATTCAGAAGGTGCCACAAAGTTTCTACAGCGACATACTGGGGGCGAAGGGAGAAAGGGGGGGGGGGGGGCTTAGTTGGGAGAGACATGAAACCATTGCAAAGTAACAGAGTAGCAAAGTACAAGAACAAAAGAACAGCTGATCATAGTATCAGAGCCAAACATTACTGTACTATAGAGATGTGCGGGTCCGGATTTCTGAAATCAAAAAACACACCCAAATTCAGGGGTTCCGAGTAGAACAAGGTCAAGGTTCGGATTCACTTTTGTGACCCAGTTCGAACTGAGGGCCTGATTCAGACCCGTTCGCTAGACTACGTTCGCATGCAGCCTACCGGTGTTTGCATTCTACGCATGTGTACAAGGCGCAGTGTGCGTGCGCAAACTAGTCCATGCGATCAGGAAGCATTCACACCCTGTAAACAGATGATCCGCAAGCATGAGTGACAGGACGTGCCGTATGTGGGTGGTGACAGGGGGTGGTCGATGGTAACGGGGGTGTGGTGGTACGAACGTAGGCATGTCTGTGCATCTGAACACCATTTCAGGGGCGTGCATAATTAAGACGCAGCGTCAGTGTACACGTCACATGGCTGAATTACACACAGCAACACTCGCAGTGATTGTGGTAGGGTATGGTCAGCCACAAGTGCTGCATATGGTTCCGATGTTACTTGATGTTACCGATTGTTTAAGACACTTCCTGGAGATGATGTATGTTACTATGGGAAAGTGGGCGTCTTGTGTCAGGTTGGTGGGCGTCTAAATACATACCACGATCGCACGGCAAAACATAGTGGGTGTGCTAATGTCTTGCTAGCGATCGCGGGATTTGCATACTTTGGCTGCTGATGGCTGCATGCGAATGCAGCCTAGCGAATGGGTCTGAATCAGGCCCTGATTGGATCTGTTGCCGGTTTGTGACTCAGATTTAAAAACTGAACTCGGGTTTTGGAGTCTGACATTTTAGCTGTTTTTATTGATTTTTATCATCAATTTTTATCCGAATCCAAAACCAAAACACGAAGATGAATCCAGATCCAAAACCAAAACACGGGGGTCCGTGCACATCTCTACTACAATACCACAGACTGGGTAGGACGAGTAGCAGGGGAAAGAGTCGGGCATCTCACTTTGATAGAACTAGCAGGGGCATACTTGCCGACATTCCTGGTCAGCTTTCCGGGAGCAGCAGGAGGGGACCTGCTGCTCTCCTCTCCGGGGGGTGGGGCCAGACGATAGATGGCATTAGACCCCACCCCCTTTACAGAAAACCCCCAAGATTTGTGGGTTCGTAAGGCGGGGGCAGGGCTAAATTGCGCTATTTGCGTCATTTAGCCCCGCCCCTTCCCTAAATACACGAAAATTCCAGGTAAAATCTCCCCATCCTGCCCACATCACTAGGAAGTGGGCAGGATGCGGGGCATATGCCTACTCTTCCGGGGGTGCAGGGGGTTACCCAAAAAATCAGGAGCCCCCACGATTCCCGGGAGAGTAGGCATGAGGCACAGATCGGAGTCAATGCAGCACTCAACGACCCTGTATCCAACGTAACGGCGTGCAAACAGCGCCAGCGTCACTTCGCGGGATAAGACATGGCGGAGACATGGACAGTGCAAATGGGAGAACAATTGGAAGAGCTTCGGGCTGGTGTAAGTCTTGATACTGATGATGACAGCAGCGGGCGTGAGAACGGCGGGCGGAGCGGGCTTCCACATGCAGCTGCACAGATCGTTACTATACACGGGCGGAATCTCGCATGAGCATAAACTAGTGCTCAGGTTACCACAACCGTACAGAAAAGCGCTGCAGATGCCTCCAACTCAGCGCCATAACCTCATACATTCCCTCTAGGCATGTATGTTGTTACTTGGTCAGTGATTTCGAATGTGGGATGAACTCTGACAGGAATATGGTAGCTTGCAGAGCAACATGTGAATGATTTAACGAGTAAACAAAGCTGCATTGTTATCCGGAGGAACAAAACAAGAAATGATACTCACACAGTTCACCAACCAACACATCAAAATGTTTATTGTGTGTTTAGAGTCGAAAGAAATGAGACAAAGATGAGTCGTTTACATATCGGTATATTTTCTGTCGGTTCCATTTCAAGATTGTCGTCCCCTACGTATCTGCCTCCGAGGACTGGGATGGAGAGCACCAGAGGGACATATTTTTGCAGATCAAAAGGCAACTCAGGCATGTCCAATGTCTCACTAGCGATATAATTATCATGTAAGCACCATGGGATTCCTTGTTCCCCAACTTGCAAATCACAGGAATAACATCTAAAACAGGGTCTAGTCTGCAGCAGGGGCCCACCCCTCTCTCTATATAATTAGATGTCTTTGTTGTCATGGGGGGGAGAAACAGAGGGTTAAAAATTTGTCACAGTTCCATAAAAGCATTTTGCTGATAAAAGCTGGACTGCGGATCAAAACATGTTGTTGCATCACCCTGCAGCGAGATAAGATGCGCGGGTCCCCGCAGACCAAGCTGGCATTAGGAATCAGTAGGACAGAAGTGTTTGAAGAAAAATATCAAAGTCTTTTTGGCTCCTTAGATTGTTAGCCCATTTCTCGTCTTCAAAGGAGATACAACGAGAAGTACACAGCGTCTCCTGAAGACCGAAGCGAAAAAGGTGAGCGTCGCGTCTGGCCTAGGGAGTGACAAGGTTTTGCAAAATATCGGAAAATGAGGTGGCCTCGCTAGCCGCTCTTGGTTACTGTTTAGATCTTTACAGTAATCAGCAGATGGGTGGAAAGAACACTGCAAATACCACTGCACTTCCGACACAAGGTCCCAGGCGCTATTTAATGCTTGTAATCATTGGTAAGCCCCAGACGTTAGCTATGCAGAGAAGGCCGATACTGACAACAGATAAACAAATAGGCATAATCCAAAAACAGTTTTGATAAAATAATAGTCGCCTCGCTCAGCGTCTGTCCACAAAATGTTACACGTTTCTCCAACGAATATCGGCCTTATGTGTACTAAGGGCCTGATTCAGACTCGCTCACGAGAGCTATGCGCTCGCAAGCGGGTTGATGGTGGGGCACTGCGCATGTGCCGCGTGTGCCACACGCGTGCGCAAGCACCATAGCGAGTGAGAAATTCACTCGCTCTGGGGCTCGCTACAAATGGGGCGGCGCACTCGTAATATCAGTAGTGAGCTTCCTGCTCTATTAGAGCAGGAAGCTCACTGGGGCTTGTGAGCAGGAAGCTCACAAGGGTCTCGTCGCAAGCCTGATGGTCGCGACCATCGCGACCATCACCTGGCCGCCCGCTAAAGCTGTGGGTGGTCACCCACAGCTTAGCGAGTGGCCTGTAGGCCTGGCAAGAAAAAAAAAGGCCTCCCTGATTCAGAGCGAGCGCTCACAAAGAGCGTCCGGCTCTGAATCAGGGCCTAAGTTCACCCCAAATACAGTATCTCACACGACAGAATGGTCCCTTATCAGCCCAATTTAAAAATAAATTGCGGCATATCAAATCAAAATCATTGCTTCAAACAACCTGGTTAATATTACAGCTTCATACATAAATCGTTTAGAATCGCCGGTATCTCGCCAGTGCCTGCACCTCACTGCAATTGAAACTGAAAGATGGGTAGTCCGGCTCTCAACTTCTAGATGTCCGTCCGATAAAGGGGCATATTCAGTTAGAGGCGAAAAGCCGTTTCCAGTGGAAAAGTTTCGCCGATTAAGTCATTTCGCCAGGCAAATCTAATACCTGTATTCAATTCCAAAGACTTTCCACGTCGGGGGAAAGTCAATGCATTGGACTAGGCGAAAAAGATTTGCCTATGAAAGCAGCCTTAAAAAAGTACAGAATTGCGGTTTTGGGGTGCAAAGGTGGAAAAACCACCCGGCACCCTTGGGACATGCCCCCAAAGATTAACTGCATCTAAAAAAAAAAATTGAAGAACACCCCCAAAAAATGGCTTTGAAAATGGGGGAGAAAAAGATCAAAGTTGGGATACAAACTAAATAAGTAGGTAAATAGACTTCTGTGGGATCTGCAAGTATGGGGGTGGTGATTTTTTGATTGCAGGTACTCATTTTTGCGAATTTAGGGCCTGATTCAGAGCCGCTCGTAAGCGGCCGCTCGTTCGTTCTGAGCGATGTTTGCCCAACTGCGCATGCGTACGGATCGTAATACGCATGCGCGAACCAGTCAGTGCGGCTGAAAATCGTTTGTTCGCTAAATAGCGAATGCCTGCTAATATGAGTGACAGGAGGAGGCGTATGTTGGTGGTAACAGGGGAAGGTGCTTGAAAACGGGGAGTGGAGATCAGAACGCAGGCGTGCTTAAAGGTCAAAACGGGCGTTTTATGGGTGTGCACCAGCATCACTGACCACGTCACTGGGTTATTTTATAGTCAGAACTGCTCGCAAATTTGTGGTAGGAAAAACCAACCACAAGAATAGCGAGCAGTTCATACGCTGGTCGATGTACTCGATTAATCTAATAAATAGCGGACATTACGTATGATGCGACCGGCCAGGGGGTGTTTTTATCAAAAAAAGTCCGCATGTTTTGTTCGCTCGTTCAGACATAGAGGCGGCAACAGACCGCAAAGAGCGAACGGTTCATTTGAATAGCCACCCCCTTTTTCTGAACGAGCGAGCGCTAATAGCGACCGGCTCTGAATCAGGCCCTTAAACCATGCTTGCACCCATTTTCATGTACCCCATATTTTCACAAAAAAAACCCCTGCTAAATGCTATTCTTCAGCACGCAAATTAGCAGCTATTGAGAGCATTAAAGTACCCCAAATAGCTTCAGTAGGGCTAATCGGGGACATCTACAGTGATCTCCAATGTTAGTGCATCTTTTGGGGGGTGTCAGGCTGATTTCCCCAAATCTGACAGCACTTTTCGCCTGTTTGCGTTTTGCGTCCTTTGGAATTGAATAGGGCGAAAAGCGGGGCCGCACACAAAACACACAAAGTCGGCGAAAAGTACGGCAGGGGAAACCTTTCCGACACTTTGCGTCTAATTGAATATGTCTTGTAGATTTTTATGCATGTAGTGCGTATGTGGAAACGCAATATTTATCAATATTATTTTTAATAAAATATGGTGAAAATAGGTCTTTCACACCCTTTTCACATTTTTTAGTTTCAACTAAATGTACTAAAGGGCAGTTGTAGGAGAAATAGCAAAATTCTCCTCCAAGCCCTAATTATCGTATTTTTATTTTTAGTAAGCAGATCGAATTTCCCTTAATTGTAATGGGAAATGCGATCTGCTCAGATTTACTAAATTTGATTTGTAAAACAAAAAATGGGGGAGCCTTGTGATAATAACGCCGACTGCGCAGTTACATTCACAGTTCTCAAGGTTTTTGTTTTGTGAAAAATACCTTGTGAACTGTGTGGAGCCCAGGTTCGGGCGCCCCTGACCATAGGGTGGGGGACGGATAGGATTGAGGGGCAAGGGCTGGTGCCTTGTAGAATATATGCAAATGAGGGGCAAGGAGGGCATAACTTGAGTTAAAGCATAGATAGGGGAGCGTGACCTAAAGCAGAATCAAAACAGAGGAGCCGTTACCTTGTTCAGTCCACCAGCTCCAAGCAATATGAAGGCAGAGCAGCACCGTGCAGTCCTATACACAGTATTGCTTTGGCGGTAGATGGGATTTTCTAAGACACCCAGATTCCAAGCTGAAGGTTCCTCACTTCTAAATTTACAGGGCCAACATCACTCCATCATCATTGACAGAGCTCCACCTCCCTGTTATGTGCCATCAGAGAGTACAGCCACCGGACCTGCCCGCTACGATGCCAGAGGCTGCAGCCCTGCACTGGACATGGGATGCTCTGTTATTTCTCTCTGTCAAGAATCTGGACACCGCTGAAAAGAGTTAATGAAGCTGAATGTAATGTATAAAAAAAAGGTTTAGAATTAGTCAACTGGGCAGCAAATGGGCCCCCTAGTGGTTGGCAGACCGAGCCAGATAGTGCCCCCCCCCCTTCCTCAACCAACACTCCTGGCGAGTGCCATCTTGGCTAGCCCGTAGTTACAGCCCTGGAAACAATAATATGTGGCGCTGTCATTAAAATGATATAGAGATATTTGCCTCCAAATAGATGAGAAATGAAATTTTGCTTCCTTATAAATCAGATAATAAATATTGTGCATCCGTCTTTGAATAAAGAAAAAAAGCCCTAACTTTATTTAGTCTTGATTCAACCATGGTTTGTCCAGGTGCAAGTCACTGGCTCTTTCTTGCTTTACTCCCAACTTAGAATCAGACCCTTAATGCTTAGTTCAATGTAGTCCAATGGGAATTGAAAAAAAAACATTTGTTTGGTTATTTTGAAGCATGCCGCAGTAGTCCAAGCTGTTGGAGAAACGTGGGTTTTAATGACAGATGTGCATGGACCCCCTGGTTTTGGTTTGGCAAAATCACCCTCAGGTGTTTTGGTTCAGATTCGGTTTTCAATTTCTATAAAATCGATAAAAACAGCTAAATTCACGTAATTTGGACCTGTTTACATGCAATCCAAAACCCGAGATTTGGTTTTTAAATCCGATTTCTGAACTCACAGCAGACTAGAGCCGGGACGCAGTTCTACTCGGAACCCCAAAGTTCGGGTGTGTTTGGTTTTCAAGAAAACTAAACCACACATCTCCACTTTTAATCCCTCCATACATCTTTGGCAACTTGGATTTTTACCCCGGGTATTATATCCAGCTATTTGGATGGCAGAATTGCCATAAATTTGCAAGCGTTTGTTGCAAGTCATAACTTGACAGCCAATATTGTGCTGCATTATATTTCTCCCCAAGAGTTAAAGTGGGCCGAATGGGGCAGAACTGCGGTCCGTCACTTCTATTTGGAGACGGAACCAGTTCCCCCTTTGCAGACCCACCTCTGCCCGGCACCGCAGAAAGGCTCCTTTTTCCGGGCACCCGCTGAGATTTTGTTAACAGTGGGCACCTGGCTCCTTCCCTGCAGCACCAGCGGCAGCCGGAGGCTGGATCTCACTTCTGAGCTCCGGCCTCCCGCAGTGTAAGTGGCTTCACTATAGGGGGCATTACTACTGGGGGCACTACTACAGGGGGCATTACTTTTGAGGGCATTACTCATGGGGCACTATTATTGGGGGCATTACTCAGGGGTCACTACTACAGGGGGCATTACTATTGGGGGCATTACTCAGGGGGCATTACTATTGGGGGCATTACTCAGGGGGCACTACCACTGGCGGCATTACTATTGGGGCATTACTCAGGTGGCACTACTACTGATGGCATTACTCAGGGAACATTACTATTGGGGACATTACTTAGGGGGCACTACTACTGGGGGCATTACTATTGGGGAAATTACTCAGGCGGCACTACTACTGGGGGCATTACTATTGGGGGCACTACTACTGGGGGCACTACTACAGGGGGCATTACTACTAGGGGCACTACTATTGAGGGCACTATTACAGGGGGATTACTAATAGGGCATTGCATAGAGGGCACTGCATAAGGGGCACCACTACTGTGGGTTCTGCATAAGGGGCACTACCACTGTGGGCACTGTATAAGGGGCACTACCACTACTGGGGTCACTGCATAAGGAGCACCACTACTGAAGGTACTGCATAAGAGGCACCACTATAGTGGGTATTATGTGTAAGGGGCACTACTGCTGTGCCCATTGTGTATAAGGGGCACAAATGTGGGCATTGTGTAAAAGGGGCACTGCTGTGTGTCATACATGAATAAGGGACACTACTATGTGGTGTAATGTAAATAAAGACTGTGCTACTGTGTGGCGTGATCTGAATTGGGAATACTATTGTGAGACCATGCCCCTTTCTTTTGAGACCCTTTATTGAAAAAGCACCGTGGGGGGGGAGGGGGCTGTGAGTTCCACCACTTCTCTTGGACCACTTTAAACATTGTTCCTCCCATACTAATGTTTTAATCAAGATTTCCAATTCTCTGTATCTGATATTCTTATTAAGTTAAAACTATTAAATGTGACCCAAATTGAGATTAATTAATTTGTTAATATGTATATAAATATCCACTTCTTATACTGTGAGACACACAGACTAAAATAAAACAAGTACAATTAGAGCAATCCATGAAAAATGCCGTTACTCACTTCTTGCCCGGTTATTATTTATTTTACAACCTCAACTTTTGATATTTATTTTGAAACCTATAATTTACATTTCCCGAGGCATCCTTGTGCGTAGGGTTAGCTAACTGGCGCTTACCGAGACCTCCGAAGGGAAAGTGACAACACAATCCCCAAGTCTTGTGCACAGCAGCTTCACTCCTTTCTAGAAAGTACAGAAAACGTGGTTGAAAAGTTCACAGAAAACAAAAATGATCACAATGACACCGACACCTGTCCTAGATTTGGAAAGGACACAAGAGTGGGTCAGGCAGCGCCCACACCCAGCAGGGGAAGGTCACGATTGTAAACATTTAATGCACTTTTAGCACAAATCAGCTCCAGGAATCAATAGGACGAGGTGTCGTTTTTGATTAGCGAAGTTGCTGCATATTTCTGTGCGAGCAGCGTTAAGCGGCAGAGCCCGCCATTCCACAGAGGTAGGTGTCGAAATTCCCATCCGTCCACTATTCGAATTCCAGTTTTGTTTCACTATTCTGCGGAATGCCATTTCATATATTTGTAAATTCACTTTTCACCATGATTTTTTGTTTGTGAATAGACGATCAATTAATTCTCCTCCTGTGTAATACAGTATAGAGGGGAAATAGTGACAGCACCTAAGGCCAGATTTTGCCAGCAAAATCCGCAAATTTGTAACTACTGTAAGCAAATAATTCATGGCACAGTTTTTAAAGTGCCACTAATCTCTAGCAATCTCTAGTTGCAGCCCTTTTACTCTTCCTGTCTGCAGGGAGGGCTGATATCAGAATATACAACAGCTCTAGGGGACATGTGTTTCAAATCCAACCTTCACAGACCAAGAGATGCAAGTCTTGAACCATTATGTGAGTATATCAAGTGCCTGGCTGATCCATCCTAGAAACAGGCAGCTTCAAACGCCTGCTAATTGGGAACAATCCATTGCTCAGCTGATACAATGCCCATAGGGGAAGACCAAAGAAAGGCTTTACTTAACGCCGAGTGTAGCCATCAACTCAGATGCAGGAATTAGTGTCAGGATGGAACCACCAATGTTGTCTCAGCTCCATCACAGCCGACACGGCTTACACTTGTCAGATCAACACCTGCAAGGTTCTATAACAGCAGTCGCCTCCTGGGCTCATCCGTAATCCTCTCTGGTCTCTCTGGGTTAATATGGAGTCTTGGAGAGTGGAGCACTTGTAAGTGTGTCCACTCAGCAGCTGGGCACTATCCATCGCTTCGTCAGCATAATTAAAGGATCTTCAATCGATTAGATAAACGAAATGACTGTATAGGAGTGGAGAGGGTTAAACTTCCTAGGCTGGGGGCAGACCAGTGTGAGGAATCATGTGATAATTAGGGCCAATGGGTTTTTAGGGTTGTAGGTTATAGCAGGGATATTAGAGATTGTTGGAGGCGGAGTCAGCCTCTTTTGTTCCTGTCTTGGAGTGGGGTAAGTGCTCTTACCTGAGCTGTTATAGTATCTGCATAGCTATCCTTCTCTGTGTTTCTTTACTCTTCTTATCTTTATTCTTCAGCTTCTTCTGCATCTATCCCTCTCTCTTTTCCACCCCCCCCCCACACACTTGCGCTGTGCACTCTCTAGCTACCTCCTAACCCTTATAAGGACTGTGAGCCCCAACCCCCCCCATTTGTTACCATGCCCCGCCCGCACCGCGCATCGCGGACCCCCGCCCGTTACCGGGTGCAGGAAGAAGGCCCAGGGAGTTCTGGGGAGGCTCCTGCCTCTCAAGAGGGAGCTGAAGGGGCTAGCGCGAGTCGCGCGGCCCCACGGCGTCATGGGCGGCCGGGCGCGGCCACGCTTACCCGCGCCCGTCAAGCAGGTGGTGTCAGGGCGGCTGGACACAGCCGCCAGCGGGGGGAAGGCGCGGCTGCTCTGAGCAGCCGCGAGAGGCAGTTAGTGAGCCCGCGGGAGGGCAGAGCTGCCGCGATTAGGGCGGTGAGCGCTCGCCCCCCGCGGGTTCAAAGGTCACAGGCGCACACGCGCACCGCGAGAAGGGCTGCTAATAGCCCTGTTAGTGCCCAGAGGGGCAGGGGAGACTTCCCCACAGTTAATGAAGTGGGGAATGTGGAGGTAGGGGAGATGGACAGCCCTGGCAGCACATTAGGGGCTTTGTCAGACAGGGAGGCAGGCAGCCATTTTAGGACAGGGAGAGCTGATGAAAGGGGGGCGGGGCTTGCACTTAATATGGAGGATGATTGGCAGGCTAGTCAGCAATCAGCAGACAGGGCCATGTCTGGGGCAGCAGCTTCTGGCTATGTGGATACTCAGGTCCCTAGTGGGGGTGCAAGTCAGTCCTTTGACCCTGCAGCTTTTGCGGCCATGATGTCATCAATGACATCTGCTTTTGCTCCCATGGTTGCGGCATTGGCTCCTAGCCAAGCAGATAGTGAAAGGGTGGATCAGAGGCAGCGTTCAATTTCTGCTACTCTAGGGCCAGCGGTAGATCAGTTCATGCAGGCTTGCAGGGCTATGGGCTCCGCTGCTGCTCAGTTGGCAAGACCAGAGGCGTCTGGGGCTGATGTGGCTGTGTCTTCTCCTGCTGTGTCGACCGTGCCCAGGGTTTCGGCCCAGGGGGCGGCTTCATCGTCTGTTTCAGATACTGCTGAGGGCGAAGCTATGGAACAGGATTTCAGCATCGAGGAGGCTTCATCATCGGTCGTGTCCGGGAGGGAGCAGTCCGGATCGTCAGGTGAGATCTCAGAAGATGATGATGTTGCTGACTCTGCCTCCTCTTCTTCCTCTGTCTCTGACTTGTCGTCGACCTCTTCTTCTCTGGCTTCTTCTGTCAGCAGCGCGAAAAAGGCGCGGAAGAGGGCTGCTAAATATGCGCGCAAGGAGGCGGATAGGCGGGATAAGTGGGCTAAGCGGCAGCGTCAGAGTAGTAGCGTGCGGAAGTCCAAGAAGCGTCAGCATCAACCAGGTGTGGTGCATTGCGACAATACAGCAGTATTGCGGGGTCTGCGCGATTGTTGCAAGAAAAAAATCAGGAAGGGCGATTATGTGGACATGTTCATTTTAACTGAGCAAGCCAAAAAAGATTTCAAGGCAGCTAAGCTTAAAGGCGGGGTGGGGTTGGAAGCTTTTCGTTCCTATGATAACTGGCTTGCTGGGTTTTGCGTATTCGTAGCATGGTACTTGAAAGATCGCCCAGGGGAGCACCTGAACGTAATAAGGTATATCCACCTGATTCATGGGATGCAGCGTAAATCCAGGGGCAGCGCCTGGAGAACATATGATGAGGAATTTAGGCGCAAGCAGGACGGATCCAAGCGCTTAGATTTTGGGTGCAAGGACGTGGAAGTGTGGCTTGACGTCACGCAACCACCAAAAGGTGGAGTGGAGGATTCTCGGGTAGGCGGGGATACTCATAAGGGGGGGTCTGGGGCGTGGCGCCCGAGTTCTGATCCCTCCCCGGGGCGTCGACAGACGGGCCCCGGTCGGCTTTCTGCGCAGACACCTTTTAAAGGTAAATGTTTTGCCTTTAATAATGCCTCCTGTTCCCAGGGCCAACGGTGTCGTTTTCGACACCTTTGCTTGCGTTGCAACGGATCGCACCCCGCCTCTAATTGTTTCAGGTTGTCAGCCCAACAGGGATCCAAGTCGGGAGGAGGAGCTATTCCCAAAGCGGGAGGTAGCGCAGGCGCTAAATAGGGCACCAACCCCTATCCGTTTGGATGCTATGTCCAGGTGGCTAGGGTGGTACCCTAATAGGCAGGACGCTAAGTTTTTGTTTTTCGGGTTCAAGTTGGGTTTTCGTTTACCAGTTATAGGGGAAGTTCGAGTCGGTTCCCCGAGAAATTTACAATCAGCTCGACTTTTTCCTGACGTTCTTCAGTTAAAAGTCGAGAAAGAGGTTCAGTTAGGACGTATGGTGGGTCCATTTGCGCATCCTCCAATGGGGAATCTGATTCTTTCCCCAGTGGGGGTGGTGCCTAAGAAAACTCCAGGAAAATTTCGGCTGATCCAGCATCTGTCTTATCCATTGGGGTCCTCCGTTAATGACGCTATACCTCCTGAATTCTGTTCAGTGAGGTATCAGTCTTTTGATGATGCTCTCAGTATCGTTAGGGCATATGGACGCGGGGCCCTCGTGGCTAAGATGGATGTGGAGTCAGCTTTTCGTTTGCTTCCTTTGCACCCCGAATCGTTTAGGTTCATGGGTTTTCGCATTGGGGGGGAATACTTCATAGACAAGTGCTTGCCTATGGGGTGTTCGATTTCCTGCGCATACTTTGAAAAATTTAGCACTTTCCTTCATTGGTGCGTAGAGTTTTCTTGTGGGGGTCATGGGATAGCGCACTATCTCGATGACTTCCTCTGCGTGGGGCCCACTGGGTCAGAGCGTTGTAACGAGTTACTTGGTTCCATGAGAGCGCTGTTTTTTCATTTTGGAGTACCTGTGGCAGACGAAAAGACAGAGGGACCCCTCTCGTGTTTGTCATTTTTAGGTATCGAGATTGATACCTTGGCTGGATCCTGTCGGCTGCCGCGCGATAAAATAGACAAATTGCGAGATTCCATTTCAGAGTGTTTGGTTGCGCGCAAAATTTTGCTCAGGCAGGCCCAATCACTGTTGGGTTGTATGAACTTTGCCTGTAGAGTTATACCGATGGGGAGGGTATTTTGCAGAAAGCTAGAGAGGGCCACAGTGGGGGTTTCCAAACCTCACCATTTGATCCGTTTATCGTCAGAAATAAAGAGAGACCTGGAAGTTTGGGTTTCCTTTTTGGCAGATTTTAATGGGATCAGGATATGGTTATCCCCTCTGGTGGGCAATGTCGATTTGCAGCTTTTCACCGATGCAGCAGGATCTTCGGGGTTCGGTTGCTACCTGAGGGGATCCTGGTGCGTCGCAACATGGCCGGAGGAGTGGATTCGTGCAGGTTTGACAAGAGATATGCTGCTCTTAGAACTGTTCCCAATAATGGTCGCCTTGGAGGTCTGGGGCGAGCGCATCTGCAATCGCAGCATTCTGTTCAGATGTGACAATCTGGGCGTGGTGCATGCGATAAACGGGCAGCGAGCAAAGTCGTTGCTGGTTTTGCGTGTGCTAGCACAGCTGGTGCTTGCCTGTTTGCGCCATAATGTGCTGTTTCGAGCTCAACACGTACCCGGAGTTGACAACGGGATTGCCGATGCGCTGTCCAGATGTCAGTGGGGTCGGTTCCGTACATTGGCTCCTGATGCAGAGACTGATGGTGTGCTGTGCCCCTCTTATGTTTGGCAGGTTATCAAGCCGGACTGGAGGGGTTAGCGGAGCTGTCCATTGCACCAAGTACCCTCAAGGCTTACCGTCGGTCTTGGGAAGAATGGGAAGTTTTTTCCCGTAGCCAAGGCCTTGGAGGTAAGGGTCAGCATCAATTGATGCTTGCTTTTATTAGGCAGCTGTATGTATCTGGCAAATCGAGAGCGGTAGTTTCACGGTACCTGGCAGGTATTTCGTTTTTCTCCAAATTGAAGGGAATCCCTGACCTTACAAGGAGTTTTGTCATCACAAAGGCCTTGAAAGGTTGGGCGCGCGCTAAGCCGGTTAACCCCGATAAAAGACGGCCTGTAGACATTTATCTGTTACCGTCCATTCTAGGAGCGGTTGCGGACGTGGCGGCCTCCGGTTTCGAAACGCTTTTGTTTAAGTTCGCTTTTTCCATGGCTTTTCATGGTGCTTTCCGGGTGTCGGAATTGGTTGCTCCCTCCAAGTGGAGGGATTCAACTATGCTGCGTTCGGATGTGAAGGTGGGTGAGAGGTCCTTGCTGTGCAGATTGCGTCGTTCTAAGACCGATCAGTTAGGCAGGGGTCGCTGGATAACATTGGTCCCCTCGGCGGATTGTCGAATTTGTCCGGTCGGCTTGGCCACTCGTTATGCATCTGTCAGACCCTCAGCGGAGGGCTCATGGCTGATGCATGGCGATGGGCTTCCGCTGACAAAATTTCAGTTTAGTTGGATGCTGCGGCGATGTCTTTGCAGCGTGGGCCTCTCACCAGGGGAGTTCGGCACGCATTCGTTTCGAATTGGTGCTGCCACTTCCGCCGCTGCTGCGGGATTTCCAGAGTCACAGATTCAAGCTCTGGGCCGATGGAAATCAGCCAGTTATAAGCGTTACATTCGACCGAATCATTGAGGTTAAAGTTGTGCATGCACGTTACATATGGTTTGTTATGTTTTACGAAATGTCATTGGTCCTGGTCTTGTTTGTTTTCCCCTGTCTTTCCTACTCGGGGACTAGCTACTCGCCATTGATTTCAGTGGGAGTCTGGAGAGTTTTGACGATTTTTTTACCTGATCTGACGGATTTAATTCGGCTATTTGGTTTATAATTACAATTATATGTCCCTCAGCAGGTTTTACGTTTTCTCTCTGGTCGAGTTCACTTGTGTTATCCGATATCTCTCCCAAACCCCCCCCCCCCCGCTCTCCCCCCCTCCTTCTTTTTTATTTTAACTTATCCTCTTGTGTCTTCATGTTGCTTCAAATTGGCACAGAAGCTTGTTGATCTTTAAAGATTCAAATCAAAATTTTTTCTTTTTGGCAGATCCTCAGTAATATGTTCCCCGTTAGATATACATGATTAAATATGCTAAAATTTTACAATAACTTTAATGTTTTCTTTGTTTTTCCCTCATTATAGGAATGGCTTTTGATGATTGTACTGTATGGATAATTGGCCATTCATTTGTTTTTTGGGCGGCTAGGTTCATGCAGGCGCAGGACGCGCCGTTGTTTCCGGGGGCTAGTGGAGTTAGATGGATAGGGGTCAGAGGTATGTTGTGGGAGAGCCTTAAGCCTAAACTCTTGCAGCAGGTTCAGCGGTATGGCTTACCGAGAGTCGTGGTTATTCATCTAGGCGGGAATGATTTGGGCAAGAGGACATCTCTGGATTTAAGGCATGCGGTGGTGGAGGATTTGGGTCAGATTATAATGGCATGGCCAGCTTGCACAATAGTTTGGTCTTTCATGGTCCCTAGATTGTGTTGGCGTGGTGTGGTTGACGGCAGAGCCATTGATGAAGCCCGGAAGAAAGTGAACTTTACGGTTTCAAAATTTGTGTTGGAAAATGGTGGGGCAGTGGTCAGACATCCTAGGATAAAATTTCGGTATACTTACCTTTTTCGGTCTGACGGGGTTCATTTAGCGGAGGAAGGTATGTTTATTTTTCTTGAGGATCTGTTTGAGGTTGTGGTTTCTGTGCGTTAGTTCTATGGTGGCGGTGCAAGGTTTCTTTTGGCAGAACCTTGCTTTTGGCGGGAAAGAACGGCAGGTTACCTATTAGCACTGTGAATATTTGTTTACTCATTGTTTTGCTCACCTTCGTTGACTCATAAAGTCTGCTGGACCACCCTGCCGGGGGCAGCATCATCACCTTACCGGGTGGGTAGTCAAGATAGAAGGCTTGAGCGTATTGTGTTGTGGTTGGAGTGTTTATAGTGTTAGGCTTGGGCTGTTGTTAGCCGTTCTTTCTTTGCCACCATATTTAAATTAATTTAATTAATATAGTAACTAATTCATTATATGTTTTTAAATAAATAGCTAACAAATTCTGCCAAATACAAGTCTCCGTGTCTTTATTTCAATTAAGTATGTTATTGTCACTGATTCACACGCAGGTCAATCCTCAGACGATGGGAAGTTTAATGAACCAAAGCACAGAAAGTTCGCTAACTGGGGATTACACGATAAGGGAAATTAGCAAAGTAGCTCAATTTAGCCAAAAACTAAATCTCAGCCCAATATTTGTGATTGTCAACTTTTAGTCAGTATTTTGAAAACAAAGTCCTGCAGTAATAATGTATATTTATGGGATTTGTCTCCGGGAATGTTAAGGACTTGAGGGTCTATGTACAAAGCCTTAGGGGTAAATTTACTAAAGTGAGAGTTTTTAGAAGTGAGTTTTAAAAGTGATGTTGCCCATAGCAACCAATCAGATTCTACTTAACATTTAAATAGCACCTTCTAGAAGATAATAGCTAGAATCTGATTGGTTGCTATAGGCAACATCACTTTTAAAACTCACTTCTAAAATCTTTCACTTTAGTAAATTTACCCCTTAGAGAGAGATAAGTGGACAGAGATAATGCACCAACCAATCAGCTCCTTACTGTCATTTTTCAAACACAGCCTGTAAAGTAACAGGAGCTGATTGGTTGATATTTTATCTCCGTCCATTTTTTGGAGTTTTTACAGAAAAGTGTCTTCTTCATAATTTCAAACACGATGTTTAAACTTGAACTAATATATGTTTTATTTTTTATTTTAGAAAATGACCTCTACCTGCAGGAGATTTCTCAGATTTACTGTGCCTTCCAATGCATTCTGGTAGTTGTAGTCCTGCTGAAGTCTCTGCACATAATATTATATCGGAAGAGCAGCTACAATTCCTAGAAGCCCATGCATGGGTCACATGATGAACAAATGCTGGACAGCGCAGAAAGAGACAGCCGTTGTGACTGGTGGTCAGGTGCAGGGGTGTTTCTAGAGAGGAGGGGCCCGTGTGCAGTCTCCAACACGGGCCCCCTCCTCTCCGCCCGGCAGCCGGCAGCGCACTGAGCTGTGCACGGCCAGCGCGTGAGTTATAGACTCTGGGCACTAGAGTGCGCCCTGAGTCTACAGTGTATGCACAGGTAACCAGGAAAATGGCAGCGGCGGCCATTCTCCCTGTACTGCGCATGCGCAAATGATGGGAAAATGGCTGCCGCAGCCATTTTCCAGTCGTTTTACAGCGCCGGACGCCCGCGCCGACGTGGGACTCCCGAGAGGTAAGTATTATTATGGGTGAAGGGTGTGCAGTGCGGGGCCCCCCTGGACCCAGGGGCCCGTGTTCCCCGCACACCCTGCACACATTATAGATACACCCCTGGACAGGTGGGTTTTGATAAATTATGTTTATGGTCACCATGTCTACATGTGTATGGGATCATTGCCACCAATGTTTACTGCGCATTGGCTGCGTGTTTTGTGGGGGGTCCAAACAAACCAATAATTTCAGCCACAAGTGGCAGTCCCTGTCACTGAAGTGATTGGTTTGTTAAACTGTGAATGTCTTGTTTCATATATACAACATAAGGGTGGGTAAGAGGGCCCAAGGACAATTCCATCTTGCGCCTTTTTCCTTTCCATTATGTTCTGTTTGGGGCATTGCTGTCTGGCATTTTAATGTTATGGTTTATGCATGTCCAGAAATTGTAATGGCCACAGACAGCGTCTCCTGCATGCCCCTTTAATTTAAAAAAAAATTAAAATTCTGAACCAACAGCTGCTTGTGTCAACCCGACGGCGCAAGTCGCACAACAGTGACATTCAGCCAAGGGTTCTCAGCCCTCAAGCCTTCTACATGGCCCAAAGGCCACATCCTGCTTCACGGCCCAAAGGCCACCTGTCATCACTCCTCACCAGCCCTCAAGGTTGTAATGGCCGCAACTTGCCAAGAGTTCCAGCCTTCAAGGCAGTTGCAGGACTGGTTCCTTCCTAATCATAGCTCTGTATTCCACTACTACTCAGCCCGGAGGCTGCATCAACAAGTAACTATCAACAATCAATTCTTCAGCCAGTGGCTGCACCAATTATCAATTCTTCAGCCTGTGGCTGCACCAATTATCAATTCTTCAGCCAGTGGCTGCACCAATTATCAAGTATTAACTCTTCAACTCTTCTTACTTCAGCCAGTGGCTGCGCCAACTATCAACTATCAATGTTTCAATCCTTAAGGGGTACCCTAACCATCATCTTTGCACAGGCCTCAACTCTGTTTATCACTCAGTTTAGAACCAGCTAGCTGGATGCAACCTTTTGGCCCTTAACTTCTCTTCCCATTCTCTCTGACACAGACAATTATGTAAGCTCGCCTCCCAGGCTGTACAAGAAGAACGAGGACAGAGCTGAATGAGCAGCAGGAGCCAGACCAGCAAGGGAACTTTTTAATGGCTTCCTGGTGTGTGATTGAGGTCAATGTGTGCTGAGAGTGGAGTAATAGTTGTTAAATGGGGGTGTTAATGAGTTCTAAGAGTGAATGTATAAATGGGTGGGGGGGTTAATGGGTACTGAGAGGGGGGATTAATGAGTGCTGACAGCGAATTCATTAATAGCTGCTGCTTGGAGGGAGGTTAATGGGTGCTGGCTGTTAATGGGTTAATAGGTGCTGAGTGGGGGGAGGTTAATGGGTGCTAGAAAGGGAGATTAATGAGTACTGGGTGTGAATGTGTTAATAGGTGCTGAGTGGTGGGGGGTTAATGGCTGCTGGGAGTGAATGGTTTAATGGGTGCTGGGTGAGGGAGGATAATGGGTGGTGAAAGTGAATGGATTCTTAGGTGCTGGTGGGGGTAAATTGTACTGTGAGGGGGTTACTGAGTGCTCAGTATGATTGGATTAATAGGTGCCGGATAGGGGAGATTAATACTTCTTTTCCACCAAAAACCCAGGTCAGACCACATTAATACCCTGGGTTTTTGCTGGGTCTACCCGGGTCGCAGCTCAGTGTAAAAGGGTCCCTGAAAAATAACCCAGGTCAAGTGACCCAGCAATCCAACCCAGGTAGCTACCAGGGTTGGACCCAGGATGGACCCGAGTAATGGTGCAGTGTAAATGGTGCAACGTGGGTCATGTCTAAAATGAGCTGTTTGGTGGTTGTGGAGCATTCACCTACCACTTTTTATGACCTCACAGGTTTAGCAGGGCAGACCTGAGTTCAGTGTGAACAGGGCTGACCTGGGAGTAACCCAGATCGAAGGTGCAGTGTAATACCTCTTTTCCACCAAAAACCCAGGTCCGACCTGGGTTTTTGGACATGGTTCCAACCCTGGTCAGACCCAGGTCAGACCCATTTACACTGCACCTTCGATCTGGGTTACTCCCAGGTCAGCCCTGTTCACACTGAACTCAGGTCTGCCCTGCTAAACCTGTGAGGTCATAAAAAGTGGGAGGTGAATGCTCCACAACCTTCAATCAGCTCATTTTAGTCATGACCCAGGTCGGATAACCTGGGTTGCACCGTTTACCCTGCACCATTACCCGGGTCCATCCTGAGTCCAACCCTCGTAGCTACCTGGGTTAGATTGCTGGGTCACTTGACCCTGGTTATTTTTCAGAGACCCTTTTACACTGAGCTGCTCTGGTGTAAAAGGGGTATTATAGGTGCTGTGAGGGTGAATTGATAATTGCATTCTTAGGACCCCATTTATCAACGAAGGCAAATACCAGCGGGTATCACTGTGCTATAAACAGAAAATCCACTGGTATTTATCAGTACTTACCCTTCTGGCGAGGTCCTGCGAAGTCCTCGTCCCTGGCGAAGTCCTCGACCGGACTGTTGGAAGCCTAATACTGCCAGCGACGGGGCTCCAGTGTGATGCACATGCGCGACGTTCCGTGCCTGGAAGGCTTTGCTGAAGCCGGAAGGGCAGCGCCGCGTCCTCATTGTTGTCAATAGGGACCGCATCGCACTCTCCGTCTAAACGATGCTGTGATAAACAGCGGTAATCTTAGATTACTGCTGTTTGTTAAATACAGAGACGAGGACATAACCCCCTTTATCAAGCGCTAAAGGGGTTATTCTTCATTGATAAATGGGAGCCTGATAGAGAGGAACTGGTTAATGAGTGCTGAGTAGGATAATTGATTAATGACTTCTTGGGGAAAAAGGGATTACTGGGTGCTGGGAGAATAGACTAACGGGGGCTGGTGGTGAATAGATAAATGGGTTCCTGGGGGAGGATGGTTAATGGGTGCTGACAGTATGGCTGATTATGTTAATGGGTGCTGGGAGAGTGAATTGATTAATGGATTATTGGAGAGGAATGGGTTACTGGATCCTGGATGGGAAAGTTAATGGATGGTGAGTGGAGAGTGAATTGGTAAAAGGGGTTTGTGATTAGTTATCAGCCTGAATTTTCTTCCTAGACCTGAGTGTATTTAATGCCCACCAGGGGCGTCGGACCAATTTTATGTTGGGGGGGTAACATTAAATCGATCCAACACTCCTTCCTTCATGCAATGAGGCCACCCCCTCCCCATTCTGACGTCCATAATGCCCACTTAACTGCCAATGCTTATTTATCAATAGTGGCATAATTACTCCCATGTACATTCTGTTTTCTACCTAAATAAATTAAAGAAGTTCTTCACCCTCTTTGTTCTGAGACAACACAGCACCTAGCCCTACATCTGTTTGCAAATTCATTTTAAAAAAGTCAGGTGTCATCAAAACTGGTTGGGTGCACAATGTTACCTTTAACACCTGAAAAGCCTTCTCTGCCCAGGATTCCATTTAACCGTAACTTTCTGTTTGCCCTTGGTAAGGTCAGTCAAAAGAACAGCAATGGTTACAAAGTTGTGTACAAATCTCCTATAATACCTTGTGATTCCTAAGTAAGCACTCACCTGCTTCTTAATTAGGGGTCGTGGTTAATTTTGAATTGCCTCAAAGAGGTTTGGACTTTATCAAACCTCTTCCTATGGTATATTCAAGATACAGTACTTCACATCTTCCATCCCTAAGCCACACTTTTTTGGGTTGGTTGCAGCAGCGGCTCCTCCCCTCTTACCTGAGGGGGTCTGCCGCTGCTGCTGGCCTGGGTCCCGGCGCCTGCTCAATGAATCTGGCAGATGTTGGGACCTGTGGAAGCGCATGAGCGGTGTTGGCCCCATGCATGCGCACGCCTAACACCAGCTTCTCGGGGCTGCAAACAATGTCATGTTAGGCTGCCCAAAAGGCAGAGCAGCAGCTTCCTCTGGCACCTGCTCATTGCTTATGGGAGCCCGGACTGGCAGTCCCAGGGGAGGAGACACCTCCCCCTGGCTGACTGTCTTCAGCGTGACTGGCAGGTGGTGCTTCCAATAGGAAACCACTTCCAGTCACAGTGAAGACAGTGCAGTCACGGACTTTAGCAGTGGTTGTACCCTGGATTAGTGAGACTGCCAATCAGGACTATAGAGGACTACATAATCAAGATAAGCAGCAGCATACTGTCTCTATGAGGCCTTATCTTACCTTATATTACATGAGGCGGGAACCTTCCTGGCACCACTGGCCAGTCTCCAGATCCCAAGCTTACAGTCTCTGGATTTTTAAGTTCCTTCCACCATACAGCACCTATTCCCTTGATACAGTCAGAAGTCACAGGAGATTGCTCTTGCAGGACTAGAGGCAGTTTGGGTACGCTTAACAGTTCTATGGCTGCCACAGACCTCACCGTCATTTCCACAAGCTGGTCTGCTGTTTTATGGTCCCCATGGATAACCCACAGCAGTGACCATAGGTATCAGTCCATAACAGCCCTTTCCCCGATCGGTGGTCCTGTTAGAGTCTCGAGCTTTAGATACTTCTTGGAGAGATGGATGAGGTCATGCATTTGAGAGTGGGAAGGTTCATCCACTTTTATCCCCAGTGATGAACTTGTTGTATTCAAAGAGACATTGTGACGCTCAAGCAAGTTCAAATTCCAGTCTTTAGTTTGTCACAGTCCAGGGCATCAGCAAGGCTCAAGTCAAAATGCGCCTTTAGCGGTTCCCCTTCCTGGAAGGGTGCCAAAAGACCTGCCCACTGATTATTAGGCCAACTTTCTTTCTCAGCTGTTATTTTGAAAGTTGTTGAATAGGTTTCAATGTCATCATTCTGGTGCAACTTTTGCAAAAAAAAAAGTTTGGAGTGTAATTGGGTGAGTGCAGAGCCTATATAATTATTATTTTATTTAAATGGTGTGGTCACATACCTCTGGCACCACAGATAGTTGAGTCAATGTTTCAACTGCTTTCTGAGGAGAGTAAAGATACAGGGGGAGGTAACATTGTGTGGTACATCCCGCCAGACAAGGGGTGTTAGAGGGAGGTTAGGGTGCGGGGTTAGGGTTAGATATTAGGGGGAGAGTTAGGGTTAGGCACCAGGGAGGGAGGATTAGGGTGCAGGAGGGGGAGGTTAGGTTTAGGCACTAGGCGGGGTGGTTATGTTTAGGGTGCAGGGAAGTGAGGTTAGGCTTAGGCACTAGGGGGTGAGGTTAGGTTTATGGTGCGACGGGGGAGGTTAGACTTAGGCACTAGGGCGTAGGTAAGGTTTAGGGTGCGGCGAGGAGAGGTTAGGCTTAGGCACTAGGGGGGAGGTTAGGTGTAGGGTGCGGTGAGGGGAGTTTAGGCTTAGGCATTAGGGCTGCACCGAGGGGAGGTTAGGCTTAGGCACTAGGGGGGAGGTTCAGTTTAGGGTGCGGCGAGGGGAGGTTAGGCTTAGGCACTAGGGGGGAGGTTAGGTTTAGGGTGCGGCGAGGGGAGGTTAGGCTTAGGCACTAGGGGGGGAGGTTCAGTTTAGGTTGTGGGGAGGGGAAGTTAGGCTTAGGCACTAGGGGGGGAGGTTAGGTTTAGGGTGCGGCGGGGGAGGTTAGGCTTAGGCACTAGGGGGGAGGTTAGGTTTAGGGTGCGGCGAGGGGAGGTTAGGCTTAGGCACTAGGGGGGAGGTTCAGTTTAGGTTGCGGGGAGGAGAAGTTAGGCTTAGGCACTAGGGGGTGAGGTTAGGTTTAGGGTGCGGCGGGGGAGGTTAGGCTTAGGCACTAGGGGGGAGGATAGGTTCAGGGTGCGGCGAGGGGAGGTTAGGCTTAGGCACTAGGGGGGAGGTTCAGTTTAGGTTGCGGGGAGGGGAAGTTAGGCTTAGGAACTAGGGGGTGAGGTTAGGTTTAGGGTGTGGCGAGGGGAGGTTAGGCTTAGGCACTAGGGGTGCGGCGAGGGGAGGTTAGGCTTAAGCAGTAGGGGTGGACATTAGGCTTAGGCACTAGGGGGGAGGTTAGGCTTAGGCACTATGGGGGAGGTTAGGTTTAGGGTGTGGCGAGGGGAGGTTAGGCTTAGGCACTAGGGGGGAGGTTAGGCTTATGCACCAGGGAGAGAGGGTTAGAGTAGGGGTCAGGAAATCACTTACCTTTCGTTCCTATGGGTGTCAGGATTCTGGCTGTCGGGATGCCCCTGTCGGTATTCTGACCAGCGACATCCCGACTTCCAGGATTTTATACCCAACCCATACTACTACTAACATATGAGATCAGTACAGCATAGGACAGCTCTTGTGATAAGAGCTCTCCTTTGCGATCAGCGCTGCTCCCTGGACTTTTGGGTTTATGACCCGGGAGTCCATCTGCGCATGTGCAGAGTGACGAGGCGGCCGCAGGGCATGCTGGGAGGGATCAGATTGGATCCCTCATACAAGCACGATGCATTAGAAGCCCATGGGCTTCTATAGGGTAACGCCAGCTTTTGCCCCTGGCGGCCACCCAATAGTATATTCAGTATGGGACAGCGTTTTTTATCGCATTTTCCATTTAGTATATTTCGCCCAGAGAAGGAAGAGAGAAAATAGGGAAGATAATAAGAATAACGGAGGGCTCGAATGTGCCTGGAGTGACTTAAACCAGGAGGTTGGACTTTGGCCAGGGTGGTGATCATTGTGTTGGTCCCAACCTATGAAATCCCTAGTGGGAGGAGTAGGGACTGAGCTTATTTAAGGCCAGGCTTACAAGCCTGAGGCCTCTTTCCTGGGAACATTTGCCCGCCCTCCCTTCCCCAAAGGTTCATTGTTTGTTAGCTATAATTTTGTGTGTTGCGGGAAGTACGGCTTATCATCAGCCCGGGTGTAGTGTGTGTGCATTGGGTGTGCTCACCTTCTATTCTGTGTAGAGAAGTATTGTACCACCTCTACGGGGGCAGTATAGCCATCTAAAGATGGTATTGTGTTTGGTAGAAGGTCTATGCTTAATACCCAAGTGCAGGGTTTGACCTCCACAGGGCAGACTCCGCCCGCAATGCTGTGTTTTGTTGTTGAGCTTGCATTGTTGGGCTGCTCTGTGTAAGTGCCGTCCTTCCAGCCACCATACAATATTTAAAATAATTAAATTAATTTCTTAAATAAATAGCTGACCTGTTTTAAAATCCATTACTGTCTCCGTGTGTTTATTCTTAGATAAGTTTGAAGTAGGGATGTGCGCCGGACCATTTTTGGCGGATTTGGATTTGGATTTGGTTCTAATTCGTCATCCGGCTTTGGATTTGGATTTGGATTTGCCAAACTGCGGTGACTGGCTTTGGATTTGGATTTGGATTTTTTGCCAAAATTGGCAAAAAAAGCTAAAATTACATAAATTGGGCTTTTTTTTCTTCCTAGAGTGTTATTTACCTCAATAACATTAATTTCCAGTCATTTACAGTCAATTTAGACCACCTCACAGCTTAAATTATTCGTTTCACCATTATTGGCCAAAGGTTGCAGTGAGCTGACTGGTGACCAAGCGTCAGAGCAGCGGCGCAGTGGCACAGACACCACAGTTTAAAGCACATCTATGAAACTATGCCACACAGCAGTGGCAGAAATGAAAGGTAGTGCTAGATGGAATTGTCCTTGGGCCCTCCCACCCACCCTTTATGTTGGATCTTAAAAAGGACATGCACACTTTAACAAACAAAGCATTTCAGCGACAGGTACTGCCACTTTGTGGCTGAAGTGCTTGGTTTGTTTGGGCCCCCACAAAAAAATCTTCCAATCTACTAAAGGCAACAGGTCTACAGTGGCATGATGTCACCATCATTGCCATCCTCACCCTCATCAGTGTGTACATCATCCGATTCCTCACACAATATCAGTTCATCCCCGCTGGAATCTACCATTACAGAAGTATCTGTACTGTGACGTGATTGGTGGGAAAGGTTTTCCTCGTGAAATTTCCAGTTCATTTTAATGAACATCATTTTTTCTACATTTTGTGGAAGTAGCCTCCTTCGTCGTTCACTCACAAGGTTCCCGGCTGTACTGAAAACTCTCTCCGAGTACACACTGGAGGGTGGGCAGCTTAAATAATGCAAAGCCAGTTTATACAAGGGTCTCCAAATTGCCTTTTTTTTCTTCCAATATTCGAAGGGACTCTGTGACATGTCTACGTGTATGGTGTCCTGAAAATAATCCTCCACCATTCTTTGGATGGTAATCGTATTAGATGGAGTTGCGGTAGAGGTGTCACTGGTGTTGGGCAAATCTTTTAGACCCGACCAGATGTCAAAATGTTGACTTGACTTATCTGCATCACCACTGGGTCTTTTGGAAAAGGTGCATTTTTTTCTGGCTGCTGCTGCAGAAACCGAAGGAGGAGACGTCATCGTAGTGCCATGTGTCACTTCAGCTGCCAACTTGCTCACCAGGAGCGCTTTGGTTCTTTTAAGATCTGGGTCAGTTGTAAAGAAAGACACAGCATATGACTTGAACCTAGGATCAAGAATGGTTGCTAAAATATAATGATCAGATTTCAAGATCTTGGCCACCCGTGGATCCTGGCGAAGCGAACAAAGGACTTGATCTATCAGTCCAGCATACTTTGCGGAATCACTTTGTTTAATATCATCCTTCAATTTCTCCAGCTGCTTTTCCAAAAGCGAAATCAGGGGAATCACCTTACTCAAGCTAGCAGTGTCAGCACTCACTTCACAAGTGGCAACTTCAAATGGTTTGAGCACCTTGCACAAGACAGAAAGTACTCTCCACTGTGCTGGGGTAAGGTACATTCCCCCTCCTCTCCCAATGTCATGGCTTGTCATATAGCTATGGATGGCTTTTTGCTGCTCCTCCATCCGCTGAAGCATATACAGGGTTGAGTTCCACCTCGTTACCACTTCTTGCTTCAGTTGATGGCAGGGCAAATTAAACTGCTCTTGCAGGTGCTGCAATCTCCTGCACGCTGTTGCTGAATGCCGAAATTTTTCGGGCCACAGACAGCATCTCCTGAACGCCCCTGACGTTTTTTAAAAAACCCTGCACCACTAAGTTTATTGTGTGAGCAAAACAGGGGATGTGTTGGAATTCACCCAGCTGTAATGCTTTCACTATATTTGTAGCATTGTCAGAAATCACAAATCCTGAGGAGAGTCCAAGTGGGGTAAGCCATGTTTCTATGACATCTCTTAGTTTTTCTAAGAGGTTGTCAGCGGTATGCCTCTTATTGAATCCGGTGATGCACAGAGTTGCCTGCCTCTGAATGAGCTGGTGTTGTTTGTTAGATACTGCTGCTGCTGAAGGCGATTCACCCACCCAGTGGGCTGTCACAGTCATGTAATCTTTAGTTTGTCCACTACCGCTTGTCCACATATCTGTGGTTAAGTGGACAGTGGGTACAATAGCATTTTGCAGACCAATAATTAGGTTCTGTTTAACGTCCTGGTACAGCCGAGGAATGGCTTTTCGGGTAAAATGAAACCGAGATGGAATTTGGTACCGGGGACACATGACCTCAACTAGCTGTGTAAATCCCACTGCATTAATTGAGGATATTGGACGCAGATCTAATATTAGCATAGCTGTCATGGCGTCAGTGATCCGCTGTGCGACAGGGTGAGAGCTGTCATACTTGCTTCCCCTTGCAAGAGATTCTTTAACAGTCAATTGTTTTTTTGGTATACTACTAGTAGTCTTCTTTGTCCACTTCTGGGATGAAGATCCACCAGCAGCAGCAGCAGCAGGCCTAGCGCTCAAAGATTCAGTTTCTTCTGAGGTGTCCTGGAAATTGGAGGAGTCACCGTGACTTAGCACTAATAAATTGGATGTTGTACTACCACTGATCATTCCTGAGGATATTGAGGAGGAAGGTGTTGTCGGTGGAGATTGCAGGTGCTGGGATTTAGTAGAGAGAAGGCATCTAGCTAATGCTGGACTGCTTGTTGTTATTTTTTTTGCAGTAGTTTCTGTTATCAAACACCTGTCATGAGCTCGCTGCAGATGACGTAATAGCGTAGAGGTTCCTAGATGTTTAACGTCCCTACCTCTACTAACTGTGGTCTCACAGAGGCTACAAATGGCTTGACAAACGTTGTCAGGGTTTGGGTAAAAGTAATTCCACACAAAAGATGTGGATTTCTTGGTTCTATGCCCAGGCATGGCAATGGCCTTCTTATCTTGGCCAAGAGCTGCTTCCACTGGTGCCTGACTTATACAAATAATATCCTCATCCTCAACATCCTCATTAGTGCCAGCATCAGCTGCACATATATTCCTCTCATCCTCTTGCAATTCCACGGTGGCATCCTCAATTTCTATGTCCTCGGCAATACTGCTCATCCCCACAACTACAGATGGAAAAGAAACTGTGGAGGGCGGCTTCTCTGAAAGGTCAGGCTTACACATAGAAATGCCACTTGTGGACCCACTTAGACTCTCCTCAGGGATTTCTGACATTTGTGTTTCAAAAAACACAGTTTGTTCGACTGCCTTATTGGTTTTAAATTTTTTCACACTTCTATAGTCTGATTGAAAAGGTCTTTTATCATCACGAGAGGCACAAGATGCCTCACTGACAGCTGCAGAACCACCACTCAGAAATAAAGGGCAAAGCCTGAGTCTTTCCTTGCCGCTACGTGTGGTGAATGGTATGTTGCCAATTTTCTGTTTCTCTGCAAAAGTAGTAGTCTTTAGAGGTTTTTTTTTTGTCTTTACCCCTGTAAAATCTAAATTTTTTGATTTCAGGTTCCCTAAGGTTTTAAAGCCTCTACGCCCTTGAGCATCAGCTTTAGATAAAAGTGATGGACTTCCAGCCGCTGCAATGCTAGCATTTACATGTTGTTTCTGCTCTCCTCTCAGTTCATTCTCGTGATCCATATTACTTTATCACTATGAACTGGAGTCACAGAGCTTGTATACACACAGTGGGCTATGCCCTTTCACGGAGCTTGTATAATAGACACAGTGGGCTATGCCCTGTCACGGAGCTTGTATAATACACTCAGTGGGCTATGCCCTGTCACGGAGCTTGTATAATAGACACAGTGGGCTATGCCCTGTCACGGAGCTTGTATAATAGACACAGTGGGCTATGCCCTGTCACGGAGCTTGTATAATACACTCAGTGGGCTATGCCCTGTCACGAAGCTTGTATAATACTCAGTGGGCTTATGCCCTGTCACGGAGCTTGTATAATAGACTCAGTGGGCTATGCCCTGTCACGGAGCTTGTATAATAGACACAGTGGGCTTATGCCCTGTCACAGAGCTTGTATAATAGACACAGTGGGCTTATGCCCTGTCACGGAGCTTGTATAATACTCAGTGGGCTTATGCCCTGTCACGGAGCTTGTATAATAGACACAGTGGGCTATGCCCTGTCACGGAGCTTGTATAATACACTCAGTGGGCTATGCCCTGTCACGAAGCTTGTATAATACTCAGTGGGCTTATGCCCTGTCACGGAGCTTGTATATTAGACTCAGTGGGCTATGCCCTGTCACGAAGCTTGTATAATAGACACAGTGGGCTTATGCCCTGTCACAGAGCTTGTATAATAGACACAGTGGGCTTATGCCCTGTCACGGAGCTTGTATAATACTCAGTGGGCTTATGCCCTGTCACGGAGCTTGTATAATACACTCAGTGGGCTATGCCCTGTCACGGAGCTTGTATAATAGACACAGTGGGCTATGCCCTGTCACGGAGCTTGTATAATACTCAGTGGGCTTATGCCCTGTCACGGAGCTTGTATAATACTCAGTGGGCTTATGCCCTGTCACGGAGCTTGTATAATACACTCAGTGGGCTATGCCCTGTCACGGAGCTTGTATAATAGACACAGTAGGCTATGCCCTGTCACGGAGCTTGTATAATACTCAGTGGGTTTATGCCCTGTCACGGAGCTTGTATAATAGACACAGTGGGCTATGCCCTGTCACGGAGCTTGTATAATACACTCAGTGGGCTATGCCCTGTCACGGAGCTTGTATAATAGACACAGTGGGCTATGCCCTGTCACGGAGCTTGTATAATAGACCCAGTGGGCTATGCCCTGTCACGGAGCTTGTATAATACACTCAGTGGGCTATGCCCTGTCACGGAGCTTGTATAATACACCCAGTGGGCTATGCCCTGTCACGGAGCTTGTATAATAGACACAGTGGGCTATGCCCTGTCACGGAGCTTGTATAATACTCAGTGGGCTTATGCCCTGTCACGGAGCTTGTATAATAGACACAGTGGGCTATGCCCTGTCACGGAGCTTGTATAATACACTCAGTGGGCTATGCCCTGTCACGGAGCTTGTATAATAGACACAGTAGGCTATGCCCTGTCACGGAGCTTGTATAATACTCAGTGGGCTTATGCCCTGTCACGGAGCTTGTATAATACACTCAGTGGGCTTATGCCCTGTCACGGAGCTTGTATAATAGACACAGTGGGCTATGCCCTGTCACAGAGCTTGTATAATAGACACAGTGGGCTATGCCCTGTCAAGGAGCTTGTATAATACTCAGTGGGCTATGCCCTGTCACGGAGCTTGTATAATACACTCAGTGGGCTATGCCCTGTCAGTTGTCATGGAGCTTGTATAATACAGTGAGTAGTAGAGTACACATACACACAGTGGGCTTATTATGCCCAGTCACGGAGCACACACAAGGGCTTATGCCCAGTAAAGTCACAGAGCACTGCCTACTCTAATCTATCTAACACTAGAACAGACAGCGCACTAGCTAACTACCTAACTACGCGTCACGCGAGAAATGGCGCCGACTGCCGGGTGCCGCGCCTTTTTATTGAGGCCGAACGTCACTCGGCTCTCGCGAGAATCCGACGCCGGACGGGTGACGTTCGGCCTCGAGGTGGAATCCGAGTCAGGCGGGAACACCCGAACTTGCGTTCGGGTGGACTCGGATTCCACCTGTTCGGAGAGGTTCGGATTCCTCAGAATCCGAACCGCTCATCACTAGTTTGAAGTGTTTATATTTTATGGTATAATGATCACACACACTGGGCACACATCAGCCGTTACTAGGTTTATGAATGGTGATTGAGACAAGGGACAGAAGGCGTAATAACAGAGAGAGGGAGAGAACTATGGCAGTAAGAGGGCCACATGTCTCACTGTAACATTATAGAATCCTTTGTATCATGGCATTAGTAAACCTGTTTGTCTGCAATGTTATGTTGTCAATCAGTTTGTTAATAACATTATTATTGGTGAGTCCTTACATCACATCTCCGCAATAGTATTTAGGAATGTAATTATATAATATGGCTTAAATTTATCAATACCCCCCCAACATCACGGAAATTCAGCACGGGGATACGTGATGACATCAAGCCAGTAGGTGTGACCGCATCATTGTTTTCACACAAAAGCATTATTTTTAGGCACTGCAGAATGTGGGGAGTGAAGGCTAGCCCGTCTGGCCCTATCCTACAGAGGAGCTACTATAGCACAAATAGCTGAAACAGTTAATGCTGGCAATGATAGAGAGGTGTCAGAACATACCAGGGCCGTAACTAGGGTGGTGCACAGCAGGGCAGGGGGCGCTCTTTGGGCCTGTCACTATTCCTGTTTATTATCATTCTCAATTGTAGCTTCCTCTTCTGTTATCCACAGCATCTCCTGGCCTCTCCTAACTCTTCCCTGGTCGTTCCCCATGAGGCCATGGCCCTCTCTCAGGTGCACTATATTATGTCCCTATTTATCCCCAGCATCTCTCCTGGCCTCCCCTATCTCTTCACTGGCCCTTCTCCATGAGGCAATGGCCCTCTCTCAGGTGCACTATATTATGTCCATATTTATCCCAAGCATCTACTGCCCCCCCTATCTCTTCCCTGGCCCTTCCCCATGAGGCCATGGCCCTCTCTCAGGTGTACTATATTATGTCCCTATTTACCCCCAGCATCTCCTGGCCTCCCCTATCTCTTCACTGGCCCTTCTCCATGAGGCCATGGCCCTCTCTCAGGTGCACTATATTATGTCCCTATTTATCCCCAGCATCTACTGCCCCCCCCCTATCTCTTCCCTGGCCCTTCCCCATGAGGCCATGGCCTCTCTCAGGTGCACTATATTATGTCCCTATTTATCCCCAGCATCTACTGGCCTCCCCTATCTCTTTCCTGCCCCTTCCCCATGAGGTCATGGCCCTCTCTCAGGTGCACTATATTATGTCCCTATTTATCCCCAGCATCTACTGGTCTACCCTATCTCTTCCCTGACCCTTTCCCATGAGGTCGTGGCCCTATCTCAGGTGCACTATATTATGTCCCTATTTATCCCCAGCATCTCCTGGCCTCCCCTATCTCTTTCCTGCCCCTTCCCCATGAGGTCATGGCCCTCTCTCAGGTGCACTATATTATGTCCCTATTTATCCCCAGCATCTCCTGGTCTACCCTATCTCTTCCCTGACCCTTTCCCATGAGGTCATGGCCCTCTCTCAGGTGCACTATATTATGTCCCTATTTACCCCCAGCATCTCCTGGCCTCCCCTATCTCTTCCCTGGCCCTTCCCCATGAGGCCATGTCCCTCTCTCAGGTGCACTATATGATGTCCCTATTTATCCCCAGCATCTCCTGGCCTCCCCTATCTCTTCACTGGCCCTTCCCCATGAGGCCATGGCCCTCTCTCAGGTGCACTATATTATGTCGCTATTTATCCCCAGGATCTACTGGCCCCCCCTATCTCTTCCCTGGCCCTTCCCCTTGAGGCCATGGCCCTCTCTCAGGTGCACTATATTATGTCCCTATTTATCCCCAGCATCTACTGGCCTCCCCTATCTCTTTCCTGTCCCTTCCCCATGAGGCCATGGCCCTCTCTCAGGTGCACTATATTATGTCCCTATTTATCCCCAGCATCTCCTGGCCTCCCCTATCTCTTCCCTGGCCCTTCCCCACGAGGCCATGGCCCTCTCTCAGGTGCACTATATTATGTCCCTATTTATCCCCAGCATCTACTGGCCTCCCCTATCTCTTCCCTGACCCTTTCCCATGAGGTCATGGCCCTCTCTCAGGTGCACTATTTTATGTCCCTATCTACCCCCAGCATCTCCTGGCCTCCCTATCTCTTCCCTGGCCCTTCCCCATGAGGCCATGTCCCTCTCTCAGGTGCACTATATTATGTCCCTATTTATCCCCAGCATCTCCTGGCCTCCCCTATCTCTTCACTGGCCCTTCCACATGAGGCCATGGCCCTCTCTCAGGTGCACTATATTATGTCCCTATTTATCCCCAGCATCTCTCCTGGCCTCCCCTATCTCTTCACTGGCCCTTCTCCATGAGGCCATGGCCCTCTCTCAGGTGCACTATATTATGTCCCTATTTATCCCAAGCATCTACTGCCCCCCCTATCTCTTCCCTGGCCCTTCCCCATGAGGCCATGGCCCTCTTTCAGGTGCACTATATTATGTCCCTATTTATCCCCAGCATCTACTGGCCTCCCCTATCTCTTTCCTGCCTCTTCCCCATGAGGCCATGGCCCTCTCTCAGGTGCACTATATTATGTCCCTATTTATCCCCAGCATCTCCTGGCCTCCCCTATCTCTTCCCTGACCCTTTCCCATGAGGTCATGGCCCTCTCTCAGGTGTACTATATTATGTCCCTATTTACCCCCAGCATCTCGTGGCCTCCCCTATCTCTTCACTGGCCCTTCTCCATGAGGCCATGGCCCTCTCTCAGGTGCACTATATTATGTCCCTATTTATCCCCAGCATCTACTGCCCCCCCTATCTCTTCCCTGGCCCTTCCCCATGAGGCCATGGCCCTCTCTCAGGTGCACTATATTATGTCCCTATTTATCCCCAGCATCTACTGGCCTCCCCTATCTCTTTCCTGCCCCTTCCCCATGAGGTCATGGCCCTCTCTCAGGTGCACTATATTATGTCCCTATTTATCCCCAGCATCTCCTGGTCTACCCTATCTCTTCCCTGACCCTTTCCCATGAGGTCATGGCCCTCTCTCAGGTGCACTATATTATGTCCCTTTTTATCCCCAGCATCTCCTGGCCTCCCCTATCTCTTTCCTGCCCCTTCCCCATGAGGTCATGGCCCTCTCTCAGGTGCACTATATTATGTCCCTATTTATCCCCAGCATCTCCTGGTCTACCCTATCTCTTCCCTGACCCTTTCCCATGAGGTCATGGCCCTCTCTCAGGTGCACTATATTATGTCCCTATTTACCCCCAGCATCTCCTGGCCTCCCCTATCTCTTCTCTGGCCCCTCCCCATGAGGCCATGTCCCTCTCTCAGGTGCACTATATTATGTCCCTATTTATCCCCAGCATCTCCTGCCCCCCCCTATCTCTTCCCTGGCCCTTCCCCATGAGGCCATGGCCCTCTCTCAGGTGCACTATATTATGTCCCTATTTATCCCCAGCATCTACTGGCCTCCCCTATCTCTTTCGTGTCCCTTCCCCATGAGGCCATGGCCCTCTCTCAGATGCACTATATTATGTCCCTATTTATCCCCAGCATCTCCTGGCCTCCCCTATCTCTTCCCTGGCCCTTCCCCACGAGGCCATGGCCCTCTCTCAGGTGCACTATATTATGTCCCTATTTATCCCCAGCATCTACTGGCCTCCCCTATCTCTTCCCTGACCCTTTCCCATGAGGTCATGGCCCTCTCTCAGGTGCACTATTTTATGTCCCTATTTACCCCCAGCATCTCCTGGCCTCCCCTATCTCTTCCCTGGCCCTTCCCCATGAGGCCATGTCCCTCTCTCAGGTGCACTATATTATGTCCCTATTTATCCCCAGCATCTCCTGGCCTCCCCTATCTCTTCACTGGCCCTTCCCCATGAGGCCATGGCCCTCTCTCAGGTGCACTATATTATGTCCCTATTTATCCCCAGCATCTCATGGTCTCCCCTATCTCTTCCCTGGCCCTTTCCCATGAGGTCATGGCCCTTTTTTGGGTCTTATTTCACTATTTGAAAAATTGGAGGGGACCAATGCTCTTTCTGGCACAGGGCACGGAAAAGTTTAGTTACGGTCCTGGAACACACAGTACATCGCCACTTGTTGTGTATGGGGCCGCAGACCACCAGAGTACTCATGCTGACCACTTCCCACTGCTGAACGCTCCTACAATGGGCACATGAGCGTCAGAACAGGTCCATGGAGCAATGGAAGAAAGTGACCTGACGAATCACACTATCTGCAACGCCAGGCCGGCGCTGCAGAGCAGCAAATATTACAGGGAAAATAGCAGCGCCCTTTTTCCCTGTAACTTGCGCATGCAGAGTAGTGATGTCCCCGGGAATTAGGTAGGGGCGCTATTTTCTCAGAGACCCGCACATGCACGGTAGATTCTGGCATCAAGATTCTAGATTCTGATTATTTGTGACATTACTCCTCTCTGGGTGGGATGCATGACGTATCGCCTTTTGCATGTGATGCATCCCATCACTCGTCGCATGCATGTCAGTGTAAATAACGCCGGTATGCAGGAATAAAATCGCAAAGTACAGCTCTCCCGGTAAGAGTCCTTTGCGAGAGAGGGACTTCCAGGTTTATGACCCAGAAGACCCTCTGGTGTCTTTCTGCAATCCAAGTGGATCCCTCCCAGAGGTGAGTTGCGCATAGAAACCCGTAGGCTTCTATTGGGTAACACCATCTAAACATGGCGTTATCCACCGCATCCAAGCCCGGAATGTATCGCATTTGTACTGAGCTTGGTACATATGTGGTGAGCAGCCAAATCTCCAAATACGTAATTTTCAGTTGTTTACCGCAAAAAAACCCGCTTTGCTGCATCCCACCCTGTAACTTGGCTTAGCTCATTTGCATACACGCACTTATTAACATATTGGTCATGACACTATGAGAAGCCAATAGAGACACAGGTGTTTATTTTATCACCTATACATGCTACTAAACAAATAATACATTACACAATAAAAGATTGTGGGACCAATGCAAATTGCCCTGGGCTGTCTGTTTAAGTGCGTTAGGTGGGTCAGGGCCGCAGCATAAAGCAGAGAGTTAAACCATCCTAGCAAAGTGCAGTAATTAATTCTAGAGGACAGCTGAGGTTTGTGCATTGGCTGAGAGAGACCCAGAGGCGCACATATGCAGAAAGGCTGCTTTGCATGGAGGGGGCACGTCATTAATACAGACGTATAGTGAGAGCAGAGAGTGCGCTGCAATGCCACAATTGGTCTCCGATGAATGAAACTTTATTTTCATCTGGGAAATTTTCAATGGTTAATTTATGCACATCATCCCATATTGTTTGACACTGTGATTTGTGTGTCGATTATAAGCACACAAGGAACTAGGCACAATAGCAAATCAGAGGCATTGAGGAATCGGGGGGTGAGCCGGGGACGCTCTCCAAGGTGTTGTGCTTAGGATTTATAGATTTGCTAACACTTTTTGTGGAGCTTACACAACATGAAAGCTTTAAAACTGCGTATTCAGGCTGATAACTTTTATAACAAACACACAGTCGCCCCGAGCAGCCACATCCTCATGTAAATGGCTCAATGAGTTGCAGTTTGTGACTAGACAATCACATCTAATGAGAGCCTACAGCTATGGGCAAAAGTTATGAGAATGACACAAGTATTGGTTTTCACAAAGTTTGCTGCTTCAGTGTTTTTAGCCCTTTTTGTCAGATGTTACTATGGTATCCTGAGGTAATATTACAAGCATTTCATAAGTGTCAAAGGCTTTTATTGACAATTACATTAAGTTTATGCAAAGAGTCAATATCTGTAGTGTTGACCCTTCTTTTTCAAGACTTCTGCAATTCGCCCTGGCATGCTGTTAACTTCTAGGCCACATACTGACTGATGGCTGTGGGTATTTGTTTGTACACCCGCCTCTTGAGGATTGACCACAAGTTCTTAATGGGATTAAGGTCTGCGGAGTTTCCTGGCCATGGACCCAAAATGTCAATGTTTTGTTCCCCGAGCCACTTGCCTTATGGCAAGGTGCTCCATCATGCTGGAAAAGGCATTGTTCCTCACCAAACTGTACTTGGATGGTTGGGAGAAGTTGCTCTTGGAGGATGTTTTGGTACCATTCTTTATTCATGGTTGTGTTCTTAGGCAAAATTGAGAGTGAGCCCACTCCCATTGCTGAGAAGCAACCCCACACATCAATAATCTCAGGATGCTTTACTGTTGGCATGACACAGGACTGATGGTAGCGCTCAGCTTTCCTTCTCCAGACAAGCGTTTTCCAGATGCCCCAATCAGTCTGAAAGGGGATTCATCAGAGAAAATAACTTTACCCTACTCCTCAAATCCTCAGCAGTCCAATCCTGTTACCTTTTGCAGAATATCAGTCTGTCCCTGATGTTTTTCCTTTAGAGAAGTAGCTTCTTTGCTGCCCTTCTTGACACCAGGCCATCCTCCAAAAGTCTTGAAGATGCACTCCCACCTACCTGCTACTATTCCTGAGCAAGCTCTGCACTGGTGGTGCCCTGATCCCACAGCTGAATCAACTTTAGGATATGGTCCTGTCACTTGCTGGACGTTCTTGGGCACCCTGAAGCCTTCTTCACAACTATTGAACCTTTCTCCTTAAAATTCTTGATGACTTGATGAATGGTTGATTTAGGTGCAATCTTACTAGCAGAAATACCCTTGCCTGTGAAGCCCTTTTTGTGCAAAGCAATGACGACTGCATGTGTTTTCTTGCAGGTAACCATGGTTAACAAAGGAAGAACTATGATTTCAAGCTCCACCCTCTTTTTAAAGCTTCCAGTCTGTTATTCTAACTCAGGGCCTGATTCAGAGATGTACGCTAATGCAACTGCGTCTCCGTAAGCAACGCAGTTGCAAAAATATGCAAATGTTTGCAAAGATCACCCGCGCATAAAGACTGGCTTCTCACCTGCGTACAGCTACGCATACCTACAGAAACATCGATACCATCGAAGTACATCGGTGGCCATTTTACCCTTGCGGAAGGTCTGACCTGACGCAGGCCAGGGAGCTCTTCTGCCACGCAGAGCTGTGTATGTAATTGTAGTGGCTAATTTATGCACGCTCACGTAACGGCGTTCAAACGGCCAGGCACGCCTGCGTTTGGCTAACCACCCCGTCTCCACCCCCAAACGGTCACCTCCTGTCAATCGATCTGCAATGGGCCTCCGTGGTCTGCGTGAACGCACAGCGGACGCACTGCTGCCTTTGCACATTTTCCCAGTGACACGCGCATGCGCAGAAAATATTTCCCTGGGATTAAGGCTTGGGCACCATTTTCCCGGAGACCCACGCATTAAGCCAGAATGTACTGTGCTGCCTCCTCTCTAAAACCTCCCCTGCATAGACTCCATGCTACTGCTCCTCCATGGAGGCTTCATTCCCTGTACCAAGATGGACGTCGACCTAAGTACTGCACATGTACGGCACATTGTTGTAACTGTGAAGGAGCGATGCAGTGGTCCCCTGCTGTTTACCACTTAGCTCCAGGGAGACCCTGTATTACCCAATGTCCTAGATGCTGTTTAGTGCTCCTGTACCACTGCCTGCATCCCATCAAGTATCCACTCACTGGCTGGTGAGCTGTATGACATCACACAAGCTCCGCCCCATCCTGACCAGAGTGTGTATAACAGTGAGTATGGCTGTACCCTGTGTAACATTAACAGACCACTCTACTGGTTGAGCAACTGGTCTGTTCATAGTTTTGAAGCATTCACTGGTGTGTACAAGAACTCATGGGGGGAGAGGGGGGGGGATTAATGCCATAGTTGGGACCTGTAGTCAAATGGGAGGGGTGGATAATGCTCAAGGGGCATCATGCCAGTGGGTGGGGGGATGCTATAAGTGGGATCAGTTGCTATATGATTATCTATATCTACTGTACAAGTCTGTTGGAAAAATGCTACAGCAGTGGGGGATGATGCTACAGGTACATTCTGGAAAGACCCCCAGGGCGGTTCTCAACATCCCTTAATAGTATTTTATTATGCTAAAATAGTCAAATATGTTTTTTTAATATGTGTTATTGACTTAATTAGAGTAAGAACAATACTGTATTTGTCAGGTAAGGGGTTAAACCAATTTGCATGAGAGAGAAAGAACCTTAGAGATGAACTCCAGGAAATCTCTATATAGGTGCGCACACACTTGGCCTGATTGAGAGCCGGACGCTATTTGCACTCACTCGTTCAGAAAAAGGGGCCGGCTATTTAAATTGAGCGCTCGCTCTTTGCGGTCTGTTGACGCCTCTATGTCTGAGCGAGCGAACGAAACATGCGCTCGCTATTTTGTAAAGACGCCCCCTGGCCGCTCGCATCCTACGTCATCGCCGCTATTTATTTGATTAATCAAGTACATCGAAAGGCGTCTGAACTGCTCGCAGTGCTTGTGGTTGGATTTTCCTACCGCAATCGTGTGAACAGTTCAGGCTTAGAAACAACCAAGTGACGTGGTCGATGACGCTGCTTTGTTAAGTATGCACACCCTTAAAACGCCCGTTTTGACCGTTTGGCACGCCTGCGTTCGGATCACCACTCCCCCTTTTCAAGTACCTTCCCCTGTTACCACCCACAAACGCCTCATCCTGTCACTCAAATTAGCAGGCACTTGCTATTTTGCGAGCGCTCGATTTCCGACCGCAATGACTGGTTGGCGCATGCGCATTACGACCCATACGTATGCGCAGTTGTGCGAACATCGCTCGGAGCGAATGAGTGGCCGCTTACGAGCGGCTCTGAATCAGGCCCACTGTGCGATCAGGAAAGACAGTACGATTACGACATCATAATCGTACCGTCGTTCCTGATCCCCTGTAGTGCCTGCACTGAACGATCAGTCGCTCAGTGCAGGCACTGTCCATCATTCCTGAACATGCCAATCTGTCGTTATCGGCAGATTGCGCTGCATGTTCAGGCGATGGACAATGTCGGAAACGACCAGCGGGAGTGCGCATCGCTGGTCGTTTCCAACATGAAAGTGCACAATTTGTGCACAATTACTGAGCGATTGCACGATTACTAGGGGTGTGCACCGGCCATTTTTCGTATTTTGTGTTTTGGTTTTGGATCTGGATCTTTCTTCGTGTTTTGGATCTGGATTGGTTTTGCCAAAACCACCCTTCCGTGTTTTAGGTTTCTAGGTTTTGTGTTTTGGATCTGTATTTTTTTTTTTAAAAAGCATAAAAACAGCTTAAATCACAGAATTTGTGGGTTTTTCTGCTCCTATGCTATTATTAACCTCAATAACCTTAATTACCACTCATTTCCAGTCTATTCTGAACACCTCACACCTCACAATAGTGTTTTTATGTCCAAAAGGTTGCACCGAGGTAGCTTGTTGACTATGCTAAGCGACACGAGTGGGCGGCACAAACACGTGGCCCATCTAGGAGTGGCACTGCAGTGGCAGACAGGATGGCAGTTTGAAAAACTAGGCCCCAAACAGTACATAATGCAAAGAAAAAAAAGAGGTGCGGGATGGAAATGTCCTTCTGCCCTCCCACCCACCCTTATGTTGTATAAACAGGACATGCACACTTTAACAAACCAATCATTTCAGCGCCATGTTCTGCCACACGACTGTGGTTGAAATGATTGGTTCGTTTGGGCCCCCACAAAACAAGCTGGCAATTAATCTGTCCCTGCACAAACTGGCTCTACGGAGGCAAGATGTCGTCCTCATCCTCCTCATCCACCGATTCCTCACCCTCTTCAGTGTTGTGTACATTCTCATCCTCACAGAGTATTAATTCGTTCCCGCTGGAATCCACCACCACAGGTCCCTCTGTACGTACTGGAGGCTGGTCTCCCTGGAAGAGTTGATAATTCATTTTGATGAACATCATCTTCTCCACATTTTGTGGAAGCAACCTCCTACGCCATTCGCTGACAAGGTTCCCAGCTACACTAAACACTCTTTCGGAGTACACACTGGAGGGGGGGCAACTCAGGTAAAATAGAGCCAGTTTGTACAGGGGCCTCCAAATTGCCTTTTTTTCCTGCCAGTACAGGTATGGACTGTCTGACATGCCTACTTGGATGCTGTCACCAATGTAATCCTCCACCATTCTGTCAATGGTGACAGTATCATATGCAGTGACAGTAGACATGTCAGAAATTGTTGCCAGGTCCTTCAGTCCGGACCAGATGTCCAAACTTGGTCCTGCCTGCCCTGCATCACCGCCAGCAGGTTGCTTAGGATACCTAAGTTTTTTCCTTGCAGCCCCAGTTGCGGGAGAAAATGAAGAAGGAGCTGTTGATGTGTCACGTTCCGCTTCAGCTGACAGTGTTTTCACCAGCAGGTCTTTGCACCTCTGCAGGCTTGTGTCAGCCAGAAAGAGAGATACCACATAGGCTTTAAACCTAGGATTGAGCACGGTGGCCAAAATGTAGTGGTCTGATTTCAACAGATTGACCACCCTGGAATCCTGGCAAAACGAATGAGGATTTCATCCACAAGTCCCACATGTCGAGCAGAATCGCTCCATCTTAGCGCCTCCTTCACTTTCTCCAGCTGCTTCTGCAAAAGCCTGATGAGGGGAATGACCTGACTCAAGCTGGCAGCATCTGAACTGACTTCACGTTTGGCAAGTTCGAATGGCTGGAGAACCTTGCACAACACAGAAATCATTCTCCACTGCGCTTGAGTCAGGTGCATACCCCCTCCTTTGCCTATGTCCTAGGTGGATGTATAGGCTTGAATGTCCTTTTGCTGCTCCTCCATCTTCTGAAGCATATAGAGGTTTGAGCTCCACAGCATCACAACCTCTTGCTTCAGGTGATGGCAGGGCAGGTTCAAGAGTGTTTGCTGGCACTCCAGTCTTCGGCACGCAGTCGCTGAATGGCGAAAGTGGCCAGAAATTTTTCGGGCCACCCAAAGCGTCTCCTGCACGCCCCTGTCGCTTTTCAGAAAATTCTGCACCACCAAGTTTATTGTGTGAGCAAAACATGGGACGTGCTGGAATTTGCCCAGATGTAATGCCCGCACAATATTGGTGGCATTGTCAGATATCACAAATCCCCAGGAGAGTCTAAGTGGGGTAAGCCACTGGGCGATGATTTCCCTCAGTTTCTCTAAGAGGTTGTCGGCGGTGTGCCTCTTACTGAAACCGGTGATACACAGCGTAGCCTGCCTTGGAACGAGCTGGCGTTTCTGAAATGCTGCTACTGGTGATGCTGCTGTTGTTGCTGCGTAAGGTGATACATCTACCCAGTGGGCTGTCACAGTCATATAGTCCTTAGTCTGCCCTGTTCCACTTGTCCACATGTCCATGGTTAAGTGGACATTGGGTACAACCGCATTTTTCAGGGCACTGAGGACAATTTTTCTGACGTTTCTGTACAGTCTCGGTATCGCCTGCCTAGTGAAGTGGAATCTAGACGGGATTTGGAACCGGGGACACACTACCTCCATCAATTGTCTAAATCCGACTGCACTAATGGCGGATACCGGACGCACATCTAACACCAACATAGCAGTCAAGCCCTCAGTTATACGTTTTGCTTCAGGATGACTGCTGTCGTACTTCATCCTCCTCGCTAAGGACTGTTGGAGGGTCAATTGTTTAGTAAAAGTAGTGGTGTTCCTACTTCCTCTCTGGGATGATGAACGACTCCCAGCAACAGCAGCAGCGGCAGCAGTAGGCATAGCAATGCAGGATCCTCCGGAGGAATCCTGGATAGGAGAGTCAGTCATGCCAGTGACATGGCCTGCAGGACTGCTTCCGATCCTGACTAAGGAGGAAATTGACGAGGAGTGAGTTGACGGTGTGGTTTGCAGGCACTTGGATACAACAGGACAACAGGATTTAGGTGTCCCTGGACTGCTTATGGTCTTAGCTAAAGTTTCTGAACTTGACAGTAACTTTTTATGAATGCGCTGCAGGTGCCGTATAAGGGAGGATGTTCCTAGGTGGTTAACGTCCCTACCCCTACTTATTTCACCTTTACATATGGTACATATGGCAAGACAGTTGTTGTCCGGATTTGGATAGAAATATTGCCAGACCAAAGAAGTGGAATGTTTGGTCTTCTGCCCAGGCATGATCGTGATGGGCTTTTTCATCCCACGGACAACAACTGTGTCCACCGGAGCCTGATTTAAACAAACCACATCACCATCAGAATCCTCCACGCCAGCTACACCGGTATCTTCAATTTGCATATCAGCAAGTGGACTGTGGGTGCTCCTTTCAGCACTTTCAGAGGGTGTGCAAATGGTGGAAAGAGCCACCTCTTCCCGTCCAGTTATGGGAAGGTCAGGCATCACAACTGCCACCACACTTGGACTCTCCTTGGGGATTGGTGATATCTTCTTAGAACGTACAGTTCTTCACTGTGCTTTTGCCAGCTTAACTCGTTTGATTTTTTTAGCGGGAGGAGGGCTTCCATCACCATGTGAAGCTGAACCACTAGTCATGAACATAGGGAAAGACCTTAGCCGTTCCTTGCCACTCCGTGTCGTAAAAGGCATATTGGCATGTTTACGTTTCTCCTCAGATGATTTAAATGATTTTTTAAGGTCATTTTCCTGAACTTTGTCATTTGGGATTGTATGTGCCCTCTACTATGACATTGGGCATCGGCCTTGGCAGACGACGTTTATGGCATGTTATCATTTATGTCATGACTAGTGGCAGCAGCTTCAGCACTAGGAGGAAGTGGTTCTTGATCTTTCCCGATTTTATTTTTATCGGAGAAAGTTTGGTCCTCCATTTATGTTATATTGATATATATACGTGTGCCTAAGGCGCACACAAACACAGAAAATATTTTTTTATTTTTGTTGGAGACTAGTGCACTTTGTGATTTACACCACCCTTTAAGAAATGAGCCAGCCGGCTCTTTACTTATGGGACACAGGCGCATGCTTGGCACTGCTCCTTTGTTGATGCATGTGTAGCTACAGTGCACACAATTCACAAAGACAGAAAAAATAGAAGAATTTTTTATTTTTTGAGGAGTGCACTTTGAGGGTTACACCACCCTTTAACACACAGATGCACGCTTGGCGCTGCTGCTTTGAGGATGCATGTACAGTGCAGACAATTCACAAACACAGAAGAAAATGTTTTATTTTTGTTGGAGTGCACTTTGGGGGTTACACCACCCTTTAACACACAGATGCATGCTCTGCACTGCTGCTTTGAGGATGCACGTACCGTGCACACAATTCACAAACACAGAAGAAAATATTTTATTTTTGTTGGAGTGCACTTTGGGGGTTACACCACCCTTTAACAGACAGACACTCGCTTGGCGCTGCTGCTTTAAGGATGCATGTACAGTGCACACAATTCATAAACACAGAAGAAAATATTTTAATTTTGTGGAGTGCACTTTGGGGGTTACACCACCCTTTAACAGACAGATGCTCGCTTGGCGCTGCTGCTTTGAGGATGCACATACAGTGCACACATTCACAAACACAGAAGAAAATATTTTAGTTTTGTTGGAGTGCACTTTGGGGGTTACACCACCCTTTAACAGACAGACACATGCTTGGTGCTGCTGCTTTGAGGATGCATGTACAGTGCACACAATTCACAAACACAGAAGAAAATATTTTATTTTTGTTGGAGTGCACTTTGGGGGTTACACCACCCTTTAACAGAAGAGCCAGCCGGCCCTTTACTTATGACACAGGCGCACGCTTGGTGCTACTTTGTTGATGCACGTGCGGCTACTGCGCACACAATTCACAAACACAAAAAAATATATATATTTTTTTTTTGTAGTGCACTTTGGGGGTTACAGCACCCTTTAATGGACAAGCCAGCTGGCCCTTTACTTATGGGACACATGCGCACGCTTGGCGCTGCTCCTTTGTTGATGCACATGCAGCCACAGTGAACACAATTCACAAATACAGAAAATATTATTTTATTTTTTTTGGAGTGCACTAAGGGGGTTACACCACCCTTTAACAGACGAGCCAGCTGGCCCTTTACTTTTGACACAGGCGCACACTTGGCTACTTTTTAATTTTTTTTGGAGTGCACTTTGAGGGTTACAGCACCCTTTAACGGACAAGCCAGCCGGCCCTTTACTTATGGGACACAGGCGCATGCTTGGCGCTGCTCCTTTGTTGATGCCCGTGCAGCCACAGTGCACACAATTCACAAACACAGAAAATAATTTTTTATTTTGTTTGGAGTAGACTTTGGGGGTTACACCACCCTTTATCAGACAGACGCATGCTTGGCGCTGCTGCTTTGAGGATGCACGTACAGTGCATACAATTCGCAAGCACAGAAAATAATTTTTTATTTTGTTTGGAGTGCACTTTGGGGGTTACAGCACCTTTTAACGGTCAAGCCAGCCGGCCCTTTACTTATGACACAGGCGCACGCTTGGCGCTACTCTGTTGATGCACGTGCCGCTACTGCGCACACAATTCACAAACACAGAAAAAAAAAATATTATTTGGAGTGCACTTTGGGGGTTACAGCGCCCTTTAACGGATGAGCCAGCCGGCTCTTTTCTTATGACACAGGCGCACGCTTGGCGCTACTTTGTTGATGCACGTGCGGCTACTGCGCACACAATTCACAAACACAGAAAAAATATTTATTTTTTTTGCACTTGGGAGCAGCACCCCTGATGGACAGAGCACCCCCTGGACAACACTACAGCACCCCTTTAGGACTGGGACACTGCACAGGACTTTGGAGTGGACAGAGCCGCTATGGACAACTGACTGCACAACACAGTCCAGCCAGCCCCTATGGACTTTGGAGGAGTAGACACAGCCCCTATGGACAACAGCAGCACAGCGCAGCACAGCACAACACTACACTACACAGCCCAGCCAGCCCTAACTCCCACCCTCCCTCTTCACTGTCCACAGCCGAGTGAGAAAATGGCGCTGACGCGGGTACCTTATATAGAATCCAAAACCCGCGAGACCCGGATGGCGGGATGATGAAGTTTTGCCTCGATTTCAGATCCGAGTCAGGCGGGAAAAGTCGAGCCTGACTCGGATCGGCCTCAGATCGGGGGGGCTCGGATTTGGGAAATCTGAACCTGCTCACCCCTAACGATTACGATGTCGTAATCGTGCAGTCGCTCAGTAATATCGCCCAGTGTGTACGCACTTTATAACCGAGACACCAGGCATCGTTCTGCTGCCGGATACATTATAGCAGGCTATGAAAGGGTTACATCTGTCAGATTGAATGAAACCGAGAGGTCGCATTATTACAATTGGATGTAAATGTTACATCATAAAACTGTAATACGCTGAGGAGAGGAGAGTGGAGAGTTGGCAGCCACGGCGTGAGCAGCACCATTCTTCCTGCGCTCTGGCTGAAAGCTGGGTGTCTTTCTGGGCACCAGAGTCCAATCATCTATCCTCATGCCCGAGGCTGCTGCAGATACACGGGATAGAATGAAAGGTTATGTATTTTTTAGTAGACTGCAAACATAATTAGTGATTACGTACAGATTACAACAATCACATTGCACTGCACTAAGCAGCTTCATAATTGAGTGCATTATTGAGCATGGAGGACCTCTGCCAAGCGCCCGTGCTGGTTCAGAGGTTCAGAATTATGAGATATTTATCTTTCATGCCATCCTGCCATCATCTATCAGCAATGCTCCATATATAGTAACAACATCAGTATTTGCCATACGGTGTGTGCCGTGGCAGGAGAAAGTCCCTGTAGGCCTCCGTGCTCACATATGGCTGGGTATATCCAGATAAATAGCCCTGGTGCAGAATCTGGGCAGTGCCCTTGGGCAGGGGGAACATGCAGCATGTACTGGAGACTTTGGGCCGGATGTATCTGCGGTTTTTCTGTTCTGCCGCAGTAGCCTTCTTACTGCCTTCTTCTGCGACTCCATATGAGAGCTGATCCGACCGCTATGTATTTCTGTCCACAGCAACAGTTGCCATCATTAGTATATGGACTTGTACCCACCCCAAGCTGGGTGCAAGAGATCCATCTGGCACAGGTGCCCAATGTCCGTTCTCTTCGATCGAGCATGAAAGTGCGTCTACATGCCCACGGCACTCAGGCAAGATGGCAGTGCCCTGTTACTGCTCAGAAACACTCATTTCATGGAAAGTCTTGGATGCCGATAGATCAATCCGTAACGCACTAGCGAGATGTCAGTGTGCACATACGTAGTCGCCGACTACTTTCTTCGGAGCATGAGCAGTGTGATGAAATCTGGGAGAAATCTCCTCACACACTGGGTCTGTTTCAGAGGGGGACGCAGTGTGGATGCCGCACGCAAGCGGACAATGTTTTCAGTCTGCACGTGCGCCCGGGTTGCACTGCACGTGTGCCCCAGTGGTTAGCGCCACTGCGATTCAGAATGAATTTGGACGCGGTTGCACTGACACCGGCAGCCATGTTAAGACAGAGATTCTGCGCCTATATAGGGCTGGTACAATATCGGATGGTGCGACCAATAGTGCATCTTTGTACGCAAAGCAGCGGATTAACGATTCTTGTGGTTGTACTGTCACCGGCGGCCATGTTTTGACAAACACTCTGAGCGGTCATAAGGCTGCACTATTACCCAATGCTGCGACCAATGTGTGTTCTCTCTTTCAGTAACCGTGTCCCGGCGCCATTCTCTTCATAAATTGTCCCAAAAAAGCATTCCATATTACCACACCGCAGAAAGGAATGCAAATTCCTGGGCTTTACTGCAATTTATCATTTAATAGGCCTTGTAATGTGGTATGGGAGTGCTACTATTATGTGGGGACTGGTTTGTATGAGACATGGCTGTTGAAGTATTGAGTGCGCTCCTGCGCTATCTCTATAATGCTCCTCTAAGGAAGCATTTGCACTTACCAAGATGGCCGCCAGTTGGTCTTCCCTGCATGCACGATGCCATCTTGTTACTGTGTATGAGCACTACAGTGCAACCTTGCATAATATATCTCAGTGATACCTGCTATAGAGCATATATATATGCACCACTACCAACATAAATCATTGGCTGGTGACTTTTTTGTTCAGCTCAAGTACTGCTCCATCCAGACACCATGTGTATGTAACAGTGAGTACGGATGTTGCATCTGGATTCCACTAGTGTATATTATTTTCTCTGCTTACCAACATCCAAATAGTACACACATATCAACAGCAGTGACATGTGGGAATAATGCTTACAGTACTTGCCCATCAGAAGATACTAGAGGGCATTGCAAAGAGGCCAATGTGAGGGTGGGGGGGAGTAAGGGGGGGATGTGAATTAGATCACGTCATCAGACATCCACCCACTTTGCAGGGGAAGAGGATTTGAACTGGGTTAGTTGGTGGTCTACTTGCCTTGGATTCTGGGAGAGCTTCCCTCATTTCATGAGTGTCCCAGACATTCCAGGGTCATAGGCAAATATGGGGTAATGCGTGTATGGCATCCATTAGTGGCCCACGTCTACAAGCTTTCCTTGGATGGGTGGTGAGCACAAGTCACATGGGCTGGAAGGTGTATTTTATTTCATATAGTTCCCATACATAACAATTTTTCATGTATATTATTGACAATAAAAACCCATTCCCTCATGTTGTTTTTCCTCCCATTACTCGACTCTGTGTAATGCTATCCCTTACTGTATGGAACCAGAGTGTATTACCGCCAGCCGCAAATCCCGATGCTGGAAGCCCGGAAAGAGTGAGGATCCTGTCAGCGGATTTAGGTAAGTAATGCTGACCCTACCCCCCCTATCCCTAACCCTCCCTCAGGGGTGCCTAACCCTAACCCTCCCTCCCCCCAGCCTAACCCTAACCTCCTGGGGAGGTGCCTACCCCTAAGTCCCCCCCCCCCGGGAGCCCTAAACCTAACCCTCCCTCCCCCGCGGCTATCCGCGCTCAGCGCCCAGCATCACTTCGATCGGGATGCCGGGTGCCGGTCTCCCGGCGTGGGTAAAAAGAAAGGCGTCTAGATTTAGACGCCTGTCATTTAACCCTCGCCGGTATAAAGCAGTCAGGAAGCCAGCTGTCGGGTTTAGGTCCGCCGGCTTCCTGACTGCATACCCTCTAACCCTAACCGATCCGACATATAGTGAAAAGCAGCGTCGTAGCTAGACGGCAGTGCGCCCTGTGCAGCACTGCCGTCCCTCTCCGCCCCCTCCTCCCCCCCCTGAGCTCTTACCCTAACTTCCGAGAGGAGGAGGGAGGGCGGGATCTTACGCCGATTTTCAGTGACCACTGTCCGGCGCGCACCACTGCCGGAGGTCTCTATCTGCAGACCTCCGGCACAGAGAAGTATGTGGCCGGTGCCGCTGGAGGATGGCGCCGGTGCACATGATCCCTCAGCCCCCCCCCCTAGTTACGGCCCTGTGAAAAGTAACAATTCAGTTTTCATTCTCTTTATGAATAGACCCCTTTATGTGCTATAAAAATCTTATTCATTATTAATCTAAACATTATCGGTAACTACTACTGAGTTTATGCAGGCATTCAGACAATGGGGTCTATGTACTAAGCCTTGGAGAGGGATAAAGTACTAGCCAATCAGCTCCTAACTGCCATGTTACAGGCTGCGTTTAAAAAATGACAGTTAGAAGCTGGTTGGCTGGTACTTTATCTCCGATCGCTTCATCTCCATCCAAAGCTTAGTAAATAGACCCCAAAGTCTATAAAGTGACAGTTAGGAGCTGATTGGTTGGTACTTTATCCCTCTCCACTTTATCTCTCTGCAAGGTTTAGTACATAGACCCCAATGAGTCTGATGTTGGTAATAAATCCAGGTTTATTTTCTAGTGGGATAATGCAGGGTTAACACACGACCTACTCTCAGTTGCCAAAAATGCCCAAAGCATCAAAGTTAAATTTAAAACCTGCATATTATCCACTGCAAGAAATACTGTAAGGCTTCTGTTCTGTACAACACAAAATAAATCTGCTGACACCGCTGGACTGTAACATCAAATGGATAAATCTTTACTCTCATCTGCGCCATTCACACAGCTGTCATCCATGACATCTACAGTAGGTGATATTACTCCTATGTCCTATTTACACATTAACACCTTTTATAATATCTCGTTGTTAAATCTTACGGTGACCGTGCTTTTAGAGACGCGCCTCCCAGTGAACGTCATGGTGGCGGAGTCTTGAGGATCTAAAAGACATTTCTAAGTAAAGCTAAGACTTAGATCTCTTCATGTTTGACGCCTGAAACCAAACACCTTGCTGAGGCCTCTAAACAGCCTGTCCTCGCCGTTACTGGCTCCATTAAGCACCGAGTTGTTTATGTGTGGGAAGCCGGAGCAAGATGAGTTTAATTTTGGAGAGATTTTCTGGAGAGCGGCCAGTTTGAAGGAGGCTACTGTAATTAAGGCTCAGTGAAGGGTCTAAACATTGGAGCGATGCCTTTGGCGTGTGAGAGAGAGAGACAGTCTGTCATTTAGACGCTTCACCAGCTCACTGAGGAAGGAACAGCTAATTCCGGGAATAACTGATCCCGCTGAATGAGCCCAGTGTCTTCTTGGGGAAGACAGACTTTATTTATAGGACTCAGTAACATTGGGCCTGATTCAGACCCACTCGCAAGCGGCTGTCCGCTCGCAAGTGGGTCAATGTTGTGCACTGCGCATGCGCACGACGGCGGGAGCACCGTCGTGCGCATGCGCCAGACGCGACGAGCGAAGGACTTTCCTTCGCTCGTTGTGTCTGATCAAAGGGGGCGTGCTGTCGATGTTGATTGACAGCACGCCCCCTTTGGTTGGCGTGCCGGTGGTGTGCCTCCCTGACGGGGGCGTTCCCAAGGGAACGCCTACCGTCAGAAGCCGGCCCCACTGACATCACTAGTGATGTCAGTGGGAGTGATTTTGGCTCTGATAGAGCCAAAATCACTCCGGGCCTTGCGGTTGAAAAAATCAACCGCAGGCTCCGGCTCGCAGTGGCGATGGTCGCGATGGTCAAAACCATCGCGGCCATCAACCTGCACGCTCGTATAGGCTGTGGGTGGTGACCCACAGCTATACGAGCGTCCAGGAGGACGCTCCATAATTATGGAGGGCGCCCCTCATTCAGAGCGTGCGCTCTGCTCAGAGCGTACGGCTCTGAATGAGGGCCTTTGTTACTTACAGGGATACAGACACTCAATGCCCAAATACAGTGCACTGAGATGGGAATAACATACAGGTCTGGATGTGAGTGGTGGCTGCATTTGACACCAACTGAGTTTAGTGGTGGAATAGGCCACGTCGGGCAACAACACCTTTAAGTTCCGCTTTAGCTTGGCCATTCCATACAATGGGGTCTATTTACTAAGGGGTCTATTTACTAAGGTGTCTATTTACTAAGCCTTGGATGGAGATAAAGTGAACAGAGATAAAGTACCAACCAATCAGTTCCTAACTGCCATGTCACAGGTTGTATGTGAAAAATGACAGTTAGGAGCTGGTTGGTTGGTACTTTGTCTCCGTCCACTTTATCTCCATCCAAGGCTTAGTAAATAAGACCCCAAAGTATCAACCAATCAGCTCTTGTCACTTTACAGACTGTGGCCCGTATTCAAGTAGCGGTGAAAAGCCGTAATCTGCGAAAAAGTTTTGCGGAAACTTTCCGCCATATTCATTTGCAAAGACTATTCGCATACGCAGAAAGTCAATGCAATGTAATAGGCGAAAAAGTTATTCTTCACCACTTATGCAAAGACGCTATATAGAGGCAATTTAAAGCACTTAAGTACCCCAAATAGCTCCAGGGGGGCAAATCGGGGCCATCTATACACATCCCCAATGTTAGTGCATCTTTTGGGGGGTGTCAGGCTGATTTCCCCAAAACTGCCAGAACTTATTGCCTGTTTCAGTTTTGCCGGGACGCGTTTTTGCGTCCTTTGGAACTGAATATGGCGAATAGAGGGGGCGTGCATGAAAAGTTTCTGCAGCTGAAACACCCGAAGTCAGCAAATAGTGCGGCATGCGAAAAAGTATCGCGGGTGCGAAACTAATTGAATACGGCCATGTGTTTGAAAAATGACAGTTTAGAGCTGGTTGGTTGGTTCTTTATCTCTCTCCAGGATTTAGTATATGTTAATTCTGACTGATTTCAAACAAGTCCAGATAAATTATATAAATGCCTATAATTTTGTTCTGTAGCGGTGAATGAAATGGATTAATGAGCTTCTGCTGTTGATAGTCAGCGTAATCGCCATTTTGTGTGTATGCGTCCGATTCACTAGGACGATGTATAGAATCCTCTAAATTGCGCCACAGACGTCTTGTGAATTTCCAGACTAGGCAAAGGTGACACAAAACCCCTAATAATATTGTGTCATGTACAACGTATCCAGCTGACATCAGCAGTGTATGAATTTTACATAAGTGATAAATTGTTGCCATGTAACAAAATGACAGAAGTACGTATGTCCCAAAGCATTAATCAGTCACTATGGCCTAGATTTATCAATGAGTGATTTTCATGTTATCACTCTCATTATTAATCTTGAATTGTGCTTCAACCAATCAGCTCCTTACTGTCATGTATATGAGAAATGACAGCAGCTGAGTGGTTGGAGCACCTTTAAAGATTAGTATTGAGTGATAACAAGAACATCACTCGTTAATAAATCTGGTCCATTGTATGGAACCCACATAAACAGGAATATACAATCGGTTTCTAGATGGCAAACCTAATGCCAGTCTGCAATGTCGGTTCATGAGCTAAACCCAAATGGTAAATATCATACACTAATATCAGCATATTACTGCTACTTTTTGTACTGTGACTCTACTGTGGGTGTTTGCTCCTGTCTGGCTGTTGTTTAAAATAATACCAGGTGGGTGGCATGTATCCCATGTCAGTGCAGACCTTACTACCCAGCCAGATGTGCCTGTGAAGAGTTATAACATTGACCGTGCAAAGCACCTCATGGGTTATCTTTCAGCATTACCAAGTGTAGCTCTAAGGATAGCAGTCACAGGACTACTTTCTCATCGTCTTCATTGTACCTCTGGAAATAGCTGTCATAGGACTACTGTCTCATCATCCTACCTCTGGGATAGCTGTCATAGGACTACTGTCTCATCATCCTACCTCTGGGATAGCTGTCATAGGACTACTGTCTCATCATCCTACCTCTGGGATAGCTGTCATAGGACTACTGTCTCATCATCCTCGTTGTACCTCTGGGATATCTGTCATAGGACTACTGTCTCATCATCCTCGTTGTACCTCTGGAGATATCTGTCACAGGACTACTGTCTCATCATCCTCATTTTACCTCTGGAAATAGCTGTCATAGGACTACTATCTCATCATCCTCGTTGTACCTCTGGAGATATCTGTCACAGGACTACTGTCTCATCATCCTCATTGTACCTCTGGGATATTGTCATAGGACTACTGTCTCATCATCCTCATTGTACCTCTGGAGATATCTGTCACAGGACTACTGTCACATCATCTTCATTGTACCTCTGGGGATATCTGTCACAGGACTACTGTCTCATCATCCTCATTGTACCTCTGGGATATCTGTCACAGGACTACTGTCTCATCATCCTCATTGTACCTCTGGAAATAGCTGTCATAGGACTACTGTCTCATCATCCTCATTGTACCTCTGGGGATATCTGTCACAGGACTTCTGACTCATCCACTTTGTATAGAGGCGAGGGAAAGAAACGTGTTACTACACTGGTATGGGAGAGGAATATGTTACTACAGTGGTTCCCAAACTGTGTGCCATGGCTCCCTGGGGTACTTCGGGACACTTGCAGGGGTGCCTCAGGATGGTGCTCCAGCAACAAATCAAATTATATATGGTCAATGTAATGTAAATATGTGGACAAACAGGAGCTCAATCCTGTCCCTAACTACATAACTGAGCCTAAGGATGACAGGTAAATACAATCTATTTCACTTTACTACATTTGTTTTTGAATTTCTCAATAAAATACTTTTGGCTTAGGGGTGCAGTGAAGATAATGCTGACACTCTAGGGCACCATGATTTAAAAAAGTTTGGGAACCACTCTGTGTTACTACTAGGGGTGTGCACCGGCCACTTTTTGTGTTTTATGTTTTGGTTTTGGATCTGGATCTTTCTTCGTGTTTTGGATCTGGATTGGTTTTGCCAAAACCACCCTTCCGTGTTTTGGGTTCTGGGTTTTGTGTTTTGGATCTGTATTTTTTTTTAAAAAAGCATAAAAACAGCTAAAATCACAGAATGTGTTGGTTTTTCTGCTCCTATGCTATTATTAACCTCAATAACCTTAATTTCCACTCATTTCTAGTCTATTCTGAACACCTCACACCTCACAATAGTGTTTTTATGTCCAAAAGGTTGCACCGAGGTAGCTGGATGACTATGCTAAGAGATACGAGTGGGCGGCACAAACACGTGGCCCATCTAGGAGTGACACTGCAGTGGCAGACAGGATGGCAATTTGAAAAACTAGGCCCCAAACAGTACATAATGCAAAGAAAAAAAAGAGGTGCAAGATGGAATTGTCCTTGGGTCCTCCCACCCACCCTTATGTTGTATAACCAGGACATGCACACTTTAACAAACCAATCATTTCAGCGCCAGGGTCTGCCACACGACTGTGGCTGAAATGATTGGTTCATTTGGGCCCCCGCAAAACAAGCTGGCAATTAATCTGTCCCTGCACAAACTGACTCCACTGATTCCTCACCCTCTTCAGTGTTGTGTACATCCTCATCCTCACAGAGTATTAATTCATCCCCGCTGGAATCCACCACCACAGGTCCCTCTGTACGTTCTGGAGGCTGGTCTCCCTGGAAGAGTTGATAATTCAGTTTTATGAACATCATCTTCTCCACATTTTGTGGAAGCAACCTCCTACGCCTTTCGCTGACAAGGTTCCCAGCTGCACTAAACACTCTTTCGGAGTACACACTGGAGGGGGGGCAACTCAGGTAAAATAGAGCCAGTTTGTACAGGGGCCTCCAAATTACCTCTTTTTCCTGCCAGTACAGGTATGGACTGTCTGACATGCCTACTTGGATGCTGTCACCAATGTAATCCTCCACCATTCTGTCAATGTTGACAGTATCATATGCAGTGACAGTAGACATGTCAGAAATTGGTGCCAGGTCCTTCAGTCCGGACCAGATGTCCAAACTTGGTCTTGCCTGCCCTGCATCACCGCCAGTGGGTTGCTTAGGATACCTAAGTTTTTTCCTGGCAGCCCCAGTTGCGGGAGAAAATGAAGAAGGAGCAGTTAACGTGTCACGTTCCGCTTCAGCTGACAGTGTTTTCACCGGCAGGTCTTTGCACCTCTGCAGGCTTGTGTCATCCGGAAAGAGTGACACCACATAGACTTTAAACCTAGGATCGAGCACAGTGGCCAAAATGTAGTGGTCTGATTTCAACAGATTGACCACCCTGGAATCCTGGCAAAGCGAATGAAGGGCTTCATCCACAAGTCCCACATGCCGAGCGGAATCGCTCCGTCTTAGCTCCTCCTTCACTTTCTCCAGCTGCTTCTGCAAAAGCCTGATGAGGGGAATGACCTGACTCAAGCAGTCAGTGTCTGAACTGACTTCACGTGTGGCAAGTTCGAAGGGCTGGAGAACGTTGCACAACACGGAAATCATTATCCACTGCGCTTGAGTCAGGTACATAGCCCCTCCTTTGCAAATGTCATAGGTAGATGTTTTGGCTTGAATGCCCTTTTGCTGCTCCTCCATCCTCTGAAGCATATAGAGGGTTGATTTCCACCGCGTCACAACCTCTTTCTTCAGATGATGGCGGGGCAGGTTCAAGAGTGTTTGCTGGCGCTCCAGTCATCGGATGATTTCCCTCAGTTTCTCAAAGAGGTTGTTGGTGGTGTGCCTCTTACTGAAACCGGTGATACACAGCGTAGCCTGCCTTGGAACGAGCTGGCGTTTCTGAGATGCTGCTACTGGTGACGCTGCTGTTGTTGCTGCGTAAGGTGATACATCTACCCAGTGGACTGTCACAGTCATATAGTCCTTAGTCTGCCCTGTTCCACTTGTCCACATGTCCATGGTTAAGTGGAAATTGGGTACAACCTCATTTTTCAGGACACTGAGGACACTTTTTCTGACGTTTCTGTACAGTCTCGGTATCCTCTCTGGGATGATGAACGACTCCCAGCAGCAACAGCAGCAGTGGCAGCAGTAGGCGAAGCAATGCAGGATCCTCCGGAGGAATCCCGGATAGGATAGTCAGTCATGCCAGTGACATGGCCTGCAGGACTACTTCCTATCCTGACTAAGGAGGAAATTGACGAGGAGGGAGTTGACGGTGTGGTTTGCAGGTGCTTGGATACAACAGGACAAAGGGATTTAGGTGGCCCTGGACTGCTTACGGCCTTAGCCAAAGTTTCTGAACTTGACAGTAACTTTTTATGAATGCGCTGCAGCTGCCGTATAAGGGAGGATGTTCCTAGGTGGTTAACGTCCCTACCCCTTCTTATTTAACCTTTACATATGGTACATAATGCAAGACAGTTGTTGTCCGGATTTGGATAGAAATATTGCCAGACCAAAGAGGTGGAATGTTTGGTCTTCTGCCCAGGAATGACCGTGATGGGTTTTTTCATCCCACAGACAACAACTGTCTCCCCCGGAGCCTGAATTAAACAAAACCACATCACCATTAGAATCCTCCTCGCCAGCTTCCTACTCAGCGCCAGCTACACCAGTATCCTCATCCTGTTGTACTTCAACAGTGACATCTTCAATTTTCATATCAGCAAGTGGACTGTGGGTGCTCCTTTCAGCACTTGCAGGGGGCGTACAATTGGTGGAAAGAGCCACCTCTTCCCATCCAGTGCTGGGAAGGTCAGGCATCACAACCGCCACCACACTTGGACTCTCCTTGGGGATTTGTGATATTTTCTTAGAATGCACAGTTCTTCGCTGTGCTTTTGCCAGCTTAACTCGTTTGATTATTTTAGCGGGAGGAGGGCTTCCATCGTCATGTGAAGCTGAACCACTAGTCATGAACATAGGGAAAGACCTTAGCTGTTCCTTGCCACTCCGTGTCGTAAATGGCATATTGGCAAGTTTACGTTTCTCCTCAGATGATTTAAATGTTTTTTTTTAAGGTAATGTTCCTGAGCTTTGTCATTTGGGATTGTATGTGCCCTCTACTATGACTGGGCATCAGCCTTGGCAGACGAAGTTGATGGCATGTTAACGTCTATGTCATGACTTGTGGCAGCAGCTTCAGCCCTAGGAGGAAGTGGTTCTTGATCTTTCCTCTTTCCCTATTTTATTTTTATCGGGGAAAGTTTGGTCCTCTATTTATGTTATATTGATATGTACGTGCGGCTAAGGCGCACACAAACACAGAAAACAATTTTTTATTTTTGTTGGAGACTAGTGCACTTTGTGGGTTACACCACCATTTAAGAAATGAGACTGCCGGCTCTTTACTTATGGGACACAGGCGCACACTTGGCTCTGCTACTTTGTTGATGTCCGTGCAGCTACAGTGCACACAATTCACAAAGACAGAGAAAAAAGACGATTTTTTTATTTTTTGTGGAGCGCACTTTGAGGGTTACACCACCCTTTAACACACAGACACACGCTTGGCGCTGCTGCTTTGAGGATGCACGTACAGTGCAGACAATTCACAAACACAGAAGAAAATGTTTTATTTTTGTTGGAGTGCACTTTGGGGGTTACACCACCCTTTAACAGACAGACGCAAGCTTGGCGCTGCTGCTTTGAGGATGCACGTACAGTGCACACAATTCACAAACACAGAAGAAAATAGTTTATTTTTGTTGGAGTGCACTTTGGAGGTTACACCACCCTATAACGGACAAGCCAGCCGGCCCTTTACTTATGGAACACAGGTGCATGCTTTGCGCTTCTCCTTTGTTGATGCATGTGCAGCCACAGTGCACACAATTCACAAACACAGAAAATATTTTTTTATTTTGTTTGTAGTGCACTTTGGGGGTTACAGCACCCTTTAACGGTCAAGCCAGCCGGCCCTTCACTTATGACACAGCCGCACGCTTGGTGCTACTTTGTTGATGCACATGCCGCTACTGCGCACACAATTCACAAACTCAAAAAATATATATTTTTTTTGGAGTGCACTTTGGGGGTTATATCACACTTTAACGGACAAGCCGGTCGGCCCTTTACTTATGGGACACAGGCGCATGCTTGGCGCTGCTCCTTTGTTGATGCACGTGCGGCTACTGCGCACACAATTCACAAACACAAAAAATATTTTTTTATTTTTTTGGAGTGCACTTTGGGGGTTACAGCACCCTTTAACGGTCAAGCCAGCTGGCCTTTTACTTATGACACAGGCGCACGCTTGGCGCTACTTTGTTGATGCGCATGCAGCCACAGTGCACACAGTTCACAAACACAGAAAATATTTTTTTATTTTGTTTGGAGTGCACTTTGGGGGTTACACCACACTTTAACAGATGAGCCAACCGGCCCTTTACTTATGACACAGGCGCACGCTTGGCGCTACTTTGTTGATGCACGTGCCGCTACTGCGCACACAATTCACAAACACAAAAAAAATATATATTTTTTGGAGTGCACTTTTACGGTTACAGCACCCTTTAACGGACAAGCCAGCCAGCCCTTTACTTATGGGACACAGGTGCACGCTTGGCGCTGCTCCTTTGTTGATGCACATGCAGCCACAGTGCACACAATTCACAAACACAAAATATTTATTTTTATTTTTTTTGGAGTGCACTTTGGGGGTTACAGCACACTTTAACAGACAAGCCAGTCGGCCCTTTACTTATGGGACACAGGCGCACGCTTGGCGCTGCTCCTTTGTTGATGCACGTGCAGACACAGTGCACACAAATCACAAACACAGAAAATAATTTTTTATTTTGTTTGGAGTGCACTTTGGGGGTTATACCACCCTTTAACAGACGAGCCAGTCGGCCCTTTACTTATGACACAGGCGCACGCTTGGCGCTACTTTGTTGATGCATGTGCGGCCACAGTGCACACAATTCACAATCACAGAAAATATTTTCTTATTTTATTTGGAGTGTACTTTGGGCATTACAGCACCCTTTAACGGTCAAGCCAGCTGGACCTTTACGTATGACAGAGTCGCACGCTTAGCGCTACTTTGTTGATAACCGTGTGGCCACAGTGCACACAATTCACAAACACAGAAAATATTTTATTATTTTGTTTGGAGTGCACTTTGGGGGTTACAGCACCTTTTAACGGTCAAGCCAGCCGGCCCTTTACTTATGACACAGGCGCACGCTTGGCGCTACTTTGTTGATGCACAAGCGGCTAATGCGCACACAATTCACAAACACAGAAAAAAAATATATTATTTGGAGTGCACTTTGCGGGTTACAGCACCCTTTAACGGATGAGCCAGCCGGCCCTTTACTTCTGACACAGGCGCACGCTTGGCGCTACTTTTTTGATGCATGTGCGGCTACTGTGCACACAATTCACAAACACAGAAAAAATATTTATATTTTTTGCACTTGAGGGGAGCATCCCTGATGGACAGAGCACCCCCTGGACAACACTACAGCACCCCTTTAGGACTGGGACACTGCACAGGACTTTGGAGTGGACACAGCCCCTATGGACAACAGCAGCACAGCACAACACAGCCAGCCCCTATGGACTTTGGAGTAGTGGACACAGCCCCTATGGACAACAGCAGCACAGCACAACACAGCCAGCCCCTATGGACTTTGGAGGAGTGGACACAGCCACTATGGACAACAGCAGCACAGCACAACACAGCCAGCCCCTATGGACTTTGGAGGAGTGGACATAGCCCCTATGGACAACAGCAGCACAGCACAACACAGCCAGCCCCTATGTACTTTGGAGGAGTGGACACAGCCCCTATGGACAACAGCAGCACAGCACAACACAGCCAGCCCCTATGGACTTTGGAGGAGTGGACACAGCCCCTATGGTCAACAGCAGCACAGTGCAGCACAGCACAGCACAACACTACACTGCACTACACTACACTACACAGCCCTGCCAGCCCTAAATCCCACCCTCCCTCTTCACTGTCCACAGCCAAGTGAGAAAATGGCGCTGACGCGGGTACCGTATATAGAATCCACAACCCACGAGACCCGGAAGGCGGGATGATGACGTTTTGCCTCGACTGCAGATCCAAGTCAGGCGGGAAAAGTCGAGCCTGACTCGGATCGGCCTCGGATCGGGGGGGCTCGGGGGGGGTTCGGATTTCAGAAATCCAAACCCGCTCACCCCTAGTTACTACTTAAGTGAAGGAGGGGAATGTGCCACTACACAGGGGAGGGAGGGGAATGTTAAATGTGCTTCTATTAGGTGAGGGAAAGGAATGTGTTAAAACACGGGCATGGGAGGGAAATGTGTTACTATAGAGGTGAAGGATTCATGTATTACTAGAGTGGTGAGGTGGAAATGGAAACAGTAAATACCTAAGGTCTTCCCGGGTGATAGCAGGTTCATTAGCTAGTGAGTGCAGCTCTTCCTTGGATAATATATATATATATATATATATATATATATATATATATTGGGTTGGGTATGGGATCCCGTGGTCGGGATGCCGCCAGTAAGAATACCGACAGTAGCATCTCGACAGTCAGAATCCTGACACCATGAGGTAAGTACCCTAATGCTAGCCCTTACCCCAACCCCTGACCATCCCTCACTGGTGCCTGAACCTAACCTCCCCCCAGTGCCTAAAACTAACCTTCCCCTCTTAGTGCCTAATCCTAACCCTCCCCCCTTTGTGTCTAACTCTAACCTCCCCTAGTGCCTCACCCTAACCCTTAACCATAACCCTAAGCCTCCCCCTAACCCCAGATACTTGAGCCAGGGATTACAACGCTGTTGGGATTCCAGTGCCAGTGTTTCTCATCACATTTCTCAATCTATATCATTGTCCAGCTGAGACCCTCACATCGAAAACACCCATAAAAGGCCAAAAGCCGCTCATTTTGCAGTACAGTATTTCACCAAGTTGTATTTATTTCACAAAAAGTAACTATATATAGTTTGATTTCTCTTTCTACTAAAAATAGTTTTTGTAAGACATGTGGGTTATCCACTTTGGAACAAAGATTATTGTGTCCAATCCACTCCTCCAGCGGGTGCGAGCTCCGTTCATGAATGCCTGTATAGTTTATACATTTACAGATCATTTTCTGAAGGAGGGGAACTTATTGGCTGATTTAGAGGTGGAGGCTGCTTCGTCCACTTTTGCATCTGTTTGAGGAGTCGCGGCAGCAATAATAAGCAAATGCCAGTATCAGCCTTCCGTTGGCGCAGTAGCCAGTTTCTGAATGAGCAATCACTGAGACGCCCACTTTCTGCGTCTCTGACCGCTGTAATTCTAGATGTGCCACCATCGCATGCTCCATCAACACTTCCACTAGCCCTGTGCCAGGGGCAATACCTCCGTCTGACTATGGCCTCTGTTGCTGTGGCTCTGCGTCTGAGAATGCAGCCGCTATCACTGAGACGCCCTCAACACTCCCATAACACGCCTATGAGACATATTCTTTTTTGCTTTCACTTCAGGTCACCGCCCAGTCACTGCCCAGGAATGTCCATCACTTTGCCGCCCCATATCTGATACCGTTTGTCCTGATCGCAACAGAATTATTGAGCGTACACCCTGTGTAACTCGTGCATCGTTGGGTTTTTTATTACTTTTTGCGCATGCGCAGTTGCAAAAGAAATCGCTCAACTACATAACCATCGGCATTGCATTCAAATTGCGCGCGCCTCTGAATCAGGACTTCAGTTGTTTTGAAAAACTGTTCCGCAAAATATTTCTGGACACAAAATGTGCTGTTACCGTATGTTGGCAGAATTTGTAAATACTTTAAATGTTCTCAGTTCTACCCCAACCACAATCAGCAGAATGAATCTATAATCTTATCTAATCCCAGCTCTATTTAAAGACTATGCAGCTGATTCAGGGCCGCTCGCAAGCGCTGTGCGCTCGCAAGCGGCCCGATGTTTGCGCACTGCAGTTCGCTCGTGCACGAGCCCCGCTGAGCAACTGAAGTTCAGTCGCTACAGGGCTCGCAACAAGATGGGGCGGCTGTCGATGTTGATTGACAGCTCGCCCCGTTTTGTGGGCGGGTTAGGGGGGGTGGCTGCACAAACACAGGCGTCCCCTTAGGAACGCCTGCCGTTTGATGGGCGGTCCAACTGACATCTCTATTGATGTCAGTAGTGGACTTCCTGTCAGTAGTGGACGTCCTTGCGGCAGCTAGACCCTACCCCAGAGTCTCGTCACAAAGCCGATGGTTGCGATTATCGCGACGGTCTCCAGCCCGCTCGCACAAGCTGTGGGTGGTCACCCACAGCTTTGAGAGTGGCCGGAAACCAAAAAAAAACACACCCAGAATCGGAGCGAGCGGCCGCCAGCAGCGACCGGCTCTGAATGAGCTCCTATGCCTGATCCAGAGGTGATGCAGCATCGATGTTTGCGCAGACACGCGATTATTTGCTACTGAGCATGCGCAAAAAGTCTCAGAAACCCTTATGGTGCATGTGTACCACTGAGTGTACGCAGAGATTGCTGCTGCATTCTCAACCGCACTCATTTAAGATGACAGCGGAAAGGCCATGAACATTCCTGGGAGGTGGCCTGAAGTGAACGCAAAAACAGGCCGACTCATGGATGTTTTATGGGAGTGTCGTGGGCGTATTATGGGAGTGTCGTGGGCATTCCAGTGAGCCACAGCCACAGAGGCCATGATTGGAGAACGTTTAGAAGGAAACACTGCGCCAGTCACAGGGCGTCGTAGTTGTCGATGGTCATCGTAATGGCGGAATGTTTAAGTCCACTGTCCATGGACAGACGGGGAAGGCTGAGACTAGCATTTGCACATTATCACAGCTAGGAATCCTAAAGGAATTGCAGTCACGCATACACTAGCATCCTCCACTGTATCTTAATTCAGTGAAATACAAGTTTTCACAGAGGAACTGTTACATTGCAAAATATAATAACAACTTCACTTTATCTTTTGCTCTGTCACAGATATTCTTCAGTTGGGAAGTTGGCACCATAACATTAACAAACAAAATCATTATCTGTTTCCCAGACTCAACTTTATTCATTAATCACAGGATGTAGAAACCCAAAGACTTTGCCTTAGAGGAATTTCAGCTTTCCCACTTTCAGGAGAATTATATGGAGGCAGAATGATTTATATGAGTCATTTGCTGGGATCGGCAGGTAAACGGAAAGTCTCCAGAATGCCCAAAAGTGCAGTCACCATGCCAAGAATCCACCGTATGTTCTCAGCGCGAGCTGCAGGCGTGGGCACTGACAACGAGGGGCAGCCATCGGGCACACACAGAAGATATACTGCTGTTCCTCTTGGATCGTTTGCAAACTCCGCTCCTGCCAGCCATGTCTGTAAAAGTAATTATTAATGAGCTAATTGGGAGGGGAGACCAAAGTGTAATCTCCAATAAGTCCCATCAAGGCACTGCAATATGCTCAACCTAAAATTAGATATATCGCCGTAGGAAAAATAAAAACAGACAAATGAAATAAAAGGCTGCTGGATAATTTTGCAACAAATGAAAAATAATCATTAAAATCTCGGAGACAATGATATCTCTATCTTGTGCATGCCACCAAAGTGATACATTGTTTTCAGGGATGAGGGATGAGACTGACCCACCCCGGAGAAGATGGGCGCTGTACAATTCCTGGAAGCTGAGAGCTCATCATTTCCTTCTCTCCGTCCTAAAATCATTTATCTTTCAACATGTTGCATTAGTCAGCGGGAGATTATTAGCAATTGTCAGGTGTCCTGCCAGAGATACATACATGCACTATATATAGGGTCTAGATATTTTCTTTTTCATTGTCAGGGACCACTCCTACTGTAGATCTGAATAGAGGAAACCTGGGAAAGTCCCAGAAGGCATTGCTCAGAGTTCAGAGACTACTGGAACAAAGGGCCTGATTCACTACAGATCGCTATTCTGCTTATACGCACACAGCGCAGTTGCTAATATCGGCGGTGATATGTAAATGTTTACATTCACATTGCGATCACAGCCTGACATAAGGACGCCCATACACATACTCACATACTAGGGCAACATGGCAAAACAATCGGTAACATCGGACCCATACGCACACTTGCACAAGCCCTGACCTTACTCAGAAATTGCTAACATCCACGCACGCTGTCAGTGCTATGGCTGTTTTTGGCCACGCAGTGGATAATTAATGCACGCCCCTGCAACGGCGTTGCAATGCACTGGCATGCCTGCGTTCGCCCGACCAACCCCCTGTCACCACCCACAAACGGCACTTCCTGTCAATCACTCTGCTCTGGGTCTGCGTACCCTCTGCAAACGCGGTTCCCATCGCAATAGCTAGTTTGCACACGCGCACTGCGATGCATGCACAGAACGCAATGATCGACCAATTGCGTACGTATTAGCAACTGCGTTCATTGCTGAATCTGGCCCTACGTCTGAAAGAAAGAAAGTTACACTGATAAAACAGCCACAAAGAACCTTATATTACGGTGTGACATAAAGAAAAGAGAAACGAAATGACTGTATAGGAGTGGAGAGGGTTAAACCTCCTAGGCTGGGGGCGGATCAGTGTGGGGAATCATGTGATAATTAGGGCCTATGGGTTTCTAGGATTGTAGGTTTTAGCAGGGATATCATAGTTTGTTGGAGGCGTGGTCAGTCTCTTTTGTTCCTGTCTTCCCACCCTCCCTCCCTAAATTTTACGTTATGGGCTCACTTTGATTTGGGTTTGGTGATTTCTTCGTTGGCTATTTTAGGCAGGAAAGAACGGCAGGTTACCTATTAGCGCTGTGAATATTGGTTTACTCTTTGTTTTGCTCACCTGCGTTGACTGTTAAAGTCTGCTGGACCACCCCGCCGGGGGCAGCATCATCACCTTACCGGGTGGGTAGTCCAGGTAGAAGGTTTGAGCGTATTGTGTTGTGGTTGGAGTGTTTGTAATGTGTGGTGGGGGTTTTGTTAGCCGTTCTTTCTTTGCCACCATATTTAAATTAATTTAATTAATTTTAATCATTAATTCATTATCTGTTATTTAAATAAAATAGCTAACAATTCTGCCAAATACAAGTCTCTGTGTCTTTATTTCAATTGAGTATGTTTTATTGTCACTGATTCACACGCTGGTCAATCCTCAGACGATGGGAGCTTTAATAAAAAATCATCATCACAGCATTGAAACATAGGCCGTGATTCTGAGGTGCAGTCTCCGCCAATGTCGGACTTAGTGGAGCGATTTTTTTTCTACTGCGCATGCGTCTAAGTCGCGCCTGACCGTGTATGTACAGAGTCGCAGTTGCAATTATGAGGTGCACGCAGGGAGAAGTGTATTGAAAATATAGGGGGCGTTCATGGACTGTGCCAGGGAGGTGTCCGAGCACGCGTCTAAGAAGGGCGACTGCTGATAGATGCAGATGCGAGTGCTACTGTGTCCACCTCTAAAACAGGCCCATAGTCTTCTGATTTTAGATAAAAGTTCTCCTACACTGTAATCCTATAAATTTTAGTAACAAATAAAGAAATTCAATGACACCCTGCTAGGTTATACTGACCGTCTCCCATAATTCATACTTGCCTACCTTGTCAATCTCCTCCCTGGGAGAACCCGGGGAGGAGAAGCAGCTGGGTCGCGACGGGGGTCATTAGGAAGTGGGTAGAATGCGAAAGAAGTGCCTACCCTTCCGGGGGTGCGGGGGGTTACCCGTAAAATTGGGAGCCTCCCACGAAAAACCGGGAGGGTAGGCATGTATGCCATAATTATCAATAGAAATAGAGTCTATAAGCAAAACAATAAGGAGCCCCCAACAGTGATGGTATAGTACATGTGGTCTCTCTCTCTCTGATAACATGGAAATAAAACAGTAGAAAGACTCATACCAGATACAATATATATGATCGCTGACCTGAAATAAATTGTGGCTTCCTCAGTATACGGAGCCTTAATCAGAGATGTATGTAAGCCAGAGGTTTACGCTCATAGTCAATGTTTTTAGATCATGCTGTCTAGCGTTTGGGTAGCAGCGACGGGGATCGTTACGGAAAACGTGGGCATGTTGGCCTCATTTTCTGAGCATTGCAAAGCCAGTGGCTGCGTCCATGGACGCAGCGTCACTGGCCCCCGGCTGTGTGATGTAACCGGACACCTTGAATAATGAGAAGGAATGAGAAGTGGAGAATGAGTCACTGGAAGCTCAGATGGAGACTCCATTAATGTACATAAAATGTCACTAACAAGTAGGTTACTATTAACTCAGGCCTACAGTATATTTTTAGTAAACTAGACTTTCACCACTTTGGGATAGACAACAAAACAGGCCATGGTATCCATCCAGACACTTACCTCCAACAAATTTGTAGCAGAACTGATTTAGATAATAATCTGATTTATTTACATTTCACTGTGGTTACTGGACCTTTGTATTATCCCTCTCCCTCTCCTTCTGTGACGGATGGCCCCTGATTACTAGTAGGCAGAGATAGAAAAGCCTGAAACCAATCACATCATCTGGATGTTCAGAGCAGCACATGTCTTATGTTGAACTATCTGGTCATAAGGGAGACAATTACTGGTGTGATGGGTCAAAGCGACCAACAGGCAGTCAGGTCTAGCTCTCCGCATGTGGCAAACAGAAATCCACCAATATCTTCCAAGTAGCCCAATAGCTTTCGGAGCAGTGAATCTTTTCAGAGCAGTGACACTAGTGCGCATGCATGACCTACAGGTTATGCATGCACACAAGAGCCCCAGCGTCCGGTGGAAGGAGTCAGACAGGGATGAAGGGATCCGAAAGGATTCTTCTTCGCAACCTGGGACTCCTTCCCATAGGGAAGGAGTGGATTGCTAGCCCGGAGCGGGAGCACTCGACATCTGAAGATGGCGAATGCTCCCACAATCAAGCTCTGAAAATATTGTATTTTCGGAGCTTGATGAATTCTGTCCCCAAACTAGTGTATGGGGAGAGCGGGCCATTCCGGGAGAGGAAGGTAAGCAGGAGATATCTGTGATACTAGTGTATGGGGACAGCGGCCATTCCGGGAGATAAAGGTAAGCCGGAGATATCTGTGATACTAGTGTATGGAGACAGTGGGCCATTCCGGGAGAGGAAGGTAAGCAGAAGATATATGTGATACTAGTGTATGGGGACAGCGGCCATTCCGGGAGATAAAGGTAAGCAGGAGATATCTGTGATACTAGTGTATGGGGACAGCGGGCCATTCCGGGAGAGAAAGGTAAGCAGGAGATATCTGTGATACTAGTGTATGGGGACAGCGGCCATTCCGGGAGAGGAAGGTAAGCAGGAGATATCTGTGATACTACTGTATGGGGACAGCGGCCATTGCGGGAGAAGCAGGTAAGCAGGAGATATCTGTGTTACTAGTGTATGGGGACAGCGGCCATTCCCAGAGAGGAAGGTAAGCAGGAGATATCTGTGATACTAGTGTATGGGGACAGCGGCCATTCCAGGAGAGGAAGGTAAGCAGGAGATATCTGTGATACTAGTGTATGGGGACAGCGGGCCATTCCAGGAGAGGAAGGTAAGCAGGAGATATCTGTGATACTAGTGTATGGGGACAGCGGCCATTCCAGGAGAGGAAGGTAAGCAGGAGATATCTGTGATACTAGTGTATGGGGACAGCGGCCATTCCGGGAGAGGAAGGTAAGCAGGAGTTATCTGTGACACTAGTGTATGGGGACAGCGGCCATTCCGGGAGAGAAAGGTAAGCAGGAGATATCTGTGATACTAGTGTATGGGGACAGCGGGACATTCCGGGAGAGGAAGGTAAGCAGGAGATATCTGTGATACTAGTGTATGGGGACAGCGGCAATTCTGGTAGAGAAAGCTAAGCAGGAGATATCTGTGATACTAGTGTATGGGGACAGCGGGACATTCCGGGAGAGGAAGGTAAGCAGGAGATATCTGTGATACTAGTGTATGAGGGCAGCGGGCCATTCCGGGAGAGGAAGGTAAGCAGGAGATATCTGTGATACTAGTGTATGGGGACAGCGGGCCATTCCGGGAGAGGAAGGTAAGCAGGAGATATCTGTAATACTAGTGTATGGGGACAGCGGGACATTCCGGGAGAGGAAGGTAAGCAGGAGATATCTGTGATACTAGTGTATGGGGACAGCGGGCCATTCCGGGAGAGGAAGGTAAGTAGGAGATATCTGTGATACTAGTGTATGGGGACAGCGGGCCATTCCGGGAGAGGAAGGTAAGCAGGAGATATCTATGATACTAGTGAATGGGGAGAGCTGGCCATTTCGGGAGAGCAAGGTAAGTAGGAGATATCTGTGATACTAGTGTATGGGGACAGCGGGCCATTCCGGGAGAGGAAGGTAAGCAAGAGATATCTGTGATACTAGTGTATGGGGACAGCGGGCCATTCCGGGAGAGAAAGGTAAGTAGGAGATATATGTGATACTAGTGTATGAGGACAGTAGACCATTCTGGGAGAGGAAGGTAAGCAGGAGATATCTGTGATACTAGTGTATGAGGACAGCGGGCCATTCCGGGAGAGGAAGGTAAGCAGGAGATATCTGTGATACTCGTGTATGGGGACAGCGGCCCATTCTGAGAGAGGAAGGTAAGCAGGAGATATCTGTGATACTAGTGTATGTGGACAGCAGGCCATTCCGGGAGAGGAAGGTAAGCAGGAGATATCTGTGATACTAGTGTATGGGGACAGCGGGCCATTCCGGGAGAGGAAGGTAAGAAGGAGATATCTGTGATACTAGTGTATGGGGACAGCGGGCCATTCCCGGAGAGGAAGGTAAGTAGGAGATATCTGTAATACTAGTGTATGGAGCCAGCGGGCCATTCCAGGAGAGGAAGGTAAGCAGGAGATATCTGTGATAGTAGTGTATGGGGAGAGTTGGCCTTTCCGGGAAAGAAAGGTGAGCAGGAGATTTCTGTGATACTAGTGCATGAGGACAGTCGGCCATTCCGGGAGAGGAAGGTAAGTCGGAGATATATGTAATACTAGTGTATGGGACAGCAGGCCATTCTGGGAGAGGAAGGTAAGTAGGAGATATCTGTGATACTAGTGTATGGGGGTAGCGGCCATTCCAGGAGAGGAAGGTAAGCAGGAGATATCTGTGATACTAGTGTATGGGGACAGCAGGCCATTCCGGGAGAGGAAGGTAAGCAGGAGATATCTGTGATACTAGTGTATGGGGACAGCGGGCCATTCCGGGAGAGGAAGGTAAGTAGGAGATATCTGTGATACTAGTGTATGGGGACAGCGGGCCATTCCGGGAGAGGAAGGTAAGTAGGAGATATCTGTAATACTAGTGTATGGAGACAGCGGGCCATTCCAGGAGAGGAAGGTAAGCAGGAGATATCTGTGATAGTAGTGTATGGGGAGAGTTGGCCTTTCCGGGAGAGAAAGGTGAGCAGGAGATTTCTGTGATACTAGTGCATGAGGACAGTCGGCCATTCCGGGAGAGGAAGGTAAGTCGGAGATATATGTGATACTAGTGTATGGGGACAGCGGGCCATTCTGGGAGAGGAAGGTACGTAGGAGATATCTGTGATACTAGTGTATGGGGGCAGCGGCCATTCCAGGAGAGGAAGGTAAGCAGGAGATATCTGTGATACTGGTGTATGGGGACAGCGGGCCATTCCGGGAGAGAAAGGTAAGCAGGAGATATCTGTGATACTTGTAACTCCTGTTTTACCTTCTTGATGAATGGCCTGAATACTTAATTTCTACAATTGCAGGTGAAAATAGAATAGACCTCATAAGGAGAAGATCTAACACCAGTAAAACATAAGTTATTTCACTTTCATACTGTACATAGGCTGTCTAATGTGTTTGATTTAGTGACATACTTACTGTTTACCTGTTTAATACTACTTCATCATCACAACAAAATCACAACAAAAAATTATCCAGTTACACTCGTGTTGGTTAGTTTGAATTAGGGGTGTGCACCGGCCACTTTTCGTGTTTTGTGTTTTGGTTTTGGATCTGGATCTTTCTTCGTGTTTTGGATCTGGATTGGTTTTGCCAAAACCACCCTTCCATGTTTTGGGTTCTGGGTTTTGTGTTTTGGATCTGTATTTTTTTTAAAAAAAGCATAAAAACAGCTAAAATCACAGAATTTGTTGGTTTCTCTGCTCCTATGCTCTTATTAACCTCAATAACCTTAATTTCCACACCTCACAATAGTGTTTTTATGTCCAAAAGGTTGCACCGAGGTAGCTGGATGACTATGCTAAGCGACACGAGTGGGCGGCACAAACACGTGACCCATCTAGGAGTGACACTGCAGTGGCAGACAGGATGGCAGTTAGAAAAACTAGGCCCCAAACTGTACATAATGCATAGAAAAAAAAGAAGTGCAAGATGGAATTGTCCTTGGGCCCTCCCACCCACCCTTATGTTGTATAAACAGGACATGCACACTTTAACAAATCAATCATTTCAGCGCCAGGGTCTGCCACACAACTGTTTCTGAAATGATTGGTTCGTTTGGGCCCCCACAAAACAAGCTGGCAATTAATGTGTCCCTGCACAAACTGGCTCTACGGAGGCAAGATGTCATCCTCATCCTCCTCATCCACCGATTCCTCACCCTCTTCAGTGTGTACATCCTCATCCTCACAAAGTATTAACTCGTCCCCACTTGAATCCACCACCACAGGTCCCTCTGTACCTTCTGGAGGCTGGTCTCCCTGGAAGAGCTGATAATTCATTTTGATGAACATCATCTTCTCCACATTCTGTGGAAGCAACCTCCTACGCCTTTCGCTGACAAGGTTCCCGGCTGCACTAAACACTCTTTAGGAGTACACACTGGAGGACATAGACAACGTTTATAGACATTGATGCATCAGGTGTCATAAGACCCAAACACGCAGCGGGACGGCAGAACCCAAAGGTTTGGTGCCGCTGCTGGCAGTGGGGGGAAATGAATGTATAAGTGAGAGAAAGAAAAGCACATAAAGGAAGAGGGCGTATGTGAAAATACATAAAAGTCGCACAGTGCATGCATCCCACGGTACTCACGCACAAAGACGCAATCATGATTGACACGCGCGGTATCAGGAATGTACTGGAAATGTGCTGGGCTATTCTGGGAGGAGGCAATTCAGACGCACGAAGATGGTCGGTCTTATGGGCGCGTTACAGGAGTGTCGCTAGGTTAACAATTTTTGATCTCAGCAATAAAATGAGACCGGGTAGTAACAAACAGATAGGTGAGAGGGGTCTGCTCAAACACTTATACTTCAAACCCCCCCCCCCCTCCAAAAAAAAAAATATTTGCTGGAATTACAGAAAACCTTGGTTATTGGATCACTAATACATTGTGTTATACAGAATAAAAAAATTATTTGTTTGAAAATGAGAAATTTAAAATATTATCTTGCAAACACTCAGGGGGAAATTTACTAAAGGTCGATTTTAATCGATTAAAAATCAATCTAAATCGTTCAACATTGATGTTGTGTTTCAGGGGCTAAATCGCACATTTACCAAAATAATTTTGTAAATTTACCCCTTTTGACAACTTTGTCTATGCAGAGAGAAACGTTCAGGAACGTGGATTACTATCAGCTTCATTCACGAAGGACAAAGGGGCTGAGTCGTACCTTACGACCCTCTCCGGTGACGCAGGGGTCTTGGCTTACTCTGGTGCTCGTTGAATTCTGTCAGTGTTCATGATGGGCCCACAGAACAAGACGGCAGCATGTGTAAAGGAGAATAAGTTTGCGCTAAATAATTGGAGGATTTTATTGGCACCAGACGTTCCTTCGTAAATACAGAAAAATAACTCAGATGCATCTATTATTACGCGAAAGGTGCATTATTAGAGGCCGTCCTGACTGTGAGGGGGATATGAGGTCTCTCCGTGAATTTAGCATGAGGAGGTGCCCCGAAAAAGTGGAAAGTGGTCAAACACCTTGAAGTACAGATGTTACCTTGCTCATCAAGCCTCAATACGCCACATAGCGCATTTTGGCTGGCGTGAGTGCGCTGCCAGGTCCCAAGCAACTCTGCTAGCGTTGGGTGTCTTTGTTTGCCAAAACTGTGCCTAAGTGGCACTGCGATGTGGCTAGGATGCACCAGGAGACTGCGCTGAGTAATGTGTTATGTGACGCTTGTATGTCTGTGTGTGACTGAGCCTGTAAAGGGGGCTTGGCGTGGGAAAAATCTGGGGCCGCTGTATCGTAGCATTTTGCATGCTGAATGAAAGACTCTGGCCCTGATTCAGCAAGGAACGCAAAGGAGAAAACGCACGCACTTGGCCAATGTTTTGCAAGTGCCCGAACTAGCCAGTGCGATCGGGTTATGGTATGCCGACTGCACGCAGCGTGCACGCAGACCCTTCCGATATTGATTGACAGGAAGTGCCGTTTGTGGGTGGTGACGGGGGGGTGGTCAGGCAAACGCAGGCGTTATAACGCCGTTATAGGGGTCGTGCATAATTAAGGCAGTGTGGTGCCATACGCAGCCGTACCACAGGAAGTGGCCACAATCCTGCGGCAGGTCAGGTAAACCACTATTGTGCGTATGAGTCCAATGGTTCTCGATGTTACCGATGGTTACGCTATCTTGCGTGCTGATCGGTCTGTGAGTAAAGGGAGATGGGCGGCTTAGTATGGGGCTGGGCGTGTGCATCTTGTGCTGTGGTCTCCGTGCGTATGCATTGATTAGCGTATTCTCGCAGCAGACGGGTGCGTGCGTCTGCTAGCGTGCGTTCCTTGCTGAGTCAGGCCCTTAGTCGCACACAGATATACAAGTGTCACATATTACATTAATTATCACAGTCTTCTGGTGCGTCCTAGTCACATTGCAATTTACACACATTTTCGGCAAAAAAAATACGCCTGACGCTAGCACGCTCTCACGGGACGAGGAGCGGCAAGAGGGGCTGTTTGGGGCAACTGTAGCAAAGACAAGTGAGGACACAACTGTACGATAGGCGGGGTACAGTACTATGTACAGTACCAAAGTGATTTGCTGGGTGCTTCCAGAGAGCCCATAAATGAGGTCATTTTATATTCTGCTGTCCTGGATAAACTACTTTGTCCATAATTTATGTACTCTCACATCTGGGTCCATCTGCATGTTTCATCTGAATGAAAAGTTAAAGAACTATAAAAAATAAAAACTATGGAAAGAAGACCTAAAAATAAAGGGGATAATAAAAGCAGGACAAGTCCAGAAACCTACCAGGGTTGGAATTAATGGATTATGGCCCTCATTCAGAGCCGGACGCTATTTGCGGTCGTTCGTTTAAAAACAAGGGGTAGCTATTTAAATGATCCGTACGCACATTGCAGTGTGTTCACACCTCTAAGTCTGAACGAACGAGCAAAACATACGCTCGTTTATTTGTTAAAAACGCCCCCAGGCCGCACGCATCCTACGTCATGTCCGCTATTTATTAGATTAATCGAGTACATCGACCAGCGTATGAACTGCTCGCTATTCTTGTGGTTGGTGTTTGCTACCACAAATTTGCGTGCAGTTCTGGCTATAAAATAACCCAGTGACGTGGTCAATGACGCTGCTGTTTTAAATATACACACCCATAAAACGCCCGTTTTGACCTTTAAGCACGCCTGCGTTCGGATCTCCACTCCCCATTTTCAAGCACCTTCCCCTGTTACCACCCACATACGCCTCATTCTGTCACTCAAAATAGCAGGCACTCGCTATATAGCGTACAAAGGATTTTCGGCCGCACTGACTGGTTCGCGCATGCGTACTAAAAAGCGTACGCATGCGCAGATGTGCAAACATCGCTCGGAACGAGCGTACTGCCGCTAACGAGCGGCTCTGAATGAGGGCCTATATTTGGTTTTGTTTTCTTTTTTTGCAAAACCTCCTTTTACATCTGTATAAACAGCACACAGATCTCAATACTGAACTAATCAATTCATCATAGAGAACTAAGGGCCTGATTCAGACCCGGACGCTATTTGCGGACGGTCGTTCAAAAAAAGGGTCTGGCTATTTAAATTGTGCGCTCGCTCATTGCGGTTTGTTGACGCCTCTATGTCTGAGCGAGCGAACGAAAAATGCACTCGCTATTTTGTAAAGACGCCCCTTTGCCGTTCACATCACACGTCATCTCCGGTATTTATTAGATTAATCGGGTACATCGAAAGTCATCTAAACTGCTCGCAGTGCTTGTGGTAGGTTTTTCCTACCGCAATCACTGCGAGCAGTTCAGGCTAAAAAACAACCAAGTGATGTGGTCGGTGACGCTCCTTTACTAATTATGCACTCCCATTAAACGCCCTTTTTACCGTTTGGCACGCCTGCGTTCGGATCTCCACTCCCCCGTTTTCAAGCACCTTCCCCTGTTACCACCCACAAACGGTACATTCTGTCAATCAAATTAGCCGGCACTCGCTGTTTTGCGAGTGCACGATTTCCGACTGCAGTGACTGGTTTGCGCGTGCGCATTACGACCCATACGCATGCGCAGTTGTGCGAACATCGCTCAGAGCGAACGAGCGGCCGCTTACGAGCGGCTCTGAATCAGGCCCTAAGTAAATTTTTTACCCAATTGGAAAAGAGTTGGGAGATTGTATAGAATTGAAGTGACAATTGGGGATCTGGCCCCCGATGAAAGTAATGTCGGCTGCTCAGGGTCGGCACGGTGCCGGGAGGGTAGAGGCACAAGTCAGGAGAACCATGTAGATATTATATTTGTCTCTTTTCCGATCTCTCACATAATAAATGATTCATTGGACAGATGAGCTGTATTTTCTCTAAAACGTTTTATGGCCAAATGTGCTTTGACTTCTTCAGGCTCTGGGGAGAAGGTTTTATTGTAAAAGCATTTTCAATAAAGGTGATGCCGTTCAATTTGGTTAATGCCGTTGTAACTAATTATCCTCACTGGTTTTAATGGCAGCCTCTCCGCGATCCAGTCTGTACCCTTTATTTCCATGAAGGGTGATCTAAGCTATGGCAGTATCGCAATTACTCTCCCAGTCACAGCAAAGCAATATACAGACATCTTACTATCAGTTAATATCCGCGGGACGGAGCCTGGAGATGGTCCCATATAGAGGTGTGTGCTGACACCCTTGTTTTGATTTTGATTTTAGATCCTGATTCATATTCACAGTGACCACCCTCAAGCGTTTTGGATCTGGCTTTTTTTTTTTTGAAATAATAAGTGTTTAAAAGCAGCTACAGGGGCCTATTCATAATCGTGGGCCGTATCTGAGTTTGCTGAATATCAGGTGGTCCTATTTGGACCCCTGATGTTGAATGGCCGAGTAACCTGAATATTCGGAAACTAACGTTTCCGCATGGTTACCGGCAGTGGCGTCACAAAGGGGGTGCGGGCCACACCCAGGTGTCACCCGCCGAGGGGTGACACCAAGGTGTAGACTCCCCCTCAGTGACAGGAGCTGAGTGCTGCACTGTATACAGGGGCGTCGAGAGGGCAGGGTAGCGGGTACTAATTACCCTGGCCTGGGCTTGCTGAAGGGGCTGGAGAGGTCAGACATGGCGTTGCCCCCCCCTCTTACATCACAGCAGCCCAGCACACAGCAGTTAAGTAGCCACAGCAGTCTCCTATGCCTGTGGGGGGGGAGCGATCACACTGATCTCGCCCCCACTGGCCATGCGCCGGACTGAGGGACTCACAGTGCCCCCCTCCCCAGAGTGCAACAACGCTTCGCGGTACTGCAAAAAAGGTTTTTTTCCCTCCTAAGGGGGCGTGGTGACGTCTCCAGCAAATAGGCCACGCCCCCTTTACATAGGTCCGGCTATCGGCGCGCCTGTCTGTATAATTAATTAAGTGCAGCACTCAGCTCCTGACACTGTAAGGGAGCCGGGCAGCACTGCGCACAGGGCAGTCCCCACCTCCGGTACCTCTCCTGCCCCCCAGTAACGGTGACGGGACTGCATGGGTACCGCCGCGAGGTCACACTCTGTTCCCACATGGCCAGGCCCCTGATGACGAGGCTTCACCCCCTTTATGCCATGCGCACAGCACCCCTCCCTGCACCGGGACGCCACTGGTTACCGGGCCATTTATCTTTTGATGAATAGGCCTCCTTATCATGTAATTTTTGCAATACAAAGACGGAAAATCTGATTAAAAATCCAAATTCCGAACCACGGGAAGATCAGAACACGGACTAAGATCTGTCCGGGATTCACAAAATTCAGGTGGATTTGGATATCTGGAGAACCGAACCGCACTTCTCTAATTCCAAAGCAAATGTTTTACATATGATTTTCTTCTCTTACTGTAATTACTGTGGGACTGATACAGTTTGTGCATATGTGCTAATGACATAGTAGGTATGCCTAATGGAAGTGTGCTGAGAAGCTCACAATGCCAGTTTAAACCCTGTGGAGGCCCCTAGGCTGTAGACATCTCGGTGCCCCCCTCGCAAATTATCTCCTATCACGTTTTTAATTTTACAAACCAGCAATTTTAATAAACCAATTTTATTACACAGAACAAACATTAGCAATTATTAATGTCTATGGTTTATGTACTTTAAGTTGCTAATGGGTAAATGACATTATTAATACAGTATTAGATCTATAGAATCTTTAATATAAAGTTTTTGTTTCTTTTTTTCTATCTTTTGAAAACAAGTTAAGAAAGACTCCTTGTAATTTACTTTCCAGATCAATTCAATATCAATTTGATCCATTGTCACTGGGCCGCTAGACGGTGTTGGGGCCATTAGGTTGGTTCCTACTCTACCTATTTGGCAGTCTGGCCCTGGAAGCACAGTATTGCAAAATCACTCACAGAAAGTTCCACCCATAAAGACTAATCTATAGAATGAAGGTGCAGAGTAACAATTTGTAGACCATTCTCCTATTTCTGGTATAATTAGCACTTCCAGCTGAAACACATGGTTAAGTTTGCAATTTATCTGTTAAAATAGTTTATTGCTATTTGGCGATGGTCTCCTTGCACATTTGTGCTCAACCATAACTCTAAGAGATGACCCAGTAGCTTGCACTGGTGTTATGTATTTCCAAGCCTCTACCAAATACACTCTGATCATCAAGGTGCATCATCAGCACCTGACATCCTCCACTACTGCCTCCACGAGTTTCTGAAAAGCTGCAGGGGCTCCAGATATTTATTTTATTTTATCCTCTCAAATTGGTAGAACCCTGGGGTCCTATGAACGTGACCTTTTCCTTGTCACCCTGTATCATTGGTATTTGATATTATTTGCAGTTCAAGCACAGAAAACACTGGCTCATCTGCATCTACAGTATATATGTAGGACTGTACAGTACATTGGTTAGGGAATGTTCTTATGTGGATGATGCGGTAGTCAATGTACAGAACATTCGGATGGCTCACCCTGTCTTTCTGACCACAAATGTGGACTCCAACATCTGAATGATCCCATAATTGCTGTCTCACATCTTCTATAATATCTGGTTCTAGTCTTCTTGGCCTTTCTCTAAACTGTTGTGGGGTCTCAGAGGCAAATGTGATGCTTGAACTCATCAGCTACTGTAGTTCAATATCCTATTCTCCTCTGGGAAATACAGGGGTTGTTGTCTTCATTCCCTCTGTTCATCTTTTGGAGAGAGGTCACAGTCACCTAAGTCAGGGCCGTATTAACCCATGGCTGGGCCCCTAAACTTTCAGGTATTTTGGCCCCCTCCTGCTCTTCAATCTTTCACCCCAATACAGCTGACAGCCTGACCCTGGTACAGTAGGTGTCACAAACGTGGAATTTAGGAGCTGTGTTCCCGGACTGGGCCTTGGATCTGTATTATTTGGCGCAGACGCTCGCTGGAGGAGGCTTGGCTTAATGAAGTTTCTCCGCATGAGAGGGTGCAGCGAACTGACAGGAGTTTGAGGAATGCGGCAGTAACGAGATAGCTAGGAAGCTACGTGGAGCGGCTGGATAGCCTAGGGTAGACGTTGGTAGCTGAGTGGCTATGTGGAGCGGCTGGATAGCAATGGGTAGACGTAGGTAGCTGAGTGGCTACGTAGAGCGGCTGGATAGCCGTGGGTAGACGTTGGTAGCTGAGTGGCTACGTGGAGCGGCTGGATAGCCGTGGGTAGATGTTGGTAGCTGAGTGGCTACGTGGAGCGGCTGGTTAGCCGTGGGTAGACATTGGTAGCTGAGTGGCTACGTGGAGCGGCTGGATAGCCGTGGGTAGACGTTGGTAGCTGAGCGGCTACGTGGAGCGGCTGGATAGCCGTGGGTAGACGTTGGCAGCTGAGTGGCTACGTGGAGCAGCTGGATAGCCGTGGGTAGATGTTGGTAGCTGAGTGGCTACGTGGAGCGGCTGGATAGCCGTGGGTAGACGTTGGTAGCTGAGCGGCTACGTGGAGCGGCTGGATAGCCATGGGTAGACGTTGGTAGCTGAGCGGCTATGTGGAGCGGCTGGATAGCCGTGGGTAGACATTGGTAGCTGAGCGGCTACGTGGAGCGGCTGGATAGCCGTGGGTAGACGTGGTAGCTGAGCGGCAACGTGGAGCGGCTGGAGCGCAGTGGGAAGGCTACTTAGCTAAACTAAGAACTAGTTGCACTGGCAACTTGTGTGAGCATTGGGGATCCTTTTATAGTGGACACTGGGAGCTGACAGGCTGAGAGAGAAGGAGAAGGCTCCTCATTGGTGGAAGTGGGGGTCACATGGGCAATCCAAGATGGCCGCGCCCATGGACCGGAGGACAGCGCTTCCTGGAGGTAGTCAGCGGGGACCAGCGGTGAGCCGGAGCCGGTGTGGGAGCAGTACAGCAGCGGGACCCTCCAGAGGACAACAGCGTACAGTGCGGGAGCCGGAAGACAGCGCGGGTAAGCGACGGGGTCTGATTCTGGAGTCTCCAGGCCGGCGTGTGACAGTACCCCCTTCTTCAAGAGTGGCCACCGGACACTTCCTTGGTTTATGAGGAAATTTCACATGGAACACTTTGACCAGACGTGGTGCATGGACATCGGAGGCATTTATCCAGATTCGTTCCTCCGGACCATAATTCTTCCAGTCGATAAGGTATTGAAGACGGTTGTATCGACAACGGGAATCTAATATTCTGTCAACTTCGAACTCCTCTCCCTGCTGTGTTTGAACACTAGAAGCTTTAGGCAGGACCTTCTGAAATCGGTTTAAGACTAGTGGTTTTAAAAGAGAAATATGGAAGGAACTTGGAATGCGAAGAAATGGAGGAAGCTTTAACTTGTAAGCCACAGGATTCAGGACTTTGATGATTGGGAATGGACCAATGAATCGCGGAGCAAATTTCATCGAGGGTACTCGGAGTCTTGGGTTTCGGGTAGAGAGCCAGACCATATCCCCAGGTCGGAAATTTGGAATCGCTCGTCTTTGGCGGTCAGCAAATCTCTTGTACCGGGCTGACGTTTTAGTCAGAGAGGAACGAACCTTTTCCCAGATGTTGGAGAATTGTTGAAGGGACATTTTGGCCGCAGGCACATCTAATGTGGGAAGAAGAGGGAAATCTGGCACTCGAGGATGTTGACCAAAAACTGTAAAAAAAAGGAGTTGAGCTGGTGGATGTGTGATAATGATTATTGTGGGCAAATTCGGCCCAAGGAAGAAGTTCAATCCAGTCATCTTGGGAGGAGGAGACAAAAGTGCGCAGGAACTGTTCAAGGTCTTGATTGACCCTTTCGGTCTGACCGTTGGTCTGGGGATGATAAGCGGTAGAAAATTTGAGTTTTACCTGAAGGGCTGAGCAGAGTGACCTCCAGAACTTCGCTACGAACTGTACTCCCCTGTCGGAGATGATCTCTTGAGGAAGGCCGTGGAGCTTGAAGATCTCTTTTATAAAGCTCTGGGCGAGTAGAGGTGCAGACGGAAGCCCAGTAAGTGGTACGAAATGAGCCATTTTAGAAAAACGATCCACGATAACCCAAATTGTGTTGTGGCCCCAAGATGGAGGAAGATCAGAGATGAAATCCATAGATAGGTGAGTCCATGGCTTAGATGGAATTGCAAGAGGTTGGAGTTGACCGTGTGGAACCCGCCGAGGTATCTTGTGTTGGGCACATTTGATGCATGAAGACACATAAGACCTGACGTCCTTTTTCATCGAAGACCACCAATAGGACCGCTGGATAAATTCTAGGGTTTTATCCATACCCAGGTGACCAGAGAACCGGGAAGCATGAGCCCAATGCAGTAACCTCTTGCGGAGTTCCGGAGCGACTAAAGTCTTCCCAACCGGGGGTATAGAAGATAGTTGAGTAGAGGCGAAGGAAGCGGAATTCAAGATTGGTTGTGGCTGCTCCATGGGTAGATCAGGGTTGCTCGTCATGGAACGGGAGAGTGCGTCGGCTTTGAGGTTTTGTGAACCGGGGCGATAGGAGACTTTGAAATTAAATCTGGAGAAAAACATTGCCCACTGGGCTTGACGAGGGTTCAAGCAATTTGCAGATTTAAGATAAAGGAGGTTCTTATGCTCAGTAAAAATGGTAATGGGGTAATGAGCTCCTTCTAGAAGATATCACCATTCTTCGAGGGCTAGTTTCATGGCGAGTAACTCTTGATCTCCAATGGTGTAGTTCTTCTCTGCAGGCAAAAACTTCCGGGAAAAGAAACCACAGGGATGAAGTTTTTCATCTTTAAATCGCTGGGAAAGCACTGCACCGACACCTTCAGAGGATGCGTCCACCTCCAGGATAAAGGGCCGGGTGGAGTCTGGTTGCTTTAAGATGGGAGCGGAGATGAAGGCTTGCTTAAGAAGTTGAAATGCAGAGGTAGCTTCGACGGGCCATATAGTTGGATCTGCTCCCTTGCGGGTGAGGGCTGTAATCGGAGCTACCAGAGTCGAGAAACCTTTTACAAACTTGCGATAGTAATTGGCAAATCCTAGGAATCTTTGTATGGATTTTAAGGAAGAAGGAAGAGACCAATCAAGAATGGCTTGTAGTTTTGACAAATCCATTTGAAGGCCTGTTCCGGAGATAATGTATCCCAGGAATGATACACTTGAGACCTCAAACAGACACTTCTCTAATTTGCAAAACAGTTGATTGGACCGCAACCTCAGAAGGACTTGTTTGACCTGGTCTCGATGAGTTTGGAGGTCTTGAGAAAAAATCAAAATGTCGTCTAAGTAAACGACCACACACTTGTACAAGAGGTCCCGGAAGATTTCATTGACGAAAAACTGGAAGACGGCCGGAGCATTACAGAGGCCGAAGGGTATAACGAGATACTCGTAGTGCCCATCCCTGGTGTTGAAGGCCGTTTTCCATTCATCGCCTGGACGGATACGAATTAAATTATAGGCTCCTCTTAGGTCGAGTTTGGAAAAAACTGTGGCTCCCTTGACTCTATCAAATAACTCTGTAATGAGAGGAAGAGGGTAGCGATTCTTAATAGTTATTTCATTAAGACCCCGGTAGTCAATACACGGGCGCAAGCCACCATCTTTTTTTTTTACGAAGAAAAATCCAGCCCCTGCTGGAGACGTGGAAGGTCGAATGAAGCCTTTATTTAAGTTTTCCGTAATGTACTCCGACATGGCCTGAGTCTCAGGGAGAGATAGAGGATAGGTTCGGCCCCTAGGAGGATTCTTCCCGGGAATCAGATCTATGGGACAGTCCCAATCACGATGGGGAGGTAACAGGTCTGCGCTCTGTTTGCAAAAGACGTCCTGAAACCCATCGTAGGCTTTGGGCAGGTCTGTAGAATCCCATACAACGGAAGATCTGATAGGTATTACCCGCTGAAGGCAACCTTTGAAGCAATTGGAACCCCAGGAGATTATTTGCATGGTGGTCCAATTGATTTGAGGTGAATGTCTCTGTAGCCAGGGTAATCCGAGGACTAAAGAATGAGAGGCTTTGGGAATCACTAGGAAGGATAGTTGTTCGGAATGGAGCACCCCAATGGTAAGTTTAAGTGGTGTTGTACGATGGGTGATGGTTCCACTAGAAATGCGACTACCATCGATGGCGGTTAAAGTGATGACTCGAGGCAACGCTTCCATGGGGATTTGATGCTTCTGGACAAATTCAGTAGTGACAAAGTTCTCTGCCGCTCCGGAATCCAGGAGAGCTAATACAGCTTTGGAACCTCGAGGACACTTTAAATGAGCCTGGATGGTGGAATCAGACTTCCTTTGTGATTCAATGGCAACTCCTAACTTAACCTCTCTTTCATAAGTTAGGAGGAGGCGTTTCCCGGACGAATGGGACAAGTTTTAACTAAATGTTGAGGAGATCCACAGTACATACAGAGGTTCTGCCTCCGCCTTTTCTGACGCTCCTCAGCCGATAAATGAGAGCGGTTGACCTGCATGGGTTCTTCGCCCAGAGGAGGAGAGGGTAAGCGGGAAACTGGACGTGGCCTTCCACGATCAAATCTGCCTCTTTCTAAGGCACGCTCCCTGTGACGGAGATCCACCTTGTTGCAGAGGGAGATTAACCCATCCAAACTGGTTGGAAGGTCACGGGAAGCTAGGTCGTCTTTGAGCCTTTCAGAAAGGCCACTCCAGAAGGCAGCGATGAGGGCATCCTCGTTCCAATTGAGTTCTGAAGCCAGAGTCTGGAACTGGACTACGTATTGGCCGACGGTCCTGCTGCCCTGACGGAGGCGTAGAATATCAGCTGATGCGGAGGTGGTTCTTCCGGGTTCATCAAAGATTTTGCGAAATGTAGCAACAAATTCGGGGTAGTTGGAGAGCAGGGGATCCGACTTCTCCCAAAGGGACGAGACCCAATCGAGTGCTTGGCCAGAGAGTAGAGAGATGATATATGCCACCCTGGTTCTGGCCGTCGGAAAGTTGGCGGATTGTAGCTCGAATTGGATTTCGCATTGATTTAAAAAACCCCTGCATAATTTGGGGTTGCCATCGAACTTGCTCGGAGGGGAGAGCTGAAGACGAGCAGGAGGTAGAACCGGAGGAGCAGGTGACACCACAGGAGGAGAGGCGGCTTGGGAGCCAGCGGGAGCGGGATGAGCCAGTAAGGACTGGATGTTGTCCAGGCGTGACGACATATCTTGGATAAATTGGATCAGCTGAGCCTGAGAGGTCTCCTGTCTTTCCAGACGGGATAGTACATCCTGCAAGGCTTCTATCCCAGATCCTTGACCACTTGCCGAGTCCATCTGGCCAGTGCAAACTGTCACAAACGTGGAATTTAGGAGCTGTGTTCCCGGACTGGGCCTTGGATCTGTATTATTTGGCGCAGACGCTCGCTGGAGGAGGCTTGGCTTAATGAAGTTTCTCCGCATGAGAGGGTGCAGCGAACTGACAGGAGTTTGAGGAATGCGGCAGTAACGAGATAGCTAGGAAGCTACGTGGAGCGGCTGGATAGCCTAGGGTAGACGTTGGTAGCTGAGTGGCTATGTGGAGCGGCTGGATAGCAATGGGTAGACGTAGGTAGCTGAGTGGCTACGTAGAGCGGCTGGATAGCCGTGGGTAGACGTTGGTAGCTGAGTGGCTACGTGGAGCGGCTGGATAGCCGTGGGTAGATGTTGGTAGCTGAGTGGCTACGTGGAGCGGCTGGATAGCCGTGGGTAGACGTTGGTAGCTGAGTGGCTACATGGAGCGGCTGGATAGCCGTGGGTAGACGTTGGTAGCTGAGCGGCTACGTGGAGCGGCTGGATAGCCGTGGGTAGACGTTGGTAGCTGAGCGGCTACGTGGAGCGGCTGGATAGCCGTGGGTAGACGTTGGTAGCTGAGCGGCTACGTGGAGCGGCTGGATAGCCGTGGGTAGACGTTGGTAGCTGAGCGGCTACGTGGAGCGGCTGGATAGCCGTGGGTAGACGTTGGTAGCTGAGCGGCTACGTGGAGCGGCTGGATAGCCGTGGGTAGACGTTGGTAGCTGAGCGGCTACGTGGAGCGGCTGGAGCGCAGTGGGAAGGCTACTTAGCTAAACTAAGAAACTAGTTGCACTGGCAACTTGTGTGAGCATTGGGGATCCTTTTATAGTGGACACTGGGAGCTGACAGGCTGAGAGAGAAGGAGAAGGCTCCTCATTGGTGGAAGTGGGGTCACATGGGCAATCCAAGATGGCCGCGCCCATGGACCGGAGGGCAGTGCTTCCTGGAGGTAGTCAGCGGGGACCAGCGGTGAGCAGGAGCCGGCGTGGGAGCAGTACAGCAGCGGGACCCTCCAGAGGACAACAGCGTACAGCGCGGGAGCCGGAAGACAGCGCGGGTCAGCGCCCGCACAGGTAAGCGACGGGGTCTGATTCTGGGGTCTCCAGGCCGGCGTGTGACAGTAGGTACTAGACTGCAGTACATAGCACTATATCCATTCTGGGGGTCCCCTGAAGAATTCTTTTCACAATTTTTTAAATATTTTTATTGCATGAGTAGAACTTTTCAGGAAAGCACATTTTGGGGGTATAATTGTTCAATACTGTGAAATTATGAAGTTAATTAAATTTGTATAATTTAATAAAACATATATAATTTATGGATAATTGTTTTAATGTAGAAGACACATTGTTTCACTGTAATAAGGGATCAGGTAATTATCTTAGAAGGAGGGGGGTTTGCAAATAGACACCTCTGCCAAACTTTGGATACAACACAATCTGTATCAGAGCAGTGGGACGCCACCCTCTAACAGAAAAATACCTGAACATGATTTACTATATATATATATATATATATATATATATATATATATATATATATATATATTATATTGTGTGCTTCAAGCAGAAACACCCAGACCTTTTATTCATTATTATATATTTTTTCTATTTTTTCTATTTGCAAAAAAATATTTTTTCTCTCATTATTTTATTGAGAATAAACTGTTATATACTTATATAATGTTTATCATTTTATAACCTAGAGTAAATACATTTTGCCTTTACCTTTACCTTACTTTTTGAAAACAGACGGTTACCAATACATAAGTTCTAGAGGCACATTATTTGTAACCCCCCTCGCTCTAATATAATTTTATGAAGGACTTTGGGGTTCCTTCGTTCCCATTGCTGCTGCCTAACCTATACCCATTTTTAGTGAGCGTAAGGTAACCTTTTCTATCCAGTTAATTATCTTATTAATAGAGGTTATACAGTATAAGAGAATCAATTAACTGTCACTTATGTGGGGTGTTAATCAGTGGCGTAACTTCATCCCAGGTGCCCGGAGGCAAGATAAATGTTGGTGCCCCCCCCCAAACTAAAATGTACCACCCCCCCGGCACCTATGCCAGCCCCAGCTGCCGCCGCCCCCCTTATGCAGTTCCTTTTATACAATGCCCCCAGTAGTAGTCCGCCTATGTAGTGCTCCCCAGTAATGGTCCCCCTATGCAGTACATCCAGTAGTGAGCCCCCGGTAGTTGCCCCCAGTAGTGAGGCCCCTTGTAGTTGCCCCCTGTAGTGAGCCCCCTGTAGTTGCCCCCAGTAGTGAGGCCCCTGTAGTTGCCTCCAGTAGTGAGGCCCCTGTAGTTGCCCCCAGTAGTGAGGCCCCTGTAGTAGGCCCCAGTAGTTGCCCCCAGTAGTGAGGTCCCTGTAGTTACCCCCACTAGTGAGGCCCCTGTAGTTACCCCCACTAGTGAGGCCCCTGTAGTTGCCCCCAGTAGTGAGCCCCTGTAGTTGTCCCCAGTAGTGAACCCCTGTAGTTGCCCCCAGTAGTGAGCCCCTGTAGTTGCCCCCAGTAGTAGGCCCCTGTAGTTGCCCCCAGTAGTAGGCCCCTGTAGTTGCCCCCAGTAGTGAGCCCCTGTAGTTGCCCCCAGTAGTAGGCCCCTGTAGTTGCCCCCAGTAGTAGGCCCCTGTAGTTGTCCCCGGTAGTAGACCCCTGTAGTTGCCCCCAGTAGTGATGGCCCCCACCGCGCGCGCGCACACACAAAAAAAAAAAAAAACACTTACCTTTATCCCCGCTCCAGTGCTGCTGCCGTCCATCCCCGGCATCCGCTACTCGGCACAATGGGAGTGACGTCATTACGTCACTCCCATAGTGCACTGTGGGACCCGGAAGACGGAGCTCACTCCTGAGCTCCGTCCCCGGCGTCTGCTCCTCGGCACTATGGGAGTGACGTTATGACGTCACTCCCATAGTACACTGCGGTACCCGGAAGACGGAGGGAGCTCCGTCCTCCGGCTACCGCCAGGAGGATAGGAGCCGGGCGCCCGCTGGTAACACCTCAGCGGGCGCCCGGCAAATGGAGGGTGCAGGGGTGAGACCGCACCCCTTGCACCCTCCGTAGTTACGCCAATGGAGGTGGAGCGCCGATCAGCGGCGCTCCTTCTCCATGCAGCTCCCGGGGACAATGGAACCAGGTGCCCCCTTCAGGGCTGACGCCCGGCGGCAAATGACTCCATTGTCTCCGGGAGTTCCGCCACTGGTGTTAATGCAAAAAAAAAGAAAATAGGAGGTGAAACAAAACTCTTTGATATTTGTTTGGGGTATCCTTTCTCACACTTTATCTCACACTCTACCTCACACTCTATCTCAAACTCTACCTCATACTCTATCTCACACTCTATCTCACACTCTACCTCATACTCTATCTCACACTCTACCACACACTCTATCTCACACTCTACCTCACACTCTACCTCACACTCTATTTCACACTCTATCTCACACACTACCTCACACTCTACCTCACATTCTACTTCATACTCTACCTCACACTCTACCTCACACCCTATCTCACACACTACTTCACACTCTACCTCACACTCTACCTCACACTCTACCTCACACTCTATCTCACACTCTACCTCACACTCTATCTCACACTCTACCTCACACTCTACCTCACACTCTACCTCACACTCTACCTCATACTCTATCTCACACTCTACCACACACTCTATCTCACACACTACTTCACACTCTACCTCACACTCTACCTCACACTCTACCTCACACTCTATCTCACACTCTACCTCATATTCTATCTCACACTCTACCACACACTCTATCTCACACACTACCACACACTCTACCTCACACTCTACCTCACACTCTACCTCACACTCTATCTCACACACTACTTCACACTCTATCTCACACTCTATCTCACACTCTACCTCATACTCTATCTCACACTCTACCACACACTCTATCTCACACACGACCTCACTCTCTATCTAATACTCTACCTCACACTATCTCACACACTGGGGTAGATGTATTATAGCGGCACTTAACGTGCCGCTATAACGCTTCCCGCTTTGCCTCTTTACCGAGGCGAAGCAGGAAGCACTACCGATGAGATGTATAAACATCTCATCGGCCGGAGAGGGGGAGCGTTAACTCTCCCCTCCGGCGCTACCCGCTAGAGACAGCAGCGCATCAGCCTAGTGCTGATGCGCTGTGTCTCTCTCCCGGCCAGCTCCACAGAGCATGCGCGGGATCTCGCAAGTATCGCGAGATCCCTGCATGGAGCCCTGGAGCTGACAGCCGCCGCAGCAGGGTCAGTGCTGTCCCTGCTGTGGGGATAGGCTAACGCCAGGCTGTAGCTGTCTATAACGACAGCAACAGCCGGCCGAACGGTCATGCGTTATGACCATTCGTACATGGCCGTGTCGTCAGCGCTGCTAACTTATAGACAGCAGCGCCGATAATGACAGGGGCGCACAGCGCCCCTGTCATTTACCGCCCAGACCCCCGATCATACATTGGGGAGAACCGGTATCAGCGCACATAACGTGCGTTGATACCATTTCTGGGCTTCGAACATCTCCCCCACTACCTCACACTCTACATCACACTCTACCACACACACTACCTCACACTGTACCTCACACTCTATCGCACACTCTACCTCACACTCTACCTCACACTCTATCTCACACTCTACCTCATACTCTATCTCACACTCTACCACACACTCTATCTCACACACTACCTCACACTGTACCTCACACTCTATCGCACACTCTACCACACACTCTATCTCACACACTACCTCACACTCTATCTCACACTCTATCTCATACTCTACCTCACACTCTACCTCACACTCTACCACACACACTACCTCACACTCTACTTCACACTCTATCTCACACTCTACCTCACACTCTATCTCACTCTCTACCTCACACTCTACCACACACGCTACCTCACACTCTACCACACACTCTACCGCACACTCTATCTCACACTCTACCTCATACTCTATCTCATACTCTACCTCACACTATCTCACACACTACCTCACACTCTACCTCACACACTACCTCACACTCTACCTCACATTCTACTTCATACTCTACCTCACACTCTACCTCACACCCTATCTCACATTTTACCTCACACTCGACCTCACACTCTACTTCACACTCTACCTCACACTCTACCTCACACTCTAGCTCACATTTTACCTCACACTCTACCTCACACTCTACCACACACACTATCTCACACTCTACCACACACTACCTCACACTCTCTACCTCACACTCTACCTCACACTCTACCTCACTCTCTACCTCACACTCTACCTCACACTCTACCTCACACTCTACCTCACACTTTACCTCATACTCTATCTCATACTCTACCTCACACTATCTCACACACTTCCTCACACTATACCTCACACTCTACCTCACACTCTACCTCACACTCTATCTCACACTCTACTTCACACTCTATCTCACTGTACTTCACTCTCTACCTCACACTCTACCTCACACTCTATCTCACTCTCTACCTCACACTCTATCTCACACTCTACCTCACACTCTATCTCACTCTCTACCTCACACTCTACCTCACACTCTATCTCACTCTCTACCTCACACTCTATCTCACACTCTACCTCACACTCTACCTCACACTCTATCTCACTCTCTACCTCACACTCTATCTCACACACTACCTCACACTCTACCTCACACTCTACCTCACACTCTACCTCACAGTCGACCTCACACTCTACCTCACACTCTACCTCACACTCTACTTCACACTCTACCTCACAGTCGACCTCACACTCTACATCACACTCTACCTCACACTCTACCACACACTGTACCTCACACTCTATCTCACTATCTACCTCACACTCTATCTCACACTCTATCTCACACACTACCTCACACTCTACCTCACATTCTACTTCATACTCTACCTCACACTCTACCTCACACCCTATCTCACATTTTACCTCACACTCGACCTCACACTCTACTTCACACTCTACCTCACACTCTACCTCACACTCTAGCTCACATTTTACCTCACACTCTACCTCACACTCTACCACACACACTATCTCACACTCTACCACACACTACCTCACACTCTCTACCTCACACTCCACCTCACACTCTACCTCACTCTCTACCTCACACTCTACCTCACACTCTACCTCACACTCTACCTCACACTTTACCTCATACTCTATCTCATACTCTACCTCACACTATCTCACACACTTCCTCACACTATACCTCACACTCTACCTCACACTCTACCTCACACTCTATCTCACACTCTACTTCACACTCTATCTCACTGTACTTCACTCTCTACCTCACACTCTACCTCACACTCTATCTCACTCTCTACCTCACACTCTATCTCACACTCTACCTCACACTCTATCTCACTCTCTACCTCACACTCTACCACACACTCTATCTCACTCTCTACCTCACACTCTATCTCACACTCTACCTCACACTCTACCTCACACTCTATCTCACTCTCTACCTCACACTCTATCTCACACACTACCTCACACTCTACCTCACACTCTACCTCACACTCTACCTCACAGTCGACCTCACACTCTACCTCACACTCTACCTCACACTCTACTTCACACTCTACCTCACAGTCGACCTCACACTCTACCTCACACTCTACCTCACACTCTACTTCACACTCTACCTCACACTCTACCTCACACTCTACCTCACAGTCGACCTCACACTCTACCTCACACTCTACCTCACACTCTACCACACACTGTACCTCACACTCTATCTCACTATCTACCTCACACTCTATCTCACACTCTATCTCACACACTACCTCACACTCTACCTCACATTCTACTTCATACTCTACCTCACACTCTACCTCACACCCTATCTCACATTTTACCTCACACTCGACCTCACACTCTACCACACACACTATCTCACACTCTACCACACACTACCTCACACTCTCTACCTCACACTCTACCTCACACTCTACCTCACTCTCTACCTCACACTCTACCTCACACTCTACCTCACACTCTACCTCACACTTTACCTCATACTCTATCTCATACTCTACCTCACACTATCTCACACACTTCCTCACACTATACCTCACACTCTACCTCACACTCTACCTCACACTCTATCTCACACTCTACTTCACACTCTATCTCACTGTACTTCACTCTCTACCTCACACTCTACCTCACACTCTATCTCACTCTCTACCTCACACTCTATCTCACACTCTACCTCACACTCTATCTCACTCTCTACCTCACACTCTACCTCACACTCTATCTCACTCTCTACCTCACACTCTATCTCACACTCTACCTCACACTCTACCTCACACTCTACCTCACACTCTATCTCACTCTCTACCTCACACTCTATCTCACACACTACCTCACACTCTACCTCACACTCTACCTCACACTCTACCTCACAGTCGACCTCACACTCTACCTCACACTCTACCTCACACTTTACCTCATACTCTATCTCATACTCTACCTCACACTATCTCACACACTTCCTCACACTATACCTCACACTCTACCTCACACTCTACCTCACACTCTATCTCACACTCTACTTCACACTCTATCTCACTGTACTTCACTCTCTACCTCACACTCTACCTCACACTCTATCTCACTCTCTACCTCACACTCTATCTCACACTCTACCTCACACTCTATCTCACTCTCTACCTCACACTCTACCACACACTCTATCTCACTCTCTACCTCACACTCTATCTCACACTCTACCTCACACTCTACCTCACACTCTATCTCACTCTCTACCTCACACTCTATCTCACACACTACCTCACACTCTACCTCACACTCTACCTCACACTCTACCTCACAGTCGACCTCACACTCTACCTCACACTCTACTTCACACTCTACCTCACAGTCGACCTCACACTCTACCTCACACTCTACCTCACACTCTACTTCACACTCTACCTCACACTCTACCTCACACTCTACCTCACAGTCGACCTCACACTCTACCTCACACTCTACCTCACACTCTAACACACTGTACCTCACACTCTATCTCACTATCTACCTCACACTCTATCTCACACTCTATCTCACACACTACCTCACACTCTACCTCACATTCTACTTCATACTCTACCTCACACTCTACCTCACACCCTATCTCACATTTTACCTCACACTCGACCTCACACTCTACCACACACACTATCTCACACTCTACCACACACTACCTCACACTCTCTACCTCACACTCTACCTCACACTCTACCTCACTCTCTACCTCACACTCTACCTCACACTCTACCTCACACTCTACCTCACACTTTACCTCATACTCTATCTCATACTCTACCTCACACTATCTCACACACTTCCTCACACTATACCTCACACTCTACCTCACACTCTACCTCACACTCTATCTCACACTCTACTTCACACTCTATCTCACTGTACTTCACTCTCTACCTCACACTCTACCTCACATTCTATCTCACTCTCTACCTCACACTCTATCTCACACTCTACCTCACACTCTATCTCACTCTCTACCTCACACTCTACCTCACACTCTATCTCACTCTCTACCTCACACTCTATCTCACTCTCTACCTCACACTCTATCTCACACTCTACCTCACACTCTATCTCACTCTCTACCTCACACTCTACCTCACACTCTATCTCACTCTCTACCTCACACTCTATCTCACACTCTACCTCACACTCTACCTCACACTCTATCTCACTCTCTACCTCACACTCTATCTCACACACTACCTCACACTCTACCTCACACTCTACCTCACAGTCGACCTCACACTCTACCTCACACTCTACTTCACACTCTACCTCACAGTCGACCTCACACTCTACCTCACACTCTACCTCACACTCTACCACACACTGTACCTCACACTCTATCTCACTATCTACCTCACACTCTATCTCACACTCTATCTCACACACTACCTCACACTCTACCTCACATTCTACTTCATACTCTACCTCACACTCTACCTCACACCCTATCTCACATTTTACCTCACACTCGACCTCACACTCTACTTCACACTCTACCTCACACTCTACCTCACACTCTAGCTCACATTTTACCTCACACTCTACCTCACACTCTACCACACACACTATCTCACACTCTACCACACACTACCTCACACTCTCTACCTCACACTCTACCTCACACTCTACCTCACTCTCTACCTCACACTCTACCTCACACTCTACCTCACACTCTACCTCACACTTTACCTCATACTCTATCTCATACTCTACCTCACACTATCTCACACACTTCCTCACACTATACCTCACACTCTACCTCACACTCTACCTCACACTCTATCTCACACTCTACTTCACACTCTATCTCACTGTACTTCACTCTCTACCTCACACTCTACCTCACACTCTATCTCACTCTCTACCTCACACTCTATCTCACACTCTACCTCACACTCTATCTCACTCTCTACCTCACACTCTACCACACACTCTATCTCACTCTCTACCTCACACTCTATCTCACACTCTACCTCACACTCTACCTCACACTCTATCTCACTCTCTACCTCACACTCTATCTCACACACTACCTCACACTCTACCTCACACTCTACCTCACACTCTACCTCACAGTCGACCTCACACTCTACCTCACACTCTACCTCACACTCTACTTCACACTCTACCTCACAGTCGACCTCACACTCTACCTCACACTCTACCTCACACTCTACTTCACACTCTACCTCACACTCTACCTCACACTCTACCTCACAGTCGACCTCACACTCTACCTCACACTCTACCTCACACTCTACCACACACTGTACCTCACACTCTATCTCACTATCTACCTCACACTCTATCTCACACTCTATCTCACACACTACCTCACACTCTACCTCACATTCTACTTCATACTCTACCTCACACTCTACCTCACACCCTATCTCACATTTTACCTCACACTCGACCTCACACTCTACCACACACACTATCTCACACTCTACCACACACTACCTCACACTCTCTACCTCACACTCTACCTCACACTCTACCTCACTCTCTACCTCACACTCTACCTCACACTCTACCTCACACTCTACCTCACACTTTACCTCATACTCTATCTCATACTCTACCTCACACTATCTCACACACTTCCTCACACTATACCTCACACTCTACCTCACACTCTACCTCACACTCTATCTCACACTCTACTTCACACTCTATCTCACTGTACTTCACTCTCTACCTCACACTCTACCTCACACTCTATCTCACTCTCTACCTCACACTCTATCTCACACTCTACCTCACACTCTATCTCACTCTCTACCTCACACTCTACCTCACACTCTATCTCACTCTCTACCTCACACTCTATCTCACACTCTACCTCACACTCTACCTCACACTCTACCTCACACTCTATCTCACTCTCTACCTCACACTCTATCTCACACACTACCTCACACTCTACCTCACACTCTACCTCACACTCTACCTCACAGTCGACCTCACACTCTACCTCACACTCTACCTCACACTTTACCTCATACTCTATCTCATACTCTACCTCACACTATCTCACACACTTCCTCACACTATACCTCACACTCTACCTCACACTCTACCTCACACTCTATCTCACACTCTACTTCACACTCTATCTCACTGTACTTCACTCTCTACCTCACACTCTACCTCACACTCTATCTCACTCTCTACCTCACACTCTATCTCACACTCTACCTCACACTCTATCTCACTCTCTACCTCACACTCTACCACACACTCTATCTCACTCTCTACCTCACACTCTATCTCACACTCTACCTCACACTCTACCTCACACTCTATCTCACTCTCTACCTCACACTCTATCTCACACACTACCTCACACTCTACCTCACACTCTACCTCACACTCTACCTCACAGTCGACCTCACACTCTACCTCACACTCTACTTCACACTCTACCTCACAGTCGACCTCACACTCTACCTCACACTCTACCTCACACTCTACTTCACACTCTACCTCACACTCTACCTCACACTCTACCTCACAGTCGACCTCACACTCTACCTCACACTCTACCTCACACTCTAACACACTGTACCTCACACTCTATCTCACTATCTACCTCACACTCTATCTCACACTCTATCTCACACACTACCTCACACTCTACCTCACATTCTACTTCATACTCTACCTCACACTCTACCTCACACCCTATCTCACATTTTACCTCACACTCGACCTCACACTCTACCACACACACTATCTCACACTCTACCACACACTACCTCACACTCTCTACCTCACACTCTACCTCACACTCTACCTCACTCTCTACCTCACACTCTACCTCACACTCTACCTCACACTCTACCTCACACTTTACCTCATACTCTATCTCATACTCTACCTCACACTATCTCACACACTTCCTCACACTATACCTCACACTCTACCTCACACTCTACCTCACACTCTATCTCACACTCTACTTCACACTCTATCTCACTGTACTTCACTCTCTACCTCACACTCTACCTCACATTCTATCTCACTCTCTACCTCACACTCTATCTCACACTCTACCTCACACTCTATCTCACTCTCTACCTCACACTCTACCTCACACTCTATCTCACTCTCTACCTCACACTCTATCTCACTCTCTACCTCACACTCTATCTCACACTCTACCTCACACTCTATCTCACTCTCTACCTCACACTCTACCTCACACTCTATCTCACTCTCTACCTCACACTCTATCTCACACTCTACCTCACACTCTACCTCACACTCTATCTCACTCTCTACCTCACACTCTATCTCACACACTACCTCACACTCTACCTCACACTCTACCTCACACTCTACCTCACAGTCGACCTCACACTCTACCTCACACTCTACTTCACACTCTACCTCACAGTCGACCTCACACTCTACCTCACACTCTACCTCACACTCTACCACACACTGTACCTCACACTCTATCTCACTATCTACCTCACACTCTATCTCACACTCTATCTCACACACTACCTCACACTCTACCTCACATTCTACTTCATACTCTACCTCACACTCTACCTCACACCCTATCTCACATTTTACCTCACACTCGACCTCACACTCTACTTCACACTCTACCTCACACTCTACCTCACACTCTAGCTCACATTTTACCTCACACTCTACCTCACACTCTACCACACACACTATCTCACACTCTACCACACACTACCTCACACTCTCTACCTCACACTCTACCTCACACTCTACCTCACTCTCTACCTCACACTCTACCTCACACTCTACCTCACACTCTACCTCACACTTTACCTCATACTCTATCTCATACTCTACCTCACACTATCTCACACACTTCCTCACACTATACCTCACACTCTACCTCACACTCTACCTCACACTCTATCTCACACTCTACTTCACACTCTATCTCACTGTACTTCACTCTCTACCTCACACTCTACCTCACACTCTATCTCACTCTCTACCTCACACTCTATCTCACACTCTACCTCACACTCTATCTCACTCTCTACCTCACACTCTACCACACACTCTATCTCACTCTCTACCTCACACTCTATCTCACACTCTACCTCACACTCTACCTCACACTCTATCTCACTCTCTACCTCACACTCTATCTCACACACTACCTCACACTCTACCTCACACTCTACCTCACACTCTACCTCACAGTCGACCTCACACTCTACCTCACACTCTACCTCACACTCTACTTCACACTCTACCTCACAGTCGACCTCACACTCTACCTCACACTCTACCTCACACTCTACTTCACACTCTACCTCACACTCTACCTCACACTCTACCTCACAGTCGACCTCACACTCTACCTCACACTCTACCTCACACTCTACCACACACTGTACCTCACACTCTATCTCACTATCTACCTCACACTCTATCTCACACTCTATCTCACACACTACCTCACACTCTACCTCACATTCTACTTCATACTCTACCTCACACTCTACCTCACACCCTATCTCACATTTTACCTCACACTCGACCTCACACTCTACCACACACACTATCTCACACTCTACCACACACTACCTCACACTCTCTACCTCACACTCTACCTCACACTCTACCTCACTCTCTACCTCACACTCTACCTCACACTCTACCTCACACTCTACCTCACACTTTACCTCATACTCTATCTCATACTCTACCTCACACTATCTCACACACTTCCTCACACTATACCTCACACTCTACCTCACACTCTATCTCACACTCTACTTCACACTCTATCTCACTGTACTTCACTCTCTACCTCACACTCTACCTCACACTCTATCTCACTCTCTACCTCACACTCTATCTCACACTCTACCTCACACTCTATCTCACTCTCTACCTCACACTCTACCTCACACTCTATCTCACTCTCTACCTCACACTCTATCTCACACTCTACCTCACACTCTACCTCACACTCTACCTCACACTCTATCTCACTCTCTACCTCACACTCTATCTCACACACTACCTCACACTCTACCTCACACTCTACCTCACACTCTACCTCACAGTCGACCTCACACTCTACCTCACACTCTACCTCACACTCTACCTCACACTCTACTTCACACTCTACCTCACAGTCGACCTCACACTCTACCTCACACTCTACCACACACTGTACCTCACACTCTATCTCACTATCTACCTCACACTCTATCTCACACTCTATCTCACACACTACCTCACACTCTACCTCACATTCTACTTCATACTCTACCTCACACTCTACCTCACACCCTATCTCACATTTTACCTCACACTCGACCTCACACTCTACTTCACTCTCTACCTCACACTCTACCTCACACTCTAGCTCACATTTTACCTCACACTCCACCTCACACTCTACCACACACTACCTCACACTCTCTACCTCACACTCTACCTCACACTCTACCTCACTCTCTACCTCACACTCTACCTCACACTCTACCTCACACTCTACCTCACACTTTACCTCATACTCTATCTCATACTCTACCTTACACTATCTCACACACTTCCTCACACTATACCTCACACTCTACCTCACACTCTACCTCACACTCTATCTCACACTCTACTTCACACTCTATCTCACTGTACTTCACTCTCTACCTCACACTCTACCTCACACTCTATCTCACTCTCTACCTCACACTCTATCTCACACTCTACCTCACACTCTATCTCACTCTCTACCTCACACTCTACCTCACACTCTATCTCACTCTCTACCTCACACTCTATCTCACACTCTACCTCACACTCTACCTCACACTCTATCTCACTCTCTACCTCACACTCTATCTCACACACTACCTCACACTCTACCTCACACTCTACCTCACAGTCGACCTCACACTCTACCTCACACTCTACCTCACACTCTACTTCACACTCTACCTCACAGTCGACCTCACACTCTACCTCACACTCTACCTCACACTCTACCACACACTGTACCTCACACTCTATCTCACTATCTACCTCACACTCTATCTCACACTCTATCTCACACACTACCTCACACTCTACCTCACATTCTACTTCATACTCTACCTCACACTCTACCTCACACCCTATCTCACATTTTACCTCACACTCGACCTCACACTCTACTTCACACTCTACCTCACACCCTACCTCACACTCTAGCTCACATTTTACCTCACACTCTACCTCACACTCTACCACACACACTATCTCACACTCTACCACACACTACCTCACACTCTCTACCTCACACTCTACCTCACACTCTACCTCACTCTCTACCTCACACTCTACCTCACACTCTACCTCACACTCTACCTCACACTTTACCTCATACTCTATCTCATACTCTACCTCACACTATCTCACACACTTCCTCACACTATACCTCACACTCTACCTCACACTCTACCTCACACTCTATCTCACACTCTACTTCACACTCTATCTCACTGTACTTCACTCTCTACCTCACACTCTACCTCACACTCTATCTCACTCTCTACCTCACACTCTATCTCACACTCTACCTCACACTCTATCTCACTCTCTACCTCACACTCTACCACACACTCTATCTCACTCTCTACCTCACACTCTATCTCACACTCTACCTCACACTCTACCTCACACTCTATCTCACTCTCTACCTCACACTCTATCTCACACACTACCTCACACTCTACCTCACACTCTACCTCACACTCTACCTCACAGTCGACCTCACACTCTACCTCACACTCTACCTCACACTCTACTTCACACTCTACCTCACAGTCGACCTCACACTCTACCTCACACTCTACCTCACACTCTACTTCACACTCTACCTCACACTCTACCTCACACTCTACCTCACAGTCGACCTCACACTCTACCTCACACTCTACCTCACACTCTACCACACACTGTACCTCACACTCTATCTCACTATCTACCTCACACTCTATCTCACACTCTATCTCACACACTACCTCACACTCTACCTCACATTCTACTTCATACTCTACCTCACACTCTACCTCACACCCTATCTCACATTTTACCTCACACTCGACCTCACACTCTACCACACACACTATCTCACACTCTACCACACACTACCTCACACTCTCTACCTCACACTCTACCTCACACTCTACCTCACTCTCTACCTCACACTCTACCTCACACTCTACCTCACACTCTACCTCACACTTTACCTCATACTCTATCTCATACTCTACCTCACACTATCTCACACACTTCCTCACACTATACCTCACTCTCTACCTCACACTCTATCTCACACTCTACCTCACACTCTATCTCACTCTCTACCTCACACTCTACCACACACTCTATCTCACTCTCTACCTCACACTCTATCTCACACTCTACCTCACACTCTACCTCACACTCTATCTCACTCTCTACCTCACACTCTATCTCACACACTACCTCACACTCTACCTCACACTCTACCTCACACTCTACCTCACAGTCGACCTCACACTCTACCTCACACTCTACCTCACACTCTACTTCACACTCTACCTCACAGTCGACCTCACACTCTACCTCACACTCTACCTCACACTCTACTTCACACTCTACCTCACACTCTACCTCACACTCTACCTCACAGTCGACCTCACACTCTACCTCACACTCTACCTCACACTCTACCACACACTGTACCTCACACTCTATCTCACTATCTACCTCACACTCTATCTCACACTCTATCTCACACACTACCTCACACTCTACCTCACATTCTACTTCATACTCTACCTCACACTCTACCTCACACCCTATCTCACATTTTACCTCACACTCGACCTCACACTCTACCACACACACTATCTCACACTCTACCACACACTACCTCACACTCTCTACCTCACACTCTACCTCACACTCTACCTCACTCTCTACCTCACACTCTACCTCACACTCTACCTCACACTCTACCTCACACTTTACCTCATACTCTATCTCATACTCTACCTCACACTATCTCACACACTTCCTCACACTATACCTCACACTCTACCTCACACTCTACCTCACACTCTATCTCACACTCTACTTCACACTCTATCTCACTGTACTTCACTCTCTACCTCACACTCTACCTCACACTCTATCTCACTCTCTACCTCACACTCTATCTCACACTCTACCTCACACTCTATCTCACTCTCTACCTCACACTCTACCTCACACTCTATCTCACTCTCTACCTCACACTCTATCTCACACTCTACCTCACACTCTACCTCACACTCTACCTCACACTCTATCTCACTCTCTACCTCACACTCTATCTCACACACTACCTCACACTCTACCTCACACTCTACCTCACACTCTACCTCACAGTCGACCTCACACTCTACCTCACACTCTACCTCACACTCTACCTCACACTCTACTTCACACTCTACCTCACAGTCGACCTCACACTCTACCTCACACTCTACCACACACTGTACCTCACACTCTATCTCACTATCTACCTCACACTCTATCTCACACTCTATCTCACACACTACCTCACACTCTACCTCACATTCTACTTCATACTCTACCTCACACTCTACCTCACACCCTATCTCACATTTTACCTCACACTCGACCTCACACTCTACTTCACACTCTACCTCACACTCTACCTCACACTCTAGCTCACATTTTACCTCACACTCCACCTCACACTCTACCACACACTACCTCACACTCTCTACCTCACACTCTACCTCACACTCTACCTCACTCTCTACCTCACACTCTACCTCACACTCTACCTCACACTCTACCTCACACTTTACCTCATACTCTATCTCATACTCTACCTTACACTATCTCACACACTTCCTCACACTATACCTCACACTCTACCTCACACTCTACCTCACACTCTATCTCACACTCTACTTCACACTCTATCTCACTGTACTTCACTCTCTACCTCACACTCTACCTCACACTCTATCTCACTCTCTACCTCACACTCTATCTCACACTCTACCTCACACTCTATCTCACTCTCTACCTCACACTCTACCTCACACTCTATCTCACTCTCTACCTCACACTCTATCTCACACTCTACCTCACACTCTACCTCACACTCTATCTCACTCTCTACCTCACACTCTATCTCACACACTACCTCACACTCTACCTCACACTCTACCTCACAGTCGACCTCACACTCTACCTCACACTCTACCTCACACTCTACTTCACACTCTACCTCACAGTCGACCTCACACTCTACCTCACACTCTACCTCACACTCTACTTCACACTCTACCTCACACTCTACCTCACACTCTACCTCACAGTCGACCTCACACTCTACCTCACACTCTACCTCACACTCTACCACACACTGTACCTCACACTCTATCTCACTATCTACCTCACACTCTATCTCACACTCTATCTCACACACTACCTCACACTCTACCTCACATTCTACTTCATACTCTACCTCACACTCTACCTCACACCCTATCTCACATTTTACCTCACACTCGACCTCACACTCTACTTCACACTCTGCCTCACACTCTACCTCACTCTCTACCTCACACTATCTCACACACTTCCTCACACTATACCTCACACTCTACCTCACACTCTATCTCACACTCTACTTCACACTCTATCTCACTGTACTTCACTCTCTACCTCACACTCTACCTCACACTCTATCTCACTCTCTACCTCACACTCTATCTCACACTCTACCTCACACTCTATCTCACTCTCTACCTCACACTCTACCTCACACTCTATCTCACTCTCTACCTCACACTCTATCTCACACTCTACCTCACACTCTACCTCACACTCTACCTCACACTCTATCTCACTCTCTACCTCACACTCTATCTCACACACTACCTCACACTCTACCTCACACTCTACCTCACACTCTACCTCACAGTCGACCTCACACTCTACCTCACACTCTACCTCACACTCTACCTCACACTCTACTTCACACTCTACCTCACAGTCGACCTCACACTCTACCTCACACTCTACCACACACTGTACCTCACACTCTATCTCACTATCTACCTCACACTCTATCTCACACTCTATCTCACACACTACCTCACACTCTACCTCACATTCTACTTCATACTCTACCTCACACTCTACCTCACACCCTATCTCACATTTTACCTCACACTCGACCTCACACTCTACTTCACTCTCTACCTCACACTCTACCTCACACTCTAGCTCACATTTTACCTCACACTCCACCTCACACTCTACCACACACTACCTCACACTCTCTACCTCACACTCTACCTCACACTCTACCTCACTCTCTACCTCACACTCTACCTCACACTCTACCTCACACTCTACCTCACACTTTACCTCATACTCTATCTCATACTCTACCTTACACTATCTCACACACTTCCTCACACTATACCTCACACTCTACCTCACACTCTACCTCACACTCTATCTCACACTCTACTTCACACTCTATCTCACTGTACTTCACTCTCTACCTCACACTCTACCTCACACTCTATCTCACTCTCTACCTCACACTCTATCTCACACTCTACCTCACACTCTATCTCACTCTCTACCTCACACTCTACCTCACACTCTATCTCACTCTCTACCTCACACTCTATCTCACACTCTACCTCACACTCTACCTCACACTCTATCTCACTCTCTACCTCACACTCTATCTCACACACTACCTCACACTCTACCTCACACTCTACCTCACAGTCGACCTCACACTCTACCTCACACTCTACCTCACACTCTACTTCACACTCTACCTCACAGTCGACCTCACACTCTACCTCACACTCTACCTCACACTCTACCACACACTGTACCTCACACTCTATCTCACTATCTACCTCACACTCTATCTCACACTCTATCTCACACACTACCTCACACTCTACCTCACATTCTACTTCATACTCTACCTCACACTCTACCTCACACCCTATCTCACATTTTACCTCACACTCGACCTCACACTCTACTTCACACTCTACCTCACACCCTACCTCACACTCTAGCTCACATTTTACCTCACACTCTACCTCACACTCTACCACACACACTATCTCACACTCTACCACACACTACCTCACACTCTCTACCTCACACTCTACCTCACACTCTACCTCACTCTCTACCTCACACTCTACCTCACACTCTACCTCACACTCTACCTCACACTTTACCTCATACTCTATCTCATACTCTACCTCACACTATCTCACACACTTCCTCACACTATACCTCACACTCTACCTCACACTCTACCTCACACTCTATCTCACACTCTACTTCACACTCTATCTCACTGTACTTCACTCTCTACCTCACACTCTACCTCACACTCTATCTCACTCTCTACCTCACACTCTATCTCACACTCTACCTCACACTCTATCTCACTCTCTACCTCACACTCTACCACACACTCTATCTCACTCTCTACCTCACACTCTATCTCACACTCTACCTCACACTCTACCTCACACTCTATCTCACTCTCTACCTCACACTCTATCTCACACACTACCTCACACTCTACCTCACACTCTACCTCACACTCTACCTCACAGTCGACCTCACACTCTACCTCACACTCTACCTCACACTCTACTTCACACTCTACCTCACAGTCGACCTCACACTCTACCTCACACTCTACCTCACACTCTACTTCACACTCTACCTCACACTCTACCTCACACTCTACCTCACAGTCGACCTCACACTCTACCTCACACTCTACCTCACACTCTACCACACACTGTACCTCACACTCTATCTCACTATCTACCTCACACTCTATCTCACACTCTATCTCACACACTACCTCACACTCTACCTCACATTCTACTTCATACTCTACCTCACACTCTACCTCACACCCTATCTCACATTTTACCTCACACTCGACCTCACACTCTACCACACACACTATCTCACACTCTACCACACACTACCTCACACTCTCTACCTCACACTCTACCTCACACTCTACCTCACTCTCTACCTCACACTCTACCTCACACTCTACCTCACACTCTACCTCACACTTTACCTCATACTCTATCTCATACTCTACCTCACACTATCTCACACACTTCCTCACACTATACCTCACTCTCTACCTCACACTCTATCTCACACTCTACCTCACACTCTATCTCACTCTCTACCTCACACTCTACCACACACTCTATCTCACTCTCTACCTCACACTCTATCTCACACTCTACCTCACACTCTACCTCACACTCTATCTCACTCTCTACCTCACACTCTATCTCACACACTACCTCACACTCTACCTCACACTCTACCTCACACTCTACCTCACAGTCGACCTCACACTCTACCTCACACTCTACCTCACACTCTACTTCACACTCTACCTCACAGTCGACCTCACACTCTACCTCACACTCTACCTCACACTCTACTTCACACTCTACCTCACACTCTACCTCACACTCTACCTCACAGTCGACCTCACACTCTACCTCACACTCTACCTCACACTCTACCACACACTGTACCTCACACTCTATCTCACTATCTACCTCACACTCTATCTCACACTCTATCTCACACACTACCTCACACTCTACCTCACATTCTACTTCATACTCTACCTCACACTCTACCTCACACCCTATCTCACATTTTACCTCACACTCGACCTCACACTCTACCACACACACTATCTCACACTCTACCACACACTACCTCACACTCTCTACCTCACACTCTACCTCACACTCTACCTCACTCTCTACCTCACACTCTACCTCACACTCTACCTCACACTCTACCTCACACTTTACCTCATACTCTATCTCATACTCTACCTCACACTATCTCACACACTTCCTCACACTATACCTCACACTCTACCTCACACTCTACCTCACACTCTATCTCACACTCTACTTCACACTCTATCTCACTGTACTTCACTCTCTACCTCACACTCTACCTCACACTCTATCTCACTCTCTACCTCACACTCTATCTCACACTCTACCTCACACTCTATCTCACTCTCTACCTCACACTCTACCTCACACTCTATCTCACTCTCTACCTCACACTCTATCTCACACTCTACCTCACACTCTACCTCACACTCTACCTCACACTCTATCTCACTCTCTACCTCACACTCTATCTCACACACTACCTCACACTCTACCTCACACTCTACCTCACACTCTACCTCACAGTCGACCTCACACTCTACCTCACACTCTACCTCACACTCTACCTCACACTCTACTTCACACTCTACCTCACAGTCGACCTCACACTCTACCTCACACTCTACCACACACTGTACCTCACACTCTATCTCACTATCTACCTCACACTCTATCTCACACTCTATCTCACACACTACCTCACACTCTACCTCACATTCTACTTCATACTCTACCTCACACTCTACCTCACACCCTATCTCACATTTTACCTCACACTCGACCTCACACTCTACTTCACACTCTACCTCACACTCTACCTCACACTCTAGCTCACATTTTACCTCACACTCCACCTCACACTCTACCACACACTACCTCACACTCTCTACCTCACACTCTACCTCACACTCTACCTCACTCTCTACCTCACACTCTACCTCACACTCTACCTCACACTCTACCTCACACTTTACCTCATACTCTATCTCATACTCTACCTTACACTATCTCACACACTTCCTCACACTATACCTCACACTCTACCTCACACTCTACCTCACACTCTATCTCACACTCTACTTCACACTCTATCTCACTGTACTTCACTCTCTACCTCACACTCTACCTCACACTCTATCTCACTCTCTACCTCACACTCTATCTCACACTCTACCTCACACTCTATCTCACTCTCTACCTCACACTCTACCTCACACTCTATCTCACTCTCTACCTCACACTCTATCTCACACTCTACCTCACACTCTACCTCACACTCTATCTCACTCTCTACCTCACACTCTATCTCACACACTACCTCACACTCTACCTCACACTCTACCTCACAGTCGACCTCACACTCTACCTCACACTCTACCTCACACTCTACTTCACACTCTACCTCACAGTCGACCTCACACTCTACCTCACACTCTACCTCACACTCTACTTCACACTCTACCTCACACTCTACCTCACACTCTACCTCACAGTCGACCTCACACTCTACCTCACACTCTACCTCACACTCTACCACACACTGTACCTCACACTCTATCTCACTATCTACCTCACACTCTATCTCACACTCTATCTCACACACTACCTCACACTCTACCTCACATTCTACTTCATACTCTACCTCACACTCTACCTCACACCCTATCTCACATTTTACCTCACACTCGACCTCACACTCTACTTCACACTCTGCCTCACACTCTACCTCACACTCTACCTCACAGTCGACCTCACACTCTACCTCACACTCTACCTCACACTCTACCACACACTGTACCTCACACTCTATCTCACTATCTACCTCACACTCTATCTCAAACTCTATCTCACACACTACCTCACACTCTACCTCACATTCTACTTCATACTCTACCTCACACTCTACCTCACACCCTATCTCACATTTTACCTCACACTCGACCTCACACTCTACCACACACACTATCTCACACTCTACCACACACTACCTCACACTCTCTACCTCACACTCTACCTCACACTCTACCTCACTCTCTACCTCACACTCTACCTCACACTCTACCTCACACTCTACCTCACACTTTACCTCATACTCTATCTCATACTCTACCTCACACTATCTCACACACTTCCTCACACTATACCTCACACTCTACCTCACACTCTACCTCACACTCTATCTCACACTCTACTTCACACTCTATCTCACTGTACTTCACTCTCTACCTCACACTCTACCTCACACTCTATCTCACTCTCTACCTCACACTCTATCTCACACTCTACCTCACACTCTATCTCACTCTCTACCTCACACTCTACCTCACACTCTATCTCACTCTCTACCTCACACTCTATCTCACACTCTACCTCACACTCTACCTCACACTCTACCTCACACTTTATCTCACTCTCTACCTCACACTCTCTCTCACACACTACCTCACACTCTACCTCACACTCTACCTCACACTCTACCTCACAGTCGACCTCACACTCTACCTCACACTCTACCTCACAGTCGACCTCACACTCTACCTCACACTCTACCATACACTGTACCTCACACTCTATCTCACTATCTACCTCACACTCTATCTCACACTCTATCTCACACACTACCTCACACTCTACCTCACATTCTACTTCATACTCTACCTCACACTCTACCTCACACCCTATCTCACATTTTACCTCACACTCGACCTCACACTCTACTTCACACTCTACCTCACACTCTACCTCACACTCTAGCTCACATTTTACCTCACACTCCACCTCACACTCTACCACACACACTATCTCACACTCTACCACACACTACCTCACACTCTCTACCTCACACTCTACCTCACACTCTACCTCACTCTCTACCTCACACTCTACCTCACACTCTACCTCACACTCTACCTCACACTTTACCTCATACTCTATCTCATACTCTACCTCACACTATCTCACACACTTCCTCACACTATACCTCACACTCTACCTCACACTCTACCTCACACTCTATCTCACACTCTACTTCACACTCTATCTCACTGTACTTCACTCTCTACCTCACACTCTACCTCACACTCTATCTCACTCTCTACCTCACACTCTATCTCACACTCTACCTCACACTCTATCTCACTCTCTACCTCACACTCTACCTCACACTCTATCTCACTCTCTACCTCACACTCTATCTCACACTCTACCTCACACTCTACCTCACACTCTATCTCACTCTCTACCTCACACTCTATCTCACACACTACCTCACACTCTACCTCACACTCTACCTCACAGTCGACCTCACACTCTACCTCACACTCTACCTCACACTCTACTTCACACTCTACCTCACAGTCGACCTCACACTCTACCTCACACTCTACCTCACACTCTACTTCACACTCTACCTCACACTCTACCTCACACTTTACCTCACAGTCGACCTCACACTCTACCTCACACTCTACCTCACACTCTACCACACACTGTACCTCACACTCTATCTCACTATCTACCTCACACTCTATCTCACACTCTATCTCACACACTACCTCACACTCTACCTCACATTCTACTTCATACTCTACCTCACACTCTACCTCACACCCTATCTCACATTTTACCTCACACTCGACCTCACACTCTACTTCACACTCTACCTCACACTCTACCTCACACTCTAGCTCACATTTTACCTCACACTCTACCTCACACTCTACCACACACACTATCTCACACTCTACCACACACTACCTCACACTCTCTACCTCACACTCTACCTCACACTCTACCTCACTCTCTACCTCACACTCTACCTCACACTCTACCTCACACTTTACCTCATACTCTATCTCATACTCTACCTCACACTATCTCACACACTTCCTCACACTATACCTCACACTCTACCTCACACTCTACCTCACACTCTATCTCACACTCTACTTCACACTCTATCTCACTGTACTTCACTCTCTACCTCACACTCTACCTCACACTCTATCTCACTCTCTACCTCACACTCTATCTCACTCTCTACCTCACGCTCTACCTCACACTCTATCTCACTCTCTACCTCACACTCTATCTCACACTCTACCTCACACTCTATCTCACACTCTACCTCACACTCTACCTCACAGTCGACCTCACACTCTACCTCACACTCTACCTCACACTCTACTTCACACTCTACCTCACAGTCGACCTCACACTCTACCTCACACTCTACCTCACACTTCTCGCCACTTCACACAGATACTGGGATGAAATCTGACCAACTGCAAGTGGTATATTTAGTAAGTGTCGATTTAAAATCAATAAAAATCAATTTTTGAGGATTATAAATAGATTAAAATCGACGTTTAGTAAATATACCCCAAAGTCTCCAGTGGTAAGAGGTAGCAATGCTGATGAAGGTTCAACAAAAAATAAACTTCTAGCCAAACTATAAATGATAGGATTGGTATGGTACCAGCCCCCCTATCAGTACACATAAGCTTTGGATTTAAGCCCTCTCCGCTTAAATCTTCTTTTACATTTTCTTCTTAAACAATATGAGACCAGGGAGTTCCATTTTCCCTTTACTCTCTGATTCCTGTGTGAAAGAAATCAGCATTTAATATGCAATCTTTACGTTACCTCTATTTATAGAGAATGAATCAAAATTCATTCACTAATCCTTTGTCCACTCTCCCTGTGAATCACATTTACATTCCAGGAGCGACAATGACAGCAGACGAGTACAATGCTCTGGGAAAGCTTTGCCAGTTGTTACAAAAGTGTTTTTGTTTGAATCTGAGATCTGGCACCTGCAGTTTAATTATTCCAGGAGAAATAGTTCCGTCTGGGGCAGCCTTTAGAATAGAGATGTAAAGACAGAGTGTGGTTCTGTAATGGTTTTTTATATAGCTCTATGCTAAAATGAACCTAACTAGTGGGAAAAAAACTTCGATATTTTGTTCTACTTCTATGGCATTGCAGCGCGGTAGGAATTCCAGTGGTGACGCTGGGACCAGTTGTCAGAATTTTTTTAAAAACATATGTTTTCTTTTGAACTTTGCTCCTTCAGGTGAGGATGCAGCAGGAAAGTAACATTAGGAGGTTGAGTTCCAGCAATGGGTGAGGCAAAGGGTTAAGGAGATGTCGTCATGATGTCGACATTTAGAATGTTGGTACCAGCATGTTCATGTCAACATTCTGTACGTTGACAATGAGACCATAGCGGCATCCTGGTGTTCATACCACACCTGGGTAAGGGGCTATATACAGGGCCAGTGCATGTGCCCTTAGCATCCTAGTCATCCTGCTACCACTTTTTGCTTTGTTGGAAAATCAGGCTGCGGAGTCCTCAGTGAGGAGGGGCCTGGCCACCCAGTTATCTATCCACTGGCTGCAGTGAGAGCTGTAGAATATTGTCCCGTGTGGGACTTATGAAGGAGACAGCTCACTTTTTGAGATGTGTTGGGGCTAAACCATGATAACCAGCCCAGTTAACCCATTCCTCTCTTGTTGTGGGTCGTCATCCTGCCCCACTGTGAGTTTTATTCCAGCTGTGTCAGACATGCCTCTCATTAATTCCTATCTCCAGACACCTTGCTCTTCCATCTGTGAGCCTAGATAGTGTGCCCAGCGCACATAAAGGTGCACTCCTAGCTGTTTTTTTTAGAAGTGAAGATGTTGCCCATAGCAACTAATCAGATTCTAGCTATTATCTTTTAAGAGTTACTAGATAAATAATATTAAGTAGAATCTCAAAGGTTGCTATGGGCAACATCTCCACTTTTAAAAACATGCACTTTAGTAAATACACCCCCTACTTTCTGTTCTTGGGGCACACTTGCCTACTCTCCTGGAAGTCGAGGGAGGCTGCCGATTTCTCAGGTAACCCCCGCACCCCTGGTAGAGTAGGCAGTAGGGGAGAATTTCTGAGGCAATCGCAGGTCCCTGTGTAGGGGGCGGGACTTAATGACGCAATTCTTCATGAATTAAACCATTTAGCTCCACCCCTATTTAAATTTGCCCCAATCACGTCAATTTACTGCAAAAGGGGTGGGGCTTAATGATGCGAAACGTCTTGTCCCGCCCCTGACGCAACAAAGTAGGCAAGTATGTCTTGGGGGCTCCTGCGCAAGGTAAGAGTGCACGCAGCTGTAGAGAGAGGTAGAAAGTATCTTATGAATCATCCTACTCACCCCAATGTCCTCACCAACCCTCACTCCCTCCGTACATCTCTGCCATCGCCATGAGATACGCGGCCTCTTGCGCTATATAACCTGCCACTGGCCTATACCTCTCAATCCTGCCTCCATTAATTCTCCCAAATCTCAGTCACCGGTTCAAATCCCAACAGCGGCTGCCCGACAGGATCAAGATCCCGCCAGAGGCAGGTAAGTACCCTAACCTCTCCTATCCCCCCCCTAATCCTCCCTTAGTGGTGCCTAGCCCTAACCTCCCCCTAGTGCCTAACCCTAACCCACCCCCGGGGGTGCCTAATCCTAACCCCCCCTTACCACTCCCTAAATCTAACCCTCTCGGAGGGGGTGCCTAACCCTAACCTCTACCTGGGGGTGCCTAACCATAACTATCCCCCCTAGTGCCTAACCCTAACTATCCCCCCTAGTGCCTAACCCTAACCTACCCCCGGGGGTGCCTAACCCTAACCCCCCCTTACCGCTCCCTAACCCTAATCTCTCCCTGGGGGTGCCTAACCATAACTATCCCCCCTAGGGGTGCCAAACCCTAATCTACCCCCCACAAACCTAATGCTAACCCTGCTAGACTCCCTAATCCTAACCTTGCCCCCTGCGGCTAACACTAAGGGGTCTATTTACTAAGCAGTGTTAGGAGACAGAGTGAAAAGTGATAAGAAAGTGATAAGGTGCCAGCCAATCAGCTCCCAACTGGGAGCCTCTGAGATGACAGTTGGGAGCTGATTCGCTGGCGCCCCAGACTTACATTCGTTCGGGATGGCGGTCACATGATATCCCTTTGTCTCATCTCTTTTACAGATTGTCCTTTAGTAGATCTCCTGCACAAACAAGTATTGGTTACTGTCCTTATGTATGTATGAATGTATGTACAGTATGTATGTAAGTACAGTATGTATGTAAGTACAGTATGTATGTATGTAAGTATATCTTACTGAAAGTGACTAAATTGTATCTTACTGTATGAGGTACAAAGTAGAGAAGATTAAACCACATGAATCCGAATTTAATTAATTTATATTGATCCAAAACTTCCAGCTCAGTATATGAATGCATTTCAATACACGGGTCAAATGTATACATCATATAAATGTGACTTAGATATAAATGGTAGTGCAGGTTGGCAGTCACAGAGGAATGAAATCAGATGGATTAATCCAAGTCAGTGACCTTGATGATGCTGCTTTATATTAAATGGAAATATTTCTGATGGGTTTAAATGTTTTATAGTGTTTGGAGTGTAATTGGCAGAGTTGTGGGTGTGTGGATTTATCTGTATACTGGTCCTGATTCACAGATAGGCACAATGCTGATATTTTCACAGTTGAGCGATTATCGCAAGCTGCGCATGCATCTAAGTCTCACCGCACTTGCAGCAAGGTACATTACCGTAGTCGCTGGCAGCGACCCTTTACCCGCAGTGTGATTGTCACGCAGGGAGCGTTTGTGGGAGGTAACAGGGAGCGGCAGCACAGATTACAGGCGTGTCACAGCCATTGTCGGGGCTGTGCGCCATTAGCGCACAACTCAGGCCCAATGGACGCTACAGCATTAGATAATACATTGGTTTATTGCTTCAAACCCTTAACAACCTTGTATAGCTTACTTAATTCTACTAAGAAATAACGACACAGACAACAAGAGCTTGGCTAAAAGGTCACAGCTTTTATTTATAATTAATTAACCTAACCAGGGTGGCAAGAGACGCTGCAGACTCAGGGCCTGATTCAGACCCGGACGCAAGTGGCCTTTCGCTCGTCCGCCCTACGAGCTGAAAAATTTTAATTTAAGCGCTCGCTCGTATGTTCGCTCGTAGCTAACCTTCCGCCCCATATTCTCCCAACCCCTCCTCTAGCTAGCGAGCGTTCAAAATAGCGAGCGTCCGTCTCCTCTTTGGTTGCATTGAGCGCTCGCACAAGTCAATTCCGGAAGTGGCCCTGTCAGTTTTCGATTGCCTGCTATTTCATTCAGCAAACATACTTGAATCGATTACTGGCAATCACTATATTAATTACCTTAATTGTTATTCATATGTTTGCAATCCTGTTTTTTTTTTCAATGTCAATAAACTTTATTCTTGTTAGTGTGTGTCATTTCTTCCGCAGAATACGTACGGTTTGACCAAGGGGATGATTTTTCGAAATTAATAGTTTGTTTGAATGCTACTATTGTTTTGCATTTTTTTTTTATAGGCAGATTTTAATACTTTAATTTTTATATTTAAATTAGCTAACGCATGTCACTGCATCAAGCCTATCATAACTCACATTATATTTGTGAGGGTGTAGGTCACATGACTCATACAATAACCAATAAAATTGTTCCTGTTAATTTACAAAGTACATTAGCCAATCAAATTTTTTCTAGGACCTTTATTAAAACTGTTTTGTGTTAAAAAAATCATTGCCATCATGAGAGCCGAAGCTTTTTGTCGCCGTGAGCTACTGGTCCTCACTGAGGTGATGGACCAGCGAATAACTGACCATTCGCCCCCCATCACCAACCTCCGCAAGCGGAGGGCCTATGCGGAGGTGCGCCGCCGCCTGCATTCCCTCAGCTATCGCCGAAATATCGGCCAGCTGGAACGCAGGTGGTCGGATCTGAGGCGCAGATCCCCACGCCTACTGGCACTTTTGCGTCTCCAGATAGTGCAAAGTAAGTGTTTCTGTGTATGTTAATATTGTTTTATTTTCTTTTTTCTTTTTTTTTTCTCATACCTGCGTGTTCATGTTTACAGTATAGGCCTGTTTGTTTATTTTGGACATACCTGCGTGTGCATGTTTACAGTATAGGCCTGTTTGTTTATTTTGGACATACTGCGTGTGCATGTTTACAGTATAGGCCTGTTTGTTTGTTTTGGACATACCTGCATGTGCATGTTTACAGTGTAGCCCTGTTTTTTGTTTGTTTTTTTGGATAAAAAGGAAATTTGTAAATATAAATGTTTTTCTCCATCATTTAGGGGCAGAGCGGAGACTCACACGTCGCAGACCCCCCTCTCTTTTCCTCACCCTCCACTTCAACCCTCCTCCTTCCCTGAGCCACTGGCCCACCTCTGATGAGGAGGAATTCGGGGCTCCATGCCCAGTCAGCAGTGTGCCCGGTATGTTTACATTTTAAACTATGGGGGTTTTTTATGTTTTTTTTATTTTGGTTGATGTTGTCCTTTTGCCTGTGCAGTTCAAACTAGTAAAGTAGTTCAAATGTTTTTTAAATATATCTTTGTGAAACAATGTCAAGGATGTTTTCCCCTTACACATATGACACATGTCCAAACACTCACACTTGTGTCTTTCTTGTTTACGCTACCAACAAATGTCGTAGTTTTGCTTAGTTTGTTTTTTTTTTAGGATTTTTTTTCTTCTTTTTGGGCCCTTATTTGTTTTAAATCTTTTCTTTTTGCATTCCTTTTGTTTTGGACATGTTTTGGTAACTGATGTTTTTTTTTGGTATAGTCTGAATTTTTTGTTGGTTTTTAAAATCTAAATGAAGGTGTCATTTTAGTTATCCGCACATTTTTTTAACCCACAGAGGACCAGAGGTGTAGTGAGGCAATTGCTGCTGGATTACTGGATCTATATGTAATTGCCATGCTGGTGGCATTGGACCATCTTTTGGCGATCCTGCGCCACTAATTTTTTGACATGACCAAAAATAATTTTCAAAAAAATAAAGTTTATTTTGAATTATTTAAGTCTCATTCCTTGTCTGTAAATCTTAGACTGTTGAACCTTACATAAGTCTACTATTTGTCCCTGAGTTTTTAAGTAATGTAAATTTGTTTGTAGAAAGCTCAAGTAAGTATGTAAGCTTGCACATTAAACACATAACAATAGCAATAGGTTTGTAGAATTATCCTCAAAAATAGAATAATTTTTTTGGGGGGGTAATGTAAAAATTAAAGCTACCTGCTTAGGCCTAGAATTGAAAACATACTGATTCACCATAATACCTTTGGTGTTTGTTTTTAGCAACAAAGCAGGGTACTAAAGTTTACAAATTAAGAAATTTCAGTATTAGGCATTAAGCAACTTTGCATTTTTTTGAACAGGTTACACTTGGTTGTAATTTACGATGGAAATGGTTGGGTAACATTAAAACATTTTTTAATGCACACAAATAATAAACACCAAGTGAATTGACACAATAAATTCACACATTGAAAACACACAAAAGTCCAAACAACACCAAACCCCCCCCCCAAAAAAAAATCAGGAACTGTTTGAAGAAGTAGCATGCCAACATGAATCCACAAATGAGGAGAAGAAATCATTGTTCCCGAAGTTATATCCAATGTGTCCACATAAAGTCATTTGTGTTGATCAGGTAGTATGCATGGATATTTATGGTCATTTTAGGGAATAAAAAAAAAAAAAAGTTAAAAGTGTACATTAAAATATTACATGTCTAAATTGTGTCAATTAAATTAATTTGTAGAAATAATTACCTAAAAAATCTTGCAACAACTTCATTGCGTATGGCCCCCCCACATACTGACCTCCGACCAACCTCGGGGGGGCTGTCCTCAGGCAATGCATCCTCTGGCTGCATTGGGACACCACTCCTTACGGCGATGTTGTGAAATATCCCACACAGAACCACAATTTTCGAAACCATAGCCGGCAAATAGATGAGGTCACCACCAGAGCGGTGGAGACATCTGAATCGTCCTTTTAAAAGGCTGATACAGCGCTCCACCACCTGCCTGGTGGCTGTGAGTGCGGAATTATACTGACTTTGTGGCCCTGGTGTGGGAACCAAATAAGGAGTGAGCAGCCAGGGTGTGCAAGGGTAACCACTGTCTCCTGTGAAAATATAAAAAGCAACATCAGGACCATTGGGTACCAAGCTTTGCATTGGTTTCAACAGAAGGTGTCAACTTACCCAGAAGCCACGCATCACCAGCTTGTAGGTTGTTTAATTTGTGCCAAATCCCTGATTGCCGGATGATGAAGGAATCATGTGCACTGCCTGGGAATTTGGCATTCAGGGACAGGATCTGGAGGGAGGCATCACATACCACCATTACATTCATTGAATGAAAGTGCTTGTGGTTCCTAAATATTGCCTCCAGACTTGCTGGAGGCTGAAGTGGTATGTGAGTGCCATCCACAACCCCTATGATGTGTGGGAAGCCAGCAATTTGGTAAAAATTAGCCTTCACCACATTAAAGGAACCATATCCAATGGCATTTTAATAAAATGATGGAGGTGTTTAAAAAGTGCATCCATCACTGCCCTCAGGTTCCTTGAAAAGGAGGATTGGGAGATTCCTGCCACTATTCCCACGGTGGTTTGAAAGGGTCCTGAGGCACAAAAATGTAACACCAACATTAATTGCGTAAGTGGTGGTATTGCTGTAGGACTGTCAATTTGCCATTCAAGATCACTCTATTAATGAGAGAGTGTCTATGATGATTTGTGGCGGAAGATGGTATCGCCTTAACACCTCATCATCTGGCATTCCAAAAAGGGTGACACGTGTTCTATATATCTGGGGCCTTGCACGCCTACGAGGCCTATGCCTGGGACGAAGTTGAGGTTGGTCGGGTTCTGGAACCATGGCCAATATAATACGACCAACATCAACCTGAAATGTTAAGCCAGATAGTTATTGTTTTAGACAAATGTGTTAAGAAAAATATACTTATCTTTTCAAAGAAAACCAAAGATTCTTACAGGCCTGGGTCGTGTCATGTGAAAATCAACCTACATTTCAAAAGTAGAAAATATTTTTATGTTAATTTAATAAACAAGGAATTAAGCCAAATATAGTTGTCGAAAATTTAGAGAAGGGAGCACACATTAGTTTGCAAAATAGTACGCTACATTTAGAGTTAAGACATGATTTTACACAGAAAAAACGCACATTAGTTTGCAAAATAGTACGCTACATTTAGAGTTAAGACATGACTTTACACAGAAAAAACAAACATTAGTTTGCAAAATAGTACACTACATTTAGAGTTAAGACATGATTTTACACAGAAAAAACAAACATTAGTTTGCAAATAGTACACTACATTTAGAGTTAAGACATGATTTTACACAGAAAAAACAAACATTAGTTTGCAAAATAGTACGCTACATTTAGAGTTAAGACATGATTTTACACAGAAAAAAACAAATATTAGTTCGCAAAATAGTACATTAAATTTAGAGTTAAGACATGATTTTACACAGAAAAAACACACATTAGTTCGCAAAATAGTACGCTACATTTAGAGTTAAGACATGATTTTACACAGAAAAAACACACATTACTTAGCGAAACATATGCTAAGACCAACACATCTAATTTGTTAATTAATAAAACCAAAAACACTTACCAAAAAACAGACAAAGATCCCAAACAATGAAAACAATTTAATAATAAATATTTAGGGGAATTATTGAAATACTTACTCAAAAATATAAATAAAAATAGCAAAAAGAAATGCAAAAATGCTAACATAAACAAAGAAAGTAATAAAAAAACGCTCCTTCTCATAAATACAAACTACTCCTTCACGAACCAACAAACCACGAACAAAACACTACACCGAAAAACCTCCAACAATCCAAAAATGCCACCTCGAATGGAGTCACACCAAGCCATAAATAGGCTTTATTATCCCGCTCAAATTAAGGACGGACAATAGGAGCGCACAAGGAATGATGCGGCAGAATAATGCTGATGCATGTATAAAAACGTCACTGAAGGCCAAAATCGGTCTGCTACATTGAGAAAAGACAATGAGTACAGAGCAGCAAAGTACTAGCCAAGAGGCGCCATGTAATTATTTTAAAAATTATTTGAAAATGCTTATGCTTAACATTACATTTTGAAACATTTAACTTTAACAATTTATCAACCATTTAAAAAAAAGGTGTGGTGGATGCCATGGAAGAGGCTGCTGGGCCTAGTAGGCAAACTAGGGCCAAAAAAAAAAGGCAGCCACAATTCACAAGGAATGAGATGGAGGTTTTGGTACAAGTGTGCAACAGCACAGGCACCAAGGAATATGGGCGCAACCCAGAGATGGAAACTGTGGAACGACATAGCCAGTGCTGTCAATGGGTTGGGTGAGTTTGAACATGCAACCCGGGAGGTCAAATGCCGGTACGTAAAAACTACATTTGACTAAAAAATGGTTACAGGTCCATATACTGCAGTAATAATGCCAACTTTTTAACCAACAGATGGAGCGACTCCAAATATCGGCTTAAACAAAAAATGGCTGATAGGGCTAGGCATGCAGGGGGAACAGGTGGGGGTCCCACCCCTGTGTCACTTGAGCTCATGGATTTGGAGGAGCTGGCCCAGGGGTGTGTGCAGAATGAGGAGGTGTTTGGCGTGTCGAACATGGATACCGACATGCCAGACTTTGCGACTCCTCATGTTGCCCCAGGTAAATGTTGTAATGTTAACAACTCAGAAATGTGTTTTGTAAAATATCTCGATTTGAATTTTAATCTTTTCTTTTTTCTCACAGAGACAGAAGCGGATGAGTCTGCTCCAGAGGTGAGCTTTGCCGCAGAATTTCTTCTGGCTCTGCAGGGGAGGAAGCAGTAGATCCGGCTGGGGTCCCTGTGGCAGACAGTCCAGAGCATTCCCCCTCACAGGCAGTAGCCCTCCTCACTGATCTCAATGTGAAAACGGATCAGCACACCGAGATTCTGCTGAGGATGGACGCCAATCTGCTACGGGTGGCGGACGCCCTGGAGGAAAATACTGCGGCCAAAGGGGGAATTGCAAATGCCCTGGCGGAAAATACTGGGGCAAACGTAAGAATTGCAAATGCCCTGGAGCATCTCGTTCACCAGCACATGTTGGAGCCGGCCTCCCTTCCTGCTGGAACATCAGGACCCTCCACCTCTGGCACAACCACACCCATCCCTACAAATGTGCCTAGCCCTATGCCTAGTCCAGAGGCAACAACATCTGCCTCTGGCCAGGCCAGCCGAAGGAGCTCCCGGGCCCGTTCCGGCTCCCTCCAACCCCCGGCCAAAAGGCCTAAAAGGCGATGACAGCACTGGCTAATTACCCCACAATCCATCTCTGTGTTTGCCCCATATTCCTTCATGACAACAACCTCCCTCTCCTTTCTTGTGAATTGTTTTTTTTTTTTTAAAGTTCAAATGTCACTTATTTTGTGTGTGTGTGGCCCAAATCATTTTAAAATTTTTTTACCTTATTAAAAATATGTTTATGGAAAAAAAAAAAAAAAAAAAAAAAAATGGACACAATCATTTAATAAAATTATGATAAAAATCTGCAAAATTCTATTGTTGATTTATTCCAAAATGGGATAAAAGGTAATCCCTCAAACAAACTTAGAAACAATACAACGGAAATAGAAACATTTTATTTTTTTAAACAAAACAAGGGTTAAAAACAATTTCTGAGTTTTAATTAACACTTAGCAAAAAACAAAAGGACGATTGGTTTCTTGTCCTCCAAAAAAATATGAAAAAAATATAAACATGCGTACAATATTGTTTCCCTAAAAAAAACACATACAAATATTTTAAAAGCCCCAAAATAAAAAATATTTGTTAGCTAATTGATTGTATGACCCAGAAATTAGCAGCTGAGTAGTTCACCTGCGTTCGGTTTTTAGCTACTAAAAAAGGTCTATTTGCTAAACACCTTACAAGCAGTTTTGTAATTAAAAGATTGTTTTTGTGGCCTCAATTAATAAATCGCTACACCATCGATGAGCCCAGGGAAGTACGAAGAGACCATCGTCATTGTGGTAGACTATACCAGACCACAAGCTGAGTGACCAGTCTTAATGGAAATTGGATGAGACAGTGACGTATCACTTGTTCCATTCACATTTGGCGCTCGCATAAGATAATTTATGTACGCCCAAAAAACGCCTCGACAAGCCTGCGTTTTTCCATCTCCACCCCTGTCACCACCCCAAAACGGACAATTCTGTCAATCACATTTGACATGTCACTTCCTGTTCGCTGTGTCTATAATCGACTGAAAAATTACCGCAATCAGACGTACGCACATGCGCACTGTTACACCGACGCATGCGTGGTTGTACAACATCGACTGACTAAGAACGAGCATCCGCTTACGAGCGGCTCTGAATCAGGCCCTCAGTTCCAGCTTTCACCTCACTCAAATACTCGGGGAACGACTGACACGTCCCCCCTCAAGACGTACTAACGATGCGAGGGTGTCACTTCTACTCTGGGCCAATCCGAGGCGCTTACACACTGAAAAGTGCCCGGGTCCACCCATGCGAAGGACAAATTCGCCAGTTTAATCGAGGGCAAGTGCCCCCACAAAGTTATCTTACGCCACATAAAAGCCACTGAGCTGCAGCGTACTCTCACCATGCTGCGCCTCCCCTATTTGGGAAAGAAAAGGTTAGTGTGACACAACAAAATTCATTAATGGGTGGGATAGTGGGTTTCAAAGATCCATCACCAAAGAGGTTGTCATCATGCAAACGAGCCAATATATACTGATAAACTGACCACTCCCTCAAGCAATGTCATTGGCTCTACCAAACCTCTGACCAGCCTACACTGTAAACTGCCCAACAACAAGGCTGTCATAAACAGCAAAACACCAGAATCTTACATATTCTCACGCTCATGCAGCCTTCGCATACTGTAGTAATAGATCCTGTCTATAGGATGACCGGAGTCCTGAGATCTTCCCTGTATTTATCTCATCCTCAGGTCAGTCTCTGGCAGTGCAGTACTAATAGAACTGACCTTAGAATATTATTCTTATTTCCAGGGCACTGTTCTACTGGCATCTAAACATGAAATATATTATAGCATTGCTGAGGACCATGGAGGATTACAGGACCCATCATGATGCAGAATGTTTATTCCAGACTATTCATGTGTTTATAAAACTGGGGTAACAATAAAGGTTCCTTGGCAAACATTTATACACAACGGGGCGACGTGGAATAAGTTAACACGCTTTGGAGGATACTTGGAACAAAGTGATACACAACAGAAAACACACATTCACCGTCATAATGGAATACATGACACAACAACCCTGATTTTAATTATCTTGTTTATGTTTAGAATAAGATCAATGTAACACTGTTGTACCTTGGCGGATGAAGGATGAAGCCCCACCTGACCCACCCACGTCACTTGGATTATATATGAGGTCACACTGCTTTCAGGAAGGCCACGCCCCCTTTTGACTGGCAAAATTGGCACATGCATGAAAATAATATATACTGTACATGTATGTTTATTTCACTTCATAACAAACCACTGTGAGTTCTTGCAATGCAAAACGAATCACGTTGTTTTTATTTGATGCACATCAGGGACAAATGATAAAAGCTAACAGCCAGCGCTGCCATTTGGCGACTGTGGGGTCTATTTACTAAGCAGTTAGGAGACAGAGTGAAAAGTGATAAGGTGCCAGCCAATCAGCTCCTAACTGCCATCTCACAGGCTGTGTTTGAAAAATGACAGTTGAGAGCTGATTGGCTGTTACCTTATCACTGTTCTCTCTGTCTCCTAACACTGCTTAGTAAATAGACCCCTGTATCCGGAGCACCAGTGTTTCAGGGGCACCTAGAACCCTGCATAAATTACTTATCTCTGGCAGACAATGGGTATAATTCAGATCAAATTGAGTGCATCCTGTGCGCTTGTCACCTGTAGAGCTACATGGCTACTGCATTTACGCGTCAGTCATATGCTGGTAATTTGGCGGCGGACGGAAGTAAAGTTCCTCCCCGACTACATGAGACATAGGAAGACCATCGGCTCTATCACCAAACCCTAGGTAAGTAATATTCTGCACTTAGGTTTACATCAGTCAAGTACCCTCAACAGGTCATGTTTTCAGGATTTCTGTCTGTGGAAACAGGTGGGATAATTACTGAGCCAGTGAAATAGATAAGCTCAACTGTGCAAAATTAAATGAATAAATAAAACATGACCTGTTGAGAGTATTTGAAGACTGAGAACCACTGGCTTACATTATACACTCCACCCAAAACAGACATGTCCATCATTTGTGTAGTCATTCTTTAAGCTTCAGTGTTACTGATTATTTGCAAAATTATTGTGTTGATATTTTTATTTTTTAGGCAGCAGAACATGAACCGTTAAGATCAGGCATGGGGGGAATTGCAAGAGAGAAAAGGCATTTCCTTTGAAGGGGTAACATAATGCTCCGTTATCATATCAAGGGACAGTATAGATTTTATTATCAGGAGAGCAGAAATGATACACATGAAATATTCTCCCTGATACTGTATCAGGGCCCTGGTATGACAGGATACAGCTGTCGGCACTGACACGCCTGTCACTGACACAAAGTACTCGTATCGATCCAGCTGTGTTACAGAATGTAGAGTCCTGACAGTACCCAACTCAGTATCGTCACCTCTCAATCATCCGTGTCCCAGGCTATTCCTCTGTGTCACGGAACTCAGACGGGTAATTAAGGGTGGACCATGAACTGGGAATATTTCACATTTCATCCTGTGACATACTGTACAGCGCGTCGATGTGATGGGGCAGAAGGAGAAAGGTCGGAACCATCCATGTGCCAGTCAGCTTCCTGATTGCTACTTCTCAGGACAGGTCACTGATTCTAGGAATTTCATTATCAGCTCTGTCTTCACACTTCAGAAACTGCGCGTAATTTGCGTGCAAATGTGACACTGTAATGGAACGTTGTCACTTCCTAGCAACTTCATCGGTTGCATTCTCGTGAACTAAGGTTAGCCAATTGCGGGGTGTCCATTGAGGGTACCAACAGTGACTACCCTTGATGGCACAAATACCACCGATAGTGAACAATCGATGGTTTTCACCCCCTCGATGGTCACTGCTGCTAGCATCACGACAGGCCGCCGGCCAATCAAGAATGGGGGTGGGACTTAACAGCCACCAAATGGTGGGGCTAAGCTCTCATCCATCGATGGCGCAAAACCATTGGTTCTCTGTTATCGATGGCATAACTAGTTAACATTGATTGGCCATCATCAATGTTTTGAAAACATCGATGGTTAGTGGCCATCCTTATGGTGAACACTGGCTTAGGGCCTGATTCAGCATTGCACATATATTTGCAATGCTGAACGCAGATTCTCGATTATCGGGAATCTGCGCTTGCGCAGGACCCGTTTTGTAAATCTGCGGAATGGGTCCTGTGTGATTGCACTCAGACCCTTCTATGACTCTGCCTGATTGACAAGAAGAGGTACTTAAGGGGATGCCAGGGGAATGGGATGGCTGGCGTTCACGGAAACGGGGATATGTCGGACCCATTTTCCAGGAGTGGAAAGGCCAGGGACCACATCTACGGACACAGGCCCTCATTCAGAGCCACTCGCTAGCGGCAGTACGCTCGTTCCGAGCGATGTTCGCACATCTGCGCATGCGTACGGATCGTTATACGCATGCGCGAACCAGTCAGTGCGGCCGAAATTCATGTGCTCGCAATATAGCGAATGCCTGCTATTTTGAGTGACAGAATGAGGCGTATGTGGGTGGTAACAGGGGAAGGTGCTTGAAAATGGGGAGTGGAGATCCGAACGCAGGCGTGCTTAAAGGTCAAAACGGGCGTTTTATGGGTGTGCATAATTAATACAGCAGCGTCATTGACCACGTCACTGGGTTATTTTAAAGCCAGAACTGCTCGCAAGATTGTGGTAGCAAAAACCAACCACAAGAATAGCGAGCAGTTCATACGCTGTACGATGTACTCGATTAATCTAATAAATAGCGGACATGACGTATGGTGCGTGCGGGCAGGGGGCGTTTTTATCAAAAAAACGAGCGTATGTTTTGCTCGCTCGTTCAGACTTAGAGGTGGGAACAGACTGCAATTTGCGAACGGATCATTTGAATAGCCACCCCTTGTTTTTGAACGAACGACCACAAATAGCGAACGGCTCTGAATCAGGCCCACAGTTTCCTGGCCTTGCAAGTCGGCCATCTTGATTAAGTCTCAGCTTGCTTGGCTGGCCGGCTCAGTCAGTTGAGATGGGTGCCGTCGGTCGTGACGGTGATCCTAGCCTGCGACCACGGGACCTCCTGCTGCATTTGCATATTAGCCAGGATGGAATTGCAAAGCTGCCTGCGTGCTTCCTGCGTGCTGCCTGAGTGCTGCCTGCGTGCTTCCTGCGTGCTGCCTGCGTGCTTCCTGCATGCTGCCTGCATGCTGCCTGTGTGTTTCCTGCGCGCTGCCTGCGTGCTTCCTGCGTGCTACGTGTGTGCTTCCTGCGTGCTTCCTGCATGCTTCCTGCGTGTTACGTGTGTGCTTCCTGCGTGCTGCCTGTTTGCTTCCTGCGTACTTCCTGTGTGCTGCCTGCGTACTTCCTGCATGCTGCCTGCGTGCTTCCTGCGTGCTACCTGCATGCTGCCTGCGTGCTTCCTGCATGATACCTGTGTACTTCCTGCTTGTTTCCTGCGTGCTACCTGTGTGCTTCCTGCATGCTGCCGGCATGCTTCCTGCGTGCTACCTGCGTGCTGCCTGTGTGCTGCCTGTGTGCTTCCTGCGTGCTGCCTGCGTGCTTCCTGCGTTCTTCCTGCGTGCTGCCTGTGTACTTCCTGCATGCTGCCTGCGTGCTTCCTGCGTGCTACCTGCGTGCTGCCTGCGTGCTGCCTGCATGCTTCCTGCATGATACCTGTGTGCTTCCTGCGTGCTGCCTGCGTGCTTCCTGCGTGCTACCTGCGTGCTTCCTGCATGCTGCCGGCATGCTTCCTGCGTGCTACCTGCGTGCTGCCTGCATTTTTGGGGTCATCTGTAAAACATTCAGATGTAACAAGTGAACTAAAATGTTTTTGTTTTTTTGTTTCTTTAACCATTTACAATAAGTGGAACACAGATGCAGACTCTTCCCATGGTTTATGTACTGGGGACTTTACGGATATTTGCTATAATTAGCTAAAGGTAGAAAGGAAACGCTTCTCCTCTAGTGTATTTGCGTCTAATGTTTGAGTCTAACTCTGTCCTTTTTTGCAGCACAATGTCGCTCCTCGTCTGTGTGATAATTGCAGTGGTTATGTAGTCATTTCTTCTCGCGCACTCTCACATTGATATGGAAATTTTAACTTTCTTCTAAATCTTCCAAAAACCACCTGTAAGCAAGTGTATTTATGAAGTAATGAAATAACTTTTTATTGCATTTCCCCGGGGTTTATCTTTATGCAGCGATTCATAATCACCGTGGCATTTGCAGTAACCCCTGTGATACCGTCTGACACTGCGCTGGTGCGTTCCCCGGGAAAAGGGGGCTAATTGAGCTCAAAGCAAAATCACAGGAAAGGGTTTGTGCCTGGAAATTGATACCCACTGTACTGGCATCACCCACCCCTCCCCCCTCCACAATATTATTAGGAGGAGCAGCTACAAATACTGTATATTTCCTTAGAACCACATGGGTAGAGGCTGAATTATTGGTTGCCCCAAAATACGGGGGGGGGGGGGGTGACAGAACACAAACCTGCGTTGATATTATTATTAGTATTACTACTGTACTGTATATCAGAAATAAATTCTGCATAACGGCTGTATCAGAGTGCCAATCCTCTAAGGTAGTGCCACAGTACAGAGCCGGCCCTAGGCATAGGAAAACTAAGCAAAGCCCTATGGCATTTGGAATGCCTAGGGGCATCTAAGCCCGTCTAAGGGCACCTGGACAGCGGGGCTCAGTTAGTGGTTAGACAGCCACGATCGGAGCCCTCAGCTACAAATGGGTAGCAGCTGCAACAGGCAGCTCACAGACAGCAAGAGCAGGCTGCAGCTGCGGGAGTAAGCAGGTAGCAGACTGTACAGTGGGGGCAGTGATCACTGGGCATTAACAAAAATAGGCACTGGTCTCTGGGGGAGGGTTGCTGCGCATTCCCAGCCGCAGCAGCTTCTCTTCCCAGGGGCCTTTGCAGAGTCCAGCAGGCTGAGCCTGCACTGACTCCCTGCAGCCTGTCACCGCCACCCCTACAAAGCGCAGTGAGGAGGATTCAGCAGGGACGGATGCACAGGAAGCCAGACAGCAAGTTTTAACAAGTAAGTGACTGTTATAAAAATGTTTTGATTAAGGTTTGATGGGTGCTGTGCTGGGAGAGGACAGACGGGTTCTGTATGAGGGGGCTGTGGTGGGTGAGGGGTGCTGTGCTGGGAGAGGGAAGAGGGGTTCTGTATATGGGGCAGTGGCGTAACTAGAGGGGTCGGGCAGGGTGCGTGCCCTGGGCGCCGTGGGACCGGCGGCGCGGGGGGGCACCGCCGGCCACGGTCCGGCCCGCCCTAGTTAGCCACCAGTGTAGCGCCGACCGCAATGAGTGCGGTCAGCGCTACACATTTACACAGGACCGGCGCTAGGCTTCCAGCGCTGGTCCTGTACTGCACACCTGAGCCCGTTCCCTCCCCCTGAGCGCTTGCCCAATAGCGCCAGGAGGCGGGCTCAGGCTGTGCATAACACACGCATCGCCGCCAGCGCTGGCGGCGATGCGTGTGTTAAACAGCAGCCAATGAGAGTCAGAGACTCTCAGTGACTGCTGCAGCACCCACTGCAAGAGCCGGACTTCCGTCCGGCTCCTGCAGTGGGTAATGGGACAGACATCATGACATCATGACGTCTGTCCCATTATGCTGAGCACGCCAGCCCGGGAGGACTGGCGGGTGGCGGCAGGAGCGGCGTCGCGGACTGAAGGAGCAGCAGCAACGTGGATTCAGGTAAGTATGTTTTTATATATATATGTTTAAAAACCTGTCAGCACGACGGCAGTGGCTACCACTGGGGGGACCTCTACTGGGGTGGGGTCACAACTGGGGGGGGCTCCATTATTAGGAGGACCTCTACTGGGGGGGGCTATTACTGGGGAGACCATTATTAGGAGGACCTCTACTGGGGGGGGCTATTACTGGGGGCACCATTATTAGGAGGACCTCTACTGGGGGGGATGCTATTACTGGGGGCACCATTATTGGGAGGGCCTCTACTGGGGGGGGGCTATTACAGGGGGCACTTAATCGGGAGGGGGAACCTCAACTGGAGACCACTACTTGGGGGGGGGAACTACTACTGGGGGCATTATAAAAGGGGCCTACTACTAGGGGCACTGCACTGGGGGGACCACAACAGGGGGCAATAACAGGAAGGACCACTACAGGGACCACTGGATAGAGGGGGTCACTACTGGGAGCCTGCATCAGGGGGACCACTACTGGAGGCACTGCCTGGGAGGGGGGGGACTACTGCTGGGGGCACTATATAAGGGGCTTCCTGCTAGGGGCACTGCGGGGACCACTACAGGGGGCACTAGATAGGGGGGATCACTACTGGGTGCCTGCATAAGGGGGACCACTACTGGGAAACCTGCATGGGGGGGACTACTGCTGGGGGCACTATATAAAGGGCACTGCATGGGGGGGGACTACTACTGGGGGCACTATATAAAGGGCACTGCATAAGGGGATACCACTACTGGGTGCACTGCATTGTGGGGACTGCTACTTGGGGCACTGCATAAGGGGGAACACTACATAGGACACTGCATTTGGGGGGACCACTACTGGGGGCACTGAGTAAGGGGAACTAATTGGGGGCTGTATAAGGGGGACCACTACTGGGGATACTGTATAAGGGCCACTACTATGGGCCTGCATAAGAAGGACCACAACTGCATACTGGGGGTACTGTATAAGGGGTACTACTGGGGTTAAGGTGCATATGGATAGGAATGTTCAGCATGAAAATAAAGGGGTGTGTCATGTTGACACGCGCCATTTTTAAGTGACCACGCCCAATTTTTTTTACGTGCGCACATAACGGGGTGGGGGGCTCCCTTTCCAAATTTGCCCTGGGCTCCAAATACCCTAGTTATGCCACTGATGAGGGGGCTGTGGTGGGTGAGGGGTGCTGTGCTGGGAGAGGGCTGAGGAGTTCAGTATGAGGGGTGCTGTGCTGGGTGAGGGGTCTGTGCTGGGAGAGGGCTGAGGGGTTCTGTATGAGGGGGCTGTGGTGGGTGAGGGGTGCTGTGCTGGGAGAGGGCTGAGAGGTTCTCTATGAGGGGGCTGTGGTGGGTGAGGGCTGCTGTGCTGGGAGAGGGCTGAGGGGTTCTGTATGAGGGGGCTGTGCTGGGTGAGGGGTGCTGTGCTGGGTGAGGGCTGAGGGGTTCTGTGTGAGGGGGCTGTGCTGGGTAAGGGGTGCTATGCTTGGAGAGGGCTGATGGGTTCTGTATGAGGGGGCTGTGGTGGGTGAGGGGTGCTGTGCTGGAAGAGGGCAGAGTTGTTCTGTATGAGGGGGCTGTGCTGGGTGAGGGGTGCTATGCTGGGAGAGGGCTGACTGGTCCTGTATGAGGGGGTTGTGGTGGGTGAGGGGTGCTGTGCTGGGAGAGGGCTGAGGAGTTCAGTATGAGGGGTGCTGTGCTGGGTGAGGGGTCTGTGCTGGGAGAGGGCTGAGGGGTTCTGTATGAGGGGGCTGTGGTGGGTGAGGGGTGCTGTGCTGGGAGAGGGCTGAGGGGTTCTCTATGAGGGGGCTGTGGTGGGTGAGGGCTGCTGTGCTGGGAGAGGGCTGAGGGGTTGTGTATGAGGGGGCTGTGCTAGGTGAGGGGTGCTGTGCTGGGTGAGGGCTGAGGGGTTCTGTATGAGGGGGCTGTGCTGGGTAAGGGGTGCTATGCTTGGAGAGGGCTGATGGGTTCTGTATGAGGGGGCTGTGGTGGGTGAGGGGTGCTGTGCTGGAAGAGGGCAGAGTTGTTCTGTATGAGGGGGCTGTGCTGGGTGAGGGGTGCTATGCTGGGAGAGGGCTGACTGGTCCTGTATGAGGGGGTTGTGGTGGGTGAGGGGTGCTGTGCTGGGAGAGGGCTGAGGGGTTCTGTATGAGGGGGCTGTGGTGGGTGAGGGGTGCTGTGCTGAGAGAGGGCTGAGGGGTTCTGTATGATTGGAGCTGTGGTGGGTGAGGGGTGCTGTGCTGGAAGAGGGCTCAAAGGGTTCTGTATGAGGGGGCTGTCCTGGGTGAGGGGTGAGAGGTGATGGGTTTTGGGTGTGGCTGTGATCTGCACTACTGGGTTAGGGGTGCTGTGCTGGGAGAGGGCTGAGGGGTGCTGTATGAGGGGGTCTTTGATGGGTGAGGGGTGCTGTGCTTGGAGAGGGCTGATGGGTTCTGTATGAGGGGGCTGTGGTGGGTGAGGGGTGCTGTGCTGGAAGAGGGCAGAGTTGTTCTGTATGAGGGGGCTGTGCTGGGTGAGATGTGCTATGCTGGGAGAGGGCTGACTGGTCCTGTATGAGGGGGTTGTGGTGGGTGAGGGGTGATGTGCTGAGAGAGGGCTGAGGGGTTCTGTATGATTGGAGCTGTGGTGGGTGAGGGGTGCTGTGCTGGAAGAGGGCTCAAAGGGTTCTGTATGAGGGGGGCTGTCCTGGGTGAGGGGTGAGAGGTGATGGGTTTTGGGTGTGGCTGTGATCTGCTCTACTGGGTTAGGGGTGCTGTGCTGGGAGAGGGCTGAGGGGTGCTGTATGAGGGGGTCTTTGATGGGTGAGGGGTGCTGTGCTTGGAGAGGGCTGATGGGTTCTGTATGAGGGGGCTGTGGTGGGTGAGGGGTGCTGTGCTGGAAGAGGGCAGAGTTGTTCTGTATGAGGGGGCTGTGCTGGGTGAGGGGTGCTATGCTGGGAGAGGGCTGACTGGTCCTGTATGAGGGGGTTGTGGTGGGTGAGGGGTGCTGTGCTGGGAGAGGGCTGAGGGGTTCTGTATGAGGGGGCTGTGGTGGGTGAGGGGTGCTGTGCTGAGAGAGGGCTGAGGGGTTCTGTATGATTGGAGCTGTGGTGGGTGAGGGGTGCTGTGCTGGAAGAGGGCTCAAAGGGTTCTGTATGAGGGGGGCTGTCCTGGGTGAGGGGTGAGAGGTGATGGGTTTTGGGTGTGGCTGTGATCTGCACTACTGGGTTAGGGGTGCTGTGCTGGGAGAGGGCTGAGGGGTGCTGTATGAGGGGATCTTTGATGGGTGAGGGGTGCTGTGCTGGGAGAGGGCTGAGGGGTTCTATATGAGGGGGCTGTGGTGGGTGAGGGGTGCTGTGCTGAGAGAGGGCTGAGGGGTTCTGTATGAGGGGGCTGTGGTGGGTGAGGGGTGCTGTGCTGAGAGAGGGCTGAGGGGTTCTGTATGAGGGGGCTGTGGTGGGTGAGGGGTGCTGTGCTGAGAGAGGGCTGAGGGGTTCTGTATGAGGGGGCTGTGGTGGGTGTGGGGTGCTGTGCTGAGAGAGGGCTGAGGAGTTCTGTATGAGTGGGCTGTGGTGAGTGAGGGGTGCTGTGCTGGAAGAGGGCAGAGTTGTTCTGTATGAGGGGGCTGTGCTGGGTGAGGGGTGCTATGCTGGGAGAGGGCTGACTGGTCCTGTATGAGGGGGTTGTGGTGGGTGAGGGGTGCTGTGCTGGAAGAGGGCTGAAGGGTTCTGTATGAGGGGGCTGAGTTGGGTGAGGGTTGCTGTGCTGAGAGAGGGCTGAGGGGTTCTGTATGATTGGAGCTGTGGTGGGTGAGGGGTGCTGTGCTGGGAGAGGGCTGAAGGTTTCTGTATGAGGGGGGCTGTCCTGGGTGAGGGGTGAGAGGTGATGGGTTTTGGGTGTGGCTGTGATCTGCACTACTGGGTTAGGGGTGCTGTGCTGGGAGAGGGCTGAGGGGTGCTGTATGAGGGGGTCTTTGATGGGTGAGGGATGCTGTGCTGGGAGAGGGCTGAGGGGTTCTATATGAGGGGGCTGTGGTGGGTGAGGGGTGCTGTGCTGAGAGAGGGCTGAGGGGTTCTGTATGAGGGGGCTGTGGTGGGTGTGGGGTGCTGTGCTGAGAGAGGGCTGAGGAGTTCTGTATGATGAGGCTGTGGTGGGTGTGGGGTGCTGTTCTGGGAGAGGGCTGAGGGGTTCTGCATGAGGAGGCTGTGGTGGGTGAGGGGTGCTGTGCTGGGAGAGGGCTGAGGAGTTCTGTATGAGGGGTGCTGTGGTGGGTGACGGGTGCTGTGCTGGGAGAGGGCTGAGGGGTTCTGTATGTGGGGGCTGTGGTGGATGAGGGGTGCTGTGCTAGGAGAGGGCTGAGTATTTCTGTATGAGGGGTGCTGTGCTGGGTAAGGGCTGAGTTGTTCTGTATGAGGGGGCTGTGGTGGGTGAGGGGTGCTGTGCAGGGAGAGGGCTGAGGAGTTCTGTATGAGGAGGCTGTGGTGGGTGAGGGGTGACGTGCTGGGAGAGTGCTGAGAAGTTCTGTATGAGGGGTCCTGTGCTGGGTGTGGGGTGCTGTGCTGAGTGAGGGCTGAGGGGTTCTGTATGAGGGGGCTGTGATGGGTGAGGGGTGATGTGCTGGGAGAGGGCTGAGGAGTTCTGTATGAGGAGGCTGTGGTGGGTGAGGGGTGCTGTGCTGGGAGAGGGCAGAGGGGTTCTCTATCAGGGGGCTATTGTGGGTGAGGGGTGCTGTGCTGGGAGAGTGATGAGGGGTTCTGTATGAGGGGTGCTGTGCTGGGTGAGGGGTGCTGTGCTGGGAGAGGGCAGAGTATTTCTGTATGAGGGGTGCTGTGCTGGGTAAGGGCTGAGTGGTTCTGTATGAGGGGGCTGTGGTGGGTGAGGGGTGCTGTGCTGGGAGAGGGGTGAGGGTTTCTGTATGAGGGATGCTGCGGTGGGTGAGGGTGCTGTGTTGGGAGAGGTCTGAGGAGTTCTGTATGAGGCGGCTGTGGTGGATGATGGGGTGCTGTGCTGGGTGAGGGGTGCTTTGCTGGGAGAAGGCTGAGGCATTCTGTATAAGTGGGGCTGTGGTTGGTGTGGGGTGCTGGATGAGGATTGCTGTGTGGGGGAGAGGTGATGGGTGTTGTTGGCTACCTCTGTGATCTGTGTTGCTGGATGATGGGTGCTGCGCTGTGAGCCAGTCAGAGGCGTAACTAGCGACGGTGCAGCCTGTACATTACACTGACCTGGGCCTGCTGCAATGAACGTGCCCACAGCAGGCAGCAGTATAATGAGTCTGAAAATTGGATTTTATCATGGAGAACAAAACTGAAATGAGACAAATGCTTAGAGAGGGAGCAGTTTTAGGGGTGTTCTTTGCTCACCCGTTTCCACTGTACAAAAGGACCTTATTTGCATTTGCACAATCTGACTTTGGCAGGGAAACATAAGCACAGTTTCCCAAATGTAACACAAAACGTGAAATGTAAATGAAGGGAAGTGTAATAATGAGAGCCCCTCACTGTCATAATCATCCACACCACGCCTTTTGTATATATACCAGACGGTGCAGGTTAGGGTTCCTGACACTGTTCTGCCTCCATAAGTGGTTTTTCCACTTTAGCTGGAAAAATAAGGTGCCATGGATGAGCTTCCTGAATCTTCCTGTCCTCCCCCTACCCCTGTATTATTTGGGAAAATCAGCATTTTCCCATGATACTGTGGCCACTGGTGGACAATTGCATGTAAGGGCAAATCCCCAGCAAAGGAAACAATATGATAGGCTTGTATCACTCAAGAGCAATCTAAAGAATAAGCATTAGTTACCAAAGTGCAGAATTAAGACGGAGTGTACATTTCATATGCAAGGAGTTAAATTAAATACCCGAGCCAGTATGGCTGACTACAGGCTATAGAGGGTTAAGGTTTGGTTACAGGGGATGGGGTGATGGGGATCAGCCTATAGGAAGGATGCTGGGGGGTGGGATTTCAGGGACACTTCAGGGAGATTGCTGTAGCAGCCATATTAGGTCATCTTCCTTTGGTTTGTTCTCCACCCACCCTCCCTGTTTTTTCGGTTTATTAGGGGTGTCAGCTTTGGAGTTTGGCAGGAAAGAACGGTTGCAGTCGCCATCTGTCTATGGAGCTTCAGGTGCTCTCCCCCCCAATAACTCGCTTAGGCTGATTCTTCCCTACTGGGGTCAGCGGTACCATTGCTCCAGGTAAGCTCATGTTGTGTCATTGGGGCGGGAGGTGGATACCTTGGGTGCAGTAATGGGCTGGCTGGCCACCTCCCATTTTGGTACAGGTCGATTATGGAGTGACAGTTGGTGTATCTTGCATTGTGGGGCCATTCTTTCGCTGCCACCATTCTTTATCTGTCTTTTCCTCTTCTTGGTCATCAATGTTCTTTGCAAACAGCCATATTTCCAGAACCACTAAAGGAAGCAATTGTTAGACCACTTCTTAAAAAACCTAATTTAGACCCCGACTGCATGACCAACTATAGACCAGTATCAAACCTTCCTTTTCTAGGAAAGGTCATTGAGAAAGTGGTGGCAATGCAACTGGAAACCCACCTGTCTACCCATGATATTTATGATCCATTCCAGTCAGGATTCAGGAGAAGACATAGCACTGTACCAGCCCCTGTATGTTAGCTTTATGATCTTCTGATGACAAGAGACAGCGGTGACTGTTCAATCCTAATCCTTTTGGATCTGTCAGCAGCATTTGATACTGTGGACCACGGGATTCTAATTGAGCGCCTCAAAAATTTCTGTGGACTGGATGGCACAGTCCTTTAGCTGGTTCAAATCATTTCTCACTGGCAGGTCACAGAGAGTTTCTTCTGGAGTAAACTCTTCATCACTAATGTCACTTCCATGCGGTGTCCCAGAGGGTTCTATACTATCTCCCATGCTTTTTGCAGTATACATGCTACCATTGGGTGAAATAATCAGACGTCATGGCCTGGTCTGCCACTGCTATGCATATGATACACAACTGTACCTGTCTTTTGCTCCAGGTACAAAGGACCCAATAACAACACTAAATGGCTGCCTAGCTGAGCTTCAGGAGTGGGTGAGTGCCAGTTAGCTGTGACTGAACCCTGATAAAACAGAGGTCCTTATGATAGGTCACAAGTCAGGGCTACAGCATAGCCAACCAACAGGACTTACGCTTGGGGGTTCAGAACTACAAAACACTAAACATGTGCGGAATCTTGGTGTTGTCCTGGATAGTGGCGTCTGACACTTAAACATCAGGTATCAGCCACAATCAAATCCTCATTCTTTCATCTGAGGAACATAGCCAGAATCAAGCACTTAATTCCCTCAGAAGATCGGCCTAGACTACTGCAACGCCCTCTACCTCGGTCTCCCAGTAAAAGAATTGCACTGCTTGCAGATGGTACAAAACGCAGCTGCCAGGCTACTAACCAACCAGCCACGTTCCAGCCACATAACACCCATTCTCTACTCCCTTCACTGGCTGCCTGTCAGATGGCGAATTGTTTTCAAGATTGGCTTACTAACTTACAAAGCCCTTCATGACCATGGCCCAGGGTACCTGACACAGCTTCTGATTTCTTACCGTCCCTCTCGATTACTGTGATCTGAGCTTTCAGTTTTGGGGCTCCAACTTATGGAACTCACCTCCCCGTACAGTTCGAGAGGCCGCCTTTCTAGAATGCTTCAAAAATAAACTCAAGACTCACCTATTCATCCAAACATTTCACTAATGTCCCTTGTTTAAGCTTATTTTGAATTTTGTACTGTAAATATAAAGCACTTTGAGTCCTTTAGCTGAAAAGCGCTATATAAATAATATTATTATTATTATTATTATTATTATTATTATTATTATTATTATTATTATTATTATTAGTATTGTTTAGTATTTTTAGAATTTGCTAAATAGCCATTTATAGTTTAAATGGGAAAATAAATAAAGCTGACCTTCCTTTCCCCAGTCTCAGTGTCGTTATTTCAATATTGTTATGGTTACTGGTTTGCACTACACTGGGAGTGGGAGGACATACATCTGGTGATGGGGAGTTTTTTTTTAAAGCCTGCACCCCTAAATCCCAGTTCTGCAATTTATTTTGTCTGCTAAATGCAGGCTAATATTTATCCACGTTTTTTTACATTGACTTTTCGCTCTGGCGAAAAGTCAATACAATGAATACGGGGTTAATTGAAATAGGCGAAAATGACGTCATTGGTGAAAAATTTTCGCAGATTCTGACATTTCGCCTGAAATTGAATACGACCACAAGTGTAGAAGTGCAGAATCCATGCCCCTCCACTAACAGAGGTAGACATTGTATACTGGGTTTGTTTTTGCTGCCATTCAGAGAGGAGGAGTCCAGAATCCCCCCCTAATAGATATGGCAGGGAGAGTTTTCACAAATGTTTTGTTTTAGTACAACATAATAATACAATTGCACAGGTCTGACAAAGAATGATGATCTATTGCAAAATCACTCTGACGCGTTTCAGGGGTTATCTGCTGTCCTGAAGAAAAGTGTATACTTTACACAGTGGAAGCATGTGCCAAGTGGCATATTTTGGTGCCATCGGCATGGACAGCATGGGAAGAGCACCACAGATATTAAGGGATCTTTTATGCATTATTTCTTTTGGCATTTTCTCAAGTGTTGTTCTGTTTAGAGTGTGACTCGTGAGAATGTGCACAACTCACCATGAAATGCTAATACAGTTTGCAGAGACATCTCAGTGTAGGACGACCAACAGCCATATGTGCAAATTAGCACTTCTAGAGATCTCACACTGTTCTGCTCACTGTATATGTGCTATGTGATTGCTATCAGTTCATTATTGGCAGATCTTCAGTGCGTGGAGGATTTTATTCTGAGAATTAGCACTTATAAAAAGTATCAAAATTCTTTAGAACTAATCTCCTCATCATTAAATTCTTGGGAAAATATATGATAAAATTCCTATACAGGGATTTAATTTATGGAGGGACAGATTGCAGAAGGCGGGGGACAGAAGGACAGACATCATGCAGATGGCGGAGGAGGTAAGGGAAACGTTAGTCTGCAAATTTTCATCACATTTGACATATTACCGAGTTCCTCAATCCGCTGACCTGAACAGATGTACAGAATAATTCACAGCTCTGCTCTGCTAAATATTTCATATGGAATCTTTGATTTGGGGAGTTTAAGTAGAACAGGAGAGGATGCTGGGAGAATCCGCAAAAGGACGACCTTTTACTTCCATGTACTCGTTCGTCCAAACGCCCCAAACTATTAAAACATCATATTAGGGGGAGAAGTATCAAGACTTGGAGAGATAAAGTACCAACCAATCAGCTCCTATCACTTTACAGGCTGTGTTTTAAAAATAGCAATTAGAAGCTGATTGGTTGGTGCTATTTATCTCTCTCCAAACAAGTGGAGCTGTTATAGGTCCAGACATACCGCTGTTCTGGGCCTAATAGTCCCAATACAGCAGTCTCTAATCATGGACCAATGTCTAGGGCAGAAGCATGAATAAATGGAATACATACGATTTACCGCCGCGGCATCCTGGCAGAAGAGGAAATCCCGATCGTCAAAGGTAAGTATTTCCTAACCTAATTCTACACCCTAACCCGCCCTTAGGGGTGCCTAACCCTAACCTCCCCCACAAGTGCCTAACCCTAATCCCCCCTCTAAGTGCCTAAATGTAACCCCCCTTCCCTGCTGCCTAAATCTAAGTCCCCCCGGGGGTGCCTAACCCTAACCCTCCTTCTCCTAGCCCAGTGTTGGCTAACCTTGACACTCCAGCTGTTGTGGAACTTTATATCCCAGCATGCCCTGCCACAGTTTTAGCATGCCCTAATAGCAAAACTGTAGCAGTGCATGCTGGGTTATGTAGTTCCATAACAGCTGGAGTGTCAAGGTTAGCCAACACTGTCCTAGCCTAACCCTAAGCTCCCGGGGTGTGCCTAACCCTGCCCACCCCCAGGAATCCTATTCCTAACACCCACTTCCCCCCGCGCGGTTGTCCGCTCTCGACGCTCGGCATACCTTCGATTGGTAAGCCGGGTGTCGGGCTCCCGGTGTAGGTAAAGTGACAGGTGTCGGGATTTCGATGCCTGTCATTTAGCCCTTGCCGGGATTAGACAGTCGGGAAGCTGAATTTCGGGATTCCGTCCATTGGCCTCCCGACTGCTTCTCTGAATAAATACTGCACATCCATGTTACAGCAGGTGGTTATGATTTTGGGCTGCCCCCATATCAGGAACAAGGTGTGTGTGTGTGTGTGTGGGGGGGGGGGCAGCGTAATTTCTGTCAGGACCATGACACCATTGCAGAACCACCAAAAGACCCTGCAGAATTACAGTCCGGATCACGTCGAATTTTGTACATACAGTACCTTGTGCCTTTTATTCTGTACACATATATAATACACAATGTGCTGCAGATAGAGATGAACAGTGATAACTGGCAAATAGTTGTGAGACAAAAAGACAATCTCCTCATTCTACCGTCTGCAATGTATTCCAGAGAACGACATTTAGCCCCAAACGGGTCCCCTGATAATAACAATGGCCAAGCTGGGCTTTTTATTTTTGAGGTGTTTATAGCAATCCGTGATCCATTGAAATGACCTCTGCTGTCTCCAGTCCCCGAATACTTTATTATATTGGAGTTTTGTCCATTAAAAATAACTTTATGTTTATGCACTTAAAAAATGTTAGTTCCCTTCACACTTGAAGGGTTTTAACATCATTCTAAAGTCAATTTATAGACAGATCAGTTGCAAATAAACAACAAAAACTCGAGGGAAATGAATCTATATTCCTGCATGGTCAGTTCTGTTATAAAACCTTGTGTTCTCATTGAAAATCACTAGCTTTGTAATATGTCAATTACATAAAATCTGTTAAGCAGTCCCTGTGTACACTTTCCTCTCCATCCCTCCAAAAGTGTTCATTTTCAAGCTGATCACCACCTGGCACTGAGACCGAGCTGGCAGCAGCAGTGAAAGTCAGGCGGAGGAGACAGAGGGTCTGTGTGTCTATCTCTGCACTGGCACAGGCTGTAGGAGCTGCAGGGGTGTCCTACATGTATCGTACATGGTTACTGAATGACGTAGCACCACAAGTACCCAGATGCCAACTTAGGAACCATATCAGGTACCCTTTTCCTCATATATATAATTATATTAGCGGCAGGTTCTCTAACGCTCACTCGTCATCCTCTTTCTTTGGAGACTTTACAAAGCAGAAAGACAGATGCTGATTATTCAGGGGCTCATGTAGAGTTGGCTGTATGTATGTTTTTATTTTCCCCACATGAAACTCACATTTACATAAAGAGCAGTCCTATGCATAGAGGCCCTGATTCAGGGCGGGCCATTTTTTTTTTTTTAACCCAGGCCTCCAGGCCGCTCGCTAAGCTGTGGGTGACCACAGCTTTAGTGGGCGGCCTGGCGATGGTCGCAATTATCGCGACCATCGGGCTTGCGACGAGACCCTTGTGGTAGGGCTTGTCCATCGCAAGCCCCAGTGAACTTCCTGCTCTAATAGAGCAGGAAGATCACTACTGATATCACGTGTGATGTCAGTAGGTCCGCACACAACAACATCGACAGCCGCCTGTCTTGTAGCGAGCCCTGGAACGAGTGATTTATCGCTCGCTCCAGGGCTTGAGCACATGCAGTGCGCATGCAGCGCATGCGCACTTCCCAGCCATCGGCCCGCTTGTGAGCGCTATGCGCTCGCGAGCAGGTCTGAATCAGGTCCAGAGTCAGTTGCATCTTAAGGCGGGTACACATTAGACAAAATATTACCCGATCTGATGGATCTGGTCGACCTAACGTCAGAATCGCTTTATGTGTACGCGTTATGTCGGCCCATGCGCGTTCCCATTTGGCCGTCAGTTGCATCATCAGGTCGGCTCTACATACAGCTCAGTCTGATGATGCAACCGGCGACCCCATGCAGCGGGATGCGGGAGGGGCCGACATATCGTGCAGTCAAGCCCCGGATCGTGTAATGTGTACCGGCTGCCCGATATATCGGCCCGTCGCCAGTGCGGTTGCTGTCACATCGGTGGGTACACATATCGTTTAGTGCACTCAGGGAGGAGGAGCTGGGTAGGAAAGGTGGGCTGCTGTGGGCACGTAACTGTAACTGCGTTACACCTGAACAAAGACGCAGGAGGAGAGTCTCTTGCAGTCACTCGACCACTGGTACAAAGGGGTGTGGTATGAAAAGTCGACATTCAGAATGCCGACACCAGGATGCCGACATACATTTTTTTGCATATTTTAGCCTAACACTAAACCTAATCCTAAAAAACCCCCACAAAAACGTACTGTCGACCTTCTGGTGTCAACACATTTAATGACATGTTACAGGCTGTGTTTTCAAAAACTGAGCTGATTGGTTGGTACTTTGTGGTCTATGTACTAAGCCTTGGAGAGAGCTAAAGTGGATGGAGATAAAGTACAAACCAATCAGCTCCTAACTGCCACTTTAAAGGCTGTGTTTGCAAAATGACAGTTAGGAGCTGATAGGTTTGTCCTTTATCTCTGTCCACTTTATCTCTCTCCAAGGCTCATGGTGGGTACACACTGGCCGATCTATTGATCGGCCAATATATCTGCTGGCCGTCAGCCAGTGTGTACAGACGATATGCCTGTGAACTGCGTCGGTCACAGATATATCGCATTGGCTCTGCTGCACGGCTGCTGGACAGATATGTCTGCAGACCACCCGTACACACACAGTGGCAGCCACGAGGAGGGGAGTGACCCCGCCCGACCCGCCTCCCTGCCAGTGGGACCCACAGCTGCCGGATAGATGATGCCCGCTCAGTGTGTATTAAAGACCTCCATCTAAATATACAGTATATCTGCAGATCACTCGATGTGCAGATACAGTGCATCCGGAAAGTATTTCCAGCGCGTCACTTTTTCCACATTTTGTTATGTTACAGCCTTATTCAAAATGGAATAAATTCATTTTTGTCCTCAAAATTCTACACACAATACCCCATAATGACGTGTAAAAAGTTTTTTTGTGATTTTTGCAAATTGAATAAAAAAAAAACCAGAAAGAAATCACATGTACATAAGTATTATTAACGGCCTTTACCACGAAGCTCAAAATTGAGCTCAGGTGCATGCTGTTTCCACTGATCATCCTTGAGATGTTCCTACAGCTTAACTGGAGTCCACCTGTGGTAAATTCAGTTGATTGGACACGATTTTGAAAGGCATACACCTGTCTATATAAGGTCCCACACTTGACAGTGCATGTCAGAGCACAAACCAAGCGTGAAGTCCAAGGAATTGTCTGTAGACCTCGAGGCACAAATCTGGGGAAGGGTACAGAAAAATATTGGCTGCTTAGAAGGTCCCAATGAGCACAGTGGCCTCCATCATCCGTAAATGGAAGAAGTTCGGAACCACCAGGACTCTTCCTAGAGTTGGCCGTCCATCTAAACTGAGTGATTGGGGGAGAAGGGCCCAAGTCAGGGAGGTGACCTAGAACCCGATGGTCACTCTGTCAGATCTACAGCATTCCTCTGTGGAGAGACGAGAACCTTCCAGAAGGACAACCATCTCTGCAACAATCCACCAATCAGGCCTGTATGGTAGAGTGGCCAGACGGAAGCCACTCTTTAGTAAAAAGCACATGGCAGCCCACCCTGGAGTTTGCCAAAATGCACCTGAAGGACTCTCAGACCATGATGAGACAAAGATTGAACTCTTTTGCATGAATGCCAAGCGTTATGTTTGGAGGAAACCAAGTACCGCTCATCACCAGGCCAATACCATCCCTACAGTGAAGCATGGTGGTGGCAGCATCATGCTGTGGGGATGTTTTTCAGCGGCAGGAACTTAGAGACTAGTCAGGATAGAGGGAAAGATGAACGCAGCAATGTACAGAGACATCCTGGATGAAAGCCTGCTCCAGAGCGCTCTTGAACTCAGTCTGAGACGACGGTTCATCTTTCAGCAGGACAATGACCCTATGATATCTTGGCTGTGTGCAAAGGAGTGGCTTCAGGACAACTCTGTGAATGTCCTGGAGTGGCCCAGCCAGAGCCCAGACTTGAATCCGATTGAACATCTCTGGAGAGATCAGAAAATGACTGTGCACTGACGCTTCCCATCCAACCTGATGGAGCTTGGGAGGTGCTGCAAAGAGGAATGGGCGAAACTTCACAAAGATAGGTGTGCCAAGCTTGTGGCATCTCATTCAAAAAGACTAAAGGCTGTAATTGCCGCCAAAGGTGCATCTACAAAGTATTGAGCAAAAGTTGTGAATACTTATGTACATGTGATTTCTTAGGTGTTTTTTTCCAATAAAATTTGCAAAAATCTCAAAAAAACTTTTTACACATTGTCATTATGGGGTATTGTGTGTAGAATTTTGAGGAGAAAAATGAATTTATTCAATTTTGGAATAAGGCTGTAACATAACAAAATGTGGAAAAAGCGACGCGCTGTGAATACTTTCCGAATACACTGTATATCTGTCTTGTGTGGTACATAGACCCCTTTATCTCGATCCACTTTAACTCTCTCCAAGGCTTGATACAAATACCCCAATAAGTTTTAACCCTGCTGTTTAAAAAATAAATAAATAAATTACGTAAAATGTGTACAAATGTGTAATAGTCCAAAGGTAGTAACTCTCACTGTAACTAGGAATAAGTCAGACACCCAGGGTTTACTATTTTTGTCCAGTTGGCACATTTTTAACTCTATTTAAATTAAACCTATTTGAAAATATATCGTCAGGGTAAAAGAGGTAATGCTAGGGACACACTATACAATTATTGGGCGGAATAATCGGGTGATCGGCCTCATTTATTGAATAGTGTGAATGAACGATCATTTCAGCGTTTCAGCGATAAAATGGTCAGAAAACATTCACATACGCATTCCTTCCATTATCTGATCCGTCGGTCAAGACCAAAACTGTCGGCCTCAGTTTCTCGGTATAGAGCAGTGTGTGCAGTCTCAGTAATCGGCCCATATTCCCTATGTTATCCTCAGGGACGGATTATAGGCAGGGCGACAGGGGCGGTCATCACGGGGCCCCCACACATAGGGGACCCCACACCCTGTCCCCTGCCACCACTACAACCATGACCGGCGGAGTAAAGCATTTAGCTGTCTCCGCTGCGGTCCTCTGTTACTGTAGCCGGGCAGCGCTCGCTGAGCACTTGGGCTCAGAGGGCAGCGCTACTCCGGCCGGCGGCAGGCTGTGTAGTGGGGCTGTACGGCAATACAGGCTTGACATCAGAGGTTACGCTGGGCAGACCCACGCCAGCCCACCCTCTCAATAGCCACATCAGAAGCCCGCGGAGGAGCATACAAGACAAGAGCTGCAGCCTCAGAAGAGCATAACTCTCCTTCACTAGCCTCGGGTCACTGGCTGCTGCTGTGTTATTGCCTCGGTCCTGGAGGGTGAGTCGATTAATGTTTTGTTTTTTTTTTTTAAAGTGTGGTGCTGCTGGTGAGGGCACAGGGCCTGATTCAGAGCCGGACGCTATTTGCGGACGGTCGTTCAGGAAAAGGGGGTGGCTATTCAAATGAACCATTCGCTCTTTGCGGTCTGTTCACGCCTCCATGTCTGAACGAGCGAACAAAACTTGCGGTTGTTTTTTGGATAACTACGCCCCCTGGCCGCTCGCATCCTACGTCATGTCCGCTATTTATTAGATTAATCGAGTACATCGACCAGCGTATGATCTGCTCGCTATTCTTGTGGTTGGTTTTTCCTACCACAATCTTGCGAGCAGTTCTGACTATAAAATAACCCAGTGACGTGGTCAATGACACTGCTGTATTAATTATGCACACCCATAAAACGCCCGTTTTGACCTTTAAGCACGCCTGCGTTCGGATCTCCACTCCCCGTTTTCAAGCACCTTCCCCTGTTACCACCCACATACGCCTCCTCCTGTCACTCAAAATAGCAGCCATTATTTTCGGCCGCACTGACTGGTTCGCGCATGCGTATTACGATCCATACGCATGCACAGTTGGGCAAACATCGCTCGGAACGAACGAGCGGCCGCTTACGAGCAGCTCTGAATCAGGCCCACAGGGTGTGTAATATCAGTGATCCAAATGTATATATGTAAATGTGTGTGTGTGTATATATATATGTGTATGTCAATATATATATATATACACTTGGATCACTGATAGGGGCCCCCACAAGTTTTTTGCCCAGGGGCCCCCACAGACCTTAATCCGGCCCTGGTTATCCTGTCACTATGTCATCTTCCGGCTGTACGTATACAAAATCAGTGTGGCGGAAAATCGGTAACTTCTAATATAAAAGTCGCACAGATATTGGGTTTTTTAATTTGCTGAAAAATCATCCCAATCAAAAAAATCGCAGTGTGTGTACCTGTAGCTTAAGTTAGATCTGGATTTAGAGCACAAGCTAAAATAGAGCAATGTTCTGCAGATCTCAAGAGGTTAGAAGTGTACAAATCGCCAGAATATATCACTATATACAGACGACAGCATTTAAGTAAAAGTGAGGATAATTACTATTCGTAAACTGTATATTTTTATGTCTCCCTTTTAGGGGTTTTATTTACTAAGTGTAGGGTTCTAAAATCCAGCTCTTCCATTGTATTTATGCCCAAAATGTAAAAAGGCAATGCTTTTGCTAGCTGTGCTTAGCTAGAAAAAGCATTGCCCTTTTTTAAATTTTGGGTATAAACTAGGGGTGTGCACCGGCCACTTTTTCGTGTTTTGTGTTTTGGTTTTGAATCTGGAACTTTCTTCGTGTTTTGGATCTGGATTGGTTTTGCCAAAACCACCCTTCGGTGTTTTGGGTTCTGGGTTTTGTGTTTTGGATCTGTATTTTTTTTTTAAAAAGCATAAAAACAGCTAAAATCACAGAATGTGTTGATTTTTCTGCTCCTGTGCTATTATTAACCTCAAAAACCTTAATTTTCACTCATTTCCAGTCTATTCTGAATACCTCACACCTCACAATAGTGTTTTTATGTCCAAAAGGTTGCACTGAGGTAGCTGGATGACTATGCTAAGCGACACGAGTGGGCGGCACAAACACGTGACCCATCTAGGCGTGATACTGCAGTGGCAGACAGGATGGCAGTTTGAAAGACTAGGCCGCAAACAGTACATAATGCAAAGAAAAAAAAGAGGTGCAAGATGGAATTGTCCTTGGGCCCTCCCACCCACCCTTATGTTGTATAAACAGGACATGCACACTTTAACAAAAAAATCATTTCAGCGCCAGGGTCTGCCACACGACTGTGGTTGAAATGATTGGTTCGATGGGCCCCCACAAAACAAGCTGCCAATTAATGTGTCCCTGCACAAACTGGCTCTACGGAGGCAAGATGTCGTCCTCATCCTCCTCATCCACCGATTCCTCACCCTCTTCAGTGTTGTGTACATCCTCATCCTCACAGAGTATTAATTTGTCCCCGCTGGAATCCACCACCACAGGTCCCTCTGTACGTTCTGGAGGCTGGTCTCTCTGGAAGAGTTGATAATTCATTTTTATGAACATCATCTTCTCCACATTTTGTGGAAGCAACCTCCTACGCCTTTCGCTGACAAGGTTCCCGGCTGCACTAAACACTCTTTCGGAGTACACACTGGAGGGGGGGCAACTCAGGTAAAATAGAGCCAATTTGTACAGGGGCCTCCAAATTGCCTCTTTTTCCTGCCAGTACATGTACGGACTGTCTGACATGGCTACTTGGATGGTGTCACCGATGGAATCCTTTAACAGACAGATGCACGCTTGTCACTGCTGCATTGAGGATGCAGGTGCAGCTACAGCCCACACAATTCACAAAGACAGAAAAAAAAAGAAAATCACTCCAGGGCTTGCAGCAGTGAGACCCTACCGCAGGGTCTCATCGCAAGCCCGATGGTTACGATGGTCTTGACCATCGCGACCATCATCATGGACGGTCGCATAAGCTGTGGGTGGTAACCCACAGCTATGCGAGCATACAAGAGGCCGCTCCAAGTTGAGGTAGAAGGGCCCAGATTCAGAGCGAGCGCTCTGGTCAGAGCGTCCGGCTCTGAATCAGGCCCTCAGCCCCTATGGACAACAGCAGCACAGCACAGCACAACACTACATTGCACTACACTACACTACACTACACTACACTACACTACACAGCCCAGCCAGCCCTAACTCCCACCCTCCCTCTTCACTGTCCACAGCCGAGTGAGAAAATGGCGCCGACGCGGGTACCTTATATAGAATCCAAAACCCGCGAGACCCGGAAGGCGGGATGATGAAGTTTTTCCTCGATTTCAGATCCGAGTCAGGCGGGAAAAGTCGAGCCTGACTCGGATCGGCCTCGGATCGGGGTGGCTCGGGGGGGTTCGGATTTCAGAAATCCGAACCCGCTCACCCCTAGTATAAACTAGGGGTGAGCGGGTTCGGATTTCTGAAATCCGAACCCCCCCGAGCCCCCCCGATCCGAGTCCGATCCGAGTCAGGCTCGACATTTCCCGCCTGACTCGGATCTGAAATCGAGGCAAAACGTCATCTTCCCGCCTTCCGAGTCTCGCGGGTTTTGGATCCTATATAAGGTACACACGTCGGCGCCATTTTCTCACTCGGCTGTGGACAGTGAAGAGGGAGGGTGGGAGTTAGGGCTGTGTAGTGTAGTGTAGTGTAGTGCTGCTGTTGTCCACTACTTCAAAGTCCATAGGGGCTGGCTGTGTTGTGCTGTGCTGCTGTTGTTAATAGGGGCTGTGTCCACTACTTCAAAGTCCATAGGGGCTGGCTGGACTGTGTTGTGCAGTCAGTTCTCCATAGGGGCTGTGTCCACTCCAAAGTCCTGTGCAGTGTCCCAGTCCTAAAGGAGTGCTGTAGTGTTGTCCAGGGGGTGCTCTGTCCATCAGGGGTGCTCCCCCCAAGTGCTAAAAAAATAATATATTTTCTGTGTTTGTGAATTGTGTGCGCAGTAGCCGCACGTGCATCAACAAAGTAGTGCCAAGCGTGCGCCTGTGTCATAAGTAAAGGGCCGGCTGGCTTGACCGTTAAGGGTGCTGTAACCCCCGAAAGTACACTCCAGTCCAAACCAAAAAAAAAATTATTTTCTGTGTTTGTGAATTGTGTGCGCAGTAGCCGCACGTGCATCAACAAAGTAGTGCCAAGCGTGCGCCTGTGTCATAAGTAAAGGGCCGGCTGGCTTGACCGTTAAGGGTGCTGTAACCCCCGAAAGTACACTCCAGTCCAAACCAAAAAAAAAATTATTTTCTGTGTTTGTGAATTGTGTGCGCAGTAGCCGCACGTGCATCAACAAAGTAGTGCCAAGCGTGCGCCTGTGTCATAAGTAAAGGGCCGGCTGGCTTGACCGTTAAGGGTGCTGTAACCCCCGAAAGTACACTCCAGTCCAAACCAAAAAAAATATTATTTTCTGTGTTTGTGAATTGTGTGCGCAGTAGTCGCACGTGCATCAACAAAGTAGTGCCAAGCGTGCGCCTGTGTCATAAGTAAAGGGCCGGCTGGCTTGACCGTTAAGGGTGCTGTAACCCCCGAAAGTACACTCCAGTCCAAACCAAAAAAAAAATTATTTTCTGTGTTTGTGAATTGTGTGCGCAGTAGCCGCACGTGCATCAACAAAGTAGTGCCAAGCGTGCGCCTGTGTCATAAGTAAAGGGCCGGCTGGCTTGACCGTTAAGGGTGCTGTAACCCCCGAAAGTACACTCCAGTCCAAACCAAAAAAAATATTATTTTCTGTGTTTGTGAATTGTGTGCGCAGTAGTCGCACGTGCATCAACAAAGTAGTGCCAAGCGTGCGCCTGTGTCATAAGTAAAGGGCCGGCTGGCTTGACCGTTAAAGGGTGCTGTAACCCCCAAGTACACTCCAGTCCAAACCAAAAAAAAAATTATTTTCTGTGTTTGTGAATTGTGTGCGCAGTAGCCGCACGTGCATCAACAAAGTAGTGCCAAGCGTGCGCCTGTGTCATAAGTAAAGGGCCGGCTGGCTTGACCGTTAAGGGTGCTGTAACCCCCGAAAGTACACTCCAGTCCAAACCAAAAAAAAAATTATTTTCTGTGTTTGTGAATTGTGTGCGCAGTAGCCGCACGTGCATCAACAAAGTAGTGCCAAGCGTGCGCCTGTGTCATAAGTAAAGGGCCGGCTGGCTTGACCGTTAAAGGGTGCTGTAACCCCCGAAAGTACACTCCAGTCCTAACCAAAAAAAAATTATTTTCTGTGTTTGTGAATTGTGTGCGCAGTAGCCGCACGTGCATCAACAAAGTAGTGCCAAGCGTGCGCCTGTGTCATAAGTAAAGGGCCGGCTGGCTTGACCGTTAAGGGTGCTGTAACCCCCGAAAGTACACTCCAGTCCAAACCAAAAAAAAAATTATTTTCTGTGTTTGTGAATTGTGTGCGCAGTAGCCGCACGTGCATCAACAAAGTAGTGCCAAGCGTGCGCCTGTGTCATAAGTAAAGGGCCGGCTGGCTTGACCGTTAAGGGTGCTGTAACCCCCGAAAGTACACTCCAGTCCAAACCAAAAAAAAAATTATTTTCTGTGTTTGTGAATTGTGTGCGCAGTAGCCGCACGTGCATCAACAAAGTAGTGCCAAGCGTGCGCCTGTGTCATAAGTAAAGGGCCGGCTGGCTTGACCGTTAAGGGTGCTGTAACCCCCGAAAGTACACTCCAGTCCAAACCAAAAAAAAATTATTTTCTGTGTTTGTGAATTGTGTGCGCAGTAGTCGCACGTGCATCAACAAAGTAGTGCCAAGCGTGCGCCTGTGTCATAAGTAAAGGGCCGGCTGGCTTGACCGTTAAGGGTGCTGTAACCCCCGAAAGTACACTCCAGTCCAAACCAAAAAAAAAATTATTTTCTGTGTTTGTGAATTGTGTGCGTAGTAGCCGCACGTGCATCAACAAAGTAGTGCCAAGCGTGCGCCTGTGTCATAAGTAAAGGGCCGGCTGGCTTGACCGTTAAAGGGTGCTGTAACCCCCAAAGTACACTCCAGTCCAAACCAAAAAAAAAATTATTTTCTGTGTTTGTGAATTGTGTGCGCAGTAGCCGCACGTGCATCAACAAAGTAGTGCCAAGCGTGCGCCTGTGTCATAAGTAAAGGGCCGGCTGGCTTGACCGTTAAAGGGTGCTGTAACCCCCGAAAGTACACTCCAGTCCAAACCAAAAAAAAAATTATTTTCTGTGTTTGTGAATTGTGTGCGCTGTAGCCGCACGTGCATCAACAAAGTAGTGCCAAGCGTGCGCCTGTGTCATAAGTAAAGGGCCGGCTGGCTTGACCGTTAAGGGTGCTGTAACCCCCGAAAGTACACTCCAGTCCAAACCAAAAAAAAAATTATTTTCTGTGTTTAGCCGCACGTATATATCAAATTGATATAACATAAATGGAGGACCAAACTTTCTCCGATAAAAATAAAATAGAGAAAGATCAAGAACCACTTCCTCCTAGTGCTGAAGCTGCTGCCACTAGTCATGACATAGACAATAACATGCCATCAACGTCGTCTGCCAAGGCCGATGCCCAATGTCATAGTAGAGGGCACATACAATCCCAAATGGCAAAGTTCAGGAAAATGACCTTGAAAAAGACATTTAAATCAGCTGAAGAGAAACGTAAACTTGCCAATATGCCATTTACGACACGGAGTGGCAAGGAACGGCTAAGGTCAATCCCTAGTATGTTCATGACTAGTGGTTCAGCTTCACATGACGATGGAAGCCCTCCTCCCATTAAAAAAATCAAAAGAGTTAAGCTGGCAAAAGCACAGCGAAGAACTGTGCTTTCTAAGAAGATATCACAAATCCCCAAGGAGAGTCCAAGTGTGGTGGTGGTTGCGATGCCTGACCTTCCCAGCACTGGACGGGAAGAGGTGGCTCTTTCCACCATTTGCACACCCCCTGCAAGTGCTGAAAGGAGCACCCACAGTCCACTTGCTGATATGCAAATTGAAGATGTCACTGTTGAAGTACAACAGGATGAGGATACTGGTGTAGCTGGCGCTGAGGAGGAAGTTGGCGAGGAGGATTCTGATGGTGATGTGGTTTGTTTAAATCAGGCTCCGGGGGAGACAGTTGTTGTCCGTGGGATGAAAAAGCCCATCACGGTCATGCCTGGGCAGAAGACCAAACATTCCACCTCTTTGGTCTGGCAATATTTCTATCCAAATCCGGACAACAACTGTCTTGCCATATGTACCATATGTAAAGGTGAAATAAGTAGGGGTAGGGACGTCAACCACCTAGGAACATCCTCCCTTATACGGCACCTGCAGCGCGTTCATAAAAAGTTACTGTCAAGTTCAGAAACTTTGGCTAAGACCGCAAGCAGTCCAGGGACACCTAAATCCCGTTGTCCTGTTGTATCCAAGCGCCTGCAAACCACACCGTCAACTCCCTCCTCGTCAATTTCCTCCTTAGTCAGGATCGGAAGTAGTCCTGCAGGCCATGTCACTGGCATGACTGACTCTCCTATCCGGGATTCCTCCGGAGGATCCTGCATTGCTACGCCTACTGCTGCCGCTGCTGCTGTTGCTGCTGCTGGGAGTCGTTCATCATCCCAGAGAGGAAGTAGGAACACCACTACTTTTACTAAACAATTGACCCTCCAACAGTCCTTAGCGAGGAGGATGAAGTAGGACAGCAGTCATCCTGAAGCAAAACGTATAACTGAGGCCTTGACTGCTATGTTGGTGTTAGACGTGCGTCCGGTATCCGCCATTAGTGCAGTGGGATTTAGACAATTGATGGAGGTAGTGTGTCCCCGGTTCCAAATCCCGTCTAGATTCCACTTCACTAGGCAGGCGATACCGAGACTGTACAGAAACGTCAGAAAAAGTGTCCTCAGTGTCCTGAAAAATGCCGTTGTACACAATGTCCACTTAACCACGGACATGTGGACAAGTGGAACAGGGCAGACTAAGGACTATATGACTGTGACAGCCCACTGGGTAGATGTATCACCTTACGCAGCAACAGCAGCAGCGTCACCAGTAGCAGCATCTCAGAAACGCCAGCTCGTTACAAGGCAGGCTACGCTGTGTATCACCGGTTTCAGTAAGAGGCACACCGCCGACAACCTCTTAGAGAAACTGAGGGAAATCATCGCCCAGTGGCTTACCCCACTTAGACTCTCCTGGGGATTTGTGATATCTGACAACGCCACCAATATTGTGCGGGCATTACATCTGGGCAAATTCCAGCACGTCCCATGTTTTGCTCACACAATAAACTTGGTGGTGCAGAATTTTCTGAAAAGCGACAGGGGCGTGCAGGAGACGCTTTGGGTGGCCTGAAAAATTTCTGGCCACTTTCGCCATTCAGCGACTGCGTGCCGAAGACTGGAGCGCCAGCAAACACTCTTGAACCTGCCCCGCCATCACCTGAAGCAAGAGGTTGTGACGCGGTGGAACTCAACCCTCTATATGCTTCAGAGGATGGAGGAGCAGCAAAAGGCCATACAAGCCTATACATCCACCTATGACATAGGCAAAGGAGGGGGTATGCACCTGACTCAAGCGCAGTGGAGAATGATTTCCGTGTTGTGCAAGGTTCTCCAGCCCTTCGAACTTGCCACACATGAAGTCAGTTCAGACACTGCCAGCTTGAGTCAGGTCATTCCCCTCATCAGGCTTTTGCAGAAGCAGCTGGAGAAAGTGAAGGAGGAGCTAAGACGGAGCGATTCCGCTCGGCATGTGGGACTTGTGGATGAAGCCCTTCATTCGCATTGCCAGGATTCCAGGGTGGTCAATCTGTTGAAATCAGACCACTACATTTTGGCCACCGTGCTCGATCCTAGGTTTAAAGCCTATGTGGTGTCTCTCTTTCTGGCCGACACAAGCCTGCAGAGGTGCAAAGACCTGCTGGTGAACACACTCTCAGCTGAAGCGGAACGTGACACGTCAACGGCTCCTTCTTCATTTTCTCCCGCAACTGGGGCTGCCAGGAAAAAACTTAGGTATCCTAAGCAACCCGCTGGCGGTGATGCAGGGCAGGCTGGACCAAGTTTGGACATCTGGTCCGGACTGAAGGACCTGGCAACAATTTCTGACATGTCTACTGTCACTGCATATGATACTGTCACCATTGACAGAATGGTGGAGGATTACATCGGTGACAGCATCCAAGTAGGCATGTCAGACAGTCCATACCTGTACTGGCAGGAAAAAGAGGCAATTTGGAGGCCCCTGTACAAACTAGCTCTATTTTACCGGAGTTGCCCCCCCTCCAGTGTGTACTCCGAAAGAGTGTTTAGTGCAGCCGGGAACCTTGTCAGCGAAAGGCGTAGGAGGTTGCTTCCACAGAATGTGGAGAAGATGATGTTCATCAAAATGAATTATCAGCTCTTCCAGGGAGACCAGCCTCCAGAAGGTACAGAGGGACCTGTGGTGGTGGATTCAAGTGGGGACGAGTTAATACTTTGTGAGGATGAGGATGTACACACTGAAGAGGGTGAGGAATCGGTGGATGAGGAGGATGAGGATGACATCTTGCCTCCGTAGAGCCAGTTTGTGCAGGGACACATTAATTGCCAGCTTGTTTTGTGGGGGCCCAAACGAACCAATCATTTCAGCCACAGTTGTGTGGCAGACCCTGGCGCTGAAATGATTGATTTGTTAAAGTGTGCATGTCCTGTTTATACAACATAAGGGTGGGTGGGAGGGCCCAAGGACAATTCCATCTTGCACCTCTTTTTTTTCTTTGCATTATGTACAGTTTGGGGCCTAGTTTTTCTAACTGCCATCCTGTCTGCCACTGCAGTGTCACTCCTAGATGGGTCACGTGTTTGTGCCGCCCACTCGTGTCGCTTAGCATAGTCATCCAGCTACCTCGGTGCAACCTTTTGGACATAAAAACACTATTGTGAGGTGTGAGGTGTTCAGAATAGACTGGAAATGAGTGGAAATTAAGGTTATTGAGGTGAATAATAGCATAGGAGCAGAAAAACCTACAAATTCTGTGATTTTAGCTGTTTTTATGCTTTTTTTAAAAAAAATACAGATCCAAAACACAAAACCCAGAACCCAAAACACGGAAGGGTGGTTTTGGCAAAACCAATCCAGATCCAAAACACGAAGAAAGATCCAGATCCAAAACCAAAACACAAAACACGAAAAGTGGCCGGTGCACACCCCTAGTATAAACACGATCGGAAGACCCGGGTTGTAGAACCCTACACATTTATTAAACTTCTTGGACTCTACAAACTTTATCAGACCTGGCATTAAACACATACTAGTTTATGGGTCTCAGGGGCTGATTCAGCAAGGAACACATGGAGGCAGACGTACGCACCCGGCCGCTGCGAGAATATGCTAATGAATGCATACGCTCGGCATTCGCAGCAGAATAAGCAGACGCCCAACTATACATAACTGCACCCATTTCCCTTTACTTGCATCCTCTATACCTGGCAAGACAGAGGAAACATCGGTAACATCGAGAACCATCGGACCCATATGCACAATAGTGGTTGACCTGACCCTCCCGAGACTTCCTGTGCGCAACTAGACCTCAACCTGCCTCCGTCACTGCAAGGGCTTAATTATGCACGCCCCTGAAACGGCGTCCAAACACACAGGCATGCCTGCATTTCCCCGACCTGTCACCACCCACAAACGGCACTTCCTGTAAATCACTGTACTCTGGGTCTGCGTAGCCTCTGCAAACGCAGTTTCCATCGCAATAGCTAGTTTGCACACGCTCACTCTGATGTATATGCAGAGCAAAAACATAGACCAATTGCGTACATCTGCATCCTTGCGTTCCTTCCTGAATCAGGACCTCAGTCAGTGCTAAATTGCTGCAATAATTCAAGTGAGTTGCGATGAGTTGAGGACAAGTAGATTTGCAGTGCTACAAGGTTTTGTATCGGTAAATCTGCATTTTGCTGATTTTAATATTTAGGAATATTGGTGGATTCCTCCTGCTGTGTGGTTTGGTTAGGGTAGATCTGAGAACACTTAAAGACAAAGGGCCTGTTTCAGAGATGTACGCTAACCCGATGGTTAGTGCACATCTCGGATGTTTGGAGGACTGCGCAGGTGCAGCACTCTAACTGCGAGCCTGCTCTCAGTGTGTCCCAGCCGCAGCTGATTGCCAGGCTGTGGCGTTTGGGAGGCAGTTCGGGGGCGTTCCCTGGCAGCGGGGCGTGTTGCCCTGTTTTCCGGGAGGGACGAAGCCAGGGTCTGTGTGGGTGCATTTAGACTTCCTGGCCTCGCAAGCTTGAGCTACCGCAGCCTGGCCAATGAAATATTGACAACATTGACCAATTGTTTTGATGGTGACCGATGGTGACCACAGGCTGCGACCTGGGCCGGAGCGCTGGGATCACGCAGATGCAGCAAGGAGGTGTGTGACATCACCTTCTGCATTTGCATTTTAAATGTATGGAATAGCACAGCTGCTTGTGTGCGCTTGTGTGCGCTTGTGTGCTGCTTGTGTGCGCTTGTGTGCGGCTGTGAGATTCCGTCCATTTCTGAATCAGGCCCAAATTCCACTGACACAATGTGCTAAATCTTATCGCCAAATGTGGAATAAAACGAATACTGAATGGTATAGTTTTGAGAAATGTGTTTATTTGCAATAACCTGAAACACTGTGAGTGATCAGAATTGTCCAATTAACTTTTTTTTCCTGATGTCTTTGCCCACTTCTCTATCCAGGGCATGCTGCCAGCACTGAAAACCTTATTTGTGCAACCTGGGGAGAGCGGAAATCTTATCACTGTGTCTGGGTCAGGCCTCCTCCACTATCAGGAGGTTCTAATTACCGTCAGTAATTTCTCTGCCGATCCCCTCAATGAGCACTTTCTGCAGTTACAGAGTCCCCTCCGCTCTTACACCCATGTACCTGGGAGTAGGACCCCGGTTATCTATCCAATCTCATCTGCAATCACTTGTGGATAACGTCACCGCCCAGGAATGCTTGTGCCGGATTATTTATGAGCTGTGTTAGGTGGTTAAGCCATACACTTAAAGTGGTTCCCAGTGAAAAGCTCATCACCGTCCTGCTGAAGGTGAAGATTAATACGCCTCTGCCCGACGCTCTTACTGTGCCTTGTCCTGCAGCCATTGCTTCTCCTTTATTAAATGCTGCAGGCTCATTGAAGCTCTCCGCTGCTTTCTGTTGGGTTGCTGTACATTCTCTATACTCATTAGTGTATCTATTATGGTTGCATGGCGTATAGTGCACACAGGCCCCTTGGTCCAGGGGGGCCCACACCACACAGCCTATACCCATACAGTTATACTTACCGCTACAGAGTCCCGCATTGGTCAGAGCTGCAGACAGAAATCGCTGGGAAAAATTACACAGTGGCCATTTTCCTGGAGATTTGAGCATGCGCAGTAGAGAAGTCTCCACAGGAACATAGGGCCTGATTCAGAGCCGCTCGTAAGCGGCCGTTCGTTCGCTCTGAGCGATGTTCGCACATCTGCGCATGCGTATGGGTCGTAATGCGCATGCGCCAACCAGTCAGTGCGGTCGGAAATCATGTGTTCGCAAAATAGCGAGTGCCAGCTAATTTGAGTGACAGGATGAGGCGTTTGTGGGTGGTAACAGGGGAAGGTGCTTGAAAACGGGGAGTGGAGATCCGAATGCAGGCGTGCCAAACGGTCAAAATGGGCGTTTTAAGGGTGTGCATAATTAACAAAGCAGCGTCATCGGCCACGTCACTTGGTTGTCTCTTAGCCTGAACTGTTCGCATGATTGCGGTAGGAAAATCCAACCACAAGCACTGCGAGCAGTTCAGACGCCTTTCGATATACTCGATTAATCTAATAAATAGCGGAGATGACGTAGGATGCGAACGGCCAGGGGGCATCTTTATAAAATAGCGAGCGCATGTTTCGTTCACTCGCTCAGACATAAAGGCGTCAACAGACCGCAAAGAGCGAGCGCTCAATTTAAATAGCCGGCCCCTTTTTTCTCAACGAGCGAGCGCAAATAGCGTCCAGCTCTGAATAGTGCGGGCGCCATGTTCCCGGAGATCTACAACTGCACAGTAGCCTTTGGCACAAAGCTAGAGTCTTCTACGCTGCCAGAGAGTATCGGGCCCACACGGAGGCTGCACACCGACCCCCTCCTCTCTTAAAGCGCCCCTGTCTATACTGTATTCATACAGGGCCCAGTACAATGCGAGTCTTCCATCTGATCACACGTACAAAGGGCAGAATAGGTCTGGAAGCTTCTCTCGTATGTTGTTTTACTATAATATGTAAATTAATCACATGACTTTGCTATCTAAAAAATAGGTAATTACTGAAGCACTTTCTAATTTATTTACAAATTAAATGTAGATTTTAGCTTCTGTCCTCCCTGCGCTCGCCTTAGGCACTAAATGAATTTGTTAAAATGGCAAACGTAGGCCTGTGTTTGGCCCTTTTATTATTACTTACTATAACCTTTGGCACACTGCTAATACCACAACTCTTCTTTTATTATTGTATTGCTACAAACTTTCATCTCTCAGTTAAACTATAAAAACGAAGTTTCCCAATGCTGGGAGGGGAACATGAAGTTATATGGCTGGAGGAGGATGGGATGGAGCAATGCAGAGATATGGGTGGAGGAGGGTGAGATGTGGCAATAAAGTTATAAGGCTGGAGGAGGACAGGTGGAAGCAATGACTTGATATGGTTGAGGAATGAAAAGAAAAAGCAATGACGTTATATGGCTGGAGGAGGATGGAGCAATGAAGTTATATGCCTGGAGGAGGATGGAGCAATGAAGTTATATCGCTGGAGTAGGATGGGATGGAGTAATGAAGTTATATGGCTGGAGGAGGATGGGATGGAGCAATGAGGTTATGTGGCTGCAGGAGGATGGAGTCTTCAACCTTGGCCCTCCAGCTGTTGTGGAACTACACATCCCAGCATGCACTGCCATAGTTTTAGCATGCTGTTATAGCAAAAAGGTGGCAGTGCATGCTGGGATGTGTAGTTCCACAGCAGCTGGAGGGCCAAGGTTGAAGACCCCTGGGATAGAGTAATGAAGTTATATGGCTGGATGAGAATGGGATGGAGCAATAAAGTTATATGGCTGCAGGAGGATGGGATGGAGCAATGAAGTTATATGGCTGGAGAAGGATGAGATGGAGCAATGAAGTTATATGGCTGGAGGAGTATGGGATGGAGCAATGAAGTTATATGGCTGGAGGAGGATGGGATGGAGCAATGAAGTTATATGGCTGGAGGAGGATGGGATGGAGCAATGAAGTTATATGGCTGGAGGAGGATAGAATGGAGCAATTAAGTTATATGGCTGGAGAAGGATGAGATGGAGCAATGAAGTTATATGGCTGGAGGATTATGGGATGGAGCAATGAAGTTATATGGCTGCAGGAGGACGGGATGGAGCAATGAAGTTATATGGCTGGAGGAGGATGGGATGGAGCAATGAAGTTATATGGCTGGGGGAGTATGAGTTGGAGCAATGAAGTTATATGGCTGCAGGAGGATGGTATGAAGTTATATGGCTGGAGGAGGACGGGATGGAGCAATGAAGTTATATGGCTGGAGGAGGATGAGTTGGAGCAATGAAGTTATATGGCTGGAGGAGGATGGGATGGAGCAATAAAGTTATATGGCTGGAGAAGGATGGGATGGAGCAATGAAGTTATATGGCTGGAGGAGGATGAGTTGGAGCAATGAAGTTATATGGCTGGAGGAGGATGGGATGGAGCAATGAAGTTATATGGCTGGAGGAGGATGAGTTGGAGCAATGAAGTTATATGGCTGCAGGAGGATGGTATGGAGCAATGAAGTTATATGGCTGGAGGAGGACGGGATGGAGCAATGAAGTTATATGGCTGGAGGAGGATGGGATGGAGCAATGAAGTTATATGGCTGGAGGAGGATGAGTTGGAACAATGAAGTTATATGGCTGGAGGAGGATGGGATGGAGCAATGAAGTTATATGGCTGGTGGAGGATGGGATGGAACAATGAAGTTATATGTAGATATATTTTAAAGGAATGTGGTACTTAACCAGGGATACACAAGTGTCAGGACTGAAAGATGTTCACATCTCCACTGACCCATCACACACAACTATATATAAGTTATAGTTTGTCACTTGTTGCAGGTACGTGAGCTCTTATACACATGTACATGGAGAATGCTCCACAGTTCCAGCTATTTATCTGGTAAAAATGAGGTTAGATATCACAGCAGGAGCCTCTGATTCTGAAAGGCACAGAACGGTTCTGCACTCGGGAACTTTCCTATGTACTCTGCTGGGATATAAAATCTTCTATTTGAATTCTGAGTAAATATTTTCTCAGCCCACCTAACATATGCCAGATGCAATGACACGCCAGACACCGCCAAGTTTTTGTTGAATCTCTAACAGACAAAAGCTACAACCCACTAATTTCATGCCCGACTTTCTTGGTTCTCACGTTCCGTCACCAAGATGACAAAAATGTATTTAATTTTATTTCTTAAAGCTGATTTTAATAAGAAATATTGTCTGCAGAAACATTACAGTTTGGTAACACGACACAATGTTTGCCACCACAGGCTACGCCCTACTGCACAGTGTATCATGATTATACAAGCTGGAGTTCTATGTACATTGCTACTGTCGCAGAGTTTCTGGTTTTATCCCCTTCGCTTAATCAGACTGGAGAATTGTGTCAAAGGCAATTTCTTCAAATTATCATACAGCCGTCTTACCACAAAATACCAAATACCTGCCATATACAGTATACAAAGTGTATCTTTTATGAATATAGGAAATGAAAAGCCACATTAGGGAGTCAGTAGGTAGATTATCTATATCTATGTGCGTCTATACATAACACCACAGGAGAAACTCAGCTTATGTAAAGGTGACAGGGCAATGTCAGTCTGACACTAGGGCAGGCGGGAAGCCTGTATGTTATTCTGCTTTCAGTGCAGCTATGTTTCTGTTTCATATCTATGTTACATAGAGAAAACAGTTGTTATGTGACTTTACACATTCCTGCGCGTCCCGTGTGTTATCCAGGAAACAGGAGGTATAGCGGGCAATGGGGCAAGCTGTCACTTTTTGTTTTTTATTTTTTTTAGCTGTTTTAAAATAAAAAGCAGATCTAACCCACACTTACACGAAATTGACGGCATTGGGTCAATGCATACATTACAGTTGCCCAAGCTCGTCCCTCAAGGCTCCCTATCATTCCTGGTTTTAAGATATCCAGATGTTCAAAACAAACTGACTGAGGTACTAATTAAGACACCTGTGCTAAAGCAGAGTATCTTTAAAGCAGGAGTTTCCAAACTCGTCCATTAGAGTCCAGGTTTTTAGGATATCCTTTCTTGAGTCTAGATGGTCACATCAAATTTACTTGAGGTACTAAGTAACTCAACTACCTTCAAGCCTGGACTGTGAGGCGGGGTTTGGGCACTGAGTTTGGGAAACATTGGAGTATATTAACTGATAAACTATATGTATTAAACTTTTGTAAACCTGAATGCAGTTGCCCACCCAGGCTGAGAATTAAATGGCCAATGTGGTCATTTTAAACTTAACTGCCAGCAATAAGGCACAAAACACCCGCTCATCCCAATCGGGTTCAGTATATAATGTTGACGCCATGTCGACACTGATTAAATGTTTTTAATATGAGTTACAGTATGTAACCCTAATGGTAACTCTAACCCTAAAGCTCTCCAAGCCGTCAAGAATCGATGTTTTGGCGAAACCGATCTTTAGCAAACATACCCCAAGGTCTGGCCCACTGGCTGATAACACCATAGTAATGTCTTGGCAAATTTGGTGCTAATGTCACAATTCCCAAAATATAAACTAAAAGGTATTTCCACATAAGGCATATGCGCAGAAGACAGCAGTGTTACAGAGTCTTTGCCATCTTTTGCGCAGATGTCGACATCATACTGTGGGGCAGATGCACTAAGCTCTGAAGTAATAAAATAAAGAGTGATAAAGGACCAACAAATCAGCTCCTGTTACTTTGCAATCACAGCCTGTGACATGACAGTTAGGAGCTGAGTGGCTGGTAGTTTATCACTTTCCAATTTATTACTCTCCAGAGTTTAGTACATTTCCCCTTAAATCTTTAGAGGGGAGATGCCGCATGCAAAAATATATGCACACCAGTCCCCCTGCCTTCCTAAAGCGCCTCTGCTTTGTATGGCCAGTTGCAGTTTTCTTGTACAGATTGGCTACAACAGGGATTCCTTACGTGACCTGCGATCCTGTCATGCGGCTGCAAAGCTTGTGCTCCGGTGCAGTTTTGCGGGGTTGCCCCGTTGCAGGTCATACATCATGTCCATTGACACGTGTGGCGAGTCGCTGTGCCTTCTGTGAGTCACATACAACACAAACAGAATGAAAAGAATAGGAGAACCGCATCTAGCAGTCTGTGAGATTTGTGCAGCAAATATTGATGGTGCTGTGGAGGAGGCAGGAGGTTTGCCTGAGCCGGACTCACCTCGTTCCCAGGTGACATTTCTGAGTTTATTATTTAGTCCTGGAACAGGGAAAATGTGTCCCAAATGTATGGTCACATCCCTCAATATTACAGAGTGGTGAAGGGTAATATAGTTTTCCTGTCACTGCCATCCATTCCTCTGACATGTAAAGTGACCTCAGTAAGAGGCTGCGGACAGGCATCATTTATATTATTCACATCCACTCTCACCCTGCTTGGGACGATTGGAGAAACCAAACTCTGCAAACTGTTACTATTGCAGCCAGTGCACTCTCTTGTACAGCTGATGTAAAGTTGGGGGCAAGTGTTATGTAATGTAAAGGGCACGAGACATTATTATCCATACAGTATATAGATTTGTTCTCTTTTTCTTCACTTTGATTTTGTAGACTCTGAGTAGATTATATTGGAAAATTCTGGTCTAATTATTATTATATTCCAGCTACAGTAGATCTATTTGACTTACTCATATAAGAGTGATGTGGGAACCGTGACTACAGTCTGTCCTGACACAAGTGAGGATGATACAGTCTGTCCTGACACAAGTGAGGATTATACAGTCTGTCCTGACACAAGTGAGGATGATACAGTCTGTCCTGACACAAGTGAGGAAGATTCAGTCTGTCCTGACACAAGTGAGGATGATACAGTCTGTCTTGACATAAGTGGAGATGATAAGGTCTCTCCTGACATGAGTGGGGATGATACAGTCTGTAATGACACAAGTGAGGATGGTACAGTCTGTCCTGACATAAGTGGAGATGATACAGTCTGTCCTGACATAGGTGGGGATGATACAGTCTGTAATGACACAAGTGAGGATGATACAGTCTGTCCTGACACAAGTGAGGATGATACAGTCTGTCCTGACACAAGTGAGGATGATACAGTCTGTCCTGACAAAACTGGAGATGATAAGGTCTGTAATGACACAAGTGAGGATAATACAGTCTGTCCTGACATGAGTGGAGATGATACAGTCTGTCCTGACATACGTGGGGATGATATAGTCTGTCCTGACACAAGTGAGGATGATACAGTCTGTAATGACACAAGTGCGGATGATACAGTCTATCTTGACATAGGTGGGGATGATACAGTCTGTACTGATACAAGTGGGGATCATACAGTCTGTCCTGACACAAGTGGGGATGATATAGTCTGTCCTCACATAAGGGGGGATGATACAGTCTGTCCTGACACAAGTGAGGATGATACAGTCTGTAATGACACAAGTGAGGAAGATACAGTCTGTCCTGACACAAGTGAGGATGATACAGTCTGTCCTGACATAAGTGGAGATGATAAGGTCTGTCCTGACATGAGTGGGGATGATACAGTCTGTCCTGACACAAGTGAGGATTATACAGTCTGTAATGACACAAGTGAGGATGATACAGTCTGTCCTGACATAAGTGGAGATGATACAGTCTGTCCTGACATAAGTGGAGATGATACAGTCTGTCCTGACATAAGTGGGATGATACAGTCTGTCCTGACACAAGTGAGGATGAGAAAAAAAATCCCCGCACAGGCAGGCCAAGTGGACTATTTTTTGGGGCACTCTTAACTGATGACAAGTGAAATAGCATTTGATAAGATGTATAACAATTAAAACATCAAATTTATTACTCTACTCAATAAAATATTAGTGTCGTGAGACACTGTAATACGAAACAACACATACGACAATAAACATACAATAATCTAAAATCATCAATCACAAACCTTGTCTGAGGAGATAAAAAATGAACTCCTATGACAAGAACAGTGTGGGCGAATTATCAAGAAATGGCCATCTCATATGTATAGAGATGATAAAATGCTAGCAAGCACAGGAATTAGATCATGAATCAGAATTGTAATAATCACATTAATTGTTGTGTCTCTCACTGAAGGTACAAAAAGATGTGTATATCTCAAACCAAAATGTTTTAAGTGAGGATGATACAGTCTGTCCTGACACAAGTGAAGATGATACAGTCTGTAATGACACAAGTGGGGATGATATAGTCTGTCCTGACATAAATAGGGATGATACAGTCTGTACTGTTACAATTGGGGTGATACAGTCTGTCCTGACATAAGTAGGGATGATACAGTCTGTCCTGACATAAATGAGGATGAGATACAATATGTCCTGACATAAGTGGGCATGATACAGTCTGTACTGATACAAGTGGGGGTGATACAGTCTGTCCTAACACAAGTGCGGATGATACAGTCTATCCTGACATAAGTAGGGATGATATAGTTTTTCCTGAAATAAGTGAGGATGATACAATCTGTCCTGACATAAGTGGGGATGAAAGAGGCAGTCCTGATATAAGAAATGATACTTGAGCCAGTCTTGACATTAAGCGGGTGACTGAATCAGTCCTGACATAAAGCAGGGATAATGAGTGGGCATGATGAAAGTAGACTTGATAGAAGCAGAAATGATAGAGCCTGGCCTGGCATAAGTATGGATGATAAAGCCAGTCCTGACATGAGTATTGATGATAAAGCTAGTCCTGACTTTGTTTGGGTTGATAGAGCCTGTGCTGACATAAGAGATCTTGATGGAGTTAGTCCTGACATAAGTTGGATTGAGAGGGTCAGTCCTAAAATTAGTGGAGATGATAGACAGTCCTAACATCAATTGGAATGATTGAGGAATCCTAGATATAATTTTTTAGAGCCATTCATGACATAAGTGAAGATGATATAGCCAGGCCCGACATAGGTGGAGATGATAGAGCCAATCCCAACATAGTTGGATATAATAGAGCCATGCCTGACATATGCAAGTGGAGATGATAAAGTCATGTCTGACATAAGTAGATGGAGATTATAGAGCCAGTCCTGACATAAGTGGAATAATAAAACTTGTACTAACATACTGTAGGTGGAGATGAAAGAGCCAGACCTAACAAAGGTAGAGATGATAGCTCCAGACCTGACATAGGTAGAGGTGATAGAACCAGCCCTGACATAGGTGAATATATTAGTGCTAGACCTGGCATAGGTGGAAATGATAGAACCAGTCCTGACATAAGTGGAATAATAAAGCTTGTCCTGACATACTGTAGGTGGAGATGAAAGTGCCAGACCTGACACAGGTAGAGATGATAGATCCAGATCTGACATAGGTAGAGGTGATAGCATCAGTCCTGACATATGTGAACATATTGGTGCCAGACCTGGCATAGGTGTAAATGATAGAGACAGGCCTGACATAAATGGACATAATAAAGCCAGACTTGACATACAGTATGTGGAGATGATACAGTCAAATCTGACATAAATAGAGATGATAGAGCCATCCCTGGAATATTTAAATATGATATAGCCAGCCCTGGAATATGTAAAGATGATAGAGCCAACCCAGGAATATGTAAATATGATATAGCTAGCCCCGGAATATGTAAAGATGATAGAGACAGACCTGGCAAAGGTGGATTTGATAGAGCAAGATCTGGCATATGTAGAGATGTTAGAGCCAGATCTGCCATATGTGGAGATTATACAGTCAGACAGAATATAAGTGGTGATGATAAAACCAGACCTGGCATATGTACAGATGATAGAGCCAGACCTCACAAAGGTGGAGATGATATAGCCAGACCTGGCAAAGATGTAGATAATAGAGCCAGTTCAGAAATTGGTCACGGTGGAGATGATAGAGCCAGACTTAACATAGGGGGAGATGATAGGGTCAGACCCGATACAGGTGGACACCAGAGAGCCTGGTCTGACATAGGTGGAGATAATAGAACAGAACCAGTCATGTCATCATTGGGAATAATAAGAGTAAAACCTGACATAAGTGGACATGATAGATCCACACATGACATAGGTGGGGATGATAGAGCCAGACCTGACATAGGTGGAGCTGATAGAGCCAGTCCTGACATAGATGGAGATGTTTGAACCGGGTCTGACATATATGGAGATGATAGAGCCAGGTCTGACATAGGTGGAGATTATGGAGTTAGGTTTCGTATAGGTGGAGATGATGGTGTTAGATTTGGCATAGGTGGAGATAGAGCCAATCATGTCATCAATGGGGATAAAAAGAGTCAGTTTTGCCATAAATGGCGATGATAAAGCCTGTCCTGACATCAGTGGGGAAGTTAGAGCCAGTCCTGCTTTGAATCCCTGTATTACCATGTATATAATACCTCCGGAATTGCAGTTCACATGAACATGGCAGTTTTTCATGATCTCACTTGCAGGGGTGATGCGTAAATTTTCCACTCTTCAGCTGTCTGCTTAGTTTATGGTGAAGTGTCCTCCCCAATTTCCAGACCTGAATTGTGTCATTAGATTACTTAAAGTTTAATGTGGCAATTTGTTCCTGCTATCCTGTGTAATTCCCTGACTTATAGTCCAGCTGCCTCACTTAAAGTGACTGCAAATGTTAAGTGTTCTTGTTTGGGGGTTAAGCTGGATTCTTTATCGGTGGTGAAGTGGGGCCAGCGTGAGAATAATACCAATGTTCTACAGAGGCAGCTTCCTGTGATGCCCGGGGCTAGCAGTGTCCTGCAACAGTCTGTTATCTGGAAAGCAATCACAGTCCGTCAGATTAGACATCGCACAGTACTTGATGTGATTCCAGACTGCAGTAGCTTTTGTAGAAATGCTTTTGAAGTTTTCATTTATTTTTAAATCTAAAAAGCTAATCGTGCACAAAAAAAAATGCAACAATGTCTTAAAAATAGAATTTCTAATTTTTGCATTGACCTGCATTTATCCGTCTGACAAATTCTAATGATCTCTTTTTATTTTTAACCAAGATCCTGCCATGATCGTGTGGTGTAATCATGAATCGCTGACGTCAGCCTCATATGTACACCAATATAGGGCCGTTTTCCACCATGCCACATAGTACGATCGGGCACAGAGTGGTCTGTTGGAACATCACTGTCTGGCAATGCCAATGTTCATGTATATCGGCAAATTTTTGCTACTGTGCATGCGCAGAAATCCCTAAAAACTTGCATGGCTCATGTGTTTCACGGTGTGTATGTAGAGAGTTGCAGAATTGATTGATACGCACGCTTTGGAACATATATTGGCCGTTTCTGGGTGGTGACTGGGAAGTGAAGATTTTCTGACTGAGTGGGCGTGTCATTGGAGTGTCGCGGGCGTGTCACAAAAGTGGTTGCAAACTCAGGCACTTAATCGCTCACAATGGAGGCTCTACTCTGAAGTAGAATCTTCACCTAACATGGGGTTGGTGCAAGTTTTCGTGGTGCATCTGATGGTGGCATCTAAAAGACTCACAAAGTGGGATGCCACTGCAGCCGTTCAAAATGGGCATCCCAGCACTTGCACGATCGAACGCAAGCTTGTACACCAGAGGTAGGGCTTATGCAATTCGCAGTGGTGCCTACAGCAGCAGATGCTAATGTGGTCGCAGCAGCATGACCATAGGCGTGCACAGAAGCAGGCACCACTGGGTCATGGTTTACCCTGTCCCCCCACTTCCTCAGGACAGTCACTATCACCTGGATGTCCATCCAGGTGAGTAGTCTATGTCATGGTGGGAGGGGGACATGGGTAGTCCATGACCCATTGAAGGAGAGAGGGCAGAAGTGACACCCCCTGTGCCGGCTTCTGCGCACACCTATGACCATGACAAAGAATCAGGTCCAAAAAGTGGTGGAAAAGAAAAACGTTAAGTCTTTCCGTGATTTGCAAGTTGGATTATTCCACCTCACAAAGTCCAGATTTTACCCGAAATACAGAGTTACTCCTTGTTTGCAATGTACTGCAGCTCGCGCATTCTAAGTGCATCATTCTTACTTTATTTATTTTTTATAAAAATGAGCCAAAATATGTCAATTAGTTTAAATATAGCCCAAATGTCCTTATTGTTAAGAGGTATTTAATAAAAGAATGGATGGAATAATATTTTGGGAAGACAACAGCCAAAGGAAAATTAATAAATGGGAGGTAAAACCTGTCAATTAGGGGGGTGTCCAGCCGAATATTTATGCAACTCAGTAAAGACAATGGACACCCAAAACCAGCTAATTACCTGGACAAATGTATTACTCACTGGCGGGTGACAGAGGCTGTAAAAGTCACGTTATCGTGGGACTAAATGAAACCCACTGATTTATGGCCTGGTTATAAATTGTCCCCATTATACTGTTCAAAAAAACCCAAAACATTAAATCACTAATTTTCATAATGAAATTTGTGCCATACGGGTATCTTCTCCAGCTGAGGCCTGTGCCGATAAGATTCACTGTCTGGGTGACGGCACATTAGGATGCCTAGGAAGTCTGCAGCTCAGCCTTATTAATCAAACTTGTACATTTTAAATAACACACAGACCTGGGGCCTTTCTCAGCTCTGTCAAACTTTCTAATGAGTCTCCGCACAGCATGGGAAGTTATACGTATTGTAACCAGGTTATGATCAAATATTTATCAATATAAGGAAATTATACTCAGTGGGATTCATCTCCACTTGTATTCTAATAAGGTCAACCCAAAAAGGGCAAACGCTTGAATACATTCTAAACACAACTGAAAGGCAAAGGCACTAATCAGCTATAGCACAACTGTATCCAAAGTCAAGGTGGCACAGTGGGGAGAATTGCTGGTTCTGTGCGTGTAGATCCAACCAACATATTATGTGCATGGAGTTAGTACATTCTGCTCATGTTTGTCCAATGGTCCAAAGAAGTATGGGTAGGCTAACTAGCTGCTTACTAATGGGATGTAGGGGTAAATTTACTAAGAATCGGGATTGACCCGATTGACTCGGTATAAATCGCCGGAACTGGGGTGATTTTTTTCCCATTTTTTTTTCTTCAAAATTTACCAACAGGCGAATTGAGGCTAAACGAGTTTGCCGATGGTGATCTAGGTCGAGATTCTTGGGTGATTTGTAAGCAAGCTCAAGTGAGTTATGTCACCCGAGATTGCAGTGATTTCTCTCTGCACAACTCTCCCTAGCAAGCAGCCTGCACATACAGTATCAGTGAGATATGTGTAAGCTGCTTGTGTTGTACCTGTAAAAAACTCGTTAGGTCCGTATTCAATTTGGGGCCGTATTCAATTTGGTGCAAAAAGTCTGTTCCGACGATGACGTCATTTTCGCAGATTCCACTTATCCCCGCATTCAATTTCTCTGACTTTTCGCCGGTGCGAAAAGTTTGCGCATTGTAACCAGCAGAAAAGTATCGGCAATGGATACCCGGCGGATTAAAATGCAGAATATGGGTTTTGGGGTGCTAAATTGCGGCAAACCCCCTAAACCCTTTTTACACCCCCTTGAGGCTAACTGCATCAAAAAATGAAAAAAAAATACACAAAGAACACCCCAAAAAAGCACTTTGAAAAAATAGGCGAAAAAAAAAAGTTGGGGTACAAATTCAAAAACTAGCAAAATAGCCTCTGGGGGGATCTAGAAGTATGGGGGATGTTTTTTTCTTATTGCAGGTGCTTGCTGAAGATGTGTTTTTTTGTGCACTTTGAACTATGCTGACACCCATTTTCATGTACCCTAAATTTGATGGGAATACTTACTCTCCCCCCAAAAAATTGCAAAAATGTATTCTTCATCATTTGCTCAATTACGCAAAATATCCCCTATTGAGACCATTTAAAAACCCCAAATACCTGTAGCAGGGCCATTTGGGGGTACCCATAGTGATCCCCCATGTCAGAGCATCTTTTGGGGGGTATCAGGCTGATTTCCCCAAATCAGTGTGTCCATGGCCCTATTTGGATTACTGTGGAGAACACCATGGGACAAAAGCTGAGTATTAGATTTTTTTTTACAGGTACTTCCATTGGATACTTTACGTTGAGATAGGGACGGGAACATTTGGGAGCAGGTGAGTATGTGTGAGTGTGTATGGATATAATAAATCTTTATTTTCACGGTGTGTGTGTCTTTTTTAATACATTTCTGTACAGATGAACTACACGTACCAGTGGGCCCTTAATGCCCTGCATGCTGGTACTTGCGGTTCTCCAAGTACCAGCATGCGGGGGGGGGGGGGCGCTTGCTGGGACCAGTTCCACTGTAAAGACAAAGTTGTTAATTCTATTTTTATACACTGCATACACACTATCAACCCACCACCCACCACCCAGGGGTTGGCGGGGACAGCTCTGGGCTATCAGTCTAGGCCAGGGGTGCTCTGGAGGGGGGGGGGGGTCAACTCCCCAGGGATCCCTTGCCTGGGCTGACTAGCTGTCAGGACTGATGCTGCGGCTGGGGGGCCTGGTAGAAGGGCTCCCCTGACTGTGGCATCAGCCCCCCGCTAGAAAGGGTCCAGAGCTGGTTTTAAATATATGGGGTACCTCACGCAAATTTTTTCAGCCCTATATTTAAAACCAGGTCTGGCCCTGCTGCCTGGTGCTGGTTCTTTAATTACAGTGGAACCCTACACATTGTTTTCCCCATAATTTTAAGAACCAAGACTGGCTGGCAAGTCCGAGGCTGGTTAGTCTTTTGGGGGGGACCTCACGTCATTTAAAAAAAAAATTAACCTGATTTTATCCATTTCCAGAAATAAACATACACAAATCACAATGATTTGTGTATGTTTCTGACCATCTCACAGCTCAGGGGGGTTGAGAGATTGAAAAGTGATTAGGACAGAGAGTTTGCTCCTATCTCACCCGAGCTTGTCATCCCGATTCTTGGTAAATTTGAGAGATGTATGTTTTAGGTGAAAAGTACTTCCGATTTGGCCTGATGGTCATTTGATTCGAGATTGTTTCTCTCCCGAGTTTTACGAGTGAGATGAGAGAAATCTCTGTCTAACTCACCCGACTTTACCTTTAGTGAATTTGCAAGCAGGAAAAAAATGAATAAATCACCCGAGATGGTCATCTCGACCTATCTCAAATCTTAAATTTGCCCCCTAGAGTCTATTTTTGCCTTTGGTAGGAAAACTAGACTGTAACCTCCACCGGGGCAGGGGCTGAATAAACTGTCAGGGTTCAGCCAAGGATCGAGCATTTCTTACCTCTGCGCAGGCTTCCCCCAACTTCTCGTGCGGTCAGACGTCTGGTGCGGCGGTGGGTGATGCGCTGAGTATTCTGCCTGAGGCGCTCGCGGACAGCCATGGTCGGCCCTATGTCTTGGGGATCGTGGTTTCTGTCATGGGCACTGATCACATGATCACCAGTTCGTGTTGCGTAAAAACTAGGGGTGTGCACCGGCCACTTTTCGTGTTTTGTGTTTTGGTTTTGGATCTGGATCTTTCTTCGTGTTTTGGATCTGGATTGGTTTTGCCAAAACCACCCTTCCGTGTTTTGGGTTCTGGGTTTTGTGTTTTGGATCTGTATTTTTTTTTAAAAAAGCATAAAAACAGCTAAAATCACAGAATTTGTTAGTTTCTCTGCTCCTATGCTATTATTAACCTCAATAACCTTAATTTCCACTCATTTCCAGTCTATTCTGGACACCTCACACCTCACAATAGTGTTTTCATGTCTAAAAGGTTGCACCGAGGTAGCTGGATGACTATGCTAAGCGACACGAGTGGGCGGCACAAACACGTGACCCATCTAGGAGTGACACTGCAGTGGCAGACAGGATGGCAGTTAGAAAAACTAGGCCCCAAACTGTACATAATGCAAAGAAAAAAAAGAAGTGCAAGATGGAATTGTCCTTGGGCCCTCCCACCCACCCTTATGTTGTATAAACAGGACATGCACACTTTAACAAATCAATCATTTCAGCGCCAGGGTCTGCCACACAACTGTGGCTGAAATGATTGGTTCGTTTGGGCCCCCACAAAACAAGCTGGCAATTAATGTGTCCCTGCACAAACTGGCTCTACGGAGGCAAGATGTCATCCTCATCCTCCTCATCCACCGATTCCTCACCCTCTTCAGTGTGTACATCCTCATCCTCACAGAGTATTAATTCGTCCCTGCTGGAACCACAGGTCCCTCTATACGTTGTGGAGGCTGGTCTCCCTGGAAGAGTTGATAATTCATTTTATGAACATCATCTTCTCCACATTTTGTGGAAGCAACCTCCTACGCCTTTCGCTGACAAGGTTCCCGGCTGCACTAAACACTCTTTCGGAGTACACACTGGAGGGGGGGCAACTCAGGTAAAATAGAGCCAGTTTGTACAGGGACCTCCAAATTGCTTCTTTTTCCTGCCAGTACAGGTACGGACTGTCTGACATGCCTACTTGGATGCTGTCACCGATGTAATCCTTTAACAGACAGATGCACGCTTGTCGCTGCTGCTTTGAGGATTCAAGTGCGGCTACAGCCCACACAATTCACAAAGACAGAAAAAAAAAAAGAATATTTTTATTGTTTGTGGAGCACACTTTGAGGGTTACACCACCCTTTAACAGACAGACGCACGCTTGTCGCTGCTGCTTTGAGGATGCAAGTGCGGCTACAGCCCACACAATTCACAAAGACAGAAAAAAGAAGAAGAATATTTTAATTGTTTGTGTAGAACACTTTGAGGTGTCACCACCCTTTAACAGACAGACGCACGCTTGTCGCTGCTGCTTTGAGGATGCAGGTGCGGCTACAGCCCACACATTTCACAAAGACCGAAAAAAAAAGAACAATATTTTAATTGTTTGTGTAGAACACTTTGAGGTGTCATCACCCTTTAACAGACAGACGCACGCTTGTCGCTGCTGCTTTAAGGATGCAGGTGCGGCTACAGCCCACACAATTCACATAGACAGAAAAAAAAAGAACAATATTTTAATTGTTTCTGTAGCACACTTTGAGGGTGTCACCACCCTTTAACAGACAGACGCATGCTTGTCGCTGCTGCTTTGAGGATGCAAGTGTGGCTACATCGCACACAAGTCACAAACACATTAAAAAAATAGTTTTTTATTTTTTGGAACACTTTGAGAGTTACACCACCCTTTAACAGACAGACGCACGCTTGTCGCTGCTGCTTTAAGGATGCAGGTGTGGCTACAGCCCACACATTTCACAAAGACCGAAAAAAAAAGAACAATATTTTAATTGTTTGTGTAGAACACTTTGAGGGTGTCACCACCCTTTAACAGACAGACGCACGCTTGTCGCTGCTGCTTTAAGGATGCAGGTGCGGCTACAGCCCACACATTTCACAAAGACCAAAAAAAAAGAACAATATTTTAATTGTTTGTGTAGCACACTTTGAGGGTGTCACCACCCTTTAACAGACAGACGCACGCTTGTCGCTGCTGCTTTAAGGATGCAGGTGCGGCTACAGCCCACACAATTCACAAAGACAGAAAAAAGAACAATATTTTAATTGTTTGTGTAGCACACTTTGAGGGTGTCACCACCCTTTAACAGACAGACGCACGCTTGTCGCTGCTGCTTTAAGGATGCAGGTGCGGCTACAGCCCACACAATTCACAAAGACAGAAAAAAGAACAATATTTTAATTGTTTGTGTAGCACACTTTGAGGGTGTCACCACCCTTTAACAGACAGACGCACGCTTGTCGCTGCTGCTTTAAGGATGCAGGTGTGGCTACAGCCCACACATTTCACAAAGACCAAAAAAAAAAGAACAATATTTTAATTGTTTGTGTAGCACACTTTGAGGGTGTCACCACCCTTTAACAGACAGACGCACGCTTGTCGCTGCTGCTTTGAGGATGCAAGTGTGGCTACATCGCACACAAGTCACAAACACATTAAAAAAATAGTTTTTTATTTTTTGGAACACTTTGAGAGTTACACCACCCTTTAACAGACAGACGCACGCTTGTCGCTGCTGCTTTAAGGATGCAGGTGAGGCTACAGCCCACACATTTCACAAAGACCGAAAAAAAAAGAACAATATTTTAATTGTTTGTGTAGAACACTTTGAGGGTGTCACCACCCTTTAACAGACAGACGCACGCTTGTCGCTGCTGCTTTGAGGATGCAGGTGGAATCTAGACGGGATTTGGAACCGAGGACACACTACCTCCATCAATTGTCTAAATCCCACTGCACTAATGTCGGATACCGGACGCACGTCTAACACCAACATAGCAGTCAAGGCCTCAGTTATACGTTTTGCTTCAGGATGACTGCTGTCGTACTTCATCCTCATCGCTAGGGACTGTTGGAGGGTCAATTGTTTAGTAAAAGTAGTGATGTTCCTACTTCCTCTCTGGGATGATGAACAACTCCCAGCAGCAGCAACAGCACTAGGAGGAAGAGGTTCTTGATCTTTCCCTATTTTATTTTTATCGGAGAAAGTTTGGTCCTCCATTTATGTTATATTGATATATATACGTGCGGCTAAAGCGCACACAAACACAGAAAATATTATTTTATTTTTGCTGGAGAGTAGTGCACTTTGTGGGTTACACCACCCTTTAAGAAATGAGCCAGCCGGCTCTTTACTTATGGGACACAGGCGCACGCTTGGCGCTGCTCCTTTGTTGATGCACGTGCAGCCACAGTGCACACAATTCACAAATACAGAAAATAATTTTTTTTTTGGTTTGGACTGGAGTGTACTTTCGGGGGTTACAGCACCCTTAACGGTCAAGCCAGCCGGCCCTTTACTTATGACACAGGCGCACGCTTGGCACTACTTTGTTGATGCACGTGCGGCTACTGCGCACACAATTCACAAACACAGAAAATAATTTTTTTTTAGGTTTGGACTGGAGTGTACTTTCGGGGGTTACAGCACCCTTAACGGTCAAGCCAGCCGGCCCTTTACTTATGACACAGGCGCACGCTTGGCACTACTTTGTTGATGCACGTGCGGCTACTGCGCACACAATTCACAAACACAGAAAATAATTTTTTTTTGGTTTGGACTGGAGTGTACTTTCGGGGGTTACAGCACCCTTTAACGGTCAAGCCAGCCGGCCCTTTACTTATGACACAGGCGCACGCTTGGCACTACTTTGTTGATGCACGTGCGGCTACTGCGCACACAATTCACAAACACAGAAAATAATTTTTTTTTAGGTTTGGACTGGAGTGTACTTTCGGGGGTTACAGCACCCTTAACGGTCAAGCCAGCCAGCCCTTTACTTATGACACAGGCGCACGCTTGGCACTACTTTGTTGATGCACGTGCGGCTACTGCGCACACAATTCACAAACACAGAAAATAATTTTTTTTTGGTTTGGACTGGAGTGTACTTTCGGGGGTTACAGCACCCTTTAACGGTCAAGCCAGCCGGCCCTTTACTTATGACACAGGCGCACGCTTGGCACTACTTTGTTGATGCACGTGCGGCTACTGCGCACACAATTCACAAACACAGAAAATAATTTTTTTTTGGTTTGGACTGGAGTGTACTTTCGGGGGTTACAGCACCCTTAACGGTCAAGCCAGCCGGCCCTTTACTTATGACACAGGCGCACGCTTGGCACTACTTTGTTGATGCACGTGCGGCTACTGCGCACACAATTCACAAACACAGAAAATAATTTTTTTTTGGTTTGGACTGGAGTGTACTTTCGGGGGTTACAGCACCCTTTAACGGTCAAGCCAGCCGGCCCTTTACTTATGACACAGGCGCACGCTTGGCACTACTTTGTTGATGCACGTGCGGCTACTGCGCACACAATTCACAAACACAGAAAATAATTTTTTTTTGGTTTGGACTGGAGTGTACTTTCGGGGGTTACAGCACCCTTTAACGGTCAAGCCAGCCGGCCCTTTACTTATGACACAGGCGCACGCTTGGCACTACTTTGTTGATGCACGTGCGGCTACTGCGCACACAATTCACAAACACAGAAAATATATTATTTTTTTAGCACTTGGGGGGAGCACCCCTGATGGACAGAGCACCCCCTGGACAACACTACAGCACTCCTTTAGGACTGGGACACTGCACAGGACTTTGGAGTGGACACAGCCCCTATGGAGAACTGACTGCACAACACAGTCCAGCCAGCCCCTATGGACTTTGAAGTAGTGGACACAGCCCCTATTAACAACAGCAGCACAGCACAACACAGCCAGCCCCTATGGACTTTGAAGTAGTGGACAACAGCAGCACTACACTACACTACACTACACTACACAGCCCTAACTCCCACCCTCCCTCTTCACTGTCCACAGCCGAGTGAGAAAATGGCGCCGACGCGGGTACCTTATATAGGATCCAAAACCCGCGAGACTCGGAAGGTGGGATGATGACGTTTTGCCTCGATTTCAGATCTGAGTCAGGCGGGAAAAGTCGAGCCTGATTCGGATCGGACTCGGATCGGGGGGGCTCGGGGGGGTTCGGATTTCAGAAATCCGAACCCGCTCACCCCTAGTAAAAACATGATCGGGGGTCTAATCAGATCAGGTTTTACAAAATGGTTTAAATAATTAGCATGGACCCTGGTAACAAAGCCTTTAAGTTATATTTTTATATACTTGAACTTAATGCACCAAATTCTCCTCTTTACCAAACTCCTTGCAATTTATTGCAGTATTATTATTATTATTATTACATGTTATTTATAGGGCGCTACAAGAGGTCTGCAGCGCCGTACATACAGTACAGGGTGCACAGAACATTACATTACAATAGAGTAACCATTACAATACAGTAACAGAACACAAGTAACAAATTGCAACACAATTCTCCATACACAGTACAGCTGGGAAGGTGAAGGCTGTTCTGGAAGTGCTAGAGAAGAGGGCTGTGAGACAGTGGGGAGGAGGACCCTGCTCCTAGGAGCTTACAATCTAGGGGAGAGGGGAGACGGACAGATGACATGAGACATGAGTGTGTAGATGGGGACCTCACTGGGCAGACACAGCGGAATCACTGGGCAGACGTAGTGGAATCACTGGGCAGACATGGGCAGTACTCTTAAAGTGGTGAAAATGCATTGTAGCCTATACCATGCCAACTGCCCAGTGATTCCACTATGTCTGCCCAGTGATTCCGCAGAGTCTGCCAGTGATTCTGCTGTTTTTGCCCAGTGATTCCGCTGAGTCTGCCCAGTGATTCCACTATGTCTACCCAGTCAGGGCCGTAGCTAGGGTAGTGCGGCCAGTTCCATCGCACAGGGCACCACAGGTCAGGGGGCGCTGTTTGGGACTGTCAAATTTCTGTTTATTATCATTCTTGCTTGTAGCTTCCTCTTATTTTATCCCCAGCATCTCCTGGCCTCTCCTATCTTTTCCCTGGCCCTTCCCCATGACGCCATGGCCCTCTCTCAGGTGCACTATATTATGTCCCTATTTATCCCCAGCATCTCCTGGCCTCCCCTATCTCTTCCCTGGCCCTTCCCCATGAGGCCATGGCCCTCTCTCAGGTGCACTATATTATGTCCCTATTTATCCCCAGCATCTCCTGGCCTCTACTATCTCTTCCCTGGCCCTTCCCCATGAGGCCATGGCCCTCTCTCAGGTGCACTATATTATGTCCCTATTTATCCCCAGCATCTCCATGGCCTCCCCTATCTCTTCCCTGGCCCTTACCCATGAAGCTATGACCCTTTTTTGGTTGCATTATGTCCCTCTGAAAATGGGGAGGGCGCCAATGTTCTTTCTGGCACAGGGCACCAAAAAGTCTAGTTAAGGCTCTGTGCCCAGTGATTCCGCTGAGTCTGCCAGTGATTCTGCTGCACCTGCCCAGTGATTCCGCTGCATCTGCCCAGTGAATACGCAGCTATAGCGAGCGGCCAGGAAGATGGTCAAGACCATCGCGACCATCGGGCTTGTGACGAGACCCTTGTGGTAGGGTCTCATTGCTGCAAGCCCTAGAGTGCCGAAATCACTCCCACTGACATCACTTCATCAGTGGGGCCGGCCCCAGACGGTAGGCGTTCCCATGGGAACGCCTCCGTCTGGCCAGCCACGCCCCCGGGCCGCCCACCAAAGGGGGCGTGCTGTCACTCAACATCGACAGCACGCCCCCTTTAGTACGAGACCTGGAGCGACGGCTTGCCCGTCACTATCCAGGTCTCGCGCATGCGCATGACGGAGCCTGCTCCATCGTGCGCATGTGCACTGGGCCAACATCGACCCGCTTGCGAGCGCTCGCGAATGGGTCTGAATCAGGCTCACTGTAGGCTGAAATACAACCAAGTGACGTGTACAGTGACACCTCCATGCTAATTATGCAAGCCCATAAAACTCAGTTTTGAAGGCCAGACACGCCTGCGTTCGCATCACCACTCCCCCGTTCACAAGCACCTTCCCGTTACCACCCAGAAACGGCGCTATCTGTCACTCATAGTAGCGTCCAGTTTGTGTACTACGAGTTCACGAATCCCGAGCACAGTGAGTGACTCGCGCATGTGTACTTTGTTGCATACACATGCGCAAACGTGCGATAATCGCCCATAACGTGCGTCCGCAGCTTAGCGAACGGGTCTGAATCGGGCCCAGAGTACATAGGAAGAGACTGGGCAAATGTAAAAACAGCATGAAGGCTGGCAGGTGAAATGACTAAAACCATTCTACACTCTCCAGTGTTTATGTTTCCGAATGAGCAATTACACGCCTACAGTATACACTTCCATCAATATATAATTGTAATAACACACATTACGATCCTGTCATTAATCAGACTATAAATTAGAAAATGAGCCTATGCCTCATACTGCAGTTGTAGCCTGGCAGAGTATACAGACTCATGCCTATGTATTATCATCTTACAGATTCTCCACCATAACATCAGAGCAGCGATTGGTCTGTCCATGTTCCTCTGTAACCCTGTCACTCACATCGATGTAAGGAGAAACACATCAGACTGTGAAGCCTCACGCCAGCATGTGCCATTTACATAGTTCAATCACTGGGCTTGATTCAGCAAGGATCGTAATTGCAAAGCTGCACGCAAGCAGTTTTGCAGTTACAAAAAAAATGTGTCAGGCTGCACTTAAAACTGGTCTAGGTCCAGCTGCGAGGGAGTTTTGCAATTACATCCTTGACCATATGCAAATGCCCCTGTATGACACCCCCTGTATGACACCCCCTGCTGCATTTGCGATCTCAGCACTGCAACGGAGGTCGCAGGCTGAGATCACCATCGTGACCATTGGTGGCCGATGGTCACGATGATGGACGGCGCTGGGCCCCTGGTCAGGCTGGCCGGCTTGCGAGCCCAGGACACTGCCTTGATCAACGCAAATCCTGAGCTGGCCAATTCCGGAAAACAGGGCAGACACGACCCCGTTTCCAGGAATGCCGGCCGCCCCCGCACTGCCCCATAAAAGCCTCTGCCTGTCAATCAGGCAGAGACATTCGAGGGTCTGCATGCAACTACGCAAGACCCTTTCTGCACACTCGCAGAATGGGTCCAGCACACACGCAGATTCCCAATAATCGTGAATCCGCGATCGGCATTGCACGCTGATTCAGGCCCATTAACTCCCGATGGCAGTCTGTTGGACAGTACGGTCTTTATAATGCTGCAGATTTCTCCCAGTTAGAGCTGACTATCACAGTGGGCTACTGCAGAGCAGGCTATTACATGTCCCCAGGAGAGAGGTGGAATATTGGGGTCAGCCAGACCCACCACCACTCAAGAAGCTGCCCACAAAATGCAGCAGATTATCGTCCAAGAGCATATTTATATAGACTTGAAACAGATGTTCCAGGTTCCGAGGGCTGTTTCTTTGATAAGCATCCTTTAAAGTCGGTAATTATTTAATTGTACTACCTTATTTAATTAACCTCTACCCCATATGTATTGCCGTGACTCGGGGCGAGATTTTTCAAGGTCTTCAGAGGAGCTGTAGAAGTTCGAAACAGTAAAGGAGTCTGGCGGTAGCATATGGAACCAATGGAGCAGGGTATACAGAGGCCTCAGGTACAATATGGTTCCTCTTACCTCTAATAGTCTATTAATCATACTTTACAGGAGGTGTTCTAGTGCACGTTAGTATAAACTCCCCATCACCAGATGCCTGTCTTCCCACTCCCAGTGTAGTGCAAAACCAGTAACCGTAACAAAATGAAATAATGACACTGAGACTTGCTTAAGGGGAAAGGAAGGTCAGCTTTATTTATGTTCCTAGTTAAACTATTAATAACTAATTCAAATAGCAGGTAAATAAAATACTAAATAACTAAAATACTGAAATAATCTTAGAAGAAAGAAAAGACAGACAAAGAATGGTGGCAGCGAAAGAACGGCCCCACAATGCAAGATCCACCAACTGTCACTCCATACTCCACCCGTACCAAAATGGGAGGCGACCAACCAGCCGATTACCGCGCCCAAGGTATCCACCTCCCGCCCCAATGACACAACATGAGCTCACCTGGAGCGATGGTACCGCTGACCCCAGTAGGGAAGAATCAGCCTAAACCATGTATTGGGGGGGGAGCACCTGAAGCTCCATAGACAGATGGCGACTGCAACCGTTCTTTCCTACCAAACGCCAAAGCTACAAACCGAAAGGAATATCTCCTAAAATGGCTGCTACAGCAAAATCCCTGAAATGTCCTGGAATCCCCACCCCCTTTACATCCCTCCTATAGGCTGAGCCCACTCACCCCAGCCTATAATACTTATCTACAAACTAAAACATTAACCCTCCATAGCTCGTAGCCAGAAATTAGCTGGCCCGGGTGTATAATTTAACTCCTTGCGTACAGAATGCACTCCGTCCTAATTATCAGTTGCTTCGATGCTCTACAAAGAGAAAGGAGAACTCCGAGCCCCGGCTTTGTGCTTTGTGAGACCAAAGGGAAAGGAGTCCGGGGTGGGGCGTCAGACAGTAAGTAATGTCGTGCACACAGGCCACAGCTGTATATGATGAATCGTTGCCATAAAGCCGAAATGATTGGCTGGAGACGAGGAAGGATCTCTGCAGAGCTACAAAAAGAAATGAGGATGTACCAAGGTCTGAATGGGTCATTATAAATAATTTATGATACTTTGGTGCTGTACAGTGTAAGCAAATAGTCTTTTTTATTATATTTTTGTCCTTTTATATCGGAACGCGGTCAAGAAACTTCATCCTTCCCCATTAGGAGAACTAAGACAACAACAGGCCGAGATGTTACGAGTAAGGACGAGGAAAGGAAGGGATTAGTTTAAAACAAAAAAGTGAACGCCTCATTCATTACAAGGTGGGTTCTGCGATCGGTGGTTGCATACATGGCGTTCATACTGAGCACTGTACAGCGGCGGAGATAAGGCTTATTACAGCTGTAGGTTACTGCAAAGAGATAATATACCAGGAAGTCACCTAACACAAGATGGAGCACTTCTTATTTATATGGACTATTTATCACCCTGCCTCCGTTACTGACATAATGCAGCAGCTGAGTACATATATGTATAATGCATCACTGTTCTGGAAATTACAAATTACGGAGCCCATGAAGGACACTGATGTGTATAGAATTTTTTTTTTTTTTAGTTGTTGCTGTAACCAGAGCGATAGAATAAATAGTGATGGAGGACATAAACCATTTTTTGGGGGTAGGATTTATCAAAGCTTGGAGAGAGATAAAGTAGATGGAAAGAAAATACCAACCAATCAGCTCCTAAATGTCATGTTACAGGCATTTTTCATTTCATCATCTGTTGAGAACTTCTTTGTGCACAGTTGTCTTTTTAGGGTTAGGAATGCCTAGAAATCACAGGGTGCTAAGGGCCTGATTCAGACTCGCTCGCGAGTGCACAGCACTTGCAAGCGGGTCGATGGTCCCCCACTGCGCATGCCGGAGCCGGCTCTGGCGTGCGCATGCGCGAGACCCGGCCAGCGACAGGCGCTCCATCGCATGGGTCTCGCACCAAAACAGGGAGGCTGTCGTTTATGATTGACAGCTCGTCCCGTTTTGGAGGCGGGCAGAGGGGGTGGCTACACAAACGGAGGCGTTCCCGAAGGAACGCCTGCCGTTTGGGAGCGGCCCCACTGACATCACGAGTGATGTCAGTGGTGAGCTTCTGGCTCTGAATCAGGCTCTGAATCAGGCCCTAAGTCCGGGCTATATGGAGGGTGTTCCAGTGCTATCCTATTAATTTCAGTCAGTGCTGCCATGGCAACAGCAGCAACATGTGGTTGGCTATTGTCTTGGAGCAAAAACTTCAGTGAATGTGGTCTTTTCTCTCTCATGGCTCCACGCAAATAGGTTTTCAGGACGTTTGCATAGTAGTCACTATTAGTTGTCTGTCCATGGGGAACCCAGTGCTATAGGATCATACCGTGGACATGAAAGAACAGCAGAAACATGACTTTACACAAATCGCACAGAATCTTGGCAAATTTGTGTGTTTCCATACACTGGACTGTTGTTTGGATTCTGGATCATAATGATGAATCCACGATTCGTCACACGTCACAATCGATGTCAGGAAATCGGGTATCCTCTCCGACATTCGAACTGTGAGCCTGATTCAGCGAGGATCGCAGATGCTAATGCGTACGCAAATGGCAGATGTTTGCTCTCTGCGCATGTGTACGCATTGCAGTGCATGTGCGCAAGCGGCTCACTGCGAATGGGAAAGCGATTGCAGAGATCACGCAGATTCATTGTAAAGTGATTGGCAGGAAGTGCCGTTTGTGGCTGGTTACAGGGAGTGGTTGGCCGAACGCAGGTGTTCCAGTGCATGTGAACGCCGTTAAAGGGGCGTGCATAAATTAGCCACTGCGTTGCCCTATGTAGCCCGAGTGTTCACTGCGTACAGGAAAGGTAGCAATTTATAAGTGAGTTCTGACCTGCCTTGATTGTGCGAGTGCCTCCAATGGTACTCGATGTTACCAATGCTTTGGCTGGATTGCAAGGTATTCCGGATGTGCGAGAGGGGAAGTGGGCTTCTGCATGTTGTCTGTACGAGTACTTTGCAATTGAAAACATTAGCATACTCTCGCAGTAGACTTGCGTATGCGACTGCAACCGCGATCACATTAGCAATCCTTACTGAACCAGGCCCTGTGCTCTTGCACGATTTAACTCATCGTCGCATCCGCTCTTCTGTGGGATTTCTGGGCACACACGTGATGCATGGCCAGTGGAGAAGTTGCCCATAGCAACCAGTCAGCTCCTACCTATTATTTTATAGACTGTACTTGATAAATGTTACTTCAAAGCTGATTGGTTGCCATGGGAAACTTCTCCACTGGTCCACTGGTCACTGCTTGATAAATGAACCCCATAGTCACAATATGCTGAACCTGTTGGAATGAGATGCCAAGTGAAGACGAAAGTTTGCATAAAGTAGTTAACCTTTAATTTTGCAACATCTGTGCAGCTTTGGCACAGTGCGGTGAGGTACATGGCTGTGGAGGCACTGGCAGTGACGTGTGGTGAGGTACATGGCTGGGGAGGCACTGGCAGGGCCATAGGGAGGGTGTTGCGGCCGGTGCCTCAGCACAGGGCTGAATCCTCTAGTGGACTGCCCGGCTCCGGAGAGGTCTACATGAAGAGACCTGCACCAACAACGCCGACGAAGATCCCCGCCCTCCACCCACTTCCCAGAGGAAAAAGTAAGCCCTCAAGGTGAGAAAGGGGTTGGGGGGAGCGAGAGGGACGGCAGTGCAGCACAGGGCGCACTGCCTTCCTGATACGGGGCAGGGCACTGGCAGTGACGTGCGGTGAGGTAAATGGCTGGGGAGACACTGGCAGTGATGTGTGGTGAGGTAAATAGCAGGGGAGGCACTGGTAGTGATTTGCGGTGAGGTACATGGCTGGGGAGGCACAGGCAGTGATGTGCGGTGAGGTAAATAGCAGGGTAGGCACTGGTAGTGATGTGCGGTGAGGTACATGGCTGGGGAGGCACTGGCAGTGACGTGCGGTGAGGTAAATAACAGGGGAGGCACTGGTAGTGATGTGCGGTGAGGTACATGGCTGGGGAGGCACTGGCAGTGACGTGCAGTGAGGTAAATGGCTGGGGAGGCATATAGTGAGATGCATGACTGGGAAGGCACTGGCATATGGTGAGGTACATGGCTGGGGAGGCACTGGCAGTCAGGGCCGGATTAAGGGCTGTGGGGGCCCCTGGGCAACAAACATGTGGGGGCCCCTATTAAATGGGACAAACTGGGGTTATGCGCAGTGGAACCCCAGTAGTGTCAGTCCCCACAGTGGTAGTGCCCCGTATGCAGAGCCCCCAGGAGTGGTGCCCTTTATGCAGTGCCCCCTATGCAATACTCCCATTAGTAGTATCCCCAGTAGTCATGCCCCCTGTAGTTATGCCCCCTGTAGTAATGCCCCCTGAGGTTGTGTCCTCAATAGTAATGCCCCCTGTATAACTACCCCCAGTAGTAATACCACTGTGGTTGTGTCCCCAATAGTAATGCCCCCTGTATAACTACCCCCAGTAGTAATACCCCTGTAGTTGTGCCCCCAATAGTAATGCCCCCCAGTAGTCATGCCCTCTGTGTGTGCCCAATAGTAATGCCCCCTGTATAAATGCCCTCAGTAATAATACCCATGTAGTTGTGCCCCCAGTAGTCATGCCCCCTGTGGTAGTGGCCCCTGCAGTAGTACCCCAGTAGTAATGCTCCACCTTCATGTAGTAAAGCCCCCAAGTGTAGAGCCCCCAATATTAATGCCCCATGAGTAATGCCCCCAGAAGTGGTGCCCCCAATAGTAATGCCCCCCCAGAGTAGTGCCCCCAGTAGTTAAGCCCCCCACTCCGAGTAATGCCCCCAGTAGTAATCCCCCGAGTAATGATCCCAGTAGAAAAGCCAATTGCATTTAAAAGAAAATAAAAGCTATTACTTACCTTAAGCCCTGCTCCCACTGCCGTCCACGTCCATTCCGCCCGGCTGCTCCTCTGTACTATGGCAGAGATGTCATGACGTATCTCCCATAGTGCACTGCATGAGCCGGAAGCCGGAGCTCACAAATGAGCTCCAGTCTCCGGCTCCTGCTGACACTGCGGGGAGGGAGCCGGGCGCCTGCTGGTTACAATCAGCGGGCATCTGGCAAATAAAGCCTCCCCGTGGCGCCGGGGTTAGGTTGGCCGGAGGAGGCGGAAGTGGTTCCGTCTCCTCCAGTTCACATTAACCCCGATGGGTGTGGGGGCCCTTTAGGTGTGGGGGCCCAGGGACGATCGCCCCTGTCGCCCCCCCTTAATCTGGCCCTGCTGGCAGTGTCGTGGTGAGGTACATGGCTGGGGAGGCGCTCGCATATGGTGAGGTACATGGCTGGGGAGGCACTGGCAGTGACATGTGGTGAGGTACATGGCTTGGGAGGCACTGGCAGTGACGTGGTGAGGTACATGGCTGGGGAGGCACTGGCAGTGACATATGGTGAGGGACATGGCTGGGGAGGCACTGGCAGTGACATATGGTGAGGGACATGGCTGGGGAGGCACTGGCAGTGACATGTGGTGAGGTACATGGCTGGGGAGGCACTGGCTGTGACATATGGTGAGGTACATGGCTGGGGAGGCACTGACAGTGACATATGGTGAGGTACTGGGGCTGGGGAGGTACTGGCAGAGATGTGCGGTGAGGTACATGGCTGGGGAGGCACTGGCAGTGATGTGTGGTGAGGTACATGGCTGGAGAGGCACTGACAGTGACGTATGGTGAGGTACATGGCTGGAGAGGCACTGGCAGTGACATGTGGTGAGGTACATGGCTGGGGAGGCACTGGCAGTGACGTGCAGTGAGGTACATGGCTGGGGAGGCACTGGCAGTGATGTGTAGTGAGGTACATGGCTGGGGAGGCACTGGCAGTGACATATGGTGAGGTACATGGCTGGAGAGGCACTGGCAGTGATGTGTGGTGAGGTACATGGCTGGGGAGGCACTGGGTAGTATCAGAGCCAGATTTACACATTAAATATACATCTAATTAGATAAAAGACATTTATTTCTCTCATGGTGACCTAAATGAATTACTGACCAATACTGTGACCCCATCCTGCATTGGATTAGACGCTTGGCTGTGCTAGGGCACCATAATAGCCAGTGGACAGCTTCCAGCAATCTAATTTAGGGGAAGTTGCAGCTATTCACAAATCACTGGGGAGGGAGCTCACAGCACTCTGATTGGTCAGCGACCAGCACATCAGTTATGGGGCTGACTAATAACTGTCCCTGCCAGGAACGTGCAGTAACATAGGGGCAAAGTGTCTGTAGCTGACGGCAGCCGTGTTAGCCTGCTCTACTATTGTATGCTAATGCCAGAATCCACTCAAGTAATGTGGGTTTAGTTTATCTGCAGCCCATTGATCTTATACCGGGATCTGGAACCATCATCATTAGTGTCTGCTCTTTCACTTTCCCCACACTAGAGAGCCATCATAAACAGGCTTCCCTTCCCCATACGCACGACTCGGAATCACACAGAGCTTTTTATACACGCCCACGACACTCCCATCACACTCCCACAAGCCAGGAAGGTAACATGTGATCACTTTACAACCGACGTTCAGGTGAGTATTTCTCCCCTATACCAGACCCTAATTCCTACCCCTAACCCTCCCTCTAGTGCCTAACCCTAACCCCCTGCCCAAAGCCTAGCCCTAACCTCCCCCCACAGCCTAACCCTAACCCCAACCCACAGCCTAACCATAAGATCCCCCTGCAGCCTAACCCTACCCTCCCCCCGCAGCTTAGCCTTCCCTCTAGTCAGTGGCGTAACTAGGGCAGGGCGGGCGGGGTTCGTGCCCTGGGCGCCGTTGGACCAGCGGCGCGGGGGGGGGCGCCGCCGGCCACGGTACCGGCCCGCCCGCCCTAGTTAGCCAGTGTAGCGCCGACCGCAATGAGTGCGGTCAGCACTACACATTTACACAGGACCGGCGCTAGGCTTCCAGCGCCGGTCCTGTGCTGCACGCCTGAGCCCGTTCCCTCCCCCTGAGCGCTTGCCCAATAGCGCTAGGAGGCGGGCTCAGGCTGTGCATAACACACGCATCGCCGCCAGCGCTGGCGGCGATGCGTGTGTTAAACAGCAGCCAATGAGAGTCAGATAGACTCTCATTGACTGCTGCAGCACCCACTGCAAGAGCAGGACGGAGGTCCGGCTCCTGCAGTGGGTAATGGGACTGACGTCATGACGTCATGACGTCTGTCCCATAATGCTGAGCGTGCCCGCCCGGGCGGGAGCGGCGTCGCGATCAGGACCAGGAGCAGGAGCAGAGATTCAGGTAAATATATTTTTATAGATATATATATATTTCTTTGTAACCTATCTGAACAACGGGGAGGGGGTGGCTACTACCGGGGGGACCTCTACTGGGGGAGGGGTGACTACTACTGGGGTGACCTCTATTGGGGGAGGGGTGGCTACTACTGGGGGGACCTCTACTGGGGGAGGGGTGGCTACTACTGGGGGGACCTCTACTGGGGGAGGGGTGGCTACTACTGGGGGCACCATTGGGAGCACCTACTCTACTGGGGACTACTACTTGGGGGGGAACTACCACTGGAGGCATTATGAAAGGGGCCTACTAGAGGCACTGCACTCGGGGGACCACTACTGGGGGCAATAATAGGAAGGGCCACTACAGGGGGCACTGGATAGGGGGGATCACTACAGGGTGCCTGCATAAGGGGACCACTACTGGGAAAACTGCATGGGGGGGACTACTGCTGCGGGCACTATATAAAGGGCACTGCATAGGGGGGGACTACTACTGGGGGCACCATATAAAGGGCACTGCATAAGGGGATACTGCTACTGGGCGCACTGCATTGTGGGGACTGCTACTGGGGGCACTGCATAAGGGGAACACTACGTGGGGCACTACATTTGGGGGGGCCACTACTGGGGGTACTGTATAAGGGGCACTACTATGGGCCTGCATAAGAGGGACCACAACTGCATACTGGGGGTACTGTATAAGGGGTACTACTGGGGTTAAGGTGCATATGGATAGGAATGTTCAGCGTGAAAAGAAAGGGGTGTGTCATGTTGACACGCCCCATTTTTAAGTGGCCACGCCCATTTTTTCCTGCGCGCGCACCTTCGGCACTCGCACCTGTCGGTGTGTTAGGGGTGGGGGGCTCCGTTTTCAAATTTGCCCTGGGCTCCAAATACCCTAGTTACGCCACTGCCTCTAGTGCAGTGATTTTCAACTCAAGGCACACTACGCGAGATTTTAAAATTGCCAAGGCACACCATCCGAGGATACTGCGTGCTTGACCTATAAAAAAGCATACATATTGGCCCCCTACAGGAATTCAACACACTACAGTGGCCTCCACAGAATAAACAAAAACCATCACATTGCTCCCCACAGAAAAAAAACCCAACAACACATTGGTCCCAATGGGACGGTAGGGAGAGAGCGGGTTGGCTGGCTGGCTGGCACAGCTGGCAGGAGGGCAGCCAACGCAGCATGCATGACCTGTGATGTCACACCGCCGCATCTAGGCAGGTGACGGCCGGGCGCGTCTGATCCTCCTTGAGGCAGCCCGGGCAGCAGTACTGTATAATGTGCCCAGCGGCTCTGACTGCCGCTGCAGCACACATCACAACCGTACACAGCACAACCCTAAGCCCCACCCACAGCCTAACACTACCCTCCACCCGCAGCTTAACCCTCCCTCTAGTGCCTAACCCTACCCCCCACCCACAGCCTAACTCTACCCTCCCCCTGCAACCTAACCCTCCCTCTAGTGCCTAACCCTAACCCCCACCCACAGCCTAACAATACCCTCCACCCGCAGCTTAACCCTCCCTCTAGTGCCTAACCCTAACCACCACCCACAGCCTAACTCTACCCTCCCCCTGCAGCCTAACCCTCCCTGATTGGTTGTTGCTATGGGCAACATCACTTCTAAAACTGTCACTTTAGTAAATATGCCCCTGGTGCTGACATTATCAATGTCAGCATTGTTAAGTTTAACCTTTTGACTACAACCCGAATCCCCAATGCTGTCACTGTCCCAGCTCTGCTTACAGATTATTACACAGTTAATAAAATGCAGAATACGGAATGTACTAATACAGTGCGGAATGCAGGAATGGTGACACAAAATGTAATTCCTGAGCTCTACACCCCTCTCTGACATTACCTGTTACACCCCTTTCTGACATTACCTGTTGCACTCTTCTCTGACATTACCTGTTACACCCCTCTCTGACAATACCTGTTACACCCCTCTCTGACATTACCTGTTACACTCCTCTCTGACAATACCTGTTACACACCTCTTTGACAATACCTGTTACACCCCTCTCTAACAATACCTGTTACAACCCTCTCTGACATTACATGTTACACCTCTCTCTGACCTTACCTGATACACTCCTCTCTGACATTACCTGTTACACCCCTCTCTGACATTACCTGTTACACCCCTCTCTGACAATACCTGTTACACCCCTATCTGACATTACCTGTACACCCCTCTCTGACATTACCTGTTACACCCCTCTCTGACATTACTGTACACCACTATCTGACATTACCTGTTACACCCCTCTCTGACATTACCTGCTACACCCCTCTCTGACATTACCTGTTACACTCCTCTCTGACATTACCTGTTACATCCCTCTCTGACATTACCTGTTACATCCCTCTCTGACAATACCTGTTACACCCCTATCTGACATTACCTGTACACCCCTCTCTGACATTACCTGTTAAACTCCTCTCTGACATTACCTGTTACACCCCTCTCTGACAATACCTGTTACACCCCTATCTGACATTACCTGTACACCCCTCTATGACATTACCTGCTACACCCCTTTCTGACATTACCTGCTACACCCCTCTCTGACATTACCTGTTCCACTCCTCTCTGACATTACCTGCTATAACCCTCTCTGACATTACCTGTTACACCCCTATCTGACAATACCTGTTACACCCCTATCTGACATTACCTGTACACCCCTCTCTGACATTACCTGTTAAACTCCTCTCTGACATTACCTGTTACACCCCTCTCTGACAATACCTGTTCCACTCCTCTCTGACATTACCTGCTATAACCCTCTCTGACATTACCTGTTACACCCCTATCTGACAATACCTGTTACACCCCTATCTGACATTACCTGTACACCCCTCTCTGACATTACCTGTTAAACTCCTCTCTGACATTACCTGTTACACCCCTCTCTGACAATACCTGTTACACCCCTATCTGACATTACCTGTACACCCCTCTCTGACATTACCTGCTACACTCCTCTCTGACATTACCTGTTACACCCCTCTCTGACAATACCTGTTACACCCCTATCTGACATTACCTGTACACCCCTCTCTGACATTACCTGCTACACCCCTTTCTGACATTACCTGCTACACCCCTCTCTGACATTACCTGTTCCACTCCTCTCTGACATTACCTGCTATAACCCTCTCTGACATTACCTGTTACACCCCTATCTGACAATACCTGTTACACCCCTATCTGACATTACCTGTACACCCCTCTCTGACATTACCTGTTAAACTCCTCTCTGACATTACCTGTTACACCCCTCTCTGACAATACCTGTTACACCCCTATCTGACATTACCTGCTACACCCCTCTCTGACATTACCTGCTACACCCCTTTCTGACATTACCTGCTACACCCCTCTCTGACATTACCTGTTCCACTCCTCTCTGACATTACCTGCTACAACCCTCTCTGACATTACCTGTTACACCCCTATCTGACATTACCTGTTACACCCCTCTCTGACATTACCTGTTACACCTCTCTCTGACATTACCTGTTACACCCCTCTCTGACATTACCTGTTACACCCTCTCTGACATTACCTGTTACACCCTGTCTGACATTACCTGTTACACTCCTCTCTGACATTACCTGTTACACCCCTCTCTGACATTACCTGTTACACCCCTCTCTGACATTACCTGTTACACCCTCTCTGACATTACCTGTTACACCCTGTCTGACATTACCTGTTACACCTCTCTCTGACATTACCTGTTACACCATGAACCAGTGGGCTGTCCTCCAGTTTGCATTATGGTACCTGACTTCTACTCATATGTTACTTTGGCTGCTGCCAGCATTCTAGGTGGTGGCTACACAGCAGGTGTCACACAATATGGTGCCACCAGATCGTGGCAAAAGTGACATCACCAGTCAGTCCCATCTGCTGGGAGGAAAATATATATAGGAAGAGTGTGCCCAGATGGGGAGAGAATGAAGAGCTCCTGCTGGTAAGAGAAGAGAAGTGGAGGGAAATGTTTTGCCTAAGACTAGATCCAGATTGGGGAGAGCCCAGTGACTCACTGAAAGAGTCAGACAGCTTTTATCCAAGAGTTTTGCCTACCTATACTATACACTTTGTATACACCTAACTTCTTCATCTTCAGCCACTACACTCCGAGATATATGCAGCTAATATTACCATTACTAATTATGTAACCCGGGTTACCGACTTATGTGCACCCGCAGTATACAACATTGAATAAATGCTGTATTGGGGATGTAGTTCGGAACCCAGCACACAGATTGCCGGAGCTCAGCATCCTGATGCTGGAGACCCCACTGGGAGAGAGTTCCAGCACCAGCATCCCGACTCCTGCGATCCAGGCAGGTATGAGAGTTAGGGTTATTCTGCGGGGGGAAGGTTAGCGTTAGGCTGCAGGGAGAGGGTTAGGGATAGGCTGCAGGGAGGGAGGGAGAGGGTTAGCGTTAGGCTGCAGGGAGAGGGTTAGGGATAGGGTGCAGGGAGGGAGAGGGTTAGCGCTAGGCTGCAGGGAGAGGGTTAGGGATAGGCTGCAGGGAGGGAGGGAGATGGTTAGCGCTAGGCTGCAGGGAGAGGGTTAGGAATAGGCTCGAGGGAGGGAGGGATAGGCTGCAGGGGGGATGGTTAGGGTTAGGATGCAGGGAGGGAGGGTTAGGGTGAGGCTGTAGGGGGGAGGGTTAGGGTTATTCTGCGGTGGAGGGTTAGGGTTAGGCTGCAGGGAGGGATGATTAGCATTAGACTGCAGGGTTGAGGGTTAGGCTGCCGGGGGGAGGGTTAGGGTTAGGCTGCAGGGAGGGAGGATAAGGGATAGGCTGCAGGGAGGGAGGGTTAGGCTGCAGGGGGGAGGGTTAGGGTTAGGCTGTAGGGGGGAGGGTTAGGGTTATTCTGCAGTGGAGGGTTAGAGTTAGGCTGCAGGGGGGAGGGTTAGTGTAAGGCTGCAGGGGGGAGGGTTAGGGTGAGGCTGTAGCGGGGAGGGTTAGGGTTAGGCTGCAGGGGGAGGGTTAGGGTGAGGCTGCAGGGGGGAGGGTTAGGGTTAGGCTGCAAGGGGGTGGGTTAGGGTAAGGCTGCAGGGGGGAGGGTTAGGGTGAGGCTGTATTGGGGAGGGTTAGCGTTAGGCTGCAGGGGGAGGGTTAGGGTTAAGCTGCAGGGGGGAGGGTTAGGGTGAGGCTGCAGGGGGGAGGGTTAGGGTGAGGCTGCAGGGGGGAGGGTTAGGCTGCAAGGGGGAGGGTTAGGGTGAGGCTGTAGGGGGGAGGTTTTGGGTTATTCTGCAGTGGAGGGTTAGGCTGCAGGGGGGAGGGTTAGGGTGAGGCTGCAGGGGGAGGGCTAGGCTGCAGGGGGGAGGGTTAGGGTGAGGCTGCAGAGAGGAGGGTTAGGGTAAGGCTGCAGGGGTGAGGGTTAGGGTTAGGCTGCAGGGGGGAGGGTTAGGGTGAGGCTGCAGGGGTGAGGGTTAAGGTGAGGCTGCAGGGGGGAGGGTTAGGGTGAGGCTGCAGGGGGGAGGGTTAGGCTGCAGGGGGGAGGGTTAGGGTGAGGCTGCAGGGGGGAGGGTTAGGGTAAGGCTGCAGGGGTGAGGGTTAGGGTTAGGCTGCAGGGGGGAGGGTTAGGCTGCAGGGGTGAGGGTTAGGCTGCAGGGGGGAGGGTTAGGGTGAGGCTGCAGGGGTGAGGGTTAGGGTTAGGCTGCAGGGGGGAGGGTTAGGGTTAGGCTGCAGGGTGGAGGTTGAGGCTGCAGGGGTGAGGGTTAGGCTGCAGGGGGGAGGGTTAGGGTGAGGCTGCAGGGGGGAGGGTTAGGGTGAGGCTGCAGGGGGGAGGGTTAGGGTGAGGCTGCAGGGGGAGGGTTAGGGTTAGGCTGCAGGGGGGAGGGATAGGCTGCAGGGGGAGGGTTAGGGTTAGGCTGGGGGAAAGGTTGGTTATGATTAAAGGAAGGGTTAATGTAGGGGTACTTATCTATGGGCATTGGTATTATGACCGACGGAATCCCAACTGCAGGGATCCCATATCCAACCCCTGTGTAGCACTACTTTCAAATTAATTAACTTAGTGTTATACATTATTTTATTGTATAGCGCATAGTTAAAAAACTTGGGCCCCATTTAACAACGAGATTGAAGACTTAGCGCTCGCTAAAGGGGTTATGTTCTCCTTTCACTATTTAACAATTAGCAGTAACCTTAGCTTACCGCTGCTTGTCACTGTACCGCTTACGCCATGGCAATATGGCTGCAGCGAATCCTTCCAGGCATTGTCAAGTTCCCGCTGGATAGGCTGCCAGCAACAGCTGGAACTCGCCGGCAGGGTAAGCTATGTTAAAAACCGATGGCATATTTGTTAGTATCACTGCAAAACTAAATGAAATATGCCGCTGGTAATAAGGATCTTTGTTAAATGGGGCCCTTGGTCTGGGACAGGAGATAACCCTGGACCCATCAGACAGTAGCAATACACATAATTTGGGGCTCATTTGCTGCAACTTCATCACTGCTTTCATTGTAAAACTGAAGAGTAATATAAGACTTGGGGAACATCGCTGGAGAAATGAGAAGAATAAACAATATACTGATAATTAGAAAAAAAAATAATTTCTAAATTCCAGAAAGACAAGAAAGAAAATTGTTTTTTTCATGAGTTCAAAGAGAACAATTAAGAACAAATGCAAGATAGATAAAGGCAGAAATATAATTGGTTCTTCCACAGCATGCACGACGGTAACGACGTCTATAAATGTAACATTACCGGAAGCCCATAAGGGCTGGAAGAGATAAATAATAACATATGTAACAATTTATTAAAATCACAGTTCTGTAAAATTTTACAGTTAGTTTTTTTAATATCGCTAAATGAGTCAAATCCGGCCCATAAAGATATGTTAAAAGACTACTGAGCGCACATTGAGCTGACTGACATGGGCGCTGTCTAACAATAGGCACAAGTGATGGGAAGACACTTACTGACTCAGTGACTGACAAGTGACAGAACCCGTGTGGCAAAGCCCCCATCCCTCCGGCTAATTTAGGTGACTGTCACTTTCTTATGTGCTGGATTTATCCCCAGGCTCATGTTCAGATTCATGTAAAGAGAAACACTCCTCATAACTTGAAATCGCCAGTTGTGTTATCATCGATGCTCCACATGTACATTCTGCACATATATATGTACAAACGCCCCCCTCCCTGAGAATCTTCTCCTAATTAACTGCATGGAACCATATGTCTAACCCCGTCTGCTCACTGCACCTTATTGCTGTCTCCCTTTCTATCAGCTGCTTATGCCTTCATCTCCTTATCTGTGCTCAATGGCATCCCCTAGCTCTCTCCCCTTCTCTCAATGTAATTTCCACTATATTTAAAATGGCACTGGCCTGTACATCGTTTTCCAAAATTGCCTTGTTTTAATGGGTTCTCAATGCCATGAGATTGGTGTCACCAGAGCTTCCCGTAAAATAATAGTTTATGTGTGGCTGGTAGAGGTCTTTAAGTGATACCTTGCAACTGCTGGATATCACATATCAAGCTCTGAAAAGCTTAGCTTCCCGTAGCCCAGATATAGATAGCTAATGACATTGTAGCCTATTGACTACAGTATTGCAAATATTTACAGAGGAGGAACTTTTGGATCCCTCTACGGCACAGGTTCTCAAACTCGGTCCTCAGGACCCCAATCAGTGCATGTTTGCTAGGTGTCCTCACAGAATCACAAGTGAAATAATTAGCTCCACCTCTGGATCTTTTAAAATGAGTCAGTGAGTAATGAGTACACCTGTCCACCTGCTGGGTGACCTGGTAAATGTGTCAGTGAGTAATGAATACACCTGTGCACCTGCTGGGTGACCTGGGAAACGTGAACTGTGTGGGGTCCTGAGGGCAGAGTTTGAGAACTACTGCCCTACAGCAGGGCCAGACTGGCCATCGGGCACTTCTGGCATATGCCAGAAGGGCTGATGGCTTAAGGACCGGCTCGAGGAGGGGGAAATGAAGAGTCTCCCGCCCTCCACCCCACAGCTCTGGAATCACTGTAATATCTCGGAGACGGAAAGGGTGGAGGCATGGATGGGCTGGCGGCTACTGTGCTGGGCCAGGGAAAAGACGGGGGGGTGTCGCGAGGCCATCCCCCGTGAGTCGTGGCACGCCCCTCTGAATTTAACCACACCCCCCTTCACAAACAAGTGCAGGGCAGACTGCCAGGGTTGAAGTACAGCCCCAGTCCGTCCCTGCCCTACGGTAATGGCTGCTTGAATGGCACGATGGATACATATGCATATTTTCGCACACCAGGGTCCGAAAATCGATTGGCCACAATGCGCCATAGTAGGGATTGGAAATAATCAGTGACCATTGATACATTGGACCCTAAATCTTGCTGCCCAATGTCAAAGGTCCTCACTTTTGGGGAGGAGGGGATGTTGCTCATACCACACCATCACCGCCATTTGCCACTAACCCACTGACACACAGACAGTGGCTACAAATTGAACGTCCAATTGGGAGCTAAACTCCAAAACCTCTGCTCTGCAGGGAAGCTTTAAGTTACCTTTAAACTGGACGGAGGCCCAGAAAGTAAGCAAAGAGCTAAGAACCTGCAGTAATACCCTTCTCTAGGCAAAGGGTTTATATAGGGAAACTCCAGCAAATACAGTACAAAAGTCTGAAGTAGTCTTCATTCCTCATTCTTCAGCTGCACAATCCTTTCAATTAGAGTTGAGCGGGTTCGGATTAGTTCGGATTTCCACGCCGAGTTCGGATTTTTCCTGGCAAAAAACGGGACTCAGAAAGAGGCAAAACGTCATTTTTTATGGACAAACATCATCATTCCTGGACTTTTGTCCAGGAATGATGATGTTTGTCCATCAAGTCCAGGAATGATGATGTTTCTGTATGAAAAATGAAATTTTGCCTCTTTCTGAGTCCCGTTTTTCTGCCGGGAAAAATCCGAACTCACCGCGGAAATCCGAACTAATCCGAACCCGCTCATCTCTACTTTCAATATTTCTTTGCAATCCATCTGTCCAGTACAGTGGGTCCTACAGCAGGGAAGTAGACTGAATTTTGCCCAGGCCTACTTACATATCACACAATGAGGCACAACTTGGGAACCAAGGATAAGCTAGAGACTAACCACGCCGGAGGCAGAGACAATAGCTGGGGCTGTCGTCTGTATATGTACAATAATATTATGCTCCTTTATCAGTAGGTACACAGTGGCCAGGAGGTCTAAATAAGGTGTTTCATACGCTAAAATGGTACATGCTACATGTAGGCCAATATTACAGTGAGTGTGGCTGGAGACTTTGGAAAGATTGGGTTCTCCATTCTCACGCTGGCAGCCTGTTGTTGTAGCTCAGATAATGGCCCTCATTCAGAGCCGCTCGCAATTAGCGCTCGCTCGTTCATAAAAAGGGGGTGGCTATTCAAATGAACCGTTCGCTCTTTGCAGTCTGTTGCCGCCTCCATGTCTGAACCAGCGAGCAAAACATACGCTCGTTTATTTGATAAAAACGCCCCCTGGCCGCTCGCATCATACGTCATGTCCGCTATTTATTAGATTAATCGAGTACATCGAACAGCGTATGAACTGCTCGCTATTCTTGTGGTTGGTTTTTTCAACCACAATATTGCAAGCAGTTCTGACTATAAAATAACCCAGTGACGTGGTCAATGACGCTGCTGTATTAATTATGCACACCCATAAAACGCCCGCTTTGACCTTTAAGCACGCCTGCGTTCTGATCTCCACTCCCCCTTTTCAAGCACCTTCCCCTGTTACCACCCACATACGCCTCATTCTGTCACTCAAAATAGCAGGCACTCGCTATATAGCGAACAAACGATTTTCGGCCGCACTGACTGGTTCACGCATGCATACTAAAAACCGTACGCATGCGCAGATGTGCAAATATCGCTCGGAACGAGCGTACTGCCGCTTACGAGCGGCTCTGAATGAGGGCCAATGTTATTTGTCATTTGATAATAAAGTTACGGACGGTAATAATCCTGGATGAAAGTCTGGGGTCACTGTTCCTGAAGGTCACAACTTGCTGGTGTGTTTGGGGACAATTAACTGATAAGATTTAAATGTTGTAATTTGATTGAAAGGAAACACATTGCTCCTGAAGCAGGTGCTCCATAATTGGATTAAAATATTTATTTCTAGAAGCTATTCTGTCCATGTTGCAGTCAAGGTTCTGGAGCCAGTTGGGACCATCCTACAGCAGCATCTTTCCCATTCCCCAGAATACTAATTTATCCTGTAAGTGACATGCATTGTCACCTTCGCCGTGCACAGTGAGATGGGATGTGTCATCAGCTTATGCTTTCTGTTGTTGTTGGTATATTCATTGCATGTTGATTAATATTTGCAGTCAAACTGTCAGGTTAGTTTCTCTTTGGTGTCAGCGAGGACGAGGCGAGCTTAACATACATCGGAGCTGACGTCTGAACTGCCCCACAGGCCAGGCGAGATTTCCTGCTATAATACTACTTAAAGACAAAGCGTCCGCTTATCAGCTGGAAATCTAGTGTAAATTAGAATATTCAGCACTTAACAAATCAACACCCAGTATAAAAAAATAATCCATTTGCGCCATGTGTACGTTATAGAATATATTCCGTTTCTTTGCTATTGATTTTTTTGCGGTTTAATTTAAAACATTTTACTGGCTGTTACCAACATTATTTTTTATTTGAGGTGTCCTAGTTGTATTGCTTTGCATAGGTGCCCCGTCGTGGGAGAGGCCCATGTGGCCAGCAGCGTTATACAGACTGGTGGCAGCACTGCCTTCACCCACCACCCACACACCCACACCAATGTCACTGTGTGCCCTGTGCACAGACTGCTATGTAGCCTATCCTAGTCATGTGACCATGGGCACAAAGCACCTCTCCTCCCACCCCTTACCGGCCGCGTGCATGGTGCCACACCTATCTCACCAATGTCGCTGTGTGCCCTGTGCACAGACTGCTATGTAGCCTATCCTATTCATGTGACCATGGGCACAAAGCACCTCTCCTCCCGCCCCTTACCGGCCGCGTGCATGGTGCCACACCTATCTCACCAATGTCACTGTGTGCCCTGTGCACAGACTGCTACGAAGCCCATCCTATTCATGTGACTGCATGCCCAAAGCACCTCTCCCCTCACCCCTTACCACCCGTGTGCATGGTGCCACACCTATCTCACCAATGTCACTATGTGCTCTGGCCTTGATTCAGAGGCGCTCGCAAAAAGTGAGCGCTCGCTCTGAATCAGGGCGGCCGTTTGTTTTTTTAGTTGCGGCCTTCTGGCCGCTCGCATAGCTGTGGGTTATGCCCCACAGATCATGCGAGCGGCCAGGTGATGGTCGCGACGAGACCCTTGTGGTAGGGTCTCGTTGCCGCAAGCCCCAGCAGGAAGTCCACCTACTGACATCAGTTGTGATGTCAGTAGGGCCGCCCACAAACGGCAGGCATTCCTGCAGGAATGCCTCCGTTTGCCCAGACACCCCCCCGCCCCGCCTTCCAAACGGGGCGAGCTGTCGATCAACATCGACAGCCGCCCCTTTTGGATGCGAGCGCCGGAGAAAGTGCTTTTTGTGCTCTCTCCTGGGCTCGCACGTGCGAACTGCCTAACAATCGACCAGCTTGCGAGCGGGTCTGAATCAGGCCCTCTGTGCACAGACTGCTGTGTAGCCTATCCTATTCATGTGACTGGGGGCCCACAGCATCTCTCCTCCTACCCCTTACTGGCACCTGGTGCTGCACCTACTGTACATCCCATATCACTGTGCACGGCGAAGGTGACAATGTATTTCACTTAGAGGAAAAATTAGTATTCTGGGGAATGGGAAATATGCTGCTGTAGGATGGTCCCAACTGGCTCAGGACCCTTGACTGCAACATGGACAGAATAGCTTCTAGAAATAAATATTTTAAACCAATTATGGAGCACCTGCTTCAGGAACAATGTGTTTCCTTTTAATCAAATTACAACATTTAAATCTTATCAGTTAATTGTCCCCAAACGCACCAGCAAGTTGTGACCTTCACGAAAAGTGACCCCAGACTTACGCCAGGGTTATTACCGTCTGTAACTTTATTATCAAATGACAAATAACATTATCTGAGCTACAACAACAGGCTGTCACTTAGCCTATCCTATTGTGCCACACTTATCTCTTGCATTGATGATGTCAATACATTTTGTTTTTTGCTGTGCTTTAACTTGATGGATCAAGATGAAACAAAATGCAGGTTATTTTTAGGTGTTTCCACTACAAAATGATTCAGTTTTCATGGAAATCGGTTCAGTGATTATTGCACTAACTTGGAACAAATAGAAACATCGGGTCTGATTCATCTTGGATCGCAGTTGCTAACTTGTGCGCAGTTCCGTAGGCAGGTCTTAGGCGAATATATGCAAATGCTGCATTCACAATGCCGTCGCACGGCTGACATACACACGCCCTCTGCCTACGCGCACATTCATAACACCGCCCGAATCAGGCCAAACATCGGACATATCGAAGGACATCGAACCCACACCCAGCATTGCAGCAGGTCAGACCTTACTCACAAATTGCTAACCTTCCAGTCACATGGAAAGCTCAGGCTAATGTATGCACGCCCATGTAACGGTGTTCAAACGCACAAGCACGTCTGTGTTTTCCCGTCCAACCCCAAACGCTCTCTCCCTGTCAATCAATCTGCTAATCCCCTGCGTGGGGTCCGTGTGTTTGCAATGGTGAGCTCGCGCACTGCGATGCATACATATGTGCAGTACGCAACAATCGATCGATTGCGTACACAATAGCAACTGCAATCCAAGCTGAATCAGTTCTTATTATATTAGGGTAAATAATCAGCTCAAATGCTTTAACTGTTACAGAGAGCAACAACATTGTTGCATAAAGGCAACAAACTACGTGTCGCATTGTATTGACTAGGGAAACGAGGGGGTAAGGTGTGACAAACCATCACCAGGCCCCACAGCAAAATTGGGTAGAGGGGCAACATTATGCACCCCAGTGACTCCAGTCCCAATCTCCCTCATTTGACTCTCTCCATTCCCTCATAATAATTATTATTATAGTGAAACCTGAAAGGATAGATGGTGCTTCCATTACATGTGCTCAGATAAGCCAAGCAGGGGGCATCTGGGGCAGATGGGCACCCATGCCTTGCTCCCCGGCGACCCCATGGGCTGAAGTGTCAGAGCCCAGTCAACTATCTTTTCATAATGATTTGGTACAACTCAGGGCCCGCAAGCGGGTCGATGGTGGCCCAGTGCGCACGTGAGCCCCGTAGCGAGTGAGACCTTCGCAGCAAAACAGGGTGGCTGTCGATGTTGATCGACAGCTCGCCCCGTTTTGTAGGCTGGTAGGGAGGGGTGGCTGAACGAAGGAACACCTGCCGTTTGTGGGCGGCCCTACTGACATCACACGTGATGTCAGTAGTGGACTTCCGGCTGTATTAGAGCTGGAAGTCCACTTGGCAATGCGAGTGCTGAGACCCTACAACAAGGGTCTCCTCGCAATGCCGATGGTCGTGATAATTGCGACCATCGCCAGGCAGCTCGCGCAAGCTGTGGGTGGTCACCCACAGCTGTGCGAGCGGCCTGTAGGCAGGAATAAAAAAAAATACTCCCCGCCCTGATTCAGAGCGTGCGCTCGCAAATAGCGAGTGGCTCTGAATCAGGCCCTCAGCTCACAAGTAGATAGGTTACAAACAGTTGTAGTATGCAAAACAATTTCTACCAGGAGACAGCTGAAATGTTAATAATAGTAATTTATTACCAATTGAGGTAAATGCCATCAGAAAAAAAACAGTTCTATGTGGTTACCTTTTAATTCTCAGTGACAGTCGTATGTTAGTTTGAAATGATACAATTGCTGAGCTTTCTGTCACCGTTGGCTAATGACTCTGGCCCTGATTCAGAGCCGGACGCTCTGACAGAGCGCTCGCTCTGAATCAGGGCCGTCCTTATTGATTTTTAGAGCGGCCTCCTGGCCGCTCGTATAGCTGTGGGTGAGCACCCACAGCTATAGTGAGCTGCCAGGAAGATGGTCACGATGGTCAAGACCATTACAACCATCGGGCTTGCGACGAGACCCTTGTGGTAGGGTCTCGTTGCCGCAAGCCCTATAGTGCCTCCGTCTGGGCAGCCACGCCCCCGGCATGCCCACCAAAGGGGGCGTGTTGTCACTCAACATCGACAGCACGCCCCCTTGGGTACGAGACCCGGAGTGACGGTTTGCCGGTTGCTATCCGGGTCTCGCGCATGCGCACGACGGAGCCGGCTCTGTCGTGCGCATGCGCATTGGGCCAACATCGACCCGCTTGCCTGTTCAGGAGCCAGATTAGAGGAGATGATTGCAGCGTGTACCAGATTAGCTCTATACGATGATATCACAGGGTCAGTCATGTGTTTCTGGAGTGACAATTATCGTTACATATTATTAACTGTTGCTTTTGTCATTACTGTAAAGATTTTGTTGCAGGTAGGATGGTAATTTCATAATATCTGTCATGAGACTTTACAATGCAAATGATAAGTTATGTAAGAGTCACTTATTTGTACTGTGACTGGCGTTCAGCAGAAGAGTCTCCCTACAGTATGAGCAATTTGCAGGCCGCGGATGTTTGTGTCAGTGTTTGTCCCTGCGATTCCCGCTGTGTGTTACCAACCCTGCTGGAACGCTTGGAATTCGAGACACACACAGCCTCCTGTGATAATCCAGTGCTATAGTATTAACACAAACTAATTGCATGACTCTGTGCGCATTTTAATAAAACTAAAGTCCTATCAACAATGCAGGAAGGATTGTTTGTGCTGTACTGAATCTAGACCATGGGTGGGCTGTTAACCCTAAAAATGTGGTCAAACCTCCGGAAAGTGACGTTTTCTGAGGTTTGACGCAATCCCCATATGCATTAAAGTGGTCCGCAGTGGATATTGGAGACATCTGCTGTGGCCGACCGGCACAGCAGTCCACATGGAACGCTATACGTCTGCGATGTACCGCTATGCACTAAGCTCTGCATAGCGAAACTTTCTGGAGCTCGTGCCCAATAGATGTCATTACTTATAAATCCTAAGGGCTCCATTTCACACAAAATGTCTGAGAATGACCTAAAGGGATAGCTCTCTGCCACTCCACTGGCGTAAACATGTGCAGTAGGACTCCCAATGCCAAGGACACGCTATTCATACAATAAGTGTCGGATGTATCACATGCAAATTATGCAATGTGCGATGCATGATACATTGCAGCCCATGAGACTGTTGTAGAGGGACTGAGAACATCACTGTTTCCCCTTGGTCTTTGCTCAAGGTTGGCGGTAGTACTCTGTATCTTAGGCCTAGGTTACCAGTGTGTAGGGGGACCTCAGAACATAGAGGGGGTTATTTAGAGCTGCAAGCAAGTCCGTTCTGCAGACAGATCTTGCGCAAGCTCCCACAGGGCCCCTTGGAGAGTCCTTAGCATGCTCCAGACCCTTGGTTTCTCAGTGACCCCGCTCCCCCATTGTGGCATCATGATGTCACATGTTCAGTGGACGGCGTTGGCACAGGGCACATATTCATCCTGCTCCGGGCCCTGCAGCCACACTCAGACAGATGATGCCCCTGTCACACAAGGTTAAAACTAAAATCAGGGATTACAGTAATTGAGGGGCACTGATGACATCTGAGGAGGAAGGGGGCTCCTAAGGTACCCACCCCTGTCTCTGCTGTGGATCTTCCTTGTAATTGGTTCACTTAGCAGTAATATTTGGCCTGTCTAGCAAAAATTTGGGAAATTTCCCAAACCGTTGCCCTCTTGCCCTATTCTATGTTACTACAGTTACTTGCCTAAAATAAGCCTGTTATAAAGTATAGTGATTACACTAAGACCAAGGCCCGTATTCAGTTTGGGCCAAGCCGGGATACTTTTTCGCCTCCCAGACTTTTCGCCAACTTCGCCTGTTTTGCAGACGGAAAAGCATCGTGCGCGTGCCCGCGTATCGCCATATTCAATTTGAAAGTAGGCGAAAACGGGATCCAGCGAAACTTAAACAAGCAGAAAGTCCTGTCAGATTTGGGGAAATCAGCCTGACACCCCCCAAAAGATGCTCTGACATGGGGGTTCACTATGGTACCCCCTGATTTGGCTTGCTGAAGGTATTTGGTGTTTTTAAATGGGCTCAATAACTGCTAAATAGCGTTTTTGTATAAGTGGTAAAGAATAGTATTCAGGAGGGTTTTTTGCAGAAAATAACTTATCCCAGCAAATTTGGGGTACTTGAAAATGGGGGTCAGCATATTTAAAAGTTGCTAAAGTTAAGTTGAAAAAATCATGAAAAATCCACCTGCCGCAAACACCTGCAAAGAAAAAAACACCTGGGGACAACCAGAGTCAAGTTTGCTAGTTTTTTTCTTTGTCTCCCAACTTTTTTTTTCTCTCCCCCAAAATCAAAGTGATTTTTTTGGGGTGTCCTTAAGTGTTTTTTTTATTTTTTGACACAGTTTACCTTTGGGGGACTGTCTGAAGGCTGCAGGGGGGTTCCCGCAACGTTGCCCCCCAAAACCCCAATTCTGCACTTTTTTCCACCTGCTATTCAGAGGCAAAACTTTTTATCCTATTACATCACATTGGCTTTCCGCCTAGGTGGAAAGTCTTCCAAAATGAATTCGGAGTAAAATCAAAACAGGCGAAAATGACGTCATCGGCGAAAAGTGTTCGCCAAAAACACACGAAAACGGCTCTTCGCTTCAAATTGAATAAGGGCCCAAGGGTGTTTAATTATTTTGCTTCTACCAGTTTTTATTGATTGTTAGAAATACACAACAGGATACACGTACCTACTCTCATGGAATGTGTGAGGGTCTCACACACTTTGGGGAGTATCGGAGACTCAGGGGAGAGTGAAATGGACAGAACAGGGGTGTGAGGGTATGTTCTCTGAGAGTAGGGGTGAGCGGGTTCGGATTTCTGAAATCCGAACCCCCCCGAGCCCCCCCGATCCGAGTCCGATCCGAGTCAGGCTCGACTTTTCCCGCCTGACTCGGATCTGAAATCGAGGCAAAACGTCATCATCCCGCCTTCCGAGTCTCGCGGGTTTTGGATCCTATATAAGGTACCCGCGTCGGCGCCATTTTCTCACTCGGCTGTGGACAGTGAAGAGGGAGGGTGGGAGTTAGGGCTGTGTAGTGTAGTGTAGTGTAGTGCTGCTGTTGTCCACTACTTCAAAGTCCATAGGGGCTGGCTGTGTTGTGCTGTGCTGCTGTTGTTAATAGGGGCTGTGTCCACTACTTCAAAGTCCATAGGGGCTGGCTGGACTGTGTTGTGCAGTCAGTTCTCCATAGGGGCTGTGTCCACTCCAAAGTCCTGTGCAGTGTCCCAGTCCTAAAGGAGTGCTGTAGTGTTGTCCAGGGGGTGCTCTGTCCATCAGGGGTGCTCCCCCCAAGTGCTAAAAAAATAATATATTTTCTGTGTTTGTGAATTGTGTGCGCAGTAGCCGCACGTGCATCAACAAAGTAGTGCCAAGCGTGCGCCTGTGTCATAAGTAAAGGGCCGGCTGGCTTGACCGTTAAAGGGTGCTGTAACCCCCGAAAGTACAATCCAGTCCAAACCAAAAAAAAATTATTTTCTGTGTTTGTGAATTGTGTGCGCAGTAGCCGCACGTGCATCAACAAAGTAGTGCCAAGCGTGCGCCTGTGTCATAAGTAAAGGGCCGGCTGGCTTGACCGTTAAGGGTGCTGTAACCCCCGAAAGTACACTCCAGTCCAAACCAAAAAAAAAATTATTTTCTGTGTTTGTGAATTGTGTGCGCAGTAGCCGCACGTGCATCAACAAAGTAGTGCCAAGCGTGCGCCTGTGTCATAAGTAAAGGGCCGGCTGGCTTGACCGTTAAGGGTGCTGTAACCCCCGAAAGTACACTCCAGTCCAAACCAAAAAAAAAATTATTTTCTGTGTTTGTGAATTGTGTGCGCAGTAGCCGCACGTGCATCAACAAAGTAGTGCCAAGCGTGCGCCTGTGTCATAAGTAAAGGGCCGGCTGGCTTGACCGTTAAGGGTGCTGTAACCCCCGAAAGTACACTCCAGTCCAAACCAAAAAAAAATTATTTTCTGTGTTTGTGAATTGTGTGCGCAGTAGCCGCACGTGCATCAACAAAGTAGTGCCAAGCGTGCGCCTGTGTCATAAGTAAAGGGCCGGCTGGCTTGACCGTTAAAGGGTGCTGTAACCCCCAAAGTACACTCCAGTCCAAACCAAAAAAAAAATTATTTTCTGTGTTTGTGAATTGTGTGCGCAGTAGCCGCACGTGCATCAACAAAGTAGTGCCAAACGTGCGCCTGTGTCATAAGTAAAGGGCCGGCTGGCTTGACCGTTAAGGGTGCTGTAACCCCCGAAAGTACACTCCAGTCCAAACCAAAAAAAAATTTATTTTCTGTGTTTGTGAATTGTGTGCGCAGTAGCCGCACGTGCATCAACAAAGTAGTGCCAAGCGTGCGCCTGTGTCATAAGTAAAGGGCCGGCTGGCTTGACCGTTAAGGGTGCTGTAACCCCCGAAAGTACACTCCAGTCCAAACCAAAAAAAAATTTATTTTCTGTGTTTGTGAATTGTGTGCGCAGTAGCCACACGTGCATCAACAAAGTAGTGCCAAGCGTGCGCCTGTGTCATAAGTAAAGGGCCGGCTGGCTTGACCGTTAAGGGTGCTGTAACCCCCGAAAGTACACTCCAGTCCAAACCTAAAAAAAAATTATTTTCTGTGTTTGTGAATTGTGTGCGCAGTAGCCGCACGTGCATCAACAAAGTAGTGCCAAGAGTGCGCCTGTGTCATAAGTAAAGGGCCGGCTGGCTTGACCGTTAAAGGGTGCTGTAACCCCCGAAAGTACACTCCAGTCCAAACCAAAAAAAAATTATTTACTGTGTTTGTGAATTGTGTGCGCAGTAGCCGCACGTGCATCAACAAAGTAGTGCCAAGCGTGCGCCTGTGTCATAAGTAAAGGGCCGGCTGGCTTGACCGTTAAAGGGTGCTGTAACCCCCAAAGTACACTCCAGTCCAAACCAAAAAAAAATTATTTTCTGTGTTTGTGAATTGTGTGCGCAGTAGCCGCACGTGCATCAACAAAGTAGTGCCAAGAGTGCGCCTGTGTCATAAGTAAAGGGCCGGCTGGCTTGACCGTTAAAGGGTGCTGTAACCCACAAAGTACACTCCAGTCCAAACCAAAAAAAAAAATATTTTCTGTGTTTAGCCGCACGTATATATCAAATCGATATAACATAAATGGAGGACCAAACTTTCTCCGATAAAAATAAAATAGAGAAAGATCAAGAACCACTTCCTCCTAGTGCTGAAGCTGCTGCCACTAGTCATGACATAGACGATAACATGCCATCAACGTCGTCTGCCAAGGCCGATGCCCAATGTCATAGTAGAGGGCACATACAATCCCAAATGGCAAAGTTCAGGAAAATGACCTTGAAAAAGACATTTAAATCAGCTGAAGAGAAACGTAAACTTGCCAATATGCCATTTACGACACGGAGTGGCAAGGAACGGCTAAGGTCGATCCCTAGTATGTTCATGACTAGTGGTTCAGCTTCACATGACGATGGAAGCACTCCTCCCACTAAAAAAATCAAAAGAGTTAAGCTGGCAAAAGCACAGCGAAGAACTGTGCTTTCTAAGAAGATATCACAAATCCCCAAGGAGAGTCCAAGTGTGGTGGTGGTTGCGATGCCTGACCTTCCCAGCACTGGACGGGAAGAGGTGGCTCTTTCCACCATTTGCACGCCCCCTGCAAGTGCTGAAAGGAGCACCCACAGTCCACTTGCTGATATGCAAATTGAAGATGTCACTGTTGAAGTACAACAGGATGAGGATACTGGTGTAGCTGGCGCTGAGGAGGAAGTTGGCGAGGAGGATTCTGATGGTGATGTGGTTTGTTTAAATCAGGCTCCGGGGGAGACAGTTGTTGTCCATGGGATGAAAAAGCCCATCACGGTCATGCCTGGGCAGAAGACCAAACATTCCACCTCTTTGGTCTGGCAATATTTCTATCCAAATCCGGACAACAACTGTCTTGCCATATGTACCATATGTAAAGGTGAAATAAGTAGGGGTAGGGACGTCAACCACCTAGGAACATCCTCCCTTATACGGCACCTGCAGCGCGTTCATAAAAAGTTACTGTCAAGTTCAGAAACTTTGGCTCAGACCGTAAGCAGTCCAGGGACACCTAAATCCCGTTGTCCTGTTGTATCCAAGCACCTGCAAACCACACCGTCAACTCCCTCCTCGTCAATTTCCTCCTTAGTCAGGATCGGAAGTAGTCCTGCAGGCCATATCACTGGCATGACTGACTCTCCTATCCGGGATTCCTCCGGAGGATCCTGCATTGCTACGCCTACTGCTGCCGCTGCTGCTGTTGCTGCTGCTGGGAGTCGTTCATCATCCCAGAGAGGAAGTAGGAACACCACTACTTTTACTAAACAATTGACCCTCCAACAGTCCTTAGCGAGGAGGATGAAGTACGACAGCAGTCATCCTGAAGCAAAACGTATAACTGAGGCCTTGACTGCTATGTTGGTGTTAGACGTGCGTCCGGTATCCGCCATTAGTGCAGTGGGATTTAGACAATTGATGGAGGTAGTGTGTCCCCGGTTCCAAATCCCGTCTAGATTCCACTTCACTAGGCAGGCGATACCGAGACTGTACAGAAACGTCAGAAAAAGTGTCCTTAGTGTCCTGAAAAATGCCGTTGTACACAATGTCCACTTAACCACGGACATGTGGACAAGTGGAACAGGGCAGACTAAGGACTATATGACTGTGACAGCCCACTGGGTAGATGTATCACCTTACGCAGCAACAGCAGCAGCGTCACCAGTAGCAGCATCTCAGAAACGCCAGCTCGTTACAAGGCAGGCTACGCTGTGTATCACCGGTTTCAGTAAGAGGCACACCGCCGACAACCTCTTAGAGAAACTGAGGGAAATCATCGCCCAGTGGCTTACCCCACTTAGACTCTCCTGGGGATTTGTGATATCTGACAACGCCACCAATATTGTGCGGGCATTACATCTGGGCAAATTCCAGCACGTCCCATGTTTTGCTCACACAATAAACTTGGTGGTGCAGAATTTTCTGAAAAGCGACAGGGGCGTGCAGGAGACGCTTTGGGTGGCCCGAAAAATTTCTGGACACTTTCGCCATTCAGCGACTGCGTGCCGAAGACTGGAGCGCCAGCAAACACTCTTGAACCTGCCCCGCCATCACCTGAAGCAAGAGGTTGTGACGCGGTGGAACTCAACCCTCTATATGCTTCAGAGGATGGAGGAGCAGCAAAAGGCCATACAAGCCTATACATCCACCTATGACATAGGCAAAGGAGGGGGTATGCACCTGACTCAAGCGCAGTGGAGAATGATTTCCGTGTTGTGCAAGGTTCTTCAGCCCTTCGAACTTGCCACACGTGAAGTCAGTTCAGACACTGCCAGCTTGAGTCAGGTCATTCCCCTCATCAGGCTTTTGCAGAAGCAGCTGGAGAAAGTGAAGGAGGAGCTAAGACGGAGCGATTCCGCTCGGCATGTGGGACTTGTGGATGAAGCCCTTCATTCGCTTTGCCAGGATTCCAGGGTGGTCAATCTGTTGAAATCAGACCACTACATTTTGGCCACCGTGCTCGATCCTAGGTTTAAAGCCTATGTGGTGTCTCTCTTTCCGGCCGACACAAGCCTGCAGAGGTGCAAAGACCTGCTGGTGAACACACTGTCAGCTGAAGCGGAACGTGACACGTCAACGGCTCCTTCTTCATTTTCTCCCGCAACTGGGGCTGCCAGGAAAAACTTAGGTATCCTAAGCAACCCGCTGGTGGTGATGCAGGGCAGGCAGGACCAAGTTTGGACATCTGGTCCGGACTGAAGGACCTGGCAACAATTTCTGACATGTCTACTGTCACTGCATATGATACTGTCACCATTGACAGAATGGTGGAGGATTACATCGGTGACAGCATCCAAGTAGGCATGTCAGACAGTCCATACCTGTACTGGCAGGAAAAAGAGGCAATTTGGAGGCCCCTGTACAAACTGGCTCTATTTTACCTGAGTTGCCCCCCCTCCAGTGTGTACTCCGAAAGAGTGTTTAGTGCAGCCGGGAACCTTGTCAGCGAAAGGCGTAGGAGGTTGCTTCCACAGAATGTGGAGAAGATGATGTTCATCAAAATGAATTATCAGCTCTTCCAGGGAGACCAGCCTCCAGAAGGTACAGAGGGACCTGTGGTGGTGGATTCAAGTGGGGACGAGTTAATACTTTGTGAGGATGAGGATGTACACACTGAAGAGGGTGAGGAATCGGTGGATGAGGAGGATGAGGATGACATCTTGCCTCCGTAGAGCCAGTTTGTGCAGGGACACATTAATTGCCAGCTTGTTTTGTGGGGGCCCAAACGAACCAATCATTTCAGCCACAGTTGTGTGGCAGACCCTGGCGCTGAAATGATTGATTTGTTAAAGTGTGCATGTCCTGTTTATACAACATAAGGGTGGGTGGGAGGGCCCAAGGACAATTCCATCTTGCACCTCTTTTTTTTCTTTGCATTATGTACAGTTTGGGGCCTAGTTTTTCAAACTGCCATCCTGTCTGCCACTGCAGTGTCACTCCTAGATGGGTCACGTGTTTGTGCCGCCCACTCGTGTCGCTTAGCATAGTCATCCAGCTACCTCGGTGCAACCTTTTGGACATAAAAACACTATTGTGAGGTGTGAGGTGTTCAGAATAGACTGGAAATGAGTGGAAATTAAGGTTATTGAGGTTAATAATAGCATAGGAGCAGAAAAACCTACAAATTCTGTGATTTTAGCTGTTTTTATGCTTTTTTTCAAAAAAATACAGATCCAAAACACAAAACCCAGAACCCAAAACACGGAAGGGTGGTTTTGGCAAAACCAATCCAGATCCAAAACACGAAGAAAGATCCAGATCCAAAACCAAAACACAAAACACGAAAAGTGGCCGGTGCACACCCCTATCTGAGAGTCACATTATCTTAGTCCTGGCCCCTCTTCACGGACCCGGGACCTAAAGACAAGAATCACCCAACCCCGAACCTATAAAGGGGCACATCCACATTATCGATCTACTCCCTGTCCAATCTCTAAATGATTTTCCCTTGAAATTTTATCTTTCAGTCTGAACGATTTGCAAACTATCTTTAATAGATCAAGTGAAATTGACCTGCATGTTTAGTCGACTGACGAGACGATCAAACGACCAGCGGGAGCGAATCGTTGATCGTTAACGACCAAACACTGCACGATTTATAAACAAATTTTTAAACGATTGAACGATAACGACGTGGTTATCGTTCAATCGCCTGCTAAAATCGTGTAGTGGATGCCCCCCTTAAGGCGTCCATTCATTTATTTTGACAAACATTATAACCTCTTATGCTAAGCTTAACTTCTAAAATAAAGACACTGACAACAACTGCTTGCTTCAAATCAGAATTGATGTATTTATTAATTACAAATTTATTTTTAATGAAGGAGGGTGGCAAAAGAAGGCACTACCACAACCCAGCTCTAGCCATAATACCTCTTACCACAAAAATGGGGGACGACTAAAACGCTGAAGATACCGACGGTGCATTGTAATATGCACATCGGCAGATTAGCGACGCAGCCCATGGGCGTCTGGGTAGGAAGCCCATTAGGAAGCTGCGGCTGAAAGACGCGCAGCCACGGCTGCAATAGCATGTGCTCCAGAATCAGGCCCCTCTATCACAATTTGCTATACACAAAAAAGAAAATTGCTGATGCATTATGCGCAGGGCACCGCAAAACCAGCCCTGCGGCCAAGATTGAACCCCAGAGTGTTAGGGACCTGCTTGATGAGGTGACCTGGACGCTGGTGGGCAGGAGATGCAGTCAAATCCCGGCAGGGTACTAATGACAGGCGTCGAAATCCTGACGCCTGTCATTAGACCATACTTGTCTCCCCTTTCGATTTGGTCGGGAGCCTCCCGAAAATCGGGTGCCGCTCCCGACCTCCCGGGAAGGCAGGCAATCCTCCCGGCTGCCGCCCTCCCCCCCTATCCCCCCCGCAATAACCCCTGCAACCCCGGCAGTGAAGGGGGCCAGTGACGCGAATCGCGTCATTTTGGCCCCGTCCCCTGCTTCACAATGCCGATATTACCGGCGTTGTGTTGCGGGGGCGGGGCCGAACTGTGGACGTGGCTCCGCCCCCCACCCCGTCCCTAAGTGCATGTCACCACCCCGGCCACTCCCCCTTGTCACAGACACGCCCCCCCCATCCTGCCGATCTGGCTGCTTCCTCCCGGAAGGAGTAGCCAGAATGTAGGCAGGTATGCATTAGACCTATGACGGGAGCCCGACGCCCGGCATACCGATCAAAGGTAAATTTGAACAGTAATGATCGATCGCATAGTACATCAGCAATATTCTTTTCTCTGTATAGTATTTCATAATCTCAGCTGATAGCACCTTTCATTATTAGGGTGTGCAACCTAGAGCCACTCCTCATGTCAGAATTTGCTGCAAGACTAAAGGACATTGAATCACAAATGTATAGAATAATTGAAACTTTAGAAATGGTTTCACTCATCGCTAACAGGGAACAATCAGAGACCTGGAGACAGGAGCCCTGTCCCAGACACCTCCATCTGGGCGTGGGAGGAATGGGGTTGATTGAAAATGTATTAACTAGCAGGACAGGTAAACATTTCAAGGTCCATTACAGAGAGAATTTCATTTCATAGTCATAAACCAGGTGTGAACTTTAGGAAATCTTTCCTCTAATTTGCCCTATTACAATGGATTTGTTTTTTATTAGGCTTTCACAAGTATAATGGATGTGATTTATTTGCACATTCTGTAGCGAATGTATTGTAATGTATTAATAGGTTATGAGGCAGCTGCTGTGCGTATATGGGAATTCTCGCCAGCTGTGTCTAGATTTATATACCGAATACTAGCAGAAAATATGCAATAAGCCCAATAACGCCAGCCGCCTGCTTTCAATACAGCGTAATATAAACATATAGTCCGAGGTGTAGGGGGATATTACGGCTGACATGTATCCCCCCATACTACAAAGTAATATTACTATGCTATGGGTACAAATTCCTGTATACAGTTCTGATGTCATTGCTCATACTGTAATTAGTAACTTCTGATGTCATCACGTTTATTCATAAATATATCTATTAGGACTAATCCACTTCCAGGGCAATCATAGTGAGAGGGTTCCCAAATGCTTTGGGCCGTATTCAATTGGGTGCGAAAAGCCGTTTTGGCCCATTTTTTGGGGGGAAAATTTTGCCTGATTTTTTTTTCTCCATATTCAATTCCAGTCCGTTTTTGCCTATGCGAAAAATCAAGGTACTGAAGTAGGCGAAAATTTTTCTCCACAGAAAAGCAGGAAAAAAAAGTGTAAAATCTATATTTTGGGGTGCAGATGTTGGGAAACCTCTCTGAACCTTTGGGACACCCCCTAAAGTACAATTCACCCCCCCCCCCCCAAAAAAATTCACTTTTTCTAAAACTTCACTTTAGAGACATAAAATATGCTACTACCCATTTTCAAGTACCCCAAATTTGACTGGATTTCTTATTTTCACATAAAAATACTGCTTAGTGCCATTCTTCACCACTTTTGCAAGGATACTAATAACAAGGATTTTAAACAACTTCAGTACCCCAAATAGTTTTATTAGGGCTATTGGAGCACTTCTACATTGATCCCCAATGTTAGTGTATCTTTTTTTGGGGTGCTAGACTATTTCCCAAATTCTGACAGTACTTTCCACCTGTTCTGCATTCGCCAATTGCAGTTTTTGCCTGTTCAGTAATACCCCTTTTACACCGGAACTAAAACCCAGGTTATTGCAGGGTTAACTTGGCAGCTCCCTAGTGTAAAAGGGGTGAGGGTTGGAAAATAGCAGGGTTCAACACGGGCGTAGCCCGTGAAACCCTGCTGTATGTACGGCGCACTCCGGGTCACGATGACCTGGAGTGCGCTGCAAGCTGGCCGATTGGTCTGGCTTCAGTGGCGCTTGTAGATGATGTCATCTCCAAGCGTCCACTTTCACTCCACAAAAGCCGGGTCTATGCAGACCCTACTCCGGTATGAGCAGCGCCGGCTAAATTCCGGCTCTGATCCGGATAGGAACCCTGTTCCAACTCCGGGTCAGACCCGGAATTTTGGTGGAAAAGGGTTATTATTGATTACGGAGAAAAGCGGGGACGTGCACAATTAGTTTTTGCGTCCAAAACACACGTTGTAGACGAAAAGTCGGGTAGGCGGGAACTTTTTAGTGGATGCGTAACTAATTCAATACGACCCTTTATTTGATTTTGTAACAAATAATTAAAAAGCCTAAAATATAGAACAGGAGAAGTACAGTGTGTATGATAATACAATGTATATAAATGTAATAACGTATGTTAAATGTTTCAAAGAAAATGAAGCATGACGAACCCATGCTACTATTAAACTCCTTTAAATAAATACATTGGGACCGTCTTATCAAAATAATGTATAGTGCAAATGACTCACAGCTATTTTCCTGTGTTTAGGCTGGTGAGCTGCAGGCAAGTCACAATAAGTCCCAAAGTTGGAGCACGTTAGGCCGATTCCCACCCAGCTCTGCCTCAATACAAACATATGCCGAATTCCTAGAGGCTGATTCCACCTTAAGATCCACAGAACTCATTATGTGCTGGACAGATCCATGAAAGCATTTAGGGCCAATTGCTGCCGGTGAGAGATTCTGTCGCTTACCCCCGCAGCCCGGAACTGATTGATAATACTGATGTCCTCAGCTGTAAGCTCATTAATTGTAGGAATCTGCTACATAATTACTCACCTGAAGAATCCTTATACACTGTGCCAGCAAAAGACTCATTCTATAGTAACTATACATTAAGATGCTGCTTGATAACGTATGGTTGGCACCATTACCACCCTGATGGGCATCAACCTCATCCCAAACGTTATGTCACCAAAACTGTCTCATTGCTGCCATTTATTAATGGGCCCTGGACCCGGCACTAGCAACAGTTTTGTGTACACCGTCCTTCACCGACATCCAAAGAACAGCCGTCTTACTGATACTACCTAATGTATCATGTGCTCCAGCGAATTACAATATTATATCAGTTCTCTTAAATACATGTTAAAAGTGCCAATTAAGGCAACAAATAGCTTAACATCATCATTGCACAAATAGGGTTTGTTAGCTGCATCTTTTATTAATCTTAATTAACTCACTTACTCAAGAGGAGAATAACTGCAGCACAAAATAATCATTAAAATAGGTCACAGCTTTTCCTTTAAGTGCAGAGCGGCGTTATTGTAGTGGAATAGGCTGGGTAACAGCCGGGCTGCAAATGCAAGTCCATTTGTTTGTTTTAATGGCCCTCTTTCATTTAACAGACATTATAAATTGAACTAAATGCTTAAATATACTTGAGAGTAAAGGGCCTGATTCAGGGATGGACGGATTTGCAGAGCGGCACACAAGCGGCTGTGTAATTCCGTCCATCTCAGATGCAAATGCAGACACCTCCTTGCTGCATCTGTGATCCCAGCACTGCAACTGACTTTGCAGGCTGAGATCACCAACGCGACCATTCTGACCCAATGGTGACAACGGTTGTTCCTTTGGTATGGCTGCGGTAGCTGAAGCCTCCCGCAGCCAGATTGGGTGACAGTCACTTAAGAGGCCCGCGCTCCATCCATTTCCGGAAACGCCGCAGCATGTCAATCATCGGATTAACATACATCTCTGAATCAGGACCAAAATCACTATCAAGTTCTCCGAATAAGTCTGAAAGAAAAAAAAATCATCTGCAAATTCCCTCTATTTTTTATTTTTATGTTTTTGACAAATATAATAAACATAAATGTTCACATAGGCGATGACGTCATCTGTCCCCATCCCACCAGCAGCAGCAACTTACATATCATAATAACTTATCTAAATATAATGAAATCAGACCAGTTTTGGTGGGGTGAGAAGGTCAGATTTTATTTCATATAACTAAATAATGCTAATAAATTCAAATTGATGGTGGTGTAGAAAGAGCAGCCAATTACTATACTAAAACTGAACCTGCCTGAATATTTAATAAAAAATTTGGGAATATGATGATGGGCTCCTTCTACCAACCCATTAGCCCAAATTGTGGGCCTTTTGCAAGCCCATCACCCCAAATGTGTGGCCTTATGGCAGCCCAATCATATGGGGGCCTTTTATAAGCCCCTAAGACTAAGAAATGGCATTCTGCCAGCCCATCATACTAAGAAATAGGAGCCTTCTGCCAGCCCATCATACTAAGAAATGGGGGCCATTTGCCAGCCCATCATACTAAGAAATGGGAGCCTAATGCCAGTCCATCATACTAAGAAATTAGAGCCTTCTGCCAGCCCATCATACTAAGAAATGGGAGCCTTCTGCCAGTCCATTATACTGTACCAAGAAATAGAAATAGGAGCCTTCTGCCAGCCCATCAGACTAAGAAAATGGACCTTCTGCCAGCACATCATACTAAGAAAATGGGCCTTCTACCAGCCCATCATACTAAGAAATAGGGTCTTCTTCCAGCCCATCATAATAAGAAATTACGGCCTACTACTTAGTCAGACTAAGACATTGGGGCCTTCTCCCAGCCCATCAGACTAAGACCTTCTGCCAGCCCATTTTGGCTACAAATCTCGTACCTATCCATACTTCCTTCTAATGACCATCATAAGAAGCTCAGATGGTGCTGCTGACCAAGTAGGGTACAAATCAGCCTAAATAGAGCATTAGAAGGAAGTACCATGGAGATCTCATAGAGCAAGGTGGGCATATTACTGACAGATGTTCTTTACAATCCCTAAGCTGATACAAAATGACAGGGAGAGAGGGATTTCAGGAGGAAAGAGGCTGATTGGCTGCCTACACAACCAAATAACTGCTAAAAATCCTCCCCCTAAACCCTAAGCTACCTGAAACTAAACCGACCCAACCCCTTATTCCTGCTGCTATTGTAAAGGGTCACTGAAGCCCGCCCTGTGCCAGGGGGTCATTTGTAGTGCATTCTGACATTATTCTCTGTAGAAGCAGCACAAGTAAGCCTTATAGGATTCATTGATACCTATGTGGATTGTGAGGAACATTGACGACGGTCACTTGGGGCAACGCGAGTGCTGGATGGAACATAGTCGCAGTTTGCTGTATTTTATTTGTGTCTTTGCATTCGCTGTACATTGCCGCGTAAATCCCAGTGATTGTATTTTACTTCTGAGATTTAGGTAACAACGGTAGCTGAGGGGCAATGCAGCCTGAACCCCTATGTGTCTATAGCGACAAAATACATATTATTTAGGGGCTACCCTAGTGATATTAGAGAGGATCTTACGGTTTCTTAGTTATGTCATATATGAGTTTGTATCTGAATTTTACTTGCCTGACACAAGAGAGAGCAACCAGAAAGGGCTCTGCGGTATTTATAGGCGTTAGATACATTACGGTCGCCCTGTGCTATGTAAAATATGAACAGTTTTAAATAACTGTTTACTACTCGGCAGCTGCCTGATCCTTTCTGATGTTCGTACAGCTGACTTTATGGAACCGACGTGAGCCACCGTGAATAATTACCTCTTTAATTACATTAACTCTGTGACGAGCACTTAATCAATTTTAATCTAAATTATTATGGAGCAATTTGATCACATTATTTAGGAGACTGGGGTCGGTTTACGGAGCTTGTGAAATAATAAGTAATAACATATGACCGTACAGCCCACACGGGTAGGTTCTTATAATATTTATATCAGAGGGAGCACAGTTAATATGATATAATGTAAACTTTGAAACATATAAAGAGAATGGATACACTGTGTCTGATCGTTATATATACAGTAGCTGAGGACCTGTCACAGTATTTACACCTTGATACAGTCATTAAGTGTTCTTGCACGTGAAATAACCTGTAGTTCCAGCATATCAGCGACGTCACCAACTCCTGCAAATCTGTAATAACCAGAGTACAGCACGTCGCTTACCTCCCAACTGTCCCGATTTAGGGATGAACATCGGATACCGATGGTTGGCAATTACTCAATGGGCATGGGACATGATTCAGCAGTGAGTGCAATGGTGATTACGGACACAGATCGAGCCATTGTTTGCCATCGCACATGTGTATAAGCCGAATATCACGTGCACAGTGATTACTTTGTGATTATGAACACACAGAGGAATCCATTGCAAAGTGAGTGACAGGCTGTTAGCGTTTGGTAGTGGTGACAGGGGGGGTTATCGTACAAACGCAGGCGTGTCCATCTGTTTGAACACTGGAGCTCATTCAGACCCGCACGCTAGATACGTTCGCTCGCACCCTGCGTATGCAAATCCAGCGCACACCCAGCAAGGCAGGCGATCGCACGGCAAGGCATTAGCACGCCCACTATGTCTTGGCGTGTGATCACTTTGTGTATGCAGATGCCCACCAGCCAATCTTAAGACGCCCACTTGCGCACGTCATCTCCTGGAAGTGTATGAAAACATTGGTACATCGAGCACCATCGGATGCGATCGCAGCGCTTGAGGTTGACTATACCCTGCCGCAAGCACTGCGATCACTTCAGAGTGAAATCCAGCCAGGTGACATATACTATGACGCTGCCTTTATTTATGCACGCATCTGAAATGGCGCTAAGATGCTCAGGCACGTCTGCGTTCGCACCTCCACTCCCCCGTTTCCAGTGACCTTCCCCTGTTACCACCCACAAACGGCTTCTCCTGTCACTCACTCTGCTAGGCTGTCTATGCGCTTCCCGATCTCTCGCACTGGTTCACGTATACGCATGCGCAGATTGCAAATATCGGCCAGCTACGAGCGATCGCATCAAAGCGAGCGGGTCTGAATCAGCTCCACTGTTTCATGGGCGTGCATAAATTCGGCACTGCGACTGGCTACGCAGCATGAGAGATCTCTGCCTGCGAGAAGACTTGCAGTGTCTGCGGCTGGTCAGAGCTGGTGTAAATGCTGTGTGACCGGCCGATGCGCATCGATAGTACCGATGTTTACACAGAAGAGCGACATTGGACAGATATGAGAAGGCAAAAACGGGCGCATTTATGTTGGCGGTGCCTTGGGAGGCATTAGCATATTTTAGTAACTGCGTACCGTAAGAGATTGCAGTTGCGATTACATTTGCGTCCGCTGCTGTATCAGGCCCAAGGTTTTTTCATTCAGTGCCAGGAATGAGATGGTCGCCATCACTTCCTTCTTTCCAATGCTCATCTGATCTGACGGCTGATTCTGAGACGCACGTATGGTTGGCCTGATTCATAGGCGGACGCTATTCTGATGTTCTTGCAGTTTAGATCATGCATGAATAGTCCAGTAAACCCTTACTGCGCATGCGTGAACCCAAGTGTCTGACCATTTAAACGCTGTTTCGTGTTCATGTATAAATGAGCCATTGCCTTCTCTGCGTGTCAGGCAGGGGCGTATCTATAATGGGTACAGGGTGTGCTGGAAACTTGGGCCCCTGGATCCAGGGGGGCCCCACACCACACACCCTGCACCCATAATATTGCTTACCTCTCCAGAGTCCCATGTCGGCGCGGGTGTCCGGCGCTGTAAAACAACTGGAAAATGGCCGCAGCTGCCATTTTCCCATTGTTTGCGCATGCGCAGTACAGGGAAAATGGCCGCCGCAGCCATTTTCCCAGTGACCTGTGCATACACTATAGACTCTTGCCCTGATTCAGAGCCGGACGCTCTGACAGGGCGCTCGCTCTGAATCAGGGCCGGCCTTCATGTTTTTTAGAGCGGCCTCTTGTCCACTAGCATACCTGTGGGTGACCACCCGCAGCTATAGCGAGCGGCCAGGAAGATGGTCGTGATGGTCAAGACCATCGCGACCATCATGCTTGCGACGAGACCCTTGTGGTAGGGTCTCGTTGCCGCAAGCCCCAGAGAGATTTGGCTCTCACAGAGCCGAAAGCTCTCCCACTGACATCACTCAAACGGAGACGTTCACATGGGAACGCCTCCGTTTGGGCAGCCACTCCCCCGGCCCACCCACCAAAGGGGGCGTGCTGTCACTCAACATCGACAGCATGCCCCCTTTGGTACGAGACCCGGAGCAACGGTTTGCCCGTCGCTATCCGGGTCTCGCTCATGCGCACAACGGAGCTGGCTCTGTCGTGCGCATGTGCACTGGGCCACCATCGACCCGCTTGCGAGCGGGTCTGAATCAGGCCCTCTGGGCACACTCTAGTGCCCAGAATCTATAACTCCAGCACTGGCCGCACATTGTTCAGTGCGCTGCCGGCTGCCGGGCGGAGAGGAGGGGGCCCGTGTCGGAGACTGCACACTGGCCCCCTCCTCTCTAGAAGCGCCCCTGGTGTCAGAGGAGCTGCAGTGTTCGCGGCTGGTCAGACCTGACTGACTGATGTGTGTTGATGACACCGATGTTTACGCTGTTGCACATCGTTAGACAGTTATGAGAGGGCAGCAGTTGGCGTGACTATGCTCGGGTAAGCTACCGAGGCATTGGCATATTTTCGCAGCTGCGTTCTGTGTGGAAACCAGAATCGCTAACACGTGAGAAGACGTTTGCTTTCCCTGGGCGTTTCAGGATGGAGACTGGGAGGTGACCTAAAGAGATCGCAAAAAAAGGCTGTTTTATGGGCGTGTTATGGGGGTGTCTCAAGCGTGTCTGGGAGCGATGCTGTGTTCCCAATCGCAAATCCACAGCTTCAGACGCCATGTACAGTTGGTTTTGTTGAGAGTAGCTACAGTAGATCCTAGTCTCCTGCAAATACCGATAGTGCGTCTGATGTTGTGTCGATGTTGGAGTGTTTACAATCTCCATCGCAAGTACACAGCCCACATAGCCTGACATTGGGTGTCTTACCGCTCATACCCTCCATCACACCGTCTCGCACAAAGGGAAGGCTGAGATTAGCATTTGCATGTTCCTGCAACCACTATTGTGAGAGCATAGTGTCAGTTCAGCTGCAGACACCCAGAAGCAGTGTACGCAGCACAGTACCCAGCACAGTACCCAGCACAGTATGCAGCACAGTACCCAGCAAAGTACGCAGCACAGTACGCAGCACAGTACCCAGCACAGTACGCAGCACAGTACCCAGCACAGTACCCAGCACAGTACGCAGCACAGTATGCAGCACAGTACCCAGCAAAGTACGCAGCACAGTAGGCAGCACAGTATGCAGCACAGTACCCAGCAAAGTACGCAGCACAGTACCCAGCACAGTATGCAGCACAGTACCCAGCAAAGTACGCAGCACAGTACGCAGCACAGTACCCAGCACAGTAGGCAGCACAGTATGCAGCACAGTACCCAGCACAGTATGCAGCACAGTAGGCAGCACAGTATGCAGCACAGTACCCAGCACTGGGCCTGATTCAGAGCCGCTCGTAAGCGGCCGCTCGTTCGCTGTGAGTGATGTTCGCACAACTGTGCATGCGTATGGGTCGTAATGCGCATGCGTAAACCAGTCATTGCGGTCGGAAATCGAGTGCTCGCAAAACAGCGAGGTGCTGCTAATTTGATTGATAGAATGTACTGTTTGTGGGTGGTAACGGGAAGGTGCTTGATAACGGGGGAGTGGAGATCCAAACGCAGGCGTGCCTAACGGTAAAAAGGGCGTTTAATGGGAGTGCATAATTAGTAAAGGAGCGTCATCGACCACGTCACTTGGTTGTCTTTTAGCATGAAATGCTCGCAGTGATAGCGGTAAGAAAAACCTACCACAAGCACTGCGAGCAGTTCAGACGCCTTTTGATGTACCCGATCAAATAAATACTGGAGATGATGTGTGATGCGAACGGCAAAGGGGCGTCTTTACAAAATAGAGAGCGCATTTTTCGTTTGCTCGCTCAGACATAGAGGCGTCAACAAACCACAATTTAAATAGCCGGCCCCTTTTTAGAAACGACCGTCCACAAACAGCGTCCGGCTCTGAATCAGGCCCACAGTACCCAGCACAGTACCTAGCACAGTACCTAGCACAGTACGCAGCACAGTACCTAGCACAGTCGCAGCACAGTACGCAGCACAGTACGCAGCACAGTACCCAGCACAGTACCCAGCACAGTACACAGCACAGTACCCAGCACAATACGCAGCACAGTACCCAGTACAGTACGCAACACAGTACTCAGCACAGTATGCAGCACAGTACCCAGCACAGTATGCAGCACAGTACCCAGCACAGTATGCAGCACAGTACCCAGCAAAGTACGCAGCACAGAACCCAGCACAGTACCCAGCACAGTAGGCAGCACAGTACCCAGCACAGTAGGTAGCACAGTATGCAGCACAGTACCCAGCACAGTATGCGGCACAGTACCCAGCACAGTACCCAGCACAGTACGCAACACAGTACTCAGCACAGTACCCAGCACAGTACCCAGCACAGTACCCAGCACAGTACGCAACACAGTACTCAGCACAGTACCCAGCACAGTACCCGGCACAGTACCCAGCACAGTACCCAGCACAGTACGCAGCACAGTACCCAGCACAGTAGGCAGCACAGTACCCAGCACAGTACCCAGCACAGTACAGGCACAGTACACAACACAGTACCCAGCACAGTACCCAGCACAGTACACAACACAGTACCCAGTACAGTACCCAGCACAATATGCAGCAGAGTACGCAGCACAGTACCCAGCACAGTACCCAGCACAGTATGAAGCACAGTAGCCAGCACAGTACACAGCACAGTACCCAGCACAGTACGCAGCACAGTACCCTGCACAGTAGGCAGCACAGTACCCAGCACAGTAGCTAGCACAGTACCCAGCACAGTATGCAGCACAGTACCCTGCACAGTACGCAGCACAGTACCCAGCACAGTACCTAGCACAGTACACAGCACAGTATGCGGCACAGTACCCGGCACAGTACGCAGCACAGTACCCCTCACAGTACACAACACAGTACCCAGTACAGTACCCCGCACAGTAGGCAGCACAGTAGGCAGCACAGTACCCAGCACAGTACCCAGTACAGTACGCAGCACAGTACCCAGCACAGTACCTAGCACAGTACCCAGCACAGTACCCAGCACAGTACCTAGCACAGTACCCAGCACAGTACGCAGCACAGTAGCAGCACAGTACCCGGCACAGTACCCAGCACAGTACCTAGCACAGTACCCAGCACAGTACGCAGCACAGTAGCAGCACAGTACCCGGCACAGTACCCAGCACAGTAGGCAGCACAGTACACAACACAGTACCCAGCACAGTACGCTGCACAGTACCCAGCACAATACACAACACAGTACCCAGTACAGTACCCAGCACAATATGCAGCAGAGTACGCAGCACAGTAGCCAGCACAGTACCCAGCACAGTATGAAGCACAGAAGCCAGCACAGTACACAGCACAGTACCCAGCACAGTACGCAGCACAGTACCCTGCACAGTAGGCAGCACAGTACCCAGCACAGTACCTAGCACAGTACCCAGCACAGTATGCGGCACAGTACCTGGCACAGTATGCAGCACAGTACCTGGCACAGTACACAACACAGTACCCAGTACAGTACCCAGCACAGTACCCAGCACAGTAGGCAGCATAGTAGGCAGCACAGTACCCAGCACAGTACGCAGCACAGTACACAGCACAGTACCCAGCACAATACCCAGCACAGTACCCAGCACAGTACACAGCACAGTACGCAGCACAATACCCAGCACAGTACCCAGCACAGTACGCAGCACAGTATCCAGCACAGTACCCAGCACACTAGGCAGCACAGTACCCAGCACAGTAGGTAGCACAGTATGCAGCACAGTACCCAGCACAGTATGCGGCACAGTACCCAGCACAGTACCCAGCACAGTACGCAACACAGTACTCAGCACAGTACCCAGCACAGTACCCGGCACAGTACCCAGCACAGTACCCAGCACAGTACCCAGCACAGTACGCAGCACAGTACCCAGCACAGTAGGCAGCACAGTATCCAGCACAGTACCCGGCACAGTACCCAGCACAGTAGGAGCACAGTACACAACACAGTACCCAGCACAGTACCCAGCACAGTACACAACACAGTACCCAGTACAGTACCCAGCACAATATGCAGCAGAGTACGCAGCACAGTACCCAGCACAGTACCCAGCACAGTATGAAGCACAGTAGCCAGCACAGTACACAGCACAGTACCCAGCACAGTACGCAGCACAGTACCCTGCACAGTAGGCAGCACAGTACCCAGCACAGTACCTAGCACAGTACCTAGCACAGTACCCAGCACAGTACCCAGCACAGTACCTAGCACAGTACCCAGCACAGTACGCAGCACAGTAGCAGCACAGTACCCGGCACAGTACCCAGCACAGTAGGCAGCACAGTACACAACACAGTACCCAGCACAGCACGCTGCACAGTACCCAGCACAGTACACAACACAGTACCCAGTACAGTACCCAGTACAATATGCAGCAGAGTACGCAGCACAGTAGCCAGCACAGTACCCAGCACAGTATGAAGCACAGTAGCCAGTACAGTACACAGCACAGTACCCAGCACAGTACGCAGCACAGTACCCTGCACAGTAGGGAGGACAGTACCCAGCACAGTACCTAGCACAGTACCCAGCACAGTATGCGGCACAGTACCCGGCACAGTATGCAGCACAGTCCCCGGCACAGTACACAACACAGTACCCAGTACAGTACCCAGCACAGTACCCAGCACAGTAGGCAGCATAGTAGGCAGCACAGTACCCAGCACAGTACGCAGCACTGTACACAGCACAGTACCCAGCACAGTACCCAGCACAGTACACAGCACAGTACCTAGCACAATACCCAGCACAGTACCCAGCACAGTACGCAGCACAGTACCCAGCACAGTAGGCAGCACAGTACCCAGCACAATACCCAGCACAGTACGCAGCACAGTACCTTTGCACATGAGCAAATATTCAGCCTCTGACTGTGCAGCAAATAACCATCAACTGGCTAACCTGAGATGCTACATGACAACACAGAGCATTTCGTGATGGTGACATGGCCACACCAATTCATTGTCCATGTGGTTTAGTTACAGTATATAAACTCCTTTGTAAATTCTGATATTTTATTCAGTTCTGAAATGCACAATCCTGGCTATACACAGTAACACAATGTGGCTTTACTTTCTCTGTAAACGTTTCTAAACTCTATTCCAGGACACTGGTCTCTGAGAACAGCTCAAAGAGTCACTATGGCTAATCCTCCATTAGCTCAGGGCGCATTTCATCCTCATCGGACGCATATTATTATTTTAGGCTATTCGCAGGATCTTTCGTTGGACACCTGATAGAGCACTGACTGTAGCATAAAACCCTTCAGGGACTGGAGTAACACCTGAGTCCACAAATGCTCCCTGGCTGTAGTATAATTATCCCTTTTACTTCACATTATTCTCACGCGCATTGGAATATAAAGGCGTCATTAGGTATAATCCAGGGATCATGTCCCTATCCCAGTAATCTGCAGAGATTATAGTCTGCAAATTCTTCATTCTAGACCTAAGGACGGATCGTTTATATTAGATAATATTTCACGTTGACTATTTAGATTTTATATACAAACCAGGGATATACAGCAAATAACATTCGCAAAAATATTTATATTAGACATGTTCGGTTCTCCAGAAATCCAAATCCAACTTAATTTCATGAACCCGGACACATCCGAGTCACGCTTCTGATGTTCCCGTTCAAAATCAATTTCTGTCCAATGCACACCCGACTGTCGGGCTGGCTCAGGGGTGGCGGTAGATGCGGCCGTGGCTGCATCTATTGGTGGTCACCCATCGGTAACTTTATGCAAATGCTGCCTAAATGCGCAAGGGCTGAGACGCCCACTGTCAGTGTCCGAACACGCTTTAATACGGCCTGGTGCGTTGTTAGACGCCACTATCGGTCGCACCAGCCCAATGGCAGATTTACCGTCTCATAATGGTCTTTTGGAGAGAACTACTAAGTGCCTGAGTATGCGACCACTTCAGTGACACACCCATAACACGCCCATAACATGTCCATATCTCCACGCAGTGGCGTAACTTCTTCCCAGGTGCCCGGAGGCAAGATAAATGTTGGCGCTCACCCCCCAAATTAAAATTTACCACCACCCCAGCACCTATGCCAGCCCCAGCTGCCACTGCCCCCCTATGCAGTTCCTCTTATACAGTGCCCCCAGTAGTGCCCCATATACAGAGCCCCCAGTAGTGGTCCCTCTATGCAGTGCCCCCAGCAGAGGTCCCTCTATGCAGTGCCTCTTATACAGTGCCCGCCTATGTAGTGCCCCCCACTAATGGTCCCCCTATGCAGTGCCTCCAGTAGTGTCGCTTATACAGTGCCCCCAGTAGTGGTCCCCCTATGCAGTGCCCCTTATACAGTGCCCACCTATGTAGTGCCCCCAGTAATGGTCCCCCTATGCAGTGCCCCCAGTAGTGCCCTTTATACAGTGCCCCCAGTAGTGGTCCCCCTATGCAGTGCCCTCAGTAGTGCCCCTTATACAGTGCCCCCAGTAGTGGCCCCCCTATGCAGTGCCCCAGTAGTACCCTTTATACAGTGCCGATGTAGTTGCCCTTCCTATGCAGTGCCCCCAGTAGTGCCCCTTATACAGTTCCCCCACTAGTGGTCCCCCTATGCAGTGCCTCCAGTAGTACACCTTATACAGTGCCCCTTATACAGTGCCCCCTGTAGTGCCCCTTATACAGTGCCCCCTGTAGTGATCCCCCTATGCAGTGTGCCCAGAAGTGCCCTTTATACAGTGCCCTCAGTAGTGGTCCCCCTATGAAGTGCCTCCAGCAGTGCTACTAGTAGTGGTCCCCCTATGCAGTGCCCCCAGTAGTGCCCCTTATATAGTGCCCCAGTAGTGGTCCCCCTATGCAGTGCCCCCAGTAGTGCCCTTTATACAGTGCCCTCAGTAGTGGTCCCCCTATGAAGTGCCCCCAGTAGTGGTCCCCCTATGCAGTGCCCCCAGCAGTGTCCTTTATACAGTGCCCTCAGTAGTGGACCTTCCTATGCAGTGACTCATTATGTAATGCCCCCAGTAGTTGGTTGCAGTGCCCCCAGTAGTGGGTCCCCACTATGCAGTGCCCCGTTATATAGTTCCCCCAGTAGTGGGTCCCCACTATGCGGTGCCCCATTATATAGTTCCCCCAGTAGTTGGTTCCCCCTATGCAGTGCCCCTTACAAATATAACACACACAGATTACTTATCTGAATCCCCGTTCCTGCGCCTGTCACGTCCGCTCCTTTGTCTGTCCTTCCGCTCGGCACTATGACATGCCATCTGACAGCCGGGGCATCCCTGCGCCATGCCATCTGACAGCCGGGACATTCCTGCGCCATGCCATCTGACAGCCGGGGCATCCCTGCGCCATGCCATCTGACAGCCGGGGCATCCCTGCGCCATGCCATGTGACAGCCAGGATTTCTGTGCGTCCAGCCAGACCCCCTTTTTGTGCATCCAGTCAGCACCCCTTCTGTGTGTGTCCAGCCAGCCCCCCCTTTCTATGCGTCCAGCCAGGCCCCCCTTTCTGTGCGTCCAGCCAGCACCCCTTCTGTGTGTGTCCAGCCAGCCCCCCCTTTCTATGCGTCCAGCCAGGCCCCCCTTTCTGTGCGTCCAGCCAGCACCCCTTCTGTGTGTGTCCAGCCAGCCCCCCCTTTCTATGCGTCCAGCCAGGCCCCCCTTTCTGTGCGTCCAGCCAGGCCCCCCTTTCTGTGCGTCCAGCCAGGCCCCCCTTTCTGGGGTTGCAGCCAGCCCCCCTAATGTGTGTCCAGCCAGGCCACCTTTCTATGCATCCATCCAGCCCCCCTTATGTATGTCCGGCCAGCCCCCCTTCTTGGTGTGCCCAGCCAGGCCCCCCCTCCCCCGCTGTCACAGGCACAGCACATTTAAACTTACTGGCTGCTGTGCTGACTCCTCTGCTGAGTCCCGGCCCCCGAGCAGTGACGCGCCTGCATGTGTTGCTGGAGCCGAACGGACCGAGACTGTTAGAGCCGCGGCAGGTCCTAGTGCCCGCTGGCTCAATCTACCCCGATGGTGGCCCTGGTTCCTGGTATTGATCATCTTACTGGCGGATGTCCCAGAGATTGCCCCTATTATTCAGATGCCCCTCTGTCTGTAGAATTCCCATAATCAGCCGTTGCTGTGCATTTGTATATCTATTAATGGATCCTGTTTATGCTCTCACACTATTGTGGTTCTTTACAATTTTTAGTGGTATATTAAAATAATGCAGATCTGCCATCGGTCATTGATAAGTATTGGATTATATGCTGTCATAACATTTGCATAAATGAACATGCAATGTCTGGTGGGATAGATTAATGTGAAAAGACAATATTACACTATGTGCAGCTTATGTTTTACTTTTAGTTATTTAAACGCAGCCTGTTAAATTACAGTTAGGAGCTGATTGGTTGGTACTTTATCTTTTTCCACTTTATCTCTCTCACAGCTTTGATACAACTCCCCCCATATTCTTATGAAAACAATTACCCATCTGGTTACAATTGACTGTGCTTCCAGTGTGATCACTACCAATAAACGCAGGTAATGGCGCATGAAAAAAAACCCAGCAACACGCCAACATTCCCAATGACAAGCACAGTTACTGGTGGAGTCAGCGGGAATCCTTCCCAAACCTCTTCATGTGCTTTTACCAGTGTTAATATTGGCAGCAACCTGTATTGTAGGACCTGTTGGAAAGGGGCTTGAAAGTCTTATCAAGGTTTGAGGGGGAGGTATATCAAACCTTGGACAGAGATAAAGTGGAGAAGTTGCCCCTAGCAACTATTAAGCTTCAGACTCAATTATAGACTGTGTTAGATAAATGATACTGTAACTAAGAGCTTATTGGTTGCTGTGGGAAAGATCTCTCAAAGGTTTGATACATCTCCCCCTGGAACCTACATAAAAAAATGTATTATTGTAATTAGTAGTATAAGATCATTTTTGGTACCCGAACATTGTATATCAGGAATCCTGCACCTCTGTGACATTTTGCTCACCATGATTGATAAGTCGCTATTGTCTTCAGTGCTTGTGGGAGGAGATAAGAGATATCGCTAACACTTCAGGGCGTAATACCTGTAAGTGGGCGTGGCCCCAGTGATGCTGAACATTACACCCCTCCATTAGCCTCATGCAAAGTGTTTCCCTCATTCATACCTGGCTCCGAAATCTCAGGGCCTGATTCACTACCGTATGCAGCTGCGATTATGCACGCAGTTAAACTGCGATAGTATGCTAATTCATTGCGATCGCTATCCGGTTGCAGCACAACATAAGGACGCCCACTTTACCCAGCACACATACATAATGTTTAGCAAGACTGCAAAACCATCGGTAACATGGAGTACCATTGCAGCCTCACGCACACTTGCACAAGCTCTGACCTTACTCAGATATTGCTAACAACCATGCACGCTATCAGGCCTCAGGCTGCGCTTGACATCACAGTGGCTAATTTATGCACGCCCCTCCAATGGCGTGTGAATGCACTGGGATGCCTGCGTTTTGCAGACCCCCCGTCACCTCCCACATACTGCACTACCTGTCAATCATTCTGCGATGGGTCTGCATAATCACTGCGATCGCGGTCCCCATCACAGCGGCCGGTTCGCACATGCGCAGAGTGCGATGCATACACATGCGCAGTGCAAAACAATCAGCAGATTGTGTGCGTATTAGCAAATGCGTTCCTTGCTGAATCAGGCCCTCAGTTCGGTTTGCGATTGCAACTACGATTCGTACGTAAAGCAGTGGTGAAATAATGCTGATGCTTCCCAAAACCCAGCCGGCATAAAGATTCTCAACGCATGCTTTCTCACCTCTGTCTGATGCAGTGTGTGCGGTCAGGTGAGGCAGGTGAGGCAGGGGAGGCAGGTGAGACAGGGGGGGCTGGGGAGGCAGGGAGGCAGGTGAGACAGGGGAGGCAGGTGAGACAGGGGAGGCAGGTGAGACAGGGGAGGCAGGTGAGGCTGGGGAGCCAGGTGAGACAGGTGAGGCAGGTGAGACAGGGGAGGCAGGTGAGGCAGGGGAGGCAGGTGAGACAGGGGAGGCAGGTGAGGCTGGGGAGCCAGGTGAGACAGGTGAGGCAGAGCCTTTCCTGTCACACTTAGATATTCTCCAGACTTTTTACTATAAAAAGTATAAAAAAAGGGTAAGTAAAATATTCTATATATCTTTGTATTATTCTAATCATTTTTATAGTGAATACTGAGTAAATATTGTATGGCAGGTGAGGCACTGCCTCCCCGTCTACCTTTTCTGCACATAAAAGGAAAAACACCAAATTTCCAGCACTATATACAGCTGCACCTTTGTACAATGCCCACATGTACCCTGTATGTGTAAATCTAGCTCTGATACTAGCCAGGGCCTCCCCAGACATTTACCTCACCGCACGTCACTGGTCCAAAGTCGCTCTTCTGCCTAAACATCGGTACCATCGATGCACATCACACACTCACGCAGTATTTTCACCAGGTCTGACCAGCCGCAGACACTGCAAATCTCCTGGCACGCAGAGAGCTCTCATGCAGTCGCAATGGCTAATTTATGCACGCCCAAGCAACGGCGTTCAAATGGACAGAAACTCCTGCATTTTTCTAACCACTCTCCCCGTCAACACCCCCAAACGCTGACAGCCTGTCACTCACTCTGCGACGGTTTCCTCTGTGTGTCCGTAGTCGCAGTGTGATCACAGCGCACGTGCATTGTGGCTTATACACGTGCGCAATGGCAAACAATCGCTCGATCTGCGTCCATAGTTGCACTTGCGATCGGTACTGAATCATGTCCTCAGTGCAATTTATCCGCATCTGGCAACATTGTAAATGAGTAGTCTATATAGAAACTAGAGCTGGCCCCGTCCATTCGCCCCACACCAAACCTTCTTTTATTAATGGATGTTACAGACTTCCCAGAAAACATTTCTTTGTGTATCCTCTGTATTGTACGTATGTAATTATCCGCATTATGTGACAAGAATCATACCGTGACTTTGGAATGTGGATAGGAAAAGCATCAGCTGCCTGCGAGACCCCTTCACCAAACACAGATCAGATGTATCAGCGATAGGAGGGTCTGGGACACTGTATCCATTCTCTGTCCTCTGTGAACATTACACCCTTTTAAGCATTTGCAAATATTTGGGTAATGAGATCATGATCTCCCTTGAAAGGTAAAATAAAACAAATCTGAGTAATTTGTGGACAAATCCATGAAGTCACCTAGAGATGGGGAATGCAGATACATTACATTCTGTGCCCCGGGCGCAATAGGAAAGAATTATCGTTTGTTATGAAGACTTTTCTGGCTCAGGACAAGGTAGAACAGTCTTCCTGGGACTGAAATCTGACCCCCGCGCACCTGATAGACAGGCAGAGAGCTGAGTGTTTTGGATGGCATAGACTATTTCCTAAAAAGGTTTTATTTTTATATATATATATATATTTTTTTTAAAGTAATGAAACATTTTTATGAAATCGATACATAAAATCTGACTGGCTGGACATGTAAAAGCACCTCATTCATCACACTGAACCTTCCTGTAACTTAACATGGATACAATCTCTAACAAGTGCTTTAACTAAAATAACACTTCTTGTTTAAACTTGCCTAAGGGGGTCTGTAAGAGTCACAGAGACATGGGAGGCCCAGATCAGTGATAGCGGGAGAAATAATTCCTCTGAGCTGGAAGCGCTAAATGAGGAATCCAGCGAGGACGCTCCCCAAAAAGGGCCAGGCTCACAGCCTACTTGAGAGCAGGAATTTCGGTGGGTGTTCCTGGAGGTTACAAGGGGTTGGCTAGCCAAACTCAGACATGTCGCAGCCAGCGACCGCGTCCTAAGAAACAGTTGCACTGGCACTAGCGGCCATAATCCGAAAGACTTTCTGAGCAACCATAGGGCCGCTGTAATGTCCGATGTGCTTTCCATGGGGCGTCTTTGCATGCAAGTGGCAAATTAGAGACACATTGGGGCAGATGTATGAAGCTCTGGAAAGTAATAAAGTGCAGAGTGATAAATGACCAGCGACTCGGCTCCCAACTGTCATGTTACAGGTTGTGTTTGAGAAATGACAGTTGGGAAATGATTGGTTGGTCGTTTATTACTCTGCACTTTATCACTCTGCACTTTATCACTCTGCACTTTATCGCTCTGCACTTTATTACTCTGCACTTTATCGCTCTGCACTTTATCGCTCTGCACATTATCACTCTGCACTGTATCACTCTGCACTTTATCACTCTGCACTTTATCACTTCCCAGAGCTTCATACATCTGCCCCACAGTCGGTGGATGTCTTAGTAGAAAGCCCAGTAGCTGCTACATTAGCATAAATATGCAGTTACAATGTGCAAAAAGACGCAGTCGTGGCTGATTTAGCGCCCACTCCAGAATCAGGCCCATTGTCTGGTGCAGAGTCCACTCTTGTGCTTCTCATATAGATGTTACTTGTCCATGTCCAGTGTTTGCAAGGACCAGGCAGGTGCCCCAGTGCCTGGACATGGGATTGTGTGGCGGGTATAAATTACCTCCAGTATCTGTATGAGCTAAGGTGCAAATTGCTAATGCTGGTCAGGTACACTGCCATACTGCAGATGACAGCAGGCACTTGGCCCAATATTCCAGTAGGCACATCCCACTAACTCCTACATTATTATTATTATTATTATTATTATTAGTAGTAGTAGTAGTAGTAGTAGTAGTAGTAGTAGTAGTAGTAGTATCATCATCATCATCAATCTGTGTGTGCGGTCATCTTCCAAACACATTAACAGGCTTTGGCAATGCCAACACACATGGACAATTCCACATTCATTCATTAGGTGGCATCACCAACCAGACACAACCCAGTAGGGTTATCAGTCTGATCAGATTGATTCCAGTAGAAATAGCATTAATGAATCGACACTGAAATAAATACATTTATTCAAGACTTAATGAAGCAGCATCACATTTCCAGGAATAATTTCCCTTTCTCAAGCAACTTTCAACATCAAGCTGTGGCCTGTACTTTAGAAAGTGACATTTTACACAGTATCCTGCTTTCCCAGGTCTTCACTTATCACTCTTCCTTTCCTGAGTCTTCCTCTCCTAAGATTTCTTCTAGTGAGTATTCCTATGCTACTGTAGGTCTTCCTCTCCCAAGTCTTCCACTCCTAAGTCTTCCAATAGTAATTATATCTATCCTGCATCATCCTCACCTTCGTCTTCCTCTCCTGAGTATTTGGGGTATATTTATAAAGCCACAAGTTTTAACCTCAAAAAGTAAAGCACCAGTAATATTATATTAAATTTGAGGCGAAAACCTGTTATCGGCGATAAATTATGACAACATTTTCGCCTATTGTAATTATCCCGGTATTCGATTACAAAGACTTTCTGCCGGTGCAAAAAAGTCTTTGTACAAAACGGGGATAAGTTATCTCCAGCCTTTAGCTGGCGAAAAAAAGTGCAGAATTGGGGTTTAGGGGTGCAGGCTTAAAAAAAAATAGCCTGCACCCCTGGGAATGGACCCTAAAAATAATGGGCCTGATTCAGACCCACTCGCGAGCGGCTGTCCGCTCGCAAGTGGGTCGTTGGTGTGCACTGCGCATGCACACGGCGGAGGGAGCTCCGTCATGCGCATGCGCGAGACGCGACGAGCGAAGGACTTTCCTTCGCTCGTTGTGTCTGATCAAAGGGGGCGTGCTGTCGATGTTGATTGACAGCACGCCCCCTTTGGTGGGCGTGCCGGGGGCGTGCCTGCCAAACGGAGGCGTTCCCATGGGAACGCCTACCGTCAGAAGCCGGCCCCACTGACATCACTAGTGATGTCAGTGGGAGTGATTTTGGCTCTGATAGAGCCAAAATCACTCCTGGCCTTGCGGTTGAGAAACTCAACCGCAGGCTTCTGCTCGCAGTGGCGATGGTCGCGATGGTCTTGACCATCGCGACCATCATCCTGCACGCTCGTATAGGCTGTGGGTGGTGACCCACAGCTATACGAGTGTCCAGGAGGACGCTCCATATTTATGGATGTGGGCCCTGATTCAGAGCGAGCGCTCTGGTCAGAGCGTCCGGCTCTGAATCAGGGCCTATGTATGTAAAAAAAAGTTTTAAAAAAAACCGGGACACCCCAATTTTTCTTTTTAAATTTGGTGGTAAAAAAAAATAATTTATGGAAGACACTTGTAAAATAGCTAAAATAAATCCAGAGGGGGTCGGAAGTATGTGGCAGGTGTTTTCTTCATTACGGACAGTAGTGGCAGGTGCATTTTTGAAGAATTTTTAAAAATCATTTTAGGGACTTAGAAATATGCCTGCGCCCATTTTCATGTATCCCAAATTTAATGGGTATAGTTATCTTCCCCCCAAAAAAGTGCTAAATGCTCTTCTGCATCACCTTCTTCAAAGCCGCATTTATGGACCTGCCGCGGCTATTTAAAAACCCGACTTCCATTCAGCAGGCAAAAACGGGGGTACCCATAGTGATCCCCCATGTCTGGACATCTTTAGGGGGGTCCAAAGATGATTTTCCGAAAATTACCATTTTTTTTCGCCGCTCCAAGTTTTGCCGGGTCCCGTTTTCGCGTCCTTTGAAATTGAATACGGGGAATAGCGGGCACACGCGCAATACTTTTCCGCCTGGAAAACAAGGGAAGGAGGTAAAAAGTCCAGCAAATTGAATACGCGCCTATGTGTTTTGTACTTAGTACTTTGTGCCAATTAAAATTTTAAAGCTATATGCACAGAAAAGAGACAGTTTCAAAAACCATCGCATTGTAATTATGCTCTCTCCTCTCTTGAGCGTCCCTATCCTCAATCTCGCACCCCTCATCTAAATTTCCCCTCCTTCTCTCGCCACTTGTCTAAGCTCTCAATAGTTGTGATATTGAGCAGAAGCTAATTTATCTCAAAGCAAGCTCTCCCGAATATGGGATCGCCATTGACTGTAACAGTCATTTACATTTGTTAGCATAGTTTTGCAGCCTATAGCTGGCCCCACGCTTTATAGGGTATCACCTTACATAGGGGCAATAGCTCTGATATTGGCGAGTGTGTGAGATGAGTGTTTTTTCTGATATTGTTGACGCTTGCGTGAATAAGATCGATCAATGATCAATGATCCCGATTCCTGAAGGCCCTTCCTGTGCGGTTGCTCCCCGTAGCATTCTCTGAGGATCTGGCATGAGATATGACACAATTCTACAAAAATGCTCATCAGAACAAGCTCTAAAGGCTTTGAAACCTTGTCACGGTCATTTTATATGGACAGTAGGGAACAGCGAAGTAATGGGAGTAATTGAGTCCACAGGGATGAAAATCCCTCCAAAGCAGAGTTTCACGAGAAAAAAAGGGGGTAGAACTACTAAAGATTCTAAAAGGGAAGAGAGGGGTGATGCTCATATCAGCCAATCAGATTCTATCATTTTCTAGACTGTTTAGACAAATGGTAGCTAGAATTTACTTGGTTGCCATGGGAACACCTCCAATTTTTCTTTGTGGAAGCCATAGTCGGAATGGCTATTGGTTGGGTGACAATGGGTGATTACCATCGATGGCAGAAAAACCAGCTAGGGTGAACCATCAATGGTTTGCACCCCAGCCATAGCCACTGCTACTGGGGAGTACAGTGGGTGCAAGCCAATCAAAACTGGGGGTGGTGGGGCTTAGCGGTCGACAGGGGCGTGGCTAAACTCCGTCCTATTAGGGAAAAAAAAATATCAGCTCCCACTCATCCATCAACGGTGGAGAACCTTTGGTTCTCTGCCACTGATGGCAAAACTAATTAACATCGGCCGGCCACCATGAATGTTTTGAAAACATTGATGGTTGATGGCCATCCATAAGCCATAGTACATCTGCCTACTGCTAACCAAACTTCCCACGCTGGCTGACATGCTTCCAGCTCTGATAGAGGTCTCAGAGCTAAAACGTAACATCCACTGATGTTATTCCCTCGGTAGAAAGACAGGATGACAGATAGGAGATAAGACTATCCATGATGTATCATTCCCTATTCATAATGCTGCATGAAATATAATGTTGCACAGCTGAATTGACTTCCCATGCCAGACAGCAGAGCTAATTAAACAATATAAGCAAGTGGCCTATACTTTGAAAAAGAAGGGTTTTATAGGATAATTTTTCCATTACATCAATTATTTCCCTAAATCCTATCGCTGACCTTGTCTCTGATTATTCAGCTTGAATCATGAATAAAATAGAGCTGTGCTGTATTATGTGGAGGATATGGCACAGGAGATATCTGGAGGATGAATGTCAGGGGTCTGGGCACTCCTTGCTACATTAATGATCTGACGGATAGACACAGCTGACAGGCTCATTTCTTAGGAAGGGGGCACAGATACAGCTGTCACACAGACAAATATCTGCCAAGACGGACAGACATCCGCAGTGACAACTCCATCTGAGTTATGATGGTTGGGAAAAGATTGATACTCCGTCGCTTGGAGTCTCTCCATCTAGCTCGGAAGGACCGCGGTCTTTTGAGAAGAGACAGGAAATACATTTCTGGCATGATTGATACAGACGGGAAAATAGGAGAATTATTTTTCTTTTTCAGAGACAGGTAGACAGACCTGACAGTGCGAGATTTGTGCTCCTTTTAGGGGAATCTTCGTGGCGTTGATGGAACTTTTCTGTCCACTTCACTCACTTTCGCTCTGAATCACGTCTGGAAAGCGGATACATCTGGAGGTGTAAGAATGCAATAAAATAACTTGGGGGAATAAAATTAATAATAAAAATAAAGTTTGTGATTTCTTAGTTTTTTTATTTTATTAAATTTGCAATATCAAAAAAACTTTTTACACGTTGTCGCTATGGGGTATTGTGTGTAGAATTCTGAGGACAAAAATGAATGTATTCCATTTTGGAATAAGGCTGTAACATAACAAAATGTGGAAAAAGTGAAGCACTGTGAATACTTTCCAGATGCACTACATACCCTTCCCCTCCAGAGGACATAACAGATACCTCTAATAGGGTGTGGTACGTTAGGTCGGCAGGTCTTATGTCGAGATGCATTAGGTCAACACGAGAATATTTACATGATTGAAATGTGAAGCGATGTGAATACTTTCCGGATGCACTGTACCTCAATAAAACACTGCATGGATTATGTGGGTGCTTGGAGCACTGATCTCTGGCCACCCCTAACATTGTGTAAAAGAATGTTTATCTGCCATTTTTCAGATTGATTGCCGTGATATAATCCGCACAGGTAGATGCGCTCGGTCCTGTCTTGCAGGGATCCTGCAAATAACTGGAGATCATTCCTGTCAGGTCCGTGTTAGCAGAGATGAAAGACGTCCCTGCTACAACAAAGGATAATGCTTGTTTTTGTTAGAAACTCTTATGAGAGAACTTTCATCTTTTCTCACTCTCTCACAGCCCTGTCGGGGGTCAGACATATTGCCGGAGTGCCAATGCAGGGTGGGGGTCTTCCTCTGCACCTCGCTGTCTGCTAGCCCACCTTAAGTTAGTGCTGAGCTGTATTCATCACATATTCCAGTCAGAAGAGTCCGCTCTGACCTGGGCATTCATTCCTCCTCCAGCGTTGCAGAGGTCTTCTTATTTTTTTTAGGGGGGGCTAAATTTAGGGGGTCATTCAGACCCACTCGCGAGCGGCAGTCCGCTCGCAAGTGGGTCGATGTTCCCCTCTGCGTATGCGCACGACGGAGGGAGCTCCGTCGTGCGCATGCGCGAGACCCGACGAGCGAAGGACTTTCCTTCGCTCGGAGTGTCTCATCAAAGGGGGCGTGCTGTCGATGGTGAGTGACAGCACGTCCCCTTTGGTGGGTGTGCCGGGGGCGTGCCTGCCAGACTGAGGCGTTCCCAAGGGAACGCCTACCGTCTGAAGCCGGCCCCACTGACATCACTAGTGATGTCAGTGGGAGTGATTTTGGCTCTGATAGAGCAAAAATCACTCCGGGCCTTGCGGTTGAGAAACCCAACCGCAGGCTTTTACTCCCAGTTCCGATGGTCGCGATGGTCTTGACCATCGCGACCATCATTTTGCACGCTCATATATGCTGTGGGTGGTGACCCACAGCTATACGAGCGTCCAGGAGGACGCTCCATATTAATGGAGGTGGGCCCTGATTCAGAGCGAGCGCTCTGGTCAGAGCGTCCGGCTCTGAATCAGGGCCTTAATTCCTTTAATTATTTAGTTGAATTGAGTGCAGTTTGTAATTACACTTATGGATTACTTTCTCATCCAAATGGTCTGATGAAGTGCAATATCTTATATCGTGCAGATATCACTCTTCCAATATGTAGCCGGCTTTTTTGCAAGAGTTGGGGGCCTATTTATAAAGCCCCTTTTACCTAAAAGTCATCTGGAAACATTAGGCCACGCAGTGTCAGGGAAGCCATTGATAGTGATAGCGCCCACTCCACCGCCAAAATCTGCACTGAGACAGCCTCTTATTGGATCTTTAATAAGTAGCCCCCCCAAAAGCATTCCTTATTGCTGCGACAAACTGTACCCTACCGCAAGCACTTCATCCAGGTACCGTGTACTATGACGCTGCCTGTTAAATATGCACACCCCAAAAACGACGTGGAAACACTTTGGCACGCCCGCGTACGCAACTCCACTCCCCCATTACTGCTGCCCTGCCCCTGTTACCACCCACAAACGGCCTCTCCTGTCACTCATTCCTCTGGGCTGTCTTTGCAGGGCGAGCGAGCAAAATCTGATCACTCATACTAGTTTGCGCACGCGCACTGCGAACTACACGCATGCACACGTCTGCAACGAGCGGCCGCTTGCTAGCGAGTGGGTCTGAATGAGGCCCTCTGTTATATAGCATAAGTCCTGGAATGGATAGACGCACAGCTACATAGCACATGGGTTCATGCTGTAAGATGCTGAGAAGATGGCATCTAATGTTACAGTAGTGTTTCCCCAGCTAGATCCTGCTGGCCAGGTGCACACATGCTCCGGATACTGCACAGACAGCTAGAAATGAGATTGTCTGTCATTCACATGGGCTTCAGGTGTCGGAGATTGCACATTTAGGGGGTGTAAGCTAATATAGGGCTGCTGAGACCCCTCAAAAGAATCTGATTTTTACACGTCCTTGGGGGTGCCGGTAATTTGGAAAGTTTCAGTACTCTCGCTGGGACTCGTTTTGCACCATCCAGGTGCATTTTATGATGAAAAGCTAATTTAAGGGAGGAATTCTGCCAACATGGTAACTTTAATGTGTGTGACAGATGAAACAAACACAGTCCCAGTAGCCCCTTCCTCCTCCGGCTCAGAGATGAGCCCAATTTCTATTAGGGGTGTGCACCGGCCACTTTTCGTGTTTTGTGTTTTGGTTTTGGATCTGGATCTTTCTTCGTGTTTTGGATCTGGATTGGTTTTGCCAAAACCACCCTTCCGTGTTTTGGGTTCTGGGTTTTGTGTTTTGGATCTGTATTTTTTTTTTTAAAAAGCATAAAAACAGCTAAAATCACAGAATTTGTTGGTTTCTCTGCTCCTATGCTATTATTAACCTCAATAACCTTAATTTCCACTCATTTCCAGTCTATTCTGAACACCTCACACCTCACAATAGTGTTTTCATGTCCAAAAGGTTGCACCGAGGTAGCTGGATGACTATGCTAAGCGACACGAGTGGGCGGCACAAACACGTGACCCATCTAGGAGTGACACTGCAGTGGCAGACAGGATGGCAGTTAGAAAAACTAGGCCCCAAACTGTACATAATGCAAAGAAAAAAAAGAAGTGCAAGATGGAATTGTCCTTGGGCCCTCCCACCCACCCTTATGTTGTATAAACAGGACATGCACACTTTAACAAATCAATCATTTCAGCGCCAGGGTCTGCCACACAACTGTGGCTGAAATGATTGGTTCGTTTGGGCCCCCACAAAACAAGCTGGCAATTAATGTGTCCCTGCACAAACTGGCTCTACGGAGGCAAGATGTCATCCTCATCCTCCTCATCCACCGATTCCTCACCCTCTTCAGTGTGTACATCCTCATCCTCACAAAGTATTAACTCGTCCCCACTTGAATCCACCACCACAGGTCCCTCTGTACCTTCTGGAGGCTGGTCTCCCTGGAAGAGCTGATAATTCATTTTGATGAACATCATCTTCTCCACATTCTGTGGAAGCAACCTCCTACGCCTTTCGCTGACAAGGTTCCCGGCTGCACTAAACACTCTTTCGGAGTACACACTGGAGGGGGGGCAACTCAGGTAAAATAGAGCCAGCTTGTACAGGGGCCTCCAAATTGCCTCTTTTTCCTGCCAGTACAGGTATGGACTGTCTGACATGCCTACTTGGATGCTGTCACCGATGTAATCCTCCACCATTCTGTCAATGGTGACAGTATCATATGCAGTGACAGTAGACATGTCAGAAATTGTTGCCAGGTCCTTCAGTCCGGACCAGATGTCCAAACTTGGTCCTGCCTGCCATGCATCACCGCCAGCGGGTTGCTTAGGATACCTAAGTTTTTTCCTGGCAGCCCCAGTTGCGGGAGAAAATGAAGAAGGAGCCGTTGACGTGTCACGTTCCGCTTCAGCTGACAGTGTGTTCACCAGCAGGTCTTTGCACCTCTGCAGGCTTGTGTCGGCCGGAAAGAGAGACACCACATAGGCTTTAAACCTAGGATCAAGCACGGTGGCCAAAATGTAGTGGTCTGATTTCAACAGATTGACCACCCTGGAATCCTGGCAAAGCGAATGAAGGGCTTCATCCACAAGTCCCACATGCCGAGCGGAATCGCTCCGTCTTAGCTCCTCCTTCACTTTCTCCAGCTGCTTCTGCAAAAGCCTGATGAGGGGAATGACCTGACTCAAGCTGGCTGTGTCTGAACTGACTTCACGTGTGGCAAGTTCGAAGGGCTGGAGAACCTTGCACAACACGGAAATCATTCTCCACTGCGCTTGAGTCAGGTGCATACCCCCTCCTTTGCCTATGTCATAGGTGGATGTATAGGCTTGTATGGCCTTTTGCTGCTCCTCCATCCTCTGAAGCATATAGAGGGTTGAGTTCCACCACGTCACAACCTCTTGCTTCAGGTGATGGCGGGGCAGGTTCAAGAGTGTTTGCTGGCGCTCCAGTCTTCGGCACGCAGTCGCTGAATGGCGAAAGTGGCCAGAAATTTTTCGGGCCACCCAAAGCGTCTCCTGCACGCCCCTGTCGCTTTTCAGAAAATTCTGCACCACCAAGTTTATTGTGTGAGCAAAACATGGGACGTGCTGGAATTTGCCCAGATGTAATGCCCGCACAATATTGGTGGCGTTGTCAGATATCACAAATCCCCAGGAGAGTCTAAGTGGGGTAAGCCACTGGGCGATGATTTCCCTCAGTTTCTCTAAGAGGTTGTCGGCGGTGTGCCTCTTACTGAAACCGGTGATACACAGCGTAGCCTGCCTTGTAACGAGCTGGCATTTCTGAGATGCTGCTACTGGTGACGCTGCTGCTGTTGCTGCGTAAGGTGATACATCTACCCAGTGGGCTGTCACAGTCATATAGTCCTTAGTCTGCCCTGTTCCACTTGTCCACATGTCCGTGGTTAAGTGGACATTGTGTACAACGGCATTTTTCAGGACACTGAGGACACTTTTTCTGACGTTTCTGTACAGTCTCGGTATCGCCTGCCTAGTGAAGTGGAATCTAGACGGGATTTGGAACCGGGGACACACTACCTCCATCAATTGTCTAAATCCCACTGCACTAATGGCGGATACCGGACGCACGTCTAACACCAACATAGCAGTCAAGGCCTCAGTTATACGTTTTGCTTCAGGATGACTGCTGTCGTACTTCATCCTCCTCGCTAAGGACTGTTGGAGGGTCAATTGTTTAGTAAAAGTAGTGGTGTTCCTACTTCCTCTCTGGGATGATGAACGACTCCCAGCAGCAGCAACAGCAGCAGCGGCAGCAGTAGGCGTAGCAATGCAGGATCCTCCAGAGGAATCCCGGATAGGAGAGTCAGTCATGCCAGTGACATGGCCTGCAGGACTACTTCCGATCCTGACTAAGGAGGAAATTGACGAGGAGGGAGTTGACGGTGTGGTTTGCAGGCGCTTGGATACAACAGGACAACGGGATTTAGGTGTCCCTGGACTGCTTACGGTCTTAGCCAAAGTTTCTGAACTTGACAGTAACTTTTTATGAACGCGCTGCAGGTGCCGTATAAGGGAGGATGTTCCTAGGTGGTTGACGTCCCTACCCCTACTTATTTCACCTTTACATATGGTACATATGGCAAGACAGTTGTTGTCCGGATTTGGATAGAAATATTGCCAGACCAAAGAGGTGGAATGTTTGGTCTTCTGCCCAGGCATGACCGTGATGGGCTTTTTCATCCCACGGACAACAACTGTCTCCCCCGGAGCCTGATTTAAACAAACCACATCACCATCAGAATCCTCCTCGCCAACTTCCTCCTCAGCGCCAGCTACACCAGTATCCTCATCCTGTTGTACTTCAACAGTGACATCTTCAATTTGCATATCAGCAAGTGGACTGTGGGTGCTCCTTTCAGCACTTGCAGGGGGCGTGCAAATGGTGGAAAGAGCCACCTCTTCCCGTCCAGTGCTGGGAAGGTCAGGCATCGCAACCACCACCACACTTGGACTCTCCTTGGGGATTTGTGATATCTTCTTAGAAAGCACAGTTCTTCGCTGTGCTTTTGCCAGCTTAACTCTTTTGATTTTTTTAGTGGGAGGAGGGCTTCCATCGTCATGTGAAGCTGAACCACTAGTCATGAACATACTAGGGATCGACCTTAGCCGTTCCTTGCCACTCCGTGTCGTAAATGGCATATTGGCAAGTTTACGTTTCTCTTCAGCTGATTTAAATGTCTTTTTCAAGGTCATTTTCCTGAACTTTGCCATTTGGGATTGTATGTGCCCTCTACTATGACATTGGGCATCGGCCTTGGCAGACGACGTTGATGGCATGTTATCGTCTATGTCATGACTAGTGGCAGCAGCTTCAGCACTAGGAGGAAGTGGTTCTTGATCTTTCTCTATTTTATTTTTATCGGAGAAAGTTTGGTCCTCCATTTCTGTTATATCGATTTGATATATACGTGCGGCTAAACCCAGAAAATAATTTTTTTTTTGGTTTGGACTGGAGTGTACTTTGGGGGTTACAGCACCCTTTAACGGTCAAGCCAGCCGGCCCTTTACTTATGACACAGGCGCACTCTTGGCACTACTTTGTTGATGCACGTGCGGCTACTGCGCACACAATTCACAAACACAGAAAATAATTTTTTTTTTGGTTTGGACTGGAGTGTACTTTCGGGGGTTACAGCACCCTTAACGGTCAAGCCAGCCGGCCCTTTACTTATGACACAGGCGCACGCTTGGCACTACTTTGTTGATGCACGTGCGGCTACTGCGCACACAATTCACAAACACAGAAAATAATTTTTTTTTTGGTTTGGACTGGAGTGTACTTTCGGGGGTTACAGCACCCTTAACGGTCAAGCCAGCCGGCCCTTTACTTATGACACAGGCGCACGCTTGGCACTACTTTGTTGATGCACGTGCGGCTACTGCGCACACAATTCACAAACACAGAAAATAATTTTTTTTTTGGTTTGGACTGGAGTGTACTTTCGGGGGTTACAGCACCCTTAACGGTCAAGCCAGCCGGCCCTTTACTTATGACACAGGCGCACGCTTGGCACTACTTTGTTGATGCACGTGCGGCTACTGCGCACACAATTCACAAACACAGAAAATAATTTGTTTTTGGTTTGGACTGGAGTGTACTTTCGGGGGTTACAGCACCCTTTAACGGTCAAGCCAGCCGGCCCTTTACTTATGACACAGGCGCACGCTTGGCACTACTTTCTTGATGCACGTGCGGCTACTGCGCACACAATTCACAAACACAGAAAATAATTTTTTTTTTGGTTTGGACTGGAGTGTACTTTGGGGGTTACAGCACCCTTTAACGGTCAAGCCAGCCGGCCCTTTACTTATGACACAGGCGCACGCTTGGCACTACTTTGTTGATGCACGTGCGGCTACTGCGCACACAATTCACAAACACAGAAAATAATTTTTTTTTTGGTTTGGACTGGAGTGTACTTTGGGGGTTACAGCACCCTTTAACGGTCAAGCCAGCCGGCCCTTTACTTATGACACAGGCGCACGCTTGGCACTACTTTGTTGATGCACGTGCGGCTACTGCGCACACAATTCACAAACACAGAAAATAATTTTTTTTTTGGTTTGGACTGGAGTGTACTTTCGGGGGTTACAGCACCCTTAACGGTCAAGCCAGCCGGCCCTTTACTTATGACACAGGCGCACGCTTGGCACTACTTTGTTGATGCACGTGCGGCTACTGCGCACACAATTCACAAACACAGAAAATAATTTTTTTTTTGGTTTGGACTGGAGTGTACTTTCGGGGGTTACAGCACCCTTAACGGTCAAGCCAGCCGGCCCTTTACTTATGACACAGGCGCACGCTTGGCACTACTTTGTTGATGCACGTGCGGCTACTGCGCACACAATTCACAAACACAGAAAATAATTTTTTTTTTGGTTTGGACTGGAGTGTACTTTCGGGGGTTACAGCACCCTTAACGGTCAAGCCAGCCGGCCCTTTACTTATGACACAGGCGCACGCTTGGCACTACTTTGTTGATGCACGTGCGGCTACTGCGCACACAATTCACAAACACAGAAAATAATTTGTTTTTGGTTTGGACTGGAGTGTACTTTCGGGGGTTACAGCACCCTTTAACGGTCAAGCCAGCCGGCCCTTTACTTATGACACAGGCGCACGCTTGGCACTACTTTCTTGATGCACGTGCGGCTACTGCGCACACAATTCACAAACACAGAAAATAATTTTTTTTTTGGTTTGGACTGGAGTGTACTTTGGGGGTTACAGCACCCTTTAACGGTCAAGCCAGCCGGCCCTTTACTTATGACACAGGCGCACGCTTGGCACTACTTTGTTGATGCACGTGCGGCTACTGCGCACACAATTCACAAACACAGAAAATAATTTTTTTTTTGGTTTGGACTGGAGTGTACTTTCGGGGGTTACAGCACCCTTAACGGTCAAGCCAGCCGGCCCTTTACTTATGACACAGGCGCACGCTTGGCACTACTTTGTTGATGCACGTGCGGCTACTGCGCACACAATTCACAAACACAGAAAATAATTTTTTTTTTGGTTTGGACTGGAGTGTACTTTCGGGGGTTACAGCACCCTTAACGGTCAAGCCAGCCGGCCCTTTACTTATGACACAGGCGCACGCTTGGCACTACTTTGTTGATGCACGTGCGGCTACTGCGCACACAATTCACAAACACAGAAAATAATTTTTTTTTTGGTTTGGACTGGAGTGTACTTTGGGGGTTACAGCACCCTTTAACGGTCAAGCCAGCCGGCCCTTTACTTATGACACAGGCGCACGCTTGGCACTACTTTGTTGATGCACGTGCGGCTACTGCGCACACAATTCACAAACACAGAAAATAATTTTTTTTTTGGTTTGGACTGGAGTGTACTTTCGGGGGTTACAGCACCCTTAACGGTCAAGCCAGCCGGCCCTTTACTTATGACACAGGCGCACGCTTGGCACTACTTTGTTGATGCACGTGCGGCTACTGCGCACACAATTCACAAACACAGAAAATAATTTTTTTTTTGGTTTGGACTGGAGTGTACTTTCGGGGGTTACAGCACCCTTTAACGGTCAAGCCAGCCGGCCCTTTACTTATGACACAGGCGCACGCTTGGCACTACTTTGTTGATGCACGTGCGGCTACTGCGCACACAATTCACAAACACAGAAAATAATTTTTTTTTTGGTTTGGACTGGAGTGTACTTTCGGGGGTTACAGCACCCTTAACGGTCAAGCCAGCCGGCCCTTTACTTATGACACAGGCGCACGCTTGGCACTACTTTGTTGATGCACGTGCGGCTACTGCGCACACAATTCACAAACACAGAAAATAATTTTTTTTTTGGTTTGGACTGGAGTGTACTTTCGGGGGTTACAGCACCCTTAACGGTCAAGCCAGCCGGCCCTTTACTTATGACACAGGCGCACGCTTGGCACTACTTTGTTGATGCACGTGCGGCTACTGCGCACACAATTCACAAACACAGAAAATAATTTTTTTTTTGGTTTGGACTGGAGTGTACTTTCGGGGGTTACAGCACCCTTAACGGTCAAGCCAACCGGCCCTTTACTTATGACACAGGCGCACGCTTGGCACTACTTTGTTGATGCACGTGCGGCTACTGCGCACACAATTCACAAACACAGAAAATAATTTTTTTTTTGGTTTGGACTGGAGTGTACTTTCGGGGGTTACAGCACCCTTAACGGTCAAGCCAGCCGGCCCTTTACTTATGACACAGGCGCACGCTTGGCACTACTTTGTTGATGCACGTGCGGCTACTGCGCACACAATTCACAAACACAGAAAATAATTTTTTTTTTGGTTTGGACTGGAGTGTACTTTCGGGGGTTACAGCACCCTTAACGGTCAAGCCAACCGGCCCTTTACTTATGACACAGGCGCACGCTTGGCACTACTTTGTTGATGCACGTGCGGCTACTGCGCACACAATTCACAAACACAGAAAATAATTTTTTTTTTGGTTTGGACTGGAGTGTACTTTCGGGGGTTACAGCACCCTTAACGGTCAAGCCAGCCGGCCCTTTACTTATGACACAGGCGCACGCTTGGCACTACTTTGTTGATGCACGTGCGGCTACTGCGCACACAATTCACAAACACAGAAAATAATTTTTTTTTTGGTTTGGACTGGAGTGTACTTTCGGGGGTTACAGCACCCTTAACGGTCAAGCCAGCCGGCCCTTTACTTATGACACAGGCGCACGCTTGGCACTACTTTGTTGATGAACGTGCGGCTACTGCGCACACAATTCACAAACACAGAAAATAATTTTTTTTTTGGTTTGGACTGGAGTGTACTTTCGGGGGTTACAGCACCCTTAACGGTCAAGCCAGCCGGCCCTTTACTTATGACACAGGCGCACGCTTGGCACTACTTTGTTGATGCACGTGCGGCTACTGCGCACACAATTCACAAACACAGAAAATAATTTTTTTTTTGGTTTGGACTGGAGTGTACTTTCGGGGGTTACAGCACCCTTAACGGTCAAGCCAGCCGGCCCTTTACTTATGACACAGGCGCACGCTTGGCACTACTTTGTTGATGCACGTGCGGCTACTGCGCACACAATTCACAAACACAGAAAATAATTTTTTTTTTGGTTTGGACTGGAGTGTACTTTCGGGGGTTACAGCACCCTTAACGGTCAAGCCAGCCGGCCCTTTACTTATGACACAGGCGCACGCTTGGCACTACTTTGTTGATGCACGTGCGGCTACTGCGCACACAATTCACAAACACAGAAAATAATTTTTTTTTTGGTTTGGACTGGAGTGTACTTTCGGGGGTTACAGCACCCTTAACGGTCAAGCCAGCCGGCCCTTTACTTATGACACAGGCGCACGCTTGGCACTACTTTGTTGATGCACGTGCGGCTACTGCGCACACAATTCACAAACACAGAAAATAAATTTTTTTTTTGGTTTGGACTGGAGTGTACTTTCGGGGGTTACAGCACCCTTAACGGTCAAGCCAGCCGGCCCTTTACTTATGACACAGGCGCACGCTTGGCACTACTTTGTTGATGCACGTGCGGCTACTGCGCACACAATTCACAAACACAGAAAATATATTATTTTTTTGGTTTGGACTGGAGTGTACTTTCGGGGGTTACAGCACCCTTAACGGTCAAGCCAGCCGGCCCTTTACTTATGACACAGGCGCACGCTTGGCACTACTTTGTTGATGCACGTGCGGCTACTGCGCACACAATTCACAAACACAGAAAATAATTTTTTTTTTGGTTTGGACTGGAGTGTACTTTCGGGGGTTACAGCACCCTTAACGGTCAAGCCAGCCAGCCCTTTACTTATGACACAGGCGCACGCTTGGCACTACTTTGTTGATGCACGTGCGGCTACTGCACACACAATTCACAAACACAGAAAATAATTTTTTTTTTGGTTTGGACTGGAGTGTACTTTCGGGGGTTACAGCACCCTTAACGGTCAAGCCAGCCGGCCCTTTACTTATGACACAGGCGCACGCTTGGCACTACTTTGTTGATGCACGTGCGGCTACTGCGCACACAATTCACAAACACAGAAAATAAATTTTTTTTTTGGTTTGGACTGGAGTGTACTTTCGGGGGTTACAGCACCCTTAACGGTCAAGCCAGCCGGCCCTTTACTTATGACACAGGCGCACGCTTGGCACTACTTTGTTGATGCACGTGCGGCTACTGCGCACACAATTCACAAACACAGAAAATATATTATTTTTTTGGTTTGGACTGGAGTGTACTTTCGGGGGTTACAGCACCCTTAACGGTCAAGCCAGCCGGCCCTTTACTTATGACACAGGCGCACGCTTGGCACTACTTTGTTGATGCACGTGCGGCTACTGCGCACACAATTCACAAACACAGAAAATAATTTTTTTTTTGGTTTGGACTGGAGTGTACTTTCGGGGGTTACAGCACCCTTAACGGTCAAGCCAGCCGGCCCTTTACTTATGACACAGGCGCACGCTTGGCACTACTTTGTTGATGCACGTGCGGCTACTGCACACACAATTCACAAACACAGAAAATAATTTTTTTTTTGGTTTGGACTGGAGTGTACTTTCGGGGGTTACAGCACCCTTAACGGTCAAGCCAGCCAGCCCTTTACTTATGACACAGGCGCACGCTTGGCACTACTTTGTTGATGCACGTGCGGCTACTGCGCACACAATTCACAAACACAGAAAATAATTTTTTTTTTGGTTTGGACTGGAGTGTACTTTCGGGGGTTACAGCACCCTTAACGGTCAAGCCAGCCGGCCCTTTACTTATGACACAGGCGCACGCTTGGCACTACTTTGTTGATGCACGTGCGGCTACTGCGCACACAATTCACAAACACAGAAAATATATTATTTTTTTAGCACTTGGGGGGAGCACCCCTGATGGAGAGAGCACCCCCTGGACAACACTACAGCACCTCTTTAGGACTGGGACACTGCACAGGACTTTGGAGTGGACACAGCCCCTATGGAGAACTGACTGCACAACACAGTCCAGCCAGCCCCTATGGACTTTGAAGTAGTGGACACAGCCCCTATTAACAACAGCAGCACAGCACAACACAGCCAGCCCCTATGGACTTTGAAGTAGTGGACAACAGCAGCACTACACTACACTACACTACACAGCCCTAACTCCCACCCTCCCTCTTCACTGTCCACAGCCGAGTGAGAAAATGGCGCCGACGTGGGTACCTTATATAGGATCCAAAACCCGCGAGACTCGGAAGGCGGGATGATGACGTTTTGCCTCGATTTCAGATCCGAGTCAGGCGGGAAAAGTCGAGCCTGATTCGGATCGGACTCGGATCGGGGGGGCTCGGGGGGGTTCGGATTTCAGAAATCCGAACCCGCTCACCCCTAATTTCTATAGGTCATTACCCACATCTCTGGTGTTTTTGGATCTGAGTATGTGCTTATCTGTCCTTAGAGGACGATACTTTGTCTGTGGGTCCGCGTTTTTGCGGTTTCTTATAGTCAGAAGATGGTGGATGCCTACATGGAAAGAAGAGGACATGACACAAGGGGTAGGTGAGTATGGATATTTTTTTACAGGTCCCGCTCAGGCATCTACTGGACAAGGGGACAGACCGGCGCTAGGAACATGCTGGGATTGTGGGTGTTTTTTTTTTGTTGTTGTTGTTCTCGGCCGCTTGCAAAGCTGTGGCAGACCACCCACAGCATGTGTGAGCGACCAGGAGACCATTGCTATAATCATGACCTTCGACCTTGCAACGAGACCCTACGGTAGGGTCTAGGCTGCCGCAAGGCCGAATGGACTTCCTGCTCTAATAGAGCAGGAAGTCCACTACTAACCTCAGTAGTGATGTCAATAAGACCTCCCTACAAACGCCAGGCGTTCCTAAGGGAACGCCTGTGTTTGTCCAGCCAACACAAAACGGGGCGAGCTGTCACTCACCACAGACAGCCGCCCCATCTTGCTGCGAGCCCCGTAGCGACTGAACTTCAGTGGCTCGGCAGGGCTCGCGCACGCGGCCCATGCGCAGTGCCCAAACATCTGGCCACTTGCGATCGCACATCGCTTGCGAGCAGCTCTGAATCAGGGCCATAGTGTGAGTGCAGGTGAGAGTGAGTGAGTGCATGTGTAATAAAATAATAAAACCTTCAGTGTCTGTTTCCTGTCATTTCCTTTACAGGTGAACTAGAAGTACCAGTGGGCCCTTAATGCCCCACATGCTGGTACTTATGATTCTCCAAGTACAAGCATGCGGGGGAGGCTTGCTGGGACTTCTAGTTATCCTGTAGAAGACAATATTATTTATTGTATTTTTTCACACAATCAACCCGGCACCCACCACCCAGGGCTAGGAACCTCTTTAGTGTGGGATCCCTGGCCTCGGCTGAGGTGATAATACTTTGGCCGGGGAACCCTGTGAAGTGGGTTAACCCCTGCTAGAAAGAGTCCGGTGCTGGTTGTGGATAATACAGGGGACTCCTACTCATTTTGTCCCCCCGTATTTCCGAGGACTGGCTCACTGATCCCGGTCCTGATTTATGAAAATACAGGGGACACCTACGTCTTTTTCCCCCTGTATTACTACAACCAAGACCCGCTCAGAAAAGCCCAGTGCTGGTTGTGCTTTTAGTTGTTTTTGTTTACAGTTTTATAGTTTGTTTTTTAAACACAGTAGCATGCACAGATCTCACTGGTCTGTGCATGCCCCTGGTTAACTCGCACCTGCCCAGGCAATACTCGCTAGCCTGAAGCAGGTCTATTATTTTGCGAGTTTTAGGTCAGTAATAGTTAGGGGTGTGCACCGGCCACTTTTCGTGTTTTGTGTTTTGGTTTTGGATCTGGATCTTTCTTCGTGTTTTGGATCTGGATTGGTTTTGCCAAAACCACCCTTCCGTGTTTTGGGTTCTGGGTTTTGTGTTTTGGATCTGTATTTTTTTTAAAAAAAGCATAAAAACAGCTAAAATCACAGAATTTGTAGGTTTTTCTGCTCCTATGCTATTATTAACCTCAATAACCTTAATTTCCACTAATTTCCAGTCTATTCTGAATACCTCACACCTCACAATAGTGTTTTTATGTCCAAAAGGTTGCACCGAGGTAGCTGGATGACTATGCTAAGCGACACGAGTGGGCGGCACAAACACGTGACCCATCTAGGCGTGAAACTGCAGTGGCAGACAGGATGGCATTGAAAAACTAGGCCCCAAACTGTACATAATGCAAAGAAAAAAAAGAGGTGCAAGATGGAATTGTCCTTGGGCCCTCCCACCCACCCTTATGTTGTATAAACAGGACATGCACACTTTAACAAACCAATCATTTCAGCGCCAGGGTCTGCCACACAACTGTGGCTGAAATGATTGGTTCGTTTGGGCCCCCACAAAACAAGCTGGCAATTAATCTGTCCCTGCACAAACTGGCTCTACGGAGGCAAGAAGTCGTCCTCATCCTCCTCATCCACAGATTCCTCACCCTCTTCAGTGTTATGTACATCCTCATCCTCACAGAGTATTAATTCGTCCCTGCTGGAACCACAGGTCCCTCTGTACGTTCTGGAGGCTGGTCTCCCTGGAAGAGTTGATCATTCATTTTATGAACATCATCTTCTCCACATTTTGTGGAAGCAACCTCCTACGCCTTTCGCTGACAAGGTTCCCGGCTGCACTAAACACTCTTTCGGAGTACACACTGGAGGGGGGGCAACTCAGGTAAAATAGAGCCAGTTTGTACAGGGACCTCCAAATTGCTTCTTTTTCCTGCCAGTACAGGTACGGACTGTCTGACATGCCTACTTGGATGCTGTCACCGATGTAATCCTTTAACAGACAGACGCACGCTTGTCGCTGCTGCTTTGAGGATTCAAGTGCGGCTACAGCCCACACAATTCACAAAGACAGAAAAAAAAAAAGAATATTTTTATTGTTTGTGGAGCACACTTTGAGGGTTACACCACCCTCTAACAGACAGACGCACGCTTGTCGCTGCTGCTTTGAGGATGCAAGTGCGGCTACAGCCCACACAATTCACAAAGACAGAAAAAAAAAGAACAATATTTTAATTGTTTGTGTAGCACACTTTGAGGGTGTCACCACCCTTTAACAGACAGACGCACGCTTGTCGCTGCTGCTTTAAGGATGCAGGTGCGGCTACATCCCACACATTTCACAAAGACAGAAAAAAAAAGAACAATATTTTAATTGTTTGTGTAGCACACTTTGAGGGTGTCACCACCCTTTAACAGACAGACGCACGCTTGTCGCTGCTGCTTTGAGGATGCAGATGGAATCTAGACGGGATTTGGAACCGAGGACACACTACCTCCATCAATTGTCTAAATCCCACTGCACTAATGTCGGATACCGGACGCACGTCTAACACCAACATAGCAGTCAAGGCCTCAGTTATACGTTTTGCTTCAGGATGACTGCTGTCGTACTTCATCCTCATCGCTAGGGACTGTTGGAGGGTCAATTGTTTAGTAAAAGTAGTGATGTTCCTACTTCCTCTCTGGGATGATGAACAACTCCCAGCAGCAGCAACAACACTAGTAGGAAGTGGTTCTTGATCTTTCCCTATTTTATTTTTATCAGAGAAAGTTTGGTCCTCCATTTATGTTATATTGATATATATACGTGCGGCTAAAGCGCACACAAACACAGAAAATATTTTTTTATTTTTGCTGGAGAGTAGTGCACTTTGTGGGTTACACCACCCTTTAAGAAATGAGCCAGCCGGCTCTTTACTTATGGGACACAGGCGCACGCTTGGCGCTGCTCCTTTGTTGATGCACGTGCAGCCACAGTGCACACAAGTCACAAACACAGAAAATATATATTTTTTTGGTTTGGAGTGTACTTTGGGGGTTACAGAACCCTTTAACGGTCAAGCCAGCCGGCCCTTTACTTATGACACAGGCGCACGCTTGGCACTACTTTGTTGATGCACGTGCGGCTACTGCGCACACAATTCACAAACACAGAAAATATTTTTTTTTTTGGTTTGGACTGGAGTGTACTTTCGGGGGTTACAGCACCCTTTAACGGTCAAGCCAGCCGGCCCTTTACTTATGACACAGGCGCACACTTGGCGCTGCTCCTTTGTTGATGCACGTGCGGCTACTGCGCACACAATTCACAAACACAGAAAATATTTTTTTTTTTGGTTTGGACTGGAGTGTACTTTGGGGGTTACAGCACCCTTTAACGGTAAAGCCAGCCGGCCTTTTACTTATGACACATGCGCACGCTTGGCACTACTTTGTTGATGCACGTGCGGCTACTGCGCACACAATTCACAAACACACAAAAAATATTATTTTTTTGGTTTGAACTGGAGTGTACTTTGGGGGTTACAGCACCCTTTAACGGTCAAGCCAGCCGGACCCTTTACTTATGACACAGGCGCACGCTTGGCACTACTTTGTTGATGCACGTGCGGCTACTGCGCACACAATTCACAAACACAGAAAATAAATTTTTTTTTGGTTTGGACTGGAGTGTACTTTCGGGGGTTACAGCACCCTTTAACGGTCAAGCCAGCCGGTCCTTTACTTATGACACAGGCGCACGCTTGGCACTACTTTGTTGATGCACGTGCGGCTACTGCGCACACAATTCACAAACACAGAAAATAAATTTTTTTTTGGTTTGGACTGGAGTGTACTTTGGGGGTTACAGCACCCTTTAACGGTCAAGCCAGCTGGCCCTTTACTTATGACACAGGCGCACGCTTGGCACTACTTTGTTGATGCACATGCGGCTACTGCGCACACAATTCACAAACACAGAAAATATTTTTTTTTTTGGTTTGGACTGGAGTGTACTTTGGGGGTTACAGCACCCTATAACGGTCAAGCCAGCCGGCCCTTTACTTATGACACAGGCGCACGCTTGGCACTACTTTGTTGATGCACGTGCGGCTACTGCGCACACAATTCACAAACACAGAAAATAAATTTTTTTTTGGTTTGGACTGGAGTGTACTTTGGGGGTTACAGCACCCTTTAATGGTCAAGCCAGCTGGCCCTTTACTTATGACACAGGCGCACGCTTGGCACTACTTTGTTGATGCACATGCGGCTACTGCGCACACAATTCACAAACACAGAAAATAATATTTTTTTTGGTTTGGACTGGAGTGTACTTTGGGGGTTACAGCACCCTTTAACGGTCAAGCCAGCCGGCCCTTTACTTATGACACAGGCGCACGCTTGGCACTACTTTGTTGATGCACGTGCGGCTACTGCGCACACAATTCACAAACACAGAAAATAATTTTTTTTTTGGTTTGGACTGGAGTGTACTTTCGGGGGTTACAGCACCCTTAACGGTCAAGCCAGCCGGCCCTTTACTTATGACACAGGCGCACGCTTGGCACTACTTTGTTGATGCACGTGCGGCTACTGCGCACACAATTCACAAACACAGAAAATATATTATTTTTTTAGCACTTGGGGGGAGCACCCCTGATGGACACAGCACCCCCTGGACAACACTACAGCACCTCTTTAGGACTGGGACACTGCACAGGACTTTGGAGTGGACACAGCCCCTATGGAGAACTGACTGCACAACACAGTCCAGCCAGCCCCTATGGACTTTGAAGTAGTGGACACAGCCCCTATTAACAACAGCAGCACAGCACAACACAGCCAGCCCCTATGGACTTTGAAGTAGTGGACAACAGCAGCACTACACTACACTACACTACACAGCCCTAACTCCCACCCTCCCTCTTCACTGTCCACAGCCGAGTGAGAAAATGGCGCCGACGTGGGTACCTTATATAGGATCCAAAACCCGCGAGACTCGGAAGGCGGGAAGATTACGTTTTGCCTCGATTTCAGAATCCGAGTCAGGCGGGAAAAGTCGAGCCTGACTCGGATCGGACTCGGATCGGGGGGGCTCGGGGGGGTTCGGATTTCAGAAATCCGAACCCGCTCACCCCTAGTAATAGTGTACCTTCACAATGGCAAAACATCTGGGTGCGAGTTTTGCCATTGCGAGTTGCGGGGCGTGAGGAACGTGCAAGTTTTCATATTCCTGCACCCTATTATTAGGGAGAGTTCTAAAAATGTGCGAGTATAGTATACTCGCACATTTACAAAACTTGGACCATATTACATTTGGCCCCAAGTGTTTTGGTTCGGTTTCAGTTTTGGATTTGTTTAAAAAACTTGATAAAAACAGCTAAAATCATGTGACTAGGGACCTGTTTTTGTTCCTATAGTATTATTAGCATCAATAATATTAATTTCCAGTAATTTTGACCACTTCACTGCACCTGAAATTACAAGGGATAAATGGATACCAAAACATGCGAGATCTGGTTTTTAGATTCAAGCTCCGTATTGCGAGAGCACCCAATTCTACTCGGATCTTAGAACCCCAAAGTGATTCCGTACTGGGACTTGGTTCCACACAGAAGTTTGGGTGTGTTCAGTTATCAGAAAAACCAAACCGATCATCTTTAATTATTTGTTATTTTAATAGAATTTAATGTATTTAAAAAAAAAAAAAAAGTTTTAGTGCAACTCTCAGCAGGGGAGTTAAATTAGCCCGGATAATTTTTTGTGGGCGAAAAATTTGACTTTTCTCCATTTTTAAGCTTCGGGCAATTCAGTTAGAGTCCGTTTTTTGCGCTTGAAAATCTGTTTTCGCGTGAATACACATAGAATTTGTGATAAAGTAACTTCATGGACCTATGTGTTTTCGCAGGTGGCTTCCTGTACACATGCTAATTATCAGGGACTTTTTTTCAGAGCCTGCAGAGGTCTCAAAAAAAAAATCCCCAGGCATGGCCCTGAGGCCTGGGGCCAATCTGTGATGACCTAGGGGCTGAACTCTTAAGTTGAGCAGACATGGACCATTTACAGTACATGATCTTCTCCTTGTTGGTGCTGGGGCCCCCTTCTCTAAGGTCTCTGGCTGCAGGGTTCATCTCCGCTGCAGAAGACCCCTCTCCCCCTTCTCCTTGTGGAAGCCACTTCTATTTCAGCCTGTGCTCAACTTCATTGGGTCTGGACCCCTCTCTGATTCCTGGTGTGGGAAAGTCCTTCTTTTTTCAGCCCAGTGCAGCCATCTTCACAGTGGGCGGGGCTATGGGCGATTGTTGCACCTGGCGATACCAGGCCGGTTGTAAAGTGCTGGGATCACACATGTATGAGCCATCTATTCAGCTCACGCGTGTGCATATTGTAAAGCACTACAAAGCATGCTGGTACTATATATTACTATATAAATGTTGAATAATAATATCTGCCTTAGTGAAGCCATAAGATAACGATTACTACACCAGTCCAGTATCACTCATCTGCCCCGGCAATATATTTTTTTTCGGAGTAATTACAAATATAAGTAATTACTTATCGCCACAAAAAGGGGCAATACAAAAATATCCTTTCTGCCAGAATGACAATTCCAACTCACAATCAGGCCCCTAGACCATGCCCTCATATCATGCGGCTACTTAGTTACCTTCTCGTAATTAAAGGAGTTTATAAATAAAATGCTGGTAATTGCTGATCACATTCTATACCCCCAATAAGGGCATTTTCCCGGCACAGCTGTGAGACCTGCAGACAATATTACACTAATACACTCTACACTCTATAGGATTCTATCGCAATTTTTGCCATAAGTGGCAAATTCCTAGGAGAAAGCGATTACAATGCCTAAAACAGAGCTCCCACAGCTATCGTACTCTATAATTAAACCGCGTACAGTTCTTTCCCTGCTACTGGGAATTCTGGGTAATTGAAATGCAAATGAGCTCTTCTCTGTGCCAAACTTAATATTAACCCACTAACCTTGTCAAGCCTGCTAGAACAATGCCCAGACGCCCGCCAAAGCGGGGCAAATTAGAATACCTTGCTCTTAGGGGTTAATATTGCCCCCCCCCCCGCTTTTATAATCACGTGGCACCTCCGCACCAAGTTGTAACCAAATAAGATGAAAGAATGTTAGCGAGTTTTTCTGCCGCTTTGAAGTTCAGATTTTCCATTTAGAAAAGCGTTGGAAAGAACAACAGTAATTTGTGGCAGTCTGGGACCTGCGGTGGCTTCATTCAGCTTGTACAGTGTATAAGGGTTGTATTGAACCTCAGCTGCAGAGGGAGGTAGGGGGAGGACTGTTCTGTGGTCTAAGACTAAACAGCACCAGCTGCACAACTCAGTCATCAGCAGCTTGTAATCAGGGGGCAGGAATCACACCAGTGCGGGGCACCGAGTTCCTAAACACACCGCCTGCAAATTAATGCTCCTTCATTGTCTTGTGGCAGAGGAATCCGATTTGCACATAGCTGGACGGTGTTCGCATTCCCCAGGTCTCACGCGTGTGGGGAAGACGTGTTCTCTGTCTGAGAAGTACCTCAACAGGAGGCGCAACTCAAATTAAAGCCTCAGTTATATCACCTTTACACCTAAATTCCGGGTCTGACCCAGAGTTGGAACAGAGGGCCTGATTCAGAGCCGGACGCTATTTGCGCTCGCTCGTTCAGAAAAAGGGGCCGTCTATTTAAATTGAGCGCTTGCTCTTTGCAGTCTGTTGACGCCTCTATGTCTGAACGAGCTAACTAAACATGCGCTCGCTATTTTGTAAAGACGCCCCCTGGCCGCTCGCATCCTACGTCATCTCCGCTATTTATTAGATTAATCGAGTACATCGAAAGGCGTATGAATTGCTCGCAGTGCTTGTTGTAGCATTTTCCTACCGCAATCAAGCAAACAGTTCAGGCTAAGAGACAACCAAGTGACGTGGTCGATGACGCTACTTTGTTAATTACGCACACCCTTAAAACGCCCGTTTTGCCCGTTTGGTATGCCTGCTTTCGGATCTCCACTCCCCGTTTTCAAGCACCTTTCCCTGTTACCACCCACAAACGCCTCATCCTGTCACTCAAATTAGCAGGCACTCACAATTTTGCGAACACACGATTTCCGACCGCACTGACTGGTTGGCGCATGTGCATTACGACCCATACGCATGCGCAGATGTGCAAACATCGCTTGGAGCGAACGAGCGGCCACTTACGAGCGGCTCTGAATCAGGCCCAGAGTTCCAATCCGGATCAGACTCGGAATTTAGCCGGCGCCAACCCAGGAAATTCCCGAGTCGGTGCCGTTCACACCGGAGCCGGTTCTGCATAGACCCGGCTTTTCCGGCGTTGAAGCGGACGCTTGGAGATGATGTCATCTCCAAACGCCACTGATGCCGGACCAATCGTCCGGCATTCTGTGCGCTCCAGGTCATCGTGACCCAGAGCGCGCCGTTCACACTGCAGGGTTTCACGGGTTACTCCGATGTTAAACCCTGCTAGTTACCAGGGTTGGATTGCAGGGTCACTCGACCCGGCGATCCAACCCTCTCCCCATTTACACCAAGGACATACCCGGGTTACCCCTGCAATAACCCGGGTTTTAGCTCCGGTGTAAAAGAGGTATAATTCTGCAAGAAGCAGAGGTTGTAGTGTTCCATTGACATCATCAGGATCGGGGCTATTCACCCTGCAGCTCTCCAAGCTGGAACTACACTTCCCAGCATGTCCTGCCTTAGGGTTTAGCATGCCCTAATAGCAAAGCTGTGTCAGGGTATGCTGGGATGTGCAGTTCCACATGTCGAATACCCCTGATTTAGATACTTTCAAAGTAGAACCAGGTACTGCATGCAATTAGAGAGTTTGTGACATCACCTATTGGATTAATAGAAGTTTTTAAAACTCCACAATAAAAAAGAGAAATATAGAAAGATAAGTTGATTATAAGCTGGGATTGTCCAGACAGGTGGGTGCTGTGAACTGGAGGTTGTGGTTGCGTCGATGTCTCGCTGTGAAGCATGTACTGTGCACACGTATAATGAATGATCCTGGATGGACGCGGTTCATCGCTCCCATGCACAGAGCACTCACACAGCAGGTGCAGCACAGGCCTCTATGGAGCCCAGCCTGGACTATTGCTCCTTTATTCCTCTTGGTGGATTCTGCCTGGGATAAGATAGTAGAAATCTGACAGTCACTCTCTGGCAGCAGCGCGGACAGTCTGAGTTCCTCTCCCTCCTGACTAAACACAGACATTCTCCTGACTATCCTCCCAGAGGTGTTACAGCGGGTACAGTGGTAACCCCCAGTCTGACATCAATATAGGCATCAATCCCTCTAGGATGACCAATGATTAGGAATAACATACTCTCTTCATATAATGGGGGTATAGTAATGGCCTTTCGGTGTCTTCCTGTTGTTTTCAGTGACAGAACTCTTTAGTGACATTAAATAATTTCATGGCTTGCAGTATGGACGTGAATATGTCATATACAAAACCCTTGTGGTTTACATTGGCTGTATAATGCCAGATCAGTACGGCCACTGAGGGCTACCTCGCGGCCTGAGGCTGTGGATTCTTTGGGCACCCTCCCAGTGGCAAATGCAGGAATTCTAGAGAGGGCTTTCCAAATGCTTGATTTTAAGTGTGGTCAATCCATAAAAAGGGTATAATAAGCAATTAACCAGCTTTGATATATGTCGTACAAAGTTATATAATAATTCTGACATATACAGAGCCAGCAATCACAGTAAGTCATTAGATGCGGCAGTAGGCCATCCTGTCTGAGCTGAATGTATTTATGTCAGATGTGAGCACCATTCCAGAGCATTTGGGCAAGTTCGGGAATCTGGGGGAGCAGCAAAAGAACCCAGCACTGCCCTGGGCATATGCTGTATGTACATATTGGTCTCCTTATGCACTGGATACAGTATTATTATAGAGTATTAATAATTGACTCTATAGATGGTCTATATCAGTGCCAGAGCGGTAACTAGACTTTTTGGTGACCTGTGCCAGAGAGAGCATTGGCGCCCCTCCCCATCCATTTTTTAAATGGGGACATAAGATAGTGCACCTAAAAAAGGGCCTTGGCCTCATGGGGAAGGGACAGGGAAGAGATAGGGGAGGCCAGGAGATGCTGGGGATAAATAGGGACATAATATAGTGCACCTGAGAGAGGGCCATGGCCTCATGGGGAAGGACCAGGGAGGAGATAGAGGAGGCCAGGAGATGCTGGGGATAAATAGGGACATAATATAGTGCACCTGAGAGGGGGCCATGGCCTCATGGGGAAGGACCAGGGAGGAGATAGAGGAGGCCAGGAGATGCTGGGGATAAATAGGGACATAATATAGTGCACCTGAGAGGGGGCCATGGCCTCATGGGGAAGGGCCAGGGAAGAAATAGGGGATGCCAGGAGATGCTGGGGATAAATAGGGACATAATATAGTGCACCTGAGCGAGGGCCATGGCCTCATGGGGAAGGACCAGGGAGGAGATAGAGGAGGCCAGGAGATGCTGGGGATAAATAGGGACATAATATAGTGCACCTGAGAGAGGGCCATGGCCTCATGGGGAAGGGCCAGGGAAGAGATAGTGGAGGCCAGGAGATGCTGGGGATAAATAGGGACATAATATAATGCACCTGAGAGAGGGCCATGGTCTCATGGGGAAGGGCCAGGGAAGAGATAGTGGAGGCCAGGAGATGCTGGGGATAAATAGGGACACAATATAGTGCACCTGAGAGAGGGCCATGGCCTCATGGGGAAGGGCCAGGGAAGAGATAGGGGAGGCCAGGAGATGCTGGGGATAAATAGGGACATAATATAGTGCACCTGAGAGAGGGCCATGGCCTCATGGGGAAGGGCCAGGGAAGAGATAGGGGAGGCCAGGAGATGCTGGGGATAAAAGAAGAGGAAGCTACAAGTGAGAATGATAATAAACAGAAAAATTGACAGGCCCGAACAGCGCCCCCTGCCCTGCGGTGTCTTGTGCCATGGTACCACCCTAGTTACGGCCCTGATCAGTGCACCTCTAAAGGCCCCCATACATCAGAGATGGATTGCAGCAATTTGCAATCGATTGTGTATAAAAATCTTTCCATTTTTCCATCGATTGTGGCAATTCTGCAATCTGCAATCGATTGAAAAAGGGAAATATTTTTATACACAATCGATTGCAAATTGCATGATTGCTGCTATCAATCTCTGATGTATGGGGGCCTTCACAGTGCATGTTTACCAGATCTCCTAGTTGGTGCACAAGTATATTCATTACTGGATCACACATTTTAAAAGATCAACAGGTGCCGTAGTGCTAATTATTTCATTTGTGACACTGAGGGGATCTTCAAAAAAACATGCAACTTTAGTATTATAAGCTGCGTTGGCCTATGTCTCAATTGCAGCACCGAGGCGAATCTGGCTGTGTGAAGCAATTTGAAAGCTAATGGTTCATGCAGGCACTTTCTTATGGCCTAGTTCTGACTGACATTAGACAGGGCCATAATCAGTTTGAGGCGAAAAGTCCGTTATCGGCGATTACGTAATTTTTCGCCTATTTCAATTATCCCTGTATTCAATTTCAAAGACTTTTTACCGGTGTGAAAAGTCTTGCTAAAAATTGGGGATAAGTTTTCTCTATCTAATACATGGCGAAAAAAGTGCAGAATTGGGGTTTAGGAGTACATCCATAAAAATAGCCTGCAGCCCTGGGAATGTCCCCTAAAAGTAATGTGTGTCAAAAAAAAGAAAATCAGGACACCCCAAAAAATGAACTTTAAATTTGGAGGTAAAAAAAAAAATTAGGGGACAGACTTCTAAAATAGCGAAATTGATTCCAGAGGGGTTCCCAGGTATGTGGCCTTCATTGCTGGTAGTAGCGAAAGGTGCATTTTTGAAGAATTTTGGAAAAACATTTTAGGGACTTAAAAATATGCTTGCACCCATTTTCATGTACCCCAAATTTGATGAGCATAGTTATTTATCCCCCAAAAATTAACTAAATGCTATTCTTCATAGGTTCTTCAAAGCCGCATTTATGCACCTTCAGCGGCTATTTTAAAACCCGACTTCCCTTCAGCAGGCAAAAACGGGGGTACCCATAGTGATCCCCCATGTCAGGACATCTTTAGGGGGCAGCCAGGATAATTTCCCGAAATTTGACAGGACTTTTCGCCTGTTCCAGTTTCGCCGGGTGGGGGGACGCGGGCTATACTTTTCCGCCTGCAAAACAGGCGAAGGAGGCGAAAAGTCCAGAAAGTGAAAAGTCCAGACCTTTCGCCTCAAATTGAATATGGGCCATAGTCCATCAGCTTTGCATGGAGCCTAGCGCAGCACACTGCAGACAGCACTGAATGGACAGGATCAGGGGCTGTGACAGAGACCCCAGTACAATAAAGACACTATTGTGGGTGCGGTTATACAGATATTTATCATGGATCAAATAATAGTGTTTCCCACAAAATAAAATCATCATATGTATCAGAAAGTATAGATATATAGCTTGCGAGCAGGGCCCTCTAACCTGTCTGCCTATTATTATTACCCAGTCTGTATTACTGTTTTCTTCCCAATTGTAAAGCTCAACTAGAAAATATAAACAGTTCACCTCAAAATGCTGTCGCTATGAGAAACACCGTCCTGAATTTGGTATAATATGATTTTCACTCAGCCCAGTGTCCCTTCTTCAAAATACTACAATAAAAGGCAAAGAGCCCCAAATATACATGCAATAAAAATACAGAACCCTGCAATAGTGTAATGCATTTGACTAAATAGAGCCCTTAATCTTTGTTGGTCCACAGATCCCCAGGTCACATGATCGATAAGAAAATAAAAGCAAACTAGTGCAACACCGTTTTGTATAAGAGACATAAAATGCACTCACAATTTTGCAATAAAAAACAGCATACAGCATAATACATATATAAGCCAGTGAACATGCCCCCCTTAGATTTACAATGTACCGGAACATTGCCAATAAAGCACATGTAATAGTCCCCACAAATGCTCCAAGTCCACAGACTCTTTTTGGATGGTGTCCAAAAGTACGAGACAATAGTATATTTTCTATCTTGAACACCATGAACTTGGCATCTACCACCACCAGCGGTGCTGAGCATAGTACTGGGCTATCAGCCTGGTCCTGGGATGTCCCCGGGAGGGGGGACCACTTTATAGGGGGGGATCCCTGTCCTCGGCTGACTAATAGGGGGTGCTGAATGCTTTGGTAGAGGTAAAAGGTGACGTGTGTCCCCCTGTGGCATTACACCCCTGCTAAGAAGCAGAAAGAGCCCAGTGCTGATCTTGTTAAATACAGGGGACCCCTATGTTTTTCCCCCCCATATTTTCACAACCAGGACTGGCTCAAAAAAACTCGGAGCTGGCTGAGCTTTGGGGGGGGGACCAAATGTCGTTTTTTATTAATTTCTTTTTTCATTTTATATCTTATTTTACACCGTAACTGATAATTCTTCTAATTGATATGTGCTGGATCATGTGTCCGATCCAACCAGCGGCCGCTACCATGGTAACAGGGCCGCTGGTTAGCTCAGAATGGCTGTCACTCATCCAGCGCTTCCCCATAGACTTCTGTGGGCCCATTAAAGTCTATAGTTTTGCGTTGATTGGCTGAGAGACAGCCATTCTCCGCCAACCAGCAGCCTGTTACCATGGTTACCATGGTAGCAGCTGCTGGTTGGATTTGACAATCTGCACTCCGGATCCAAAACATGGAAGATCTGATACCGCGAGGATGGTCTTTTGCCCCATTTATTGGATCCGGAAGTGGCGAGAAGATCCGAGACGGGACCCGGTTCTACTCGGAACTGGTAAGTTCAGATTCGGTTTCCAGGAAACCAAATCCGCTCATCTCTAATTATGACACACTGTGGGAGTCTGCAGTACAGCGCTCCCAATGTTCTACTACCTGAAACTTAGCTAATAATGAGATTTTGGTGGAGCTAGTACGTAGATAACCTTTCTAAGATACCACGAAAATCTCTCAGAGGGCGGGATGCATGACGTATCGCATTCGGGATGCGATGTTTACCGCCACCCTTCGCATGCATGCCGGCGTGAGCAACTCTGGCTTGCATGAAGAACACCGCAAAGAACCGCCCTCTCGGTAACAGCGGTCCTTTGCGACTGAGGGACTTCCGGTATACCCAGAAGCCCCTCTGGTGTCCTTATGCGCATGAGCCGCGTGGGGTGCTGGGAGGGATCCTCTTCCAGCACTCTCCCGAAAGAAGCCCATAGTAAACCACTGCAACCACGCATATGAGAAATGCGGTCACGTCCGCATTTTCAGCGTTCGACCGCATTTCGCCCCTTGCTGCATCCAGACCAAAATGAGCGTTCTGTCCAGTACATGCTGTGCGCTTATTCATTTCAAAGATAATATAAATATATCACAATAATTCTATGATATAGGGGGAGGGTAATGCTGTTGTATATCACTAGTAGAGATGTATAAGCATGGGCGTAACTTCCATAGGGGTAAGGGGTACAGCTGCTATAGCGGGCCCAGAGTTGAGGGGGGACCATCTTCCATCAAAGTTATATGTGTTATATACATTTTTTACCATTGGGTGTTACATAGGGGCCCTTACAAGCCATTGCTACGGGGCCTTCAAATACCTAGTTATGCCCCTGTGTATGAGCCCCTAAAACAGTGTTGTATTTATATGTCCCCACATCATTCCTCTCCCCCCCACACACACACGCTGCACCAAGAACAGACCCAGGTGACACCACAGGTGATAGCGAGGACTCTGGCGCCATGACACAGCCTTTGCTACTGTATCTCCTGCGCATTCGCCAGCTTTCCGAAAATATCGCCAGAAGATGGCACCGCTGGCTGGAGGTGTAAAATGGGCGCTGCACACGTTCCTCCCCTGGCATTAATACCCTACTATACCTAATAATTGGGGTTGCAGCAATCGGTCCTTCACTAATTTCCAGGATGCTGCTAATAGGTTATTAAATAAGTATAACTAACATATAATTATCTACTGGGCAGTATGATAATAGTAATTGGGTAAACGCTTCTGACCAACCTATACTATATAACATCTATTTTTAATCTTTATTTCTGTTTAAGCAATTACACTTTAGAAGCGCTAATGAGACAGTATCGTATAACGTACATGGACTATAGCAGAAATTCTGAGCTCACACTGGTGATTTAAAAATAATGACAGTAAATCTGAATTAATTAAACCTTCTATTGGATGAGGTGTTGTCATGTGTGCAAACCACTTATCATACTAACATAAAATAAAGACACTGAGACGTGGTTTTGGCAGATAACTTGATGGCGATTTATTGGAGCAATAATAATTTATTATTTATTTATTATTTAATTAAGGATGTATGGTGGCAAAGAAAGGACGGCCAGAAATCAGCCAAATCTGCAATGCCCACACACAAACAACAACAGGCATAGCAGGCGTAGATCGCCCAGAGGCCCTGATTCAGAGCCGGACGCTATTTGCGCTCACTCATTCAGACAAAGGGGCCTGCTATTTAAATTGAGCGCTCGCTCTTTGCGGTCTGTTGACGCCTCTATGTCTGAGCGAGCGAACGAAACATGCACTCACTATTTTGTAAAGACGCCCCCTGGCCGCTCGCATCCTACGTCATCTCCGCTATTTATTAGATTAATCGAGTATATCGAAAGGCGTCTGAACTGCTCGCAGTGCTTGTAGTTGGATTTTCCTACCGCAATCATGCGAACAGTTCAGGCTAAGAAACAACCAAGTGACGTGGTCGATGACGCTGTTTTGTTAATTATCCACACCCTTAAAACGCCCGTTTTGACCGTTTGGCACGCCTGCGTTCGGATCACCACTCCCCGTTTTCAAGCACCTTCCCCTATTACCACCCACAAACGCCTCATCCTGTCACTCAAATTAGCAGGCACTCGCTATTTTGCGAGCGCTCAATTTCCGACCGTAATGACTGGTTGGCGCATGCGCATTACGACCCATACGCATGCGCAGATGTGCGAACATCGCTCGGAGCGAACGAGTGGCCGCTTACGAGCGGCTCTGAATCAGGCCCAGAGTGCATACACATAACCATGTAAATCATATCATCAACAAAAGGTAAAGCTCACCCCCATCTTGACTTCCCACCCTTTTAAGGTTGGTACAGCCAACTACCAGTCAATGAAGGGAGCGCCCTTAAATCATAATTGCACCTGGACTAGTGACCTGCCGTCCTTTCCCGCCACCCAAAACCAAACCCACAACTTACCAAAATTTATAGGGGAGGGAGGGTGGGGAATCTGGAACAAAGAGGCTTTGCCCCATAATTCTAGCCCTTTATATAATGTTCCTGTTACAGACCCGCCCCTGCTTGCCATAGGCTAACTCCAACAAGTAATTTGCATACTTGCCGGCCCCCATCCTAGAGGTTTAAAACACCCTCTTTTCTTATGTAATCTTTCGGTTTCTCAAACTATAGTGAGCTGTAATAACATTGTCCATGTTCAATGACATATTTAGAAGTTTCTGCCTGTCTGTGATTGGGCTGTGGATATGGCGTGATCCCTATCCTCCTCTTCAATTACTTCAGTAGCCCCCAAGTCTGCAAAACACTTACAGTATGGGCTCATTTAAAGTACATAATTTTTATGAAAAACCTTCATAAAATAAAACACTATTCAATTAGTAGGAATTAAATAAATTTATTAAGATTAACACACATCACATACAGTATAAAAACACAACAATATTAAGTAACTAGCAGTCTTAGGATTAGTTGTTAGGTTTAATAGCGCTTTCTTCTATGAAGGTTTTTCATAAAAATTAGTTATATTAATAGAAAAGGGGGCTATATACTTTAGAAAGCTGAAATTTGATTAGAGATTATTGTCCCCGGTTAGAATAGCACCCTGATATTTTCTGTGTGTGTTTGTATTATATCATTTAAAGTAAGGACTGGAGTAAATCCAGTTAAACAGTACACATTTGCACCTGGGCTAATCACGTTACAATGCAATGAGGGGTGGTTGCATTTATTCACAATGCAGGGACAATACAGGGCAGCTTTATTATTCCACCAAGGTTTAGGAGCCTATTTATGAATTAGCTAGCCACATATAGGACCCATTCAGAGGCGGTTGTAAGCGGCCGATTGGTCGTAGGGGAAAGGGGCCAGGTATGCAAATGAAGCGATCGCAAGTTGCGTCGCTAAGATGGGATCGTTATCTGAACGAGCGAGGGTAAGAAGCGGCCGTAAGACTAAAAACACGCCCCCTTCTCGATCGCAACACACGTCATCTCCGGGGTTATAAGGATTAATCGAGACCATCGGGACCCATCGGAGCTGATCGCAGAGCTTAAGGTTGACCATACCCTCTCTTAAGCACTACGATCTAGTCAGTGTAATAACCACCCTTGTCACATGTGCCATGACACTACTTTGTTAATTATGCACTCCCATTGAACTCCGTTTGCATAGTCAGGCACGCCTGCGTTCAGATCTCCACTCACCCGTTCACAAGCACCTTCCCCTATTACCACCCACAAACGCCTCATTCTGTCACTCAAACTAACGACCTGGCTGTGTTCTAGGAGTGAGAAATTTCCGATCGCAACAGCTAGTTTGCGCACGCGCATTGCGAATCTTACGCATGCGCAGTTTAGTGAATATCACTGGGTACGACCGAGCGGCTGCTTACGACCGACTCTGAATGAGGTCCATATTCACCAACCATCGATGTTCCCGATTCGATGGAAGTACGTTATCCATCGAATTGTGGGTATTTGATGGTTGTTAGCCATCGGAAGCAACTTTCCGTTGCTCATCCCATGGCTAGCTGCTTCTGTGTGCAAAGCTCCGAATGCTTCTGCGCATGCGCACAGTAAAACCATCGTTGGTTATACCATTGAATGGTTGCAATTTGATAGCTATTAGCCATGGTATCGCTAAACATGATGTCGGAAACCCGGCAACCATTCAATGCCGGACTTCCGATGTCCATTCCTTATAAGAAGAGGGCGTGGCTTGGTGGTTCTGGTTACATCACGAAGTAGGAGGAGCAATGTAATAATGAGGCAAGCATCACCACAGCACAGCCCTGCCCTGTCCCGCCCATCTTGCAGACCACTGAGTACCCTTATAGGAGTACATCCTGGTCTCCCAGTAATCTGGGACTCTCCCGGACAATCCTGCAGAACAAGCATGACGTTAGCCAGTGTGCAAGTCAGCACTGAGGGTACAACCACTGCAACATGTTCTGCTTCAGAAATATCTATCAGCCCGATGTCACGTGTGAGTGGCAGCTGGTCGTGATAGCACCGCCAAACTTTGGCTGCAAGATCTGTTGTTAGACTAATGCAATTAATCATTCATAACCAGAGATATAGGAATCCCCCAACATTTGCAGCAATTCTCCTGAAACCTTGTACTGTAGCTGACAATTTTATTTCTTGTTTATTTAGTTTGATTTGCCCATCTCTATCCATTGCACAGACACATTTATAACAACACATGTGAAGGGGCCGCTGGTGATAACGGAGTGGGGGGATTTCACACACTTTAACTTCACAGACGTATCCGGTGTAGACAACAGGTGCCCAAATAACTGAAATATTGTCTAAAGGTCAATTTCACAGGGAAGGATTTGTTAATGGACTTTCCAGCCTCAAACACTTAAAGCTGCTCTTCATCTCATTAACATGTTTCAGTCTCTTAGTCTTTGTTCTGCCCCCCCCCTAAACCTGATATAAAGGGTAACTCATTATATCTAGTTACTATAAAAGCAGCAGCAGCAGCAATCACACAATGCAATATTCTACCAGGACATACAGTGCTGCAATGAAACTGGAGAACAGTAATTGTAGGAAATTAAGCAAAAAATATGGTAGTAGCTCAATCAGCTTAATAATATACTACTGGTGCTTGTAAAGGGCGGGGTTTACACTGAACACAGAAAAAAGAAAATTGCCCCCCAGCACACTGCAGATAAATCAAAAAATACTTGAATCCTACATGATAATAGAAATTCAGAGGTATTGGTTTACATACATTTGCAAATATATGAATAAGCGCTGGGCCAACGTCAAGGCTCCTCTATACCAGCGTCCCTAACATTAAGGGGTTCACGTCCAAGAAGCAAGGCACCCCTAAAAATTCCAGCCAAGGACCATCCCCAGGGCATCACTCGAAAAGGGGAAAAAAGGTGATAGTGAAGTGTAAAAGTATAGATGTGTAAAGATAAATCAATAAGTGTTAATGAAATGTAAAAGAATTAAAATGACATAAATAATATACAAACAAATAGAGAAGTGAAAAAATATTCTATGTGAATTAAGTGGTGATGCCATGAGCAAGGTCCAGCCAGAACAACCCCAGGGTCCCCACTCCCAAACGCTTACCCCAAAATAATTTTTGCTACATAATAGTAGCACCCACTCTGGGTCATATAATTACAAATTGGTGTACTGCATGATAACAGTACATGTATGAGCTGAGAGCTAACTTACCTTGGAGGTACCCCAAAAAACCTCCACATGGCACTATAAGCATCAGCACCTCCTCCTAATGCTGACTCCTTTCATGCCTCCAAACTGCAAGCAAAAAATATGGTAGTAGCGCAATCAGCTTAATAATATACTACAGGTGCTTGTAAAGGGCGGGGTTTACACTGAACACAGAAAAAAGAAAATTGCCGCCAGCACACTGCAGCTAAATCAAAAATACTTGAATCCTACATGATAATAGAAATTCAGAGGAAAAATGACAAGTGCACAGCTCCAACATTATTAATTACATATAATACATTTTGCATTATGGTTCACCGCACCAGGGATTGCAAGACCAACAGACCGCCACGCCAGGGATGCCGGGACCCAGAGACCAAATGTCCGGGGATGCTGGGACCCAGAGACCGCCACGCCAGGGATGCCGGGACCCAGAGACCAAATGTCCAGGGATGCAGGGACCCAGAGACCGCCGCGCCGGGGATGCCGGGACCCAGAGACCGCTGAGGATGCTGGGATATGAAACCACAGGATATACTGGGATTGCTGAACTTATTTCTGAGATCTCCAGAGCTTCTAAGGGATTCTCTCTTCCCTGCAAAATCCAATCACCAGGTCTGAAAACTTGGTCGCCATGGAGACCTGGCGATTGGGATTTGTCAAGCCCTGCGTTAAACAGCCCTTCTAGTCATGCCTAGTACTGCGCAAGTTTACTCATGCAGAGCATCTTTTCATGCGTCTTTTTCGCCACGACTCGGCCGCATACAGAACATACACATGGCGCATATCATATTGACTAGCGTAATCTGCTTGTGCATCTTATACCACACTGCATTGCGAATAAAACGCATTTGCTGTGAAAAAGACGCCTAGCACCTGCTGATTCGCACGTGCTACATAAATGTCTAGCAGGATCTCCCGCACCTAGTACTGTGTTACAGCCTGTGCACCTTTCAAGGCAGAATTTTACTACTATTTCTAGCTGTTTATATTGTTCAAATATATCAGATTTTTTTTTTGAGGGGGGTACATTTTTAATCTAATAAACACATATAAATGATTATTTCTATCGCAACACTCATTTGTAGTATAAGATGTTCTCTAATTGGCAATGTCCATACTCATCAGAAGATTATCAATATGTTAAAGGCATAGAAGAAAGTAAATAAAAGACCCCCTGAATAAACAGAGATGTTTAATCAATCTGTGAAAACTATGGCCACGCATTTCTCCTAGTCTGAAACATATCAGAAAACATTAAAAGGATGACTCTGAGTTGCACATAATGCTGAGGGAATTTGTGACTCTTTCTGTGCTCGGAACCCCAAAGTGAACATACGCCTCTATTCTGAGTCAGACACTTCTATGCAACAGCACTGCCCCCAGCCCTCGCTTGGCACAGCTCAGAATACGACTCAACTCTGTATCCATGCCCACTACACACCCAGGGAAAATGTATTCTATGTGCGTATGCCTCTTTGCACCTCATAGCCATCCAGTAAAGGCCATTCAGCTGCAAGTGAGAAGCGACCAAGATGTGTACAAATCACTCAAAAGTACTCAGATGCGTATGCAGCCTGCAACACAAGCGCGTTTCACTAGAATTTGCTCGATATGTCCACATTCAGCATTGAACGCAACTCAGAATCGGGCCCTATATTATCTTTTTCTACCACTTTAATGCATATACAACTCAGAATCGCTCATAAGTACTCTAAGATGCGTATATGCAGCCTGCAACACAAGCGCACTTCACTAGAATTTGCTCGATATGTCCACATTCAGCATTTAACGCAACTCAGAATCGGGCCCTATATTATCTTTTTCTACCACTTTAATGCATATACAACTCAGAATCACTCATAAGTACTCTAAGATGCGTATATGCAGCCTGCAACACAAGCGCGCTTCACTAGAATTTGCTCGATATGTCCACATTCAGCATTTAACGCAACTCAGAATCGGGCCCTATATTATCTTTTTCTACCACTTTAATGCTTATACAACTCAGAATCGCTCATAAGTACTCTAAGATGCATATGCAGCCAGCAATACAAGCGCATTTTGCTACAATTTGCTCGATGTGTCTGCTTTCAGCATTGAACGCAACTCAGAATTGGGCCCTATATTATCTTTTTCTACCACTTTAATGCTTATACAACTCAGAATCGCTCATAAGTACTCTAAGATGCGTATGCAGCCTGCAATACAAGCGCGTTTCACTAGAATTTGCTCGATGTGTCCACATTCAGCATTTAACGCAACTCAGAATCGGGCCCTATATTATCTTTTTCTACCACTTTAATGCTTATACAACTCAGAATCGCTCATAAGTACTCTAAGATGCGTATGCAGCCTGCAACACAAGCGCTTTTCACTAGAATTTGCTCGATGTGTCCACATTCAGCATTGAACGCAACTCAGAATCGGGCCCTATATTATCTTTTTCTACCACTTTAATGGATATACAACTCAGAATCGCTCATAAGTACTCTAAGATGCGTATGCAGCCTGCAACACAAGCGCATTTTGCTACAATTTGCTCGATGTGTCTGCTTTCAGCATTGAACGCAACTCAGAATTGGGCCCTATATTATCTTTTTCTACCACTTTAATGCTTATACAACTCAGAATCGCTCATAAGTACTCTAAGATGCGTATGCAGCCTACAACACAAGCGCGTTTCACTAGAATTTGCTCGATGTGTCCACATTCAGCATTGAACGCAACTCAGAATTGGGCCCTATATTATCTTTTTCTACCACTTTAATGCATATACAACTCAGAATCGCTCATAAGTACTCTAAGATGCGTATGCAGCCTGCAACACAAGCGCATTTTGCTACAATTTGCTCGATGTGTCTGCTTTCAGCATTGAACGCAACTCAGAATTGGGCCCTATATTATCTTTTTCTACCACTTTAATGCATGTACAACTCAGAATCGCTCATAAGTACTCTAAGATGCGTATGCAGCCTGCAACACAAGCGCGTTTTGCTACAATTTGCTCGATGTGTCTGCTTTCAGCATTGACGCAACTCAGAATCGGGCCCTATATTATCTTTTTCTACCACTTTAATGCATATACAACTCAGAATCGCTCATAAGTACTCTAAAATGCGTATATGCAGCCTGCAACACAAGCGCGTTTCACTAGAATTTGCTCGATATGTCCACATTCAGCATTTAACGCAACTCAGAATCGGGCCCTATATTATCTTTTTCTACCACTTTAATGCTTATACAACTCAGAATCGCTCATAAGTACTCTAAGATGCGTATATGCAGCCTGCAACACAAGCGCTTTTCACTAGAATTTGCTCGATGTGTCCACATTCAGCATTGAACGCAACTCAGAATCGGGCCCTATATTATCTTTTTCTACCACTTTAATGCATATACAACTCAGAATCGCTCATAAGTACTCTAAGATGCGTATGCAGCCTGCAACACAAGCGCATTTTGCTACAATTTGCTCGATGTGTCTGCTTTCAGCATTGAACGCAACTCAGAATTGGGCCCTATATTATCTTTTTCTACCACTTTAATGCATATACAACTCAGAATCGCTCATAAGTACTCTAAGATGCGTATGTAGCCTACAACACAAGCGCGTTTTGCTACAATTTGCTCGATGTGTCTGCTTTCAGCATTGAACACAACTCAGAATTGGGCCCTATAATATCTTTCTCTGCCACTTTAATGAACATATCATACATTTATTATACTGTAGTTCTTTCATTTTATGATTGCTACAATCCAATATTTCACAATCCGACCTATCTTTCCAAGTTTTCCCATTAAAATTGCTTCGTATTCCTCTCTAAAACTTCAGAACATGACAGCAAAAATTTCAGAAGAGAAATGTCAGCGCAGACATTTATGTCTACACTGCAGAAGTTCCAGAGATATTTTAGTTATCATGTTTTGACTAATATTTAACCTAAAAAATAAAAAAATTCCCTAGATTTGCTTTACAAAAATGCTTTCAACTAGCCCCTGTTAACATTTGGGGCGGACATGCCTCAACAAACTCAGTACATTTCTTGACTATTATAAGAAATTACGCTAACGTATTTTGTTTTTACTAGGGCTTAGCGGTTAGCAACAATGTGAAATTAAACTTTCAGTAATGTTCAAGAATATTGAATTCTTAGTGAAATTAACAGTGGGAACTGACAGAGCTTTGTGCAGGCTATAACGTAAACTAAAGGTTTTTTATCTTAAATAAAACAAATCTATTTTTAAATAAGAATTGTCCACATTTGCAGGTTGTTAATCCTGTCGGTAACAATTTAAGGAGCTTAATTTTGGTATTTAAGATTACATACTATGTCAGAAAATACAGTTTTGCATTAATGAGAGCCATGCATGCAAAGTTTTCTGGAAATACAGTATGAATACAATTATACACATATATTAATCATGTGTAAATCCACATTGTACAGGCTGCTGCAAATATAGATTAATAAAACTGGAATAGATGAAAAAACTGTGAACTATTTAATTTAAATACCAGATTGGTAATCAATTTAATTGTTTTTGATTTAATGATGAAAATATTACATTTTATGATTAATTCAATTTAAAAATAAATAAATATTTGTTGCAGAAGATGGTGACATTATTATATTGCTGGTCCTTTTTAATCCAAATAGAATTATTACCGAGATAAAAAATGTTCAATTGCTGAGTTTCTAAAGCCACGGCGTCCAATACCTGCTGAGTGATGATCTGCGCCCATGTGAAAATGGGCATCAGGATTCACACCATCCAGTTCCCAGGATTGGTATGATGAATCAGTAAAGATACTTTTTGGATATTGAGGAATAAGTTTCCTGACCATGGGCCTAATACTGATTTGGTCACTCACCGCGCACATTGCCAATACGCACGCAGTTGGCTGATGTTGGAAGCACTATGCATGTGTAAGTATGAGCCTACATCCCAATAGTTACTGCATGGAAGAGTAGAACTCCCTGGGAGATAACAGGGCGATATGTCGCTGACAGTGGCTGCGTCTAAAGACGTCTGTCATAGCACTAGCGCAAGTTCCGATGGTGCACAGGTGGTGCGTCTAAAGGCACACCGAGACACTTTTTCACTGCTACAAGTTGGCATCTCACTATAAACAAAATCGACCTCGGCATTGGCATAAAGATGCAAGCACAGAATGAGGCCCTTTTAATGTCATTTCTGTCTCAGTGTCATTATTTTATCTGTTTTATGCCCTGGCAAAAGTCCTTATAAGGGATGAAACGCGTTGGGTCTGCATCATCGACATTGACTACAATGTTATTTTACCTATCCGTTTTTTTGTTGATATAGGCCCGTATTCAAATTAGCTGCGAAAAGCCGAGCAGTGATGTTTTAGCCGTCTTTGCGTGTTTTTAATCGAAACTTTTTCTGTGCGTGCTCCCGCTTATCTCCGTATTCAATTCCAAAAGACGCGAAAAGGCAAACAGGCGAAATCGGCGAAAAGCAAAACTGGCAAAAAGTCCCTAAAAGTTTGGGGAAATCAGTCTGTACCCCAGGAAGAGCTGCACTAACATTAGAAATTAACATAGAAGAGTTCTAATAGCTCTAATAAAAGTGTTTTGTGTTCTTAAAGTGTTAAAGTGTCAGAATTGTCTGTTATCTGCTTATATGCAGAAGTGCTGGAAAATTATAGAAAGCAATTTCTTTTTGGAAAAATAAGTACTGAGGTCAAATTTGGGGTACATGAAAATGGGTACTAGCATATTTTGATGTCTATAAAGTGGTTTTAAAAAATCTGAAAAATATACCTGCTGCAGCCTCGTGCAATCCCAAAAACACATGTCCCATCTATATAGCCCCCAAAGTACCAGGCCCCCCACTTTTTCCCCTTTTTTTTCCAAAATGTCTTCTCAAAACTTTTTTTTTACCTTTTTTGGACTTAATCATTGGGGGGGTGTCCAAAGGGTTCTCCACCAAATCCCAACTTTTGCACCCCAAAATAGATAATTTTGCACTAACAATTCGGCTGCCTATATTTAGAGAAAACGTTTCGCCCATTTTTTTTCCGCTTAGGCGAAACTCCTGCAATTGAATACGGAGATAAGTTGAAAAAAGTCCAGATCGGTGAAAAGTTTTCTCCAAATGGCACTTTTCACGGCTGATTGAATACGGCCCATAATTGGAATAAATACAGACTGTTTTTTAGCAGTATATAGCCTCATTTCTGCACCCCAGCCCTCTCACTTTCACTCTACCTGTCTTGAGCCAGCACACCTACGGAGGAGGAGAAGGACCAGCAGCATCCTAGGTACCACAATTGGGGACATCACATTTACCCATTAACATTGTGAGAAGTTTGAAGTGGAACTTTAGGTGCTGAGATGACTCCACAAGCAGATTGAGCTACCTTCAATCATTAAGAACAATCTGCCTAAAGTTTTTGCCCACCAGAGACAAGACTATTTACATCACTCATGACTGTATTCATTTAAGGAATATTTACATTTTTTCAAGATCTAGCCCAAAGTTCTTGCCCACTGGTATAAAGACTATCATAACCACCTACATACCACAAGTACCGGCCTACAGTTATTGCCCACCTGGACTATTAAGCGACAGCTACACATGATCCATATAACATTTCAGATTTAGAGAGCTTTTCATACAGGATTACATTTGGCAAAGGATTAGAATTCCTATTGGAAGACAACATACATAACCACAGAGCGCTTATCCCTGACTTTCCCCCTGTTTCAATCCGTCCCTATCCCCACAATCTTTCTTTTCACTTTCCCCGTAAACCACCATCCACCAAAAAGTTGCAAGTTTGAATACTAGGAATGTGGGATAACTCCGATTAAAAAAGAGCAGCTAGCGCTTGTACTCACTATCGTTATTCTGTGAGCGCTGACTGACCGACAAACAGTTCCCTCAGTTATCTCACTATAAACAAAATCGACTGCAACATTAGCATAAAGATGCAAGCACAGAATGAGCCCTTTTTAATGCCATTTCTGTCTCAGTGTCATTGTTTTATATAAGTTTTATGTTATTGGGACCTAAGCACAAAACAAACGTCAGCCGTTTATTCACAATTTCTGGGGCTTCATATTCTGAATGCCCTCTGTACCGGGAAAGGTGTTGGCTTTGAGTTTTCAGCCAACAGACAAATATTTTTCGCTGCTTTTAGAAGAGGGGCACGAAACGTTGACTGCGGAAGATGCAATTGTATTGTGATGGAAAAATCATATCAGGGTTCCATCTGAGCTCAATCCGGCTCGGGGTCTCACTGTAGCACCGCTAACCCCTCCGCACAGAGGTACAATATCTCCAGCTGTACTGAGACATTCACCAGCCAGCTTCTAAACTAAGGGCCAGTGCAACTGTACATAATCAGAGCTCACTGCCATCGGTAACTCCCCCTGGCTGGGGTTCAGTTACAGCCTGCTTATAGCATTCACTCTACTGGCAAAGTCCATCCCCGGTATGACCAGCAATTTAAAGATCACTATGAGGCTTATAAGTCTGTTGCTTCAACTATTATTCCACCTTTATTCAGCCGATGCACAGTGATTATTACTGGGACTTATTACATATAACATTTCTGAGCAGGAATTAAGTCGCTTAACTAAGAAAAGTAATTTATTAACCCCCCAAACACGCACTTTTATAGTTTGGTACATAGGGCCTGATTTAGAGATGGACGGAATTACAGAGCAGTACACAATTGGCTGAGCAATTCCGTCCATCTAAATTGTAAATGTAGCAGGCGGTAACGTTAGGAAACGGACACCTTCTTGCTGCATCTGTGATCCCAGTGCTGCGACTGAGGTCATATCCTGGGATTACCATCGGAACAATCACGACCAATATTTGTCCCTTTAGCCAGGCTGTGGTTGCTGAAACTTACCGCAGCCTGACCAGCTCCTAGCGACTTGCGAGACCGGAAGTCTGCGTCCATGGACGGAGAGCCTGGCCTCAGCACTCCCATAAAGCAGGGTGACAAGCCCCATTTCCGGTACCGCAGGCTGCCACCGCCTCACAAACGCTTCTGCCTGTCTATCCGGCAAAGGCTTGGAGGAACTGTGGGCCTGATTCAGAGCCGGACGCTCTGACAGAGCGCTCGCTCTGAATCAGGGCCTGCCTTCTGTTTTTTTAGAGCGGCCTCCTGGCCGCTCGCATAGCTGTGAGTGACCACCCAAAGCTATAGCGAGCGGCCAGGAAGATGGTCGCGATGGTCAAGACCGGCGCGACCATCGGGCTTGCTTGCGACAAGACCCTTGTGGTAGGGTCTCGTTGCTGCAAGCCCTAGAGTGCTTTCGGCTCTAACAGAGCCGAAAGCACTCCCACTGACATCACTTGCGATGTCAGTGGGGCCGGCCCCAGACGGTAGGCGTTCCCATTAGAACGGCTCCGTCTGGGCAGCCACCCCTCGACCCGCCCACCAAAGGGGGCGTGCTGTCACTCAACATCGACAGCACGCCACTTTGGTATGAGACCCGGAGCGACGGCTTGCCCGTCGCTATCCGGTTCTCACGCATGCGCACGATGGAGCCGGCTCCGTCGTGTGCATGCGCACTGGGCCACCATCGACCCGCTTGCGAACGCATAGCGCTCGCGAGCGGGTCTGAATCAGGCCCTGTGTTTGAGATCACTGACAGATCGTAGACCCATATTTACATGCGCAGTACAGGTCAGGTACATGCACATATTCACGATAAACGGGAATCTGCGTGAACCCTGTCACTGCATCCGCAGCTTAATCACCACCTTAGACTTCTAGCTAATTTTTCTAGGATTAAATGAAAATGTTGTCTGTGCTCAGCAATAAAAGGGGAATAATTAAATAAATTAAATTATCAATTGTCTAACCCAGATCTTGTACACATCGAATCGCCAAAAATATTCCTTACATGACAACCTATGAGATGATGATGTTACCGTCATGAAGCTACATTTATACAAAACAAAAACTGGTATTTACATATTCATACAGACACATTTCTGCAATCATATTTTCTTCTTTTATTATCATTTACATGAAAACTTATTTACATGAAAACTTATATATTGTATTGAGAATGCCGAGAACCACTGTAAATGCATTAATAATAGCATTGCGCATATTTTGATAATAATAAAAGCACTTAAGTGTATATGTATGTAGCTGTGCACTTTACAAGATGACGAAAGAGCGGAATATCATGTAATTTTCCACCATTTAACAATCGTACTGTGCACACAATGTAAGCAACACTTTCCTCTGACCAATATTTATAGATGATCCGACCCGTCTCTATTGTTCTGCAAAGGAATACAGTCTGCATTTACCTCTTTCATTTACCTTAATAATTAGGTTCTGCCAGCAAAAATACCAATATATATATATGTATATATATATATATATATATATATATATATATATTAGGGGTGAGCGGGTTCGGATTTCTGAAATCCGAACCCCCCCGAGCCCCCCCGATCCGAGTCCGATCCGAGTCAGGCTCGACTTTTCCCGCCTGACTCGGATTCTGAAATCGAGGCAAAACGTCATCTTCCCGCCTTCCGAGTCTCGCGGGTTTTGGATCCTATATAAGGTACCCACGTCGGCGCCATTTTCTCACTCGGCTGTGGACAGTGAAGAGGGAGGGTGGGAGTTAGGGCTGTGTAGTGTAGTGTAGTGTAGTGCTGCTGTTGTCCACTACTTCAAAGTCCATAGGGGCTGGCTGTGTTGTGCTGTGCTGCTGTTGTTAATAGGGGCTGTGTCCACTACTTCAAAGTCCATAGGGGCTGGCTGGACTGTGTTGTGCAGTCAGTTCTCCATAGGGGCTGTGTCCACTCCAAAGTCCTGTGCAGTGTCCCAGTCCTAAAGAGGTGCTGTAGTGTTGTCCAGGGGGTGCTCTGTCTATCAGGGGTGCTCCCCCCAAGTGCTAAAAATATAATATATTTTCTGTGTTTGTGAATTGTGTGCGCAGTAGCCGCACATGCATCAACAAAGTAGTGCCAAGCGTGCGCCTGTGTCATAAGTAAAGGGCCGGCTGGCTTGACCGTTAAAGGGTGCTGTAACCCCCGAAAGTACACTCCAGTCCAAACCAAAAAAAAATTATTTTCTGTGTTTGTGAATTGTGTGCGCAGTAGCCGCACGTGCATCAACAAAGTAGTGCCAAGCGTGCGCCTGTGTCATAAGTAAAGGGCCGGCTGGCTTGACCGTTAAGGGTGCTGTAACCCCCGAAAGTACACTCCAGTCCAAACCAAAAAAAAAATTATTTTCTGTGTTTGTGAATTGTGTGCGCAGTAGCCGCACGTGCATCAACAAAGTAGTGCCAAGCGTGCGCCTGTGTCATAAGTAAAGGGCCGGCTGGCTTGACCGTTAAGGGTGCTGTAACCCCCGAAAGTACACTCCAGTCCAAACCAAAAAAAAAAATATTTTCTGTGTTTGTGAATTGTGTGCGCAGTAGCCGCACGTGCATCAACAAAGTAGTGCCAAGCGTGCGCCTGTGTCATAAGTAAAGGGCCGGCTGGCTTGACCGTTAAGGGTGCTGTAACCCCCGAAAGTACACTCCAGTCCAAACCAAAAAAAAAATTATTTTCTGTGTTTGTGAATTGTGTGCGCAGTAGCCGCACGTGCATCAACAAAGTAGTGCCAAGCGTGCGCCTGTGTCATAAGTAAAGGGCCGGCTGGCTTGACCGTTAAGGGTGCTGTAACCCCCGAAAGTACACTCCAGTCCAAACCAAAAAAAAAATTTTTTTCTGTGTTTGTGAATTGTGTGCGCAGTAGCCGCACGTGCATCAACAAAGTAGTGCCAAGCGTGCGCCTGTGTCATAAGTAAAGGGCCGGCTGGCTTGACCGTTAAGGGTGCTGTAACCCCCGAAAGTACACTCCAGTCCAAACCAAAAAAAAAATTATTTTCTGTGTTTGTGAATTGTGTGCGCAGTAGCCGCACGTGCATCAACAAAGTAGTGCCAAGCGTGCGCCTGTGTCATAAGTAAAGGGCCGGCTGGCTTGACCATTAAGGGTGCTGTAACCCCCGAAAGTACACTCCAGTCCAAACCAAAAAAAAAATTTTTTTCTGTGTTTGTGAATTGTGTGCGCAGTAGCCGCACGTGCATCAACAAAGTAGTGCCAAGCGTGCGCCTGTGTCATAAGTAAAGGGCCAGCTGGCTTGACCGTTAAGGGTGCTGTAACCCCCGAAAGTACACTCCAGTCCAAACCAAAAAAAAAATTATTTTCTGTGTTTGTGAATTGTGTGCGCAGTAGCCGCACGTGCATCAACAAAGTAGTGCCAAGCGTGCGCCTGTGTCATAAGTAAAGGGCCGGCTGGCTTGACCGTTAAGGGTGCTGTAAACCCCGAAAGTACACTCCAGTCCAAACCAAAAAAAAAAATATTTTCTGTGTTTGTGAATTGTGTGCGCAGTAGCCGCACGTGCATCAACAAAGTAGTGCCAAGCGTGCGCCTGTGTCATAAGTAAAGGGCCAGCTGGCTTGACCGTTAAAGGGTGCTGTAACCCCCGAAAGTACACTCCAGTCCAAACCAAAAAAAAAATTATTTTCTGTGTTTGTGAATTGTGTGCGCAGTAGCCGCACGTGCATCAACAAAGTAGTGCCAAGCGTGCGCCTGTGTCATAAGTAAAGGGCCGGCTGGCTTGACCGTTAAGGGTGCTGTAACCCCCGAAAGTACACTCCAGTCCAAACCAAAAAAAAAATTATTTTCTGTGTTTGTGAATTGTGTGCGCAGTAGCTGCACGTGCATCAACAAAGTAGTGCCAAGCGTGCGCCTGTGTCATAAGTAAAGGGCCGGCTGGCTTGACCGTTAAGGGTGCTGTAACCCCCGAAAGTACACTCCAGTCCAAACCAAAAAAAAAATTATTTTCTGTGTTTGTGAATTGTGTGCGCAGTAGCCGCATGTGCATCAACAAAGTAGTGCCAAGCGTGCGCCTGTGTCATAAGTAAAGGGCCAGCTGGCTTGACCGTTAAAGGGTGCTGTAACCCCCAAAGTACACTCCAGTCCAAAGCAAAAAAAAATTTATTTTCTGTGTTTGTGAATTGTGTGCGCAGTAGCCGCACGTGCATCAACAACGTAGTGCCAAGTGTGCGCCTGTGTCATAAGTAAAGGGCCGGCTGGCTTGACCGTTAAAGGGTGCTGTAACCCCCGAAAGTACACTCCAGTCCAAACCAAAAAAAAAATTATTTTCTGTGTTTGTGAATTGTGTGCGCAGTAGCCGCACGTGCATCAACAAAGTAGTGCCAAGCGTGCGCCTGTGTCATAAGTAAAGGGCCGGCTGGCTTGACCGTTAAAGGGTTCTGTAACCCCCAAAGTACACTCCAAACCAAAAAAATATATATTTTCTGTGTTTGTGACTTGTGTGCACTGTGGCTGCACGTGCATCAACAAAGGAGCAGCGCCAAGCGTGCGCCTGTGTCCCATAAGTAAAGAGCCGGCTGGCTCATTTCTTAAAGGGTGGTGTAACCCACAAAGTGTACTACTCTCCAGCAAAAATAAAAAAATATTTTCTGTGTTTGTGTGCGCTTTAGCCGCACGTATATATATCAATATAACATAAATGGAGGACCAAACTTTCTCTGATAAAAATAAAATAGGGAAAGATCAAGAACCACTTCCTACTAGTGCTGTTGCTGCTGCTGGGAGTTGTTCATCATCCCAGAGAGGAAGTAGGAACATCACTACTTTTACTAAACAATTGACCCTCCAACAGTCCCTAGCGATGAGGATGAAGTACGACAGCAGTCATCCTGAAGCAAAACGTATAACTGAGGCCTTGACTGCTATGTTGGTGTTAGACGTGCGTCCGGTATCCGACATTAGTGCAGTGGGATTTAGACAATTGATGGAGGTAGTGTGTCCTCGGTTCCAAATCCCGTCTAGATTCCACCTGCATCCTCAAAGCAGCAGCGACAAGCGTGCGTCTGTCTGTTAAAGGGTGGTGACACCCTCAAAGTGTGCTACACAAACAATTAAAATATTGTTCTTTTTTTTTCTGTCTTTGTGAAATGTGTGGGCTGTAGCCGCACCTGCATCCTTAAAGCAGCAGCGACAAGCGTGCGTCTGTCTGTTAAAGGGTGGTGACACCCTCAAAGTGTGCTACACAAACAATTAAAATATTGTTCTTTTTTTTTCTATCTTTGTGAATTGTGTGGGCTGTAGCCGCACTTGCATCCTCAAAGCAGCAGCGACAAGCGTGCGTCTGTCTGTTAAAGGGTGTTGTAACTCTCAAAGTGCTCCAAAAAATCAAAAAAATTTTTTTAATGTGTTTGTGACTTGTGTGCGATGTAGCCACACTTGCATCCTCAAAGCAGCAGCGACAAGCGTGCGTCTGTCTGTTAAAGGGTGGTGACACCCTCAAAGTGTGCTACACAAACAATAAAAATATTCTTCTTCTTTTTTCTGTCTTTGTGAATTGTGTGGGCTGTAGCCGCACCTGCATCCTTAAAGCAGCAGCGACAAGCGTGCGTCTGTCTGTTAAAGGGTGGTGTAACTCACGAAGTGCTCCAAAAAATAAAAAACTATTTTTTTTATGTGTTTGTGACTTGTGTGCGATGTAGCCGCACTTGCATCCTCAAAGCAGCAGCGACAAGCGTGCGTCTGTCTGTTAAAGGGTGGTGACACCCTCAAAGTGTGCTACACAAACAATAAAAATATTCTTCTTTTTTCTGTCTTTGTGAATTGTGTGGGCTGTAGCCGCACCTGCATCCTTAAAGCAGCAGCGACAAGCGTGCGTCTGTCTGTTAAAGGGTGGTGACACCCTCAAAGTGTGCTACACAAACAATTAAAATATTGTTCTTTTTTTTTCGGTCTTTGTGAAATGTGTCGGCTGTAGCCGCACCTGCATCCTTAAAGCAGCAGCGACAAGCGTGCGTCTGTCTGTTAAAGGGTGGTGACACCCTCAAAGTGTGCTACACAAAGAATAAAAATATTCTTCTTCTTTTTTCTGTCTTTGTGAATTGTGTGGGCTGTAGCCGCACTTGCATCCTCAAAGCAGCAGCGACAAGCGTGCGTCTGTCTGTTAGAGGGTGGTGTAACCCTCAAAGTGTGCTCCACAAACAATAAAAATATTCTTTTTTTTTTTCTGTCTTTGTGAATTGTGTGGGCTGTAGCCGCACTTGAATCCTCAAAGCAGCAGCGACAAGCGTGCGTCTGTCTGTTAAAGGATTACATCGGTGACAGCATCCAAGTAGGCATGTCAGACAGTCCGTACCTGTACTGGCAGGAAAAAGAAGCAATTTGGAGGTCCCTGTACAAACTGGCTCTATTTTACCTGAGTTGCCCCCCCTCCAGTGTGTACTCCGAAAGAGTGTTTAGTGCAGCCGGGAACCTTGTTAGCGAAAGGCGTAGGAGGTTGCTTCCACAAAATGTGGAGAAGATGATGTTCATAAAATGAATGATCAACTCTTCCAGGGAGACCAGCCTCCAGAACGTACAGAGGGACCTGTGGTTCCAGCAGGGATGAATTAATACTCTGTGAGGATGAGGATGTACATAACACTGAAGAGGGTGAGGAATCTGTGGATGAGGAGGATGAGGACGACTTCTTGCCTCCGTAGAGCCAGTTTGTGCAGGGACAGATTAATTGCCAGCTTGTTTTGTGGGGGCCCAAACGAACCAATCATTTCAGCCACAGTTGTGTGGCAGACCCTGGCGCTGAAATGATTGGTTTGTTAAAGTGTGCATGTCCTGTTTATACAACATAAGGGTGGGTGGGAGGGCCCAAGGACAATTCCATCTTGCACCTCTTTTTTTTCTTTGCATTATGTACAGTTTGGGGCCTAGTTTTTCAATGCCATCCTGTCTGCCACTGCAGTTTCACGCCTAGATGGGTCACGTGTTTGTGCCGCCCACTCGTGTCGCTTAGCATAGTCATCCAGCTACCTCGGTGCAACCTTTTGGACATAAAAACACTATTGTGAGGTGTGAGGTATTCAGAATCGACTGGAAATGAGTGGAAATTAAGGTTATTGAGGTTAATAATAGCATAGGAGCAGAAAAACCTACAAATTCTGTGATTTTAGCTGTTTTTATGCTTTTTTTCAAAAAAATACAGATCCAAAACACAAAACCCAGAACCCAAAACACGGAAGGGTGGTTTTGGCAAAACCAATCCAGATCCAAAACACGAAGAAAGATCCAGATCCAAAACCAAAACACAAAACACAAAAAGTGGCCGGTGCACACCCCTAATATATATATATATGTATGAACAAATATTTGGAGACTTTCTAAACATTGATCTTTAAATGTTCTCGTAATGTAATGGAAACTTTTATTATATTGTATTATATGTAAATGTTTTTTGTAGTATATCCATAGGAACCTGGCAGTTGGTCGTTTTTGTGATTTAATAGAAGTAATTTAAATGTCTCCTTATTTATCAATAATTGTTTTCTGCTATTTTGATTGTTTCGCACTGTGTGTTTATATCTGGCAATGGATGAAAATACTATAATAACTTTATAACTTTGGCTACATATGTCTGGGATTTATATTAAAATAATTTCACTGGGCGGTAAGAATAATATCATAAAGCTTTGGAGCAATAACACTTATTTTTGCATCCCAGCTGTCTTAACGCTTGTGAGGTTATACTGGGTAACTCTCTATACTATATATGACCGCGCATATTTATTATGTGTCCTGTATCAAAATGTGCTCATCACACTCATTGTTTATATATACCTTGTATTGTGCATAAACCCCGCCTCTGCCGCACCCTACGCCTAATCAGAGATGTGCGCTAGTGCTCCCACAGCTGCAATTTTTATAGCTGTGGATGTGCGAAAATATGAAAATCCAGAAGCGGCCGGGACTTGTACTAAGAAGCCTACCGGAGCCATCGCAGCTGATTGCAACAGCGTACACATATGCAATATTGGATGCAGAACAGGAAAACATCGTCTTCTCTAGTAAGTCTATGGTCACTCAGAATAACTGAGTAACTGAGATGCTGGAGCCAAGTTACCTGCGTACGGGATCGCAGACGCACTATGTGACACACCCACAAAATGGTTAAGACACGCCTGCATTTTAAGCCAACACTCCAGTGGCCACCCACAATCCCTCCTTGCCTGTCCTTCACACTGCGTTAAAGACTTGCAGCGTGTGACTACGGTAATATACAATGACGCATTCGCAGTGTGACGCAGGCGCATTGACAAAGAAATGCTGCATTTGCGAAAGCACCAGCATTGCGTGCAACTCTGAATCAGGCCCCATGTACCTCAGCGTAATGCTAAGTGATGTCATAGGGTGACCCTGCCCTATGTCACTTTCCATCACTCTAAGCTGTCACCTCCTCTCTCACCCTCCTTCCTGCACTCTCCTTCTCGTTATCTCCCCCAGCTCTGTTCCCTCTCTCTCACCCTTCTTCCTCCACTCTCCTTCTCCTCATCTCCCCGTGCTCTGTTCCCTCTCTCTCACCCTCCTTCCTGCACTCTCCTTCTCCTCATCTCCCCCTGCTCTGTTCCCTCTCTCTCACCCTCCTTCCTGCACTCTCCTTCTCCTCATCTCCCCCTGCTATGTTACCTCTCTCTCACCCGCCTTCCTGCACTCTCATTCTCATTATCTCCCCCTGCTATGTTCCCTCTCTCTCACCCTCCTTCCTGCACTCTCCTTCTCCTTATCTCCCCATGCTATGTTCCCTCTCTCTCACCCTCCTTCCTGCACTCTCCTTCTCCTTATCTCCTCCTGCTCTGTTCCCTTTCTCTCACCTTCCTTCCTGCACTCTCCTTCTCCTCATCTCCCCCTGCTATGTTACCTCTCTCTCACCCGCCTTCCTGCACTCTCATTCTCATTATCTCCCCCTGCTATGTTCCCTCTCTCTCACCCTCCTTCCTGCACTCTCCTTCTCCTTATCTCCCCATGCTATGTTCCCTCTCTCTCACCCTCCTTCCTGCACTCTCCTTCTCATTATCTCCCCCTGCTCTGTTCCCTCTCTCTCACCCTCCTTCCTGCACTCTCCTTCTCCTTATCTGCCCCTGCTCTGTTCCCTCTCTCTCACCCTCCTTCCTGCACTCTCCTTCTCATTATCTCCCCCTGCTCTGTTCCCTCTCTCTGACTCTCCTTCCTGCACTCTTCTTCTCCTTATCTCCCCCTGCTATGTTCCCTCTCTCTCACCCTCCTTCCTGCACTCTCCTTCTCATTATCTCCCCCAGTTCTGTTCCCTCTCTCTCACCCTCCGTCCTGCACTCTCCTTCTCATTATCTCCCCCTGCTCTGTTCCCTCTCTCTCACTCTCCTTCCTGCACTCTCCTTCTCCTTATCTCCCCCTGCTTTGTTCCCTCTCTCTCACCCTCCTTCCTGTACTCTCCTTCTCCTTATCTCCCCCTGCTCTGTTCCTTCTCTCTAACTCACATTCCTGCACTCTCCTTCTCCTCAGCCCCACTCTCTGTTCCATCTCTCACCCTCCTTCCTGCACTCTCCTTCTCCTCATCTCCCCCGCTCTGTTCCCTCTATCTCACCCTCCTTCCTGCACTCTACTTCTCATTATCACCCCCTGCTCTGTTCGCTCTCTCTCACCCTCCTTCCTGCACTTTCCTTCTCCTTATCTCCCCCTGCTCTGTTCCCTCTCTCTAACTCTCCTTCTCCTCATCTCCCCCTGCTCTGTTCCCTCTCTCTCACCCTCCTTCCTGCACTCTCCTTCTCCTCATCTCCCCCTGCTCTGTTCCCTCTCTCTCACCCTCCTTCCTGCACTCTCCTCACTATCTCCCCCTGCTCTATTCCTTCTCTCTAACTCTCCTTCCTGCACTCTCCTTCTCCTCATCTCCCCCTGCTCTGTTCCCTCTCTCTCACCCTCCTTCCTGCACTCTCCTTCTCCTCATCTCCCCTGCTCTGTTCTCTCTATCTCACCCTCCTTCCTGCACTCTCCTTCTCATTGTCTCCCCCTGCTCTGTTCCCTCTCTCACCCTCCTTCCTGCACTCTCCTTATCATTATCTCCCCCTGCTCTGTTCCCTCTCTCTAACTCTCCTTCTCCTCATCTCACCCTGCTCTGTTCCCTCTCTCTCACCCTCCTTCCTGCACTCTCCTTCTCCTCATCTCCCCCTGCTCTGTTCCCTCTCTCTCACCCTCCTTCCTGCACTCTCCTCACTATCTCCCCCTGCTCTATTCCTTCTCTCTAACTCTCCTTCCTGCACACTCCTTCTCCTCATCTCCCCCTGCTCTGTTCCCTCTCTCTCACCCTCCTTCCTGCACTCTCCTTCTCCTCATCTCCCCTGCTCTGTTCTCTCTATCTCACCCTCCTTCCTGCACTCTCCTTCTCATTGTCTCCCCCTGCTCTGTTCCCTCTCTCACCCTCCTTCCTGCACTCTCCTTATCATTATCTCCCCCTGCTCTGTTCCCTCTCTCTCACCCTCCTTCCTGCATGCTCCTTCTCCTCAACCCCCCTCTATGTTCTGTCTCTCACCCTCCTTCCTGCACTCTCCTTCTCCTCATCTCCCCCTGCTCTGTTCCCTCTCTCTCACCCTCCTTCCTGCACTCTCCTTCTCCTCATCTACCCCTGCTCTGTTCCCTCTCTCTCACCCTCCTTCCTGCTCTCTCCTTCTCCTTATCTCCCCCTGCTCTGTTCCCTCTCTCTCACCCTCCTTCATGCACTCTCCTTCTCCTTATCTCCCCCTGCTCTGTTCCTTCTCTCTAACTCACATTCCTGCACTCTCCTTCTCCTCAGCCCCACTCTCTGTTCCGTCTCTCACCCTCCATGCTGCACTCTACTTCTCATTATCTCCCCCTGCTCTGTTCCCTCTCTCTCACCCTCCTTCCTGCACTTTCCTTCTCCTTATCTCCCCCTGCTCTGTTCCCTCTCTCTAACCCTCCTTCCTGCACTCTCCTTCTCCTCATCTCCCCCTGCTCTGTTCCTTCTCTCTAACTCACCTTCCTGCACTCGCCTTCTCCTCAGCCCCCCTCTCTGTTCCATCTCTCACCCTCCTTCCTGCACTCTCCTTCTCCTCATCTCCCCCACTCTGTTCTCTCTCTCTCACCCTCCTTCCTGCACTCTCCTTCTCATTATCTCCCCCTGCTCTGTTCCCTCTCTCCCACCCTCCTTCCTGCGCTCTCCTTCTCCTCATCTCCCCCTGCTCTGTTCCCTCTCTCTCACCCTCCTTCCTGCACTCTCCTTCTCCTCATCTCCCCCTGCTCTGTTCCCTCTCTCTCACCCTCCTTCCTGCACTCTCCTTCTCCACATCTCCCGCTGCTCTGTTCCCTTTCTCTAACTCTCCTTCTCCTCATCTCCCCCTGCTCTGTTCCCTCTCTCTCACCCTCCTTCCTGCACTCTCCTTCTCCTCATCTCCCCCTGCTCTGTTCCCTCTCTCTCACCCTCCTTCCTGCACTCTCCTCAGTATCTCCCCCTGCTCTATTCCTTCTCTCTAACTCTCCTTCCTGCACTCTTCTTCTCCTCATCTCCCCCTGCTCTGTTCCCTCTCTCTCACCCTCCTTCCTGCATTCTCCTTCTCCTCATCTCCCCCGCTCTGTTCTCTCTATCTCACCCTCCTTCCTGCACTCTCCTTCTCATTATCTCCCCCTGCTCTGTTCCCTCTCTCACCCTCCTTCCTGCACTCTCCTTCTCATTATCTCCCCCTGCTCTGTTCCCTCTCTCTCACCCTCCTTCCTGCATGGTCCTTCTCCTCAACCCCCCTCTATGTTCTGTCTCTCACCCTCCTTCCTTCACTCTCCTTCTCCACATCTCCCCCTGCTCTGTTCCCTCTCTCTCACCCTCCTTCCTGCACTCTCCTTCTCCTCATCTACCCCTGCTCTGTTCCCTCTCTCTCACCCTCCTTCCTGCACTCTCCTTCTCCACATCTCCCGCTGCTCTGTTCCCTCTCTCTAACTCTCTTTCTCCTCATCTCCCCCTGCTCTGTTCACTCTCTCTCACCCTCCTTCCTGCACTCTCCTTCTCCTCATCTCCCCCTGCTCTGTTCCCTCTCTCTCACCCTCCTTCCTGCACTCTCCTCACTATCTCCCCCTGCTCTATTCCTTCTCTCTAATTCTCCTTCCTGCACTCTTCTTCTCCTCAATTCCCCCTGCTCTGTTCCCTCTCTATCTCACCCTCCTTCCTGCATTCTCCTTCTCCTCATCTCCCAAGCTCTGTTCTCTCTATCTCACCCTCCTTCCTGCACTCTCCTTCTCATTATCTCCCCCTGCTCTGTTCCCTCTCTCACCCTCCTTCCTGCATGCTCCTTCTCCTCAACCCCCCTCTATGTTTTGTCTCTCACCCTCCTTCCTGCACTCTCCTTCTCCTCATCTCCCCCTGCTCTGTTCCCTCTCTCTCACCCTCCTTCCTGCACTCTCCTTCTCCTCATCTACCCCTGCTCTGTTCCCTCTCTCTCACCCTCCTTCCTGCACTCTCCTTCTCCACATCTCCTGCTGCTCTGTTCCCTCTCTCTAACTCTCCTTATCCTTATCTCCCACTGCTCTGTTCCCTCTCTCTCACCCTCCTTCCTGCACTCTCCTTCTCCTCAGCCCCTCTCTCTGTTCCGTCTCTCACCCTCCTTCCTGCACTCTCCTTCTCCTCATCTCCCCCTTCTATGTTCCCTTTCTCTCACCCTCCTTCCTGCACTCTCCTTCTCTTCGTCTCCCCCTGCTCTGCTCCCTCTCTCTCACTCTCCTTCCTGCACTCTCTTTCTCCTTTTCTCCCCCTGCTCTGTTCCTTCTGTCTAACTCACTATCCTGCACTCTCCTTCTCCTCAGCCCCCCTCTCTGTTCCGACTCTCACCCTCCTTCCTGCACTCTCCTTCTCCTCATCTCCCCCACTCCGTTCTCTCTATCTCACCCTCCTTCCTGCACTCTCCTTCTCCTCAGCCCCCCTCTCTGTTCCTTCTCTCACCCTTCTTCCTGCACTCTCCTTCTCCTCATCTCAACCTGCTCTGCTCCCTCTCTCTAACTCACCTTCCTGCACTCTCCTTCTCCTCAGCCCCCTCTCCGTTCCGTCTCTCACCCTTCTTCCTGCACTCTCCTTCTCATTTTCTCCCCTTGCTCTGTTCCCTCTCTCCCCTCTTCCTGCACTCTCCTTCTCCTCATCTCAACCTGCTCTGCTCCCTCTCTCTAACTCACCTTCCTGCACTCTCCTTCTCCTCAGCCCCCCTCTCTGTTCCGTCTCTCACCCTCCTTCCTGCACTCTCCTTCTCCTCATCTCCCCCGCTCTGTTCTCTCTATCTCACCCTCCTTAATGCGATCTCCTTCTCATTATCTCCCCCTGCTCTGTTCCCTCTCTCTAACTCTCCTTCTCCTCATCTCCCCCTGCTCTGCTCCCTCTCTCTAACTCACCTTCCTGCACTCTCCTTCTCCTCAGCCCCCCTCTCTGTTCCGTCTCTCACCCTCCTTCCTGCACTCTCCTTCTCCTCATCTCCCCCGCTCTGTTTCCTCTCTCTCACCCTCCTTCCTGCACTCTCCTTCTCCTTATCTCCCTCTGCTCTGTTCCCTCTCTCTAACTCTCCTTCTCCTCATCTCCCCCTGCTCTGTTCCCTCTCTCTCATCCTCCTTCCTGCACTCTCCTTCTCCTTATCTCCCACTGCTCTGTTCCTTCTCTCTAACTCACCATCCTGCACTCTCCTTCTCCTTAGCCCCCCTCTCTGTTCCTTCTCTCACCCGCCTTCCTGCCCTCTCCTTCTCATTATCTCCCCCTGCTCTGTTCCCTCTCTCTCACTCTCCTTCCTGCACTCTCCTTCTCCTTATCTCCCCCTGCTCTGTTCCTTCTCTCTAACTCTCCTTCTTGCACTCTCCTTCTCTTCGTCTCCCCCTGCTCTGTTCCCTCTCTCTCGCCCTCCTTCCTTCTCTCTCCTTCTCCTTATCTCCTCCTGCTCTGTTCCCTCTCTCTCACCCTCCTTGCTAGACGTAGACCCCTATGATTGGCAGACAGATAAGACTTTGCTTTTTTGTTTCTTAATTGTTTGTTTTATATGGTTTCAACCCTGTTGTCTGGCAGATGGGGTCCTGTTTGTCATATACTCCTGGGGGTATATTTACTAAAGTATGTTTTTTAGAGGAGGAAGTGTTGCCCATAGCAACCAATCAGAAAAGGGCTACATAAATGATAAGTAGAATCTGATTGGTTTCTATGGGCAACATCTCCTCTTCTAAAAACCCGCAGTTTAGGAAGTATGTTCCTTAGAGTTGTCTCAGCTTATTTGCTCCATTTGATAGTTATAAAGGGCCTCATTTATTAGCGAAGGTAAATACCAGCGGCATCACTGTGATACCAACTATAAAGTCACTGGTGTTTAACAATACTTACCTTTCCGACGAGGTCCTCTGCTGGGCTGCTGGCAGCATAACACTGCCAGCGAAGGTGGTCTTGTGTAATGCACATGCGCGATGGTCTGTCTGCGCATGTGCATGAAACGAGGACCCGGCAGTGCCTGGAAGGCTTCAATGCCGGGTCCCCATTGCCATCAATGGGGACTTTATCGCTTTCTAAAGATGGCGAGAATAATGCAGTGACAAACAATCCAGAAAGGATGACCATTACAAACCACAAAGAATGGAGCGCTATCTGAATACATGGAGCCATATTCATTTTGAGCCGAGCCGCAATACTTTTTGCCTACTTTGCCTGTTTTGTAGGCAGAAAAGTATTGCGCGCGTGAAACTTGAACAGGCGGAAATTACTGTCAGATTTGGGGAAATCAGCCTGACACCCCCCAAAAGATGCTCTGACATGGGGGTTAGCTATGGTACCCCCCGATTTGGCTTGCTGATATTATTCGGTGTTTATGCATCCGAATACTTAATTAAGTTTGAGGATAGATAAGCACCCTGTTTGATATTTAGCTTTGTTAGTTAGTTAAGGGTTAAGGCTTGGGCGAAGGTGTGGTTATGGTAGTGGTCATTTGGGGGAGATAGGCCTATCGTAGGATTTGTGGGAGTGTTCAGGGTACCCATATAAATAGCCTGGTCAGAGGAGCCATTTTCCTCTTTTCCAGTTTCTGCAAACAGGCTGGCTAAGTATCACACAGTTTCTTATATAGCTTTATTTCTTTTGTCCAATTCTTCTTTTTATTTCACATCCTATCTATCTTTTTATTCTTCTCTTTCCCTTACTTCTTTCCTTTCAGCTCCTTTCCACTCCCCCCCCCCTTTTTTTTTTTTTCACCTCATCCCTGCTTTGTTTTATCCCCCCCCCTGTCCAACTCCCCCTCCCTCATCCCTGCATTGCATTTTGCCCAGGCTCACCGTTCAGCGCCACCCCCTCGCCGCTTTATGTAGGCTTCCAGGCCGGTCACATTCGCGGCCTCTCCCCCAGCCTGGCGCGGGTCGCGCCATGCTGCAGGCCGCGATCCCGCACCCGCTCGCGTGCATGTACGCGCGCCCTCCGCTGGCCCCCGCTCCCTGTCCTCCCCTGCTGCCTCTCCACAGCTGATGGCCGCCCGGCTCTCCGGCGGCACCGCGGGCGGCCGCAACTCAGAGCCTTTCCCCCACAGTTCACAGCCAGTCCGCGCCCTGCATCGGTGGTTGGCCCCGCCCACAGGGTCGTGGCGGCCATTTTAGCCCCGGACACCGCACAGGGAGCCCTGCACATCCCTGCATCACCCCCCTCCGCCCCCACTGCTTCAGTAGCAGGGGGGCCTCCTCCTCCTCAACCCTCACCATTACTTTCCAGCCACCAGGGTTCCCCCAGTAGTGTAGGATCAGCTGCAGGGTCCATTATATCTAGGGCCCTAAGTGTCCCTCCCAGCGCATTATTTCCCGATGCCCCCCCCCTGCATCTAGGAGCGGGGGTCCTACCCCTTCGCCTTGGGAGGGTGTTAATGTGCAGCAACCCCCCCCCTTTTTAACTCTTTAGCAGCGCACACGTAGCGCACAAGATTAAGGGAAAATGAAGTCCCAAGAGGGCCAGCACAGTGTCGGCAGCTAAGGTTCCAGATGCTATGGGGGATATGGTACACTGCGCAAACACGGCTATCCTTAGGGGTTTGCGGTCTAAGGTTAGGGAGAGGCGCTGAGGGAAACTTCCATTCGTTCCAAAATTGGGAGCAGGGATGTTTGTTTTCGCAGCTTGCTACCTTGAATCACGCCCGGGGGAGTACATGAATGTCCTCAAGTGTATGCATATGGTGCGTGGTATGCACTCGTCAGGCAAGAGTATAGCTTGGAGGCATTACGACGAGACATTTCGTAAAACACAGGAAGGACAGGCAGTTTTTTCAATGCGGCTTCAAGGACGTAGAAGTTTGGCTCGAAGTCAACCAACTGCCTGGCGCGCCTTCGGAGCCTTCGGCGGTACGCAAGCAGCCCTTTCTGGCCCGTACAGGTGGTGCCAGAGCCGGCAGAGGGAAATGATATGCATTTAATAACGCCCAATGTAATAAAGGATCGGGCTATCGGTATAGGCACATATGCAAGCTCTGTGGGAGTGGGCACCCGGCTAAAGATTGTGGGCAACTCAGTGGTACTACGGAGAGTCGGGGCGATCAGCGCGATGAGCCGCGAGGCGGTGTTAAGTAAAACACCTTCGCCGGTCGTCCTAGGGGCTTTGAAGAGTTGGTTGGGTCGTTATCCTCTCAGGGAGGCCTTTTTGTTACATGCGTTTAGTAAGGGTTTTAGGTTGCCTTTGACACAGGACATCTCAGTTGTTGCTAAGAGAAATCTTAAGTCGGCCCGCGTCCACCCGGACGTAGTCCGAGCTAAGATTGAAGCCGAGGTCGGGTTGGGGCGCAGGTTGTGGCCCCTTTTTCTTCTTTCAGGGTTTGTGCGTATCGCCTTTAGGGGTTGTACCAAAGAAGGAACCGGCTAAGTTCAGGCTGATACAGCATCTTTCTTACCCAGAGAGAGGGTCGGTCAACGACGCGCTAGATCCATTGGATTGCTGGGTCGTTTATCAATTCTTTGAGTAGGCTCTAGATATAGTACAGATTTTTGGTAGGAGCACTTTATTAACCAAGGTGGATATCGAGTCCGCTTTTCGGCTGTTTCCCCTTCACCCCGAATCTTTTAAGTACATGAGTTTTAGAGTTGCGGGGCTCTATTATGTTGATAGAGGTTTGCCGATGGGATGTTCCATCTCGTGTTCCTTTTTTGAATGTTTTAGCTCCTTTTTGCAATAGTGCTTACAGGCGGGTACAGAGCAAGCTGGTGTGTCCCACTACCTAGATGATTTTCTGTTGGTGGGGCCAGCGGATACCCAGTACCCAGGTTTGCGAGGATTTGCTGTTTTCCTTGCAGGCCTTGTTTGCAGTGGTAGGTGTTCCTGTTGCCAAGGACAAGACGGAGGGTCCGGTTACACGCTTATCGTATTTGGGTATAGAAATAGACACCGTGCTAGGTTTATGCAGTTTGCCGATTGAGAAGGCGCGACGTTTGGGAGAGTTGCTGAAAGCATTTGTTTTAGCGAAAAAGGTCTCGCTGAAGCAGTTGCAGTCCTTGCTAGGCCTCCTTAATTTCGCATGTAGAGTCATTCCTATGGGACGGGTTTCTGGTAGGCGGCTGGAAAGAGCCATGGAGGGGGTTAAGAAGTCCCATCACCTCGTTCACATATCCCAAGATCTGAGGGAGGACCTTCGCATTTGGTTGCTGTTCCTGTGTAATTTCAATGGCTTTCGGATATGGCCCAGGCCCCTGTAGCTTATTCCGAGCTTCAACTATTTACGGACGCGTCCGGTTCCGTCGGGTTTGGCGCCTTTTTCGAAGGGGACTGGTGCGTGGAGCCTTGGCCGGAAGCTTGGGGGGGTTTTAAGCCTTACTAGGAACATTCTGCTTCTGGCTGTTCCCTATTGTGGTGTCTGTTGAGCTGTGGGCCCACAGGCTTTGTAATAGGCAGATCCTTTTCTGGTGCGAATTCGGGCATGGTTCAGGCGGTGAATAATCAGAGGGCGGAATCGTTGTTGGCTTTGAAGTTGTTGAGGCACTTGACACTTCTTTGCCTGCGAAGGAACATTGAGTTTAGGGCGCAGCATGTTCCGGGTGTTTCTAATGAGATAGCAGATTCCTTATCTCGTTTACAGTGGGACAGGTTTTGTTCGCTCGCTCCTTACGCTTCTCTTCATGGTTTAACCTGCCCCTCCCATGTCGGGCAGATTGTTGTGCCGGCATCAGAGTCTTCGCACTGAGGTCTCTGGCCCCTGGCACATTAAAGACCTACAAAGCGGCTTGGGACGCTTGGCAGGGTTTCTTGGCTTCCAAGCGTGGGGGGGTAAGACGGTTTGATGACTGTATGGCAGAGTTTATTTGGAACTGGCAGGAAGGGGGTCGTTCTAAGGCGGCTATGTCTGCAGCGCTATCTGGTATCGCTTACTTTTCTAAGTTGCATGGTATGGCAGATCCCACAAATTCGTTCCTTCTAATCAAGGCGATGAAGGGGTGGGCGAAGGAACACCCTAGCACAGGCGATGCACGTAGACCAGTTGACCCGGCCCTACTTAAAGATTTGATCGTGGCAGTATCGGGGGTTGCATTAGGCGAATATGAATCGCCCCCTTTTTAGTTTAGAATTTTCATTAGCATATTTTGGGGCGTTTAGAATCGGTGAGCTCGTGGCATCTAATAAAACTTCCACATCGACGGGTCTAATGTTTAAACACGTGGTAATTAAGCCGACATTGATATTGCGTAAAATACATAGGTCCAAGACAGATCAACTTGGTGGGGGGCGTTGGATTTCTATCACAGAACATTCAGATGTAGTAATTTGTCCAGTTGCTCTGGCGGGGCGATTTAATACTCTTCGCCTGCCAGGGGGTGCGCAGTGACTTATCCATGTTAATCTTACACCTTTGTCCAGGTTTCAGTTTACAAGGCTGTTTCAGAATTGTCTTATTCGCTTTAGGCTTGCCCACAGAACATTTTGGGACGCATTCATGTAGGATAGGGGCAGCAACTTGCGCAGCGGTTGATGGTGCTTCGGTCGACACCTTACAAAAGTTGGGTCGGTGGAAGTCATCAGCTTATAAAACTTATTTATGGGGGGATAAGTTGCTTAAGTAGCTGCGCTTCTTGCGAGTTTGTTGGGAAACCCAGGGGCCTTATGCCTACTGCCGCTAGGGATTCTGAAAGGATTTTCAGCTTTTTGCCCTCAAAGAGGTTTTGCTGTTTTTCATCTTCAGATGGGTCACCCAACTATTTGTTTCCCTTCCCGCGGGTTAGTTTGTTATTATGTAAGAATTAATTTCTGGTAGTGTTATTATGTAAGAATGAATTTCTGGCTGGGTAACTTTTCTTGCAGGGTTGCCCAGGAATGCCAACTGTCGGGTGTGGTCATTCAAATTTTGGGCACCCCTTAGCATTGCAGGCCCCGCATTTGTTGGGTGCAAGTGACGTCCATTGGCTGGGTTTCGTGGTATGCGCCGTAAGCGCCTGCTGGATGCCTTATGGATGGCAGAAGATGACTGGGTGGTCATTCACTTGGGGGGGAGCGATTTGGGCACGTGCAAGGGCATTGAGCTGATACACTCTATTAGGAATGACTTGCAAGTGCTTGTTAACCGTTGGCCCAACGTCAGCGTCACATGGTCGGACATTGTCCCATGTCGATTTTGGCGTGGACCCCAGACTGGCAAGGCATTGGATGGAGTTCGCGGAAAGGTAAATATGGCAATTGGCCGTTTTGTCCTTAGCATGGGGGGCCGCGTCATACGTTGCGTTATGAGGAGAGCTTCTTTAGGCCTGACGGGGTACACCTCACGGGAGTGGGGCTAGAGCTCTTTATCAGCGACCTCTGCAGTTTCCTGTAGGTCTCAAAGGGTCACAGTTTGGTGGCGGGCCTGGTTCTATGAACCGGGCTTTGGCGGGAAGCAGTGCTCCTGGGCGGCCTATTATTTAGCGCAGGAGTGCCTGGGGAGCATTCTTTCCTTTGAGAGCGGCAAGTTGGTCACCGCCCAAAGGGGGGACCTGGTCCCTGTCCAAGGGAAGGGCCGAGGCTGTGCCAATTAAGGTGGGATGGTACTTCCTCAGGTCGGGCTGCGCAGGGCGGGGATCCGCCCCTGTTATTTATTATTGATTTCCATAGGGCTGTGGCCTCGGAGCACTGCTTTCTTCCTGCCACCTATTTCTAATTTCAATTCGATCAATAAATTCTGGCTGTGACCTCTTTAATTGCATTACATTTGTCAGTGTGTTCATTTCTAGGCTTAGGTTAAGATAAGTTAACAAAAAGAATGGTAAAACAAATGGGTGACTTAATGCATCCGAATACTTAATTAAGTTTGAGGATAGATAAGCACCCTGTTTGATATTTAGCTTTGTTAGTTAGTTAAGGGTTAAGGCTTGGGCGAAGGTGTGGTTATGGTAGTGGTCATTTGGGGGAGATAGGCCTATCGTAGGATTTGTGGGAGTGTTCAGGGTACCCATATAAATAGCCTGGTCAGAGGAGCCATTTTCCTCTTTTCCAGTTTCTGCAAACACCCACCCACCCACCCGACTAAGCTGGTTTGTATGCTTTTTTGTTTTGTTGGATTGTACATTTCAGTGTTTTCTTCCAACAGGTAGAAGTGCAGCCTGGCGGGAAGCAGTGCTCCTGGGCGGCCTATTATTTAGCGCAGGAGTGCCTGGGGAGCACTCTTTCCTTTGAGAGCGGCAAGTTGGTCACCGCCCAAAGGGGGGACCTGGTCCCTGTCCAAGGGAAGGGCCGAGGCTGTGCCAATTAAGGTGGGATGGTACTTCCTCAGGTCGGGCTGCGCAGGGCGGGGATCCGCCCCTGTTATTTATTATTGATTTCCATAGGGCTGTGGCCTCGGAGCACTGCTTTCTTCCTGCCACCTATTTCTAATTTCAATTCGATCAATAAATTCTGGCTGTGACCTCTTTAATTGCATTACATTTGTCAGTGTGTTCATTTCTAGGCTTAGGTTAAGATAAGTTAACAAAAAGAATGGTAAAACAAATGGGTGACTTATTAAACGGGCTCAATAGCTGCTAGATAGCGTTTTTCTATACTTGGTGCAGAATAGTATTCAGGAGTATTTTTTGCAGAAAATAACTTATCCCAGCAAATTTGGGGTACTTAAAAATTGGGGTCAGCATATTTAAAAGTTGCTAAAGTGAAGTTGAAAAAAATCCTGAAAAATCCACCTGCCGCAAGCACCTGCAATCAAAAAAACACCTGGGGCATACTTGGGGACCTCCCCAGAGTCAAGTTCACTAGTTTTTAACTTTGTACCCCAACATTTTTTTCGCCCCCTTTTTCAAAGTCATTTTTTGGGGTGTCCTTAAGTATTTTTGAAGCATTTTTGACACAGATTACCTTTGGGGGGCTGTCTGAAGGCTGCAGGGAGGTTGCACCCCAAAACCCCAATTCTGCACTTTTTTCCGCCTGCTATTCATAGGCGAAACTTTTTTGCCTAGTACTTTGCATTGACTTTCCGCCTAGGCGGAAAGTCTTTCAAATTGAATACAGGGTAAAAGCAAAACAGGCGAAAATGACGTCATCGGCGAAAAAGTATCGCGGATCCGTACTTTTTGCCTCAAATTGAAAACGGGCCATGGATTATTAACCACTTAACTGACAAATTCTCTCTCCAAAAACTGCTCCGAAATTGTCGTTTTTTTTTATGATTGAATTAGGTCAAGAACAGCTTTTTAACATTTCCTTAACATTGGTTGGGGTCTGCCATCTATATACGTGTGTGTGTGTATATATATACATATATATATATATATATATATATATACGTGCATTAATATATTATATATATGTATATATTGTGATAGGATCACTGGTAAAGTGGTCTGTGACAGGGACATTTATCCCAGATTCCTGTCTTATGTGTTTTAAAATCCCCAGGAGAAAGTCTGCAGTGTAGCAGGCTTGAGTTTCGGCTTTTTGAAAAGCCGGTTTGGGACCTGGGGGTTGTGGGTGAGAGGAGAGGGAGGGCTCCACCCACGGCCACTCCAGATTTTGGTTCTCTTAGCCTGGTAACAGGCTTGTTAGGGTTTCCACCTGAGAGTGGCCAATATAAGCCTAGTGTGTTGAGGGCTGATTGTCTCATCTGGGAGAGCAGGCAGGGAGTTTGCTCAGAGACACTTGAAAACCTAACTGTGAGTGTTGTGCTGTGCCTTGGTTGCTGGTGAGGGCATTAGGCCCTGCCAGGTTCTGGTAGTGAGGGAACTACCTGTGAAGTTAGTGCCCCGACAGGGCTAGGATTATTGTTTATGTTTTCTTTATGTTATTTCTGACATTGTACAATAAAGACTGGCGCCGACCAGCTTGTACTTGCATCCAGACTGGTGTGCTGCTTCCCTGCTGCTGTGTGTGTATGTAAGGAAGGAGTCCTCTACCCAGGAGAGGGACCCCCTAACCTAACTGTGTCACAATATATATATATATATATATATATATATATTATGGCCAGGGCTCTGATTTATTCATGGGGGTGGGGTTATCGTCAATGGGGAAGAGGCTGCTGATAGAGCGGGTGGAGTGAGGGAAGGACAGCGCTGATGGCGCTTACCTTCCCTGCCCGGCGGCTGCTGCTAGCCGGAGTTGGAGGGAGAGAAGGACAGCGCTGTCTTCTCTACCCTGTCCTCTCGGCAGCCGCCAGGGGCGGGGTGGGTTCGCCGGCCCTGGGCTGGCCGATCACTGCAGTGATCGGCCCACGGGGAGGGGCAAAGTGTGCAGAGGGACCAGGAGGTCACTCTGTGATTGGCGGCTGCTAGAAAATTATTTTCCAGCAGCCGCCCAAAGAGTTTTTCTGACTGGTTGTATCAGATAAGACCATCTCAGGGAAAGCCCAGTCTGGTATGGTCGTATCTGATAAGACCATGCCAGGCAAGTGGTTAATACACCTGAAAGCAGAAATTAGATATCAATTGTAATAATCTTAATTTTAATAATCCTTCTCAGACCAATCATAATCACAAGCAATACATACAAAAGACACATGTAAACATAAAAAAAGGCAATTAAAAAATCAGTAAATAGAATAAAATAAATATAAATATGAGAATGAAAAAGCTTCTCTCACAGCCGTGGGATTGATTCAGTCTGTGAGTTCGTTACATGTGCTGTTTGGAGCAAAGGGCCTGATTCAGAGCCGCTCGTAAGCGGCCGCTCGTTCGTTCCGAGCGATGTTTGCCCAACTGCGCATGCGTACGGATCGTAATACGCATGTGCGAACCAGTCAGTGCGGCTGAAAATCGTTTGTTCGCTAAATAGCGAATGCCTGCTATTTTGAGTGACAGGAGGAGGCGTATGTGGGTGGTAACAGGGGAAGGTGCTTGAGAACGGGGAGTGGAGATCCGAACGCAGGCGTCTTTAAAGGTCAAAACGGGCGTTTTATGGGTGTGCATAATTAATACAGCAGCGTCACTGACCACGTCACTGGGTTATTTTATAGTCAGAACTGCTCTCAAGATTGCGGTAGGAAAAAGCAACCACAAGAATAGTGAGCAGTTCATACGCTGGTCGATGTACTCGTTAATCTAATAAATAGCGGACATGACGTAGGATGCGAGTGGGCAGGGGGCGTAGTTATCCAAAAAACGACCGCAAGTTTTGTTCGCTCATTCAGACATAGAGGCGGCAACAGACCGCAAAGAGCGAACGGTTCATTTGAATAGCCACCCCTATTTTCTGAACGAACGACCGCAAATAGCGTCCGGCTCTGAATCAGGCCCAAAGTTGCAGGTTTGTATCCATTATGTCCTGGAATAGATACAGTGTGAGTGAATGATTCCTTCATAACTCCACTCTTCCAATAGCTCTGTGACCCTCTCAGGGTTAAAAGTAAAACATGGGTTATTTCTTAAATAAAAACTAATCAAAGGTATATGGTGGCCACTGCCAAAATAAATTCCATCACGTATCTGCCCCTTAAAGATAATCATGAAATCGTGCAGTAGATATCTAAAAATTGCACAATAAAGTCTTTCAGGAATCAAAACATATTAGTTTTCCAGATAAAACACTGATGCTTGATTTCATATATAGCAATCACTTGCAGAGAAGGAATTCAATCAGGTGTACACCATTACAATAATCCCCGGGAGTGTGTGCAATAGAAGAGTGTATACACATACAGTATATAGAAAAATCCGGCTGTGATCTCTATTGAATGAGGCTATGCTTAGCGGTACCTTTCAGTTCCGTTTTATTTTATCCAGGTCCCGTGCTGGTCAGAACTGACCCGGCATGAGTGTCAGATGGAGAGTCCGGATCTGTGCAGCGTGGAATAGCGGTGAGCGGTGTGTGATGGTTATCGATCCGAAAGGGGGCTTAGGGGTCTGTATTGCCATGATCATTAACAGTCCAACTCGCCGGAGATAATTAAAAAAAATTTTTTAAATATCCCGGATATGTGCTACAGGGAACTTGCAGGGACAGCGGTTGCGGTAACTGCTGTCGCCGCGAGTTATATCCACGGCATTTAGGAGAAGTCTTTCACTGAAGTGAAAGACTTCCCCGGGGGAAGCTGACAATTCGCATGCGCAAAGCGTCAGCTTCCGGGGCTGGCAGGAGGCTGCAAGGGAGAGATCAATAGATCTTTTTGCTTCCTCTGGAGACCCCATAGGCTTACAGTAGTTAAGATGGTGTAAACTACCGGTGATAAACTCCAAAAAGCTCCGGGTCAGATCGTAGTCCCCATTGATAATAATAGAGACTGCGATCTGCAGCGCTACTTAGCAGTTTGCCGGAGATTTCTGTGAAGTCTCCTGCATACATGCCTACCCTCCCGGTTTTCGCGGGAGGCTCCCGATTTTTCGGGTAACCCCCCGCACCCCCGGAAGGGTAGGCATTTCTCCCGCATTCTGCCCACTTCCTAGTGAAGTGGGCAGAATGAGGAGAAAACCCACGGCGATCGCGGGTCTCCGTGTAGGGGGCGGGGCTTAAAACATGATTCTACAAGAATCATGTCATTTGGCCCTGCCCCCTACGCAAATTCTAGCCTATCGCGGCAATTTTACCGCGAGGGGGCGGGGCTTAATGACGCGAATCATCAGGCCCCGCCCCCATCACCCCCTGCCTGCTTCTCTTAATCGGGCTTCTCCCGGAAAGAGATCTGAAAAGGTAGGCAACTCTGGTCTCCTGCATTGTTCTATTAGTACATAGGATCGATACATACAATAATGCAAAAATTGCAGTTTCTGCATCATTTTATGTCAAATTCAGCTTCATACATAGGCTCCTTGGACTGGTTAGCATAGAGATAGCGCTCCAATCTTTGTGGTCTTTTTCTGTTTCCAAACTTTGAGAGGGTCAGCTCCTCCATTGTAGCTGTAGTCCCACATGGCCTTTAATGCCTAAACCTGCAAGCAGAACACTGATTTTTTACAATTTATTTTTGCCTACTTTCATCGCTTACTAATCCATATAGCGCCCCCCTCTGTTGTGTTTTTTTGTGAAATTAGGAAGACATAATGCTAAAGGGATTTTGCTTTGGTAATAAATGGGGCCCAGTCACTAAACAAGTTTTTTTTTTTCCCCTCAGTTTTTGCTTGTTGGCACTGATCTACGGGCAACCAGAAAACAAGGGGCACTGTTACTTTTTATAATAATTTTTTTCACAGCATACTTTGCCGACATGTCAGCTTTTTTTATTTTTGCTGTATCGGTATCTTGTTACTAACTGCTACTTACATAGCTTTTCCCCCAATTCTTAGAGCACTTGCAGGAGATAAAAGAGCCTATAGAGCCACGAGGCAAACTGCAAGAACTTCCTGTAAGTCGGTTTGTGATTTGAAAACTGTAACAATATCCAGAATAATATTCTAACACTTGCAACCAATGAAAAAGGGGGAAAGTAACAGATTTGATGTGCTAGAACCCCCCCTGGGAGCGTGAACATGAAAAGCATTCATACATGGTAATGTGAACCTAAAGTCTCTGTTGGGTCTTGCTCCGAGATTCTAGAGACACGATGACTTCTGGCAGCTTCAAGATGGTGATTTTCCCTCTAAACTCTCCTTCGTATCCAAACAATTCAGCAGAGGCTGCTTTTGGCAGCTTATTTGAAGTCTTAGAGATTGTGAAAAGATCTGGAACATTCCTGTTTCCCATTTTAAAATGCCAAAAAGATTTAGAAAGACTGGCAGTTTTTCCCCAAATTTATTTTATTCGTGTTAGCACTGACGTGGGGAATTCGTGCTCCGAGCCGCTGGTCCGGGCACAATAACAGAGTACAGCTTATCGCCCCGGCTCATCTTACATACGATAAGGAATTTGTTTTCCATTTGTAAACATGATATCATCACAGTGATGTGTTTATAAAGTGAATTTATGTTCTCTCTTCTTGTTCGATGAAAACAAACTAGAGGCTGTATATTGTGAGTCCAGCGGCTGTCTAATGACTAGGTGAGAGAGATGCTTCTTATTAAGTTTTGGGTGGCCAAACTGATGCACAAAGCTGTCCTCCTTAGCGAGCCGCACCAAACATACCAGAATTTATACACTCTGGCCCTGATTCGTAGCCGGACACTCTGACAAGAGCGCTCGCTCTGAATCAGGGCCCTCCCACCTAAAATTGGAGCGGCCTCCTGGCCGCTCGAATAGCTGTGGGTGACCACCCACAGCTTATGCGAGCGGCCAAAAAGATGGTCAAGACCACTGCGGCAATCGTGACCATCGGGCTTGCGACGAGACCCTGCGGTAGGGTCTCGCTGCCGCAAGCGCAGGAGTGCTTTTGGCTCTATCAGAGCCAAAAGCACTCCCAATGACATCACTAGTGATGTCAGTGGGGCCTGACCCAGACGGTAGGCGTTCCCATGGGAACGCTTCCGTCTGGGCAGTAACGCCCCTGGCACGCCCACCAAAGGGGGTGTGCTGTCAGTCACCATCGAGAGCACGCCCCCTTTGGTGCGAGACCCATAGTGACGGCTTGGCCGTCGCTATCCGGGTCTCGCGCATGTGCACGACGTAGCTTCCTCCGACGTGCGCATGCGCTCTAGGGCACCACTGAATCAGGCCCTCTGTGCAAAGTTACCTGTGCAAATCGTAAATAATGACATATATAATCCCCAGTGTATAACAACACAAGGGAAGGGTTTGGTGAATTGAAGCTTTTATATTTTTGTATTCGCACTCTGGACCTGATTCAGAACCCCTCGCTAAGCCGCGGACACACGCTTTGGGTGATAGTCACCCTTTTGTGCATGCGTATGCATCAATATGCGCATGCGTGCGTCACTCAGTGCGATCGGGATTCGTGCGCTCGTAGTACACAGACTGGACGCTGCTTTGAGTGACAGTTAGCGCCGTTTGTGGGTGGTAACAGGGGTAGGTGCTTGTGAACGGGGGAGTGGTGCTGTGAATGCTGGCGTGTCTGGGCATCAAAACAGAGTTTAATGGGTGTGTATAATTAGCAAAGATGCGTCGTTGTACACGTCACTTGGTTGTTTTTCAGCCTACAGTGAACGCAGTGCTTGCAGCGGGGTAAGGTCTACCTCAAGCGCTGCGTGCTGCTCTGATGGCTCTCGATGGTTCCGATTGTCCATACACTTCCTGGAGATGACGTGTGTTAAGAGAGAAAAGTGGGCGTCTTTATACTGGCGTGCGTTTGCTCTGCTGTCGCTCTCTAAGACATAGAGGGCATCCATTCACCAGACAGTGCATTTGCATATCCGGCCCCTCTTAGCTGTGTGAGAGCGCAGCTTAGCGTCTGGGTCTGAATGAGCTCCTCTTAGCCAAAAAGACTGAGGGCCTGATTCAGAGCCGGACGCTCTGACCAGAGCGCTCGCTCTGAATCAGGGCCCTCCTCCATTAAAATGGAGCGTCCTCCTGGACGCTCGTATAGCTGTGGGTCACCACCCACAGCATATACGAGCGTGCAAAAAGATGGTCGCGATGGTCTTGACCATCGCGACCATCGGACTTGCGAGGGAAACCCTGCGGTCGGGTTTCCCAGCCACAAGCCCTGGAGTGATTTTGGCTCTATCAGAGCCAAAATCACTCCCACTGACATCACCAGCTTCAGACGGTAGGCGTTCCCATGGGAGCGCCTCTGTCTGGCAGGCACGCCCCCGGCACGCCCACCAAAGGGGGCTTGCTGTCAATCAACATCGACAGCACGCCCCCTTTGGTGCGAGACCCCGAGCGATGGAAAGCCCGTCGCTCGCCGGGTCTCGCGCATGCGCACGACGGAGCTCCCTCCGTCGTGCGCATGCGCAGTGGGGAACATCGACCCACTTGCGAGCGTACTGCCGCTCGCGAGTGGGTCTGAATGACCCCCTGAGTTATAAAGGTGAAATGGCAGATTTTGGGGCTCAGGTACAGTAAGGGCCTATTCATCATCAATCCTGTTGTCGATGCTGCAAGTCGAGGATTTGACTCGCTTTGCAGCAGCAGTTCCGGACCTAACTCAGTACTTTGTTTTGGAGAACGCTAACATCCAAACTTTGCCGCTAAATGTAGAGTCAAGCGATTACACTTATGTCCCGACAGTGTAACTGCCACGTGGGACTTTGGGTTACACATGTGCCCGGCAAAGCTAAATGAATCCCTCTTTACAGTTCTCATCTCCTTCCTGTAAGAAAGATCTGGCCTCAGAGGGCCAACGCCATCTGTCAAGATTGATGAATTGTATAATTTATTAAATGTCTCCACACTAGTATGTGCAGTATATAGATGATATCCATGATCTCTTTTGAGCTGCAGCAAAGGGGAATAGGTCTGTAGCTTAAGTATACGAGTAACATTCAGGAACTACTGTTTCAGTATGTATAGCAGATACATTTACCTTGATGAATTGGCCTCTTTGAGTAGTAAGCTTATGCACTAAGGGCCTGATTCAGAGTCGCTCGCTATATGCGAGCGCTCACTCTGAATCAGGGTGGATTTAAAAAAAAAAAAATCAGCATCCAGGCCGCTCGCGTAGCTGTGGGTGACCACACACAGCTTTTGCGAGTGGCTGGCGATGGTCGCAATTATCGCGACCATCGGGCTTGCGAGGAGACCCTGTAATAGGATCTCGGTTCCCGCAAGCCCGTGAACTTCCTGCTCTAATAGAGCAGAAAGTTCACTACTGACATCACGAATTATGTCAGTAGGGCCTCCCACAAACGGCAGGTGTTCCTCCGTTTGTCCAGCCACCCTCCCCCCCACCTACAAAATGGGGCGAGCTGTCGATCAACATCGACAGCCACCCCTTTTTGTAGCGAGCCCCGGAGCGAGTGAAGTTCTCACTCGCTCCGGGGCTCGCGCACGTTCATTGCGCACGTGTGCACTGGCTGACCATCAACCCACTTGCGAGCACCATGCGCTCACGAGCGGGTCTGAATCAGGCCCTTAGAATGTGCTAATAAAAAAAATATAGGTAAAATAGGGTATTTACATGCATATGGTCAGTCAGACAAATATACATTGTGCACATTTGTACAAGTTGTACGTCATTCATACTGTAACCATCATCTATACTTACACCACATGATAGGACAGAGAAAGTGTAGATACAGGACAGAGATGCAGGGGGCAGCGTTAGCAGTAAAAGCTTACAGTAGGTCACATTACCCTATTTGCACACAATGTAATAATATAATAACATGTCACATACACAAGACAAGTGTCTAATTATCAATAAATCACATTTTTAATAGAAGTTAAAATTAAATACAAACATCTAATACAAAAAAGTGAAAATAAATACAATCATCTGTTGGTTTCCCCTTAAAAAATCAAATTACTATATTATTTCCTGCAGTAGCCCTGGGAATTACAGCTACAGCTTCTTACTGTATAATATAGCTATGGCCGCTAATTCATACATACTAGCAACTGGAGGCGTCAGCCATTCAGAAGCAGCTAGATAGTGCTGAAGATTACATTAGTATTATTATTATTATTATTATTATTATTATTTATTATTATTATTCTTTATTTATATGACACTACAAGGGTTCCGTAGAACCTTGCACAGTACTTAAACAAATGAGCACACAAGAAAAACAGTTATTAACAGTATAAACAATGCAGGACAAATACATGATTTATAAACATTACTGCATAACTCCTAATTAAGCAGCAGGGTGTCAGCAACCAAGTGTTAGGTGCCGTTGTGGGAAGTTAGCAGTAAATTAATGTATAAGTAAGACAAGGAGAAGCCTGTGAGGGAAGAGGGCCCTGCTCGTGAGAACTTACATTCTAAAGGGGAGGGGCAGACAGAAAGGGGTGACACAGATGGGCTAGGTAGTGAGGGAGGAACATGGAGTAGTGGGTTAGGATGAGAGCTGGAAAGCTTTAAAGAAGAAAGGGGTCTTGAGAGCCCTTCTGAAGAAGAGCCAGGAAGCAAAGTTATCAAGGAATTGTGAGCTAAGGCCAGGGAGATGAAAGAAGGCAGCTACTGGAAATGGGAAGAGGTTAATATCATGAGCATCTAATGGAAAGAATGAAAGGGAGGGTTCAGGAGGTAAGCGTTGATGGGAGTGACCAGAGGATAGAAGTACCCCAACACCAATACCATGACAGCCTCCAGACCAGGGTGTGTGAGAGAATGTGAGACCCCCAAAGGAGATAGCTGCAGGAGAAGTGGTGTCAAATGGGTATATCCAGGATTTGGTGATGGCTAGGAGATTCTGGGAGTTGGAGATGAAGCTGTCAGGGACGACGTCCAGATTATTACAGACTGATCTGGCATTCCAGTGTCACAGTAGAGAGGGACAGAGTTAAGAGGCGAGAGGAGAATGAGATTATTAGGGTTGATGTAGTCTGGGGTTGAGATTGATTTAGAGCCGGGGATAAGGAGAGTGTGGGGATGTGGTGGGCTTCTGAATGAGGAAGGGTGACAGCAGGTGGTGGGCAAGATGGAGATTTAGTGTGGTGTGGGTGGAGAGGAGGACAGGTGATTTGGAGAAAAGGGAGGGTGCAGGATTTAGTGGTGGCGCAGCAGGACCATGGTGGAAGAAAGATAATAATGGAGTTATGGGAGATGCGGTGGAGAGTACTAGATGGGATGAAGAGAGACAGAGGAGAGGAAAGAAGGGGAGGAGACTATGGAGGGAGGAAAGGGGTGGGAATTAGTGGTAGAGGGGGGAATAATGTATTTGCTGAGTGAGAGGGGGAGTAGAAGAAAAGAGGGACATAGTGTAGATGAGGGAGTTGGGGGGAGCAGCAGTAGTGACGACACAGGAACAGTACAGTTAAAAAGTCTAAAAATCAAATAAGAGGAAGAACAGTGTTAGTGGATGTAAAGGAACAACTATAATATAGGGGTGTGCACCGGCCACTTTTCGTGTTTTGTGTTTTGGTTTTGGATCTGGATCTTTCTTCGTGTTTTGGATCTGGATTGGTTTTGCCAAAACCACCCTTCCGTGTTTTGGGTTCTGGGTTTTGTGTTTTGGATCTGTATTTTTTTTTAAAAAAGCATAAAAACAGCTAAAATCACAGAATTTGTTGGTTTCTCTGCTCCTATGCTATTATTAACCTCAATAACCTTAATTTCCACTCATTTCCAGTCTATTCTGAACACCTCACACCTCACAATAGTGTTTTCATGTCCAAAAGGTTGCACCGAGGTAGCTGGATGACTATGCTAAGCGACACGAGTGGGCGGCACAAACACGTGACCCATCTAGGAGTGACACTGCAGTGGCAGACAGGATGGCAGTTAGAAAAACTAGGCCCCAAACTGTACATAATGCAAAGAAAAAAAAGAAGTGCAAGATGGAATTGTCCTTGGGCCCTCCCACCCACCCTTATGTTGTATAAACAGGACATGCACACTTTAACAAATCAATCATTTCAGCGCCAGGGTCTGCCACACAACTGTGGCTGAAATGATTGGTTCGTTTGGGCCCCCACAAAACAAGCTGGCAATTAATGTGTCCCTGCCCAAACTGGCTCTACGGAGGCAAGATGTCATCCTCATCCTCCTCATCCACCGATTCCTCACCCTCTTCAGTGTGTACATCCTCATCCTCACAGAGTATTAATTCGTCCCTGCTGGAACCACAGGTCCCTCTGTACGTTCTGGAGGCTGGTCTCCCTGGAAGAGTTGATAATTCATTTTATGAACATCATCTTCTCCACATTTTGTGGAAGCAACCTCCTACGCCTTTCGCTGACAAGGTTCCCGGCTGCACTAAACACTCTTTCGGAGTACACACTGGAGGGGGGGCAACTCAGGTAAAATAGAGCCAGTTTGTACAGGGACCTCCAAATTGCTTCTTTTTCCTGCCAGTACAGGTACGGACTGTCTGACATGCCTACTTGGATGCTGTCACCGATGTAATCCTTTAACAGACAGACGCACGCTTGTCGCTGCTGCTTTGAGGATTCAAGTGCGGCTACAGCCCCACACAATTCACAAAGACAGAAAAAAAAAAAGAATATTTTTATTGTTTGTGGAGCACACTTTGAGGGTTACACCACCCTTTAACAGACAGACGCACGCTTGTCGCTGCTGCTTTGTGGATGCAAGTGCGGCTACAGCCCACACAATTCACAAAGACAGAAAAAAGAAGAAGAATATTTTAATTGTTTGTGTAGAACACTTTGAGGTGTCACCACCCTTTAACAGACAGACGCACGCTTGTCGCTGCTGCTTTAAGGATGCAGGTGCGGCTACAGCCCACACATTTCACAAAGACCGAAAAAAAAAAGAACAATATTTTAATTGTTTGTGTAGAACACTTTGAGGTGTCATCACCCTTTAACAGACAGACGCACGCTTGTCGCTGCTGCTTTAAGGATGCAGGTGCGGCTACAGCCCACACAATTCAAATAGACAGAAAAAAAAAGAAGAATATTTTAATTGTTTCTGTAGCACACTTTGAGGGTGTCACCACCCTTTAACAGACAGACGCACGCTTGTCGCTGCTGCTTTGAGGATGCAAGTGTGGCTACATCGCACACAAGTCACAAACACATTAAAAAAATAGTTTTTTATTTTTTGGAACACTTTGAGAGTTACTCCACCCTTTAACAGACAGACGCACGCTTGTCGCTGCTGCTTTAAGGATGCAGGTGCGGCTACAGCCCACACATTTCACAAAGACCGAAAAAAAAGAACAATATTTTAATTGTTTGTGTAGAACACTTTGAGGGTGTCACCACCCTTTAACAGACAGACGCACGCTTGTCGCTGCTGCTTTAAGGATGCAGGTGCGGCTACAGCCCACACAATTCACATAGACAGAAAAAAAAGAACAATATTTTAATTGTTTCTGTAGCACACTTTGAGGGTGTCACCACCCTTTAACAGACAGACGCACGCTTGTCGCTGCTGCTTTGAGGATGCAAGTGTGGCTACATCGCACACAAGTCACAAACACATTAAAAAAATAGTTTTTTATTTTTTGGAACACTTTGAGAGTTACACCACCCTTTAACAGACAGACGCACGCTTGTCGCTGCTGCTTTAAGGATGCAGGTGAGGCTACAGCCCACACATTTCACAAAGACCAAAAAAAAAAGAACAATATTTTAATTGTTTGTGTAGAACACTTTGAGGGTGTCACCACCCTTTAACAGACAGACGCACGCTTGTCGCTGCTGCTTTGAGGATGCAGGTGGAATCTAGACGGGATTTGGAACCAAGGACACACTACCTCCATCAATTGTCTAAATCCCACTGCACTAATGTCGGATACCGGACGCACGTCTAACACCAACATAGCAGTCAAGGCCTCAGTTATACGTTTTGCTTCAGGATGACTGCTGTCGTACTTCATCCTCATCGCTAGGGACTGTTGGAGGGTCAATTGTTTAGTAAAAGTAGTGATGTTCCTACTTCCTCTCTGGGATGATGAACAACTCCCAGCAGCAGCAACAGCACTAGGAGGAAGAGGTTCTTGATCTTTCCCTATTTTATTTTTATCGGAGAAAGTTTGGTCCTCCATTTATGTTATATTGATATATATACGTGCGGCTAAAGCGCACACAAACACAGAAAATATTATTTTATTTTTGCTGGAGAGTAGTGCACTTTGTGGGTTACACCACCCTTTAAGAAATGAGCCAGCCGGCTCTTTACTTATGGGACACAGGCGCACGCTTGGCGCTGCTCCTTTGTTGATGCACGTGCAGCCACAGTGCACACAATTCACAAACACAGAAAATAATTTTTTTTTTGGTTTGGACTGGAGTGTACTTTCGGGGGTTACAGCACCCTTTAACGGTCAAGCCAGCCGGCCCTTTACTTATGACACAGGCGCACGCTTGGCACTACTTTGTTGATGCACGTGCGGCTACTGCGCACACAATTCACAAACACAGAAAATAATTTTTTTTTGGTTTGGACTGGAGTGTACTTTCGGGGGTTACAGCACCCTTTAACGGTCAAGCCAGCTGGCCCTTTACTTATGACACAGGCGCACGCTTGGCACTACTTTGTTGATGCACGTGCTGCTACTGCGCACACAATTCACAAACACAGAAAATAATTTTTTTTTAGGTTTGGACTGGAGTGTACTTTCGGGGGTTACAGCACCCTTAACGGTCAAGCCAGCCGGCCCTTTACTTATGACACAGGCGCACGCTTGGCACTACTTTGTTGATGCACGTGCGGCTACTGCGCACACAATTCACAAACACAGAAAATAATTTTTTTTTTGGTTTGGACTGGAGTGTACTTTCGGGGGTTACAGCACCCTTAACGGTCAAGCCAGCCGGCCCTTTACTTATGACACAGGCGCACGCTTGGCACTACTTTGTTGATGCACGTGCGGCTACTGCGCACACAATTCACAAACACAGAAAATAATTTTTTTATGGGTTTGGACTGGAGTGTACTTTCGGGGGTTACAGCACCCTTAACGGTCAAGCCAGCCGGCCCTTTACTTATGACACAGGCGCACGTTTGGCACTACTTTGTTGATGCACGTGCGGCTACTGCGCACACAATTCACAAACACAGAAAATAATTTTTTTTTTAGTTTGGACTGGAGTGTACTTTCGGGGGTTACAGCACCCTTAACGGTCAAGCCAGCCGGCCCTTTACTTATGACACAGGCGCACGCTTGGCACTACTTTGTTGATGCACGTGCGGCTACTGCGCACACAATTCACAAACACAGAAAATAATTTTTTTTTAGGTTTGGACTGGAGTGTACTTTCGGGGGTTACAGCACCCTTAACGGTCAAGCCAGCCGGCCCTTTACTTATGACACAGGCGCACGCTTGGCACTACTTTGTTGATGCACGTGCGGCTACTGCGCACACAATTCACAAACACAGAAAATAATTTTTTTTTGGGTTTGGACTGGAGTGTACTTTCGGGGGTTACAGCACCCTTAACGGTCAAGCCAGCCGGCCCTTTACTTATGACACAGGCGCACGCTTGGCACTACTTTGTTGATGCACGTGCGGCTACTGCGCACACAATTCACAAACACAGAAAATAATTTTTTTTTGGGTTTGGACTGGAGTGTACTTTCGGGGGTTACAGCACCCTTAACGGTCAAGCCAGCCGGCCCTTTACTTATGACACAGGCGCACGTTTGGCACTACTTTGTTGATGCACGTGCGGCTACTGCGCACACAATTCACAAACACAGAAAATAATTTTTTTTTTGGTTTGGACTGGAGTGTTCTTTCGGGGGTTACAGCACCCTTAACGGTCAAGCCAGCCGGCCCTTTACTTATGACACAGGCGCACGTTTGGCACTACTTTGTTGATGCACGTGCGGCTACTGCGCACACAATTCACAAACACAGAAAATAATTTTTTTTTAGGTTTGGACTGGAGTGTACTTTCGGGGGTTACAGCACCCTTAACGGTCAAGCCAGCCGGCCCTTTACTTATGACACAGGCGCACGCTTGGCACTACTTTGTTGATGCACGTGCGGCTACTGCGCACACAATTCACAAACACAGAAAATAATTTTTTTTTAGGTTTGGACTGGAGTGTACTTTCGGGGGTTACAGCACCCTTAACGGTCAAGCCAGCCGGCCCTTTACTTATGACACAAGCGCACGCTTGGCACTACTTTGTTGATGCACGTGCGGCTACTGCGCACACAATTCACAAACACAGAAAATAATTTTTTTTTTGGTTTGGACTGGAGTGTACTTTCGGGGGTTACAGCACCCTTAACGGTCAAGCCAGCCGGCCCTTTACTTATGACACAGGCGCACGCTTGGCACTACTTTGTTGATGCACGTGCGGCTACTGCGCACACAATTCACAAACACAGAAAATAATTTTTTTTTTGGTGTGGACTGGAGTGTACTTTCGGGGGTTACAGCACCCTTAACGGTCAAGCCAGCCGGCCCTTTACTTATGACACAGGCGCACGCTTGGCACTACTTTGTTGATGCACGTGCGGCTACTGCGCACACAATTCACAAACACAGAAAATAATTTTTTTTTGGTTTGGACTGGAGTGTACTTTCGGGGGTTACAGCACCCTTTAACGGTCAAGCCAGCCGGCCCTTTACTTATGACACAGGCGCACGCTTGGCACTACTTTGTTGATGCACGTGCGGCTACTGCGCACACAATTCACAAACACAGAAAATATATTATTTTTTTAGCACTTGGGGGGAGCACCCCTGATGGACAGAGCACCCCCTGGACAACACTACAGCACTCCTTTAGGACTGGGACACTGCACAGGACTTTGGAGTGGACACAGCCCCTATGGAGAACTGACTGCACAACACAGTCCAGCCAGCCCCTATGGACTTTGAAGTAGTGGACACAGCCCCTATTAACAACAGCAGCACAGCACAACACAGCCAGCCCCTATGGACTTTGAAGTAGTGGACAACAGCAGCACTACACTACACTACACTACACTACACAGCCCTAACTCCCACCCTCCCTCTTCACTGTCCACAGCCGAGTGAGAAAATGGCGCCGACGCGGGTACCTTATATAGGATCCAAAACCCGCGAGACTCGGAAGGCGGGATGATGACGTTTTGCCTCGATTTCAGATCCGAGTCAGGCGGGAAAAGTCGAGCCTGATTCGGATCGGACTCGGATCGGGGGGGCTCGGGGGGGTTCGGATTTCAGAAATCCGAACCCGCTCACCCCTACTATAATAGTAACAATTTAAACAAAAAAAGTTTGGAGCAGTTAAAGTTGCAGGACTTTAAGATAAAGTATTCCTAAAAATATTTAGATGTGAAACAGTGGTAGATAATACAGTGGGAATGGGTATATTTGACCTGGACAGGTCGTCATCCTGGCGGTTCAAATCCTGATGCCGGCAGTCCGATGCACAAGATCCCGACAGCGAGGTAAGTTAAGTATTTATAACCCTCTCCCCCCTAACCTTAACTCTCCTTTAGGGGTACCTAACCCTAACCTCAACCATAGTGCCTAGCCCTAACCTCCCCCCCTAGTGCCTAACCCTAACCTCCCCCCCTAGTGCCTAACTCTAACCCTCTCTTGTAAGTGCCTAAACCTACGCCTTTATTTTTGGCATAATGAGATAATTTTTTTGGCTAATGATTACATTTCTAATTTAGATAAGTTCAGCTCGGTGCAGTCCCAAGCGCGGTGCTTCCCCTCATGATTTAGTTCTAGGTATTGGATTCTCCTGAGCATTGCTGACCAGCACACTGCAGGCGCTATAAATGCAGAGTTACTGCCACACAAGCACCCATCCTGTCTATGAAGACTACATGAAGCGTCCTAGAGATTGTCAGTGATAGGGCCCATTTATTCATTATCACATTTGAAATGCGAGCAGGCCGCGATATTAGCGCCCATGATCGCATTGCTGGATGCGATCATATCACCCTGATGTAACAAAAACCACATGCGGGGGCAGGAGCTTGGAAAGTAGCCTGTCCCTGTGATGTGACTCCCAGTCAGTCCTTCACTCCTGTGCCGGGACTCCTGTGTATGCAGGGTCTACAGACCACACTTGCGTAGAAGCAATTGCCGGGGGAGGGCTCCTATGGAACCCTCTCCTGGCTACTACTGCGGTGTGTAGCCCATCGGCTGCAGCGGCTTATGCCATCTTTAGATGGGGTGAGCTGCAGGGACCAAGTTCCAAAACGTTTTGCATTCCAGAACTGGGTAAATCTGACAGCCTCATATCCCGATAGAAACCTATGGGGGTTGCGGTGCTGGCGGAAATGTAAGGCAGCTGCAGATGTCGGAGATATCTGCTGCAATCCCTGCATGATACATCTAGGCGATACTTAATATTTTCGAGTATCCCCCGAAAATGCGTGTTTATGAGGATGCACAAATCACCTAATGAAGGAATACTCACACAAGTGCTTCTGTGACATAGAACCAAGTTACATATTTTATCCAGAGGGTTATTTTGTGCATGCTTAATCCAGACATTTGTTACAATGTAACCTGCAGAGGGAATGCCATGTCCTGCGTCTCTAACCTCAGCCATGTCATTGCGTTACGCTGGCAGTGCAGCGCAGTAAGAGGAGCACAGTGCCATCGACATGAGTCAGGGGCTCAATTCTGCCGTTCATCTCAAAGTAACGTCCTCCATCTATGCTGAACAAAGACGTCAGTTTAAGTCGCTTAATTATTTTTATTATTATTATTATTATCATCCTGTATTTATATGGCGCCACAAGGGTTCCGCAGCGCCTTACACAGTACATAGACAAATGAGCACACAAGACAACAGTTATTAACAGTACAAACAATACAGGACAAATACAGGATATATACATTGCTGCAAAACACTTAGATAAGCAGCATGGTGTCAGCATCAAAGTGTTAGGTGCCGTTGTAAATTAAAGTATAATTAAGTAAAGGAGAAGCACATGAGGGAAGAGGGCCCTGCTCGTGAGAGCTTACATTCTAAAATGTAATTCATTAAATGAATTAAAGAGGTGACGCTTTTCAATATCCATATCCTGCTTTTATACTTAGTAAGGATACTTATAACCTGGCCCTTAGTAATAGCTACTGAGTGTCCCTTTAAAATCATATAGGGACATGTTTTTCAAAAGAATTCCCTCCCAAAAACACCCACAAAAAGTGAGGGGAAACACAGCAAAGACTGTATCTTCAATCTACATGGCAAATTGACACCCGGGAATTTAGTCCTGGGATGACCCTTTCACAGAGGGAAAAATCCTGGGTTGTTTAGCAAATTTCCAGGAAAAAGTGAATTACCCGGTAATTTCAATTTCAGTGTAGAAGGGGTTTAAGCCATTAGATGTGCCAGTAAGGCCATCCTGCCTGAGCTGAATGTTTTTATTTCACATGTGGGCTCCATTCCAGAGCATTGGAGCAAGTCCAGGGGTCTGGGGGAGCAGCAGAAGAACCCAGCACTACCCTAGACATATATGTACATATTGGTCTCCTTAGGCACTTGATAGTATATTATTATACAGTATTAAAAATTAACCCTACTGATGGTCTATATCAGTGCACCCCTAACAGTGCATGTTTTCCAGATCTCCTAGTTGGTGCACAGGTGTATTCTTTACTAACCGACACATATTAAAAGTTTCACAAGTGGTGCTAATTAGTTAATTTCTGATACTGAGAAGAACATGCAGCGCTAGCAACATTCTATTATATACTATTTTTATTGTGGTCATGGTGTGGTTTGGGGTGGGGATTTCCAGTCAACCGGAAACTCCCCCTGCGTTTGCCTATGCACGTACAGTGCTCATGGCTGCTGCTGATGTTGAGGTCAGATGCAAAGGGTACGGGGCTGGCACGAGGCACTCAGTGCCCTTGTTATGGCTCTGGATGATGTGCTGCTGCTATATTATGCATCATATATATATATATATATATATATATATATATTAGATGCATCAAATAAATGGCAATACTTCTGTATGTATAATATATGTACTATTCATACAATGTTTCTGCTTTTTTTTTGCTAGTCCAATCCCTACTCCCATCCCTATTACCCAACTACACTCCTAGGCAGAATAGCTTGACCATTAGTGTAATTATAATTAGAGCTGGGACCAGGGGCAGACTGGGGCTGTAGATCAGCCCTGGCAGTCTCCCTTGTGTGCACACTTAGGCGCACACACGCTTACAAAATGGGTGTGGTTACATTTCATGGGAGTGTCACGGGGCCTGGGCTCGCAGCCCACCATCCCTTTCCTCCCCCTGAGCCCATACCTTTAACTCCGGCAAAGGGGGGGGGGGGGTCAGGGACACCCCTGGAGCCGGCCCTGAGGCCATCGGCTCTTCTGGCATTTGCCAGAAGTGCCAGATGGCCAGTCCGGCCCCGGTTGGGACAATACATTTATGATCTCTATAGTTATAGGTCATACATTTCATGCATTTGCCAAAAGTGCCAGATGGCCAGTCCGGCCCTGGCTAGGACGATAACTTTATGATCTCTATAATTATAGGGCATACATTTCATGAGATGCAAATTTAAAAACTGTGCGGAATGGAAAGAATTAAGATTTAACTGGACAATTGTATCGGTGGAACGTGGGAACTAGCGATGTGCGCAGAACCCTGTGTTTTGGTTCTAAATACAAAATGCAGCTGCCAGGCTATTAACCAACCAGCCCCGTTCCAGCCACATAACACCCATTCTCTACTCCCTTCACTGGCTGCCTGTCAGATGGCGAATTGCTTTCAAGATTGGATTAATAACTTACAAAGCCCTTCATGACTATGGCCCAGGGTACCTGAAGCAGCTTCTGATTCCCTACTGTCCCACTCGATTACTGCGATCCGTTGACGAAGGACTATTAACAGTACCTAGAATCTCACGGAATTCGTCTTGGGGTCGAGCTTTCAGTTTTGTGGCTCCAACCTTATGGAACTCACCTCCCCGTACAGTTCGAGAGGCCTCCACTCTAGAATCCTTCAAAAATAGACTCAAGACTCACCTATTCACCCAAGCATTTCACTAATGTCCCTTGTTTAAGCTTGTTTTGTATTTTGTACTGTAAATGTAAAGCACTTTGAGTCCTTTAGGAGAAAAGCGCTATATAAATAAAATTATTATTATTATTATTATTATAAATAGTTTTGGTTTGAGCAAAACCACCCTCAAGTGCTTTAATTCGGTTTCAGTTTTGTATTTCTTTCGAAATTGATAAAAACAGGAAAAATCATGTAACTTGGGCCTGTTTTTCCCTATAGTATTATTATCATCGGAATCGGTATGTATGACTGGCGGACCTCAGCCCGGCGAATCAAATCCCGATGCCAGAAGGTCGGCAGATGAAGATCCCAACTAAGATTAGTAATTACCCTAACCCTTCCCTCTCCCCCCCCCTAACCCTCCCTTAGGGGTGCCTAACCCTAACCTCCCCCCTAGTGCCCAACCATAACCTCCCTCCAGGGGTTCCTAAAAGCTAACCCCCCCTCCCCGAACCATAAACCTAACCCTACAGGGGAGTGCCTAACCCTAACCTCCCCCCGTGGGTGCCTGGCCCTAACCCCCTTCCCTTCCCCTAGCCTAACCCTCCCAGGGGTGCCTAACTCTAAGTCCTCCCGGGAGACCCTAAACCTAACCTTCCCCCCCACGCGGCTATCCGCTCCTGACGACCGGCTTACCTACAAACGGGCATCGGGATTTCGGCGTGGGGCTAATGATAGGCGTCGGTATTTAGACGCCTATCATTGGTCCCATGCCGGGATTTCAGTGTCAGTAAGCCGGCGGTCGGCATTTCGACCATCAGCTTCCTAACTACATCCCATTAGCATCCATAACAATAATTTCCAGTCAATGTTGACCACCTCACAGCACCTGAAATCACGAGGGAGGGACTTAAATGCGATCCAAAACACGCTTGATACGGTTTTTAAATCAGAGTTCAAACTTGCAGCAGACCAGAGTCGGGACTCGGTTCGACTCGGAACCCCAAAGGTCGGATGAGTTCGGCTTTCAGCAAAACCGAACCGCTCATCTCTAGTGGGAACCCTGTTACACCGTCATTTACACCACAAAATAAATATAGAAAATGTATCATTTTGCTCATCCCTATATGTTATTATTCTTACAGAAATGAAGGATGTTTCCTATGCAAATTCCCCATGAGTCACTAAGGCCTAAGCAGACCTAAGGGCCTGAGATTACTGCATGTATTTGTGGCTATAAGTTATTATAACATGCCCATTGGATCATGGAAAACCTGCGGCACTTTTTGTGTTAGGCACGATAACATACGCATCAAAATCCGGACACGGTGCTTTGCTAACAAATGACAGCATTTAAATGTATTTTTGCAGATGCTGTATAAATGATCTCCCATCCAGTAACACGTTAATCTCAGGAGCAGCTGGAGCTGGTTTCCGTATGGTACACACCTTTAAGATGTTGCAGCATTTATCAGCAATAAACAAGAGGTAAAGATTGGAGAAGACACAGTGTATTCCCCCCAGAGGTACTAAGCTGAACACAGGTAACTCAATAACCTTCGCTAACAGCGAGTCACCGTGTTCCCAGCCTTGTAGGCTGTCAGAATCATTTTTACCAGATCTTCCGAAATGTCTTCTCAGCTGAGATGATTTCCTTACAGGGGATGTCACTGTGGAACAGCGAGTCCTTCCTCCATTCTCTTTGTATTAAGTCTTTTTTTACTGTGCTCTTTATTGCGGTACAATTAGTTCCTGCTCTTACACACATATATATATATATATATATATATATATATATATATACTATAGAGGAATACTGCACAATGCATTGTGTGGCTTTTCTATTCATTAAATGCAGTGAAAATAGCTGTACACAACAGAACACATAAGATACTGATCTCATGTCTATTGCATTATTTGTATTGCTCTGACCATCGTCAAGCGGAATAAAGTGCTTTCAAATAATGACCCTCATTCCCTCTTCTATTTTCATCTAATTTACTACTTGTACCCATCGCTGGTGAGTGACAAAACCTGTTATATCAATTCCCAGACATTACTTCCAAATTGCACTTGTAACTAAAAATTCCCTAAAAGATCCACAAAGCAGCCAGCAGATGCGTTTCATTCACATCAGGGCTCTGGCACATCAGGCCTGTGCCGGCTTCCATAAACACCCTACAACTGCCTGTATAATGCAAGACACCGAGGAACCATCAGGACTCTCTATATAAGGAATGCATTAAGGTTTTTGTGGTTATTCTGGCCTGAGACACAGAGCTTTGGAAGACATACCATAACACCTATTTCTAGCATACGTGTTCTGATGTCATCACTAATATTCAGTGGGATCTGATGTCATCGTTAATAATTGGTGAGTTCTGATGTCATCACTATTAATCGGCAAGCTCTGACGCCGTTGACATTAATCAGCGAGTTCTGATGTCATCAATATTATTCAGTGATTTCTGATGTCATCATTATTAAAAGGTGTGTTCTGATGTCATCGCCATTAATCAGCGAGTTCTGATGTCATCATTATTAAAAGGTGTGTTCTGATGTCATTGCCATTAATCAGTGAGTTCTGATGTCATCATTATTAAAAGGTGTGTTCTGATGTCATCGCCATTAATCAACGATTTCTGATGTCATCATTATTAAAAGGTGTGTTCTGATGTCATCGCCATTAATCAGCGAGTTCTGATGTCATCATTATTAAAAGGTGTGTTCTGATGTCATTGCCATTAATCAGTGAGTTCTGAAGTCATCATTATTAAAAGGTGTTTTCTGATGTCATCGCCATTAATCAGTGAGTTCTGAAGTCATCATTATTAAAAGGTGTTTTCTGATGTCATTTCCATTAATCAGCAAGTTCTGATGTCATCATTATTAAAAGGTGTGTTCTGATGTCATTGCCATTAATCAGTGAGTTCTGAAGCCATCATTATTAAAAGGTGTGTTCTGATGCCATCGCCATTAATCAGAGAGTTCTGATGTCATCATTATTAAAAGGTGTGTTCTGATGTCATCGCCATTAATCAGTGAGTTCTGATGTAATCATTATTAAAAGGTGTGTTCTGATGTCATCGCCATTAATCAGCAATTTCTGATGTCATCATTATTAAAAGGTGTGTTCTGATGTCATCGCCATTAATCAGCGAGTTCAGATGTCATCATTATTAAAAGGTGTGTTCTGATGTCATTGCCATTAATCAGTGAGTTCTGATGTCATCATTATTAAAAGGTGTGTTCTGATGTCATTGCCATTAATCAGTGTCATGTCATGACTATTAATCTGTAAGTTCTGAGTAGTTAAGGGTTTATCTACTAAGCCTTGGATGGAGATTAAGTGGATGGAGATAAAGTACAAGCCAATCAGCTCATAACTGTCATTTTACAAACACAGCCTGTGACATGGCAGTTAGGAGCTGATTGGCTGGTACTTTATCTCCATGCAAGACTGAGTAAATAGACCCCTTAGCCTCGCTAGCACTGCAGTCCTGCGCTATGTGAGACAGCACCATTCGCTCTCCCCTAGTTATAGCCATTTTCACCTGTATTTTGCGATGAGCCTATCTCATGAGCCCGATTATTTGTGTTTGGGGACTCGTGCCAGAGGCTGACTTGCATCTCATGCTTGGAAACTCAAGTCAGCCACACTCTGTCGTTATTATTATTATCCTTTATTTATATGGCGCCACAAGTGTTCCGCAGCGCCTTACATAGTACATAGAACTAATAGGTGAACAAGAAACAAGTAACTAATACCCCTTTTCCACCAAAATTCCGGGTCTGACCCAGAGTTGGAACAGGGTTCCTATCCGGATCAGACCTGGAATTTAGCCGGCGCCGACTCGGGATATTCCCGAATCGGCGCTGCTCACACCGCAGTCGGGTCTGCATAGACCCGGCTTTTCCGGCGTGAAAGTGGACGCTTGGAGATTACGTCATCTCCAAGCGCCACTGAAGCCGGACCAATCGGCCGGCTAGCAGCGCACTCCAGGTCATCGTGACCCGGAGTGCGCCGTACATACAGCAGGGTTTCACGGGTTATGCCCGTGTTAAACCCTGCTAGTTACCTGGGTTGGATTGTCAGGTGACTCGACCCGGCGATCCAACCCTCTCCCCTTTTACACCAAGGAGCTGCCCGGGTTAACCCTGCAATAACCCGGGTTTTAGCTCCGGTGTAAAAGGGGTATTACAGTACATTACAGTGCAGGACAAGGACATTATTTATATATATTGCTGTAATAGTGATTATAACATTCACAATAAGCAGCAGAGAGTTGGCAGTCACGTGTTAGGGGCCCTTATGAGGAGTAAGGAGTAGAAGAAAATGTAAGGAGAAGCACATGAGGAAAGAGGGCCCTGCTCGTGAGAGCTTACATTCAAAGTAGGGCCCGTTAGAGCCGGGCCCTACTTTGTCTTACATGGAACTATAAGGTACCATGTTTAGATGTCCTATGGTAGTTGATGATGATGAGGACTGTGTTTTGGTACTGGCCATGCTGCGTCTGATTCAGAAGTGGCACGCTGCGGCGATATCGGACTGAAGCAGATGATGTTTTCAGTATGTGACCGCCGGGAGACGCAGTACGATTTTGGATGCAGGAGCTGGGAATTACAGTGAGCGCTCCTGGGAGGTAACATGGGGGTGGCTAGCCCGATGTGGGCGTGTTTCGCTGTCAGCAACTGTGTGTAATGGCCCAGTTGCATTGACCCAAGACACTATTTTCAGGTGGTGAAACTGTGCCTGCCATTGGGCAGGTGCAATCTTCGATGTTGCGGCAACGGTGGTGCGTATTAGTATGTGCAGTGACGGAATAGTACTGCAGCCAGTGGTTGTCTCAGACTCGGTCGCAGAATTAGCATAAAATTGCAGGCGCAGTTGAGTAAAAAGACCTCTGAACGAGGCCCACTGTGTCTATACGCTGTAATACCATGTAATTCACAGATACATAGGTACATGGATCAACTTTGTATATCCTCCAAGTTCTTCATTACAAAGTGCAGCCATAGTCGTCCCTTCTTTGGTATTGAGGATAAAAAAAAACCCTAATAGAGTAATTACTATATATATAACACTTAGACATTTATTTGCAGCTGCAAAATTAAAACAAATCAACTGTTGGCGTTTACATTTTTACGTAATCCAATTTTTTTTTTTTCATTTCTAAAGTATTTTGAGAATCATTTATGTAATTACCTGCGCTGCTAATTTTGGTGCCCTTTTCCCAGCTGAAATATTATTTTTTATTTGATCTCAGTCCCTGAATCTATTACCTGGGAATGTAATGTAAGAAGACGATCATGGACCACTCTGCTAGATTTCAGTGGTTCTGCTCCGGGAGACGGAAGATAAGGAGCCTCCGGGGGGTGGGGGTAAGTTAGTGAGAACAGGCATCAGCTCTTTGCCTGTGTATTCTCTGTGGCTTCGATCATCCAACATTTACAATTGATTTTTTTTTCTTTGAAAAGTAGAAAACAAATGATCTGAATCAGATGAGAAGCTCTTGGGGCTCAGGCAGCAAACTACAAAGGCTCCTTGTTACACTAACGCATCAATTTTCCTTCTTTTCCAACTGACTTCAAGAAGCTAAGGCTTGGCCCTTGTGTGCCAGGAGAGCTTGGTATAGACCCACAAGCAGGTGTCATATCAGGTTAAACTGCTCTGTCGATATAACTGTTTCAAATGCACAGAGCAGAGCGGGGCTGTGCCATATCCAAGGGCAGCCAAAAGGTCTTGGTGGCAAATTACTAATTAGAGGCAAAAAAAAGCCATAAAACAAAATGTAACAAAAGAGATGTATTTAGTAGGGCTAGCAGGTGGCATGTGCGTACCAAGAGCTTACCAGAATTACAAATGCTTATCCTGTGCATTTTATATTTTATGCATTTGAAGTAACAAATCTAAATACCATACTGAGCTATATTTTTGCAGAGTTTAACAGCTATTTTTAATATTGTCTTAGCCCAGGGCTGTATGGAGGGGTGTGCAAGGGGTGCATTTGCGCCGGTTCCTGGGGGTGGGACCGACACTGCCCCGTGGCCCCTGCATGTGGCTGGCAGGTTGACTGGAACGGCACCTTATGGACGGTAACACTACTTCAGTCCTTTGGACACTCCAGGCAGGCACCCTACTGTGTGCAGAGCCAACCGAAGTGTACGGGCAGCACTACATTGCTACTGCCAGTGGCCCCGCCCCCTCCAATGATGTCACAGGTCTGGAGGCGGAGCTGGCACAGGGTGGCAGAGAGCCCTGCTCCATTGCTGTCTAAAGCCACATACACTCTTGCTGATGCCCACCAGCGACGTACGACGGTGCGGCGGGCCATGCTGCATTCAGCACCATGGCATTACTCATGATATCCCCAGATTGGGCTGCTTGTACAGCTGTCTGAGGATATCGTTAACGAGTAACGACCCGCCGGAACGCACATCGTTGGTCGTTCGGACCATACACACTACACGATATCGTCCAGTTTTATCGCCTAGTGTGTATGCCCCTTAAGACTGAAAAGTGTGCACCTGCCTCTAGGATTATGTGTTATTACCAGTCACAGCAATGTAAAACCTTTAAAGGTATTTGGCAATTAGGGTCTGCGGACCATTAATCACGGAAATTTTCTTAATAAATAACGGGGCAGATTTAATTAGCTACGAACTCCATAGTGTAAAATCCTGGGTTACACTAACGCCCATATCGCTGGATATTTTCATGAAGCGCGCGATCCTCATACCCGCGCTAATCATGCATTAACTCCTCTGGATGGTGCAAGAGACAGACAGGAAATCATTGTGAACCCCCCAGTAAGGGGCAAATACTGTACAGTAAGACATCAGGACAGTGTAGGAGGCTGTTAGTGGCCATAAGCAGAGTATATAAGGCCGTTACATGGTGTCACAGGGCGGATTTCTGCAACTGTTATAAATGATGGAACAATGATAGCCAGCGTGTGCATTGCAGGGAATAAAAGTATTTAGAGTATTCAGGAGTCCATCAATGTGTCTCTATAGTGATAGGTAAGTGTGTATACATGGTTGTAAAAAAAATTAGAAAAAAACCCTTGTAACTCCCATCTGCAAGTTCAAAAAGCCATTTCCCATCAATACACCACCAAAGATACATGTCCAACATCATTACAGCAATTTCACATCAATCGTGTTTTGGTTTGCAAACATTACATGATTTTAGCTATTTTTAAAATACTTTTTATCATTTTTTTTTAAATCCGGATCCAAAACCAAAGCACGAAGATTAAATCCAGATTCAAAACTAAAACCAACACATGGCGGTCAGTGCACATCTCTGCTCTAAATACATTACTTATTGTTGGGCGGAGGGCCCAAGGGTACTGCACTGTGGGACTGATTCAGCATGTCCAGAACAGGTCCCGCAAAATTGTACGCAGGGTCTCATATGCCTCCGCCTGATTGACAGGCAGAGGTGTTCGTGCAGCAGTGCGGGGGCGGCCTGTGTTCCCAGAAATGGCGGCATGCTGTCTGCAGTTTTCGGGAGTGGCAAGGCCAGGATCTGCTTCCTGGCCTCGCAGGCTGACAGGACCCGAGCAGCTGTGGTAAGCTTCAGCTACCGCAGCCTGACCAAAGGGGCAGCCATCGCAGATTTCAACTTTAATACAAAAAGAGTTACAGGTGTAGATTTTTTGATATGCGTTAAGCACATTTCGGCCAACTTGTTGTATAATGATACTCAATGCTTCCATATTAGGCAGGTGTGTGTGTGCGTATTTTCTCTCAGTGACCAGCCTACAAGTATCACCTACTATCCATTAAGTGATTGAATCCCAAAAAACAAATTGGCTCATTCGGCCGTTATTGTAAATGGAGGCCGTAGACACCCGTGAGGCCTGTACAATTTCCCTGGAAGCTGCGATCGCTGAGATAATGAGAAAGATATAGATTTTATATCCCTGCAATGTATTCTTCATTGCAGAGCTAGTTGTGAGGTAAAAGTGCATTTCTTTTTATCACAGTAATTATTTTTCATTCTCAAGCTGAAGTACATGGGGTTTCTTCTAGAGATGAGCAGTTCGGTTTTGATAAAAAAGGAATAACCCTGAACTTTGGGGTTCCGAGTCGAACAGACTCCCCCCAAGTTCGGAACTCCTATCTAAAAACTGGATCTCGTGTATTTTGGATTGTGCTAAGTCCATCTCTCAAAATGCCAGGTGCTTTGAGGTGGTCAAAAATGACTGAAAATAAATGTTATTGATGTAAAAATACTACAGGAACACTAACAGGTCCAAGTTACATGATTTTAGCTGTTTTAATAAATTTTTAAATAAATCCAAAACCGAAACCTGAACCAAACCGGACCAAAACACTTGACGGTGGTTTTGCCAGAGCCAAAAGCAAAACCAAAACACGGTAGTCCACGTACATCTCTAGTTTCTTCTAACGCCTCATATGCAGCCAGCTTTCATTTACCTATTATATTATACCTCCCTCCCACCAGTGGTTAAATTGGGTCGTAATGTGGTGGAACTGCATTGTATTAGGAGGTGGAACGTGTTCAACTCTGTCGACCCACCTTGCCCGGCCGGCACAGCAAGTCACTTACTAGTTCAGGCAGTGTTGCAACTTGTGGCTGCCTGGTGATGAAGACTCTGTGCCACCCATATGAATAGATATGTGGCGGGCAGGTGGTGCTACAGTAACTTGATCCACCTCCCTCTCCTATTACAGGCCCGGGAATGAGAAGCGATGATGTCATGAGGCAATGTCTGGTTTGCCTCATTCTCTCTGTGCGTAGACTGGGAGCAGGCGGGCATTAGTGTAACCCCTGGCCGCAGTTGTGCTGCATACATTAGGAGCGGGCAAACAGACAGGAGTGCACGCTCAGCCCCTACCTCCTTTGTCAACTCCTGCTCTCACACATGCATGGGGACCCGCACCGCTCCCTCTTTTCTGGCTGTGGGAGGTGATGGAGCACACAGCAGCCCCCAGGCATCCCTGAAGCTTAAATCCTGGTCAGAAACAGTGAGTTAATCCCTGGAGGGCTGGGATTGCTGTTGGGGCGTTATTAGTGAATGAGGGGGTGTAGGTATGAGTGTTGTTGGGGAGTTATGAGCAGGGCTATAGAGGGCTATAGAGAGCTGGTATCCGGTCATTAGGTCTACATTGTCTAGATAGACAATGTTTGGGTAGACAATGGAAGATAGAAAGGCAATAGGTCGACAGGGACTGAAGGTCAACACACTAAAAGTTGACTAGTAACAAGGTCGACAGGTACTGAAGGTCAACATGGTCAATATGTCGACACTGATATGGTCGACATGCAAATTGTCGACCCATGTTTTTCTTTTTTTCTTAGGGTTAAGGTTAGGCACCAAGAGGGAGGGTTAGGGTTAGGCCCTTACCCCAATGGTTAGGGTTAGACACCAGGAGGAAGGGTTAGGGTTAGATACCAAGGGGAGGGTTAGGGTTAGGATTAGGGTGAAGATTTGGGCTAAAAAAAAAATCAGTATGATTTACTGCCGGCCGCAAGGGTGAAGATCCCAACGTCCATAGGTAAGTATACATTAACCTAATTCTACCCCCTAACCCTCCTTTAGGGGTGCCTAACCCTAACCTCCCCCCAAGTGCCTAACCATAACCCCCCTCTAAATGCCTAAACCTAACCCCCCCTTCCCAGCAGCCTAACCCTAAGTCTCCCAGGGGAGTGCCTAACCTTAACCTCCCCCGGGGGGTGCCTAACCCTAACCCTCCCTTCTCCTAGCCTAACCATAACCTCCCGGGGGGGTGCCTAACTCTAATTCCCCCCCAGGAGCCCCTAACCCCCCCCCCCCGCACGGCTGTCCGTGCACGGCTTACCTTCGATCAGTAAACCGGGTGTCAGGCTCCTGGCGTAGGTCTAATGACATACATCGGGATATCGACGCCTGCCATTAGACACTTGCCGGGATTAAACAGTCGGGAAGCCGGTGATTGGGATTACGTCCATCGGCTTCCCAACTGCTTCCCGGTTAGATTATGGGAATGCAATATTATGGTTAGACTATGGGAGTTAGGTTTAGTCTCTACGTGGAGGGTTATGGATAGGCTATGTGAGGGATATGGTTAGGTTATAAGAGGGGAGGGTTAGAGTTAAGCACTACAGGGAGGGTTAGGGATAGACCTGGCTATGGGAGGGCGGGTTATGATTAGACTACGGGAGGGGAAGGTTAGGGTTAAGCACTACAGTCTGCGCCTCCAGCTACCCCCTGCCTGTTTTAGTACTCTCCCCTCTCTGTTGATGGATACTGAATTTAGGGAAACTTTGGGAAATAGATTTAAATCTATGACACACTAAAAGTATAAATTACTACTAACTGGTAATAATAATAATAATAATAATAATAATAATAATAATGCTGTACTTTACTTCATGAAAGCTGCTATCTCAGTGTAATAAACTGCTAGAATCTATTCTCACTAACCCTCTCTCCTATCTGCCGCCAGTCAGGAGATGGAATTCCAAGCAATTATCATCTACAAGTATCAAGTAATATGCAAAAACAAACAACAGCGGTAAATGTTTGATCCAAACCCCCTCTATCCCTATCTCCGAGACTGGGAAACAAGAAAATAAGCCCCCCGCCTCCCCTCCAATGTGTCTGTGTTTCCATGGTGACAAGAGAATAATCTTCAGTATAGGCTGCACAATGCTACTGTACCTCGGGGTTGTATGTTTCTATGTACGCTCTAATTTCACAAAGGAAAAATATTAGTTATGTTTATTCAAAACTGTTGTCAAGTTAAGAAAGTTAAGGTCCTTTATGACTGGTGCTGAGCTCAGCGTAACGTAGAGCATAAGCTGTTCTATTACGTCATTCACTTACTCTTGTGCAAATTCTCTTATTTTTACTGGTAATAGCAGTCACAACGGCTGCGCGGCCCTGGTGGTAGGGATCAGATAGGGGAGGGTCCTTCCTAGGTTATTGCAAGATTTCAAGTTAGACAAAAGGGGCAGAAAAGGATCCTTAATTGGGTGGATTTAGGTGGGAGGGATTGCTCCTTATACCTTTCGGGTCCCCTCCTATACATTTAGGGACTGATGCAGAGATAATCATGTAAGCAGATCGTATGATTGTCATTATGCATGCGTAAACGCCGCACTACGCACAGTGATCGCACTGCAATTATGGACGCACAAAGGAATACATCGCAAAGTGAGTGACATGCTACCAGCGTTTGGGGGGTGATTATGGGGAGTGGTCATAAAAACGCAGGCGCGTCTGACCATCTGAACGTCGTTACATGGGCGTGCATAAATTAGCCCTTGAGATCTCCTACACAGCGTGAGAGCTCTCAGTGGGGTCTATTTACTAAGCCTTGGATGGAGATAAAATGAACAGAGATAAAGTACCAGCAAATCAGCTCCTAACTAGCTGGTTGGTTGGTACTTTATCTCCATTCAATTTATCAACATCCAAGGCTTACTAAATAGATCCCTGTGTGTCAGGAGAGCTGCCAAATCTGCGGCAGGTCAGAAGATGGCCACTCGATGTGCGTCGATGTTACTGTACGTCGCATACACAGGTATGCGACGTCTTACGCATGTGAGAAGGCAGAAGTGAGCGTCCTTATGCTCGGGTGTTCTTTGAAAATGTTAGCATATTTTCGCAGCTACGTTCCGCATTATCGTTCATCTCTGAATCAGGCCCTAAACTTCTAGTTTAATCTGCATTTCTGGGTGCTCTTTGACTGCTATAAATCACACACAAAGGTGTCCCATAACAAAGGCGGCCCCAGTGTCCGCTCACTGCCGTGATGTCACAAAGCCGTAAATGACAAGACTAAGCAATATTTTAGGAGAATAAGAGGGGGAGCTACACTCCTTACTCCCTGTGCACTTTTCTATGGGAGCACAGGTTCATTTCCCGGGGGCAGGTTTAGGGACTAGGAAGTGAGTGTGCACCTTGGGATAAGATGGGCGGCTGATAGACTAACTCAGCCAGAGGAATATTGGCCACTGAGGCTGTCAGGGATTGTGGTGCAGGCATCAATTTATAGTTTGAGCGTATCGGGGACAGGGCATTTTTGTCTCATTTCTGCCTGTATAAGGTTTGTGAATTGTCGCTTCAATCTTACTGCGTGCTCCAAAATTCATTCTACCACACATACAAAATTTTGCAGCTGAACATGGAATGTCGTCAATAAACCCACAATCCAAATTTGAAGATTTCAATGATCTCAACTCAGGAGGGAAAGGTAGTATCCAATGTCCTTTTCCTTCTCTACTCCAACCATCATTGTCCGCTATACTTCCTCAGGTAGTCAGTGTGATGGCACCAGGACAGGTATGTGGTGGCAGTAAGTGGATAGTCACATACGGGGATGCAGTTCATTTACTGGCGTCTGGAATGCTGGATGTTGCAATCCTAATGCTGGAAGCCTGACTCTGTAATAAAGATAGACATCTAAATACTGACACCTATCTTTAGCCAGATACTGAAATCCTGATGCCCGGCAACCAAAATGAAGGTAAGCGTGGACTGGTTGCTGTTAGCTGCAGGGGGAGTGTTTGTTTTAGGCACCACCAGGGGGACTTAGGGTTAGGCACCCCCCAGGGAGGGTTAGGGTAGGGGAAGGGGGGTTAGGGATAGGCGCCACTGGGGGGAAGTTATAAATAAAAAGTACACAGTGCTGCGCTTGTAAAGTGTCAGCTGCTCATTAGGTTATAATACAATGAATTGGGTGTTTATGAGCGCTCTACAGAAATAAAATAAAATAAATTAAAATAAATAATTATATTAGTGGCACCTGTGGAAAAATATTTGTTAAAACGTAGTGTTTATAGCTCCTTTATGAGGATATTGTTTTAAGGTGAGGTCCGGTTTAACACGTAAGTTGGATCGCACTGTATTAGTCCAAAATCTGTCCCTACCTTGCCCTCATAGAGATGGTGCAGCAGGACAGGTCCGGATTATGATGTTACATTGGTTTAGAGCGGCCTGGTCTCGGCTCTCTCTCCACGTGCTGCCGGCGTCTGGCCGTGTGCGGCTGCTATAGATGACGTCAGCGGGACAGTGCGGGTAGTGTAAGCGGCTTCCACGAAGGTCAGCTTGCTGCCGGATACCAATCACCTGAATGCCTCCAACGCCACTGGGGGGAAGGTCAGTGTCAGCTCCCCCTTGGAGGGTTAGGTTTAGGGTGCGGGAAGGGGTGGTTAGGCATCACCGGGGGAGGTTAGAATTAGACACCAATGGCGGGAGGTTAGGGTTAGGCACCACTAAGGGAGGGTTAGGGGGGGAGAGGGGAGGGTTAGGGTACTTACCAGCCCCAGTCGGGATCCTGACGGTTCGGGCATCCAGCATCGGTATTTAGTCCGCCGGCAATACATCCGGGGGCATTACATACCGATTCCCACAATTGGTATATTTTTCAGGAAAGTCCCTGACCACTGTGTCTACTTTATTTACAAATCCAACATAAATTGCATCACGGTTTCACTGAATTGATTAAGTTCAATCCACGTTTTCCCGATTCTGGTAAGTTCATCTCCAGCTGTTCTCAGTGCTTCCTTAAATTGTTTTCAGTATTTTCCGTTATAAATTGCAATTGCAAATTTCAAGTCAAACCTTAACTTTCAATCATGACCCATGACTGAGATATCTAAGCGAACGACATCAGCCGGCATTTTTTTTTTTTTTAATCATAAAGCGCAGCCTGTTCTATCTTCAAGTGACACTGCTCATATGTCCATCTGTCAGGGCGGCAGAGAGATTTGATTCCTCCCTCACTCGCAGACTGAAGGATTTCATTACACCCCAGCCTTTGTGGTCACCAGCTATTCCATTTGCTTATTCAAATGATGTGTTCAAGGAAAGCTGATTAAAGTGTGTTTGTGCAAAGCAAGATAAAAATATGAATTGGTCAAATCAAAAAGTATATAAAACTAGTACATAGAGTCTTGGTGAATGTGACAATGTGTCGCACACTTGATACATCATAGTACAGTGGTAGTTAAGAGGGACAGACACATTTCCAGTATAAATTACTTTTCAGAAATGGGGTAACATTAAGTCTTGAGACTATACAGCAATGGAAGGCGGCTTGGTTGCCTTTTTCTGCATTTGACTGCAAAATTTAGCACATATTTACAAAGGATTTTGGCTTCAATTGTTCTGCCCAGAATTCTCCTTTATTACAACCCAACTGCACCACAGAGCAGAATGAGCAGACACTGTGGTAGCAGACTATAAATACTGCTTAATGGAGAATATACAAATCATTGCCCTAAGATAAAGCAGAAGTGAATGAAGATTATTATTCAAAGTAGTCGCATATATGTATGTGGCCGCACCGCCCCTCTCCATCCAATCGTGAATGCAGCCATCTTGACCAGATAGGGCTGGACATCGAAAGCCGATGGTTAGCAACCATCGATGTTTCTGATTAAATGGAAGTCCTTTTTCCATCGAATAGCCATCCGATGCAGCTTTCCGATGCCCTTCTGATGTCTGTCTTTTTTTTCTTGCCGAATAGATGCTGTGTGCATGTGCACGCCATCTATTCACAATATAGGGAGAGCCTGGGGTCAGCCCAGTATCTCGGAGAGTGCTGTTCACGCCCCCACAGTGACGTGAACGGGGGTGCTGCAGGGATCCGCCCCCTCTTTGGTGCGAAGTAAAACCATTGCGATGGTTATGCGATCAATTGGTTGCGATGAGATGGCTAGTTGCCATCGCTGGATTTGATGTCAGAAGCCTGGCAACCATTTAATGCTGAGCTTCCGATATTCATCCCTACAGCCAGCACTCATTTGCATCAGCTCTTTACCTGGTGTTCATAGCCCGCGATTACGCTGACACACCCATGACGCACCCTCACGGCACTAACCTATGTGTGTAAGCCCTGTTGCCACCCATTTAGCCACTTGTGGAGATCTGGCTGAGATCTGCAGGACCCTGAATTACCCACAATTGCTCATAGATTTGTGCGCTATACCACAGAGACTGCGCAGTGCTAACAATTTTGAGATCCATTGGCAAAAGCTGTTGTGTGGAAATTTGACTCAACCCCTACATTGCTGGCATTTTCCACATCTACGAAACAGCCCGTTCTGCTGCCAAGCCCAATTTATGGGAAATTTTACCAGAATTTTGCTGAACTCTTCTCAGAAAGTAATTCAACCCAGTTCCTGGTTTTCAACTATGAGAGGCTCATTATCATACAGTGTATCAGTATGTATCGCTCAGATCTCTACAGAAGTCACCTGTTTGATAAATTGAGCTTATGTTTTTGAAGACCGCCGACACGGCGGTAATGTTATGTACAGCATCACTTTACAGATATAATGTTGACATAGTTAAATGGTTTAAATAACATTACGACCATGTCAGTATTCTCCTGTTGACATAATACCATTGACCAATTGACTACTGCTTGTTTTCACCTCTAGGTATATACTACCCCCAATAATTGAGGTATTACTGCTGCTGCACTAGATTGTGCTTTACTGCACATGTATGAGCAGAGAGGGGGCCTGTGATAGGCCATCTGGAAGGCTGGGGACAGCTGGAAGATTAGGAGCGGCAGTTGGTGACCGGCAGTTAGTCTGAGGTAGCGGTCAGGGAATCAGACAAATGCTGCCACATACAGATGTCTGGGTAATGAAGGAGGGTTGTATAGTACCTGTCAGTCCAGCTGCTGATCATCGGGTCTGCTGTAGTGGAGAACATATGAAGCCCCTATCAGGTCAGAGAGTGGCTTTGTTCAGGTCATTGTGCTAATGCTGATATACGTAATCTAGGGGCACTGAGCTAATGCTGATATACGTAATGTAGAGGCACTGAGCTAATGCTGATATAAAAGCCCCCGCCAGACACCAGCGCCGCCACCAGACAGCCCGCGCCACAACGACCTCACAGGTGACACTCGCCTAGCGCCATGCTGAAATACCCTGGCTGTGACAGTACCCCCCCCTTTTGGGGTGGCCTCAAGACACTCACCAGGCTTCTCCAGATGGGCAGAATGGAATCTCCTGATGAGCGTGGGAGCGTGGACATCACGAGCATCGGTTCAGCAACCGTAACCTTTTCAGTCCAGCAAATACTGTAGATGACCTCTGCGTAGACGAGAGTCCAAGACCTGGGCGACTTCAAACTCAACTCCTCTCTGTCTGGACTCGAGGAGAAGCAGGTAGAGCATTATGGAACTTATTCAGGACCATGGAAGGAATTAGGAATTTTTAGGTATGGGGGTAACTGTAAACAGTAAGCCACTGGATTAATGACTTCTGTTATGGTGAAGGGACCGATGAAGCGGGGTGCAAATTTCATTGAAGGAACTCTTAGATGAAGGTTCCGGGTAGACAACCAGACCTGGTTTCCTACTTGCATGTGTGAAACTATTCTACGCTTCTTATTGGCCTGGGTCTTATAGCGAGAAGATGCCTTCAACAAATCAGACCGTACTTGAGTCCAGATGGCAGCAAAATTCCGTACCGTGTCCTCTACGGCCGGAACATCAAAAACAGGCAGGCTTCGGAATTCGGGAACATGAGGATGAAGGCCATAAACAACCGGAAATGGCGTTTGGTTAGTTGACGAGTGGTAGGAAGCATTGTGTGCAAACTCAGCCCACGGCAGCAAGACAGCCCAATTGTCCTGGGAAGATGACATAAAAATTCTTAAGAAAGTCTCTAGATCTTGATTAACTCTCTTGGTGGAGCCGTTGCTTTGCGGATGGTAGGCCGTGGAAAAGTTTAACTTCACTTGAAGAACAGAACACAAAGCCCTCCAGAATTTTGCAGTAAACTGCACACCATGGTCAGAGACAATTTCAGCAGGAAGGCCATGTAGACAAAATATGTGTTAGACAAACAACTGTGCCAGGTCAGGGGCAGAAGGTAACTTCTTCAACGGTATATAGTGGACCATCTTAGAGAATCGGTCTATTACAACCCAGATAGTGTTGAAGCCTTGAGAGACTGGCAGGTCTGTGACGAAATCCATGGAGAGATGCGTCCATGGACGGGATGGAGTAGGTAGTGGAAGCAATTCCCCAGCTGGAGCTAGTCTTGATGATTTATGCTGGGCACAGGAGGAGCAGGAAGAGATGAACTCCATTATATCTGCCTTCATAGAAGGCCACCAATAGTGTCTTTTTAGGAACTCCAAGGTCTTCCGAGTGCCTGAGTGCCCTGCGAAGAGAGAGGAATGTGCCCAAGTAAGAAGCCGCTTCCTTAATTCCGGGGCCACAAATGATTTTCACGTAGGAGGATGAAGCTGTAATGCGGCGAAGACTCTTGATTCCAAGACAAGGGTATTGCTTTGATTTTCAGATTGATCATCACAGAGGAGAGATCTTGATAGGGCATCAGCCTTCTGATTAAGTGCTCCAGACCGGAAGGTCAGGGTGAACTGAAACCTGGCAAAGAATATTGCCCAGTGGGCTAAACGAGGACTCACACATTGAAGGTTTTTGAGAAATAGGAGATTTCTATGGTCCGTAAATACAGTAAATGGGAACTTAGCACCTTCTAGTAAATATCTCCATTCCTTCATCGCCAACTTAACAGCTAGTAGCTCTTGCTCACCTATGGCGTAGTTCCTTTTGGCAGGTGAATTTTTTTTAGAAAAGAACCCCACAAGGATGGACTCGGTTGTCCTCATAACGTTGAGACAAAACTGCTCCCACAGCTTCAGATGATGCGTCTACTTCCAACAAAAAAGGCCTGTCCAGATCTGGTTGTCGAAGAACTGGTGCTGTGATAAAGGCCTGTTTTAGAAGATGAAAGGCAGACTCTGCCTCAGGTGACCATTGGGAAGGATTAGCACCTTTGCGGGTCAAGGCTGTGATGGGAGCCAGCACTGTAGAAAATCCCTTGATGAAGCGTCTATAATAATTGGCGAAGCCCAACAATCTCTGGATGGCTTTCAGTGTCTGAGGTCGGGTCCAATCCAGAATTGCTTGTACCTTCTTGGGGTCCATTTCCAAACTGGAGCCAGAAATAACGTAGCCGAGAAAAGGTACACTGGGCACACCAAAGACGCACTTCTCCAGTTTGCAGTAAAGGTGGTTTTCTCTCAAACGGGTCAAAACTTCCTTAACATTTTCTTGATGTTTAGCCACAGAGGGTGAAAAAAATCAGTATGTCATCCAGATAGACAACAACCGAAACATATAACAGATCCCGGAAAATCTCATTAATGAAACTCTGACAGCAGGGGCGTTGCACAATCCAAAAGGCATTACTAAATATTCGAAATGTCCATCCCTGGTATTAAAAGCAGTCTTCCATTCATCGTCAGCTCGGATACGAATGAGGTTGTAAACCCCTCTCAGATCTAATTTAGAAAAAATGACAGAGCCCTTGACCCTATCAAAAAACTCAGTAATCAGGGGAAGAGGGTATCGATTCTTTATAGTAATGTCATTAAGGCCTCGATAATCGATACATGGTCTTAGACCACCGTCCTTCTTGCCAAAGAAGAAAAACCCAGCTCCGGCAGGTGAAGCAGAGGGGCGAATGAACCCCTTTGCCATGTTCTCCCGGATGTACTCGGTCATGGCTTGAGTCTCAGGCAAGGACAGCGGATAGGTACGACCACGAGGTGGTGTCTTATCAGGTATCGATTCAATTGGACAGTCCCCTTCCCTATGAGGAGTTAAGGTATTTGCTTGCTGCTCAGAAAACACGTCGGCGAACATCTGATATTCGTTGGGAATGGCAGAAGAAACTAATGGAACTGTCTTTCTTACAGGTCGAATTTTTGGAAGACAGGATTTCTGAAAGTCCATACCCCATGACAGAATCTGCATAGAACTCCAATCAATCCTGGGATTATGTTGACGCAACCAGGGTAGACCAAGAACAATTTCTTGAGAGGCCTCTGATATCACCAGAAATTTTAAGGACTCAGAATGAAGTGCCCCAATTCGGACCAATACAGGTTGAGTCTCCTTGGTGACAATCCCGTTAGTTAGAGGGCGTCCATCTATAGAGGTCAGAGAGATGGCATGGTTGAGAGACGAACAAGGAATCTGAAATTTATCTATGAAACTAGACGTTATGAAATTTCCGGCTGCTCCCGAATCAAGTAGAGCAGTAGCAAAGACAGGTTTGGGTTTAAGATCCAATGCTAGGGTAATCGTGAAATCTTTAATTTTTGGAGACGGGCTCATAACTCCTAACTTGATGTCTCCAGGGTCAGTTAGGATTTGGCATTTCCCGGTTTACGGGGTCAGGAGATCAGCAGGTGACCGGACTCTCCGCAGTACAGACAGAGGTTCTTTTGCATTCTTCTCTGACGTTCTTCTTTGGAGAGGTGTGTATGATTCACCTGCATAGGCTCCTCTTCAGTAGGAGAAGGAATGGGACGGGTAGAAATGGAGGGGGCAAATGACCTTTGCCGGTCAGTTCTGTGTTTTTCAGCCTGACATTCCCTGAAGCGTAGGTCAACTTTGATACACAACAAAATCATGTAGTTCAGATTAGTAGGAAGCTCTCGAGTGACTAGATCATCTTTTAGTCGGTCTGACAACCCATTCCAGTAGGGCCGAGGTGAGGGCTTCCTCATTCCATTTGAGCTCTGATGCTAAAATTTGAAATTGCATGGCATATTGACTGACAGGACGGACCCCTTGTCTCAGTGTCATGATGTTTGATGATGCTGATACAGTACGCCCAGGTTCATTGAAAATCCTCCTGAAAGATGACACAAAGCCTGCGTAATTATCCAGCAGCGGATCTGAGCGCTCCCAGAGTGGGGAAGCCCATTCTAAGGCCTGGCCGGATAACAGAGAGACTATATAAGCCACTTTAGTTCTTGCAGTTAGAAAGTTGTCAGGCTGCAGGGTAAAATGTATGTCACACTGATTTAGGAATCCTCGGCAGAGTTTAGGTTTGCCGTCAAATTTACTTGGTAAAGGAAGATGTAAACGGGGAGATGATCTGCCTCCTGTATTCCCAGACGCTGATGCGGATGTAGATGTTGGTACTACAGGGGTAAAAAATGAAGTTTTGGGGGGCGTGGCCTGGCAGGCATAGCAGCAGGATGTGTTTTATGGCAGCTCCTGCCTGACCACCTTGAAATAAGTCTTTCACAGCCCTTCCTGTAGCCTTCCTGGCACCCCTGTCTGCCCTCACATCGGCTCTCTACTAGCCCACACTGAGGGGCAAGGTCCGCAGAATCGGAAGGCATTTCACAGTGCCTTTGCAGATTGCGGCCTTCCCACCCTCCTGAAGCCGGGGACTTTATTTGCACACTGCCCGTCGCGGTACTTCCGGGTCGCGGCACTTCCGGGTCGCGGCATCTGGTCCCTCTGCTCCACCCACTGATTCCTGAATCTCCTCCCATGTTGGGGACATCTAGAGGACCTACTCACTCCTACCTCCGGCTGCTTGAAGTGCCGTCCTCACCCGCCGGGGACTCCGCGCTGTACTCCCGCCCTCCTGCAGTTGATGCGATTTGCCTGGAGCTCTGTGCTGCAAGAGGCAGCTGACCGACCTGCTGACTGCTGGCTCCTGCTCTGGGGGTCGTGACTGCGGCTCTGCGGGGTCCTGCTGGTGCCTCCTCTGTGCCAAGTTGCCTGGTCTGGAAGTGGTGAGCTTGTGTGTAGCTCCATCAGCTCAGTCCCCATTATACTGCTCACATCATGTATGCCTTGGGGGTTGTTACACTGCCCACTCCTTCGCTCTGATTACAGGTTACCATATTATGCCCTCTGAAGTGGTTTCTAGGGGTTACAGCACATCTACAAATTTGGTACACAGTCCTTAACTTACAGGTTAAAAAAACCCCTTATCTCTGTGGGTTTTGCTCCCTCCTGTGGCAAGTCCCTGTCACTACATAATTTTTGGAACTACCTGTTTTTTTTATTTCTCTCTTACACACCCATTAAAGGCTGGCAGTTCTCTATCCCCCTTGTCGGTGGGGTTATAATGTGAAACTTGAGGCTCGCTGTGACCGTTTCATGCTTGCTATGTAGCCTCACTAACAGGGGAATGTGTCATCCGCCATCCATTTATCTAACACACTACCTGACCTCATGACTCCTTCTCAAGTCTATTCCTGATGGGCAAGACCAAGAGAGTTGTGCAGAAAAAGGCTCCTCGGACACCAAAGGCCGATTTGTCTCTACCTAACCTTCGTTCATATTTATCCATCTCACACATTGCTGACTCCCCCGTGACGGGTTCCACACTTTTGTCGACCACCTCTCCCACCATGGCTCTATCTCCTTCATCTGGCGACCTTCATGCTCAATTGTCCCAATTGCGAGGGGAAATTACGGAAGTTTTGACCCATGTTCGATCTCTCCCCTCTAAGCAAGACATGCAGGCTCTGGAGTCGCGAATCCAGGATTCTATGCAGACTCAGATCTCTTCAGTACAAGCTGATGTTAAACATTTGGGATCCCGCATGGTTGTCCTTGAAGAAGAGAAAGAGTCAGTTGACAACCAGTTATCTCATCTTCATGAGTTAATCTCCCAACAAGCCTTAGATATGAGGACAATGCAAAACAGACTGGACAACCTAGACAACAGAGGCCGCAGGAATAATATTCGTGTTCGGGGGCTTCCTGAGGATGTCCCGCCATCTGGTCTGTCTGATGCCCTGAATAACATTTTTGGAGAAATCCTGGAGCTTGACCCCAACGACCCTATTGAATTCGATCGTGTTCAGAGGGCTCTCCGTCCGAAGGGTCTTGCAACTGATCGTCCAAGAGACGTTATTTGCCGGGTCCACTATTTCTCACAAAAAGAGGAGCTCCTCCGTAAAGTCCGCAACCTGGAAGGTGTGGAGTTCAACGGTACTCGTCTACAGATTTTCCAGGACCTTTCTTGGCGGACCCTCCAACAACAACGATTATTGAAACCCCTAACAGACTCCTTGCGTAAACAAGAAATCAAATATAGATGGGGGTTCCCGTTTTCTATCCAGGTCACACATGTCGGTAAACACCTGGTACTCCAGTCTCCCGAGAATTTACCTGATTTCTGTTCTGCTCTGGACATGGAGCTTATTACACTTCCCGATTGGCAGGCCTTTTCACTTCCTCTACCTGTACCTCCTGGCCGTCCGAGGAGAGACAATTGGCAACAAGTACAGCACCATAAAAAGAAACCTAAAGGAGCTGACCCCCCTCTAGCACCTGATCCCACTTGATATACTGTATGCTCAGTCTGTGTTTGCGGTTTTCCTTGATTGAGGTTGTATTCATTAGTTGTACTTCTAATTGTTTAGAGAAATATTTGGAATTAGGCCTCTTGGACCTCCTAAATTACTAGAGGCTTATTAGCCTTATTTTATTTAATTATTTCTTTTTCTCTCAAGGTCCATTTATAGTCAGATGTATCAGATAAATTAAGTTGCCCTCACTACAATTTTTTCTGTTGATTGCTATTATATGCTATTTTCTTTTTGTCTGTTTATGTGGATATTCCAATTACATTTAAAATATTTTTATGAGGAGTTATGTGATTACGTATATTCAATTTATATTATTAATATTGTGTGTTTTCTATTATACAGTGATTTTCTATTTTTCTATAAAGATGGCGGGGTCACTCCACCCTTGTGTGCCCCCTACCACTAATTTTTTCCGTGACACGGGTTCCCTGGTGGTCCCCATGATGTCCGGCAGCGGTTCTTTTTTCCTCTCATTAATGTTTTGTTGTATCATTATAATTTTTGTCTTTTGTGTCTCTCCCCCATCCCTCCTTGTTTTTTCCTTTTCCCCTCTTCTCTATTTTTTCTTCTGTTTAGTCCCTCTATTAATTTTCTATTTTTTTTCTTTTATTGTTTTCTCGGATCTAATCTACTGCACCGTGTAACTTTAACTCTACTTTTCACCTATGGCTGCTTCACTCCGTATAGTCTCTATTAATGCTAGAGGGCTAAATGTCCCAGAAAAGAGAACCCAGGCCCTTCGCTCTTTCCATGCTGATAGAGCAGATATCGTCTTTGTTCAGGAAACCCACTTCCGCCAGTCCCCATCTGCTCCACGACTTAGCAATCAATTTTACCCCATAACACATTATAGTAACTATCCCCAATCGAAATCTAAGGGAGTTGCTATTTTATTCGCTAAACGTTTACCAGTCACACACTCTGAAGTACATAATTTGGAGGAGGGGAGATGCCTACTGGTTAATTGCTCCATTTTTAATCAACCTTTCACATTTGTTAATATTTATGCCCCAAACCAGGGCCAGCCAACTTTTCTTAAGAGGGTTCTGGATAAAATTGACACACTCCAACAGGGGATCTTGATAGTAGGTGGAGACTTCAACTGGGCCCTGGATCATCTCCTGGACACCTCATCGGGCTCCTCAACAGTCCCTTCCCGAACATCTAGGAAGGTAAGACGGTTGCTTTATACTCACCAGCTGTCCGACGTCTGGCGTATTTCACATCCCTCAGATAAAGATTATTCATATTATTCTAGCTCCCATCAGTCATACTCCAGGATAGACTATATATTAGTTGGCCATAGATTTCTTCACCTGGTACAGGACACTTCTATAGGAGTGACAACTTGGTCTGATCATGCCCCAGTGAGGGTAGACATCTCTCTCGGATTTTCTGATCCTATCACTAGATCTTGGCATTTTAATGAGTCCATTCTGTCCGACCCTTACTGTAGATCTCAGTTGGAAGAGGTTATTGATATATATCTAGAATGTAATACCACCCCGGATGTATCTAGCCTCACTATATGGGAAGCCCACAAATGTGTCCTTAGAGGAAAATGTATCCAACTTGGTTCCTACTTATTGCAGAGAATACAGGTTTTGGAGTCTTCCCATAAAACCTCCCTTTCCTCTGATGTTTATGTGGAATTAGTCCAAGCCCGCTCAGCCTTGAACAAACTTTTATTGGAAAAGGTCAAACATTCTTTTCGAAAATGTCGTAGTCGATATTATCGCTGGGGTAATAAGCCCGGAAAAATGCTGGCTAGAGCTCTACGAACTCAAAGAGCTTGCTCCTTTATCCCTTCTATTAAAGATCGGGGGGGATTGGTCTCCCATGATACTCGCAAGATTGCAGCAGCTTTCTGCTCCTATTATTCGTCTTTGTATAATTTACCTGTCCCCTCGGCCTTTCCTGATGTTCTTGGGAAACAACAGGCTATTGAAGCCTATCTCGCTAGAATTGGATTTCCCAGGCTGGACGACCTTGCCAGTGAGGACTTGGAGAGACCCTTCACTCTGCCTGAGTTGTTGGAGGCTATTAAATCCACCCCTTCTGGGAAAAGTCCTGGCCCTGACGGATTCTCTATAAATTATTATAAAGCTTTTCAGGACAAATTGGCTCCTTCATTGTTGGCGGCATTCAACTCGGTTTCTGAGAAGACTCCTTTTTCATGCCAATCCTTAGAAGCCCATATAACGGTCATCCCTAAGGAAGGCAAGGATCCTTCCCTTTGTCCCAGTTACCGTCCAATCTCCCTTCTCAACATAGACATTAAATTGTATGCAAAACTTCTCGCAAACAGATTGAAGCATTTCTTGCCTTCTCTGATTCATAATGATCAGGTAGGGTTTGTCCCGGGCCGTGAAGCTAGGGACAATACCTCCAAAATCATAGCCCTCATTCATTATATCTCTTCTACAGATACCCCAGCTATCCTGCTGTCTACTAATGCCGAGAAGGCGTTTGATAGGGTAGATTGGAGTTTTATGTCTGGAATACTGAGACACCTGGGACTGGGCCCTGTTTGCCTTCAACGCATCCTTGCTCTTTATCATTCCCCCTCTGCCCGCATTAGGGTTAACGGTTCCCTTTCTGACTCCTTCTCCATTAACAATGGAACTAGACAGGGCTGTCCCTTATCCCCCCTGATTTTTATTATTTGTAGGGAGGCTCTGGCAAGGTCGATCAGGCTGAATCCGAACATATCTGGCTTTAGGTTACATAGTGATGAATACAAATTAGCCCTATTTGCCGATGATTTATTGGCCACAATTACAAATCCCATTATTTCACTACCGAATCTACTAGAGGAATTCAAGATTTTTGGCGATCTCTCCAATTTTAAAGTTAATTATTCTAAATCGGTGGCCTTGAATATTACGGCACCTCCACAGATGGTTACAGGCCTTAAATCAGCATTCCCTTTTACCTGGCACTCTTCCCAGCTTACATATCTGGGAGTTAATCTTACTAGAGACCTCTCCCGCCTGTTTGAGGCCAATTTTACTCCCCTCCTAAACAAGATACGCTCAGACTTGAGATTATGGAAATCAGGACCCTTCTCATGGTCAAAATGAATTCTCTCCCTAGGATCCTCTACTTGTTACAAACTCTCCCAATTAAATTGCCTCCTAGATGGTTTTTAGAAGTCCAGGCTCTTATTAGAGAATTTGTATGGGGAGGTGGCAGGCCCCGTTTGAAATTAGATATTATGTTTTGTCATAAAGATCGAGGGGGTTTACGCCTCCCAAATATTAAAGGTTACTATCAGGCCTGTATCCTCCACAGAATTTTGTCCTGGTCCAGACCTGACACCCCTAAACAATGGGTGCAAATTGAGAACCAGATGCTGACGATCCCCTTATCGATAGCTCCATGGCTTCCTGTCCTTCCCAAAATTTCTCATCCTACCATTGGCCCTACCTTAAGTTCTTGGAATACATTACGAAAGTCCCCCTCGATATCTTCATCTCATTCCTCTCTCACCTCATTCCTTTTTAACAAACAATTTCTTCCAGGTATGGATGTTAAGATCTTCCACCCCTGGTTAGCGGTAGGACTTTTTAGGTTCGGACAGCTGGTGAGTGGCGGTCGCTTTATGCCCTTTGATGAGGTTTGTAGGAAGTGGAATTTACCTTCACGAGAATACTGGCACTACCTTCAGTTGCGTCACTTTCTGCAATCTCTTGGTCCCCCTAAGACTCTCTGTTTGCCTTATACTCCATTTGAACAATTATGTATTAGCCCTATCCCTCCGACCCACACTATCTCGCTGATTTATAATTTCTTGTCGGCGGATGCTAGCCTCTCTCTCCCCAATTTTACTAAGGTTTGGGACCCGGAGCTTGGAGTCGGCCTAACTGATGACGAGTTAGAGAAAATATTTAAGTTGGTCCACGTTTGCTCTCCTAGTGTTGGTGTCAGGGAAACCCAATATAAATTGTTATCACATTGGTATAGATGCCCAGATACCCTATCTAAGATGGGGATTGGGGTTCCAAATATATGTTGGCGCTGCTCTGGGGCCCCAGGTAACCCACTACATATCTGGTGGCAATGCCCTATCCTTCAGCCCTTTTGGAACGAAGTCCTCAACCTTTCTGCTAAAATTTTAGATGAACCGGTCCCTACACATCCAACGTTTTGGTTGTTTCATCTTTCATCCAGACCCCTCTCGAAATATAAGAAAACTTTGTTATGTCATTTGAATAATGCTGCTAAAGCAGTTATTCCGGTGAAATGGCGCTCCTCCTCTCCTCCAACAGTTATGGAATGGTTCACTAGGCTGGATCTATATATGGAAATGGATGATATACTATCCTCTGCTGATGGCGATTATGAGTCTTTCAGGAATACCTGGCTTCACTGGATAGATTTCAAAGACTCTGTGATCTTCAAAAATATCTTATCCTCTTCCCGTCCTTCAATTTCCTAGACCGGTCCCAAATAGTGATAAAAATTATGCCCTTGTATTTGGCTCAAAAGTTCAATAACAGCTATACTTAACTTTTCTCATTATTTTTCTCCCAACCCTTTTTAATGGGTACTGATGAATCCGAGACTATACTATATGAACTGAGGTGACTTCTCTCTTTCCCTGATCTATTATATCTATTACTTTCCCCTTCTTCCCTCTCCCCTTCTTATTTTGTTGTCTAGTTATGTCTTTGTCTGTGTTTTTTTTTTTTTTTCTCTTTCTTTTCTCCTTTTTATTATTTTATTTTAATTTTATATTTTTCCATACCTAAGGGCTTGTTTTGATATTTTATGATGTCACTGGCAATTTTTGTTTTTGATTATTTACATTTTCCGGTGTCTTGCTATTTTTGTATTATGTCTTTCTGCAATGACCCGGCTACTGTTTATAAGTATTTGTACTGTTATTCTATTGATTTTTTTCTTCTAATAAAATACAATTTGCTCTAAAAAATGAAGTTTGCAAACTATCCTGTCGCTTGGACATCTCTTGCAGAAATTGAGCCATCTGATGCTGCATGTTTTCCAGATTTTCTAAACGACCTGAAATGCACCGGAACAAATCCACTCCTGACTCCTGATCCGTGGCCGGCTCCATGGGGCCAGTGCAAACTGTTATGTTCTGGGTTATTTGTGGACCCGGGGTGGTGGCAGGAGTGATCACAGAAGCGGGTTTGAATAAAAAACTAGGTTTTTTAATAAGTGCTTGAGTAGACATAAAATATGGCAATAAATAAAAGTCCAGGAATATATAAATATGCAAAAGAGTTCTGTGGTGGGAGTAATGGGTTAATGTCCAAGTAGAAACAATTAGAGCTGTCCAGGTGTGCAGGTAGTGAGACTGAAAATAATCAACCAGGTATGCAATTAGGGATGCAGGAAAATAAAAGCCAGGTATGCAGGTAGTGAACTAAGGCAATGAGCAGGATGTCAGCAGGCTCAGGCACTCAGGTATGGGCAAGGGTGATGGAGGAAGTGAGGTAATCTGGCAGACAGCGAATTCACTGGAACAGGATAAGCACAAAGAACTCCCTCTCAGCTAGGCTGAGATACACGTTGCACTGGCAAAGAAGGAAGGCACTGACCCTTCCTAAATACCCCATGCAGTGCTGTTACTGGCCGGAGGGAACATGTGACTCACCAGGATTGGCCAGCCGCATCACATGGCCAGAAGGCAAGATGGCGGCGCCCATGCCAAACGGAATGGAGACGCCGCCAGGCCTTACCAGCGCAGAGTGACAACAGGCCCGCACAACAACGCGCGCAGCCAAAGCCCCCCGCCAGACACCAGCCCCGCCACCAGACAGCAAACGCCACAATGACCTCACAGGTAACACTCGCCTACCGCCATGCTGAAATACCCTTGCCGTGACAATAATGTAGGGGCACTAAGATAATGCTGATATAATGTAGGGGCACTGTAATAATGCTGATATAATTTAGGGGCACTGTGATAACGCTGATATAATGTTGGGACACTGTGATAACGCTGATATAATGTTGGGGCACTGTGATAATGCTGATATAATGTTGGGGCACTGTGATAACGCTGATATAATGTTGGGGCACTGTGATAATGCTGATATAAAGTTGGGGCACTGTGATAATGATGATATAATGTTGGGGCACTGTGCTAATGCTGAGATAATGTAGGGGCACTGTGATAATGCTGATATAATGTTGCGGCACTGTGATAATGCTGATATAATGTAGGAGTACTGTGATAATGCTGATATAATGTAGGGGCACTGTGGTAATGCTGATATAATGTTGGGGCACTGTCATAATGCTGATATAATGTAGGGGCACTGTGCTAATGCTGATATAATGTAGGGGCACTGTGATAATGCTGATATAATGTTGGGACACTGTGATAATGCTGATATAATGTAGGGGCACTGTGCTAATGCTGATATAATGTTGGGGCGCTGTCATAATGCTGATATAATGTTAGGGGCACTGTGCTAATGCTGATATAATGTTTGGGGCACTGTGATAATGCTGATATAATGTTGGGGCACTGTGCTAATGCTGATATAATGTTAGGGGCACTGTGATAACGCTGATATAATGTTGAGATACTGTGATAACGCTGATATAATGTAGGGGCACAGGGATAATGCTGATATAATGTTGGGGCACTGTGATAATGCAGATATAATATTGGGACACTGTGATAACGCTGATATAATGTAGGGGCACTGTGATAATGCTGATATAATGTTGGGGCACTGTGCTAATGCTGATATAATGTAGGGGCACTGTGCTAATGCTGATATCCTGTTGGGGCACTGTCATAATGCTGATATAATGTAGGGGCACAGTGATAATGCTGATATAATGTAGGGGCACTGTGATAATGCTGATATAATGTAGGGGCACTGTGATAATGCTGATATAATGTAGGGGCACTGTGATAACGCTGATATAATGTTGGGGCACTGTGATAATGCTGATATAAAGTTGGGGCACTGTGATAATGATGATATAATGTTGGGGCACTGTGCTAATGCTGAGATAATGTAGGGGCACTGTGATAATGCTGATATAATGTTGCGGCACTGTGATAATGCTGATATAATGTAGGAGTACTGTGATAATGCTGATATAATGTAGGGGCACTGTGGTAATGCTGATATAATGTTGGGGCACTGTCATAATGCTGATATAATGTAGGGGCACTGTGCTAATGCTGATATAATGTAGGGGCACTGTGATAATGCTGATATAATGTTGGGACACTGTGATAATGCTGATATAATGTAGGGGCACTGTGCTAATGCTGATATAATGTTGGGGCGCTGTCATAATGCTGATATAATGTTAGGGGCACTGTGCTAATGCTGATATAATGTTTGGGGCACTGTGATAATGCTGATATAATGTTGGGGCACTGAGCTAATGCTGATATAATGTTAGGGGCACTGTGATAACGCTGATATAATGTTGAGATACTGTGATAACGCTGATATAATGTAGGGGCACAGGGATAATGCTGATATAATGTTGGGGCACTGTGATAATGCAGATATAATATTGGGACACTGTGATAACGCTGATATAATGTAGGGGCACTGTGATAATGCTGATATAATGTTGGGGCACTGTGCTAATGCTGATATAATGTAGGGGCACTGTGATAATGCTGATATAATGTAGGGGCACTGTGCTAATGCTGATATCCTGTTGGGGCACTGTCATAATGCTGATATAATGTAGGGGCACAGTGATAATGCTGATATAATGTAGGGGCACTGTGATAATGCTGATATAATGTTGGGGCACTGTGATAATGCTGATATAATGTAGGGGCACTGTGATAATGCTGATATAATGTAGGGGCACTGTGCTAATGCTGATATAATGTTGGGGCACTGTGATAATGCTGATATAATGTAGGGGCACTGTGGTAATGCTGATATAATGTTGGGGCACTGTCATAATGCTGATATAATGTAGGGGCACTGTTGGGGCACTGTGATAATGCTGATTTAATGTTGTGACACTGTGATAACGCTGATATAATGTTGGGGCGCTGTCATAATGCTGATATAATGTAGGGGCACTGTGATAATGCTGATATAATGTAGGGGCACTGTGCTAATGCTGATATAATGTTAGGGGCACTGTGATTACGCTGATATAATGTAGGGGCACTGTGATAATGCTGATATAATGTTGGGACACTGTGATAACGCTGATATAATGTAGTGGCACTGTGATAATGCTGATATAATGTAGGGGCACTGTGATAATGCTGATATAATGTTGGGGCACTGTGCTAATGCTGATATAATGTTTGGGGCACTGTGATAATGCTGATATAATGTTAGGGGCACTGTGTTAATGCTGATATAATGTTGGGACACTGTGATAACGCTGATATAATGTAGGGGCACTGTGATAATGCTGATATAATGTTGGGGCACTGTGATAACGCTGATATAATGTAGTGGCACTATGATAATGCTGATATAATGTTGGGGCACTGTGATAACGCTGATATAATGTTGGGGCACTGTCATAATGCTGATATAATGTAGGGGCACTGTGCTAATGCTGATATAATGTAGGGGCACTGTGATAATGCTGATATAATGTTGGGACACTGTGATAATGCTGATATAATGTAGGAGCACTATGATAATGCTGATATAATGTAGGGGCACTGTGCTAATGCTGATATAATGTTTGGGCGCTGTCATAATGCTGATATAATGTATGGGCACAGTCATAATGCTGATATAATGTTAGGGGCACTGTGATAATGCTGATATAATGTTGGGGCACTGTGCTAATGCTGATATAATGTTAGGGGCACTGTGATAATGCTGATATAATGTTGGGGCACTGTGCTAATGCTGATATAATGTTGGGGCACTGTGCTAATGCTGATATAATGTTAGGGGCACTGTGATAATGCTGATATAATGTTGAGACACTGTGATAACGCTGATATAATGTAGGGGCACAGGGATAATGCTGATATAATGTTGGGGCACTGTGCTAATGCTGATATAATGTTAGGGGCACTGTGATAATGCTGATATAATATTGGGACACTGTGATAACGCTGATATAATGTAGGGGCACTGTGATAATGCTGATATAATGTTGGGGCACTGTGCTAATGCTGATATAATGTAGGGGCACTGTGATAATGCTGATATAATGTAGGGGCACTGTGCTAATGCTGATATACTGTTGGGGCACTGTCATAATGCTGATATAATGTAGGGGCACAGTGATAATGCTGATATAATGTAGGGGCACTGTGATAATGCTGATATAATGTTGGGGCACTGTGATAATGCTGATATAATGTAGGGGCACTGTGATAATGCTGATATAATGTAGGGGCACTGTGCTAATGCTGATATAATGTAGGGGCACTGTGATAATGCTGATATAATGTAGGGGCACTGTGGTAATGCTGATATAATGTTGGGGCACTGTCATAATGCTGATATAATGTACGGGCACTGTTGGGGCACTGTGATAATGCTGATTTAATGTTGTGACACTGTGATAATGCTGATATAATGTTGGGGCGCTGTCATAATGCTGATATAATGTAGGGGCACTGTGATAATGCTGATATAATGTAGGGGCACTGTGCTAATGCTGATATAATGTTAGGGGCACTGTGATTACGCTGATATAATGTAGGGGCACTGTGATAATGCTGATATAATGTTGGGACGCTGTGATAACGCTGATATAATGTAGTGGCACTGTGATAATGCTGATATAATGTAGGGGCACTGTGATAATGCTGATATAATGTTGGGGCACTGTGCTAATGCTGATATAATGTTAGGGGCACTGTGATAATGCTGATATAATGTTAGGGGCACTGTGTTAATGCTGATATAATGTTGGGACACTGTGATAACGCTGATGTAATGTAGGGGCACTGTGATAATGCTGATATAATGTTGGGGCACTGTGATAACGCTGATATAATGTAGTGGCACTATGATAATGCTGATATAATGTTGGGGCACTGTGATAACGCTGATATAATGTTGGGATACTGTGATAATGCTGATATAATGTAGGGGCACTGTGCTAATGCTGATATAATGTTAGGGGCACTGTGATAATGCTGATATAATGTTGGGACACTGTGATAACGCTGATATAATGTTGGGGCACTGTGATAATGCTGATATAATGTAGGGGCACTGTGGTAATGCTGATATAATGTAGGGGCACTGTTATAATGCTGATATAATGTAGGGGCACTGTGATAATGCTGTGTTAGGACTAGAGAGGATATATAATACACAGGATAGTTGGAGTGCAAATACCCATTTTTAATAAACAATAAGCAGTTTATAATTGGTTATATGTAACTTTTTGATTTATTTATCATGGTATTTTTCCACTTTTAATTACATCTTTCTGTATTTTCTTGTAATTTTCTATTTTTTAGATCAAATTATTTTATTTTTATTTATTGAGTGGTTTCCTGTGATTGGCACTAGCACCCTAACTTTTAATTTGGCTTCTGTTGTATTTTAAAGGGGATATACAAAGGGGGGGCGGAGAAACTGGGATAACAACTTACTGGTAATAGAGCAATTTTATTTTTTTTTATTACAAAGTGTAACATAAATTATTTACAAACACTATTCCTATAGCAGATAGGCCAAATATGGGGAGAATAACTAAGATATATACAGTAGTATCAGTGCTCGCTAGAGTTGAAATGGAACTTAGAAATGGAATTTAGAATAACAAACAAAATAAACTATTTTGCGAGCACTCTTTAAACAAATAATTTAAAATATTACTTTTAATATAGTATATTCTAAAATTAATTGGATTTCACATACTATACCATCCAACTAACACCTATGTATATAAGACATACCTAATAAATTAGCAGATATTGCAATCTCCACAGTGGTTTATCTCAATGTGATTGTCAACATCACTATTAAACATATACAATAGAGAGAAAAAAATTAATTCCACAAAAAATTACTGTAACCCTAATACCTCAGAATTCCTGGCATTAATTTGTCCCAGTGTAAATTGCGATACATAAATGAAACCATCTCTTTACAAGGCAAAATAATCAACAGTATATATACATACATGAAATCTTCGGATAGCAATATCCTAAAGTTTCAGTGCATAGTATCTGCAATTAGCTAATATCATAAATATTCTAATGATGTCTTTCATATAATTAAATCCCATAAAAGTAGGGAATGAGGATGGTCAGGGTATAGATTTACTACTCCTCATTCTACTGCTCCTCACCTATGCAAAATGCTATCTGTGAGGAGTGAGAGATTCTCGGAGAGTAGTTTACCCTTAGAAACAACAGTAGAACAGAGGCTTTACTCAAATGTCGTTTCTGCTTTTGAGTGTCGTACCAGAAGTGTAGGACACTCAATGAGAGAACTACTCAAATGAGATTGACCACAGTTAAATGAGGTAAAGAGAAACAGGATTAAACACATCAATTCATTCGCTATTTGCAATCATGTGTGAAGTGGCCCTAAATACAAGTGAACAAATGCTATATATAAAGAATATAAAAAATATGTTCCTAGAGCTCATATCAAGAAAAATTCATATACCAATCAAAGGTGCATATATTCAAAACATGTGAAAACAGCAAACAAACTATTCGATATTGGCAATTGTGTATCAAGTGTCCCTTAGTGCAAGTGAACAGATGCAATGCATAAAATATACTCCTGTAATGTTACAATCAAATTCAATCAGAGAATACAATAGTGCAAGGCAGTGTAAATATTATGCCTATCTAAAACTGATCCATGTGATCTAATTGTGAAAATTCAGAACACCATTTCAAGATTGCACAGTATAGTCAGATCTGAGACACTGCACCAGAGAAAAGGGAGTTTAATGCATGTGTTCAGTCAGTTACTTAGGTTGAAACATTCTTAGTAAAAGGAAAATAATATCATAGTATCAAAAGGGACAAACACGCAGTATCTCTGATACATCTGGTAACAATTAATGAACAAAATGTTGAAGTTTCCATAACGTCAAGCAACCGTATCATAAAAAAACTTTTAATCAAATGAATATACCTGGAGAGCCATATTATGAAAGAACATATAAGGATTATATCTGCAAATAATAAACAGAAACGTTTATCTATCCCCTGTTGTTTCTATTCATGCTGCTCTTATATACTGTAGATAACAGTAGATAAATCCTTGTCCTATGTCTTATATACATAGGTGTTAGTTGGATGGTATGTGAAATCCAATTTATTTTAGAAAATATTATATTAAAAGTTATGTTTTAAATTATTTGTTTAAAGAGTGTTTGCAAAATAGAGTTTCTTTTGTTTGTATTTAAAGGGGACTGGCAACCCCCTATTGCCAAAAGCAGCAGGTTTTCCATCTTAACCCTATTACAAGTGTTACGTGGAGCCTAGTTTTTTTTCTGGTGTGGTTACTCAATGTGAATATGCAGGAATTTAGCTTCTCTGCGCAAATAAAATATACTGAGGAAAGTTCCCCTATAAACCCAACATATCACCTATACATGGCACCATACATGAGGCTGTACAGTATAAACACCACACTGACTCTCCTGTGGGTGATGTACTCTGGGCAAAGCTATTATGGAGACGCCCAAAGCCGGCATAGAGACACCCACTACTGCTTTCTCACATCTGTAATACCTCACAGTCCTGTGTATACATCAGTAACATCAGCCACAGCTCAGCCAGCATAGAGATGCCCACTACTGCTATCTCACATACGTAATACCTCACAGTCCTGTGTATACATCTGTAACATCAGCCACAGCACAGCCAGCATAGAGACACCCACTACTGCTATCTCACATCTGTAACACCTCACAGTCCTGTGTATACATCAGTAACATCAGCCACAGCACAGCCAGCATAGAGACACCCACTACTGCTATCTCACATCTGTAATATCTCACAGTCCTGTGTATACATCTGTAATATCAGCCACAGCACAGCCAGCATAGAGACACCCACTACTGCTATGTCACATCTGTAACACCTCACAGTCCTGTGTATACATCTGTAACTTCAGCGACAGCACAGCCAGCATAGAGACACCCACTACTGCTATCTCACATCTGTAATACCTCACAGTCCTGTGTATACATCTGTAACATCAGCCACAGCACAGCCAGCATAGAGACACCCACTACTGCTATCTCACATCTGTAATACCTCACAGTCCTGTGTATACATCAGCCACAGCACAGCCAGCATAGAGACGCCCACTACTGCTATCTCACATCCGTAATACCTCACAGTCCTTTGTATACATCTGTAACATCAGCCACAGCACAGCCAGCATGGAGACACCCACTACTGCTATCTCACATCCGTAATACCTCACAGTCCTGTGTATACATCTGTAACATCAGCCACAGCACAGCCAGCATAGAGACACCCACTACTGCTATCTTACATCTATAACACCTCACATTCCTGTATATACATCTGTAACATCAGCCACAGCACAGCCAGCATAGAGACACCCACTACTGCTATCTTACATCTATAATACCTCACAGTCCTGCGTATACATCGGGAACATCAAGTAACATCGCCCCCTCACACACTATTACAGCAGTCCCGACCTTACTCAGACATTGATAACCTAACATTGAGTACACAAGGCTAATTTATGCACACCCAAGCAACGGCGTTCAAACAGACTGTCACTCCTGAGTTTCTCAGACCACTCCCCCGTCATCACCCCCAAACGATGACGTCCCATCACTCTGTCTGCGATGGCTTTGTATCTGCAAGAGCGATTACAGTGCAGTCGCAATGCTAACTCGCACACATGCATTGCAGTACATATGAATGCGCAGTACGTTCCAACGACCGGTCTGCGTACGTGGTTGCAATTGTGATCCATGATGAATCAGGACCAGAGACCCTGCCTGTCAGGGCCGGGCTGAGGACCTTTAATTGAGCTCATCATGTAATTGGGCTCTTATACGCAGCGGAGCTCTCCCCTGAGCCAACGCTGGTTTCTAAAGGGTCGGAAGCTGATCTGCTAAATGCCAGTTTTAATCGGGTATAATCAGGCTACAGGTGTGTTAGGGCAATTCTGTGCCAACAAGCCCCACTGGGATACACAGCCAGTATTATATCCGGATGGGTTTCACTAGTCTGAACTGAGAGCAGTTTCATATGACTTTAGGCCAATTATGTCCAGTTCAGAGCATTTATATCATGTTTATAGAACATTTTATTGTGTGCATATCACATTTATATCATATTTATGTTATATTTATTTAAAGTTCATTTCATGTACAGAGCATGCCTTTATCTGTTTATAGGATGTTTAGATCATATTTACGTCATGTTTGGATCACAATTGCAATATATGAAAATCACATCTGTATAAAAATATAACCTATTTAGGTCCTATTTAATTCATGTTTGTATCAGGTTAAATAACGTTTATATCATGTTTGACTTAGTATAATATCTGTTATGTTTGAAATACACTTATGTTTTATAACATTTTTAAATCACATCATATCATGTTTAGATCATGTTTCTATAATTTTTATATCATGTTTGTACCACAGTTAGGTCATATTTATTTTATATCACATTTAAATCCCATTTATATCATATTTAATTTATATGCATAGTATATTGTTTATATCATGTTTACATCACATGCGGAAAGCACTTTTCTGTAAATGTTCTGTAATGGGCTCATTTAGTATTAGGGGTCCGATGGGGAAGCTAGTATTTAGCAAACTCTGAAAACTGAACGTTATCTGAGTTTGCCTGCGGGAACCAATGATATCTTCAGATGGTATCGATTCCTGGAGCCCCACTCCTTCTTATGAGAGGTGGTCAGGGGTAGGGCCGAAACTAGGAGTTTTGTCACCCGGAGTAAGGCAGTAATTTGGGTTCCCTCCCCCCATTATGCCATGAACAGTAATGCCCCTTACCCCAAAATGCAATACACAGTAATGTCCCTTCTACATAATGCCACATGCAGTAATGCCCCTTATACATAATAATGCCACACACAGTAATGCCCCTCACACCAGTATGGCATGGTTGATTCTATTTCCCCCTTCATCATGGCACACACACAATTATGGCCGCCCCACCCTGCAGCTGCTCACCTGTACCCCCTCCTTCCACAGCAGCCCAGCGGGTGATGATTTGAAGTCGCACACGAGCCCCACAACCAGCGGCCCACAGTTCTTTCTTCAGAGCAACACAGCGCCCGCTGCCGTCATTCTAATTATGGCGCCGGTCGCGAGCCAATTGGAGCTCGCGGACTGGCAGCTGCTGCTGATTGGCTGACAGTCTGCAAGCTCTGATTGGCTCGTGGCCGGCGCCATAAACGGCCACATTATAATGATGGTTGAGTGCGGTGTGTCTCTAAGGGCTGTGGGCGTATGGCTGCAAGTGCAGGGGTACAACTCCAAATCCACTCCTGCTTTCACCCGACCCCCCTCGGCTGGGCCATAACTAGGGAAGTGTGACCAGTGCCATGGCACAGGGCACCGCAGGGCAGGGGGTGCTGTTTGGGCCTGTCACTTTTCCTGTTTATTATCATTCTCACTTGTAGCTTCCTCTTCTTTTATCCCCAGCATCTCCTGGCCTCCCTTATGTCTTCCCTGGCCCTTCCCCATGAGGCCATGGCCCTCTCTCAGGTGCACTATATTATGTCCCTATTTATCCCCAGCATCTCCTGGCCTCTCCTATCTCTTCCCTGGCCCTTCCCCATGAGGCCATGGCCCTCTCTCAGTTGCACTATATTATGTCCCTATTTATCCCCAGCATCTCCTGGCCTCCCCTATCTCTTCCCTGGCCCTTCCCCATGAGGCCATGGCCCTTTTTTGGGTGTGTTATCTCCCTATTTAAAAAATAGGGGGACGCCAATGCTCTTTTTGGCAGAGGGCACCAAAGAGTCTAGTTATGGCTCTGCCCCTCAGCAGCACCTGCATTCCCATAACCCTCCCCCCCCCAAGCTGCGGCCCTCGTCCGGGGTTGCGAAAGGGATCTTAGTGGATCCCTCCGCACGCACTGGACGCATGCGTGAACTCAGGTCGATCATGTGCAGCCTGCCAGGTCGGCAGGGGTAAGTATCACTGATACTTTGGTTGCCGTGTTAGGGATCGCGAGGACATTTGCTTTTCAGAGCCGCTATCTCCGCACTGGAGCAATATTGAATTACTTTGGCAATTAAGGGGTCTATTTACTAAGCAGTGTTAGGAGACAGAGTGAAAAGTGATAAGAAAGTGATAAGGTGCCAGCCAATCAGCTCCCAACTGCCATTTTTCAAACACAGCCTGTGAGGTGACAGTTGGGAGCTGATTGGCTGGCACCTTATCACTTTCTTATCACTTTTCACTCTGTCTCCTAACACTGCTTAATAAATAGACCCCTAAGTTTCCACCTCTGCAACTTGCAGCTAGTTGGATATTTAATTATTGGGGCCACCTGGCCCACGATGATGATTAGGCCTTTAAATGACTATTACTTTACCATGAGAAATACTCTGCACTGTTCAATATCTTTAAGATAAGATCATTGTCCCACTCTATATACCAGACGTCCCTGTAGACAATTAATATTGATCCGGTTTGGCATATGAACATTTGTGGGTGTAAGGCAGGGCTGCAAGTTCTTTGCCCACAACCCCACTCCCACCAGTGCCCGCACACCCACTTGGAAGTGGTACCCATCCCCTACATAGAGGCGATGCCCCAGTGACTTGCTGATTCTTAGCTTTGCAGACAGGAGGAGGCGACTCCTCAAACTGGGAGTGTGGCACAGGACGGTGACCTCCTTGCCAAACACCACACGGTCAGCTGAGCGCAAACACATAGAAGCAGCAGCAAGCTGAGCTGTACATGGAGGCACCGCACGAAGAATTATAATCACCGGATGAGCGACAATGTCTCACAGTGTTTTTGGTGCCGCTTAACCCATACTTGCCGACATCCATGGCCAGGAATCCGGGAGGGGGAAGTCAGTCTTCTTCGGCGGGGAGGTGTGGCGCGGCACAAAGGGGGCGTGTTGAGGGAGATGATGTGGCAGTGGGGGCGGAGCAAGGCCGTGACTGCACGATTGCATCAATGTAGCCCTGCCCCCCTCTTCACAATGCCAACAATTAAGGGCATTGTGAAACAGGGGACGGGACCACGATGACGTGATTCAGCGCAAATCGCGTCACCGCCCCACCCCAGCTGCGGGGGTTTCTATTATAACTGCTGGGGGGCCTAACGGGTTGGCAGCTCCTCGGATTTTTGTGAGGCTCCCGGCTGAATCGGGAGGGAAGGCATTTATGCACTTAACCAATGGTACCCTAAGCAACCACCTAAATTTGCCTAATGGTAGCGCCGACACAGGAGTACGAGGAAGAAGACGATGTGCTTTGGCTATGTGTTAAATTGTACAAATATTTTCTCCTAAACTTGTGTCTAATGTCCCTTAAGGGAAAACAGAAAGAGAGCGCCATATTAAACTGCTGCACTATGTCCATAAGGCCAGTGACCTTTCCTGTGACACTCAGCATGTTCCATTGCCCGTAACAATACGTCCCACTACACCTCTTCCTTTCATCACATCCAGAGACAGCTGTTTCATCTTTTATTACGCTCTTCTGCCCTGAATGCAGCGTTCCCTGTGAAATTCTAGATAATATTTATCTTTTCCTTTTTTTTTTTTTCTTTGAGGTTTTTTCTCAAGTGTTTCATAAACCTCTAGCACTTGTCTCTTTTATCTGACATCGCCCCCTCTCCTGTGCTGATATTTAACCCCTGCACAGCCACAAGAGAAAACAATTACACTGTTTATAAAGCATTTTAAAAATACTTCATCAAATTAAGAGCCAACTGCGGGGAAATTAACTTTATTGTACAGTATATACAGTACATCTTGGTACATTTGGCTTTTTGCAATAAATCATCATTTAAACTCCAAATTGATATAGTTAATGACAGAATAAGGGAAAGTGTCACTTCCATATAGAAAATAAAACGCTTAATGTATTTAAACTGTAACTTTAAATCAAATTCTAAATGCAATAAGCTGTGTAAAATGCCATTAGAACAAGTTTTTCTGTATGTTGTTTCATATTAGGTGGTATATTTATGAAAATTAGATTTTTCATTCGATTTTACTTTTAGTAAATCTGATGTGCAAAATCAAATGAAAATCAAATTCAAATTCACCACACATCCCAAAAATGTGTCACAACTAACCTGCATAACAGGGGGCTCACATCAATGGGGGGGATCCTGCTCCTTATGCTATTTACCTCACTTCCAATTTCATTGTAACATAATGACACTGCTCCTGTCACATCCAGCCCTCGCCTCATTGTTTGAGTACAGTAAAAGGTGAAGGCTAAGAATTACTTGATAAGATATGCTGGAGGGACAATAGGTGGCGCTGTATCTTAAACTGTCACCTTATAGCCACTCTTTGCTGTGATAGCATACTCTCTTCTAGAATCGTCTTGTTACGCCTCCATATTATGAAATTTCCATGAACTGGCAGAAGAAGCACCTTCTGCAACACTCAACCAGGCATGCAACCTTTCCTAATTAAATAAATTGTGATAAAAAATGATGAGCATTCTGTGAAAATTAGAAAAATGGTTCTGCACCAGCCATACCCTAGCACACTGCAAGGTTAGTAGGGTGTAAGCATCCCGTCACGGTCCACCCTCCTAGCAATTTACAGCCACTCTTTATATTCACTGACTTTAATGAAGTGTTAGGGTGGGATGTGCTTAGCATCGCATCCGCAATGTGGTACATCCCACCAGGGCTGTCTTATCAGCAGTGTGGACCCTGGGCAAAGCAATGCACTGGGGCCCCCACCCACCCATTCACGGGAAAAAATGTACAGTAAATGGTCAATAAAATGAAACCTTTACATTTAGTAGTGCTTTCAGCAAAATCAGTTTAAATATAGAAAAAAAAATTATACAGCCACCATATAGTACACAAGGGAGCCCGCTGGCTGCCCGTATTGGTGCCATCTATACTTTCTAGCCGGGTATTTATTGCACTTTCTTTTATTTTAGTGGGAGTGGATAATGTAACATCCATTCCCAAATCCAAACCTTAATGAAGGATGCAATGCCCATTGCCCAGTCAGACCCTCTCACGGAAAACAGGGCCAGGTTCTTACCTGCCGGGTTACACGACGGGATGCAGTGACTCACCTAGCAGAGGAGAGGAGTCTCCTGTCCTGACTCCTGAGAAGGCTGAGAGAGACCAGGACGACGACGGACCTGACGGATCCTCGAGTGACCCGTCTGGCACCAGACACTGCGCGGCAGGCGGTGGGCGGCAGCGGCACACTAGAAGTAGCCAGCAGCAGCAGGCCTGGGCGGAGCTGCTGCAGCTCATGCATGAAGGCAGCCAGTCAGCAGTCGTCCCTCAGAGAGACTCCGTCCAACCGACACAGGCAGATATAAGCGGACAGGACAGTGTAGTAATGGCGGACAGTGGTCTGTGAGTAATTGTCAAACGCAGGGGGGTTCCGCTCGTCACCGGAGGGGGGGGTCTGGCGGATCGGAACACAGTGGAACTTTAAATAAAAAATTAACAAACTGGCCGCGGCTGCAGTGAGGCTGGTGGGCCCCTTGATGCTTCAGGCCCTTGGGCAACTGCCCAACAAGCCCAATGGAAGAGATGGGCCTGCATCGTACCTCTCATCAGGTATATACCGTGGTTGATTACTGCGGTATGTACTTAGAAATGCCGATAAAATTGCAAAGGATACCTTTCCCGATAAGAGCTGCGATGCCCTTGGTTAAAGAGATTTCCTGGTTTACCACCCAGAAGTCCCTCTGGCATGTGCAGAAGGAAGCGTGCTGTGGGGGGAGATGGGAGGAGTCCGATTGGATCCCTCTCAGGGCGGGGCATCCTGAAAAGAAACCCATAGGCTTCTATTGGATAACGCCAGCTTAAGATGGCGTTACCCACTGGTACAGTGCTTAGTACATATGGAAAATGAGGTAAAACCCCAGGAAACTGCATTTTCGGGATTTTACCGCATATTTCTGTTTAGTACATGCCATCCTTAGAACGAAAAGAAAAAGGACTGTTCTTGTTAGATGGTCCAGACGGTATGTCCTGCACAGCAGAGCTTGGTGAATGGGCGCCACACACACCCGCCGTGGTATTTATTTATATAATATTTATTAACAGTTACTTAAATAGCGCACACATGCTCTGCAGCGCTTCACAGAGAATATTCCGGGAGATTAGGAAAGTACTGTTTATTTTTTATTGCTCTTTACCGCAGACCTCATGGATTTTTGTAAGCTTTTAGGACAGTCCTGTGTTACATACAGAGACTAACTGAATGGGTATATACCGTGTATCTGACAGACTGAGTAACTGCAGCTGTCTTGGTTTAGATGCAGTGTTGGTGCTGCTCCTGTAATTTTGTGTAGGTAGAATGAACAGTATAATTCTCATTCCGTGATGCAGTTACTGTGCACAATCCATGTAAATAAGCTATATGTAGGCTGCGCTGTACATCGCCTGACACATATCAAAGATTGATTTTATTTTCCTGCTCACACGCGGGAAATTGTTCCAGATGTACAAACAGATCTTCGCTGCTCAATAATATCTACTTACAGTGCGGCCGTAAACACTAGCCATCATGTACGCTTGATGTATGGGCTTTATAATGTAAGTTACTGCTCTGATATTACTGGGGATTTTGTGTCTGGAGTTTCCCTGGGCTGCTCTGCATTTTGCATGGGTTAATAACGGCATTTTTTATACTCTCATTTTGCTGCACTTGGGACCTGATTCAGAGCCGATCGCTCGCATCCAGCGTATGCAAATTTGACAAAATGACGGCATGGGAAGCGAACACTCGCCAAGGCATAAGCACGCCCTCTTTGGCTGTGCAAGCGATCGCTCTGTGTATGCAGACTCCCATTAGCGTATGTTGAGACGCCCACTTGCGCACGTCATCTCCAGGAAATGTATTAAAACATTGGTACATCAAAGACCATCGAGAGCGATCGCAGCGCTTGGAGTTGCCTTACTTTACCGCAAGCACTGCGTGGACTTCAGTGTAAAAAACAGGCATGTGACATGTACTATGACACTGCCTGATCATTTTGCACGCCTTAGAAATGGCGTTGAAACACACAGACACGCCTGCGTTCGCACCACCACCCCGTTATTAGTGTCCTGCTCCTGTTACCACCCACAAACGGCCTCTCAAGTCACTCATTTCACTGGGCTGTCTGTGCTGGGCGAGCGAGCAGGCGCGCTGCGATCGCACAGAGTAGTTCGAACACACGCAGAATGTAGCATGTGCATGCGCGTTTGCAAACCATCGGGCTGCTTGCGAGCGCCTCTGTATCAGGTCCTTGGTCCCATAACTGTGGGAGGGGGTGAGGGCTGTGGTTACCGTATGGCACAGGTTCTCAGACTCTGTCCTCAGGACCCCAAACCGTGCATGTTTTCCAGGTCTCCTCACAGAATCACAAGTGATATAATTACTCCACTTGTGGATTTTTTTAAAATGTGTCAGTGAGTAATGAACACACCTGTGCACCTGGTGGGCAATCTGGAAAATGTCACCTGAGGAGCGAGTTTGAGAACCGCTGCCATATGGGCTACCTAGGCACCTGCACAGGACTGCACAGGTTAGGGGGCAGACACTTGTACAAGTACAAAGTGGTTGTAGCTGTCGGCAGCCGCGGAAACCTGACTTACTATGGTATGCTAATGCCAGAATCCACTTGCCAACCAGTTCCCACCCCGAAATCACCCATTTCAAATCCGGCCAAGTTGTTTTCAGCTCAGAATAGGACAGACACATGCAAAGATGCGTAATTTTGCATTTGCCCATGCGCTATATGCACCAAATCGCTAATTGCGCGACCCATGTGACTCAGAGTCAGCCCCATAGTGCCTAAGACATAAGCTTTGTTCATAGCAGCACTGACTTCTATAGCATTCGTATGGCACTGTTCTGGATGCTACTTGTTACATTGCTGTATATGACTATGATAATACGCGTCAAACCCTAGTAATGCAACATTAAAAAATTGTGCTTGATTTATTTAGTAGCATTGAAAAAAAATTGGAAAAAGCCAATGGCCTTAAAGACACAATGGACCTGATTCAGAGCCGCTCGCAAGCGCTGTTCGCTCGCAAGCGGCCCGATGGTATGCGAACGCGCATGCGAACACTTCATTCTGCGCGTGCGTGAACTACTCTGTGCGATCGCAAACCGCTCGCTCACCAAGCAAAGACAGCCCAGTGAAATGAGTGACAGGAGAGGCCGTTTGTGGGTGGTAACAGGGGCAGGACACTAATAACGGGGGAGTGGAGGTGCGAACGCAGGCGTGCCTGAGCGTTCCAACGCCGTTTCTAAGGCGTGCATAATTAACAGGCAACGTCATAGTACACGTCACATTCCTGTTTTTTACACTGAAGTCCTTGCAGTGCTTGCGGTAGGGTAAGGCAACTCCAAGCACTGGGATCGCTTTCGATGGTCCTCGATGTACCAATGTTTTAAAACACTTCCTGGAGATGACATGCGCTACTGGGCGTCTCTACATACGCATACACAGAGCGATCGCTCACACAGCCAAAGTGGGCGTGCTTATGCCTTTCCAAGTGAGCCCCTGCCATGGCATCACTTTGCCGAATTTGCATATGCTGGATGCGAGCGATCGCATCTAGCGAGCGGCTCTGAATGAGCTCCAAAGTACCATCTCCAACTGCGGAAAAATGCAGACCTGTCGTTATCGATGAAATGAGTGGCGCGAGCGTGGCGGGGTGGCAGCAATTGCGGGCGATTATTATTTCCTCTCCGTTGTGGATTACAGGTGTATTGGAAAGGTGGATGTTGATAATCGCGGGATAATCAATTATGGGAAATGTGATCTGCTTACTAAAAATGTGTGATAATTAGGGTTTGGAGTAGAATTTTCCGAATTCTACTCCAAGTGCCCTTTAGTAAATTTATATGATACTAAACTAATGTGAAAAGCGTTTGAGAACACCCTTTTTCATTTTATTTTAGTAAAAATAATGTTAATAAATAGGGGCTGTTGTTTCTGTCCAAGAAGTAATGAAAAGAAAAGGGAAAAAATATTTCTTCCCATGTAAGAGTACCGAGAGCTGATGAACGCGGCCAGTGTCTGCGTAATTACCGCCAGTAACCAGGGAACGCCTCCACCTCTGGCTCAGCCGGCCTGTGTGTGACATTGTGAGAACATGAGCAGCCTCTGCATGTGGATATATTATCCTCATCTATCAATTTCCGTTGTGTTTCAAATCCCATCTTGCGCATTGAACACCTTCACTGCGCTGATCTCATATCCCAGGTGGCAGAGGCTTGATGGATGGCTGTCGGGCATGAAAGGGAGAGTTGGAATATTTATATATGTATATATGTATACATCCACAACAGGGGACTTGCTGGAAGCTGATTCTCTCTGTATATTGTCAGGAACCGGATCCCTATACTGCACAATGGAATGAGCAGGATCTTGCATGTCTAGGTGCAATTTACTGACAGAGCCCTCTCTTTGTAAATCACTCAGATACTCTATATCCCAAATCTGCGTTCTCTCTGCTCATGTAAATGATTGCTTACAGTCCTGATTCTAGTGCACATCCTTTGGATTCCTCCCCGTCTACCATCACTGATACATGCACAGAACGCAAGCCGGGATGGACCCAGAGATGCAGAAAGCAAGCGGTAGCTTCTTTCTCTTCAGCAGAGCGGGTTCTTATCGGAACCCGTGTCCTGGCCGGAGAATTTTACTAAATTCAAGCGAAAATAATAATAATTAAATAATAATTTTTGCTTTGTGAATTTTGCCAAAATTAACCTCAACACAACCACATTTAAAATGTTTTTGAAACGTTTGAAAAAACTATTATTTGAATAATATGGTGAGGTTGAAACGAGAGACGCTAGGAACATATTTTATTTAGTATCGGGGTCACTTTTGGCCTTATTTCCTTGTATAATGAATTGGCTTATAGATGGAGATACCAATTGGCTTACAGATGGCAACACCAGTTAGCTTATTGATGGCCAGTTGACTTATAGATGGCGACACCAGTTGACTTATAGATGGCTATGCAAGTTGACTTATACATGGCAACACCAGTTTATTTATAGATGGCGATCCCAGTTGACTTATACATTGCAACACCAGTGGGCTTATAGATGGCCAGTTGACTTATAGATGGTGACACCAGTGGGCTTATAGATAGCGATGCCAGTTGACTTATAAATGGCGACACTAGTTGACTTATAGATGGCGACGCCAGTTGACTTATAGATGGCGACACCAGTTGACTTATAGATGGCGACAACATTTAGCTTACAGATGGCAATACTAGTTGACATACTGTAGATGGCGACATCAGTTGACTTATAAATGGCGATGACAGTTGACTTATAGATTTTGTCACCAGTTGGCTTATACATGGCGATGCCATTTAACTTGTTGACTTATACATGGCGACATCAGTTGACTTATAGATGGCGACACCAGTTGACTAATAGATGGCATTAACAGTTGGTTTATAGATGGCGATGCCAGTTGACTTATAGATGGTGACCAATTGGTGATGACAGTTGACTTATAGATGGCGACACCAGTTGGCTTATAGATGAAGATGACGGTTATATTATTTTACTTTTGTTTCTTTTTTTACATTTTCCATAATAAATATTTTACAAATAGTAGAGGAGATGTCTTACTTTTCCCTGAATGTTAGAACAGATCTGATCAACCAGGAACTCATCCAACAGCACACTGTCATTATTCTGTGAGAATCAGTAACACGTCCCAAGTCATTGATTTATCTTAAAAATGTGTCAATTATGTGGAGCACTGGGCTCAGTCCCTGTGTAAAATTCCTGTAAAAAGTGTATATTAAATTTGATGTTCTACGTCTATGCATTTCAAACATAACAATTTTTTAACTTAAAACTGTGAACTTAGATAAGAGACTAAAATATATTTACGGTGTTATCAGGATGGAAGCGACGGGCAGCATCGGATCCTGGAGAGCAGAGAAGCCCCAGACTTGGAGGCTGAGACAATGGGAGAGATTTTATTGCACGCAGCTGTGTGGAGCGTCTTTCTACACATACACTGCTGGAGGGATCGTTGTGGAACCTTATAGAAGGGCCGGGATTCCTGCATTACTTTAAGTGGGTGTGCTATGGTATGTTGCATGACATTTTCCTCTATTGTAGATTAACCCTAAATCTTAAACCTATTACAAAATGTCGACATAATGAACATAATCACATTTCTGTATGTCAAAATGTTACATGTTGACATATTGTCCATGTCGACATTGTGACTGTCAACAGTCGGAACATGTCAACATTCCGAAAGGTGATCTTCTGATGGGATGCCCTTAAAACACTTGCCTGGCGTGGTCACATCAGACGCATCCAGACAGAAACGTGCACTGGACAACTGGCAGAAGATCATCTTCCAGCAGCTGCCAATGGCAGAGGGACCTCCCAGACCCTCTGTATCCTTGCACCCTAGCCCAGTGTCTGCCGTGTTGCTAATTACTGCTGATCGGGCAGCCAAGCAGTACCCTCTGCCTGGTGGCTGCAGAGAGGAGCAGCTGCCATGGAAATGTAAATCACGCAGCCCTCCATCCCCTGTGTATACCAGGTGGCTGTAGAAAGGAGCAGATTCCGGGAAATGTAAAGTCACAATGTCGTGATGTTCCGATGATCGATAATCAGATAAAAAGCGGCATATATTCTGTTATTCTGCCCTGGAGTCTTAACCTCTGTGTCCCAATCTCTGGCTATAACTTTGAGATCTCCTGAACAATTCCTCTCTGGTATCTCAACTTCCCTGGCTATCCAATTTGGCCACACTCTCTGTATTCTACCTTGTCTGCTGTTCCGCCCGGTGTATTTATAGTATATAGGACCTGATTCAGACCCGTTCGCTATCTGCATACGCTCGCTGGATGTGTATGCAAATTTGTCAGAGTGACGCCACGGGAAGCGATCGCTCGCCAAGGCATAACTAGCACCCACTTTGTGTATGTATACGCCCAATCGCACGTGCAGAGCCACCCACCAGCAACACGTCATCTCCAGGAAGTGTATTAAAACATTGGTACATCGAGCACCATCGGATGTGAATGCAGTGCTTGCGGTTGCTTTACCCTACCGCAAGCATTGCGGGGAAATCAGTGTAAAACAAAGGCAAGTGATGTGTACTATGACGCTGCCTGTTAATTATGCACACCTCTAAAACGGCGTTGAACCACTCAGGCACGCCTGCGTTCGCATCTGCAACCCCCCGCTATTAGTGTCCTGCCCCTGTTACCACCCACAACGGCCTCTCCTGTCACTCATTACCCTGGGCTGCCTTTGCTGGGCGAGCGAGAGGCAGGGCCAGATTAACAATGGGGCGGATGGAGCTACAGCTCCAGGCTTCCACATAAAAATAGGCCCATTGTCATGACAACATGATGTTGACTGGCCATCTGCTCTCCACACGGTCAGCCATAAATCATAAGTAGTAAAATTGTATTTCTATTTATCTCACAAAATTAAGCATTTTTTTCTTTTACATAAGTAGGGAGACATTGGGGCTGAGAGTATAGCGGTGTACACGCCCACAGGCACTGGCCACACTCACACAGCACTGGTCACACCTCCTCTGCTTCTCATAATAGGCCCTTGGTCATTTTCAGCTCCAGGCCCATGTGGCCCTCAATCCAGCCCTGGCGAGAGGGATGCGATCGCAGTGTGTAGTTCGCGCATGCGCAGAGCTAAGCATGTGCAGGCATGTACACAGAACATCGGGACGCTTGCGAACGCACAGCGCGAGCGAGCGGCTCTGAATCAGGCCCATAGACCAGTGGCTTGGAACATGGAATCAGATGTTTTACTTATCTCTGTCTTTACTGTAACATCCACCTTTCAAATAGGCCAGGTGCCACTAACTCTACATACAGATCTCTGATCTCTCCGTGAGATCCCACCCTTCCACTGATCCACTGTAACAAACCGAGCAGAAGACACGATTACTCAACACTGCACCAGTTCTTCTATCACACAACTCATTTCCGGGGCTGATTTAGCAGTCTGGTTACTGGGATAGCCCTCAATCCTCCGGGAAAGGGTTCATTCTGGATTGTACCAACAAATTTATATCCAGTATTCTCACAAATGTTTGTTCAGCCACCGCAATGGACACGTCCCCTGTATATAAGTAACAGGTAGACTTTACATTGCTTTGGGATACAAATCATTGTGAGAAAGTGAAATGTATTTTTCTGGTCTCTTCTGCACATCGCCCATTGTTACAGTTCAGTCACAATATACTTCATTATAGGTTTATAAATACTGAGAAATCGGCCTGTGATCCACCATATGCAGACGTATACCCTCCGCGGCTGTGCATTGCCCTGATACATGCTCATAGACAGGTTACCTCTTGTCTGAGGGGTTAATAAATATAATAATAGACACTATGCCTTAAGTTATCATTCAGTAATCTGTTGTCAGCGGAATGGATTGCGTGGCTAATTATTAGCAAATAATGTGCAATTAGCAGTTCAAATGAATTTTCACCAGTGAAGAAACAAGTAATTAGTTTGGTATTTAGCAGCTATTAGGAGGTGTTAATTGGGTGCTACTATGAGCAGATCAGCAGGTTTTATGCAAACAACTGTAAAATCAGTGTAAGACGACACAATGCAATGTGACCTTGACAACACGCAGGGCCTCGGAAGCACTCAGGACAGAATACGGGAAACACGCGGATTGCGGGAAAGGTGTGACAGGACAGCAGGTTCCGCTCATTAGTTCTGGTCACAGACCTGGGCGACTGAACAAGAGATGAGAGTACAAGATTTAGCCGCCGCTGGATTGCGAAGTTTCTTAGAAATGCTCCAAATTATGAGAATAAAGAGAGATGTGCGTTTTATTCCAGAGCAGTGATCTTTATTAGTTCATAGAGCATCACTGGACGGATAGCACTGGATATACTGTACCTTTAATGTCAGAACAAGCGCTGCTTTATAAAACTTTTACCAAATTACCCTCCGAGGAGTTGTTGGTGAAGGAATGGGATTGAAATGCCGGTGGCTGTTTAGCCGCTGGTTCAAATCCCAACAGTGGGTGACCGAAGGGAGGGAATCCTGACAGCGGCACTTAATTAACCTAACCCTCCCCTCTCGCCCCCTAACCCTCCCTTAGGAGTGCCTAAACCTAACCTCTCCCAGTGGTGCCTAAACCTACCCCCGCATCCTAAACCTAACCCTCCCGGGGGGGTGTCTTACCCCAACCTCCACCCCAGTGATGCCTAACCCCCCCTTCCCCTAGCCTAACCCTAATCTCCCCCGGGGGATGTCTAATTCTCAATCCCTGTGGGGGGCCCTAAACCTAACCCCCCCGCAACTAAGAGGATGGGTGCGCCGGACTTACCTCGTTTGGACCCACATCGTCCTGGATTCCGGCACCAGGATAATGATAGGCATCGGTATCTCAACGCCTATCATGAATCCCTAACCCGCATTCTGCCGTCAGGATTGTGACCGGCGGACTTGTGGCCGTCGGTCACATATACCATTGGCGTACTGCGATATTTCAGCAAAAGGGGGGGACAAACATATATGCAGTAAATCATTTTGGATATATGGAGTAAAAAACTTTATATGCAGGGTTGGACTGGCCAATAGGTGTACAGGGGAAATTCCAGGTGGGCCCCACTGCCTAAGGGCCTCACCCACCTCCTCTAGGGGTGGATCAGAATCATGGATGGACATGGGTGCTTGGTTTGTTTCTATGGAAACTACAACAAGATTAGCCCTTCTGCCAATCAAAGTAGGTGGTCCTGAAACACCCCTGTCCCCTCCTTTATAAAGGGTTCCTGTTCTTTGCACGTCCTCTGTAATGGTTGGCCAAGAGCCTCTGACCACACCCCTTATCTTGGGTCCCTCCCACTGCATTCCCCAGTGGGCCCGTCGTGCCTCAGCCCCACACTGGTCATATGAGACAACCTACAGTACATTCAAGAGAGTGGTCCAGTAGTTCCATCAGAAAATCTGTTATTAAAACAAAAGTAATTCATAAAGATGTTTTAAGGAAATTAAAAATAATTTATAATGTACATCAGTTCAGTTTATTACGTCTTAGGTACATTGTTTAAATCGCTTGTGTGATTTCCCAGTGTTGTCAGTGCTTGGTGTTTGGAGAGAACTTTAGCCCCATACACACTTTTATTGTGATCCCTCAAACATGGAATAACTACACAAAGGATGTGGTATACTTTGCCAACATTCACTAGCGTTCCCGCTAGACTGTTTTAGCGGGGTGCGGCGCCCTGCCCTCCTTCTGGAGGGCAAAAAGCACCCTGCCCTCCAGAAGGAGGGCAAAAAGCGCCCTGCCCTCACAGCCTGCGGGTGCCGTCTTCACCCGCGGGATGCAGCGTCCCGCGGGTGGAGAAATGTGCGGTGAGGCTGCCCGGCGTGTCTGTAAGTGCCGGGCACGCCCCCAAGTATGACGAAAAGGGGATGCGTCTTATAGACATGCCCCCTTTTCATGGCCACCCCCCTTTTTCGGACGCGCGCGCACAAAGTTGCCCACTCTAGCTCCGGCACCCTGTCTGCCGCCGGAGCTAGAGTGAACACTAATTCACCATGTTGACATCATTAATGTCGACCTTCTGTTGTCGACATTGTGAATGTTGACAAATACATAGACATTCTGACTGCATTCCTACCCAGATACTGCTACACAGGTTTATGTATCATTTTTAGCACCTTAGACTGTGTGTAATAGATTTCTCCTGTACGTGGGTTTGCAGTTTGTACCCTCACTCGCTCACCCCGATTGTCGCCGCTTAGGAGTCCCTATGAGCGAATTTGAAGACCATTGAAGACCTTGACATGATAACTCAGTGCTCAGTGCTCAGGCTTTTATCGTGCGGCTGGAATTAATATTTGTAACGTCGCTGCCAAGTCTCTCTCCATTCACTTACTCAGCCCTTATTGTAAGTCCTCGGGGGTCAGATTTAAAACATTTCTCTCACCGTGTTTATAGTCATCTTGTTTCCTCTTCTCTGGTTTGGCTCTGAGAATTATATTTATCCCGTAAAGATGTTATCTCATTGCCATTCTTCCTGGCCGCTCGATATTTTTCTATTATTCTCTTCTTATATTTATTTATTGTCTCACAATTACTTTGTATTGTCATTTATTTCAACTAAAGCAAACTAAAAAATAAAACACACGTATTAGTATTCCACACTCTACGGCGTGCAGTCGTAAGGGTAAAAGGGATAAATGGGTCCTAATTAAGGGGGAAGATTTATCAAACCTTCTTAAAAGGAAAGGTAGAGGTGTTGACCATAGTAACCAATGAGATTGTAGCTGTCATTGTTTAGAATATACTCGATAAATGATTGCTAGAAGCTCGGTTGATGCTAAAGGCAACACCTCCATTTGTCCTCGTTGGAAGGTTTGAAAAATGTTCCCATTAATGGCTAATGTATATCCCAGAACCTCTGGGCTAGGAGTAGCCATGATGACATCACTGAGAGAGGGTTGTACTCTGCAGTATATAACAATACTGTAGCGAGAAAAATGTGATAATATATGAAAATGTTCTTCAAAAATATCTGTAATTTTTTTTTTTTTTAAAGTTACAAATTGTGGAGTTACAAACATTTTTTATGTGGAGGAGTCACCACCCTGACCACTGGCTGTTGCAGTGAATGGTAGTATTTGATGATGTTATCTCTGAATGTCATAAACAGGGAGTCGCTACGAGCACCTTCTTAAGCTGGGTACACACTGGCAGATACATTGGCCGATCAATTGATTGGCCAATGTATCATCTACCCGTCGGGCAGTGTGCATCCGCGATATGTTGGTGAACGTCGGCGTTTCCCGACATATCGCATTGGCTGTGCTGCACAGCCGATGGACAGATATGTCTGCCGACCTATCTGTCCATCAACAGGTGTGTACAGGTGGTCGGCAGACCGCCCGTACACACAGAGTGGCAGCCGCGAGGGGATGGGACATGCCCCCACCCACCGGGACACGTCCCGAAAAGCCCCCTGGATGCCGGGACTTGCGGGCAGACACAGATGATGGTTGTTCAGTGTGTACAACCAACAACCATCATCTGCAGATATATCTACAGATCACTCGATCTGCAGATACTGTATATCTGTATAGTGTGTACCCACCATTAGTCCCAGCTGCTAGACAACCAGAATGACACAATTCACCTTCCTGGCAGCCATATGACTACAATGCTATCTCTACTCGGTGGGCACGCACTAAAGGTGTGGTCTGATTGGTCAGGGGCTGTTTAAATAGCAGAAAGCCCTGTCGATAAGTACATTTTGTTACCCTGTTCATTGCATGCTGTGCATTTCTCTCATTGTTCTCTGCTACCTGCCCTGACCTCAGCTGTCTGTCTTGGAACATTATTGGAAATATGTTGCCTGCTACCTGCCATGACCTCAGCTGTCTGTCTTGGAACATTATTGGAAATATGTTGCCTGCTACCTGCCCTGACCTCAGCTGTCTGTCTTGGAACATAATTGGAAATATGTTGCCTGCTACCTGCCATGACCTCAGCTGTCTGTCTTGGAACATTATTGGAAATATGTTGCCTGCCACCTGCCATGACCTCAGCTGTCTGTCTTGGAACATTATTGGAAATATGTTGCCTGCTACCTGCCATGACCTCAGCTGTCTGTCTTGGAACATTATTGGGAATATGTTGCCTGCTACCTGCCATGACCTCAGCTGTCTGTCTTGGAACATTATTGGGAATATGTTGCCTGATATCTGTCCTGACCTTGGCCATCTCCTGACCTCAGTTATTTTTCTATTGGTACACTGCTACCTGTCCTGACCTCTGGAGGTATGTCTACTTGCCACCTGCCTTCACCCACTGCTAGTCCCCATATTCCTATGCCAGCCAATAGTAAATACAGTAAGTCCCTACTATTTTGAGCAGGAGGTCACAGGGACATGTAAGTGCTGTGAGCACAGAGGCAGAACTATGGGAGACAATGGAGGCGCCTTCCGCCAGGCTCCAGCTCTGAAGGGGCACCTCTTCCACTGTCCACAAAATATTCACCCCACTTAGAGCTGTAATTATATACCTGGAGTATACCGCCACGGCTGCCCAATACATGGCACCCCCGAAAAGCCACCATACACTAGTGGAGACTAGAGCTCCATGTGAGACCATCAGCTGTCGCCTTCTTCTATCTATAGCCTGTCTGCATGCAAATTGCTACATTACAGCATCAGCGGCTGTGATGGGATGGGGCAACAAATTATAACTTGCCCCCGGGCGTCTGGGATGAACTTACGCCACTGTGTGAGCATATCAAGCTGTATGGGAAAGGCGACTTGTTGTAGGTGAAGATCTCAATACTTCTGGTTAAAGATTCATTTAGTGCTCTGTGAAAACCCCTAACAATGGCGACACATACCCACCACTATCAGGTGTACATTATGTTATGTAGCTCAGAGGTGCTGGTTCTGCCTAATTCTTTGCATCCCTCAGTCCCAGCAGTTTACCAATGATGGGAGACTTTGGAAATCAGGAGCACTAGAAGCTGACACCTGTGCAATATGACCTACTCAGCAGAAAATGCAGGTGCATCGGCATACAGGGACCATTACATGCACCTTTGGCCGGCATTTTGCATGTGTACAAGGTGCAGTGGTCACTACACCCGGGACACTGCAGACAGCTGCTATATAACAGCAACCGCTTAGAAGGAGGAAGGTTAAACAATGCATCAATAGTTCTATAAAGCTCTATTTGCCTCAGTACAGATCCTTTGTTAGTACACTAATTAACAGTATCATAAAAGAAGATACAATGAATTATAGTTGTTTATACAAGAGATTGAATGTTAATCAAGTTTGATTGGCTTTTTTACAGACCATGATGTCTGAGCTGTTTATTGGGGGGTATAAAGTATGACTGTTTATCACTGCAACAAGCTGCTGATTCATTCCGAGCTCCGTGCTGATGCTAATTCTTCATTCAAATATATATTTATTTTCTAGACATTTATTAGAAATATAGCTGAAACTAGGTAATAATCAGTAAAACGTTATCCCAGCATTTGACTGTGACTACTTTCGGAAGGGCAGCCTATGTAACTTTTTTATTTTTGGACACTTGGGAGCGGGATTACTATATGGCCATTTTCCAACCATTTTTAAATTGATCAAAATGACTTGAAATTGCCTGAAAAAATGAGTTTCTTTGTCCCAACTCTCTAAGCTATGAACAAGGGATTTCCTTTTCTATTCCAGCAATTTCCAGCCATTTTTGTCAATTTGAAAACTATGATTTCATCAGCAGCACATGCGGGAACCATTGAAACGAATGGGAAAACCTTTGTCTGAGAAGAATAGACAGACATTTGCACATCATGCTGCAGGTGACAGGTGGATTCCGAAAGACCCTGCATAGCTGATCAATAGAGACTCGGAAGTCTTTAAGTACTGTGCAGTAGGTGATTTATTTTAATATTTTTCTATGGTGTTAGCTCGGCATTGAATTACTACTTTTGTATTTAATGACCAAATCTAAATTAATGTTATTAAAAAAACAAAATGAAATGAAAACTGCAGGGGAGCTGGAGGCACATCTGATGCAGTGTTTAACGCAACTTCTTTTGCAGAGGGTTTTTTGCTCATTTTTTTGCTCGGCGCATGCTCCAGAACAAAGGGTATGTGAGTATGGCTGGGTTGCACGCAAACTGAACTGGGCGTCCTAGTCTGGACCATATTGCATGTGGGAATGCTGCAATAACATTGAATTATCCAAGTCTAAGAGCCATATTCAATTTGTGCCGCGCCGCGATACTTTTCCGCGTCCCGGACTTTTCGCCTGTTTTGTAGGCGGAAAAGTTTTGCGCGTGTGCCCACTTTACCCCATATTCAATTTGAAAGTACGTCAAAACGGGACCCGGCGAAACTTGAACAGGCGGAAAGTACTGTCAGATTTGGGGAAATCAGCCTGACACCCCCCAAAAGATGCTCTGACATGAGGGTTCCCTATGATACCCCCCGATTTGGCTTGCTGAAGGTATTTGGTGTTTTTAAACTGGCTCAATAGCCGCTAAATAGCATTTTTTCCAGAAAATAACTTATCCCAGTAAATTTGGGGTACTTGAAAGTGGGTACCAGCATATTTAAAAGTTGCTAAAGTGAAGTTGAAAAAATCGTGAAAAATCCACCTGCCGCAAGCACCTACAATGAAAAAAACACCTGGGGCATACTTGGGGACCCCCCTAGAGTCTATTTCGCTAGTATTTAACTTTGTCCCCCAAATATTTTTTTTTTTTTACGCCCCCAAATTCAAAATAATCTTTTGGGGTGTTCTTAAGTGTTTTTTTATTTTTTGATGCAATTTACCTTTGGGGGACTGTCTGAAGGCTGCACGGGGGTTCCCGCAACGTTGTACCCCAAAACCCCAATTCTGCACTTCCACCTGGTATTCATAGGCAAAACCTTTTCGCCTAGTACATTGCATTGACTTTCCACCTAGGCAGAAAGTGTTTCAAATTGAATACGGAGTAAAAGCAAAACAGGTGAAAATGACGTCATCAGCGAAAAAGTATCGCGGATCCGGACTTTTCGCCTCAAATTGAATACGGGCCTAAGAATACTTTTTCTCTAGTTAGTTATGAGCAAGCTGCACCATAAATACAGAATGTCCGGAACGCTGCCATGATGTACCAGGGGTGCTGGCACACTTGCCTACTCGCACAGAACATTCGGGAGACTGGCAAATTTCCGGGTGTCCTCCTGAACTCCCAGGAGAGCAGGTCACCTCCCTGAATCCTAGTGAAAAGTGATTGAAGAGCTTGTATACTTTTCTGCGCGATGTCCTGCACCGGAAGTTTGCGCCTGTTGCAGGCGCTGTTATTTATATCCATTCAGAATGCTGTAACAACGTTTTGCCCAGTTGTGAATCAGTCTCAATTTCAAACTTGGGCCTGATCAATAACAGATAGTTGGGGCTACTTTATAGTTACACCTTGTTGTTATATAGGACACTTTCAGATGCATGTATTGGGTTCATTGTGATAATCTACTGTATTAAACATAAGGACGTAGATTATAGGAGAAACCTTACAATGTATCATTATGTTGCAAGATGTACTGTGAGAGATTTCTGGTTCATGGGGGGTTACTAGCCAGAATGCTCTTTAAAATAAGAGCATACTTAAGTTGTATTGCTCTGTAAAATACACACAGTGTTGTAGTGATTAGCATTACCGCCTCACAGCACTGAGGTCTTGGGCTTGAATCCCACCCAGGGACAAAAGCAGGATTTTTACAGGGGGGTTTCCATACACACACACACATGTATGTGTATATATGTATGTGTGTGTATATATATATATAGAATTATATATATATATATATATATATATATATATATAATCTATATATCACACTAGGGATGAGCGGGTTCAGATTTCTGAAAAATGAACCCCCCCGATCCAAGCCGGATCAAGGTCAGGTTCGAGTTCTCCCGCCTGACTCGGATCTGAAATCGAGGTAAAACGTCATCATCTCGCTAATCAGATTCTCGCGGATTTTGGACTCTATAACAGGTCCCCGCATCGGCGCCATTTTTCACGTCTTGACCATCGCGACCATCGGACTTGCGACGGAGACCCTGCGGTAGGGTCTCCCTGCCGCAAGCCCTGGAGTGATTTTGACCCTATCAGAGCCAAAATCACTCCCACTGACATCACTAGTGATGCCAGTGGGGCCGGCTTCAGATGGTAGGCGTTCCCACGGGAACGCCTCCGTCTGGCAGGCACGCCCCCGGCACGCCCACCAAAGGGGGCGTGCTGTCAATCAACATCGACAGCACACCCCCTTTGGTGCGAGACCCGCAGCGATGGTGAGCCCGTCGCTCGCCGGGTCTAGCACATGCGCACGACGGAGCTCCCTCCGTTGTGCTCATGTGCAGTGGGGAACATCGACCCGCTTGCGAGCGTACTGCCGCTCGCGAGCGGGTCTGAATGACCCCCTGTGTCCACTCCAAAGTCCGTAGGGGCTGACTGAGCTGTGTTGTGCAGTAAAGGCTGTAATCCTAAAGGGGGGCTGTAGTGTTGTCCAGGGGGTGCTCTGTCCATCAGGGGTGCTCCCCCCAAGTGCCCAAAAAAATATTTTACTGTTTGTGTGCACTGTAGCTACACGTGAATCAACAAAGTAGCCCCAAGCGTGCGCCTGTGTCATAACTAAAGGGCCGGCAGGCTCGTCTGTTGAAGGGTGGTGCAACCCCCAAACTGCGCTCTAATAAAAACATATATATATATTTCTGTGTTTGTGACTTGTGTGCGCTGTAGCCACACTTGCATCAACAAAGTAGCGCCAAGCATGCTAATTTATGCACGCCCATGTAACGACGTTCAAACGGACGGGCACGCCTGCGTTTCTGCAACCACTCCTCCGTCACCACCCCCAAACACTCACCGCCTGTCACTTACTCTGCGATGGATTCCACAGTGTGTCCGTAAGTGCAGAGCGATCGCTGCATACACGCAGCGCGGTACACATGCATGCGCAGTACACAACAATCACCTGATCTGTGTACGCTGTTGCAGTTGCGATCCGCGCTGATCCGTGGTGGTGTAAAGGAAATCTGTCAGGGTAGCCGTTAAACACATATTTTGTAGACAGTCCGTCAACGTTACATTGTTTATTAAAGTTCTGTATTAATACCATACTGTCTTTGTAACAGCAGTTGTGTGTTTGGTATATCTATATATATATATATATATATATATATATATATATATATACTAATAAACAGCATTATAAGCCGTAGATCACTCCTTTGAAGATCAATAAAATATCTGTAAACCCCTAAACGGATCCTTTCTGTGGCAGTCACTTCATCAGATAGGTTACTAAGATGTTTATGTTACAAGCTGAATTAGAGCCGGGGTCAAACCCTTTTGTTAAATATTTGCAAGTTTTCCGGCCTTTTAAAAATCCATTTTTTAAAAGTTAAGAGGAACAGATGGAAAGAATTCATCCCACCGTGTCTTCCCCCATCCCGGCCAATCCGAAGTGAAGGCGCTGGGTCAGTGTGACATTTCCTCCTCGCTGTCTCTCTGTGAGACATCTGCTAGTACATCATCCATCACAGTGACGGCTGGAAATGGACATCTACGCAGTACCCTGAGGTCTTGTCCATTGCAGTCCTGATTCTCTTTGACTCCGCTAGACCGGAGACTCCATCAATGTGAAGCTGTCAGCGAGTACTCTCTATACAGTGTATTCTACCCCATGAAAATGTGTTATTATTTCTGAGATGAAGCATTTAATATAGAGCTAATGCATTCACTGTGATCCTGCCATTCATCCTATGCCCGGCATTCACTGCTCCCAACCCACCATCCGCCATAAACATCCCAATTTATATAACTAATCTTTATAATTTAACCCTTCCATTCTCTTCATTGATCATATTGCCTGCCCACGGACCTTCTCTATGTCCTTTTACAGTGTGGTGCCCAAAAATGCACCCTGTGTTCATGATGTTGTGTAACTGGTTACATATGCTATGGCAGAGGTTCCCAAACATGGTCCTCAAGGCTCCCCAAATGTTTAGGGTTTTAGAGATATCCATGGTTTAGCGCAGGTGGTTAAATCAAATTGACTGTGGTACTAATTAAGTCACCAGTGGTCAAGCATGGATATCTCTAAAGGCCCCATACATCAGCAATCGATTGTGGCAATCCTGCAATTTACAATCGATTGTGTATAAAAGGGGTGAGCGGATTCGGTTCTACTCGGTTCCGTTCAGTTTTTAAAACCGAATCTTATTGGCTATCCAAAACTCGTGACAGCTGATACCCGATAAGATTCGTTTTTTAAATCCGAACGGAACCGAGTAGAACCGAATCCGCTCACCCCGTATGGGCTGCACAGATCGCAGATTGCAACCAATAAGTGATTGGAATTGGTAAATCAGATTGTCCAACATGTTTGATATCATAGATGGATTGGGGCTGTAGATTGCTAGTGTATGGAGATGATCAGCAGATCTGCAGACCTTTACCAGTAAAAGGAAGGAGTCTTTCAAGATTGTCCGATCTGTGTTTTCTGTAATCGATCTGCAAATCACTGAAAAAGATCTGTAATGTATGGGCGTAGATTGCTAGATTGGGAAATCCTAAAATCGGGCAATAAATCTTCAAATTGTTCAATTGTGGTTTTCAGATTGCTGATGTATGGGGGCCTTAAATCCTGAACTGTTAGGGTGCCTTGAGGACCATGTTTGAGAACCTCTGTGTTAAGCTGGCCACACATCTAAAGATTATCTGTCCAACCATCCAACTAGAGTGATTGGTTGGAATGAAAATCTGGTAACGTATGGGAGTAAATGATGATCAGCAATTTGCTCCTAATTGACAGAAAACAGATGAAAATGACGTCAGACAAGTTTGTTAAATGTTTGATCTAAACAATTTGTTCAAACAACAGTTTTTGTCCATTTTCCGGCGTTTGGGAGCAAATTGCTGATTGTCATTTGCTTTCATCCCTTACCAGATTTTCATTCCAACCAATCAACTAGACTCAATAATTTAGGTGACTTATTTTTTTGGGAATTCCATTATTCAGTAAATTCTGCCACATTATTTCTATTTCATAGACTCTGCACTTCACACTGGGCGCTCGCCCATTAGCGTTTATGTATAAGAGCCTGTATACGCATGCCTAGTGACAGAGTACAGATCATGCAGCAATGCGGCTTGGCAGCGCTAATAATAAATGCTAAGGTCATATTGTTCTATTTGTGCATTATATAATAATGGAATGAAGTGTCATATACTCCAGAGAGAATAGTGTCTGGACACGTAATAAATGTGAAAATCGCATTTTCAATGTAAAGTATAATGCAAAACAATCTACAAATATAAGTTACACTAAATTCAAAACAGACGTCTGTTGTTTTCACCTTTAAACAGCAAAAAGCTGATTCAGGGTAGGGATGGCCATCGGACATCGATGGTTAACAATAATCTATGGTTAACCTCAATGGTCTTGCCATCGATGGCATAGGGCAACGCAATGGATTTTTTCTTCTCATGTGCCAAGGAACAGAGCATAGCTCCGCCCCCAACATGACCCACAAAATCCCGCCACCCCACTCTCTGATTGGCCCACTGCCCACAAGTTATTAAAGCATGGATGATCATCGGTGGATGAAGCAATCAATGGTTGCCAGCTGATTATTTCATTCCATCGATGGAGACCTTTGATGGTTAACCCTCCGACGACCATCACCATGGAAACAAAGCAAATCCTTGGTAATACCACGTTGCACTGCAGGGAAGGGGGTACAGGGCAGAAGGGTAATGTGTAGAGAGAGTTAGATTTGGGGAGGGGCGTTAACTAGCTCAGATCTACATTGCTGTGCAGCATTCGTGGGCTACCTGCAGGAGCAGCCAGCAGTTACCCTGTAGGCAGACAAATAAATGTATTTGCACCCCTTCCAGTGCAACATGGTTTGCCCAGGTGCAAAGTTATTGTCTCATATCTACTTGGGTTGCAACTACTAACCTGCCCCGGCCCCCAACCCTATATAATTGGTATATCGTATGCAAAAGGAAACAACTGTACATCCTCAGCTTTCTATCAGGTAGCATTAGATTGTAAGCTCCAATGGGCGAGGGGCTGGTGGGAATGACTAGACATTCTCCATAAAGCACTGCGCTATATTATGGCGTTACAGCCCTCCTCACCCCTCTCAGCGCCCCTCACCATGGGGATCCTTATTATCCCCTGTCCTGTTTTACCTTATTGCTGAAAACCTTCTAAATGACCTATAAAATGTGGCCTCCATATATGCGGATGACACTAAGCTATGTAGGTAATTAGCACAAGGGAAGTAACTTGCTACAGAGAGCAACTGGGGCAAGGGAATTGCTGATTAAGGCCCTCATTCAGAGCCGTACGCTCTGAGCAGAGCGCACGCTCTGAATGAGGGCCGGGCTCCATTTTCATGGAGCGTCCTCCTGGACGCTCGTATAGCTGTGGGTCACCACCCACAGGCTATACGAGCGTGCTTTGTGATGGCCGCGATGGTCGAGACCATCGCGACCATCGAAATTGCGAGCCGGAGCCTGCGGTTGAGGTTTTCAACCGCAAGCTCCGGAGTGATTTTGGCTCTATCAGAGCCAAAATCACTCCCACTGACATCACTAGTGATGTCAGTGGGCCGGCTTCTGACGGGAGGCGTTCCCGTGGGAACGCCCCCGTCAGGGAGGCACGCCCACCAAAGGGGGCGTGCTGTCAATCAACATTGACAGCACGCCCCCTTTGATCGGACACAACGAGCGAAGGACTTTCCTTCGCTCGTCTCGTCTGGCGCATGCGCACGACGGAGCTCCCTCCGTCATGCGCATGCTCAGTCCATAACATCGACCCACTTGCGAGCGGACAGCCGCTCGCGAGTGGGTCTGAATCAGGCCCTAAATGTAATATATAAATGTTGGAGAAAGCAACTAAACTGTGGTCATTGCTGCTCTGCCTGCCCATTAAGTGTAATACAAATGGGGAAAGTGTGATATAAAGGACTCAGGAATACACAGTGACAGAGAGCTGAGGAGCCGCACAGTGGCCCTGAATCAGAGCCGGTCGCTCTGACAGAGCGCTCGCTCTCAATCAGGACCGGTCTTTTTTTTTTTTTAAAGAACGGCTTCCTGGCCACTCGCATACCTGTGGGTGACCACCCACAGCTATAGCGAGTGGCCAGGAACATGGTCGCGATAGTCAAGACCATCACGACCATCGGGCTTGCGACGAGATCCTTGTGGTAGGGTCTCGTTGCCACAAGCCCCAGAGAGATTTCGGCTCTAACAGAGCCGGAATCTGTCCACTGACATCACTTGTGATGTCAGTGGGGCCAGCCCTAAATGGTAGGCGTTCACATGGGAACGCCTCCGTCTGGACAGCCACCCCCCCGTCCCGCCCACCAAAGGAGATGTGCTGTCACTCAACATCGACAGCATACCCCCTTTGGTACTAGACCCGGAGCGACGGATTGCCCGTCGCTATCCGGGTCTCGCGCATGCGCTCTGGGCCACCATCGACCCGGTTGTGAGCGCTCAGCGCTTACGACCAGGTCTGAATCAGGCCCAGTATTGGCTGAATAAAATCCTGCAATACATAAAATGTACATGATGCAGACACAGTATAATCGCTGTATAGTCGCTAGTCATACCACAAGGGTATGCAATGTCGACATTCTATTCAGAACATGTCGATATAATACACCACACAAATCACAGGTTTGCACATCTCATTGGAGAAAGAACACAGGAGGATTGAAGAAGGTTCAGAGATGAGCAACCTCAGTAATAAAGGGAATGTAATGGCAAAATTATAACATGAGCTTAAAAAAAAGGTTTGTTTTACTGTATAAAAGTAGTGTTCTAATTAATAGGATTAAATATATCTGAGTCCAAAGCAAAGATTTGTCTAATTAAATTTTCATTCTATAATTAGACCATATAGAGGACGTGGGGAAGATTTACTAAAGCTTCTAAAAATGAAAAGTGGTGATGTTGCCCATAGTGATCAATCAGATTCTGTCTATCATTTTCTAGGATGCAATAGAGAAATGATAGCTAGAATCTAATTGGTCGCTTTAGTAAATCTACCCCATGGTGTCATTAGTGGTAATTGGAACAAAGGCGGTTTCAGTATCAGCACAGGAAGGATTCATCCCTGTAGGTAGTGAAGCTGGGGAATTCCGAGAGGTGCAAGGTCACTGCCAGAAAGTACATTACTGAGGTGGTAAGTCCCTCATATTTGGGGCCAGGAAGGATGTTTTCTGTCTGTGATTCTACTTTGTATACTGGGGAGTTTGTTTTGGCTTCATCTAGATCAACATAATTATAATTTATAAAAGGTTGAACTCAACAGACCTGTGTATTTAGTCTTACTATAAAACTGTAATATGTAAGTGGCCACTGGGGGGCGCTTTTCTGTTGCAGTCTGTGAATTAGTTAATTTTGCATAACGCTAACCTAAAGGTTAGTGCCAGGCAAAATAGAAGATTCAATATCCATAACATTCCTCATCTTGGTTGGACGTCCCCCCCTATCTGGGTCCCTGCTGTGGTCCAGCCACACTTTTCTATACAGGCAGTGGGTTATCTCTACTAGCAAAAGAGACAGAGAGAGCTTTGGAAGAAAATGGTGGTCGGACCTGCAGGTCAAGGTGGAACACAGAATTACAGGTAAATAATACTCTTGATTAATACAGTATATAACTTTTGACACTTTCATGTAGGTAGGGTGCAGTTTCCGTTAGTTTTGCAATGCTCGTTGTCAGCAATACAGGTTTATATGTGGAGCAGTATGAATCAATATGGCTGTCTCACCCAGGGGGCGTTTAGAGAGCAGGATGCCCATGTGCTGTCTTCATACCCTCCCCTCCCCTCTCGCTGGTGCATGCATTGTGCCAGAATCTACTCTGCGTGTGCTTACCTCTGAGAACATGGTGCTGCCGCCATTTTCCCACTGTAGTTTTACTCATCCATGCCTACTCTCCCGGGATGACCGGGAGTCTCCCAAAAATCGTCTGGCACTCCCGGCCCCCTGGAAAAGAAGGCAAACACCCCCCTGCATCGCCCCGCATCACCTGGAACCCTCCGCATCCCCATACATACACCCCTGCAATGGGGAGGCCGGTGACGCCATATGCGCTGAATCGCATTTGAGCCAGCCCCCTGCTTCACAAAGTCATTAATCTCGCCATTGTGAAGAGGGGGTGAGGCCACAATGGTGCTATCACACCCTCATGCACAGATCTCTGGGAAAATGGCACCAGTCGGTGGAGAAGTCAGTACAGTCTATGGGTGCCGGATGTGCCCCCCAGGGGCTTGTGTGCACTGCACACTCTGAACATTAAAGATACCCCCATGGCCTCGCCTCTGTATTGCGTTCTTAGGGCCTGATTCAGCAGCCATCGCAAATGCAACTACATACGCAGATTGAGCGCTTCTTAGCCATTGTGCATGTATATAAGTCGCACTGCGCGTGTGCTGTGGTCGCACTGCGATTACGGACGCACAGAGGAATCCATTGCAGAGCGAGTGACAGGCTGTCACCGTTTGGGGGGTGGTGAATGGGGAGTGGTAGGAACAACGCAGACGTGCCTGTCCTTTTGAACACCGTTACATGGGCGTGCATAAATTAGCCACTGCGATGGCATACGCAGCTTGAGAGTCCGAAGAGACTTGCAGTGTCTGCGGCTGGTAAGGCCTGGTGTAACTGCTGCTAGAGTGGCGATGTGCTCCGATGGTACCGATGTTTACACAGAAGAGCGACAGTGGACGGATGTGAGAAAGCAGTAGCGGGCATCTTTATGTCGGCATCTTTATGTCGGCGGTGCTTTGACAAGCATTAGCATATTTTTGCAGCTGCGTTTTTGTAAATATAAACTTCTGTATTATGGTCATGACGTTGGTAAAGTGCCATGAATACTATTGGAGAAAAGCTCTGTATTCCATCAAAAATTATTATTATTATTATTATTATTATTATTATTATTATTATTATTATTATTATTATTATTATTATTGTTATTGTATTATAATATTATTACTATTATTATTATTATTAGTAGTAGTATTATTATTAATATAATAATAATAATAATAATAATAATAATAATAATAATAATAATAATAATAATAATAATACTATTTTATTATTATTATTATTATTATTATTATTATTATTATTATATAGATGTTTGCAGCACTGTGGATTTGTCCTTGGACTGAACTCTTCCGGTAGACAGCCCTTAGGCATCCTAGAGTCCTCTGCCTGGCCCGTGCTCCTTCCTGGGGAAGTTTTGTGTTTCGGGGAGGTCCATTACCTGTAAGAAGATCTCATCTTTCTCCCATAGCTCTCGGATGCTGTGAGCGCAGCTTATCATAACACTTCAGAGCTGGGTATGATTGGAGCGCCCTTCCTGGACCTGACAGGTTAAAGACTCCCCGGAGAAATAAACAAACAAGAATAAACTTCCCAGGCGAAGAATTTATTTCCCTGGTCCCAACAACTCTGCAGGGATTGCACCTCTCCCTCTCAGGATTTATTCCTTCATTATCCAGTTCTTTAGTCCCTGCTGGACCATCCAAGCTGATTTCAGGTCCTGATAATAGGAAGATTGGTTCTGTGCATAGCGGGTGCCCAGGGATCATGTTGTCAGGCCGCAATATCCCTCCATAAGTCACACATACATCATGTCATGACATATTAAATCCAGGTGACCCTGGATGCATTACTATGCAAGCAGCCGAGTCATCGCCTTTATGGCTCATGCTATGCAGCCAGTTTATGGGGCTCCTTTTATCGCCGGTTGAATGGAAGTTTTATGCCGCCTTATCTCTATTCATACAACAGAGAAATATATTTTTGTATGGATCAATTCAAGCTAAACTCATTTGTGATCCAGAAATCCCAGCAAAGTGCGTGAGACGTGGGGAGGCCGGAGGGATAAGGAGACTCACAAACACTTTCTGCCGTCTGACACTGACATTAAAGGAGCATTAGAATTTCTTTGATGCTTGAAACAGCAAGGTGCAAAAATATCTCCAGGATCGTGAAAGAAATCATCATTTTAGCAATATTAAAAGAAAGCGCAGGCTAACTCATAGAGACGGGAATCTGACAGAGTGCATGTGCATGTTTATATTTCATTTATGATATAATATTATGGGTAGTGATACATCTAGAGCATTGGTTTTTTTTTTTTTTTTATTATTTCCTGTGAGATTTGCATAACTAACACACAGTACAGGAGTAGCCTGCTGTACCTATATTTAGGCATGTAGTGTACATTAGTGAGCAGACCTGTTCCTAAAGAATTAGAGAAGATGCACTAAGTCTTGGAGAGTGATAAAGTGGAGAGAGATATTGGGGTCTATTTGCTAAGCCTTGGATGGAGATAAAATAAATGGAGATAACATACCAACGGAATCGGTATGATTTACCATCGGACTAAATGGCGATGGCCAGAAGACCGATAGCGGCATCCTGATGGTGGACATCCCGACAGGAGCCGGTTAGTAGCCTATCCATCCCCCTCTCTCCCCCTAACCCTTTCCCAGTGGTGCCTAACCCTAACCTCCCCCTGGTGGTGCCTAACCTCCCCCCCCCGGTGGTGCCTAAACCTAACCCCCCCTTCTGGCACCCTAACCCTAAACCCCCTCCCCGCAGCCTAACCCTAACCTCCCCCAGATGGTGCCTAACCTCTCTCTGGTGGTGCCTAAACCTAACACCCCCCCCTTCCGGCACCCTAACCGTAACCCCCCCTCCCCGCAGCCTAACCTCCCCCAGATGGTGCCTAACCTCCCCCTGGTGGTGCCTAAATTTAACCCCACCTTCCGGCACCCTAACCCCCCCCTCCCCACAGCCTAACCCTCTCCGGTCGGTGCCTGACCCTTACCCACCCAGGCAGGTCCCTAAACCTAACACCCTCATCCCCACCCTAACCTGCATACTTACTTTCGGGATGCCGACGTCGGTATCTCGATCCCTTCGGCATGACGGCATCGGTATCCTGGCGTCGGGCATCCTGTCCGCCCGCAACTTGACTGGATCCCTGCACCAACCAATGAGCTCCTAACTTTTATTTTTTTAAACCCAGCCTGTGACATGACAGTTAGGAGCTGATTGGCTGGTACTTCATTTCCTTTCACTTTATCCATCCCAGGCTTAGTAAAGATGTGCGCTGACCCCCCTGTTTTGGTTTTGGATCTGGATATTTTTTTAAAAAAGTGAAAAGATCAGCACCGCGACTCGGACTTACCCGGTTTCACAAAATTCTGGTGTATTCGGATATCTGGAGAACTGAACCGCACATCTCTAGTAAATAGACCCCAAAGTACCAACCAATCAGCTCCTAACTGCCATTTTTCAAACACAGCCTGTAAAGTGACAGGAGCTGAGTGGTTGGTTACTTTTTCTCTCTCCACTTTATCACTTGCCAAGGCTTAGTGCATCTCCCCATTAGTCCCCTATTTCTAATTATGTGGTAGTAACACTTTTAGTTTATCACAGCAATAGAAAGTCAGTTATTGGCATCATTTACTAAGAAAATATTGCTTGGCAGTCGGTCTTGGGGTGAGTCTGCCGTAGTGAGACCCAGACTTCCAGCTCCATCTGTTCAGAAATAAAAAAGTCATAGAAAATCCCATAAATATAAAAGAAAAATAATGATGATAATAACAATTTGGTGGCATTCCGATTTTTTCATTAATATCCTCTTAAATCGCCATCTCAGGATGACGCGAGAATTACGGCGGAACTATTGCAGCCGTCATCCCTGTTGAATAAACTCGGTAAATCTTTTTGCCGGCGGGGAATAATAATCAGAGGGAGACCCTATCTTTGGCATAAACACCTGGAGATAGTTATTTTCTCGCCCTAATTAATATGAGCCTAATTCAGAGACTGACGCATATCATACAGCCGCCGCGTACGAAGACGCAGCGGCTTGGCGATAATATGCTGGTGCCTTGTGTAATTAGACATCTCCTGTTGGCATCTCTGATCCGCTGCTGCGTCCGAGGATAGTATTAGATAAGTAACATTCAGGTTATTGAGGATGGCTGGGAAATTTACACCGCTAAACCCAGTAAAGCTGCGTCCAAGGACCAGGGCGCAGCCACTGGCTTCAGCACACCTGTTTACTGAGACGCTGCCTGTCGCTGCCCCCGAACGCCAGCAGCATGTCAATCACGGATTCCGGCATTAGAATACGCTAGTAAACCAGGCTATCATGACTGCCCGTATGCCTGCAACGCTGAATGAGCCCCACTGAATCACTGCTTAGTGTAGTAAAACAGGTTAACCTACTGTAAGCCCACCAGCCTGACAGTCTACATATAGGGGCTCATTCTCCTCATTGCCATGGGGCTCCCGAGATCACCAGGTGCCGATGCAGCCATGCGCAGTGTCAGGTGCATCAGAGCACAAACCATCCATCAAACTGTACATCCAATTTAGGCAATATTAATGTTGGTGACACTGGTGCCGCCACAGCGACGAAGAGGTGAAGTGAAACAGGTTGAGAGGTTCATTCTTGGCCGAGAACACGTTTTATTAAAAATGAAGCCGTCACCGTTTTTTGCTCATGGACCTAAAAAAAAAAGCAGAGAGCAGAATAATATCCTCTCCTTCAAGAAGGATGTAACCCTCTGACTTCCAGGTGTGGGCGAGAGAAAGCTCTAGCAGATAATGCATCCGTCCTGGGAGCGGACAGAACATTCCTCTATACACAGGCCTGTCATTAGGCCTGCTGCTTAATAGAACCATTACTGGGGCTTGCTGGAGCAGATAAGATTTGTGTGCAATTTGCTCCAGCCAAGGGTAATGAGAATCTCCATTAGCTTCTGCTCATTCCTTACACCTGACTGTGTGACAACAGAGGTTGCTGTATTCCGGGAAGGGAGAAACATTTAGAAAATACATTTGTAATTGTGTAGATTTTTGGCCATTCATATATGTACATTGTCTTCTCTACAGCATTAACTCCTTCGCTGACCCAGAGGAACGTTATTTACAACTGGGCCTATTTGCAGCAATCCCCTTTCTGGAGAAATACACACAAGAGATGGACTTCTAGCTGAAAGGGGGCATCTCTCGTTATCAACTCCCCCCGTATACATCCCACGCCCTCTGCAATATCTGTGCTGGGAAACCTGCCAGCGGCAATTATTGCCGATTCCAGTAATGAGATGTCCAGCAAATCACAGCACGCCTCATTCTGAGTCGCACGCACTGGCACTGTCAGACGCAGTGGAACGATTTATTGCCACTGCACGTGTGTCTACGTTGCACCGCTCATGAGTCCAGATGGCGCAGTCGGAATTGCGATTGAGGCATACGGGAGATGCCCAGTCTCAGATATGTTTTGGAAATGTGCTGGGCATTCCTGGGCGGTGACAGGGAGGTGACTTAGCGGAGGCACGGAGATGGTCCGCCTTATGGGCGTGTCATGGGAGTGCCGCTGGCGTATCGAGGATAGTGGTTGTGTACACAGACGGCCAATGGCTCACACAGGAGGCCATAGTCAGAGAATCTGCACCTGCTATATGGCTGGTATAAGTTTCAGTGGTGCCAATGATGATGGCATCTAAAGATGCACCAATAGGTATTTCAGCATATACGGAAGAGGGCGTCTCAGTCATTGCTCATTCATATGCACGATTGTACCCCCGGGAAGGTCCTTGTAGCGACATTTGCATAAAGTTGAAGATGGGAGGCCACAAATAGTCGCAGATGGGAGACCATTAATAGTCCTAGGTGGGAGACCGTCAATAGGCACAGATGGGGGGCCACCTATAGTTGCAGACGAAGAACACCAATAGTCGCAGGTGGGAGACCATTACCATTAATTGTCCCAGGTGGGAGACCACCAATAGTCCCAGGTGGGAGACCGCAAATAAACACAGATGGGAAACCACCAAAAGTCGCAGATGGGAAATCACCAATAGTTGCAGACGGGAGACCACCAATAGTTGCAGAGGGGAGACCACCAATAGTTGCAGAGGGGAGACCGCCAATAGTCTCAGACGGGAGACCACCAATAGACACAGTTATGGATGCAGATTCATCTTACTCAGAATCAGCCCCAGTATGTGTCACAGGGAAACCTAGAATGCCATGTCCCCTCTCCATACATCAGCCCACTAAATACCGCCACTGCCACACTTTGATGGAGACGCTTATTTCCCCATCCTGAGAATGGGAATGAGTTCTGTGCTAAACAATAAGAGCAACACAACAGAAGGAAATGTATAGTAAAATTAGTAACCCCCTCCCCCCAAACCTGCAGAAAAAAAGTGTAATAGGTCCCAACAACCTGGAAAGGCAACTTCTGTGATACCATGAGAGAGAACCAGTAGTTGATGTTCCTGATATCCAGTCGCTTTTATTTACGAGTGAGATCTAAACCAGTGTGCTTAGCATATAAAATACAAAAAGTTTTAAAAAACAAAAAGATTTAAAATGCAAAAAGATTTACTCCCTCTCTGCTGTCTCAGGGTGGTGTCTGTCAGTGTGCTCAGTTACAGACCACCTTTACTCCCTCTCTGCAGTCTCAGGGTGGTGTCTGTCAGTGTGCTCAGTTACAGACCACCTTTACTCACTCTCTGCAGTCTCAGGGTGGTGTCTGTCAGTGTGCTCAGTTACAGACCACCTTTACTCACTCTCTGCAGTCTCAGGGTGGTGTCTGTCAGTGTGTTCAGTTACAGACCACCTTTACTCACTCTCTGCTGTCTCAGGGTGGTGTCTGTCAGTGTGCTCAGTTACAGACCACCTTTACTCACTCTCTGCAGTCTCAGGGTGGTGTCTGTCAGTGTGCTCAGTTACAGACCACCTTTACTCACTCTCTGCTGTCTCAGGGTGGTGTCTGTCAGTGTTCTCAGTTACAGATCACCTTTACTCCCTCTCTGCTGTCTAAGGGTGGTGCCTATCGGTGTGCTCAGTTACAGACCACATTTACTCCCTCTCTGCATCTCAGGGTGGTGTCTGTCAGTGTGCTCAGTTACAGACCACCTTTACTCACTGTCTGCTGTCTCAGGGTGGTGTCTGTCAGTGTTCTCAGTTACAGACCACCTTTACTCAATCTCTGCAGTCTCAGGGTGGTGTCTGTCGGTGTGCTCAGTTACAGACCACCTTTACTCACTCTCTGCTGTCTCAGGGTGGTGTCTGTCAGTGTGCTCAGTTACAGACCACCTTTACTCACTCTCTGCAGTCTCAGGGTGGTGTCTGTCGGTGTGCTCAGTTACAGACCACCTTTACTCACTCTCTGCTGTCTCATGGTGGTGTCTGTCAGTGTGCTCAGTTACAGATCACCTTTACTCACTCTCTGCAGACTCAGGGTTGTGTCTCTCAGTGTGTTCAGTTACAGACGACCTTTACTCACTCCGTGCTGTCTCAGGGTGGTGTCTGTCAGTGTGCTCAGTTACAGACCACCTTTACTCCCTCTCTGCAGTCTCAGGGTGGTGTCTGTCAGCGTGCTCAGTTACAGACCACCTTTACTCACTCTCTGCTGTCTCAGGGTGGTGTCTGTCAGTGTGCTCAGTTACAGACCAGCTATACTCACTCTCTGCTGTCTCAGGGTGGTGTCTGTCGGTGTGCTCAGTTACAGACCACCTTTACTCACTCTCTGCAGTCTCAGGGTGGTGTCTGTAGGTGTGCTCAGTTACAGACCACCTTTACTCACTCTATGCTGTCTCAGAGTGGTGTCTGTCAGTGTACTCAGTTACAGATCTCCTTTACTCACTCTCTGCAGTCTCAGGGTGGTGTCTGTCAGTGTGCTCAGTTACAGACCACCTTTACTCCCTCTCTGCAGTCTCAGGGTGGTGTCTGTCAGTGTGCTCAGTTACAGACCACCTTTACTCACTCTCTGCAGTCTCAGGGTGGTGTCTGTCAGTGTGCTCAGTTACAGACCACCTTTACTCACTCTCTGCAGTCTCAGGGTGGTGTCTGTCAGTGTGTTCAGTTACAGACCACCTTTACTCACTCTCTGCTGTCTCAGGGTGGTGTCTGTCAGTGTGCTCAGTTACAGACCACCTTTACTCACTCTCTGCAGTCTCAGGGTGGTGTCTGTCAGTGTGCTCAGTTACAGACCACCTTTACTCACTCTCTGCTGTCTCAGGGTGGTGTCTGTCAGTGTTCTCAGTTACAGATCACCTTTACTCCCTCTCTGCTGTCTAAGGGTGGTGCCTGTCGGTGTGCTCAGTTACAGACCACATTTACTCCCTCTCTGCATCTCAGGGTGGTGTCTGTCAGTGTGCTCAGTTACAGACCACCTTTACTCACTGTCTGCTGTCTCAGGGTGGTGTCTGTCAGTGTTCTCAGTTACAGACCACCTTTACTCAATCTCTGCAGTCTCAGGGTGGTGTCTGTCGGTGTGCTCAGTTACAGACCACCTTTACTCACTCTCTGCTGTCTCAGGGTGGTGTCTGTCAGTGTGCTCAGTTACAGACCACCTTTACTCACTCTCTGCAGTCTCAGGGTGGTGTCTGTCGGTGTGCTCAGTTACAGACCACCTTTACTCACTCTCTGCTGTCTCATGGTGGTGTCTGTCAGTGTGCTCAGTTACAGATCACCTTTACTCACTCTCTGCAGACTCAGGGTTGTGTCTCTCAGTGTGCTCAGTTACAGACGACCTTTACTCACTCCGTGCTGTCTCAGGGTGGTGTCTGTCAGTGTGCTCAGTTACAGACCACCTTTACTCCCTCTCTGCAGTCTCAGGGTGGTGTCTGTCAGCGTGCTCAGTTACAGACCACCTTTACTCACTCTCTGCTGTCTCAGGGTGGTGTCTGTCAGTGTGCTCAGTTACAGACCAGCTATACTCACTCTCTGCTGTCTCAGGGTGGTGTCTGTCGGTGTGCTCAGTTACAGACCACCTTTACTCACTCTCTGCAGTCTCAGGGTGGTGTCTGTAGGTGTGCTCAGTTACAGACCACCTTTACTCACTCTATGCTGTCTCAGAGTGGTGTCTGTCAGTGTACTCAGTTACAGATCTCCTTTACTCACTCTCTGCAGTCTCAGGGTAGTGTCCGTCTGTGTGCTCAGTTACAGACCACCTTTACTCACTCTCTGCTGTCTCAGGGTGGTGTCTGTCTGTGTGCTCAGTTACAGACCACCGTTACTCCCTCTTTGCGGTCTCAGGGTGGTGTCTGTCAGTGTGCTCAGTTACAGACCACCTTTACTCACTCTCTGCTGTCTCAGGGTGCTGTCTGTCAGTGTTCTCAGTTACAGACCACCTTTACTCACTCTCTGCAGTCTCAGGGTGGTGTCTGTCTGTGTACTCAGTTACAGATCACCTTTACTCACTCTCTGCTGTCTCAGGGTGGTGTCTGTCTGTGTGCTCAGTTACAGACCACCTTTACTCCCTCTCTGCGGTCTCAGGGTGGTGTCTGTCAGTGTGCTCAGTTACAGACCACCTTTACTCACTCTCTGCTGTCTCAGGGTGGTGTCTGTCTGTGTTCTCAGTTACAGACCACCTTTACTCACTCTCTGCTGTCTCAGGGTGGTGTCTGTCAGTGTTCTCAGTTACAGACCACCTTTACTCACTCTCTGCTGTCTCAGGGTAGTGTCTGTCAGTGTTCTCAGTTACAGACCACCTTTACTCACTCTCTGCTGTCTCAGGGTGGTGTCTGTCGGTGTGCTCAGTTACACACCACTTTTACTCACTCTGCTGTCTCAGGGTGGAGTCTGTCAGTGTTCTCAGTTACAGACCACCTTTACTCACTCTCTGCAGTCTCAGGGTGGTGTCTGTCGGTGTGCTCAGTTACAGACCACCTTTACTCACTCTCTGCTGTCTCAGGGTGGTGTCTGTCAGTGTGCTCAGTTACAGACCACCTTTACTCACTCTCTGCAGTCTCAGGGTATTGTCTGTCAGCATGCTCAGTTACAGATCACCTTTACTCACTCTCTGCTGTCTCATGGTGGTGTCTGTCTGTGTGCTCAGTTACAGACCGGCTATACTCACTCTCTGCTTTCTCAGAATGGTGTCTGTCAGTGTGCTCAGTTACAGACCACCATTACTCACTCTCTGCTGTCTCAGGGTGGTGTCTGTCAGTGAGCTCAGTTACAGACCACCTTTACTCACTCTCTGCAGTCTCAGGGTGGTGTCTCTCAGCATGTTCAGTTACAGATCACCTTTACTCACTCGCTGCTGTCTCATGGTGGTGTCTGTCTGTGTGCTCAGTTACAGACCAGCTATACTCACTCTCTGCTGTCTCAGGGTGGTGTCTGTCAGTGTGCTCAGTTACAGACCACCTTTTCTCACTCTCTGCAGTCTCAGGGTGGTGTCTGTCGGTGTGCTCAGTTACAGACCACCTTTACTCACTCTATGCTGTCTCAGAGTGGTGTCTGTCAGTGTACTCAGTTACAGATCACCTTTACTCACTCTCTGCAGTTTCAGGGTGGTGTCTGTCAGTGTGCTCAGTTACAGACCACCTTTACTCACTCTCTGCTGTCTCATGGTGGTGTCTGTCTGTGTGCTCAGTTAGAGACCACCTTTACTCACTCTCTGCTGTCTCAGGGTGGTGTCTGTCAGTTTGCTCAGTTACAGACCACCTTTACTCACTCTCTGCTGTCTCAGGGTGGTGTCTGTCAGTGTGCTCAGTTACAGACCACCTTTACTCACTCTATGCTGTCTCAGAGTGGTGTCTGTCAGTGTACTCAGTTACAGATCACCTTTACTCACTCTCTGCAGTCTCAGGGTGGTGTCTGTCAGTGTGCTCAGTTACAGACCACCTTTACTCACTCTCTGCTGTCTCAGGGTGGTGTCTTTCAGTGTGCTCAGGTACAGACCACCTTTACTCACTCTCTGCTGACTCAGGGTGGTGTCTCTCAGTGTGCTCAGTTACAGACCACCTTTACTCACTCTCTGCTGTCTCAGGGTGGTGTCTGTCAGTGTGCTCAGTTACAGACCAGCTATATTCACTCTCTGCTGTCTCAGGGTGGTGTCTGTTAGTGTGCTCAGTTACAGACCACCTTTACTCACTCTCTGCAGTCTCAGGGTTGTGTCTGTCTGTGTGCTCAGTTACAGACCACCTTTACTCCCTCTCTGCGGTCTCAGGGTGGTGTCTGTCAGCGTGCTCAGTTACAGACCACCTTTACTCACTCTATGCTGTCTCAGGGTGGTGTCTGTCAGCGTGCTCAGTTACAGACCACCTTTACTCACTCTCTGCTGTCTCAGGGTGGTGTCTGTCAGTGTGCTCAGTTACAGACCAGCTATACTCACTCTATGCAGTCTCAGGGTTGTGTCTCTCAGTGTGCTCAGTTACAGACCACCTTTACCCACTCTCTGCTGTCTCAGGGTGGTGCCTGTCAGTGTGCTCAGTTACAGACCAGCTATACTCACTCTCTGCTGCCTCAGGGTGGTGTCTGTCAGTGTGCTCAGTTACAGACCACCTTTACTCACTCTCTGCAGTCTCAGGGTTGTGTCTCTCAGTGTGCTCAGTTACAGACCACCTTTACTCCCTCTCTGCGGTCTCAGGGTGGTGTCTGTCAGTGTGCTCAGTTACAGACCACCTTTACTCACCCTATGCTGTCTCAGAGTGGTGTCTGTCAGTGTACTCAGTTACAGATCACCTTTACTCACTCTCTGCAGTCTCAGGGTGGTGTCTGTCGGTGTGCTCAGTTACAGATCACCTTTACTCACTCTCTGCTCTCTCATGGTGGTGTCTGTCTGTGTGCTCAGTTACAGATCACCGTTACTCACTCTCTGCTGTCTCAGGGTGGTGTCTGTCGGTGTGCTCAGTTACAGATCACCTTTACTCACTCTCTGCTCTCTCATGGTGGTGTCTGTCTGTGTGCTCAGTTACAGATCACCGTTACTCACTCTCTGCTGTCTCATGGTTGTATATGTCAGTGTGCTCAGTTACAGACCAGCTATACCCACTCTCTGCTGTCTCAGGGTGGTGTCTGTCAGTGTGCTCAGTTACAGACCACCTTTTCTCACTCTCTGCTGTCTCATGGTGGTGTCTGTCAGTGTTCTCAGTTACAGACCACCTTTACTCACTCTCTGCAGTCTCAGGGTGGTGTCTGTCGGTGTGCTCAGTTACAGACCACCTTTACTCACTCTATGCTGTCTCAGAGTGGTGTCTGTCAGTGTACTCAGTTACAGATCACCTTTACTCACTCTCTGCAGTTTCAGGGTGGTGTCTGTCGGTGTGCTCAGTTACAGACCACCTTTACTCACTCTCTGCTGTCTCATGGTGGTGTCTGTCTGTGTGCTCAGTTATAGACCACCTTTACTCACTCTCTGCTGTCTCAGGGTGGTGTCTGTCAGTTTGCTCAGTTACAGACCACCTTTACTCACTCTCTGCTGTCTCAGGGTGGTGTCTGTCAGTGTGCTCAGTTACAGACCACCTTTACTCACTCTATGCTGTCTCAGAGTGGTGTCTGTCAGTGTACTCAGTTACAGATCACCTTTACTCACTCTCTGCAGTCTCAGGGTGGTGTCTGTCAGTGTGCTCAGTTACAGACCACCTTTACTCACTCTCTGCTGTCTCAGGGTGGTGTCTTTCAGTGTGCTCAGTTACAGACCACCTTTACTCACTCTCTGCTGACTCAGGGTGGTGTCTCTCAGTGTGCTTAGTTACAGACCACCTTTACTCACTCTCTGCTGTCTCACGGTGGTGTCTGTCAGTGTGCTCAGTTACAGACCAGCTATATTCACTCTCTGCTGTCTCAGGGTGGTGTCTGTTAGTGTGCTCAGTTACAGACCACCTTTACTCACTCTCTGCAGTCTCAGGGTTGTGTCTGTCTGTGTGCTCAGTTACAGACCACCTTTACTCCCTCTCTGCGGTCTCAGGGTGGTGTCTGTCAGCGTGCTCAGTTACAGACCACCTTTACTCACTCTATGCTGTCTCAGGGTGGTGTCTGTCAGCGTGCTCAGTTACAGACCACCTTTACTCACTCTCTGCTGTCTCAGGGTGGTGTCTGTCAGTGTGCTCAGTTACAGACCACCTTTACCCACTCTCTGCTGTCTCAGGGTGGTGCCTGTCAGTGTGCTCAGTTACAGACCAGCTATACTCACTCTCTGCTGCCTCAGGGTGGTGTCTGTCAGTGTGCTCAGTTACAGACCACCTTTACTCACTCTCTGCAGTCTCAGGGTTGTGTCTCTCAGTGTGCTCAGTTACAGACCACCTTTACTCCCTCTCTGCGGTCTCAGGGTGGTGTCTGTCAGTGTGCTCAGTTACAGACCACCTTTACTCACCCTATGCTGTCTCAGAGTGGTGTCTGTCAGTGTACTCAGTTACAGATCACCTTTACTCACTCTCTGCAGTCTCAGGGTGGTGTCTGTCGGTGTGCTCAGTTACAGATCACCTTTACTCACTCTCTGCTCTCTCATGGTGGTGTCTGTCTGTGTGCTCAGTTACAGATCACCGTTACTCACTCTCTGCTGTCTCATGGTTGTATCTGTCTGTGTGCTCAGTTACAGATCACCTTTACTCACTCTCTGCTGTCTCAGGGAGGTGTCTGTCAGTGTTCCCAGTTACAGACCACCTTTACTCACTCTCTGCAGTCTCAGGGTGGTGTCTGTCGGTGTGCTCAGTTACAGACCACCTTTACTCACTCTATGCTGTCTCAGAGTGGTGTCTGTCAGTGTTCTAAGTTACAGACCACCTTTACTCACTCTCTTCAGTCTCAGGGTGGTGTCTGTCGGTGTGCTCAGTTACAGATCACCTTTACTCACTCTCTGCTCTCTCATGGTGGTGTCTGTCTGTGTGCTCAGTTACAGATCACCGTTACTCACTCTCTGCTGTCTCATGGTTGTATCTGTCTGTGTGCTCAGTTACAGATCACCTTTACTCACTCTCTGCTGTCTCAGGGAGGTGTCTGTCAGTGTTCCCAGTAACAGACCACCTTTACTCACTCTCTGCAGTCTCAGGGTGGTGTCTGTCGGTGTGCTCAGTTACAGACCACCTTTACTCACTCTATGCTGTCTCAGAGTGGTGTCTGTCAGTGTTCTCAGTTACAGACCACCTTTACTCACTCTCTTCAGTCTCAGGGTGGTGTCTGTCGGTGTGCTCAGTTACAGACCACCTATACTCATTCTCTGCAGTCTCAGGGTGGTGTCTGTCAGTGTGCTCAGTTACAGACCACCTTTACTCACTCTATGCAGTCTCAGAGTGGTGTCTGTCAGTGTGCTCAGTTACAGAGCACCTTTACTCACTCTATGCTGTCTCAGAGTGGTGTCTGTCAGTGTACTCAGTTACAGATCACCTTTACTCACTCTCTGCTGTCTCAGGGTGGTGTCTGTCAGTGTGCTCAGTTACAGACCACCTTTACTCACTCTCTGCTTTCTCAGGGTGGTGTCTGTCAGTGTGCTCAGTTACAGACCACCTTTACTCACTCTCTGCTGTCTCAGGGTGGTGTCTGTCGGTGTGCTCAGTTACAGACCACCTTTACTCACTCTCTGCTGTCTCATGGTGGTGTCTGTCAGTGTGCTCAGTTACAGATCACCTTTACTCACTCTCTGCAGACTCAGGGTTGTGTCTCTCAGTGTGCTCAGTTACAGACGACCTTTACTCACTCCGTGCTGTCTCAGGGTGGTGTCTGTCAGTGTGCTCAGTTACAGACCACCTTTACTCCCTCTCTGCAGTCTCAGGGTGGTGTCTGTCAGCGTGCTCAGTTACAGACCACCTTTACTCACTCTCTGCTGTCTCAGGGTGGTGTCTGTCAGTGTGCTCAGTTACAGACCAGCTATACTCACTCTCTGCTGTCTCAGGGTGGTGTCTGTCGGTGTGCTCAGTTACAGACCACCTTTACTCACTCTCTGCAGTCTCAGGGTGGTGTCTGTAGGTGTGCTCAGTTACAGACCACCTTTACTCACTCTATGCTGTCTCAGAGTGGTGTCTGTCAGTGTACTCAGTTACAGATCTCCTTTACTCACTCTCTGCAGTCTCAGGGTAGTGTCCGTCTGTGTGCTCAGTTACAGACCACCTTTACTCACTCTCTGCTGTCTCAGGGTGGTGTCTGTCTGTGTGCTCAGTTACAGACCACCGTTACTCCCTCTTTGCGGTCTCAGGGTGGTGTCTGTCAGTGTGCTCAGTTACAGACCACCTTTACTCACTCTCTGCTGTCTCAGGGTGCTGTCTGTCAGTGTTCTCAGTTACAGACCACCTTTACTCACTCTCTGCAGTCTCAGGGTGGTGTCTGTCTGTGTACTCAGTTACAGATCACCTTTACTCACTCTCTGCTGTCTCAGGGTGGTGTCTGTCTGTGTGCTCAGTTACAGACCACCTTTACTCCCTCTCTGCGGTCTCAGGGTGGTGTCTGTCAGTGTGCTCAGTTACAGACCACCTTTACTCACTCTCTGCTGTCTCAGGGTGGTGTCTGTCTGTGTTCTCAGTTACAGACCACCTTTACTCACTCTCTGCTGTCTCAGGGTGGTGTCTGTCAGTGTTCTCAGTTACAGACCACCTTTACTCACTCTCTGCTGTCTCAGGGTAGTGTCTGTCAGTGTTCTCAGTTACAGACCACCTTTACTCACTCTCTGCTGTCTCAGGGTGGTGTCTGTCGGTGTGCTCAGTTACACACCACTTTTACTCACTCTGCTGTCTCAGGGTGGAGTCTGTCAGTGTTCTCAGTTACAGACCACCTTTACTCACTCTCTGCAGTCTCAGGGTGGTGTCTGTCGGTGTGCTCAGTTACAGACCACCTTTACTCACTCTCTGCTGTCTCAGGGTGGTGTCTGTCAGTGTGCTCAGTTACAGACCACCTTTACTCACTCTCTGCAGTCTCAGGGTATTGTCTGTCAGCATGCTCAGTTACAGATCACCTTTACTCACTCTCTGCTGTCTCATGGTGGTGTCTGTCTGTGTGCTCAGTTACAGACCGGCTATACTCACTCTCTGCTTTCTCAGAATGGTGTCTGTCAGTGTGCTCAGTTACAGACCACCATTACTCACTCTCTGCTGTCTCAGGGTGGTGTCTGTCAGTGAGCTCAGTTACAGACCACCTTTACTCACTCTCTGCAGTCTCAGGGTGGTGTCTCTCAGCATGTTCAGTTACAGATCACCTTTACTCACTCTCTGCTGTCTCATGGTGGTGTCTGTCTGTGTGCTCAGTTACAGACCAGCTATACTCACTCTCTGCTGTCTCAGGGTGGTGTCTGTCAGTGTGCTCAGTTACAGACCACCTTTTCTCACTCTCTGCAGTCTCAGGGTGGTGTCTGTCGGTGTGCTCAGTTACAGACCACCTTTACTCACTCTATGCTGTCTCAGAGTGGTGTCTGTCAGTGTACTCAGTTACAGATCACCTTTACTCACTCTCTGCAGTTTCAGGGTGGTGTCTGTCGGTGTGCTCAGTTACAGACCACCTTTACTCACTCTCTGCTGTCTCATGGTGGTGTCTGTCTGTGTGCTCAGTTAGAGACCACCTTTACTCACTCTCTGCTGTCTCAGGGTGGTGTCTGTCAGTTTGCTCAGTTACAGACCACCTTTACTCACTCTCTGCTGTCTCAGGGTGGTGTCTGTCAGTGTGCTCAGTTACAGACCACCTTTACTCACTCTATGCTGTCTCAGAGTGGTGTCTGTCAGTGTACTCAGTTACAGATCACCTTTACTCACTCTCTGCAGTCTCAGGGTGGTGTCTGTCAGTGTGCTCAGTTACAGACCACCTTTACTCACTCTCTGCTGTCTCAGGGTGGTGTCTTTCAGTGTGCTCAGGTACAGACCACCTTTACTCACTCTCTGCTGACTCAGGGTGGTGTCTCTCAGTGTGCTCAGTTACAGACCACCTTTACTCACTCTCTGCTGTCTCAGGGTGGTGTCTGTCAGTGTGCTCAGTTACAGACCAGCTATATTCACTCTCTGCTGTCTCAGGGTGGTGTCTGTTAGTGTGCTCAGTTACAGACCACCTTTACTCACTCTCTGCAGTCTCAGGGTTGTGTCTGTCTGTGTGCTCAGTTACAGACCACCTTTACTCCCTCTCTGCGGTCTCAGGGTGGTGTCTGTCAGCGTGCTCAGTTACAGACCACCTTTACTCACTCTATGCTGTCTCAGGGTGGTGTCTGTCAGCGTGCTCAGTTACAGACCACCTTTACTCACTCTCTGCTGTCTCAGGGTGGTGTCTGTCAGTGTGCTCAGTTACAGACCAGCTATACTCACTCTATGCAGTCTCAGGGTTGTGTCTCTCAGTGTGCTCAGTTACAGACCACCTTTACCCACTCTCTGCTGTCTCAGGGTGGTGCCTGTCAGTGTGCTCAGTTACAGACCAGCTATACTCACTCTCTGCTGCCTCAGGGTGGTGTCTGTCAGTGTGCTCAGTTACAGACCACCTTTACTCACTCTCTGCAGTCTCAGGGTTGTGTCTCTCAGTGTGCTCAGTTACAGACCACCTTTACTCCCTCTCTGCGGTCTCAGGGTGGTGTCTGTCAGTGTGCTCAGTTACAGACCACCTTTACTCACCCTATGCTGTCTCAGAGTGGTGTCTGTCAGTGTACTCAGTTACAGATCACCTTTACTCACTCTCTGCAGTCTCAGGGTGGTGTCTGTCGGTGTGCTCAGTTACAGATCACCTTTACTCACTCTCTGCTCTCTCATGGTGGTGTCTGTCTGTGTGCTCAGTTACAGATCACCGTTACTCACTCTCTGCTGTCTCAGGGTGGTGTCTGTCGGTGTGCTCAGTTACAGATCACCTTTACTCACTCTCTGCTCTCTCATGGTGGTGTCTGTCTGTGTGCTCAGTTACAGATCACCGTTACTCACTCTCTGCTGTCTCATGGTTGTATATGTCAGTGTGCTCAGTTACAGACCAGCTATACCCACTCTCTGCTGTCTCAGGGTGGTGTCTGTCAGTGTGCTCAGTTACAGACCACCTTTTCTCACTCTCTGCTGTCTCATGGTGGTGTCTGTCAGTGTTCTCAGTTACAGACCACCTTTACTCACTCTCTGCAGTCTCAGGGTGGTGTCTGTCGGTGTGCTCAGTTACAGACCACCTTTACTCACTCTATGCTGTCTCAGAGTGGTGTCTGTCAGTGTACTCAGTTACAGATCACCTTTACTCACTCTCTGCAGTTTCAGGGTGGTGTCTGTCGGTGTGCTCAGTTACAGACCACCTTTACTCACTCTCTGCTGTCTCATGGTGGTGTCTGTCTGTGTGCTCAGTTATAGACCACCTTTACTCACTCTCTGCTGTCTCAGGGTGGTGTCTGTCAGTTTGCTCAGTTACAGACCACCTTTACTCACTCTCTGCTGTCTCAGGGTGGTGTCTGTCAGTGTGCTCAGTTACAGACCACCTTTACTCACTCTATGCTGTCTCAGAGTGGTGTCTGTCAGTGTACTCAGTTACAGATCACCTTTACTCACTCTCTGCAGTCTCAGGGTGGTGTCTGTCAGTGTGCTCAGTTACAGACCACCTTTACTCACTCTCTGCTGTCTCAGGGTGGTGTCTTTCAGTGTGCTCAGTTACAGACCACCTTTACTCACTCTCTGCTGACTCAGGGTGGTGTCTCTCAGTGTGCTTAGTTACAGACCACCTTTACTCACTCTCTGCTGTCTCAGGGTGGTGTCTGTCAGTGTGCTCAGTTACAGACCAGCTATATTCACTCTCTGCTGTCTCAGGGTGGTGTCTGTTAGTGTGCTCAGTTACAGACCACCTTTACTCACTCTCTGCAGTCTCAGGGTTGTGTCTGTCTGTGTGCTCAGTTACAGACCACCTTTACTCCCTCTCTGCGGTCTCAGGGTGGTGTCTGTCAGCGTGCTCAGTTACAGACCACCTTTACTCACTCTATGCTGTCTCAGGGTGGTGTCTGTCAGCGTGCTCAGTTACAGACCACCTTTACTCACTCTCTGCTGTCTCAGGGTGGTGTCTGTCAGTGTGCTCAGTTACAGACCACCTTTACCCACTCTCTGCTGTCTCAGGGTGGTGCCTGTCAGTGTGCTCAGTTACAGACCAGCTATACTCACTCTCTGCTGCCTCAGGGTGGTGTCTGTCAGTGTGCTCAGTTACAGACCACCTTTACTCACTCTCTGCAGTCTCAGGGTTGTGTCTCTCAGTGTGCTCAGTTACAGACCACCTTTACTCCCTCTCTGCGGTCTCAGGGTGGTGTCTGTCAGTGTGCTCAGTTACAGACCACCTTTACTCACCCTATGCTGTCTCAGAGTGGTGTCTGTCAGTGTACTCAGTTACAGATCACCTTTACTCACTCTCTGCAGTCTCAGGGTGGTGTCTGTCGGTGTGCTCAGTTACAGATCACCTTTACTCACTCTCTGCTCTCTCATGGTGGTGTCTGTCTGTGTGCTCAGTTACAGATCACCGTTACTCACTCTCTGCTGTCTCATGGTTGTATCTGTCTGTGTGCTCAGTTACAGATCACCTTTACTCACTCTCTGCTGTCTCAGGGAGGTGTCTGTCAGTGTTCCCAGTTACAGACCACCTTTACTCACTCTCTGCAGTCTCAGGGTGGTGTCTGTCGGTGTGCTCAGTTACAGACCACCTTTACTCACTCTATGCTGTCTCAGAGTGGTGTCTGTCAGTGTTCTAAGTTACAGACCACCTTTACTCACTCTCTTCAGTCTCAGGGTGGTGTCTGTCGGTGTGCTCAGTTACAGATCACCTTTACTCACTCTCTGCTCTCTCATGGTGGTGTCTGTCTGTGTGCTCAGTTACAGATCACCGTTACTCACTCTCTGCTGTCTCATGGTTGTATCTGTCTGTGTGCTCAGTTACAGATCACCTTTACTCACTCTCTGCTGTCTCAGGGAGGTGTCTGTCGGTGTGCTCAGTTACAGACCACCTTTACTCACTCTCTGCTGTCTCAGAGTGGTGTCTGTCAGTGTTCTCAGTTACAGACCACCTTTACTCACTCTCTTCAGTCTCAGGGTGGTGTCTGTCGGTGTGCTCAGTTACAGACCACCTATACTCATTCTCTGCAGTCTCAGGGTGGTGTCTGTCAGTGTGCTCAGTTACAGACCACCTTTACTCACTCTATGCAGTCTCAGAGTGGTGTCTGTCAGTGTGCTCAGTTACAGAGCACCTTTACTCACTCTATGCTGTCTCAGAGTGGTGTCTGTCAGTGTACTCAGTTACAGATCACCTTTACTCACTCTCTGCTGTCTCAGGGTGGTGTCTGTCAGTGTGCTCAGTTACAGACCACCTTTACTCACTCTCTGCTTTCTCAGGGTGGTGTCTGTCAGTGTGCTCAGTTACAGACCACCTTTACTCACTCTCTGCTGTCTCAGGGTGGTGTCTGTCGGTGTGCTCAGTTACAGACCACCTTTACTCACTCTCTGCTGTCTCAGGGTGGTGTCTGTCAGCGTGCTCAGTTACAGACCACCTTTACTCACTCTCTGCAGTCTCAGGATGGTGTCTGTCGGTGTGCTCAGTTACAGACCACCTTTACTCACTTTCTGCTGTCTCAGGGTGGTGTCTTTCGGTGTGCTCAGTTACAGACCACCTTTACTCACTCTCTGCAGTCTCAGGATGGTGTCTGTCGGTGTGCTCAGTTACAGACCACCTTTACTCACTCTCTGCAGTCTCAGGATGGTGTCTGTCGGTGTGCTCAGTTACAGACCACCTTTACTCACTCTCTGCAGTCTCAGGGTGGTGTCTGTCAGTGTGCTCAGTTACAGACCACCTTTACTCACTCTATGCTGTCTCAGAGTGGTGTCTGTCAGTGTACTCAGTTACAGATCACCTTTACTCACTTTCTGCAGTCTCAGGGTTGTGTCTCTCAGTGTGCTCAGTTACAGACCACCTTTACTCCTTCTCTGTGGTCTCAGGGTGGTGTCTGTCAGCGTGCTCAGTTACAGACCACCTTTACTCCTTCTCTGCGGTCTCAGGGTGGTGTCTGTCAGCGTGCTCAGTTACAGACCACCTTTACTCACTCTCTGCAGTCTCAGGATGGTGTCTGTCGGTGTGCTCAGTTACAGACCACCTTTACTCACTCTCTGCAGTCTCAGGGTGGTGTCTGTCAGTGTGCTCAGTTACAGACCACCCTTACTCACTCTATGCTGTCTCAGAGTGGTGTCTGTCAGTGTACTCAGTTACAGATCACCTTTTCTCACTTTCTGCAGTCTCAGGGTTGTGTCTCTCAGTGCGCTCAGTTACAGACCACCTTTACTCACTCCGTGCTGTCTCAGGGTGGTGTCTGTCAGTGTGCTCAGTTACAGACCACCTTTACTCCTTCTCTGCGGTCTCAGGGTGGTGTCTGTCAGCGTGCTCAGTTACAGACCACCTTTACTCACTCTCTGCTTTCTCAGGGTGGTGTCTGTCAGTGTGCTCAGTTACAGACCACCTTTACTCCTTCTCTGCGGTCTCAGGGTGGTGTCTGTCAGCGTGCTCAGTTACAGACCACCTTTACTCACTCTCTGCTGTCTCAGTGTGGTGTCTGTCAGTGTGCTCAGTTACAGACCAGCTATACTCACTCTCTGCTGTCTCAGGGTGGTGTCTGTCGGTGAGCTCAGTTACAGACCACCTTTACTCACTCTCTGCAGTCTCAGGGTGGTGTCTGTCGGTGTGCTCAGTTACAGACCACCTTTACTCACTCTATGCTGTCTCAGAGTGGTGTCTGTCAGTGTACTCAGTTACAGATCACCTTTACTCACTCTCTGCAGTCTCAGGGTAGTGTCTATCTGTGTGCTCAGTTACAGACCACCTTTACTCACTCTCTGCTGTCTCAGGGTGGTGTCTGTCTGTGTGCTCAGTTACAGACCACCTTTACTCCCTCTCTGCGGTCTCAGGGTGGTGTCTGTCAGTGTGCTCAGTTACAGACCACCTTTACTCACTCTCTGCTGTCTCAGGGTGGTGTCTGTCAGAGTTCTCAGTTACAGTCCACCTTTTCTCACTCTCAGCAGTCTCAGGGTGGTGTCTGTCTGTGTGCTCAGTTACAGATCACCTTTACTCACTCTCTGCTGTCTCAGGGTGGTGTCTGTCAGTGTGCTCAGTTACAGACCACCTTTACTCACTCTCTGCTGTCTCAGGGTGGTGTCTGTCAGTGTTCTCAGTTACAGACCACCTTTACTCACTCTCTGCTGTCTCAGGGTGGTGTCTGTCAGTGTGCTCAGTTACAGACCACCTTTACTCACTCTCTGCAGTCTCAGGGTGGTGTCTGTCAGTGTGCTCAGTTACAGACCACCTTTACTCACTCTATGCTGTCTCAGAGTGGTGTCTGTCAGTGTACTCAGTTACAGATCACCTTTACTCACTTTCTGCAGTCTCAGGGTTGTGTCTCTCAGTGTGCTCAGTTACAGACCACCTTTACTCACTCCGTGCTGTCTCAGGGTGGTGTCTGTCAGTGTGCTCAGTTACAGACCACCTTTACTCCTTCTCTGCGGTCTCAGGGTGGTGTCTGTCAGCGTGCTCAGTTACAGACCACCTTTACTCACTCTCTGCTGTCTCAGTGTGGTGTCTGCCAGTGTGCTCAGTTACAGACCAGCTATACTCACTCTCTGCTGTCTCAGGGTGGTGTCTGTCGGTGAGCTCAGTTACAGACCACCTTTACTCACTCTCTGCAGTCTCAGGGTGGTGTCTGTCGGTGTGCTCAGTTACAGACCACCTTTACTCACTCTATGCTGTCTCAGAGTGGTGTCTGTCAGTGTACTCAGTTACAGATCACCTTTACTCACTCTCTGCAGTCTCAGGGTAGTGTCTGTCTGTGTGCTCAGTTACAGACCACCTTTACTCACTCTCTGCTGTCTCAGGGTGGTGTCTGTCTGTGTGCTCAGTTACAGACCACCTTTACTCCCTCTCTGCGGTCTCAGGGTGGTGTCTGTCAGTGTGCTCAGTTACAGACCACCTTTACTCACTCTCTGCTGTCTCAGGGTGGTGTCTGTCAGTGTTCTCAGTTACAGTCCACCTTTACTCACTCTCTGCAGTCTCAGGGTGGTGTCTGTCTGTGTGCTCAGTTACAGATCACCTTTACTCACTCTCTGCTGTCTCAGGGTGGTGTCTGTCAATGTGCTCAGTTACCGACCACCTATACTCCCTCTCTGCGGTCTCAGGGTGGTGTCTGTCAGTGTGCTCAGTTACAGACCACCTTTACTCACTCTCTGCTGTCTCAGGGTGGTGTCTGTCAGTGTTCTCAGTTACAGACCACCTTTACTCACTCTCTGCTGTCTCAGGGTGGTGTCTGTCAGTGTTCTCAGTTACAGACCACCTTTGCTCACTCTCTGCTGTCTCAGGGTGGTGTCTGTCAGTGTTCTCAGTTACAGACCACCTTTACTCACTCTCTGCTGTCTCAGGGTGGTGTCTGTCGGTGTGCTCAGTTACACACCACCTTTACTCACTCTGCTGTCTCAGGGTGGAGTCTGTCAGTGTTCTCAGTTACAGACCACCTTTACTCACTCTCTGCAGTCTCAGGGTGGTGTCTGTCGGTGTGCTCAGTTACAGACCACCTTTACTCACTCTCTGCTGTCTCAGGGTGGTGTCTGTCAGTGTGCTCAGTTACAGACCACCTTTACTCACTCTCTGCAGTCTCAGGGTATTGTCTGTCAGCATGCTCAGTTACAGATCACCTTTACTCACTCTCTGCTATCTCATGGTGGTGTCTGTCTGTGTGCTCAGTTACAGACCGGCTATACTCACTCTCTGCTTTCTCAGAATGGTGTCTGTCAGTGTGCTCAGTTACAGACCACCATTACTCACTGTCTGCTGTCTCAGGGTGGTGTCTGTCAGTGAGCTCAGTTACAGACCACCTTTACTCACTCTCTGCAGTCTCAGGGTGGTGTCTCTCAGCATGTTCAGTTACAGATCACCTTTACTCACTCTCTGCTGTCTCATGGTGGTGTCTGTCTGTGTGCTCAGTTACAGACCAGCTATACTCACTCTCTGCTGTCTCAGGGTGGTGTCTGTCAGTGTGCTCAGTTACAGACCACCTTTTCTCACTCTCTGCAGTCTCAGGGTGGTGTCAGTCAGCGTGCTCAGTTACAGACCAGCTATACTCACTGTCTGCAGTCTCAGGGTTCTGTCTCTCAGTGTGCTCAGTTACACACCAAATTTACTCACTCTCTGCTGTCTCAGGGTGGTGTCTGTCAGTGTGCTCAGTTACAGACCAGCTATACCCACTCTCTGCTGTCTCAGGGTGGTGTCTGTCAGTGTGCTCAGTTACAGACCACCTTTTCTCACTCTCTGCTGTCTCATGGTGGTGTCTGTCAGTGTTCTCAGTTACAGACCACCTTTACTCACTCTCTGCAGTCTCAGGGTGGTGTCTGTCGGTGTGCTCAGTTACAGACCACCTTTACTCACTCTCTGCTGTCTCATGGTGGTGTCTGTCGGTGTGCTCAGTTACAGACCACCTTTACTCACTCTATGCTGTCTCAGGGTGGTGTCTGTCAGTTTGCTCAGTTACAGACCACCTTTACTCACTCTCTGCTGTCTCAGGGTGGTGTCTGTCAGTGTGCTCAGTTACAGACCACCTTTACTCACTCTATGCTGTCTCAGAGTGGTGTCTGTCAGTGTACTCAGTTACAGATCACCTTTACTCACTCTCTGCAGTCTCAGGGTGGTGTCTGTCAGTGTGCTCAGTTACAGACCACCTTTACTCACTCTCTGCTGTCTCAGGGTGGTGTCTTTCAGTGTGCTCAGTTACAGACCACCTTTACTCACTCTCTGCTGACTCAGGGTGGTGTCTCTCAGTGTGCTCAGTTACAGACCACCTTTACTCACTCTCTGCTGTCTCAGGGTGGTGTCTGTCAGTGTGCTCAGTTACAGACCAGCTATATTCACTCTCTGCTGTCTCAGGGTGGTGTCTGTTAGTGTGCTCAGTTACAGACCACCTTTACTCACTCTCTGCAGTCTCAGGGTTGTGTCTGTCTGTGTGCTCAGTTACAGATCACCTTTACTCCCTCTCTGCGGTCTCAGGGTGGTGTCTGTCAGCGTGCTCAGTTACAGACCACCTTTACTCACTCCGTGCTGTCTCAGGGTGGTGTCTGTCAGTGGGCTCAGTTACAGATCACCTTTACTCACTTTCTGCAGTCTCAGGGTTGTGTCTCTCAGTGTGCTCAGTTACAGACCACCTTTACTCACTCCGTGCTGTCTCAGGGTGGTGTCTGTCAGTGTACTCAGTTACAGATCACCTTTACTCACTTTCTGCAGTCTCAGGGTTGTGTCTCTCAGTGTGCTCAGTTACAGACCACCTTTACTCACTCCGTGCTGTCTCAGGGTGGTGTCTGTCAGTGGGCTCAGTTACAGATCACCTTTACTCACTTTCTGCAGTCTCAGGGTTGTGTCTCTCAGTGTGCTCAGTTACAGACCACCTTTACTCACTCCGTGCTGTCTCAGGGTGGTGTCTGTCAGTGTACTCAGTTACAGATCACCTTTACTCACTTTCTGCAGTCTCAGGGTTGTGTCTCTCAGTGGGCTCAGTTACAGACCACCTTTACTCACTCCGTGCTGTCTCAGGGTGGTGTCTGTCAGTGTGCTCAGTTACAGACCACCTTTACTCCTTCTCTGCGGTCTCAGGGTGGTGTCTGTCAGCGTGCTCAGTTACAGACCACCTTTACTCACTCTCTGCTTTCTCAGGGTGGTGTCTGTCAGTGTGCTCAGTTACAGACCACCTTTACTCCTTCTCTGCGGTCTCAGGGTGGTGTCTGTCAGCGTGCTCAGTTACAGACCACCTTTACTCACTCTCTGCAGTCTCAGGATGGTGTCTGTCGGTGTGCTCAGTTACAGACCACCTTTACTCACTCTGCAGTCTCAGGGTGGTGTCTGTCAGTGTGCTCAATTACAGACCACCTTTACTCACTCTATGCTGTCTCAGAGTGGTGTCTGTCAGTGTACTCAGTTACAGATCACCTTTACTCACTTTCTGCAGTCTCAGGGTTGTGTCTCTCAGTGTGCTCAGTTACAGACCACCTTTACTCACTCCGTGCTGTCTCAGGGTGGTGTCTGTCAGTGTGCTCAGTTACAGACCACCTTTACTCCTTCTCTGCAGTCTCAGGGTGGTGTCTGTCAGCGTGCTCAGTTACAGACCACCTTTACTCACTCTCTGCTTTCTCAGAGTGGTGTCTGTCAGTGTGCTCAGTTACAGACCACCTTTACTCCTTCTCTGCGGTCTCAGGGTGGTGTCTGTCAGCGTGCTCAGTTACAGACCACCTTTACTCACTCTCTGCTGTCTCAGTGTGGTGTCTGTCAGTGTGCTCAGTTACAGACCAGCTATACTCACTCTCTGCTGTCTCAGGGTGGTGTCTGTCGGTGAGCTCAGTTACAGACCACCTTTACTCACTCTCTGCAGTCTCAGGGTGGTGTCTGTCGGTGTGCTCAGTTACAGACCACCTTTACTCACTCTATGCTGTCTCAGAGTGGTGTCTGTCAGTGTACTCAGTTACAGATCACCTTTACTCACTCTCTGCAGTCTCAGGGTAGTGTCTATCTGTGTGCTCAGTTACAGACCACCTTTACTCACTCTCTGCTGTCTCAGGGTGGTGTCTGTCTGTGTGCTCAGTTACAGACCACCTTTACTCCCTCTCTGCGGTCTCAGGGTGGTGTCTGTCAGTGTGCTCAGTTACAGACCACCTTTACTCACTCTCTGCTGTCTCAGGGTGGTGTCTGTCAGAGTTCTCAGTTACAGTCCACCTTTTCTCAATCTCTGCAGTCTCAGGGTGGTGTCTGTCTGTGTGCTCAGTTACAGAGCACCTTTACTCACTCTCTGCTGTCTCAGGGTGGTGTCTGTCTGTGTGCTCAGTTACCGACCACCTTTACTCCCTCTCTGCAATCTCAGGGTGGTGTCTGTCAGTGTGCTCAGTTACAGACCACCTTTACTCACTCTCTGCTATCTCAGGGTGGTGTCTGTCAGTGTTCTCAGTTACAGACCACCTTTACTCACTCTCTGCTGTCTCAGGGTGGTGTCTGTCAGTGTGCTCAGTTACAGACCACCTTTACTCACTCTGCAGTCTCAGGGTGGTGTCTGTCAGTGTGCTCAGTTACAGACCACCTTTACTCACTCTATGCTGTCTCAGAGTGGTGTCTGTCAGTGTACTCAGTTACAGATCACCTTTACTCACTTTCTGCAGTCTCAGGGTTGTGTCTCTCAGTGTGCTCAGTTACAGTCCACCTTTACTCACTCCGTGCTGTCTCAGGGTGGTGTCTGTCAGTGTGCTCAGTTACAGACTACCTTTACTCCTTCTCTGCGGTCTCAGGGTGGTGTCTGTCAGCGTGCTCAGTTACAGACCACCTTTACTCACTCTCTGCTGTCTCAGGGTGGTGTCTGTCAGTGTGCTCAGTTACAGACCACCTTTACTCCTTCTCTGCGGTCTCAGGGTGGTGTCTGTCAGTGTTCTCAGTTACAGACCACCTTTACTCACTCTCTTCTGTCTCAGGGTGGTGTCTGTCGGTGTGCTCAGTTACAGACCACCTTTACTCACTCTGCTGTCTCAGGGTGGAGTGTGTCAGTGTTCTCAGTTACAGACCACCTTTACTCACTCTCTGCAGTCTCAGGGTGGTGTCTGTCGGTGTGCTCAGTTACAGACCACCTTTACTCACTCTCTGCTGTCTCAGGGTGGTGTCTGTCAGTGTGCTCAGTTACAGACCACCTTTACTCACTCTCTGCAGACTCAGGGTGGTGCCTGTCGGCATGCTCAGTTACAGACCACCTTTACTCACTCTATGCTGTCTCAGGGTGGTGTCTGTCAGCGTGCTCAGTTACAGACCACCTTTACTCACTCTCTGCTGTCTCAGGGTGGTGTCTGTCAGTGTGCTCAGTTACAGACCAGCTATACTCACTCAATGCAGTCTCAGGGTTGTGTCTCTCAGTGTGCTCAGTTACAGACCACCTTTACCCACTCTCTGCTGTCTCAGGGTGGTGTCTGTCAGTGTGCTCAGTTACAGACCAGCTATACTCACTCTCTGCTGTCTCAGGGTGGTGTCTGTCAGTGTGCTCAGTTACAGACCACCTTTACTCACACTCTGTAGTCTCAGGGTTGTGTCTCTCAGTGTGCTCAGTTACAGACCACCTTTACTCCCTCTCTGCAGTCTCAGGGTGGTGTCTGTCAGTGTGCTCAGTTACAGACCACCTTTACTCACCCTATGCTGTCTCAGAGTGGTGTCTCTCAGTGTGCTCAGTTACAGACCACCTTTACTCACTCCGTGCTGTCTCAGGGTGGTGTCTGTCAGTGTGCTCAGTTACAGACCACCTTTACTCCTTCTCTGCGGTCTCAGGGTGGTGTCTGTCAGCGTGCTCAGTTACAGACCACCTTTACTCACTCTCTGCTGTCTCAGTGTGGTGTCTGTCAGTGTGCTCAGTTACAGACCAGCTATACTCACTCTCTGTTGTCTCAGGGTGGTGTCTGTCGGTGAGCTCAGTTACAAACCACCTTTACTCACTCTCTGCAGTCTCAGGGTGGTGTCTGTCGGTGTGCTCAGTTACAGACCACCTTTACTCACTCTATGCTGTCTCAGAGTGGTGTCTGTCAGTGTACTCAGTTACAGATCACCTTTACTCACTCTCTGCAGTCTCAGGGTAGTGTCTGTCTGTGTGCTCAGTTACAGACCACCTTTACTCACTCTCTGCTGTCTCAGGGTGGTGTCTGTCTGTGTGCTCAGTTACAGACCACCTTTACTCCCTCTCTGCGGTCTCAGGGTGGTGTCTGTCAGTGTGCTCAGTTACAGACCACCTTTACTCACTCTCTGCTGTCTCAGGGTGGTGTCTGTCAGTGTTCTCAGTTACAGTCCACCTTTACTCACTCTCTGCAGTCTCAGGGTGGTGTCTGTCTGTGTGCTCAGTTACAGATCACCTTTACTCACTCTCTGCTGTCTCAGGGTGGTGTCTGTCAATGTGCTCAGTTACCGACCACCTATACTCCCTCTCTGCGGTCTCAGGGTGGTGTCTGTCAGTGTGCTCAGTTACAGACCACCTTTACTCACTCTCTGCTGTCTCAGGGTGGTGTCTGTCAGTGTTCTCAGTTACAGACCACCTTTACTCACTCTCTGCTGTCTCAGGGTGGTGTCTGTCAGTGTTCTCAGTTACAGACCACCTTTACTCACTCTCTGCTGTCTCAGGGTGGTGTCCGTCAGTGTTCTCAGTTACAGACCACCTTTACTCACTCTCTGCTGTCTCAGGGTGGTGTCTGTCGGTGTGCTCAGTTACACACCACCTTTACTCACTCTGCTGTCTCAGGGTGGAGTCTGTCAGTGTTCTCAGTTACAGACCACCTTTACTCACTCTCTGCAGTCTCAGGGTGGTGTCTGTCGGTGTGCTCAGTTACAGACCACCTTTACTCACTCTCTGCTGTCTCAGGGTGGTGTCTGTCAGTGTGCTCAGTTACAGACCACCTTTACTCACTCTCTGCTGTCTCAGGGTGGTGTCTGTCAGTGTGCTCAGTTACAGACCACCTTTACTCACTCTCTGCAGACTCAGGGTGGTGCCTGTCAGCATGCTCAGTTACAGACCACCTTTACTCACTCTATGCTGTCTCAGGGTGGTGTCTGTCAGCGTGCTCAGTTACAGACCACCTTTACTCACTCTCTGCTGTCTCAGGGTGGTGTCTGTCAGTGTGCTCAGTTACAGACCAGCTATACTCACTCAATGCAGTCTCAGGGTTGTGTCTCTCAGTGTGCTCAGTTACAGACCACCTTTACCCACTCTCTGCTGTCTCAGGGTGGTGTCTGTCAGTGTGCTCAGTTACAGACCAGCTATACTCACTCTCTGCTGTCTCAGGGTGGTGTCTGTCAGTGTGCTCAGTTACAGACCACCTTTACTCACACTCTGTAGTCTCAGGGTTGTGTCTCTCAGTGTGCTCAGTTACAGACCACCTTTACTCCCTCTCTGCAGTCTCAGGGTGGTGTCTGTCAGTGTGCTCAGTTACAGACCACCTTTACTCACCCTATGCTGTCTCAGAGTGGTGTCTCTCAGTGTGCTCAGTTACAGACCACCTTTACTCACTCCGTGCTGTCTCAGGGTGGTGTCTGTCAGTGTGCTCAGTTACAGACCACCTTTACTCCTTCTCTGCGGTCTCAGGGTGGTGTCTGTCAGCGTGCTCAGTTACAGACCACCTTTACTCACTCTCTGCTGTCTCAGTGTGGTGTCTGTCAGTGTGCTCAGTTACAGACCAGCTATACTCACTCTCTGCTGTCTCAGGGTGGTGTCTGTCGGTGAGCTCAGTTACAAACCACCTTTACTCACTCTCTGCAGTCTCAGGGTGGTGTCTGTCGGTGTGCTCAGTTACAGACCACCTTTACTCACTCTATGCTGTCTCAGAGTGGTGTCTGTCAGTGTACTCAGTTACAGATCACCTTTACTCACTCTCTGCAGTCTCAGGGTAGTGTCTGTCTGTGTGCTCAGTTACAGACCACCTTTACTCACTCTCTGCTGTCTCAGGGTGGTGTCTGTCTGTGTGCTCAGTTACAGACCACCTTTACTCCCTCTCTGCGGTCTCAGGGTGGTGTCTGTCAGTGTGCTCAGTTACAGACCACCTTTACTCACTCTCTGCCGTCTCAGGGTGGTGTCTGTCAGTGTTCTCAGTTACAGTCCACCTTTACTCACTCTCTGCAGTCTCAGGGTGGTGTCTGTCTGTGTGCTCAGTTACAGATCACCTTTACTCACTCTCTGCTGTCTCAGGGTGGTGTCTGTCAATGTGCTCAGTTACCGACCACCTATACTCCCTCTCTGCGGTCTCAGGGTGGTGTCTGTCAGTGTGCTCAGTTACAGACCACCTTTACTCACTCTCTGCTGTCTCAGGGTGGTGTCTGTCAGTGTTCTCAGTTACAGACCACCTTTACTCACTCTCTGCTGTCTCAGGGTGGTGTCTGTCAGTGTTCTCAGTTACAGACCACCTTTACTCACTCTCTGCTGTCTCAGGGTGGTGTCTGTCAGTGTTCTCAGTTACAGACCACCTTTACTCACTCTCTGCTGTCTCAGGGTGGTGTCTGTCGGTGTGCTCAGTTACACACCACCTTTACTCACTCTGCTGTCTCAGGGTGGAGTCTGTCAGTGTTCTCAGTTACAGACCACCTTTACTCACTCTCTGCAGTCTCAGGGTGGTGTCTGTCGGTGTGCTCAGTTACAGACCACCTTTACTCACTCTCTGCTGTCTCAGGGTGGTGTCTGTCAGTGTGCTCAGTTACAGACCACCTTTACTCACTCTCTGCAGTCTCAGGGTATTGTCTGTCAGCATGCTCAGTTACAGATCACCTTTACTCACTCTCTGCTATCTCATGGTGGTGTCTGTCTGTGTGCTCAGTTACAGACCGGCTATACTCACTCTCTGCTTTCTCAGAATGGTGTCTGTCAGTGTGCTCAGTTACAGACCACCATTACTCACTCTCTGCTGTCTCAGGGTGGTGTCTGTCAGTGAGCTCAGTTACAGACCACCTTTACTCACTCTCTGCAGTCTCAGGGTGGTGTCTCTCAGCATGTTCAGTTACAGATCACCTTTACTCACTCTCTGCTGTCTCATGGTGGTGTCTGTCTGTGTGCTCAGTTACAGACCAGCTATACTCACTCTCTGCTGTCTCAGGGTGGTGTCTGTCAGTGTGCTCAGTTACAGACCACCTTTTCTCACTCTCTGCAGTCTCAGGGTTGTGTCAGTCAGCGTGCTCAGTTACAGACCAGCTATACTCACTGTCTGCAGTCTCAGGGTTCTGTCTCTCAGTGTGCTCAGTTACACACCACCTTTACTCACTCTCTGCTGTCTCAGGGTGGTGTCTGTCAGTGTGCTCAGTTACAGACCAGCTATACCCACTCTCTGCTGTCTCAGGGTGGTGTCTGTCAGTGTGCTCAGTTACAGACCACCTTTTCTCACTCTCTGCTGTCTCATGGTGGTGTCTGTCAGTGTTCTCAGTTACAGACCACCTTTACTCACTCTCTGCAGTCTCAGGGTGGTGTCTGTCGGTGTGCTCAGTTACAGACCACCTTTACTCACTCTCTGCTGTCTCATGGTGGTGTCTGTCGGTGTGCTCAGTTACAGACCACCTTTACTCACTCTATGCTGTCTCAGGGTGGTGTCTGTCAGTTTGCTCAGTTACAGACCACCTTTACTCACTTTCTGCTGTCTCAGGGTGGTGTCTGTCAGTGTGCTCAGTTACAGACCACCTTTACTCACTCTATGCTGTCTCAGAGTGGTGTCTGTCAGTGTACTCAGTTACAGATCACCTTTACTCACTCTCTGCAGTCTCAGGGTGGTGTCTGTCAGTGTGCTCAGTTACAGACCACCTTTACTCACTCTCTGCTGTCTCAGGGTGGTGTCTTTCAGTGTGCTCAGTTACAGACCACCTTTACTCACTCTCTGCTGACTCAGGGTGGTGTCTCTCAGTGTGCTCAGTTACAGACCACCTTTACTCACTCTCTGCTGTCTCAGGGTGGTGTCTGTCAGTGTGCTCAGTTACAGACCAGCTATATTCACTCTCTGCTGTCTCAGGGTGGTGTCTGTTAGTGTGCTCAGTTACAGACCACCTTTACTCACTCTCTGCAGTCTCAGGGTTGTGTCTGTCTGTGTGCTCAGTTACAGATCACCTTTACTCCCTCTCTGCGGTCTCAGGGTGGTGTCTGTCAGCGTGCTCAGTTACAGACCACCTTTACTCACTCCGTGCTGTCTCAGGGTGGTGTCTGTCAGTGGGCTCAGTTACAGATCACCTTTACTCACTTTCTGCAGTCTCAGGGTTGTGTCTCTCAGTGTGCTCAGTTACAGACCACCTTTACTCACTACGTGCTGTCTCAGGGTGGTGTCTGTCAGTGTACTCAGTTACAGATCACCTTTACTCACTTTCTGCAGTCTCAGGGTTGTGTCTCTCAGTGTGCTCAGTTACAGACCACCTTTACTCACTCCGTGCTGTCTCAGGGTGGTGTCTGTCAGTGGGCTCAGTTACAGATCACCTTTACTCACTTTCTGCAGTCTCAGGGTTGTGTCTCTCAGTGTGCTCAGTTACAGACCACCTTTACTCACTCCGTGCTGTCTCAGGGTGGTGTCTGTCAGTGTACTCAGTTACAGATCACCTTTACTCACTTTCTGCAGTCTCAGGGTTGTGTCTCTCAGTGGGCTCAGTTACAGACCACCTTTACTCACTCCGTGCTGTCTCAGGGTGGTGTCTGTCAGTGTGCTCAGTTACAGACCACCTTTACTCCTTCTCTGCGGTCTCAGGGTGGTGTCTGTCAGCGTGCTCAGTTACAGACCACCTTTACTCACTCTCTGCTTTCTCAGGGTGGTGTCTGTCAGTGTGCTCAGTTACAGACCACCTTTACTCCTTCTCTGCGGTCTCAGGGTGGTGTCTGTCAGCGTGCTCAGTTACAGACCACCTTTACTCACTCTCTGCAGTCTCAGGATGGTGTCTGTCGGTGTGCTCAGTTACAGACCACCTTTACTCACTCTCTGCAGTCTCAGGGTGGTGTCTGTCAGTGTGCTCAGTTACAGACCACCTTTACTCCTTCTCTGCGGTCTCAGGGTGGTGTCTGTCAGCGTGCTCAGTTACAGACCACCTTTACTCACTCTCTGCTTTCTCAGAGTGGTGTCTGTCAGTGTGCTCAGTTACAGACCACCTTTACTCACTCTCTGCTGTCTCAGTGTGGTGTCTGTCAGTGTGCTCAGTTACAGACCAGCTATACTCACTCTCTGCTGTCTCAGGGTGGTGTCTGTCGGTGAGCTCAGTTACAGACCACCTTTACTCACTCTCTGCAGTCTCAGGGTGGTGTCTGTCGGTGTGCTCAGTTACAGACCACCTTTACTCACTCTATGCTGTCTCAGAGTGGTGTCTGTCAGTGTACTCTGTTACAGATCACCTTTACTCACTCTCTGCAGTCTCAGGGTAGTGTCTATCTGTGTGCTCAGTTACAGACCACCTTTACTCACTCTCTGCTGTCTCAGGGTGGTGTCTGTCTGTGTGCTCAGTTACAGACCACCTTTACTCCCTCTCTGCGGTCTCAGGGTGGTGTCTGTCAGTGTGCTCAGTTACAGACCACCTTTACTCACTCTCTGCTGTCTCAGGGTGGTGTCTGTCAGAGTTCTCAGTTACAGTCCACCTTTTCTCACTCTCTGCAGTCTCAGGGTGGTGTCTGTCTGTGTGCTCAGTTACAGAGCACCTTTACTCACTCTCTGCTGTCTCAGGGTGGTGTCTGTCTGTGTGCTCAGTTACCGACCACCTTTACTCCCTCTCTGCAGTCTCAGGGTGGTGTCTGTCAGTGTGCTCAGTTACAGACCACCTTTACTCACTCTCTGCTATCTCAGGGTGGTGTCTGTCAGTGTTCTCAGTTACAGACCACCTTTACTCACTCTCTGCTGTCTCAGGGTGGTGTCTGTCAGTGTGCTCAGTTACAGACCACCTTTACTCACTCTCTGCAGTCTCAGGGTGGTGTCTGTCAGTGTGCTCAGTTACAGACCACCTTTACTCACTCTATGCTGTCTCAGAGTGGTGTCTGTCAGTGTACTCAGTTACAGATCACCTTTACTCACTTTCTGCAGTCTCAGGGTTGTGTCTCTCAGTGTGCTCAGTTACAGTCCACCTTTACTCACTCCGTGCTGTCTCAGGGTGGTGTCTGTCAGTGTGCTCAGTTACAGATCAGCTATATTCACTCTCTGCTGTCTCAGGGTGGTGTCTGTTAGTGTGCTCAGTTACAGACCACCTTTACTCACTCTCTGCAGTCTCAGGGTTGTGTCTGTCTGTGTGCTCAGTTACAGATCACCTTTACTCCCTCTCTGCGGTCTCAGGGTGGTGTCTGTCAGCGTGCTCAGTTACAGACCACCTTTACTCACTCCGTGCTGTCTCAGGGTGGTGTCTGTCAGTGGGCTCAGTTACAGATCACCTTTACTCACTTTCTGCAGTCTCAGGGTTGTGTCTCTCAGTGTGCTCAGTTACAGACCACCTTTACTCACTCCGTGCTGTCTCAGGGTGGTGTCTGTCAGTGTACTCAGTTACAGATCACCTTTACTCACTTTCTGCAGTCTCAGGGTTGTGTCTCTCAGTGGGCTCAGTTACAGACCACCTTTACTCACTCCGTGCTGTCTCAGGGTGGTGTCTGTCAGTGTGCTCAGTTACAGACCAGCTATACTCACTCTCTGCTGTCTCAGGGTGGTGTCTGTCAGTGTGCTCAGTTACAGACCACCTTTACTCACACTCTGTAGTCTCAGGGTTGTGTCTCTCAGTGTGCTCAGTTACAGACCACCTTTACTCCCTCTCTGCAGTCTCAGGGTGGTGTCTGTCAGTGTGCTCAGTTACAGACCACCTTTACTCACCCTATGCTGTCTCAGAGTGGTGTCTCTCAGTGTGCTCAGTTACAGACCACCTTTACTCACTCCGTGCTGTCTCAGGGTGGTGTTTGTCAGTGTGCTCAGTTACAGACCACCTTTACTCCTTCTCTGCGGTCTCAGGGTGGTGTCTGTCAGCGTGCTCAGTTACAGACCACCTTTACTCACTCTCTGCTGTCTCAGTGTGGTGTCTGTCAGTGTGCTCAGTTACAGACCAGCTATACTCACTCTCTGCTGTCTCAGGGTGGTGTCTGTCGGTGAGCTCAGTTACAAACCACCTTTACTCACTCTCTGCAGTCTCAGGGTGGTGTCTGTCGGTGTGCTCAGTTACAGACCACCTTTACTCACTCTATTCTGTCTCAGAGTGGTGTCTGTCAGTGTACTCAGTTACAGATCACCTTTACTCACTCTCTGCAGTCTCAGGGTAGTGTCTGTCTGTGTGCTCAGTTACAGACCACCTTTACTCACTCTCTGCTGTCTCAGGGTGGTGTCTGTCTGTGTGCTCAGTTACAGACCACCTTTACTCCCTCTCTGCGGTCTCAGGGTGGTGTCTGTCAGTGTGCTCAGTTACAGACCACCTTTACTCACTCTCTGCTGTCTCAGGGTGGTGTCTGTCAGTGTTCTCAGTTACAGTCCACCTTTACTCACTCTCTGCAGTCTCAGGGTGGTGTCTGTCTGTGTGCTCAGTTACAGATCACCTTTACTCACTCTCTGCTGTCTCAGGGTGGTGTCTGTCAATGTGCTCAGTTACCGACCACCTATACTCCCTCTCTGCGGTCTCAGGGTGGTGTCTGTCAGTGTGCTCAGTTACAGACCACCTTTACTCACTCTCTGCTGTCTCAGGGTGGTGTCTGTCAGTGTTCTCAGTTACAGACCACCTTTACTCACTCTTTGCTGTCTCAGGGTGGTGTCTGTCAGTGTTCTCAGTTACAGACCACCTTTACTCACTCTCTGCTGTCTCAGGGTGGTGTCTGTCAGTGTTCTCAGTTACAGACCACCTTTACTCACTCTCTGCTGTCTCAGGGTGGTGTCTGTCGGTGTGCTCAGTTACACACCACCTTTACTCACTCTGCTGTCTCAGGGTGGAGTCTGTCAGTGTTCTCAGTTACAGACCACCTTTACTCACTCTCTGCAGTCTCAGGGTGGTGTCTGTCGGTGTGCTCAGTTACAGACCACCTTTACTCACTCTCTGCTGTCTCAGGGTGGTGTCTGTCAGTGTGCTCAGTTACAGACCACCTTTACTCACTCTCTGCAGTCTCAGGGTATTGTCTGTCAGCATGCTCAGTTACAGATCACCTTTACTCACTCTCTGCTATCTCATGGTGGTGTCTGTCTGTGTGCTCAGTTACAGACCGGCTATACTCACTCTCTGCTTTCTCAGAATGGTGTCTGTCAGTGTGCTCAGTTACAGACCACCATTACTCACTCTCTGCTGTCTCAGGGTGGTGTCTGTCAGTGAGCTCAGTTACAGACCACCTTTACTCACTCTCTGCAGTCTCAGGGTGGTGTCTCTCAGCATGTTCAGTTACAGATCACCTTTACTCACTCTCTGCTGTCTCATGGTGGTGTCTGTCTGTGTGCTCAGTTACAGACCAGCTATACTCACTCTCTGCTGTCTCAGGGTGGTGTCTGTCAGTGTGCTCAGTTACAGACCACCTTTTCTCACTCTCTGCAGTCTCAGGGTGGTGTCAGTCAGCGTGCTCAGTTACAGACCAGCTATACTCACTGTCTGCAGTCTCAGGGTTCTGTCTCTCAGTGTGCTCAGTTACACACCACCTTTACTCACTCTCTGCTGTCTCAGGGTGGTGTCTGTCAGTGTGCTCAGTTACAGACCAGCTATACCCACTCTCTGCTGTCTCAGGGTGGTGTCTGTCAGTGTGCTCAGTTACAGACCACCTTTTCTCACTCTCTGCTGTCTCATGGTGGTGTCTGTCAGTGTTCTCAGTTACAGACCACCTTTACTCACTCTCTGCAGTCTCAGGGTGGTGTCTGTCGGTGTGCTCAGTTACAGACCACCTTTACTCACTCTCTGCTGTCTCATGGTGGTGTCTGTCGGTGTGCTCAGTTACAGACCACCTTTACTCACTCTATGCTGTCTCAGGGTGGTGTCTGTCAGTTTGCTCAGTTACAGACCACCTTTACTCACTTTCTGCTGTCTCAGGGTGGTGTCTGTCAGTGTGCTCAGTTACAGACCACCTTTACTCACTCTATGCTGTCTCAGAGTGGTGTCTGTCAGTGTACTCAGTTACAGATCACCTTTACTCACTCTCTGCAGTCTCAGGGTGGTGTCTGTCAGTGTGCTCAGTTACAGACCACCTTTACTCACTCTCTGCTGTCTCAGGGTGGTGTCTTTCAGTGTGCTCAGTTACAGACCACCTTTACTCACTCTCTGCTGACTCAGGGTGGTGTCTCTCAGTGTGCTCAGTTACAGACCACCTTTACTCACTCTCTGCTGTCTCAGGGTGGTGTCTGTCAGTGTGCTCAGTTACAGACCAGCTATATTCACTCTCTGCTGTCTCAGGGTGGTGTCTGTTAGTGTGCTCAGTTACAGACCACCTTTACTCACTCTCTGCAGTCTCAGGGTTGTGTCTGTCTGTGTGCTCAGTTACAGATCACCTTTACTCCCTCTCTGCGGTCTCAGGGTGGTGTCTGTCAGCGTGCTCAGTTACAGACCACCTTTACTCACTCCGTGCTGTCTCAGGGTGGTGTCTGTCAGTGGGCTCAGTTACAGATCACCTTTACTCACTTTCTGCAGTCTCAGGGTTGTGTCTCTCAGTGTGCTCAGTTACAGACCACCTTTACTCACTCCGTGCTGTCTCAGGGTGGTGTCTGTCAGTGTACTCAGTTACAGATCACCTTTACTCACTTTCTGCAGTCTCAGGGTTGTGTCTCTCAGTGTGCTCAGTTACAGACCACCTTTACTCACTCCGTGCTGTCTCAGGGTGGTGTCTGTCAGTGGGCTCAGTTACAGATCACCTTTACTCACTTTCTGCAGTCTCAGGGTTGTGTCTCTCAGTGTGCTCAGTTACAGACCACCTTTACTCACTCCGTGCTGTCTCAGGGTGGTGTCTGTCAGTGTACTCAGTTACAGATCACCTTTACTCACTTTCTGCAGTCTCAGGGTTGTGTCTCTCAGTGGGCTCAGTTACAGACCACCTTTACTCACTCCGTGCTGTCACAGGGTGGTGTCTGTCAGTGTGCTCAGTTACAGACCACCTTTACTCCTTCTCTGCGGTCTCAGGGTGGTGTCTGTCAGCGTGCTCAGTTACAGACCACCTTTACTCACTCTCTGCTTTCTCAGGGTGGTGTCTGTCAGTGTGCTCAGTTACAGACCACCTTTACTCCTTCTCTGCGGTCTCAGGGTGGTGTCTGTCAGCGTGCTCAGTTACAGACCACCTTTACTCACTCTCTGCAGTCTCAGGATGGTGTCTGTCGGTGTGCTCAGTTACAGACCACCTTTACTCACTCTCTGCAGTCTCAGGGTGGTGTCTGTCAGTGTGCTCAATTACAGACCACCTTTACTCACTCTATGCTGTCTCAGAGTGGTGTCTGTCAGTGTACTCAGTTACAGATCACCTTTACTCACTTTCTGCAGTCTCAGGGTTGTGTCTCTCAGTGTGCTCAGTTACAGACCACCTTTACTCACTCCGTGCTGTCTCAGGGTGGTGTCTGTCAGTGTGCTCAGTTACAGACCACCTTTACTCCTTCTCTGCGGTCTCAGGGTGGTGTCTGTCAGCGTGCTCAGTTACAGACCACCTTTACTCACTCTCTGCTTTCTCAGAGTGGTGTCTGTCAGTGTGCTCAGTTACAGACCACCTTTACTCCTTCTCTGTGGTCTCAGGGTGGTGTCTGTCAGCGTGCTCAGTTACAGACCACCTTTACTCACTCTCTGCTGTCTCAGTGTGGTGTCTGTCAGTGTGCTCAGTTACAAACCAGCTATACTCACTCTCTGCTGTCTCAGGGTGGTGTCTGTCGGTGAGCTCAGTTACAGACCACCTTTACTCACTCTCTGCCGTCTCAGGGTGGTGTCTGTCGGTGTGCTCAGTTACAGACCACCTTTACTCACTCTATGCTGTCTCAGAGTGGTGTCTGTCAGTGTACTCAGTTACAGATCACCTTTACTCACTCTCTGCAGTCTCAGGGTAGTGTCTATCTGTGTGCTCAGTTACAGACCACCTTTACTCACTCTCTGCTGTCTCAGGGTGGTGTCTGTCTGTGTGCTCAGTTACAGACCACCTTTACTCCCTCTCTGCGGTCTCAGGGTGGTGTCTGTCAGTGTGCTCAGTTACAGACCACCTTTACTCACTCTCTGCTGTCTCAGGGTGGTGTCTGTCAGAGTTCTCAGTTACAGTCCACCTTTTCTCACTCTCTGCAGTCTCAGGGTGGTGTCTGTCTGTGTGCTCAGTTACAGAGCACCTTTACTCACTCTCTGCTGTCTCAGGGTGGTGTCTGTCTGTGTGCTCAGTTACCGACCACCTTTACTCCCTCTCTGCAGTCTCAGGGTGGTGTCTGTCAGTGTGCTCAGTTACAGACCACCTTTACTCACTCTCTGCTATCTCAGGGTGGTGTCTGTCAGTGTTCTCAGTTACAGACCACCTTTACTCACTCTCTGCTGTCTCAGGGTGGTGTCTGTCAGTGTGCTCAGTTACAGACCACCTTTACTCACTCTCTGCAGTCTCAGGGTGGTGTCTGTCAGTGTGCTCAGTTACAGACCACCTTTACTCACTCTATGCTGTCTCAGAGTGGTGTCTGTCAGTGTACTCAGTTACAGATCACCTTTACTCACTTTCTGCAGTCTCAGGGTTGTGTCTCTCAGTGTGCTCAGTTACAGTCCACCTTTACTCACTCCGTGCTGTCTCAGGGTGGTGTCTGTCAGTGTGCTCAGTTACAGAACAGCTATATTCACTCTCTGCTGTCTCAGGGTGGTGTCTGTTAGTGTGCTCAGTTACAGACCACCTTTACTCACTCTCTGCAGTCTCAGGGTTGTGTCTGTCTGTGTGCTCAGTTACAGATCACCTTTACTCCCTCTCTGCGGTCTCAGGGTGGTGTCTGTCAGCGTGCTCAGTTACAGACCACCTTTACTCACTCCGTGCTGTCTCAGGGTGGTGTCTGTCAGTGGGCTCAGTTACAGATCACCTTTACTCACTTTCTGCAGTCTCAGGGTTGTGTCTCTCAGTGTGCTCAGTTACAGACCACCTTTACTCACTCCGTGCTGTCTCAGGGTGGTGTCTGTCAGTGTACTCAGTTACAGATCACCTTTACTCACTTTCTGCAGTCTCAGGGTTGTGTCTCTCAGTGTGCTCAGTTACAGACCACCTTTACTCACTCCGTGCTGTCTCAGGGTGGTGTCTGTCAGTGGGCTCAGTTACAGATCACCTTTACTCACTTTCTGCAGTCTCAGGGTTGTGTCTCTCAGTGTGCTCAGTTACAGACCACCTTTACTCACTCCGTGCTGTCTCAGGGTGGTGTCTGTCAGTGTACTCAGTTACAGATCACCTTTACTCACTTTCTGCAGTCTCAGGGTTGTGTCTCTCAGTGGGCTCAGTTACAGACTACCTTTACTCACTCCGTGCTGTCTCAGGGTGGTGTCTGTCAGTGTGCTCAGTTACAGACCACCTTTACTCCTTCTCTGCGGTCTCAGGGTGGTGTCTGTCAGCGTGCTCAGTTACAGACCACCTTTACTCACTCTCTGCTTTCTCAGGGTGGTGTCTGTCAGTGTGCTCAGTTACAGACCACCTTTACTCCTTCTCTGCGGTCTCAGGGTGGTGTCTGTCAGCGTGCTCAGTTACAGACCACCTTTACTCACTCTCTGCAGTCTCAGGATGGTGTCTGTCGGTGTGCTCAGTTACAGACCACCTTTACTCACTCTCTGCAGACTCAGGGTGGTGTCTGTCAGTGTGCTCAATTACAGACCACCTTTACTCACTCTATGCTGTCTCAGAGTGGTGTCTGTCAGTGTACTCAGTTACAGATCACCTTTACTCACTTTCTGCAGTCTCAGGGTTGTGTCTCTCAGTGTGCTCAGTTACAGACCACCTTTACTCACTCCGTGCTGTCTCAGGGTGGTGTCTGTCAGTGTGCTCAGTTACAGACCACCTTTACTCCTTCTCTGCGGTCTCAGGGTGGTGTCTGTCAGCGTGCTCAGTTACAGACCACCTTTACTCACTCTCTGCTTTCTCAGAGTGGTGTCTGTCAGTGTGCTCAGTTACAGACCACCTTTACTCCTTCTCTGCGGTCTCAGGGTGGTGTCTGTCAGCGTGCTCAGTTACAGACCACCTTTACTCACTCTCTGCTGTCTCAGTGTGGTGTCTGTCAGTGTGCTCAGTTACAGACCAGCTATACTCACTCTCTGCTGTCTCAGGGTGGTGTCTGTCGGTGAGCTCAGTTACAGACCACCTTTACTCACTCTCTGCAGTCTCAGGGTGGTGTCTGTCGGTGTGCTCAGTTACAGACCACCTTTACTCACTCTATGCTGTCTCAGAGTGGTGTCTGTCAGTGTACTCAGTTACAGATCACCTTTACTCACTCTCTGCAGTCTCAGGGTAGTGTCTATCTGTGTGCTCAGTTACAGACCACCTTTACTCACTCTCTGCTTTCTCAGGGTGGTGTCTGTCAGTGTGCTCAGTTACAGACCACCTTTACTCCTTCTCTGCGGTCTCAGGGTGGTGTCTGTCAGCGTGCTCAGTTACAGACCACCTTTACTCACTCTCTGCAGTCTCAGGATGGTGTCTGTCGGTGTGCTCAGTTACAGACCACCTTTACTCACTCTCTGCAGTCTCAGGGTGGTGTCTGTCAGTGTGCTCAATTACAGACCACCTTTACTCACTCTATGCTGTCTCAGAGTGGTGTCTGTCAGTGTACTCAGTTACAGATCACCTTTACTCACTTTCTGCAGTCTCAGGGTTGTGTCTCTCAGTGTGCTCAGTTACAGACCACCTTTACTCACTCCGTGCTGTCTCAGGGTGGTGTCTGTCAGTGTGCTCAGTTACAGACCACCTTTACTCCTTCTCTGCGGTCTCAGGGTGGTGTCTGTCAGCGTGCTCAGTTACAGACCACCTTTACTCACTCTCTGCTTTCTCAGAGTGGTGTCTGTCAGTGTGCTCAGTTACAGACCACCTTTACTCCTTCTCTGTGGTCTCAGGGTGGTGTCTGTCAGCGTGCTCAGTTACAGACCACCTTTACTCACTCTCTGCTGTCTCAGTGTGGTGTCTGTCAGTGTGCTCAGTTACAAACCAGCTATACTCACTCTCTGCTGTCTCAGGGTGGTGTCTGTCGGTGAGCTCAGTTACAGACCACCTTTACTCACTCTCTGCCGTCTCAGGGTGGTGTCTGTCGGTGTGCTCAGTTACAGACCACCTTTACTCACTCTATGCTGTCTCAGAGTGGTGTCTGTCAGTGTACTCAGTTACAGATCACCTTTACTCACTCTCTGCAGTCTCAGGGTAGTGTCTATCTGTGTGCTCAGTTACAGACCACCTTTACTCACTCTCTGCTGTCTCAGGGTGGTGTCTGTCTGTGTGCTCAGTTACAGACCACCTTTACTCCCTCTCTGCGGTCTCAGGGTGGTGTCTGTCAGTGTGCTCAGTTACAGACCACCTTTACTCACTCTCTGCTGTCTCAGGGTGGTGTCTGTCAGAGTTCTCAGTTACAGTCCACCTTTTCTCACTCTCTGCAGTCTCAGGGTGGTGTCTGTCTGTGTGCTCAGTTACAGAGCACCTTTACTCACTCTCTGCTGTCTCAGGGTGGTGTCTGTCTGTGTGCTCAGTTACCGACCACCTTTACTCCCTCTCTGCAGTCTCAGGGTGGTGTCTGTCAGTGTGCTCAGTTACAGACCACCTTTACTCACTCTCTGCTATCTCAGGGTGGTGTCTGTCAGTGTTCTCAGTTACAGACCACCTTTACTCACTCTCTGCTGTCTCAGGGTGGTGTCTGTCAGTGTGCTCAGTTACAGACCACCTTTACTCACTCTCTGCAGTCTCAGGGTGGTGTCTGTCAGTGTGCTCAGTTACAGACCACCTTTACTCACTCTATGCTGTCTCAGAGTGGTGTCTGTCAGTGTACTCAGTTACAGATCACCTTTACTCACTTTCTGCAGTCTCAGGGTTGTGTCTCTCAGTGTGCTCAGTTACAGTCCACCTTTACTCACTCCGTGCTGTCTCAGGGTGGTGTCTGTCAGTGTGCTCAGTTACAGATCAGCTATATTCACTCTCTGCTGTCTCAGGGTGGTGTCTGTTAGTGTGCTCAGTTACAGACCACCTTTACTCACTCTCTGCAGTCTCAGGGTTGTGTCTGTCTGTGTGCTCAGTTACAGATCACCTTTACTCCCTCTCTGCGGTCTCAGGGTGGTGTCTGTCAGCGTGCTCAGTTACAGACCACCTTTACTCACTCCGTGCTGTCTCAGGGTGGTGTCTGTCAGTGGGCTCAGTTACAGATCACCTTTACTCACTTTCTGCAGTCTCAGGGTTGTGTCTCTCAGTGTGCTCAGTTACAGACCACCTTTACTCACTCCGTGCTGTCTCAGGGTGGTGTCTGTCAGTGTACTCAGTTACAGATCACCTTTACTCACTTTCTGCAGTCTCAGGGTTGTGTCTCTCAGTGTGCTCAGTTACAGACCACCTTTACTCACTCCGTGCTGTCTCAGGGTGGTGTCTGTCAGTGGGCTCAGTTACAGATCACCTTTACTCACTTTCTGCAGTCTCAGGGTTGTGTCTCTCAGTGTGCTCAGTTACAGACCACCTTTACTCACTCCGTGCTGTCTCAGGGTGGTGTCTGTCAGTGTACTCAGTTACAGATCACCTTTACTCACTTTCTGCAGTCTCAGGGTTGTGTCTCTCAGTGGGCTCAGTTACAGACTACCTTTACTCACTCCGTGCTGTCTCAGGGTGGTGTCTGTCAGTGTGCTCAGTTACAGACCACCTTTACTCCTTCTCTGCGGTCTCAGGGTGGTGTCTGTCAGCGTGCTCAGTTACAGACCACCTTTACTCACTCTCTGCTTTCTCAGGGTGGTGTCTGTCAGTGTGCTCAGTTACAGACCACCTTTACTCCTTCTCTGCGGTCTCAGGGTGGTGTCTGTCAGCGTGCTCAGTTACAGACCACCTTTACTCACTCTCTGCAGTCTCAGGATGGTGTCTGTCGGTGTGCTCAGTTACAGACCACCTTTACTCACTCTCTGCAGACTCAGGGTGGTGTCTGTCAGTGTGCTCAATTACAGACCACCTTTACTCACTCTATGCTGTCTCAGAGTGGTGTCTGTCAGTGTACTCAGTTACAGATCACCTTTACTCACTTTCTGCAGTCTCAGGGTTGTGTCTCTCAGTGTGCTCAGTTACAGACCACCTTTACTCACTCCGTGCTGTCTCAGGGTGGTGTCTGTCAGTGTGCTCAGTTACAGACCACCTTTACTCCTTCTCTGCGGTCTCAGGGTGGTGTCTGTCAGCGTGCTCAGTTACAGACCACCTTTACTCACTCTCTGCTTTCTCAGAGTGGTGTCTGTCAGTGTGCTCAGTTACAGACCACCTTTACTCCTTCTCTGCGGTCTCAGGGTGGTGTCTGTCAGCGTGCTCAGTTACAGACCACCTTTACTCACTCTCTGCTGTCTCAGTGTGGTGTCTGTCAGTGTGCTCAGTTACAGACCAGCTATACTCACTCTCTGCTGTCTCAGGGTGGTGTCTGTCGGTGAGCTCAGTTACAGACCACCTTTACTCACTCTCTGCAGTCTCAGGGTGGTGTCTGTCGGTGTGCTCAGTTACAGACCACCTTTACTCACTCTATGCTGTCTCAGAGTGGTGTCTGTCAGTGTACTCAGTTACAGATCACCTTTACTCACTCTCTGCAGTCTCAGGGTAGTGTCTATCTGTGTGCTCAGTTACAGACCACCTTTACTCACTCTCTGCTGTCTCAGGGTGGTGTCTGTCTGTGTGCTCAGTTACAGACCACCTTTACTCCCTCTCTGCGGTCTCAGGGTGGTGTCTGTCAGTGTGCTCAGTTACAGACCACCTTTACTCACTCTCTGCTGTCTCAGGGTGGTGTCTGTCAGAGTTCTCAGTTACAGTCCACCTTTTCTCACTCTCTGCAGTCTCAGGGTGGTGTCTGTCTGTGTGCTCAGTTACAGAGCACCTTTACTCACTCTCTGCTGTCTCAGGGTGGTGTCTGTCTGTGTGCTCAGTTACCGACCACCTTTACTCCCTCTCTGCAGTCTCAGGGTGGTGTCTGTCAGTGTGCTCAGTTACAGACCACCTTTACTCACTCTCTGCTATCTCAGGGTGGTGTCTGTCAGTGTTCTCAGTTACAGACCACCTTTACTCACTCTCTGCTGTCTCAGGGTGGTGTCTGTCAGTGTGCTCAGTTACAGACCACCTTTACTCACTCTCTGCAGTCTCAGGGTGGTGTCTGTCAGTGTGCTCAGTTACAGACCACCTTTACTCACTCTATGCTGTCTCAGAGTGGTGTCTGTCAGTGTACTCAGTTACAGATCACCTTTACTCACTTTCTGCAGTCTCAGGGTTGTGTCTCTCAGTGTGCTCAGTTACAGTCCACCTTTACTCACTCCGTGCTGTCTCAGGGTGGTGTCTGTCAGTGTGCTCAGTTACAGACTACCTTTACTCCTTCTCTGCGGTCTCAGGGTGGTGTCTGTCAGCGTGCTCAGTTACAGACCACCTTTACTCACTCTCTGCTGTCTCAGGGTGGTGTCTGTCAGTGTGCTCAGTTACAGACCACCTTTACTCCTTCTCTGCGGTCTCAGGGTGGTGTCTGTCAGTGTTCTCAGTTACAGACCACCTTTACTCACTCTCTTCTGTCTCAGGGTGGTGTCTGTCGGTGTGCTCAGTTACAGACCACCTTTACTCACTCTGCTGTCTCAGGGTGGAGTCTGTCAGTGTTCTCAGTTACAGACCACCTTTACTCACTCTCTGCAGTCTCAGGGTGGTGTCTGTCGGTGTGCTCAGTTACAGACCACCTTTACTCACTCTCTGCTGTCTCAGGGTGGTGTCTGTCAGTGTGCTCAGTTACAGACCACCTTTACTCACTCTCTGCAGACTCAGGGTGGTGCCTGTCAGCATGCTCAGTTACAGACCACCTTTACTCACTCTATGCTGTCTCAGGGTGGTGTCTGTCAGCGTGCTCAGTTACAGACCACCTTTACTCACTCTCTGCTGTCTCAGGGTGGTGTCTGTCAGTGTGCTCAGTTACAGACCAGCTATACTCACTCAATGCAGTCTCAGGGTTGTGTCTCTCAGTGTGCTCAGTTACAGACCACCTTTACCCACTCTCTGCTGTCTCAGGGTGGTGTCTGTCAGTGTGCTCAGTTACAGACCAGCTATACTCACTCTCTGCTGTCTCAGGGTGGTGTCTGTCAGTGTGCTCAGTTACAGACCACCTTTACTCACACTCTGTAGTCTCAAGGTTGTGTCTCTCAGTGTGCTCAGTTACAGACCACCTTTACTCCCTCTCTGCAGTCTCAGGGTGGTGTCTGTCAGTGTGCTCAGTTACAGACCACCTTTACTCACCCTATGCTGTCTCATGGTTGTATCTGTCTGTGTGCTCAGTTACAGATCACCTTTACTCTCTCTCTGCTGTCTCAGGGTGGTGTCTGTCTGTGTGCTCAGTTACAGACCACCTTTACTCACTCTCTGCAGTCTCAGGGTGGTGTCTGTCAGTGTGCTCAGTTACAGACCACCTTTACTCACTCTCTGCAGTCTCAGGGTGGTGTCTGTCAATGTGCTCCGTTACAGACCACCTTTACTCACTCTCTGCTGTCTCAGGGTGGTGTCTGTCAGTGTGCTCAGTTACAGACCAGCTATTCTCACTCTCTGCAGTCTCAGGGTTGTGTCTCTCAGTGTGCTCAGTTACAGACCAGCTATACTCACTCTCTGCTGTCTCAGGGTGGTGTCTGTCTGTGTGCTCAGTTACAGACCACCTTTACACACTCTCTGCAGACTCAGGGTTGTGTCTGTCAGTGTGCTCAGTTACAGACCACCTTTTACTCCCTCTCTGCGGTCTCAGGGTGGTGTCTGTCAGCGTGCTCAGTTACAGACCACCTTTACTCACTCTATGCTGTCTCAGAGTGGTGTCTGTCAGTGTGCTCAGTTACAGACCACCTTTACTCACTCTCTGCTGTCTCAGGGTGGTGTCTGTCAGTGTGCTCAGTTACAGACCACCTTTACTCACTTTCTGCTGTCTCAGGGTGGTGTCTGTCAGTGTGCTCAGTTACAGACCACCTTTACTCACTCTCTGCTGACTCAGGGTGGTGTCTCTCAGTGTGCTCAGTTACAGACCACCTTTACTCACTCTCTGCTGTCTCAGGGTGGTGTCTGTCAGTGTGCTCAGTTGCAGACAAGCTATACTCACTCTATGCAGTCTCAGGGTTGTGTCTCTCAGTGTGCTCAGTTACAGACCACCTTTACCCACTCTCTGCTGTCTCAGGGTGGTGTCTGTCAGTGTGCTCAGTTACAGACCAGCTATACTCACTCTCTGCTGTCTCAGGGTGGTGTCTGTCAGTGTGCTCAGTTACAGACCACCTTTACTCACTCTCTGTAGTCTCAGGGTTGTGTCTCTCAGTGTGCTCAGTTACAGACCACCTTTACTCCCTCTCTGCGGTCTCAGGGTGGTGTCTGTCAGTGTACTCAGTTACAGATCACCTTTACTCACTCTCTGCAGTCTCAGGGTGGTGTCTGTCGGTGTGCTCAGTTACAGATCACCTTTACTCACTCTCTGCTGTCTCAGGGTGGTGTCTGTCTGTGTGCTCAGTTACAGATCACCGTTACTCACTCTCTGCTGTCTCATGGTGGTATCTGTCTGTGTGCTCAGTTACAGATCACCTTTACTCACTCTCTGCTGTCTCAGGGTGGTGTCTGTCTGTGTGCTCAGTTACAGACCACCTTTACTCACTCTCTGCAGTCTCAGGGTGGTGTCTGTCGGTGTGCTCAGTTACAGACCACCTTTACTCACTCTCTGCTGTCTCAGGGTGGTGTCTGTCACTGTTCTCATTTACAGACCACCTTTACTCACTCTCTGCAGTCTCAGGGTGGTGTCTGTCGGTGTGCTCAGTTACAGACCACCTTTACTCACTCTCTGCTGTCTCAGGGTGGTGTCTGTAAGTGTTCTCAGTTACAGACCACCTTTACTCACTCTCTGCAGTCTCAGGGTGGTGTCTGTCAGTGTGCTCAGTTATAGACCACATTTACTCACTCTCTGCTGTCTCAGTGTGGTGTCTGTGAGTGTGCTCAGTTACAGACCAGCTATTCTCACTCTCTGCAGTCTCAGGGTTGTGTCTCTCAGTGTGCTCAGTTACAGACCAGCTATACTCACTCTCTGCTGTCTCAGGGTGGTGTCTGTCAGCGTGCTCAGTTTCAGACCACCTTTACTCACTCTATGCTGTCTCAGAGTGGTGTCTGTCAGTGTGCTCAGTTACAGACCAGCTATACTCACTCTCTGTTGTCTCAGGGTAGTGTCTGTCAGCGTGCTCAGTTACAGACCACCTTTACTCACTCTCTGCAGTCTCAGGGTGGTGTCTGTCAGTGTGCTCAGTTACAGACCATTGTTACTCACTCTCTGCTGTCTCAGGGTGGTGTCTGTCAGTGTGCTCAGTTACAGACCACCTTTACTCACTCTCTGCAGTCTCAGGGTGGTGTCTGTCGGTGTGCTCAGTTACAGACCACCTTTACTCACTCTCTGCTGTCTCAGGGTGGTGTCTGTCAGTGTGCTCAGTTACAGACCACCTTTACTCACTCTCTGCAGTCTCAGAGTGGTGTCTGTCAGCATGCTCAGTTACAGATCACCTTTACTCACTCTCCTGTCTCAAGGCGGTGTCTGTCTGTGTGCTCAGTTACAGACCAGCTATACTCACTCTCTGCAGTCTCAGGGTTGTGTCTCTCAGTGTGCTCAGTTACAGACCAGCTTTACTCCCTCTCAGCGGTCTCAGGGTGGTGTCTGTCAGCGTGCTCAGTTACAGACCACCTTTACTCACTCTCTGCAGTCTCAGGGTGGTGTCTTTCAGCGTGCTCAGTTACAGACCAGCTATACTCACTCTATGCAGTCTCAGGGTTGTGTCTCTCAGTGTGCTCAGTTACAGACCACCTTTACTCACTCTCTGCTGTCTCAGGGTGGTGTCTGTCAGTGTGCTCAGTTACAGACCAGCTATACTCACTCTCTGCTGTCTCAGGGTGGTGTCTGTCAGTGTGCTCAGTTACAGACCACCTTTACTCACTCTCTGCTGTCTCAGGGTGGTGTCTGTCAGTGTTCTCAGTTACAGACCACCTTTACTCACTCTCTGGAGTCTCAGGGTGGTGTCTGTCGGTGTGCTCAGTTACAGACCACCTTTACTCATACTCTGCAGTCTCAGGGTGGTGTCTGTCAGTGTGCTCAGTTACAGACCACCTTTACTCACTCTATGCAGTCTCAGAGTGGTGTCTGTCAGTGTGCTCAGTTACAGAGCACCTTTACTCTCTCTATGCTGTCTCAGAGTGGTGTCTGTCAGTGTACTCAGTTACAGATCACCTTTCCTCACTCTCTGCTGTCTCAGGTTGGTGTCTGTCAGTGTGCTCAGTTACAGACCACCTTTACTCACTCTCTGCTGTCTCAGGGTGGTGTCTGTCAGTGTGCTCAGTTACAGACCACCTTTACTCACTTTCTGCTGTCTCAGGGTGGTCTGTCAGTGTGCTCAGTTACAGACCACCTTTACTCACTCTTTGCTGTCTCTGGGTGGTGTCTGTCAGTGTGCTCAGTTACAGACCACCTTTACTCACTCTATGCTGTCTCAGAGTGGTGTCTGTCAGTGTACTCAGTTACAGATCACCTTTACTCACTCTCTGCAGTCTCAGGGTGGTGTCTGTCAGTGTGCTCAGTTACAGACCACCTTTACTCACTCTCTGCTGTCTCAGGGTGGTGTCTGTCAGTGTGCTCAGTTACAGACCACCTTTACTCACTTTCTGCTGTCTCAGGGTGGTGTCTGTCAGTGTGCTCAGTTACAGACCACCTTTACTCACTCTCTGCAGTCTCAGGGTGGTGTCTGTCAGTGTGCTCAGTTACAGACCACCTTTACTCACTCTCTGCAGTCTCAGGATGGTGTCTGTCGGTGTGCTCAGTTACAGACCACCTTTACTCACTCTCTGCTGTCTCAGGGTGGTGTCTGTCAGCGTGCTCAGTTACAGACCACCTTTACTCACTCTCTGCAGTCTCAGGATGGTGTCTGTCGGTGTGCTCAGTTACAGACCACCTTTACTCACTCTCTGCTGTCTCAGGGTGGTGTCTGTCAGTGTGCTCAGTTACAGATCACCTTTACTCACTTTCTGCAGTCTCAGGGTGGTGTCTGTCAGTGTGCTCAGTTACAGACCACCTTTACTCACTCTCTGCTGTCTCAGGGTGGTGTCTGTCAGTGTGCTCAGTTACAGATCACCTTTACTCACTCTCTGCTGTCTCAGGGTGGTGTCTGTCAGTGTTCTCAGTTACAGACCACCTTTACTCACTCTCTGCTGTCTCAGGGTGGTGTCTGTCAGTGTGCTCAGTTACAGACCACCTTTACTCACTCTCTGCAGTCTCAGGGTGGTGTCTGTCGGTGTGCTCAGTTACAGACCACCTTTACTCACTCTCTGCAGTCTCAGGGTGGTGTCTGTCGGTGTGCTCAGTTACAGACCACCTTTACTCACTCTCTGCAGTCTCAGGATGGTGTCTGTCGGTGTGCTCAGTTACAGACCACCTTTACTCACTCTCTGCTGTCTCAGGGTGGTCTGTCGGTGTGCTCAGTTACAGACCACCTTTACTCACTCTCTGCTGTCTCAGGATGGTGTCTGTCGGTGTGCTCAGTTACAGACCACCTTTACTCACTCTCTGCTGTCTCAGGGTGGTGTCTGTCAGTGTACTCAGTTACAGACCACCTTTACTCACTCTCTGCAGTCTCAGGGTGGTGTCTGTCAGTGTGCTCAGTTACAGACCACCTTTACTCACTCTATGCAGTCTCAGAGTGGTGTCTGTCAGTGTGCTCAGTTACAGAGCACCTTTACTCACTCTATGCTGTCTCAGAGTGGTGTCTGTCAGTGTGCTCAGTTACAGATCACCTTTACTCACTCTCTGCTGTCTCAGGGTGGTGTCTGTCAGTGTGCTCAGTTACAGACCACCTTTACTCACTCTCTGCTGTCTCAGGGTGGTGTCTGTCAGTGTGCTCAGTTACGGACCACCTTTACTCACTTTCTGCTGTCTCAGGGTGGTGTCTGTCAGTGTGCTCAGTTACAGACCACCTTTACTCACTCTTTGCTGTCTCTGGGTGGTGTCTGTCAGTGTGCTCAGTTACAGACCACCTTTACTCACTCTATGCTGTCTCAGAGTGGTGTCTGTCAGTGTACTCAGTTACAGATCACCTTTACTCACTCTCTGCAGTCTCAGGGTGGTGTCTGTCGGTGTGCTCAGTTACAGACCACCTTTACTCACTCTCTGCAGTCTCAGGATGGTGTCTGTCGGTGTGCTCAGTTACAGACCACCTTTACTCACTCTCTGCTGTCTCAGGGTGGTGTCTGTCGGTGTGTTCAGTTACAGACCACCTTTACTCACTCTCTGCTGTCTCAGGATGGTGTCTGTCGGTGTGCTCAGTTACAGACCACCTTTACTCACTCTCTGCTGTCTCAGGGTGGTGTCTGTCAGTGTACTCAGTTACAGACCACCTTTACTCACTCTCTGCAGTCTCAGGGTGGTGTCTGTCAGTGTACTCAGTTACAGACCACCTTTACTCACTCTCTGCTGTCTCATGGTGGTGTCTGTAGTTGTGCTCAGTTACAGATCACCTTTACTCACTCTCTGCAGTCTCAGGGTGGTGTCTGTCGGTTTGCTCAGTTACAGACCACCATTACTCTCTCTCTCTGCAGTCTCAGGGTGGTGTCTGTCGGTGTGCTCAGTTACAGACCACCTTTACTCACTCTCTGCTGTCTCAGGGTGGTGTCTGTCAGTGTGCTCAGTTACAGACCATCTTTACTCACTCTCTGCTGTCTCAGGGTGGTGTCTGTCAGTGTGCTCAGTTACAGACCACCTTTTCTCACTCTCTGCAGTCTCAGGGTGGTGTCTGTCGGTTTGCTCAGTTACAGGCCACCATTACTCACTCTCTGCAGTCTCAGGGTGGTGTCTGTCAGTGTGCTCAGTTACAGACCACCTTTACTCACTCTCTGCAGTCTCAGGGTGATGTCTGCAGCACGCTGCCTATTAACGCTCTCACTAAGGTACCTGACCTCCTTATTAGCAGATGTACTGGGTCAGGTTCCTCTGATGCCCCAGTCACCCCTGGAAAGACATGAATATTTCCTCACAGGCCTAGAAAAACCACAAAGGTGCAGCCGCTGCCCTGTAAGAGACTTAAAATTGGATTCATTCATAAAGATGAATTAGAGGGAAAATAGCTGCAATTAGCGGTGAGACATGAACACTGCCCACCAGGAATAGTTTGAGCAATACGTCCTATTAAACTGTAAAGAGCAGTGATGCCTCTGTGGAGTGTGCTCGGCACCAGCATGGCATAAATTATACAGTATATATTATAGACACGTTATTAGCATCCCTGTACAGGAGGGAGCAGCTGGGCACCTTACCCGCACAGCTCTCTCTCCGCTTCAGCTTCCGTCCTTGACATTTCATTTTATTTTCTTCTCCTATAAAGTTTTAAGAGCTTTCATGTTGTGAAAGGTGAAACCCACAGAGGCTGCGACCTTAAAGTCTATCACAAGAAAGACGCTGCTCATGGGCCTATATTCAGCCCCAACCAGCACAGGCTCTTGCTGGATGACTTCCAGAACAATAGAAAAATCATATGTGGATCACAGAACAATGTTACATTGATATATCTAAGGGAAGGGACTGGGGTACAGGTTCCCCAGGCTCGGGGCTTGCCTAGGGGGCTCAGCTAGTAAGGGAGGCAGAGCAACGAGCCTTCTCAATGCATAATCCTCACTGGGCCTTGTATCCCATGCGGGACATGGCCACGCCCCCTCTCTAGCACCGGGGCACACGGCATGTCTCGGTGGCCCTGCACACGGATGACAGAACTTTGCCACTCTAATACATATCATTGCAGAATAATGGCACAGTGATGCTTAGGTTCACAAGCACAGTAGCACCTGGGATTCCAGAGCTGGCACACTGGCAGAATATCCTTCTGGCAGCTCTCACTCTCTGGATAATTCTGGTGCTTTTTATCTCACTGAAGATATAAAAAAAATAGAAAAACCACAATAGCAACAGGTTCAAGGTATAAAAACCTAAGGGGAGGATTGTGGGGTTTATCTGCCCCTTCGTAATCCATTATGTGGGAAACTACACAATTCCCCTCCAGTTACTGCAATAACAAAAATGTGCACATGAAATACCCTGTGATATACACCTCACTCCACACATGGGCCCTTTTGTAACGTACACTATAGCCTTAAAGGCACTTCACATAATCAAGTCCTTCGAAGATGTCATCTCCGCAGCTTTATAAACTCAGAAACAGAAAAAGACGTCTTCATAGCATCCAATCAAATTAGGTAATCCAGAGGTGATCCAGCTCAAGTCCCATAGAAGTACAGTATGCAGCTCAGGATACCTGGTAGAGCACTAAAAAACGCCCCTCCACCTATGGATCTCTCCACCCTCCCCACTCGCGGTAGTCTACATGGGAGGGTTAAGTAACACTGTGATATCCAATTAAAATAAGGCCATTTTGGAAGAGGGCATAGAGATCAGTGCAATTTTAAAAAAATATTTTTTTTTTGTTGAGGAGTGACATTGGAGCCGTTGGGAGGACAGAGCTGGTGACGCCATTGAGCAGAGTAGCTGGGAGAGGGGAGACAAATAGCAGAAGTCTGAAATAAGCTGCAGAGAGAGAGAGAGTAAGCAGACGGGAGAGACGCAGGGGTGGGAGAGCACAGAAGTCACTAAGGGCCTCCTTTATCAAAGCGTTTTATCATTCACGAGTTTTACAACTCACTGCGTATGATAATGGTGCTCCAGCCAATCAGCTCCCAACTGTCATTTTTCAAACAGATGACAGTTGGGAGCTGATTGGCTGCAGCACCATCATCATACTCAATGAGTTTTATCAGCCAGGAGAACACACAGCAAATGTCTCAGACAAGAGAGTTTAAATACTTTATACTGACGCTGATATACAGTATATACCTATATAAATTTTATATATATATATATAATATTTATACTGAAGTTTGCTCCACTGCACAGGACATTTTACTTTATATGCTATACACCGGATTCCACAAGAAGCAATTCCAGTTTGTTTGATACATCTGTCTTTAATACAAGTGCTGCAATATTTTGTTCATTGCTAATAGGGGATTTACACCTTAATCCCACTGCTTTACAAGATAATTGGCCCCTAACGTGCACATTAAACCCCCTGTAGAATCCTTGGCTACACCAAAGTGATTTTGGTCTTTAGTAATGTGTCTGCATAGATTGATTACATTGTTTTTTTGAGTATTCAGCTGACATTTTGTTACACATTTGCCATATGTGTGATGACCTTAACATCTGTGATTTCATTATATTGTGTGTTTAAACTGGTATGTAGTTTTAATCCCCACTGTCGGCATGCCAGAGCTCAGAATGCCGGTGCCGGAATTGTGACACCACGCAGAATCCCGGCACCAGCATACTGACCACCGGCATCCTGACGCTAAGTAGTGGGATTAGGTTAAGGCACTAGGGGGATAGGGATAGGCTGCGGGGGGGTTTCGGGGGGGGTTAAGGTTAGGCTGCAAGGGCGGTAGGGTTAGGCGCTAGAGAGGAGGGTTAGGTTTATGCTGCAGGGGGGGACGGTTAGGGGTAGGATTAGGATACTTACTGACAGGTTTTGGTATCCTGTCAATGTGCCGGCATCGGGATTCTGACCTCCAGGATCCCGAGCACCAGCACCCTATGCCTAAGTTAGCTAAATTCAGTCCTTCTCTTTCTTACCATAACCAATTCCTATTCCAGGTTATGGAATAAACTGTTTAATTATTTTATGCAAAGCCTTGTCTGCTTTTTTTTGTATCTGTCTGGGGAAACCTTGCCTCTCTGCCAGGGTATGGTATAGGGAAAAGGAAGAATACACTACCAAGGTAAATTCGACCTATACCTACATCACAACATTTGCACCCTTATCGCACCAAGGTATTACGACACTGCTACTCCGGTAGCAGTATTAGGGATCGTAGGGACAGCTGAATTTCGGAGCAGCTGTCCCCACATTGGAGCAATACTGAATTGCTCTGGTAATTAAGTATCCACCATTGCAACTCACAGCAAGTTGGATACTTAATTATCGGGGGCCACCCAGCCCCTAGTGATGAATAGGCCCCTAACAGAAACTTCCCAGTGTTATCCTTCCTGTGCACATGCATCAATCTGATGAACATTTCCGACATTTTGAGAACTTCTAGGGATTGTTCATATCACATTATAACTTTGAGCATGACTGTTATAATACTCTATCACTACCCAATTCATCTCTGCTCTGCGATCGGTCCCACAGTGAGTCAGCTATTTCTCATGTTTCCCCAAGTATCCCCTTCCCGTAACAAGCCGGAGGAAACAGGGGAGTCAGAGTGTTTCAGATGAGAGGTGTCGAGTATGAGTCCAATGCCTGAGCTAGGCGATTCCATCAGCATCTGTCATACTGCGAGAGATCTCAGACTGACTGGGGAGCAGGGATACATGTGTTCTGACTTAGTCTGTGTCCAGGAGAGCCTTTGATATAGTTCTGAATGATTGGTTTCTACTTAAGCTACAAGCTGTAAGAATCCATTCCAGGACATTGGTGCGGCGAGAGGTGAGCGAGGGCAGACATGAAACAGACGTCAAACAAAACTTTTTTTGGAAGTAAAATTGAGTTTCGGCAATTAAAAAAATTAAAGACGAGCCTAAAAAGTAGGTTTTTAACATTACTTTTTAAAAAAGTGATTTTCTTTTTCCCTGCAGCTCATCTACAGCGTAAATTGTATTACCGCGCAGTTACGGTCTCTCGAAAAAAAACTTTACAGCGGCGAATATAAGACATTCATCCATATATTCATTGCATTACATTCTGTACAAGGAAATGGTGGGAGCTCTCATATAAAGTCATCACAGGGGCGGAAAACACTTTAGGACTGATTCTGACGCACTACCAATGTTGCACGCAGTTGAGCAATTTTTTTCTGTTGCACTGCGCATACGTTCAGCGTTGCAGTTGCGATTGAGACAAACGGCCTTAGAAAAGTATTTGGTGTTCCTGGGTAGTGATTGTGAGATAACTGGGAGGTGGCTACGCGGCGCACAGAGATGGGTCGTCTTATTAGTGTGTCGCTAAAGTGGTTGTGAACTGAGATGCTTAATCGTACTCGTTGGTGGCCATTCTCCAACGGAGAATCTGAACCCATAATGGGGCTGGTGCAAGTTTTCATTGTGCGGCAGATGGATGACTCTAAAGAGGTACCAAGCGTTATTACAGCGTCTAAAGACCCTCAAAGTGGACACCCAGTCAGGGACTTTTCTAGAGAGGAGGGGGCCTGTGTGCAGTCTCCGACACGGGCCCCCTCCTCTCCGTCTGGTGGCCGGCAGCGCACAAAGCTGTACACGGCCAGCGCCGGAGTTATAGACTCTGGGCACTAGAGTGTGCCCAGAGTCTATAGAGTATGCGCAGGTTACCGGGAAAATGGGCGTGGTGGCCATTTTCTCTCTACTGCGCATGCGCAAAAGATGGGAAAATGGCCACGGTGGCCATTTTCCAGTAATTTTTACAGCGCCGGACCCCCGCGCCGCCGTGGGACTCTGGAGAGGTAAGTAATACTATGGGTGGAAGGTGTGCGGCGCGGGGCCCCCCTGGACCCAGGGGCCCATGTGCCCTGCACACCCTGCACCCATTAAAGATATGCATCTGCGCCTAGTCCTTGCACATGCAGACACACTCTTATACACTAGGAAAAGGGCTGACACTAGCATTAGCATATAGTCGCAGATGAGACTGGGCACTAATATTCATGAGAATATAATTTACCAATTTACTATGAGCAAGTGACATTAATGAGGCATGAGGTACAGCACGCATTTATTAAATAATTGCAAAGAAACCACTTTACTATATAGTAATATCTCCATATTCCCTTCTACACATCATTCTCTAACTCTATGCCTTTGGACGGCAGCGAATGCTGGGACTTGTAGTTACACGGCAGCGGGACAGCCTCAGTTTACCAAACACTGCCGTAGAGGGATATGTCAGCTTGTTTGAATGTACCACGTTCACGGCTCCCAGGAATATCAGCCATAAATGTGATTTGTCACCTTGGCTCCGAAACTAAAGACATCCAGATGTTAGTTACATTAGTGCATAATGCTTCGCAATCAGTATCGGAGACTGGATAAAATGATCCAAATACCTGGCTCTAAATCACACTCTGATCTTTTGTCTCTGCGCTATTGCTAACAATGTTCTATAGTATTTTTGGTGTCAGCGCGTATTTAAGCGGAGCGAGGCATGCAAGTGCATAATTCCCAGGATTCGGATCCCCAGAGAAATATATAGAAATCACAGCAATTATTTTCAGTCTGATTGCCGAGGCTTGGACTCTTAATCACTGCCAGAAAGCAACTGATAAAAGCTGCACCTCATTCCGCCTAACGGGAAATGATGTAACCTGCAACATTACTATTATTCATAACTGTACACCGCTCCCCCCCCTGAGCATAAAGAGTGCTCCTTTTCCCAAGAGGCGACAATATCATCAAAAATACCCTAAAAATAGTCTACTGTCATGTTAGGAGGTCAACTCTGGACTGTAAGGGGCAGAAAGGGGCTTTCAATACATTTTCTTCCATTACATATCTTGTCTTGTCATGTCTTGTGGAATTCTGACCGCAGCGTCCAGGCTTTTCGCAGTTGCCGCTGTACCTTCCAACTCATATTATCATAATAATCATCACTGCACTCATGTCTACCTCGATCACCATCCTCTGCCTTGTTTGCATCCCTCATCTTCATCATCCTAACTATAAGTTGGATCGTAGGCCGAATTCCGAAGACCGGTTGGGGTTACATCGGGATACACTTCCATGGGGCACAGTTTAACGAAAGAAACACATATTTGGCAGCAGTATTTCAATCAGTAAAGCAGTCGCTAGACTGTACTGTAGGTCCAAGTTCTTGAGACGGTAGGTTACTTATACCACTTTTACACCGGAGGTAAAACCCGTGTTATTGCATGGTTAACCGGGGCAGCTCCTTGGTGTAAAAGGGGTGAGGGTTGATTTCGCCGGGTCGAGTGAGCCGGCAATCCAACCCAGGTAAATAGCAGGGTTTAACATGGGAGTAACCCGTGAAGCCCTGCTGTGTGTACAGCGCACTCCAGGGTCTTGATGACCTGCAGTGCGCCGCAAGCTGTCCGATTGGTCCGACTTCAGTGGTGCTTGGAGATGTCATCTCCATGCGTCCACTTTCACACCGGAAAAGCCGGGTCTATGCAGACCCGACTGCGGTGTGAGCGGTGCCGACTCGTGAATATCCTGAGTCAGTGCCGGCTAAATTCCGGGTCTGATCCGGATAGGAACCCTGTTCCAACTCCGGGTCAGACCCGGAAATTTGGTGGAAAATATAAAGATGATCTGTCATGGAAAATGTTGTGTTTTCGATTCATATGGATATTAGGATGACTCAATGACCAATACATCTTGACGCCACCTACAGACACCGGTGCCAGTATGTGCTACAGTATATGCTCTCCCGGAGCCTTCGTCATTTAGTCTAAGCATAACCCTAACCCCAATTGCAGCCTATCCTTAAACCTAATGTAACCGTAACCCTAACAGCGAGTGTCGACCTTGTGGCTGTCAACAAGTCCAGTGTCGACATTCTGTTCATGTCAACATTCACACAGATCGAGGTGTTGACATTTATATCGACAAGGTGATTACATAACATGATCATTGTCCAGTATTGTCCAGGAACTGAACACAAATATATTGGCAGGCAGCCGGGTCATACTTAGGTGCGTCAGCAATTCTGGCCCTCGAGGGGTAATTTATTTAATTTTTAGCCCATACTTGGGCTTTCTGTTTCGTTCTTGCAAAAAAAAAAAAAAGTTCCATGAATTAATTTCAACATATAAAAAAATAGCTTTATTCTATAACAGGGGGAAAGCATGGAGAAGCCACTGGCTGCAAATAAGAGCTAGTATAAGGCAATTTTAGTTTGTCTTTCGCACTATTATGACCTTATTATTATACAGTGCTTTCATATGACAATGAAAGCAATTGACAGGACCTCCCATAATCCAGTTACTATATGAAAACACGAGTCAATACTCCCTACTTAGGAGCTCATTCTGTTTTTACAGTCTTGATTTTATTTACTCGCCCTCCATCACATGACTCTGTGACATTAATTATATTTAATTTTCATCCGTCTTTTTCAAATATTTTTCCTATGGGCGTTTGTGTTACCGCGTTGTCAGTGGGGCTGAACCAGTGCAATATTCTAGAGAGAAAAAAGCAAGGTTCAGGAGAAATAATTAGTTAATTGGTTTCCCCACCATTAAACCTTTTGACCTATCCTCTAGAAATCCCTGTGTTGTCACCCTATTAGTGCCTTTATAAAAGGCTGCAGGCCAGGTGGGCTCTTACATAATGTTGCACATCCGTCCCATCCATCACTGGGAAGTGCTGCTTTCTCCTGGATAGAAGCAGTTAACCTCTAGGTCGGAGACTTCTTAACCTTGGACCATTTAACTTAGCCGAGCCTCCCATGTACTCGGTACAATCACAGCAATGGTATTACAACAGGATTGTCACATTTACACGTAGCACCCACATCAGATCCCGCTCCATAGCTCACACTCTCCCATCCGGTTTGCATCTGTTCGAGCATGTGCCAAACCTTTTGTGCTTCTTAACAGAATATGTTTATTGAAGTTTGAAGAAGCTGCAACATGTGAAACATCATCAATATATCTCAGAGTGTAGGGATGTGCATTGGTGGCAGTGCCACTGTCGCAGTTTGCTATGCAATGTCATGTAGCCATCACATGGAAACCATTGCGGTGGTTAAACCATAGATGGTTAGTTAGTGCGCATGAATGGTGGACACTGGACATTCACACATGTGCAAATGGAGCACTAAGGGTAGCACTTCTTCCAGAATGGAAGCCAGCAACCATTGGATGAGCATTGGAAAGAAGCAAACTATTGGCAACCATTGCACTCCTGGCATCAGAACATTGATGTTTGCCATCCATCGGTTTCCGATGACCATCCTTAAATGAGTGTGGATTTTGTCCCAGATATAAATGCGGTTCTTTGACTGTATCCATAGTCAGCTGCATCCATGCCGTCTGTCGAAGCTGGATTATTGGCTGAGACAAGATCAGTTTAAAATTGAATCGCAGTGACGCCATCCTGCGACTGGCCGCTAGACTCCATTTTAGAAACAAGAATCTGCAAGACGCTATTTTGCGACCATCGCCATTTTAAGTTACAACTCACCAGCTAAGTACAGATGGCAATGTTTTTGATAATCTACCAAGGGCAACTGGAAGAACAGCCCCTGAGAAAGAGTAAATAGAATAGACAATGCACCTGAATACTGTGAGTGTTTTACATACAAATTGGGAATCCCTGTATGTAAAAAAGTATAGTTGTGGCAATTGTAATATAACCCAGGCATTGATCTACACAATTGAATTTGTCTGAATCCTAAACAGGTTTTAGTCCCACACCCAGACAGAATGGCCCCAGCTTCACAGCTGGGAGTAACACATTTGCATTACAGTTTGAAACTGTAAATAAGGAATGAGATATGTGTGTGTGTATATATATATATATATATATATATATATATGCACATGTATATATATATATATATATATATATAATGTGTGTATGGAATCTCATGCATGAACACTGCACATTATGCACAGTTGAGCTGCTAACATGATGCTCAGTAGCGAATGCACAATATACTGCATGCGAACGCTGTTTATTAGCTGCATGCATACACATCTGCCCCAAATCAGATAAACCTAACTAGCGTATTTTCCCATATCCCTAATACTTACATAATGCACACTTACACAAAAGGTTCCATAGCTATAAAGTAGAAGATTCAAGTTTTATTCATTTATTACAAATGCTGTGAAATAGACTATTTTGGTATCTAAGGTTTAATACATGATAAGTAAGCCGTGTTTGATATTATACTGATCCGCACTTTATCCACAGCTTCCCGGTATCAACGGTGTGAAGATCGGAACATGCGTTCGCAACTTATGGACCGTAAAGACATAAAGAACCAAAATGTATTTTTGTGCAGGCAGTGGAAATAGAGGAGGCAACAAGCTGTTAGGGGCTGTTCTGTGTCCATTTGAATCAACCTGTTAAATGCTCTGTAACAGATGCGTCCCCCTTGGGAACCAATGGCATCAGCAACAAGCCTTTCTATTGTGTTGTCTATTTCTGGGGGGTATAAATATATGTGCTCCAACACTGGGTCTTAGGCCTCATTCAGAGGCGGTCGGAGGATGCAAGCGGTCGCTCAGAAACTGGGCGGCCGCTTGCATCATGACCGGCCGCCTCTGTTTCGGTCGTTAGACTGTGGGTTAACACCCACAGCTCTAGCGACCGCTAGGGTGACCATCATTGACCATCGCGACCATCGGTGCTTACGACGAGACCCTAGGGTAGGGTCTCACTTGTCGTAAGCCCCGGAGAGATTCTGGCTCTGTCAGAGCCGGAAGCTCTCCACTGACATCACTAGTGATGTCAGTGGGGCCTCCCCCAAACGGCAGGTGTTCCCATGGGAACGCCTCCGTTTGGGCTGCCACCCCCCCGGCCCGCCTTCCAAACGGGGCGAGCTGTCAATCAACATCGACAGCTCGCCCCCTTTGGAAAGAGACCCACTACGACAAGCGCTGTCGGTCGTAGCGGGTCTCATGCATGCGCACGAAGGAGCCGGCTCCCTCGTGCGCATGCGCACTAGACAAACATTGAGGCAGCCGTGCAGTCGTAGACCGTACGGCCGCCTCTGAATACAGCCCTTAGTCTTCTTGCTGAATGCTGATTGACGAAGGGGTTTCTTGCTGATGCCTAACATCTGGTCCGGAAGTGCTGCGTATGTATACTGTACTTGAGTCTGTATAATTCCTTTGCGCCGAATTGTGTCTGGATCAATAGTGTGTAACTGACTGTACCTTTACTTGAATAATACTTGTGCTTTGGAACCACAGATTCCAGGTCTGAAGTCTTTATTTACTGTATGACTGCGTTCGCAAATTAGCATCATCCTTAGAAGGTATAGGCAGGATATTAGAAGGTATAGGAAGGAGTGTATAGAGGTTCTAATATAGATTCCTTATGTCACACTACCAAGGCGGGTGCAAGGTTTCTGGGCGCTCTAGGCAACATTTCACCCACCTCCTGTCAGGGCTCAGCCGGGGATCGGCGCCCGCTTACCGCACCGCCGGCTTCCCCTTTCATCCTGGGTGGTCGGTCGGCCTGCGCGACGGCGGGGGAGAAGCTGAGGATTCTCCCCGCTTGCTGTGGCTTCCTGGAGGGCTGGTGTCTGGCATCACTAATCCGGACATGGGCGCCGCCATGACAGTCGGCCATGTGACTGGATCCTTCCTCCTGATAGGTTCGTTTCCAGCTGATGCTGTGCACCTGTCTAAGGGTTCCCCTGGGTATAAAACTGTTCCACAGGTTATGGGAAATTGCCTGAACAACGGTTGTCTCCTAGCGTGCCTTAGTGAGTTCCCGGTCCAGGTTCCTATTCATCCGTACCGCAGCACTGTTACCACCTTTACCTGTGTGCCTAATACATCTCTGGTGAATACCCGTGCAGCAGTGTTACCACCTGTACCTGTGTGCCTAAACATCTCTGGTGAATACCCGTGCAGCAGTGTTACCACCTTTACCTGTGTGCCTTTACGTCTCTGGTGAATACCCGTGCAGCAGTATACCCACCTTTACCTGTGTGCCTATACGTCTCCAGTGAATACCCGTGCAGCAGTATTACCATCCCCACCTGTGTGCCTCACGTCTCCAGTGGACATCCGTGCTACAACATTTACCGCCTCTACCCGTGTGTCTTCTATCTCTGGTGACGTCCCAAGTAACCGTGAGTCGCTTCCCACTTTGTAATCCTTATTGACGTTTTGATCCTCGTGTCAAGGTGTTTTCTATACAGTATTTTTAGGGACTGTGTTGTGCCTAACAGGCATATCCTCGCTGGGCCACGGGTGTAGTGTCTCTATCCCTGCAGGGCTTGGGTACCTGGTCAAAGGACCGCGACCTGCTCACGGGGTGCAGCTAAGCCCATATCCCAATTGGGGGGGTCACTGGCGAACACCATCCTGTGGGTTAGACTCCGCACCTTTGCCCAGGTCTCGCCAACACTCAAGACCTGTGGATGAGGAGAACGTACATCCAGGCCCCTCGTCTCCATTTCTTTCCCCAACTTAGGCCCACCACGTCCTCTTCTCCAGTTTCAGACATGACACCTCCCCTGCGCCCTCCAATTCATATTATGCCACGCAGTAGTGTCCTTTATTTATAATATGCACCACAGCAGTGTCCCAAGCTCATAATATACTACTGTATATAGAAATGCCCCAACTAATATGCCACAGCAGAGGCCCAAAATCATAGTGTACCTCATAACAGTACTCCCAATTGATAATATGCCATACATCTGTGCTACAAATTCATTATATGCCACACAGCTGTATCCCCACTTTATAATTTTGCTAAACATCAATACCCCAATGCAAAATATGCCACACATCTGTGCCCCAAATTTATTGTATGCCACAAAGCCATGAATTATGCCACCCAATGCCCCTTATACATATGCCACACATTTGCCCCAAATTCCTTATATGCCACCCAACCATGCCCAATACATATTTATGCCTTTTATGCAACAAATCTGTGCCCCAATACGTCAGCACCCATTAACCCTCCCCCCCACCACACACACACACACACACACACACACACACCCTGCCAGTGGCATTAACACACATACTCATTAACCCCCCCACACACCCTGCCAGCACTCATTAACCCCCCCACACACACACACATTACCAGGGCTCATATACCTCCCAAAATACACATTTCCTGCCAGCACTCATTAACACACAGACTCACACACACACATTATGAGGGCTCGTATACCACCCCACATACACTTATCCTGCAAGCACTCATTAACACACAGAGACACACACACACACTCCTACATTGCCAGGGCTCATATACCTCCTCACATACACTTATCCTGCCAGCACTCATTAACACACAGACTCTCACACACACACACACACACACACACACACACTCCTACATTGCCAGGGCTCATATACCTCCTCACATACACTTATCCTGCCAGCACTCATTAACACACAGACTCACACACACACTACCAAGGCTCATAAACCTCCCAAAATTACACATTTCCTGCCAGCACTCATTAACACACTGACTCACACACACACACTCCTACATTGCCAGGGCTCATATACCTCCTCACATACACTTATCCTGCCAGCACTCATTAACACACTGACTCACACACACACACACACTCCTACATTGCCAGGGCTCATATACCTCCCCACAAACACTTATCCTGCCAGCACTCATTAACACACTGACTCTCACACACACACACACACACACTCCTACATTGCCAGGGCTCATATACCTCCCCACATACACTTATCCTGCCAGCACTGATTAACACACTGACTCACACACACACACACACACTCCTACATTGCCAGGGCTCATATACCTCCCCACATACACTTATCCTGCCAGCACTCATTAACACACTGACTCACACACACACACTCCTACATTGCCAGGGCTCATATACCTCCCCACAAACACTTATCCTGCCAGCACTCATTAACACACTGACTCTCACACACACACACACACACACACACACACACACACACACACACACACACACACACACTCCTACATTGCCAGGGCTCATATACCTCCCCACATACACTTATCCTGCCAGCACTCATTAACACACTAACTCACACACACACACACACACACACACACACACACACACACACACACACACACACACACACACTCCTACATTGCCAGGGCTCATATACCTCCCCACAAACACTTATCCTGCCAGCACTCATTAACACACAGACTCACACACACACACACTCCTACATTGCCAGGGCTCATATACCTCCCCACATACACTTATCCTGCCAGCACTCATTAAACCCCCTGCAAACACACTCACCCTGCCAGCACTCAATAAGACCAACCTCCCCACATACACTAACCCTTTCTGCACTCATTAACTCCCCACACACACACTCACCTGCTAGCACTCAATAAACCAAGCCCCACACACTAACCTAATCTGCACTCATTAACCACCACACCCTGCCAGCACTCAATAACCCCCCTTTCCACACACACTAACCCTGTCACAGTGGCATAGCAAAGCCCCCCGCAGACCTTGCGGTGGCTTGGGGGCACCGGCAGGACCTGATTAAGGGGGGGCGTAGGGACACAGTACCCCAGGCCCACGTATCTCAGGCCCCATGGTCAGAGCACTCAGCACATTGCAGCACTGTGACTGCAGTACCAAGTGCTCGGAATCCTCCAGTCTTCACCAATCTCTGGCCTCATCAGCCTCCCAGATCTGTCTCTGGAGGATGTAGTCCTTTCCTTTACTGCTGTCATTAGCTGTTGTGTCTCTGTTTCAGGGCACCGCAATATAACACATTTTTCTTTTATAACAAATTTTAACCCTTCACTGTGTGATTAATATACATGTACTTCACTTTTTTATTTTCAATCCTTATATGCAGCTGTAGCTGCTCTTAACTATCTCTTTACACTACACTTTTCTTACTATGGTGGTGCCCTGGGGCGGCTTGGCTGGGCCAGTTTTGGGGGGGGGTCCTGCACTCTGGATTTGAACTCTAGTACGTTAGGGACCCAGTAGTGGCTCCAGGCACGGGCAAGCCAGTCCGTTGCCCAGAGCGCTACTGTTTCTGGAGGGCGCAGGAAACGCCCACCACCCGCCCAGTGGTATAGGACATATTTAAGCACAGGGGGGAGGGAGCAGAGGAGGGAAGGGGCAGCAACACAGGACAGCGCTGGGCGCAGCGCTGCCTAGCGCCGGCCCTGTAGGGACCTACCCTAAAGAGGTTACCTGGATATGGTGGGTAGGCCCATAACCTTGGCCATGATTATGCTAAAAACCTCTATTGATTGCTAAATTTTATTGCATATATATATATATATATATATATTATCAATAATTTGGAGTTGTGCACCTGAGATTTGCCTGTCTCCCTGAACTACAATTGCCAGCATCCCTTGCATCTGGCTTCCCTCATCTTGGCCTGTGATTGGCTGCTAGTTTCAGAATGAATACCCAGCAGCACCACACTGCCCTGCAATCCCCTCAAATTGTGAGTACATGTTTGTGAGTTAACTTTTATTTGTGCATGCAGATAAATATATATGGGGTGGGGTGCGCCAGAAACACACACAAGTGTTCACTTTACTTTACTTTGTAGACTTCACCGGGGCGGGCTCTTTCTGGAGTCCATGTACCGGTGTCTGAAACTCTATAAATTGACCAGATAAGGCATTTCGTATACTGTAACCATGATGTGTAGAATGTTACTTTTTGTGGATTTTTTTGAAATATTAATAAATAGGTCCCTCAGAGTTTCCAACAAAACCAATTCAAAATAAATTTGTAAATGAATCTCCATAAGAATAGGCTCTAAACGTTTTACTCGAGGTACCAGTCATTATCATCAACTGTCAGCTGTAAACAGTTTCTGTATCTTAGTGCTTGTAGAACTACAAGTGCCAACTTAGCTGCCAGAGAATAATTAGCTCTTCCAGACTTACAATCACTAGCATGTTCTTACAGCCAAGGGTATGCTGGCACTTGTAGGTCTAAAAGATCCAGCATGAGAAGTGCTCAGCAGTCAGGGCTTGCTGGGATCAGTAGTGTCATGAGACTTAGGGGTAAATTTACTAAGATTCGAGTTTGGTCGAGATTACAATCTCGGGTGAATTTAGGCATGTTTTTCATCTCGCAACTTTACTAAAGACAAACTTGGGTGAGTTTTGAAGAGAGTTCTTTAATCTCACTTGTAAAACTCGGGTGAGATCGCAAACTCGGATCTTCTCACCATCGGGCATACTCAGAAGTATTGTTCATGAAAAGATGCAGTTTACAAATTTACTAAGATTCGAGATTTAAATCTCGGGTGAGATTAGAGCAAACTCGCAGAGATATTGAAGTTTAAGCAGCCCCGGACTGGTCAGCCAGTCTTGGTTCCAAAAATTACGGGGAACAAAAAAAGTAGGGTTCCACTGTAATTTAGGGAACAGCACCTGGCTGCAGGGCCAGTGCTGGTTTTAAATAATGGAGGAAAAAAATGCGTAGGGGTCCCCCTATATTTAAAACCAGCACAGGACCCAAACCGACCGGGGTGTAATGCCACAGCCAGGAGACCCTATTACCGGGTCTCCTTGGCCAAAGCATTCTCACCCCAAGCCGGGGATCTCAGGGGAGGTGGAGACCCCCAAAAAGAGGATGGAGGTGAGTATGGGATCTTTTTTCCAGGTAAATCGGTGGAATCTACATGGAGAAGAGGACAAACCGTGTGGTACAGGTAAGTATGTGTGAGTGGGTTAGGTGTATGTAATAAAGTTTTACTAGATATGGTGTGTGTGTACTGTGGTTTTTTAACTATTGGAAGAGGCCCAAGTGCTGTCAGCCTGAGGCTGTTTTCTATTCTACGTTGAGGGGAATCATTTGTTTAGCGTTTTTGGAGGCAATTGCTTCTGCTGGAGATATGACAGTGTGCAGGGCTGTAACTAGGGGTGTGTGCGCTGCCACCGCGCAGAGTGCAGTGCCCAGGAAACCTCACCCTCCAGCCACTAGCACTAATGTAGAGCCACAGTAAGAATGCTCTGGGCAGTGCTCTACTTAACGGAGTAGATGTCGAAGCCGGCAGCCCCACCCAGAGGCATGACATCACAATGTCACGGGTTTAGTGGGTGGGGCCCACACAGGGCGACATAAAGCCCTATTATGGCACTAACAGTGCGCAAATCCTGTCAGGGTTTCTGGGGTGTGTTATAGTTTGTTGACATTCATAATGTCAACATGGTCAAAATGTCGACATGCTGGACATGTCAACATTGACCACGTTGACATTCATAATGTAGATACAATTAGAATGTTGACAGAATGTCCATGGTGGTCTAGCAGTGACTTACCTGGTACAGTGGGTTCGGTGGTTCCAGTGGTGTTTTGACAAATTCCAGCAGGTCTTGTAACGCTTCTAGTGGTGAGTATCGCTAAACCCTAACTGCAACCCTCCCCCTAGTACCTAACCCTAACCTTTCTTCACACAGCCCAAATCTAACCTTTCCCCTAATGCCTAACCCTAACCTTCCCCTCCCGCAGCCTAACCTTCCTCTAAGTTTCTAACCCTAACCTTTCCCTCCCATAGCCTAATCTTCACCCTAGTGCCTAACCCTAACCTTCTCTTCCCATAGCCTAACCTTCCTCTCCTATAACCTAACCTTTCCCCTAGTGCCTAACTGTAACCCTTACCTCCCGATGCCTAACCTCCCCCCTAGTGCTTAACTTTAACCTCCCCTCCCGCAGCCTAACCTTCCTCTAAGTTTCTAACACTAACCTTTCCCTCCTATAGCCTAACTTTTCCCTCCTATAGTCTAACCTTCCCCTCCTGTAGCCTAACCTTCTCCCTAGTGCCTAAACCTAAACTCCTCTCGTAGCCTAACCTTCCCCGTAGTGACTAACTCTACCTCCCCTTCTGCAGCCTAACCTTCCCCCAGTGCCAAACCCTAACCTTTCCCTCCTGCAGCTTAACCCTAACTTTCCATTTTCCATAGCCTAACCTTTCCCCTAGTGCCAAACCGTAACCCTCACATCCTGCTGCCTAACTTTCCTCCTAGTGCCTAACCATAACCCTCACCTCCCGACAACTAACCTTCCACCTCGTGCCTAAGCCTAACCTTCTCCTCCCATAGCCTAACCTTCCTCCCAGTGCCTAACCCTAACCTTCCCCTCCCACAGCCTAACCTTACTCTAAGTTTCTGAACCCTAACCTTTCCCTGGCATTGCCTAACCTTCTCCCTAGTGCCTAACCTTCCCCTCCCGCAGCCTAACCTTCAACTCCTGCAGCCTAACCTCCCTGTATACTGACTATAAGTGCCCATCACTAGTCAGCATTTCCGTTGTGTGAATCATCCTCAGTGGTAACAAACGTTCTGGAACCTCTCAGCTTGGATTTATGTAGATGGTTCATTTAATGGGCTCTGACTTATTTCTGCCGGTTCCGTTTTCAGATCACGTCCCTGGCCCCCTGAGCTGCTCTGTGAGTCATACAGGGTCCAGCCGCCCCGTAATATATGTGGGATTACTGTATCGCCACCTTCCACCTGGAGCTCTGCCTAGCCAAACAATTACCCAGATTATTATGATGCAAAGCAAACAGTTGAGAGGCCGATAGGCATCCTTGTGGAACCCAGCTTGGAATTAAAAGCTTTTCCAATTACAAGTTTGCCAGGCAAACATTTCAGTGTATGTTACACTAACACATTTTAAATGACTTTTAGTGATAGCAGGTAGTAGGAGAAAGTTGCATTCATTTGGACATGAGCTTTGCTGGAAGGCTAAAAAATTACTTTTTATTGCATTTGTACCTATGTGAATGCTGCAGAGTATTTTCTGTCTATCAAGTGACCTTAAATGGTTTAAATCTCTCTCAGGCGCTACTGTGTATAGCAGCAGGAAATCCTGCGACAGCAGATCCTGAGTAATGAAGCCAGAACATAATATTCAGAAATGACTTTCCTATATTATTTCTCCCTGGATAGATGAGAAGTGAATTCTAATTCATTGCCGCGGCATTCACTTCTAGTCAGGGGTGCAAGGATTTCATTGCAGGCACTGGTCGTGTGAATCAATGACCCTCATCCACCACCTCACAATCCCCCTTCTTTGCTTTCAGTTTACTATGCTCAGATCTCCAAAACGGGATGTGGTCAGAATGCCAACGCTAGAATTCCTAAGGGGTTAGGTTTAGGCACAAAGGGGAGAGTTAGGTTTAGGCTGCGGGGATGGAGGGTTAGGTTTAGGCTGCGGGGAGGTTACGTTTAGGCTCTAGGGGGGAGGTTAGGTTTAGGCACTGGGGAGGGAGAGCTAGGGTTAGGTTAGGCTTACTTACCAGGGAGTGTCGGCTTTCTAACCTAGGGGCCTATTCATCAACACTAAAATAACGTTTTTAAGGACATTTTCCTTAAATAACGTTATTTTGGTATTCATGTAGCCACTTAGCACAGGAGATATCACAGATATCTCCTTGCTAAGTTCCCCTGCGTTAATTTCCACACTCCCCATACATTAGTACATTAGTATGGGGATGTGGAAATTGTGGTATTCATCAAATTCCGAAAATTATGAATTTTCGGAATTTGATGCAGTTACTATTCGCCACTGTGAGGTGGCGAATAGCAGAATCCACTTACCTGTATCCACGTGTGCAGGTCCCCCGACGAGTCCCTCCGGCGCTCTGCTCCGTCCTCAGGCTCTGGAGGCTGGTCGGACATGTGTGCTCCCCAGCAGAGCACAAGAAAGTTTAGAAAAAGAAAAAAAAAGTTTTGTTTTTTTTTCTAATCTGTCATGTGGTCTGCTGGGAAACCACATGACAGACCAGCAGGACGGAGCCGGAGTCTGCTGCGCGGACAGGTAAGTCGGGGGGGGGGGGGGTGTGGGCGGAGGGATAGAGGGGTCGGGGGGTACACAAACTTAACGCATCTGTAGGCAGTGCTGCGCATGCGCTGGTTTTACAGATGCAACAGCGCATGCGCAGCACTGTTTCCAGATGCGATAAGGTAGTGTAGGCAGGGAAAAGTATCTATTTCCCGAAAAGCTGTCATCGCAAAAATGACAGCTTTTCAGAATAGATACTTATGGAGAGGTGGAATGATGAATTCCACCTATAATTAGCTAGAACTCCATGCGAGTTCTAAAGCTAATTATCTCCAGAGAATTTTTAAGTTTAATGAATAGGCCTCCTAGTCAGGATGCTGGCGTCGGAATTCTAACCGCCGGGATGCCGAGCACCGGCATCCCGTACCCAACCCCTGCAAAACTAGTCCTTGTGTTAGCTTCCCCTAACAGACCCTTCTGATGCAAGAAATAAGATAGTTCCATAATATTTGCAGGGATTTTCATAACTCCGTTCTCACAAACAATTTCTTACAGAAACAGCTTCTTATAGTAACAGTATCTTGCTCCATACCGTGGGTGTAGCTGTATTGGGTGCCATTACTATGGGGCCCAGAGGTATAGAGGGCCACAGACCAGGGTGTACAGTTGTCTACCAAGTTCCCAGACGTGCCTGCTAAGCAATTGAGTTTGGCTCTTTGCCTGGTTTGAATGGGGTGACATTCTATTTTCAGTGAGTGGCATGTGTAGTAAGGCGTCCATTCATTTATTGCAATTAACCCTTGGATACAAGCCATTAAGCTAACTTAACACTAAAAATAACGACAATGACACCACTGCATTGGATTAAAGATCAACGTTATTTATTAATTGTAATTACCAAATTTTTAATGCAATAACAGGTGGCAAAGAAGGACGCTACTGAGAACCAGTTCTAGCCAACTGACCACTAAAACGCTCCCTCTCTATAACGGCATAACCTGCACTGTGAAGGACTCACCACCCTTTACTATAGCACAGTATGGACGCTCCGTAAGGAAACGCCCTCTGTCCTTTCGCAGGGGTAGGACACACCCGCCATCTTTCAAAAGGGCAAGTGCCCCACAACGACCACTTATGCCACATGTGGCCACTGGCTAGTAGCACCTTCTGGCTCTGCTTAACTTTTACTATAAGGTTAAGCTTTGGGCGGGTGGTACTTCCAAACTGAAAAGAGGCTGGACCAAATTCAAATCTCTCCTTAAAATAGCCCCCTCAAAGGTATACGCCCCAAACCATACCCATAGGCTACCTCTTTTGACCAATCAATACAAACTAACAAAAGTTTCTACCTAGCAACACGTTCCTAACCTCTAACCAATTACAAAAAATTAGGCCTCTTACTGTATATATAGCTTTGTGCTTATACAGCCCTCAGTGCATTTAATGGTAGGGGGCACTAAAATGTGTCAAGTGGTGATGCCACAAATGGGGTGACGTTCTATTTTCAGTGAGTGGCATGTTGTGTAGTAGATGTTATAATGGTAGGGGGGCAGTAAAGTGTGGCATGTGGTAGTGCTGCAAATGGGGGGGGGGGCATTTGGGTCCGGGGGGGAGAAAGAGAAAGTACGAAGAGGGAGCTGTGGTCGATGGGGAGGAATATATGAACTGTAGTGGTTGGAGCTAGGTGGAGGGGGGGGAGGGAGGAGATGGACAGAGAAGGGCTGTGGGGAGGAGGTGGTGGAGCAGCTGGGAAGGAGCTGATCTCCGTGCCCGGACCCACGGTAACTCTGCTCCCAGCGACCCAGTACATATACTGGCGACTCTCAAATGTTTGGGGAGGGGGTGAGTTGCCCCCTTGCCTTCCCTCCCTTCCTGTGTTCATGTAACTATGCTTACAAGGCTAGGGCTGGTTATCAATTTTCGGGGGAACATGCAGTTTGTTTATTTACATTTTTCACATTTCTTAGCATAAAAGCCTGCACAGACCCCAGAGATCTGTGCAGTACTCTTTCTTTTTAATCTCTCCTGCCAAAGCCAGATCATTTATCTGGGTGGGATTGTTGGCAGTTTTGCGGATGATTCTAAAGCCGCCGTTTAGTAAATCTAGTCTATTTACTAAGCCTTGGATGGAGATAAAGTTGACAGAGATAAAGTACCAACCAACCAGCTCCTAATGCTGGGTACACACCTAACAGATATATCTGCAGATTGAGTGATTCATACACACTGAACAACCATCATCTGTCATCTGCTGTGCGCCTCTCTCCCCGCGGCCTCTGCACACAGCACCATGCACCAATATACAGTATCTGCGGCTACATTGGGCATCGGCTGGCAGCATAGCTGACATCGACGTCGTTTACAGACATATCGCTGGTACACACTGGCCGACGCACACAAGATATATTGGCCAATCAATTGATCACCCAATATATCTGTCAGTGTGTACCCAGCATTACTGTCATTTTTCAAACACAGCCTGTGACATGGCAGTTAGGAGCTGATTGGCTGGTCCTTTATCTCTGTTCACTTTAGCTCCATCCAAGGTTTAGTAAATAGACCCTTATGTTTGTAATGTTAATAATGGTGCAGGAGAACTGTCACGCCATCTCCTCACTGGGCCCCATTCTCATAGTACCGGAGTTACGCTCACTGCGCATATATGACCTCCAACCCAACGCACCTTCTTCGCACACATGGCTTGCCACGTGTTCTTCCTCCATACTAGTATAACGTGCCCATGTCATTAACCCTGTGTTGTCTCACACCCTGTTATTCTACCTGGTTAATAAAATAATCACTGGTTAAGCTATTCAATGCATGGACTGAACGCCATCACACACTGCTGACACCTCTATGAACATAGGTTCTGCAATAAATAACATCAATGGCGAATCAATGTTCTCTTCTATTCTAAACTGCAGGTTTCACCTAGGTTTGGGCTTTAGTAAATCTGCGGACTGTAAAACCATCGCAAATCTGAGGAACAATGCAAATCTGACACTTAGGGGTAAAGTGAGTTTTAAAAGTGATGTTGCCAATAGCAACCAATCAGATTCTAGCTATTATCTAGAAGGTGCTAGTTAAATGTTAAGTAGAATCCGATTGGTTGCTATGGGCAACATCACTTTTAAAACTCACTTCTAAAAACTCTCACTTTAGTAAATTTACCCCTTAGTAAATAGAACCTCTGGTGTCACATGGTCTGATGCATTCTGCTCTCCGTGTGGAACTACACGTCACAGCAAGCCCTGCCTGCCAGCGATGTGTACTTGTTGTAGTCAGACGACGACTGCACATTGCATGGATCAGAGACTCCTATCCTGTTAGAGATTTCCTCCCAGGTAACACACGTCAGTGCTTCCTGCACAAGATGGTTTAATCATCACTTCTCAGAAAAGACAACGTCCCTGTGTCCTGTGCCACAGCTTCAAAATATCTTTCAGTCACCCGTGAAGCTCTATCACAGAGGAGAGGGTAGAACCAGCCGGCTGGGTGCCAACAAGCAAACCTTCACCAGCTGTCACCGTCTCCAAAACACACATCTAATTCCTGGGAGAGAGCACGGAGCGAGCAGAGATACTACCTGGACATAAACCATTACAACCCGAGCCAGGCAGGTTAATTAGATGCAGTGAGCTGTAGTCACGTCTGTGCGCATATTACGGGGCATTGTCTCAGCGAGACTGAGGTCTTAGTTACATTATGTACTATCTATATGGCCACACAGTGACCTCATCTGTCTGTGACAGGTGCTGGTCTGTACGCCTCCCAGCAGCTGATCTGATGCCGCTGCATAAATATTTACCAAAGTCCCAGCACCCGTTGCGCTCCTGTCCCACCCCTATAATGTAATAAAATTATTGGATCTCTCTGAAACTTAATATAGCAGTCCTGGGAGCAGGCAGGGGTCAGGTACAGTGCGCAATATTGTATATCATTCACCTGTTTTAGTGTATGTCGCAAAAATCAGTATATACTGTCGAAGAAGGATAATTGGCTGAGACAGAATCAGTTTAAAATTAGATCGGAGCGACGCCATCTTGCGAATGGCGACAAGACTCCATCTTAGAAATAGGTCACACAGCGCCATTTTGTCAAAACCACATAGTACACAAAACACAACGCAAAATTGCTAAAAAGTAGCACGGCCAGCTTTTTAACAATCTTCCCCAAACACATACTGCCGGTGTCTGACATACATAAAAATGACTTTCCAACACATTAAAATCACCACAGATTTAAATATGAACAGCACTAAAAAGTAGGAAATTAGTGGTGTTTTCCCTGAATTCACATTAACACATACACGCGATGGTAAACAGTGCACAACGCAAAATAGCTAATTATTAGCACATTCACCTTTTTAACGATTCCTACACAACCAATACCGACTTAGGGCCTGATTCAGAGCCTGTCGCTATTAGCGCTCGCTTGTTCAGAAAAAAGGGGTGGCTATTCAAATGAACCGTTCGCTCTTTGCGGTCTGTTGCCGCCTCTATGTCTAAACGAGTGAACAAAACATGCGGTCGTTTTTTTGATAAAAACGCCCCCTGGCCGCTCGCATCATACGACATGTCTGCTATTTATTAGATTAATCGAGTACATCGACCAGCGTATGAACTGCTCGCTATTCTTGTGGTTGGTTTTTCCTACCACAAATTTGCGAGCAGTTCTGACTATAAAATAACCCAGTGACGTGGTCAGTGACGCTGCTGTATTAATTATGCACACCCATAAAATGCCCATTTTGACCTTTAAGCACGCCTGCGTTCTGATCTCCACTCCCCTGATTGAAATGTGCCTGTTACCGGTGCCCCACCTGCATGTACTACACTGGAGTTACTGACATGTACAAGCCGCAGATGGGGAGAGATGTCACTCAGCTTTACTGCTCCGTCTGCATTTTCCCACCCTAAAGGCCAGTTCTGTGAGTCAGTCATCTGAATCGCTGAATACGTTCCATCAAACTGCACAAAAGAACAATCTCTTCGTTGATTTAAAATGCATAATCTCAGGATGGATCCAGGAGGGTGCTTTGGGCTGATGCATTAACCACTTGTAGCAAGAACTTGAGTGCGGTCGTTGAATATACTGTATATGCTGTTATTTCTCCAGCAGGTGTGACAGGTGCTACAATGTCTCTAAAAATAATTACCTGCAGCTCCGGATTTTAAGGGCAATTTGAATATTTCTAAGCTGGAACTGAACTGTCAGCCTTACATGGCACCTGTCACAATCACCTCTGGTGCCATGTGTCGGCAAATGACTGTTGTTCCATTTAACTCCTTATAAATTATAAGATTTTGGAATCAGAACTCTCTCTTTTTTGTGCTGTTACTATTTTGCGACTTTATGCAGAAACTTTGACAAATTTGCCCAGGGTATTCCATACTGTAGTTACTGCTTACTATCCACAAACCGTACCTCTACAGTTACGTCATCGCTACAGTCATGTTATGCCAATCATTGCCCATCTGTCATCAAGTGCCCAGATTGAAGCTACTTTCCAGTATTAATGTCATAAAACTGCTGCTTATGCTACAAGCTCATGTAACTCTACAGTAAAAATACTAGAATGGCCTAATAATCCAACGTACCTGAGACTCAGACTTGGAAGTTTATTTCACTTTTTTATTTAATCACTTTCTTGTGCATTTTATATTCATGCCAAATACTGTTTTCTGCACATGGTGTTACTCCAGAAAGCAAAAAGAATCCACTCTGGCAAAACTGCGTATCTAGTATCTGTGATGGGAACCCCGGCCCTAGACCATCACCTGTTACTCCTCATTTACTTGTCAGGGTCTCCATTCCAGAGTTGTTGTTTTATAATTACTTGTGAAACTAGTTACATCCATGGACCTCCCAGTCTCATCCAACTGCCAGCTTGGTGGGCATCTTGTGGACATCCACACGCAGCATATCCAAATTCACACAACAGTTTAGGAATCCAATTTAGGGTGGATATAAATCTGCCCACGATCTTCCCAAGTCATAAGAACCACCCAGCCATGCCCACATTTACACCAGCCATGCCCACACTTACACCAGCCATGCCCACACTTACACCAGCCATGACCACATTTACACCAGCCATACCCACTTTCCGTAGGACACACCCATTTCACGGTCTGAGAGCCAGTACAGTCCTTCCAATGTCTGGCCAACTTGGAGGTGTATGTTACTTAGTGGACGATGGTGCACCAGAAAATGACAGAGGACATGCAATGCCTGGACTATAGCCGCCTGCAAAGGGCTGCGTTGAAGTACAGTATATTATAGATTGGTGCTCTCCTTTAAACAACCATTGCGTAGCGCACAGCACAATAGGCCCGGAAGCATAGCATAGTATATGTATAAGATCGCTCAGCTTTTAGCATTTTCCAAAGCATCGCTTATGATGTTCTCGGTTATCCGTCTCTTCTGTAAAGCTCAGAGATTAATAAACAAAACAATATTTACAGTGCACCTGCAACATATTACAGATATGAATCTCTGGGGGGATTATATTATCGTACAGCAAGCGCTCAAGGATGGTACAAAGAATTTGCTTGTCAATCTCCAGCATGTACAGACAAGGCAAAGTCATTCCTTCAGATTAGGAGATAAGAAGTTACATCTTCTACGAAAGAGATGGCTCTTTATATTACCAGATACCGCACGGCCCTCGCTAACATACATTAGATATCAGCGGATACGTTCTACGCTCAGTCCCCAAACATTACACAAAGTAACGTCTGAAATCCAATCCCCCGGTATAGAAAATTCCTGGCATATGTACTAGCAAATGTAAAGTTCTATGAGTCCTACTGGAGAAAAGTGCCATATAAATAAACATTATTATTATTATTATTATTATTATTATTAGCTGTCAATAGCCTGAGAACCACGAAATTAGTTAACCAGACATATAAATGAATAATTAATAAAACTAATAACTAGAAATAAATAACGAAACCAAACACAGTTGTTGGAATTGAAATAAGGTCACAGCTTTTATTGAATTTATTTGATCTAGTTAATGAGGGTGGCCACAGAAAGCATATAGCGTAACTCAGCTCTAGCGGTGGCAGACATGGGCGCAGCCATGTTAGTCTGTGTCATTTGACTAGTCTCTCCCAATGGCAGTCCTGCAGTCTGTCAGCTGATCTCACCATACAATGATCAACTGCCTAGGGGTATTTAAGTCTGTCTCCTGCAGCAGGTAGTTGTCTGTACAACTTCTATTCTCCAGTGATTACTACTGTGTATGCTTCCAGGCTTCACCATTGTACTCTGTGTTTCCCAGGCTGTCTCCAGTTCTCAGAGAGGTTTACTTGTGAGCCTTCATTGGACTTCCAGACCAGTACACACCATTGTACCCAGTATTCCCTGGGTTGTCTCCAGTCCTCAGTGTGGATTATTCCTTTACTTATCAGCCTTCAGTTGTTTACAGTAAGCTATTCAGTTACCTGACTTTTTCACTGTGTGCTGTGGTGTCAGATTTCTTGCTAATTACTAATTAGCTCTCAGCTGGACCTCTAGCATTCCTAGTACATATCTGCATTCAGCTCTCTGCTTCTCTCTACAAGTGAGTGTATCTTACTCAGTAACCTACTGTATTTAGCTCCAGGCTCCAAGGCAGATACCAGTGCTCCGGACTACTATCTCCATAAGCATCTAGTTACTAGGATTATTCTTTCCGTATATGATTGGTCCTCAGTATTTATTACCATCTCCTAAGTTTGGATTCTAGTGCCAGTGAAATCCTATCATCGTCTCATGTGTCCCGATTCCAGCTTTTATTAGCATTCCATGTTACCAGGATTCCAGTATTTATTTCAGTCTACTGCGTTTGATGCCAGTACTAGTGAATTCTCTTATTCATTCCCATAGTTACAATTACCTTCACGTCCACCTGTGTTCTTTAGCTTGTATATACGTTCTTCCATTTGTCCACATTAGCATCAGACACTGACCAAAGAACCGCGACCTGCCTTTCGGGTGCAGCTAAAAACCATATCCCGATTGGAGGGGTCACTGGTGAACACCTCCCGATAGGTTAAACTCCGCACCTTTGACCAGGTCTTGTCAACATCAGGTGCTAGTGGGTGAAGAAGACGTATATACAGGTTCATTGCCACCGATACCTCCCTCATTCTAAACCCTCACCTTCTAACTCCACGGCAATGATTATCACTCCTAGTCTTGTGACAATGAGCCTATACTCAGGGCCATCTCTTTCATTGGGCTTGTTGGGCAGTTGCCCAAGGGCCCGAAGCTTGTAGGGGCCCACCAACTCACCCCCATGCAGCTGCAGCCAGTAGGTAAATTTGTGATACTTTTATAAGCTGGCCGCCAGTGCACTGTATTCTGATCTAACCTCCCTTACCCCATCCCCCCTCGGTGACGAGTACCCAAATCAGGCCCAGTCTCACTTCCTCCGCCGGCTTCAGACCAGTCTCTCTGCATGTGTAGGAGGTCTGATGGGCATGCAGGGGGTTTAATTTTATTGACCATTTAAATTTTTTCCCGTGAATGGGTGGGTAGGGGCCCCAGTGCATTGTTTGCCCAGGGCCCACACTGCTGTTAAGACAACCCTGCCTATACTCCCTTCTCTATTAGCCTAGCACTACCAGGGCCCTACCTTAATGTTGAAGACAGCTCACCCTATTGGCCACTGAGAAGCAATGCTTTCCTGCACTCCTGGGTCTTGCTAATACCCAATTAAACTGACATAAGATGACTAAGGGCTCCATTTATTAACAAGTTTGTGTAGGTATGTTATTTAGCATTACCACTCGCCGCGGTTTTTAGGTTTTGTTTACTTGAATTTATCAATAGCTTGCTCCCCCGGCGAGTGGTAATGCTAAATAATCTGACAGCACTGTTTTTTTTCTCTCCAAACAGCGCTGATGAATGGAAGGGTTTTTTTTTATATTGGGCGCATTTGCCGTGAGACCTGGCTACCTCATTGCTTTCCCGGCAGCGGCAGCAATCGCCCTTCCCAGTCCAGCATTTTGTATGCTAGGTTGGGAGAGAGGCTGCATGCAGGGATGGAGAGGTCTCTGTGCTAGGGTCCTGCGGGAGGGAGGAGTGAGGGTGGAAGGAACTTGGCCGCCGTTGCAGCGGGAAGGAGGAAGGAAGGGCCCACCGGCTGCTGGGGCTGGGGGCTCTGGATGCTGCTGGAGGGTAGAAGGGGGGGGGGCACTGGCTGCTACTAGAGGGAGGGCACCGGCTGTTGTGTACTGGGGGTGGGCGGGGGGCGAGGTCGCCGGGTGGTGCTACCCACGGAGGAGGAGGAGGGGGGTGAGACGCTGGGTGCTCCAGCTATACACTGGGGAATTATGGACAGGACGGACCACAGTGCTTGTGAGCGCTGCCTGACAGAAGCCTGCAGATGGAGAGTGGTATGAAGGAAACGAACGGTAAGTCAGCAATAATGTTCATACATAATTAATGGTAGCCTACTGGATTGTATGGTGAAACGAGAAAAAAAATAGTGTTTCTGTAGAAGAACACTTTCTGTGCAATAATAAATATCATCCACACTTATTTTCCCTCACAAACGAGTTCACACACCTGAAACTCATTAGTAAATGGAGCCCTAAGATATCAATCACCACAGGACATACAGTATAACCCAGAAACGGGGAAGAGTGGGCGGGGAATGCTAATGAAAAGAGGAAGTGAGCGAACCAGACCCTACATTCTATAAGCTCCTCATACCCTCCCCTCCCGCACTGTGATAGGCTAACGGGTCCCCATTAGAACTGTCAATAATAAACTATATGAAATTATGCAACTATGAAACCACCTATTGGCTCTAAGACTTGTCACTTATGTAGCATTAGGCTTGTACAGCCTTCAGCTACCTTTATTATGACAATGCCATGTATAAGCCACCACGGCCCTTATTCTGTGCTCTGTCTCACTATCCTGCGGCACGTATGGATGGCGGGCATTACAGCTGACACTTTGTCAATCCGGACAAAGTGACAGATTATGTGGCAATTACCTTTAATTAAAAAACTCAGCAGAAAGAATGGCTTTTAGTGCTCTGTAAGCGCTTTGAAAGGGACTATAATTAATGACGCAATAATAGTCACTGCTGTGTTGTCGATGCGTGCACTCTGAGTGTGACATCAAGGGGAGAGATATAGGGATATAGCAGACAGTCCCTCTTTTTAGGATGTGGGTATTCCATAATGCTAATAAAATAACATTTCCTGGGGGGGGGGGGTTTATTAAATATTCACCTTAGAAATGTGTCCGGTTTGTTCCAAGGTGACGGTAATAAAAGGCAGCTGATAAACCCGAAGCTCAGAGCCGACGGCAAGATCAGCTGATCAGAGTCTCTTACAGCGACCTTTATGTCCTGGGTGCTTCTATCTAGATGGATTTAAATGGATGCCCCCCATCAGGTTCGACTATGGTCACTGTAGAAGGGTTCAGTATTTATTCGGTAAGCAGTGACCATGTGGACACACATAGCGTCGACATGGAATGCCAACCTGGTCATTATGTCGACAGAGAACATGTCGGCACGCTCATCATGTCAACATTCAACATGTCGGCACTGTAATGTTTCCCCAACCCGAATCCTTTACCCCTAACGATAAAGCAGACATTTTCCAGATGTTGACATTTTAACCATGTCAACAGCATAAGCGTCAACAGTCTGGTGTCGACATTATCGATTTCAGCAAAGTTAAAGTCGACTATATGACTGAACACCTTGCACAGGGATTTCTGACACTACTGTATATTTAATTACTAAAGTGAGAGTTTTTAGAAGTGGAGATGTTGCCCATAGCAACCAGTCAGATTCTACTTAATATTTATCTAGCACCTTCTAGAAGATAATAGCTAGAATCTGATTGGTTGCTATGGGTAACATCTCCACTTCTGAAAACTCACTTTAGTAAATATCCCCCTCAGAGTGAGGGGAGAGCATATGTAAAGCCCCTGTTGTTTGACATTTTCTGTCAGTTTGACAAAGACATACATTTTTTTTCTATTTCTGGGCAGGGAATGGGATCATGCATACTTGCCGACAATCAGCTCCAGCCTTCCGGGAGGGAGCTGATTGTCGGCTAATAGCAGGGGGCGGGGCCGGCCATTGGGGGCGGAGGCGGCCATTTGGTGGCACACTGGGGGCGGGGACGGGTGCAGGGCCGCACGATCGCGTCATCATGACTCCGCCCCCTCTTCACAATGCTGTTATTTTCAGCATTGTGAAGCAGGGGGCGGAGCCACGGTGACGCGATTCTGCGCGAATCGCGTCACCGGGCCCCCCGCTGCGGGGGTTTCCGTTTTTTTCTGGGGGGAGGTCGGGAGGTTTGCAAGCTTCCATGAGGCTTGCCTGCCTTTCCGGGGGGCCGGGAGTGGCACCCGAAAATCGTGAGGCTCCCGGCCAAATCGGGAGGGTAGGCAAGCCTGGGATCATGTATTTTTTGATTTTCATACTTTTTTGTTGTGTTGTTGTTGTGCTGTTGTTGTGCCGATGAAATGGGATCAATCAAAACACGTGGTAACTTCAGTCTCTTACACACAGCACAGAACGGCAGGCTCTCTTATCAGTATGCAATAAGACAAATACAAAGCAGAAAGGGTAGTTTTTAAAAATGTTTAAATACATAAGCAGTGGTTTGGTGCGGGTTGGGTATGAAATACCGATGGCTTAAAAGCCACTGGTTCAAATCCCGACACTGGAAACCCGACAGCAGAAAATCCTGATGCCGGCTGGTAAGTATAGATAACTCTCACCTCTCCCCCCCCTTCCCCTAACCCTCCCCTGGTGGTGCCTAACCCTAATGGTGCGTACACACTGGGCGATTAAAGTGGACGACTGAACGATAACGATATCGTTATCGTTCAGTCGTCCACTTTATCGTCCATGTTTAACACAAAAAAGATGAACGATGACGACGACGCGCGTTCCCGCGGGTCGTTCGTCATCCTCGTTCATCGGGCTGACATGCAGGCCAACCTGACGACCTCGTCAGGTTGCTGCATGTCAGGGAATGGGTGAGAGAGCCCGGCGCTGAACGATATTGCTAATGATATCGTTCAGCGGCTGTGCTCAATGTCATGAACGACATTGAGCACAGCCTGCCGGGGACACACTAGACGATATCGCTCAGGGAGCATATCGTCTAGTGTGTATGCACCTTAAGACTCCAGGGGTGGTGCCTAACCCTAAGTTCCCCCTCGTAGTGGCTAACCCTACCCCCCCATCACACCCTAAACCTAACCCTCCCGGGGGGGTGCCTAACCCTAAGTTCCCCCTCGTGGTGCCTAACCCTACCCCCCCATCACACCCTAAACCTAACCCTCCCGGGGGGGTGCCTAGCCCTTAGTTCCTCCTCATGGTGCCTAACCCTACCCCCCCCACCACACCCTAAACCTAACCCTCCCGGGGCGGTGCCTAACCCTAAGTTCCCCCTCGTGGTGCCTAACCCTACCACCCCCCCCCACCACACCCTAAAACTAACCCTCCTGGGGGGGTGCCTAACCCTAATCCCCCCCTTCCCCTAGCCTAACCCTAACCCTCCTTGGGGAGGTGCCTAACAGTAAGGGCCCCATTTACAAACGAAGTGAAATACCAGCGGCAATTTTCGTTTAGTATCATTGTGATACAAAGGAAAATTCCACTGGTATTTAGTAATACTTACCCCTCCGGCGAGGTCCCGTGAAGTCGAAGTCCTCGACGAGGTCCTCTGCTGGGCTGCTGGCAACCTAACGCTGCCAGCGACAGGGCTCCAGGGTCATGCGCATGCGCGACGGTCCGTCTGCGCATGTGCATGACAGGGAGACCCGGCAGTGCCTGGAAGGCTTCGTTGAAGCCGGAAAGGCACCGCCGGGTCTCCATTGCCGGCAATGGGGCCAGCATCGCTCTCGCCATCTTTTAGATGGCGAGAGCGATGCTGTACAAACAGCGGTAATCTAAGATTACCGCTGTTTACTAAATACAGCAAGATGGTAAAACCCCTTTAGCGAGTGCTAAAGGGGTTATACTTCGTTTGTAAATGGGGCCCTAAGTCCCCCGGGGAGTCCCTAAACCTAACAAAAAAAGCTCTGTTGTGAATCTAGCATTTTCCTTATGCTAAACAACATCCCTACTATACGTCTCTCTTACCCATAGCCACAGCACCCTGTATACAGTAACGCTTATTGGCAGGCCTGAATGTCATCATGGCAGCTATTACCCCTAGGTCATACATGCCTACCCTCCCGGTTTTCGCGGGAGGCTCCCGATTTTTCGGGTAACCCCCCGCACCCCCGGAAGGGTAGGCATTTCTCCCGCATTCTGCCCACTTCCTAGTGAAGTGGGCAGAATTAGGAGAATACCCGCGGCAATCGTGGGTCTCCGTGAAGGGGCGGGGCTTAAGCTGTGATTCTGCATGAATCACAGCATTTGGCCCCGCCCCCTATGTAAATTGTGCCCAATCGCGGCAATTTTACCGCGAGGGGGCGGGGCTTAATGACGCAATTCGTCAAGCCCCGCCCCCGTCAGCCCTCTGCTGCATCTCTTACCCGGGCTTCTCCCGGGAAGAGAATGTTAAAGGTAGGCAACCCTGCCCTAGGTCTCATCAGTGCTTGGAACATTACTTCGATATTACATACAAGGGCACCTACAGTAACATCGCTGCGTTTTGTGATCTGCCTTTTCCATGCATAACGAAAATATTCACATTGCCAATTATCGCAGTTTATTTCCTGAATAGTGATACCTTTCGAAAGTATCAAGCACTGAAAAAGAGTTTTTATTTTTGATGACTTTTGTGTTAGGTGTAATGTCATGACAGTGCCTGGGGTGACAGCATCTTTTCTCACCCTCCCCTGAATCTCTGTGTTGCCCCTCTCTTCCCAGAGCAGGGAGCAAATCTTTTTGGCCACAGAATATTGAATAGGTTTCCTCTACTTGTCACAACTAGGGGTGTGCACCGGCCACTTTTCGTGTTTTGTGTTTTGGTTTTGGATCTGGATCTTTCTTCGTGTTTTGGATCTGGATTGGTTTTGCCAAAACCACCCTTCCGTGTTTTGGGTTCTGGGTTTTGTGTTTTGGATCTGTATTTTTTTGAAAAAAAGCATAAAAACAGCTAAAATCACAGAATTTGTAGGTTTTTCTGCTCCTATGCTATTATTAACCTCAATAACCTTAATTTCCACTAATTTCCAGTCTATTCTGAACACCTCACACCTCACAATAGTGTTTTTATGTCCAAAAGGTTGCACCGAGGTAGCTGGATGACTATGCTAAGCGACACGAGTGGGCGGCACAAACACGTGACCCATCTAGGCGTGATACTGCAGTGGCAGACAGGATGGCAGTTTGAAAAACTAGGCCCCAAACTGTACATAATGCAAAGAAAAAAAAGAGGTGCAAGATGGAATTGTCCTTGGGCCCTCCCACCCACCCTTATGTTGTATAAACAGGACATGCACACTTTAACAAACCAATCATTTCAGCGCCAGGGTCTGCCACACAACTGTGGCTGAAATGATTGGTTCGTTTGGGCCCCCACAAAACAAGCTGGCAATTAATCTGTCCCTGCACAAACTGGCTCTACGGAGGCAAGATGTCATCCTCATCCTCCTCATCCACCGATTCCTCACCCTCTTCAGTGTGTACATCCTCATCCTCACAAAGTATTAACTCGTCCCCACTTGAATCCACCACCACAGGTCCCTCTGTACGTTCTGGAGGCTGGTCTCACTGGAAGAGCTGATAATTCATTTTGATGAACATCATCTTCTCCACATTCTGTGGAAGCAACCTCCTACGCCTTTCGCTGACAAGGTTCCCGGCTGCACTAAACACTCTTTCGGAGTACACACTGGAGGGGGGGCAACTCAGGTAAAATAGAGCCAGTTTGTACAGGGGCCTCCAAATTGCCTCTTTTTCCTGCCAGTACAGGTATGGACTGTCTGACATGCCTACTTGGATGCTGTCACCGATGTAATCCTCCACCATTCTGTCAATGGTGACAGTATCATATGCAGTGACAGTAGACATGTCAGAAATTGTTGCCAGGTCCTTCAGTCCGGACCAGATGTCCAAACTTGGTCCTGCCTGCCCTGCATTACCGCCAGTGGGTTGCTTAGGATACCTAAGTTTTTTCCTGGCAGCCCCAGTTGCGGGAGAAAATGAAGAAGGAGCTGTTGACGTGTCACGTTCCGCTTCAGCTGACAGTGTGTTCACCAGCAGGTCTTTGCACCTCTGCAGGCTTGTGTCGGCCGGAAAGAGAGACACCACATCGGCTTTAAACCTAGGATCGAGCACGGTGGCCAAAATGTAGTGGTCTGATTTCAACAGATTGACCACCCTGGAATCCTGGCAAAGCGAATGAAGGGCTTCATCCACAAGTCCCACATGCCGAGCGGAATCGCTCCGTCTTAGCTCCTCCTTCACTTTCTCCAGCTGCTTCTGCAAAAGCCTGATGAGGGGAATGACCTGACACAAGCTGGCAGTGTCTGAACTGACTTCACGTGTGGCAAGTTCGAAGGGCTGGAGAACCTTGCACAACACGGAAATCATTCTCCACTGCGCTTGAGTCAGGTGCATACCCCCTCCTTTGCCTATGTCATAGGTGGATGTATAGGCTTGAATGGCCTTTTGCTGCTCCTCCATCCTCTGAAGTATATAGAGGGTTGAGTTCCACTGCGTCACAACCTCTTGCTTCAGGTGATGGCGGGGCAGGTTCAAGAGTGTTTGCTGGCGCTCCAGTATTCGGCACGCAGTCGCTGAATGGCGAAAGTGGCCTGAAATTTTTCGGGCCACCCAAAGCGTCTCATGCACGTCCCTGTCGCTTTTCAGAAAATTCTGAACCACCAAGTTTATTGTGTGAGCAAAACATGGGACGTGCTGGAATTTGCCCAGATGTAATGCCCGCACAATATTGGTGGCGTTGTCAGATATCACAAATCCCCAGGAGAGTCTAAGTGGGGTAAGCCACTGGGCGATGATTTCCCTCAGTTTCTCTAAGAGGTTGTCGGCGGTGTGCCTCTTACTGAAACCGGTGATACACAGCGTAGCCTGCCTTGGAACGAGCTGGCGTTTCTGAGATGCTGCGACTGGTGACGCTGCTGCTGTTGCTGCGTAAGGTGATACATCTACCCAGTGGGCTGTCACAGTCATATAGTCCTTAGTCTGCCCTGTTCCACTTGTCCACATGTCCGTGGTTAAGTGGACAATGGGTACAACGGCATTTTTCAGGACACTGAGGACACTTTTTCTGACGTTTCTGTACAGTCTCGGTATCACCTGCCTAGTGAAGTGGAATCTAGACGGGATTTGGAACCGGGGACACACTACCTCCAGCAATTGTCTAAATCCCACTGCACTAATGGCGGATACCGGACGCACGTCTAACACCAACATAGCAGTCAAGGCCTCAGTTATACGTTTTGCTTCAGGATGACTGCTGTCGTACTTCATCCTCCTCGCTAAGGACTGTTGGAGGGTCAATTGTTTAGTAAAAGTAGTGGTGTTCCTACTTCCTCTCTGGGATGATGAACGACTCCCAGGAGCAGCAACAGCAGCAGCGGCAGCAGGAGGCGTAGCAATGCAGGATCCTCCGGAGGAATCCCGGATAGGAGAGTCAGTCATGCCAGTGACATGGCCTGCAGGACTACTTCCGATCCTGACTAAGGAGGAAATTGACGAGGAGGGAGTTGACGGTGTGGTTTGCAGGCGCTTGGATACAACAGGACAACGGGATTTAGGTGTCCCTGGACTGCTTACGGTCTTAGCCAAAGTTTCTGAACTTGACAGTAACTTATTATGAACGCGCTGCAGGTGCCGTATAAGGGAGGATGTTCCTAGGTGGTTAACGTCCCTACCCCTACTTATTCCACCTTTACATAAGGTACATATGGCAAGACAGTTGTTGTCTGGATTTGGATAGAAATATTGCCAGACCAAAGAGGTGGAATGTTTGGTCTTCTGCCCAGGCATGGCGGTGATGGGCTTTTTCATCCCACGGACAACAACTGTCTCTCCCGGAGCCTGATTTAAACAAACCACATCACCATCAGAATCCTCCTTGCCAACTTCCTCCTCAGCGCCAGCTACACCAGTATCCTCATCCTGTTGTACTTCAACAGTGACATCTTCAATTTGCATATCAGCAAGTGGACTGTGGGTGCTCCTTTCAGCACTTGCAGGGGGCGTGCAAATGGTGGAAAGAGCCACCTCTTCCCGTCCAGTGCTGGGAAGGTCAGGCATCGCAACCACCACCACACTTGGACTCTCCTTGGGGATTTGTGATATCTTCTTAGAAAGCACAGTTCTTCGCTGTGCTTTTGCCAGCTTAACTCTTTTGATTTTTTTAGTGGGAGGAGGGCATCCATCGTCATGTGAAGCTGAACCACTAGTCATGAACATACTAGGGATCGACCTTAGCCGTTCCTTGCCACTCCGTGTCGTAAATGGCATATTGGCAAGTTTACGTTTCTCTTCAGCTGATTTAAATGTTTTTTTCAAGGTCATTTTCCTGAACTTTGTCATTTGGGATTGTATGTGCCCTCTATTATGAAATTGGGCATCGGCCTTGGCAGATGACGTTGATGGCATGTTATCGTCTATGTCATGACTAGTGGCAGCAGCTTCAGCACTAGGAGGAAGTGGTTCTTGATCTTTCTCTATTTTATTTTTATCGGAGAAAGTTTGGTCCTCCATTTATGTTATATCGATTTGATATATACGTGCGGCTAAACACAGAAAATATTTTTTTATTTTTGCTGGAGAGTAGTGCACTTTGTGGGTTACACCAGCCTTTAAGAAATGAGCCAGCCGGCTCTTTACTTATGGGACACAGGCGCACGCTTGGCGCTGCTCCTTTGTTGATGCACGTGCGGCTACTGCGCACACAATTCACAAACACAGAAAATATATTTTTTTTTGGTTTGGACTGGAGTGTACTTTGGGGGTTACAGCACCCTTTAATGGTCAAGCCAGCCGGCCCTTTACTTATGACACAGGCGCACGCTTGGCACTACTTTGTTGATGCACGTGCGGCTACTGCGCACACAATTCACAAACACAGAAAATATTATTTTTTGGGGGTTTGGACTGGAGTGTACTTTGGGGGTTACAGCACCCTTTAACGGTCAAGCCAGCCGGCCCTTTACTTATGACACAGGCGCACGCTTGGCAATACTTTGTTGATGCACGTGCGGCTACTGCGCACACAATTCACAAACACAGAAAATATATATTTTTTTGGTTTGGACTGGAGTGTACTTTGGGGGGTTACAGCACCCTTTAACGGTCAAGCCAGCCGGCCCTTTTCTTATGACACAGGCGCACGCTTGGCACTACTTTGTTGATGCACGTGCGGCTACTGCGCACACAATTCACAAACACAGAAAATAATTTTTTTTTGGGTTTGGACTGGAGTGTACTTTGGGGGTTACAGCACCCTTTAACGGTCAAGCCAGCCGGCCCTTTACTTATGACACAGGCGCACGCTTGGCACTACTTTGTTGATGCACGTGCGGCTACTGCGCACACAATTCACAAACACAGAAAATAATTTTTTTTTTGGTTTGGACTGGAGTGTACTTTGGGGGTTACAGCACCCTTTAACGGTCAAGCCAGCCGGCCCTTTACTTATGACACAGGCGCACGCTTGGCACTACTTTGTTGATGCACGTGCGGCTACTGCGCACACAATTCACAAACACAGAAAAAATATATTTTTTTGGGTTTGGACTGGAGTGTACTTTGGGGGTTACAGCACCCTTTAACGGTCAAGCCAGCCGGCCCTTTACTTATGACACAGGCGCACGCTTGGCACTACTTTGTTGATGCACGTGCGGCTACTGCGCACACAATTCACAAACACAGAAAATATATATTTTTTTGGTTTGGACTGGAGTGTACTTTGGGGGTTACAGCACCCTTTAACTGTCAAGCCAGCCGGCCCATTACTTATGACACAGGCGCACGCTTGGCAATACTTTGTTGATGCACGTGCGGCTACTGCGCACACAATTCACAAACACAGAAAATATATATTTTTTTGGTTTGGACTGGAGTGTACTTTGGGGGGTTACAGCACCCTTTAACGGTCAAGCCAGCCGGCCCTTTTCTTATGACACAGGCGCACACTTGGCACTACTTTGTTGATGCACGTGCGGCTACTGCGCACACAATTCACAAACACAGAAAATAATTTTTTTTTTGGTTTGGACTGGAGTGTACTTTGGGGGTTACAGCACCCTTTAACGGTCAAGCCAGCCGGCCCTTTACTTATGACACAGGCGCACGCTTGGCACTACTTTGTTGATGCACGTGCGGCTACTGCGCACACAATTCACAAACACAGAAAATAATTTTTTTTTTGGTTTGGACTGGAGTGTACTTTGGGGGTTACAGCACCCTTTAATGGTCAAGCCAGCCGGCCCTTTACTTATGACACAGGCGCACGCTTGGCACTACTTTGTTGATGCACGTGCAGCTACTGCGCACACAATTCACAAACACAGAAAATTATTTTTTTTTTTGGTTTGGACTGGAGTGTACTTTGGGGGTTACAGCACCCTTTAACGGTCAAGCCAGCCGGCCCTTTACTTATGACACAGGCGCACGCTTGGCACTACTTTGTTGATGCACGTGCGGCTACTGCGCACACAATTCATAAACACAGAAAATTATTTTTTTTTTGGTTTGGACTGGAGTGTACTTTGGGGGTTACAGCACCCTTTAACAGTCAAGCCAGCCGGCCCTTTACTTATGACACAGGCGCACGCTTGGCACTACTTTGTTGATGCACGTGCGGCTACTGCGCACACAATTCACAAACACAGAAAATAATTTTTTTTTTGGTATGGACTGGAGTGTACTTTGGGGGTTACAGCACCCTTTTAACGGTCAAGCCAGCCGGCCCTTTACTTATGACACAGGCGCACGCACTACTTTGTTGATGCACGTGCGGCTACTGCACACACAATTCACAAACACAGAAAATATATTATTTTTTTAGAACTTGGGGGGAGCACCCCTGATGGACAGAGCACCCCCTGGACAACACTACAGCATCCCTTTAGGACTGGGACACTGCACAGGACTTTGGAGTGGACACAGCCCCTATGGAGAACTGACTGCACAACACAGTCCAGCCAGCCCCTATGGACTTTGAAGTAGTGGACACAGCCCCTATTAACATCAGCTGCACAGCACAACACAGCCAGCCCCTATGGACTTTGAAGTAGTGGACAACAGCAGCACTACACTACACTACACTACACAGCCCAGCCAGCCCTAACTCCCACCCTCCCTCTTCACTGTCCACAGCCGAGTGAGAAAATGGCGCCGACGCGGGTACCTTATATAGGATCCAAAACCCGCGAGACTCGGAAGGCGGGATGATGACGTTTTGCCTCGATTTCAGATCTGAGTCAGGCGGGAAAAGTCGAGCCTGACTCGGATCGGACTCGGATCGGGGGGGCTCGGGGGGGTTCGGATTTCAGAAATCCGAACCCGCTCACCCCTAGTCACAACATCTGATACCTACAGTATATACTGTATACACCCATCTGCTCTAATTTTACCTAAACTTAACACTGTCCTCACTAGTTACTTTACTGCCCACTACAGGGTTAGGCCAGCTGTGTCACTCCATCTGCTGTAGAACTACACATCCCAGCCTGCCCTGCCACAGATTTGCTGTTAGAGAATGCTAAAACTGCGGCAGGGAATGCTGGGATGTGTAGTTACACAGCAACTGGAGTGACGCAGGTTGCCTAACCCTGACCCACTAGTTACTTCACTATCCATATTAACATAATGATGATTGTCATACCCAGATGCATCAATAAAGGTTGGCAGGTAAAGAAGAGGTGGGCAATCTGCCGATATCTAGATGTTGTGTTGTGACTGGCAGAGTGTACCAGGACACACAACCACTAGATGATAACAGCCTACCGACAGTATGTTATAATGGTCGCCGTAACACGTGCTTTGCACTAGCAGCAAAACATAATGGGCCTGTGGTACAGGTGCACGCTATATCGATGCTGCACTGAAACGCCCAATGTTTCCAGCCTGCTTACACATCTGAGTCGCACTGCGCATGATCCTCGATGGTTACCGTCGAAAGCCACTGGGCCTGAATCAGACCCAATCGCGAGTGGGTCGATGGTCGTGCACGAGCGAGAACGTCACTCGCTCCGGGGCTCGCTACAAAACGGGCGGCTGTCGATGCTGATCGACAGCTCGCCCCGTTTTGTAGGTGGGGAGGGGGGGTGGCTGGACAAACGGAGGCATTCTCGAAGGAACACCTGCCATTTGTGGGCGGCCCTACTGACATCATTCGTGAGCAGGAAGTTCACTCGGGCTTGCGGGAGCCGAGACCCTACCAGAAGGGTCTCGTCGCAAGCCCGGGGGTAAGATAATCGTGAACATCGCCAGGCCACTCGCAAAAGCTGTGGGTCGTCACCCACAGCTATGCGAGCGGCCTGGAAGCGGATTTTAAAAAAAGAAAATTCCGCCCTGATTCAGAGCGAGCGCTCGCAAATAGCAAGCGCCTCTGAATCAGGCCCACAGAACGAATTTTGTAATATTTTAGTGGACGTTTCTGGGTGGAAACAGGGATGTGGCTTGCCAGACGCTGGCGTGTCGTGGTCAGTTGCTGCAGCTGTTAGGGCACCTCTACGTATGTAAAGTATGTATGTACATGCATGTATGTATGTATGTATGTATAAAGAAAATGTCCTTTTATAAATATAGCACCAAATAATAGCAACTTTGGGGCAAGATGGCTGTAGATTTCAGATGATGACGATATACCCCCTATACCCTTCATTTCCATGAGAAATCTATGTATCCATGACTGAAATTTCAATCTGAAAGGTTTTAAAACAACAATGAGATAATGACTCCATTACGATTGTAAGCTCTTTGGCACTAGGGGCCTGATTCAGAGCCACTCGTAAGCGGCAGCTCGTTCGCTCCGAGCGATGTTTGCCCAACTCCGCATGCGTACGGATCGTTATACGCATGCGCGAACCAGTCAGTGTGGTCGAAATTCCTGTGCTCGCAAAATAGCGAATGCCTGCTAATTTGAGTGACAGAATGAGGCGTATGTGGGTGGTAACAGGGGAAGGTGCTTGAAAACGGGGAGTGGAAATCCGATCGCAGGCGTGCTTAAAGGTCAAAACGGGCGTTTTAAGGGAGTGCATAATTAATCCAGCAGCGTCATTGACCACGTCACTGGGTTTTTTTTAACTCAGAACTGCTCGCAAAATAGTGGTTGAAAAAACCAACCACAAGAATAGCGAGCAGTTCATACGATGGTCGATGTACTCGATTAATCTAATAAATAGCGGACATGTCGTATGGTGCGAGCGGCCAGGGGGCGTATTTTCCAAATTTACGTTCGCATGTTTTGCTCGCTCGTTCAGACTTAGAGGCGTGAACAGACCGCAAAGTGCGAACGGTTCATTTGAATAGCCACCCCTTTTTAGAAAACGAACGACCGCAAATAGCGAGCGGCTCAGAATGAGGGCCTAGGTTTATACCTTGGCATTCATTTCTCTTTCGATTGCACCAATCCATGGTTCTCAGCTCATTCTGAAATTCCGCCTTCACTCAAATCTAATATTTCATTAAGTAGAGAGGAAATCGCTATCTCTGTGGTGTAGAAAAAAGTGTAAAGTGACATCATGGCGCAGAGTTCTATGCCAGCCGCCGGGCACAGATGTAACCGATCATTAAGACGTTGATTTTGTGCTTTTATGGAGAGAGCGCTGGTGGGAACAGACAGTGAAAGGCGAAGCGGTATTTCTTTACTCTGATCAGACCGTAGCTGCCATTATTGAGCAGGTCTAATGGGGAATTCCGTATTGCGAAAACACTTTCCGTCCTGATTAAACATGAAACTTAACAAAAATAAAGATCCTGCTTGAGATGGTTTAATGGCTCGTACTCATTAGAAGCTTGTGTTTGAGTGAAATGTTAGAAAGAGACGGGTGATAAGCCAGAAAGTTCTGGGTTTGATGGAGCCCCCTAGAACCGGACAGATCTAAGACTGACAATTGCATCCAGATGATTATTAATGTAGCCAGAGAGTCTTTCTGGTTTCATTTCCCAGATAACACGGTGACAGTTGAACTGCGGGTTTTAGGCGGCTGTTAACACATGGTAAAATAACATGGCTTGTGATGTCTCCATCGCGACACCCAATACGGATGACCACAAAATTCTCCCATTTATTAAGTTAAACACAGAGAAGTTTTCTGACTTCAGTGCATTCCGAGCGCTCAGTGAGACAGGCTGGGTGCGGAATGTTGTTTATAAAAGGAGATTTATCTAAATGAAACTAGTATGTGCGAACATTAGACGGGCAATGCGCTGAGCCAACACTTTTATGTCCAACCAGGAAGGGTGCAGAAAAAAACATCCTCTGCATTTTCGCATAGAAATTTTTATCTACTTTTCCAAACAAAATGAAACCTTTAGATCTTGGGGATCTTCAAAGACAAAACTTCTAGGTCGGCGTTCCGATTGTTAAAATGAACTTGTTACAAGTCTTAGCTTCATACACTGGTATAATGAAGGCTACTATGGTGGAGGCTGCAACAATAATTGTATCATTACCAACTCCCAAATCTCAGGGGGCTCTACCAAACAGGAAGAGAAGTGGGGGGATCGGGGGTTTGATGATGCGATTTGCAGTGAACAGCATATTTGTGGCTCCTCCCCCAGCTGTACATTGCCGCAAATTGTGTCTTTGAACAGCAAGGGGAGGGACTATAATGACGCAGATCCACCCACCCCCCCCCCCACCCCCGCACCACAGAAGTGGTTGCTGCCTACGGCATTGAGTCTGAAGTTGAGTTGGACGCAGCCACCTTTGTGTCTGCGCCTTTTGGTGGTCGCCCGTCTGTGACTTTATGCAAATGTCGCTACAAAGTCCTTCTCTTGTGTACGACTGTGCATCTACCTGTGCAAGAATTGAGACGCCCACTCTAGTGTCCGTAGGCGCGGTAATACAGATTGGTGCGTCCTTTGTTGCACCACCTTTGAAACTTGCACCGCCGCTATGGCCGGTGTCTGTTCTCTGTCCGAGTGTGGCCTCCATTGTGAGACGCCCACAACACTCTCATAACTACCCCATAAGACCGACCATTTCCATGCATCCGCTAAGCCACCATCCAGTATATTTTCGAGACAATTCTGAGACCGCGCGTCTCCCGAGTGCCTCAATCACAACTCCGACTCTAGATGCATGCGCAGTGTGACATAGATGAATATGCTGATGAAAAAAGTCGTTCCACTGTTTCCGACATCTGGAGTGCGTGCGACTCAGAGCTGACCGCGACACCGACCCGGGACTCTGTTTGTCTCGGAACCCCTAAATTCGGTTCTTGTCTGTTCTCTGGGAACCGGACCCGCACATCACTAATTCTCTGTAATGGAAAGTCAGTCAGCTAATACAATGTTTGTTTCCTCTGTGTTTCAGAGATAGGGGGCAGGATGCATCAATGCAGTTTTTTGGGTGTTTGACAGTATTTTCCATATGCTTCAAGCTCCGGAAAGTTATGCCATCTATAGACTTCTTTTCGGGTGACTTTTCTGAAAGGGATCATCCCTCCCCAGGGTCCCCTACGTGCGCATGCACAAAGGGACTCCCGGGTCATAGGGCCTCATTCAGAGGAGGTCGGTGGATGCAAGCGGTCGCTCAGAAACTGGGCGGCCACTTGCATCCTGACCGCCCGCATCTGTTGCGGTCGTTAGGCTGTGGGTTAACACCCACAGCTCTAACGACCATCACGACCATCGGGGCTTACGACGAGACCCTAGGGTAGGGTCTCACTTGTCGTAAGCCCCGGAGAGCTTTTGAGCCGGAAGCTCTCCACTGACATCAGTAGTGATGTCAGTGGGGCCGCCCCCAAATGGCAGGCGTTCCCATGGGAACGCCTCCATTTGGGCTGCCACCCCCCCGGCCCGCCTTCCAAATGGGGCGAGCTGTCAATCAACATCGACAGCCCGCTCCCTTTGGATCGAGACCCGCTACGACCGGCGCTGTCGGTCGTAGCGGGTCTCACGCATGCGCACGACAGCGCCGTCGCCGTCGTGCGCATGGTCTGTGGGGGGCCATCGACCAGGTCAGAGCGCATCGGCACTAACGACCGGGTCTGAATGACCCCCATAGTCCCCACACTGCAAAGGACTTCTCTTATCGGAAGAGCTATACTGCGTTTAAATGATCATGCATACGGTATTACTAATCACCGATGTCCATGTAATTATTGGTGGGAAGCATCACATCCAAAATGCAATTCTTGATGCATGCCGCCCAGGAAGAGCAAGCGCTACCTCTGTGTGACCCCTAGGCAGCTTCCTAGGGTGCCACTGATCAGGATGCACCTAATATACTGAGGGGCTAGTTGGGCATCACCACATTTTTCGGTGCTTTGTTGGTACTGCGCCTGTGCACGGAATCATTTTCTGCCTCTTTACAGATTTGGACTCATTTTGTGCCTATGCATAAAAACATAACGCATCTCAGGATGGTACCTGCGGTGCTGCGGAGGACTCCTGACATTCCAGATGTCGCATTTATTTATATGCATACCTAGTCCTAGTGGCTCACTCATGCACAGATTATAACAATGTAACATTGCGCACTGCCCATGTGCTCCGTTATTGGCTCGCACACGTGCAATAGGTCGCACACACTGATAACTGGATATGGCTCCAGTATTACGCTGATGCTATATAGAAGATCACAGGGCTGATATACTGACACGCTGCTGCCATGATTAGAGGTGATACAGGATTGTGTGTATGGATTGTGTATAGCAACTTTAGCTTTACTATGCCCATTGTCACCTACATCTCCTGGAGAAAAAATTGGCGCAGATGTTTCAGTTCTGAAAATGCCTCTCATCTCTGCTGTTATGCATTAGGATCTTAAAAGATGCCAAACATCAGCTAACAGAACCGTAACAGCACTTCTAACAGCAGAGTAACATTGCCTCTGAGGCGCTCTAACAGTAGAGTAACAATACATCTGAGGCGCTCTAACAGCAGAGTAACAATGCCTCTGAGGCACTCTAACAGCAGAGTAACAATGCCTCTGAGGTGCTCTAACAGCAGAGTAACAATACATCTGAGGCGCTCTAACACCAGAGTAACAATACATGTGAGGCGCTCTAACAGCAGAGTAACAATGCATCTGAGGCGCTCTAAGACCAGCGTAACAATATATCTGAGGCGCTCTAACAGCAGAGTAACAATGCTTCTGAGGCGCTCTAACAGTACAGTAACAATACATCTGAGTCACTCTAACTGTAGAGAAACAATACATCTGAGTCGCTATAACAGCATAGTAACAATGCATCTGAGGTGCTCTAACTGTAGAGTAACAATGCATCTGAGGCGCTCTAACAGCAGAGTAACAATGCCTCTGAGGTGCTCTAACAGCAGAGTAACAATACATCTGAGGCGCTCTAACAGCAGAGTAACAATGCATCTGAGGCGCTCTAACAGTACAGTAACAATACATCTGAGGCGCTCTAACACCAGGGTAACAATACATCTGAGGTGCTCTAACAGCAGATTAACAATACATCTGAGGCGCTCTAAGAGCAGAGTAACAATGCATCTGAGGCGCTCTAACTGTAGAGTAACAATACATCTTATTCGCTCTAACTGTAGAGTAACAATGCATCTGAGGCGCTCTAACAGCAGAGTAACAATACATCTGAGGTGCTCTAACTGTAGAGTTACAATGCATCTGAGGTGCTCTAACAGCATAGTAACAATGCATCTGAGGTGTTCTAAAAGCAGTAATAATGCCTCTGAGGCGCTCTAACACCAGAGTAACAATACATCTGAGGCGCTATAACAATAGATTAACAATGCATCTGAGGCGCTCTAACTGTAGTGTAACAATGCATCTAAGTCGCTATAACAGTAGAGTAACAATGCATCTGAGGCGCTCTAACTGTAGAGTAATAATACATCTGAGTCGCTATAACAGCATAGAAGCAATGCATCTGAGGCGCTCTAACTGTTGAGTAACAATGCATCTGAGATGCTCTAACAGCAGAGTAGCAATGCATCTGAGGCGCTCTAACACCAGAGTAACAATACATCTGAGGCACTCTAACTGTTGAGTAACAATGCATCTGAGATGCTCTAACACCAGAGTAACAATACATCTGAGGCACAATGCACAATGCAGCAGAGTAACAATGCATCTGAGCCGCTATAACAGCAGAGTAACAATGCATCTGAGTCGCTATAACAGTAGAGTAACAATGCATCTGAGGCGCTCTAACTGTAGCGTAACAATGCATCTGAGGCGCTCTAACAGTACAGTAACAATGCATCTGAGGTGCTCTAACTGTAGAGTAACAATGCATCTGAGGTGCTCTAACAGCAGAGTAACAATGCATCTGAGTCGCTCTAACAGTAGAGTAACAATGCATCTGAGGTGCTCTAACAGTAGAGTAACAATGCATCTGAGGTGCTCTAACAGTAGAGTAACAATGCATCTGAGGCGCTCTAACAGTACAGTAACAATGCATCTGAGGTGCTCTAACTGTAGAGTAACAATGCTTCTGAGGTGCTCTAACAGTAGAGTAACAATGCATCTGAGGTGCTCTAACAGTACAGTAACAATGCATCTGAGGAGTTCTAACTGTAGTGGAACAATGCATCTGAGTCGCTATAACAGCAGAGTATCAATGCATCTGAGTCGCTATAACAGCAGAGTAACAATGCATCTGAGCCGCTATAACAGTAGAGTAACAATGCATCTGAGTCGCTATAATAGTAGAGTAACAATGCATCTGAGGCGCTCTAACAGCAGAGTAACAATGCCTCTGAGGTGCTCTAACAGCAGAGTAACAATGCCTCTGAGTCGCTCTAACAGTAGAGTAACAATACATCTGAGGTGCTCTAACAGCAGAGTAACAATGCCTCTGAGGCACTCTAACAGCAGAGTAACAATGCCTCTGAGGTGCTCTAACAGCAGAGTAACAATGCATATGAGGCGCTCTAACAGCAGAGTAACAATGCCTCTGAGTCGCTCTAACAGTAGAGTAACAATGCATCTGAGGTGCTCTAACAGCAGAGTAACAATGCATCTGAGTCGCTCCAACAGTAGAGTAACAATGCATCTGAGGCGCTCTAACACCAGAGTAACAATGCATCTGAGTCGCTATAACAGCAGAGTAACAATGCATCTGTGGCGCTCTAACAGTAGAGTAACAATGCCTCTGAGGCGCTCTAACACCAGAGTAACAATGCATCTGAGTCGCTCTAACAGCAGAGTAACAATGCCTCTGAGGTGCTCTAACACCAGAGTAACAATGCATCTGAGTCGCTCTAACAGCAGAGTAACAATGCATCTGAGTCGCTATAACAGCAGAGTAACAATGCATCTGTGGCGCTCTAACAGTAGAGTAACAATGCCTCTGAGGTGCTCTAACAGCAGAGTAACAATGCATCTGAGTCGCTCTAACAGCAGAGTAACAATGCATCTGAGTCACTCTGGTATAAGAGATAGATAGTAATTAGATAGACATTGTCTATGTAGACACCAGATGTTAGACAGACAATAGTTCAACAGGGACAAAAGGTTGACACACTAAAGGTCGACGTTTAAGAAGGCCACCTGTTACAAATGGTCGACAGATCAACATGAAATTGGTCGATAAAAATGGTAGACACATGATGTTTGGGGTTTTTTTAGGGATAGGTCGACCTTTTGGCCCTGTCGACATATTGACTGTCTAACATCTGGTGTCTATCTAGACATTGTCTATCTTATTACTGTCTGTCTACAGTCCGGAACCCGTCACCCTAACAGCAGAGTAACAATGCCCCGAGTCGCTGGTTGTGAGACCACTGCCCCCCTCCCCTTACCTTCCCTAGCAAGTTCATATTTCCCCGGAGAACAATGGGTTTCTGTTCGGTAGTAGCACATTGCGCTGCTCTTAAGATGCATGACCTCAAGTGTGCCTGGGGCGCATGCCAAGGGACGATTTAAACAACAATTTAGCACAGGGATCAGGTTTGTTTTATGGCGTAACCTCCCTGAAAGATGATCACACAGAAATGTGACAGCTGCTTGACAAATGAGATGGCACCCTGCACCCGTGCCTGCTGAGAACCCCCCCGGGATATAGGCTGGGGGTCTGTAACCTACGTCTTTGCTACATTTTAAATGAGGCGCTTTGCATATTAATGGCACATTATTTCCCCATAATGGACTGAGTGACAATTGCAGCCGATCTCACCGACAAGCTAAGACCTGGGCATCTACCTGACCCAAGAAGCTAAGATTAGAGGAATTAACTCAAACATTTAGGAATATGTATCAAAGAATGAGAAAAGATCATGTTTCTTTTCGCCAGATATCGTGTATCTTTTTGCTTTTTTTATCGTCATATTTATCATGTATTTTCACCAAAAATGGAAAAGTGATAAACCCCCTGAATTGTGATCATTTTCGCATTTTAGTTTTCGAATTAGATAATGGGAAAACAACTGCATAAATGATTTTTTTCATGTTCCGATAAAAAAATTACAACTGTGCATGACCTGTTCCAGTTTTGGGCATGCGCAGTGAACGGTAGGTGGCGTTCTGCGTGAGTGACGAGCGGAATTCTAGTGGTTCATCAAAATAAAGGAATCCCTTGATACCAGATTTCTCCTCCCTTTTAGTTTCTCCTGATTTTCCCTGCAAAAACTTCTACATTTCTTCTATGGGATATAATATATATATATATATATATATATATATATAATATGTGTGCGTATATATATATATATATATCCACGCACACACAGAGTACATTATATATATATATATATATATATATATATACACATATATATACACACACACAAACACACACACACACGTATATGTGTGATACTATATATATATATATATATATATATATGCATATATATACACACACATATATCTGTGTGATAGATAGATAGATAGATAGATAGATATACAGTACATGTATATATATATATATATATATATATATACGCACATATATACATTTGTGTGTGTATATAGCTCACCATGATAAAAAAAAATCCATTCTTCTATAAGACAGGTATGTGTAGTACTTATTAGATTGTTTGAACCTTACTTGTGGACCCATTTATAGAAAATGGTAATTTTAATGATAAAAAAGAGAACTATTTATTTATAAGAGTTATAATTAATATCTTTTTTAAAGTGTAAAAAAATATATAGAATATATATATATACATATATATATATATATATATATATATATATATATATAGATTAGTAATACTGATTATTTAAATTTCATAAGTTTCATCTAAATAGCAATAACTTATTTCAACATCAGTGGTGCTGAACTACAATTATCGCCAGCCAAAGTATGTCGAAAAAAAACACGATAATTTTTTCATAAAAAAAAAACGATAAAATGATGATACATAAGGCTCTCATTGCTTTCAATGACAACAAAAATAATGATATAATAAAAAAACAAAAACCATAGTTTGCCGGAAAAAAAAAAAAATATGCGGAAAACATTGATACATTTCCTCGAAACTTATCTCTAGTGAAAAATACTCAAAAACCATTTTTATCACTTTTTTTAACTCAAAAAACTGTTGATACATATCCCCCATTACATGAAAAAAAATGTGTTTCTTTTCTATTTGAGAACTTGGAATATTTGACATCTGTGATGGGAGAGGAGCGACAGAAGAACCTTTCCCACAGGATGACAGCGCCATTATTACCAGCGCAGGGCGCTTATTACGCGGCACGTGGAAATTAAAATGGATTGCTGTGCTGCCAGAAAATAGCAGGTCTGAGCGTAACATTTGTGTGACATTTCTTCATGTCGTGTCCCTGTTTGATGGATATGTTCATCCCGCTAATCATTAGGCTGCAGATTAACCCCTTCCGTGCCGCGCTCTAGATGTGAGGTGACAGACAGCAACAGGAGACCCTCTTAGCCGCTCAGATAACGGTGAGAATATTGGCTGTAGTTATACTTCCTTCAATCAATGCACAAAACTTCTATTTCCACTTCAGACAGAAGCTCCAGTGAAATAATCTATACTGGGTATAAATGCTGTATACAATCTTTTTACAAATATGACATTTTTTTTAATAGGATTTCATGTATAAATGGGACATAGGGCCTGATTCAGACCCACTCGCGAGCGGCTGTCCGCTCGCAAGTGGGTTGATGTTCTGCACTGAGCATGCGCACGACGGAGGGAGCTCCGTCGTGCGCATGCGCCAGACGCGACGAGCGAAGGATTTTCCTTCGCTCGTAGTGTCTCTTCAAAGGGGGCGTGCTGTCGATGTTGACTGACAGCATGCCCCCTTTGGTGGGCGTGCCGGGGGCGTGCCTCCCTGACGGGGGCGTTCCCACGGGAACGCCTCCCGTCTGAAGCCGGCCCACTGACATCACTAGTGATGTCAGTGGGAGTGATTTTGGCTCTGACAGAGCCAAAATCACTCCGAGCCTTGTGGTTGAAAAACTCAACCACAGGCTTTTGTACGCAGTTTCGATGGTCGCGATGGTCACGACCATCGCGACCATCAAACTGCACGCTCGTATAGGCTGTGGGTGGTGACCCACAGCTATACGAGCGTCCAGGAGGACGCTCCATAGTTATGGAGGACGGCCCTCATTCAGAGCGTGCGCTCTGCTCAGAGCGTACGGCTCTGAATGAGGGCCATAATGTACAGTTATCAGAAACTGCACGTCCTGGATAACACTCTACGGCCCCCATTTATTAATAATCGCATTTGCAATGCGATCAGGACATGTCAGTACCGCCCATGATCGCATTTCAAAATTCGATCCTAGCGGCCGGATGTATCATCCAGAAGATGCAGAGACACAGGCTCCAAAAAAGGATTCCGTCCCTGCGATGTCTCCGGAGAGCTGCTGGCCAGTCCCGGGGCTGCTGCGCATGCTCAGTCCTGGTGACTGGCAGCCATTGCTGGGGGAACCCTCTGCCGGCTGATTATGCGGTGGTAGCACATATTCAGCTGTGGATGCCAATATCTGGAATGCAACCCTACAAATTATTGGATGATACTGTACCCTGCTGCTAGTACTCCTCTACCTGGGAAGCAATCGGGAAGCCGACTGCCTATATACCGGCAGCCGGCTTCCCGACTGTCTTATCCCGGCATGGGTGAAATACCAGGCGTCTAGATGTAGATGCCCGCATTTCCCCAACACCGGGAGACCGGCGCCTGGCATCACGATCGTAGTGATGCCGGGCGCCGCGAGCGGACAGCCGCGGGGGGGGAGGGTTAGGTTTAGGGCTCCCAGGGGGGGCTTAGGGTTAGGCACCCCCCCGGGAGGGTTAGGGTTAGGCTAGGGGGAGGGAGGGTTAGGGTTAGGCACCCCCGGGGGGGACTTAGGGTTAGGCACCCCCCCGGGGGACTTAGGTTTAGGCAGCGGGGAAGGGGGTGGTTAGGGTTAGGCACTTAGAAGGGGGATTAGGGTTAGGCACTTGGGGGGGAAGTTAGGGTTAGGCACCCCTAAGGAGGGTTAGGGGGGTTAGGTTAGGTTAGTGGATACTTACCTATCCATGATCGGGATTTCCAGCGCTGTCGGGCTTCCGCTGCATCGCACTCTGCTCCTATCGGGCTGCCGCTGACGGGAATCGAACCGCCGGCGGTATATCATACCCATTCCCTCTACCTTGTGTTACAAGTTATATGAGCTTGTATTATATGTATATATATGTACACACTAATTAAGCACTAAAACAATTACTTACGTGTAAAGGCCCCCATACATCAGAGATTGATTGCAGCAATCGTGCAATTTGCAATTGATTGTGTATAAAAGTCTTTCCCTTTTTCAATCGATTGTGGCAATTCTGCAATCTGCAATAGATTCTAAAAGGGAAAGATTTTTAGACACAATCGATTGCAAATTGCACGATTGCTGCTTTCAATCTCTGATGTATGGGGGCCTTAACAATCAAGGTGTGCTCATGCGTCACCTTTCTTTGAACACTATATTTTAATAATAAAATGGACAATTCATGGTAACAGTCCTACATTTATGATTATGTCCTTGCTCTGACCTGCGCTGCTGTGATTTACCTTTCCCTATTTAATTACCCCTACAGCCATACATCACTAGATTGCCCAATCTCGTTTGATCTTGGAAGCTAAACTGTGATAGGCCTGGTCAGTACCTGGATGGGAGACCACTAGGGAATACCAGGTTCTGTAGGTTAAAAGAGGATAATTGGGATTTGCATGCACTGGCAGAGCACCATAGTCATGCCCTTGTTCATTACATATGCTTATTGTTAATTACTTCCAACTAAAGCCCATTCATACCCATTGAAATGGAGATTTTATAAATATTTCACCGGAGGATTTCCTCAAATCTTTAATTTCAACAAACAATGATTGTATAATTTCTAGCAACCCTGTTTGGGTATTTGGTACAGTATAAGTTTATTGATACATATTAAAAGTTCATTTTTAAACTATATATGACAATTAAGAGTGCCCCAGTGACTAGCCCTACTTTTTTCTTTTTTCCTTTTTGCATATAGCTCACTGGGCTTTGGGAGCACCACCAACAGCTTTTGATATTATTTATACACTAATAATCGATGGTTGGTCTATACTACTGAATCTAATAGGTTCTGTGCAGAACTTCTTTTTTCCTTTTGTGGCTGCAGTAATGTAAATGAACTAGCCCTCAGCCCCAATGTATACCCGGTGGCTGCAGGGAGGACTAATGTAAATGAACTAGCCCTCAGACCCAATGTATACCCGGTGGCTGCAGGGAGGAGTAATGTAAATGAACTATCCCTCAGACCCAATGTATACCCGGTGGCTGCAGGGAGGAGTAATGTAAATGAACTATCCTTCAGACCCAATGTATACCCGGTGGCTGCAGGGAGGAGTAATGTAAATGAACTATCCCTCAGACCCAATGTATACCCGGTGGCTGCAGGGAGGAGTAATGTAAATGAACTAGCCCTCAGACCCAATGTATACCCGGCGGCTGCAGGGTGGACTAATGTAAATGAACTAGCCCTCAGCCCCAATGTATACCCGGTGGCTGCAGGGAGGAGTAATGTAAATGAACTAGCCCTCAGACCCAATGTATACCCGGCGGCTGCAGGGTGGACTAATGTAAATGAACTAGCCCTCAGACCCAATGTATACCCGGTGGCTGCAGGGAGGAGTAATGTAAATGAACTAGCCCTCAGCCCCAATGTATACCCGGTGGCTGCAGGGAGGACTAATGTAAATGAACTAGCCCTCAGACCCAATGTATACCCGGTGGCTGCAGGGAGGAGTAATGTAAATGAACTAGCCCTCAGCCCCAATGTATACCCGGTGGCTGCAGGGAGGAGTAATGTAAATGAACTAGCCCTCAGCCCCAATGTATACCCGGTGGCTGCAGGGAGGAGTAATGTAAATGAACTATCCCTCAGACCCAATGTATACCCGGTGGCTGCTGGGAGGAGTAATGTAAATGAACTAGCCCTCAGCCCCAATGTATACCCGGTGGCTGCAGGGAGGAGTAATGTAAATGAACTAGCCCTCAGACCCAATGTATACCCGGTGGCTGCAGGGAGGAGTAATGTAAATGAACTAGCCCTCAGCCCCAATGTATACCCGGTGGCTGCAGGGAGGAGTAATGTAAATGAACTAGCCCTCAGCCCCAATGTATACCCGGTGGCTGCAGGGAGGAGTAATGTAAATGAACTATCCCTCAGACCCAATGTATACCCGGTGGCTGCAGGGAGGAGTAATGTAAATGAACTAGCCCTCAGACCCAATGTATACCCGGCGGCTGCAGGGTGGACTAATGTAAATGAACTAGCCCTCAGTCCCAATGTATAGCTGGCGGCTGCAGGGAGGACTAATGTAAATGAACTAGCCCTCAGACCCAATGTATACCTGGCGGCTGCAGGGAGGAGTAATGTAAATGAACTAGCCCTCAGACCCAATGTGTACCCAGCGGCTGCAGGGAGGAGTAATGTAAATGAACTAGCCCTCAGACCCAATGTATACCCAGCGGCTGCAGGGAGGAGTAATGTAAATGAACTAGCCCTCAGACCCAATGTATACCCAGCGACTGCAGGGAGGAGTAATGTAAATGAACTAGCCCTCAGACCCAATGTATACCCAGCGACTGCAGGGAGGAGTAATGTAAATGAACTAGCCCTCAGACCCAATGTATACCTGGCGGCTGCATCGCAAAGTGAGTGACAGGCTGTCAGCGCTTGATGGGGGTGGTGACGGGGGAGTGGTCAGAAAAATGCAGGCATGTCTGTCCGTGTGAATGCTGTTGCATGGGCATGCATTAATTAGCCAATGCGATTGCATACACAGCTTACACAGGGCTGGTCAGACCTAGTGTAAATGCAGAGTGAGGGGCTGACGTGCGTCAGATGTTTATGCAGAAGTGCGAGGTTGGACGGATGTGAGAAAGCAGCAGCGGGCATCTATGCTGGCTGAGCTGTGACAGGCATTAGCATATTACCACAGATGCGAATTCGCTGTTGTGATCACATTTGCAATCATTACTGACTGAGGTCCAGAGTTCTAATACTCCTGTATGTATTGGCATCCAGTGATAGAGGGGATCTCAGCACAGAGAAAAGAAGGAAAAGGATTGTCTCTTTGTTCTGCGCACTATAGAAGTTGATATGTAAAATATAACCTTTATTTAATTCATTCAAATTGTGTACCGTACCAGTGACATATTAAAAGCAGTAATTCATATTAAAGATAACATGAAGTAATACAATCTGCAAAGTTGTGAAATACACAGATTGTTATTTCTGATGTGGTCTCGCTCTCAGTTTTATATGCTATAATACTGTAGGTAAATATTGCCTTATACTGTGGGATGAGGGTGTTCCCTCTTATTGATGAATGCACTTGCACACAATTAAAGGGGGATGTATCCATTCATTGTTGCCACAATTGTATCTCAGTTCAGTAACTACATATATTATTAGCAGTATAATGAGCACATTATCAGGTTACCAACATATGAATATGATATTGAGAATAAAGTAATTGACCCTGTATATTATTGGCCAAGGCAATTGTCAATCATTTATTTCCTTTAAATGATTCTGGTTTATCATGCAACCAGTGGCGTAACTATAGAGGGCGCAGGGGGTGCGCTTAATATGGGGGCCAGTGGCTTAGGGGACCCGCTGGCCCAGGAAGCAACCCCCTGCACCCATAGACGAAACTATGGGGTGGTATAGGTATGCATCGGACCACCCATTATAATCGCCGTCGCTGCTGCGGCCAATCCCCTTGCTGCTCCTGATCTAATGATTGATACCTCCCTGGCCAAGGAGGTGGAGCCAGCCAGCCCAAGATTAGCCTTCCTTTGAAGGATGCTGCAGCATGAGCTCCCGGTACTACAGGGACAAGCGGCCCTTCCCCGGCACCAGGATGGCCCCAGCACACGGCGCAAGGATGGGTCTGGCGGGAGGTGGCAGACTGGCCCTCGCACCCGGCAGCAGGACAGTCCCAGCGTGAGGTAAGCCTGGGCACCTGGCGGCAGGACGTCTCTGGAGGCAGGACGGCCCCTGGTACCGAGCGGAAGGTAGGCCCTGGCACAAAAAGTAATTTAACAAATTACTGTTTGGTACTGTGGGGTTGGGGGAGGGCAGCTGCTACTACTACTTTAAGCTGCCATTCTACAGTATCTACCCTTACCTCCTTCCTAGCCCCAGCACTGCCTGCCCCTAAAATCCTCCTTGCCTACCCAGTTCTCTCCCAGCTATTGACCAATACCCCATCCCTACCCCCAGTACTGCCCCAGCTATTTACCAATGCCCCCTCCCTACCCCCAGTACTGTCTGTCCTAACCCACTCTTTGCCCCCCAGTACTGCCCCAGCTGCCATCTACCCTTGCCTGCTTCATACTCCAGCACTGCCTTCCCCTAATCTCTTTCTGCCACTAATATTGCCCCAGCAGCTATTTACCCTTACCCCCTCTCTACCCCCAGTGCTGCCTGCCCCTAATACCCTCCTTGCCCCCAGTATTGCACCAGCTGGTATATACCCTTTCCCCCTCTCTATCCCCAGCACTGCCTGTTCTTACTCCCCTCTAACCCAGCTCTACCCTAACTTCTCCCTGCCTTTACCCCCAAGCTCTACCCCAACTGCTGCCAGCCCCCAGCACTGTCCCAACTGCTGCCTGTATTCACCCCCCCATAATATGTAATGGGACCCAGAAATAAAGGAGAAAGAGTCGGTGCATTCACTGTATATATTTGCATAAACATATATATATATATATATATATATATATATATATATATGTTTATGCAAATATATACAGTGAATGCACCGACTCTTTCTCCTTTATTTCTGGGTATATACGTATATAAATTTATATATATGTATATACTCTGGTTGAAACATAAGTTGGTGGGGGCCCTTTAAAAATATTGCTATGGGGCCCACAAAGTTCTAGTTACGCCCCTGCATACAACCTTATTCTTAAATAATGTTATTGTAGATATTAGGATTCAGGGATGTAGTTTGGAAGCCGACGGTCTAAATGCCGACCGCCGGCTTCCAGAGATTCTAATCCCGGCGTGGTACTAATGACAGGTGTCGAAAACTCGACACCTGTCATTAACCAGACGCCAGAAGACCAATGCCCGGCATATCAAACGAAGGTGAACTGGGCGCTGTGCGTGGGCAGCCGTGGGGGGGCAGGGTTAGGTTTAGGGCTCCCAGGGGGACTTAGGGTTAGGCTCCCCCCCCCAGGAGGGTTAGGTTTAGGCTAGGGGAAGGGGGGGGTTAGCGTTAGGCACCCCCGAGGAGAACTTAGGGTTTGGCAGCGGGGAAGGGGGGGGTTAGGTTTAAGCATTTAGAGGGGGGATTAGGGTTAGGCTCTTGGGGGGGGTTAGGGTTAGGCACCCCTAAGGGAGAGTTAGGGGGTAGAATTAAGTTAGCAATACTTACCTTAGGGAAGATCGGGATTTTCACCCTTGCCAGGCTGCCGCTGTCGGGATTTGAACCGCCGGCCCTGCGTCCAGCGGTACTACCTACTACACCCAGGATTCCAATAATCTATTTATTAGGTATTAACTGCCTTACACCGTTGTGCAGAGATTGGTATTTGAATACGTTAAGTACTTATGTCCACTTAGTACAACTGTTTTTCAATAGCCTCAAAAGTCTGAGGAAAATTAGTAGATATTTTATATTTACAATTGTAGTAAAAAACAATTGTGGGTGATATACTAAGTTCATTTAAGACATATAAATATCCCTGCAGCAGTTTAGTCCGTTAAAATACAGTAGAAACAAATTGCAAGCATCAATTGTCACAGAGACACAATGTATGTTTGTAGTGAATTAACTTGAATTACAAATTGTCCACACTACAAACAGCATGTAGTTTGTTAGGTAAAAGCATAGTACATGCCATGTTTTCAGGAAAGTAGATTGAGAACATAAGCTAATCAGCTATAATTGCACAATTACACCTCACCAACACAATCAGTATAATGTGGATGTACATGAAAATTGCTGCAGGGCGTATTCACTAGAAATAAGAGCTTTCATATACAGTAGTTTGTGTGGATATTGTTTAATAAGCTGTAGGCTAACAATTGTTCCATCAAATTCTAACAAGCAGGGTCTGGCTGCATATTTCACTAATTCTCAGAGCCTAAAGCTGGCTATACACGCTACAATTATCTGGGCGATCCGCCCGATGTCCGCGGATCGCCCCGGTAATTGTAGAGTCTGTGCGGGCGACCGAGGATTAAATATGCCCGGTCGGGCATGCCGGATTATCCAGCATGCCCGTCCGATGCAATATTTCCCGGTAAACTGACGGCTGCATCGGGCAGTGTATGCCCAGCCGCGGCTGACAGAGATTTCCTGTGTTCAGGAAACAGGGAAATGTCTCCTCCCCCAGGGGCGGAGCGCAGATGTCGGGCTAATACACTGAGATATCTCACGGTGTATGCGGACATCTGCGGCTGGCAGGCTGCCAGATAAAATATCTGTCGGTCTGACAGGCATTTTATCTGGACGTGTATGCCCAGCTTAAGTGATGTTAGTATTAGTTTCAGCAATTCCTCTGCACACTCTAACATGGCGCACAGGCGTTCCCTATTCATTGCTACATTATAGTTTTATAGCATATTAACAGAGGAGCCGGCTGACTGATACCAACGTACGTTTCACTAGTTGTAGTTTTCTCAAGGCATAGAGAATGTGCAGCCAGACCCTGCTTGTTAGAATTTGGTGGAACAATTGTTAACCTACAGCTTATTTATCCGGCGGGGTAAGTATTGGTACTAAATACCATTTCATTTTTCGTTAGTATCACAGTGATACTAAATAAAAAATTCCGCTGGTATCTGCCTTCGTTGGTAAATGGGGGCCTTAAATTATACAAAAATAGGTGAAATCTTAATTTTCACCTACTTTTGTAGAAATAGACCCCACAGAATAGAATGGCATGCGATAATTACCAGAAGATACAGAGTAACGAATATTTTGTGAATTAGCTTTGCAGGCATTTAGTCGATGACAGAATGCAAGCTCTTTGGGTCAGTCTAAACACAGCTCTTGTCAATGGTGCACAGCTTACAGTCTACCTAACTCTTTTTGTGTGACTCTCTGAATGAAATGAAATTCAGTCCAAGAAAGCAGACTAGCCGTGAAAGGGTTAAACATATTTATCAGAGCAGCTGACGAACACGTTGGCATTTCTCGGTCTGGCCGGGACACAGAAGGTTTTCGGTTACGTGGTTTAGGTATCATTTTTGCGTAACCCCTGCACCTCTTTCATAGCTGCTAATTCCTATGCTAAGTCCCCTCTTGTGATCGCCAATCTAACCAATTTCTCGTATGACAAGAACTTATTCCTTCATTGCCAAGGAGAGTCCAACGGCAGCCGCACAAATTACATTCCTAAGTGTTCCTTAGAATAAGGCTGTTTAGACATTGTTACCGCACTGTTTACATTCCCACCACAGAAGACCTTGAAAAGAGCGGACATCTCCCCACGATAGTAATAGGGAAAATGGAATCCACATGCTTTCAGCCTCGGATAGCGGCGGCTCCACAAATTGACAGTGACAGGCAGATCAAGTGTTTTGTGAGGAGTCATTTTTACAGGGTTCTAAGAATGTCTCTAGTGGAAGATCTAACCCACTGCAGAGTAATAGGTATTCGTCTGTGCAACCCTGGGAACAAGCAGATGAAGGAATCTGCTAGTAGATTAGAGGGAACCGACAAGGAACACCCAGAAGCACAAGACACAATGTAACGTATATCTGCCTGGATATTGTCAATTTATGAAACTAAAGGGGTCGGTTTCAAATTATTCCAAGTAAATTCAAGAATACATTTGTCACAAGTACCTGAATTTAGAGATATGCGGCGACCCCCATGTTTTGTTTATAATTCTTCGTTGGTTTTGGTTTTGCCAAAACTGCCCTTACGTGTTTTGGTTTTTGGTTCTGGATCTGTAATTTTGTTTAAAAAATGTATAAAAACATCTAAAATAACATAATTTGGGCCTGTTTTTGTTCCTACAGTATTATTAACTTCAATAACATTCATTTTCCAGTCAGTTATGACCACCTCACAGCTCACAATATTGTTTTCATCCAGTTTAGGCCAAAAGGTTGCACCGAGCTAGCTGGCTGACTAAGCGAAGCGACAGCAGTGGGCGGCACAAACACGTGACAGTTCAACTTCAAACATGACACATCTAGGAAATAGAGTGGCACTGCAGTGGCAGACAGGATGGCAGTTTAATATAAACTATACGATGCTATATAATGTTTTCAGTAATCAAGAACTAGATCAGAGGCCCAAGGGCAGTACAGGGAAATAGTGGTGGAGTTTGTAGTGGAAGACTTATTGATTGAGTAACTGATTGATCGATTTTATTACTGGTATAATAGAACATAGCAGAGAAGTGGAAAATGCTATTAAAAAACAAGCACCCAAAATGGAAGAAAGTGGTGCACTAGTTTATTTAATCATTGATTAATTAAATATAATTGATTCATTTATTGATCAATTAAGACAATTAAATGTAAGGCTATAAAAGATTACATTGTTAATAGCCAAGGATTCCTCACAAGTGTTGAAAGAGAGGCCAAGAAACTTGTAGTACATTAATGAGCACCAGAGACAATGGGTATGAGGGATAATACACACAAAAAAAACCTTGATTTTGATAAAAGACAAATAAACAAACCTGGCCACCAACTGCAACACACTGTGCAGATATTAAGGCGGTGACCTTTGACCTACTGACCTTTAGTGTTCTTAAACACCTCAGTATCATGGCCTGAATTTTTTAGAAAAAAAAAACATTTTGATGTAAGGGCCTGATTCAGAGCCACTCGTAAGCAGCCACACACACGCGGCTGACAGGGGCTGGCTGTTCAAACTCCTTGCTCGCACGGCAGACCATAAGGACGCCCTCTATTACCCCTTTTCCACCTAAATTCCGGGTCTGACCCGGAGTTGGAACAAAGTTCCTATCTGGATCAGACCCGGAATTTTGCCGGCGCCGAATTGGGATATTCCCGAGTCAGCGCCGCTCACACCGCAGTCGGGTCTGCGAAGACCCGGGTTTTGCGGAGTGAAAGTGGTCGCTTGGAGATGATGTCATCTCCAAGCGCCACTGAAGCCGGACCAATCGGCCGGCTAGCAGCGCACTCCAGGTCATCGTGACCCGGAGTGCGCTGTTCTCACAGCAGGGTTTCACGGGCTACGCCCATGTGAAACCCTGCTAGTTACCTGGGTTGGATTGCCGGGTCACTCGACCCGGCGATCCAACTCTCTCCCCTTTTACACCAGGGAGCTGCCCGGGTTAACCCTTCAAAAACCCGTGTTTTAGCTCCGGTGTAAAAGGGGTATAAGTCTCAGCGAGCGAGAAAAATGTGATCACATTTTATTGAAATACCGCCCCTTGCCGCTCGCAGCTAACGTCATCTCCAGGAAGTGTTTAAAGCCATCTTTAACATCGAGAGCCATCGGAAGCACACACAATGCTTGTGGTAGACCTTACCCTACCGCAAGCAGTGCGTGTGCTTCTAGCAAATTACACCTACTGCCGCGTCATATGACGAACCCATGATAATTATGGACGCCCTTAAAATGCCGTTTTGACGGTCAGACACGCCTGCGTTAGCAGCACCACTTGCCCGTTTACAAGTACCTTCCCCTGTTACCACCAACAAATGCCACTGTCTGTCACTCAAAGTAGCGCTCACTCATTGTTTTACGAGCGCACGATTTCCCATCGCACAGACTGGTTCATGCATGTGTATTTAGAACCGTACGCATGTGCGGACAGGAGAAAATTGCTCAGAGCTAGCGAGCGACCGCTTACGAGTGGCTCTGAATCAGGCCCTAAGTGAACAAACACACTGAGGGACAGAGCATAGACATAGTACAAACAATAGAAGTAAATATTTTCTTTTTACTTTTTTAAAATTCTCAGCTCCCACTGCGTACAGTCATGGCTGTTATATGTGCGTGAACAAACGCACTGGGGGAATACGCACACAGGTTGTATAAACTAAAAAATAATATACAGTATATATATTTTAGGGCTTTTTATTATTAATTTTTTTTTTACTTTTTCCACAAATGACAACTGCGGACTCACACTGCTTATATGATCGCAGTGGGGTATGGCCTGCGGAGTTCCGTCCAGTGAGGTGTTTGGTGGCTGTGTTCAGGGCTGCCATTAGAAATTGTGGGGCAGATAGCGCCATGTGTAAGGTGTCGGACTGCCATGTGAGAGGTGCTAGGTTTGAGTCTTTGGTATGACAGTATTTAGAAATGTGTGTTTTAAATAAAAGAGGATGTTACTGAAAGTGCTTGGGGTGGCCAGATGGAGGGGGAGTCAGCCAGGGAAGAGATAGAAGAGGCCAAGAGATGCTGGAAATAAGAGAAGAACAAGCTACAAGTGAGAATGATTATAAACAGAAATTTGACAGGCTCAAACAGCGCCACCTGCCCTGCAGTGCCCTGTGCCTTGGCACATGTCGCACCACCCTAGTTACGGCCCTGTCCAGTGCAATCATTACCTTATGGTGACAGTGCTCAGCACCAGCTTAGCAGTCTGGTCTCAGCCTAAACATATTACGCTGTACAGAGGAGCCAGCCTGGCGTTCTATCATTTACAGTTTGGGTTGTGACATTACCCCTATTGTTCGGGTTGTTGTGTGAATCAGCAAAGTTAGGAACTTTGAATTGCAGAATTATAATCTGCTAATATCCTGCTCCAAGTGCTGGTATCTCATTATGGCCGGGATGTACTAAAGGAAAAATGTGGTATTTTTACCGCATTTCCATATGTACTAAGACCCGACCGCACTTTTAGAGGGTAACGCCAGAAAAACCTGGGGTTTCCCTATAGAAGCCTGTGGGCTTCTTACCGCACCCCACTCCTGACGATTCGCTGCTGCCCCGCCGTCGCCCAGCGCTGGTCCCCTCTCACCTGCTCTCCATGGTCGCCGGCCTGCGCTCCTCCTGGGTCCACCGCCTTCTCCTCCTCATAATCTTCTTCTGAGTGCAGGGAGGAGGAGGAGGAGCCCGGGGCTTCCCACACATGTCACCAGCAGGAGGCTCCTGGGGCTCGGAGGGGACGGAGTCCCACGGAGACCCTGTCACCCGGCGTCGGCTGCTTCACAAAGGGCAGCTCTTATCACAAGAGCTGTACTTTGCGATACTAATCGAATATGTTAGTACATATGCAATTAGTAAGGTTGCGGTGACTGGCGGAATGGTCTCCGCAACGTTTGTACAACCCGGCCCATACATGTTAATGCTGAGGGGGGTAATAGCCAAGTATACTTTATGTCATCCCACATTGGTGTCTGGGCCTGATTCAGACACGCTCGCGAGCGCTCGCAAGCGGGTCGATGTTGGCCCATTGCGCATGATGGACCCGGCTCCGTCGTGCGCATGCGCGAGACCTGGATAGCGACGGCCAAGCCGTTGCTATGGGTCTCTTACCAAAGGGAGCGTGCTGTCGATGGTGAGTGACAGCATGCCCCCTTTGGTAGGCATGCCGGGGGCGTGGCTGCCCAGACAGAGGCGTTCCTATGGGAATGCTGCAGCTGCTCCTAACTATCTCTTTACACTGCACTTTTCTTACTATGGTGGTGCCCTGGGGCGGCTTGGCTGGGCCGGTTTTGGGGGGTCCTGCGCTCTTGATTTGAACCCTAGTATGTTAGGGACCTACCCGAAAGAGTTTACCTGGATATGGTGGGTAGGCCCATAACCTTGGCCATGATTATGCTAAAAACCTCTATTGATTGCAAAATGTTATTGCATTTATATATTATTAATTATTTGGAGTTGTGCACCTGAGATTTGTCTGTTTCTGTGCCTGCAATTAGTCTCATCAGGTAGCACCTCCCATTGTATATATAGTCAGGTTGTGCAGTCCAGAAATCTTTCCCATATGCTCCATTTAATGTGCTTTATTGCACTTCTGAGGGAAAAGAGACGCCATCATTCTGGACTAGCACCCTACCTTATTGGTGTAAATGCATGGAGTCTGGTAATGTATATGCACACTGTATTAGGCACAATTCTAGGTAAGTCCTAAAAGTTATATACTGAAGTGCAACTTTGGTTCATTTTTGGGGTGTGGGTCCCCCTGGATTGCGTTGGTTAATCTGTCTCAGGTCACTGCATTATAACACATTTTCCTTTATAACACATTTTAACCCTTCACTGTGTGTGTTTAATATACATGTACTTCACTTTTTTATTTTCATTCTTTATATGCAGCTGCAGCTGCTCCTAACTATCTCTTTACACTGTACTTTTCTTACTATGGTGGTGCCCTGGGGCGGCTTGACTGGGCCGGTTTTGGGGGGTCCTGCGCTCTGGATTTGAACCCTAGTATGTTAGGAACCTGAGCAGTGGCTGAAGCTGAGTATAAGGGCAGATACTGGGACTGACATCCGGCTTAGAGAGCGAGCGATATGCTACAGAGCAGTGGGACAGAAAGGATCAGGGATAAACCTGTAAATACTGGGAGTACCCATGTGTAGACAGGCAGCGCATACAGGGCCTGATTCAGAGATGGACCCTTTGCGATCGCAGCTGCAATTTCATACACAACGCAGCTGCGAACATATGCTAATGCCTGCAAGGATCACCTGAGCATAAATACACAGACTGCTGCCTTCTTTCCTGCGTGCGATGATGCATACCTGCGTAAATATCAGTAACATCGCCGCACATCGGCAGCAATCTTGCCCTTGCGGGAGGTCTGACCAGTCACAGAGCTCTCCTCTCATGTAGAGAGCTCTGATGCTGGGTATGCACTCGCAGTGGTTAATTTATGCACGCCCATCAGGGGCGTATCTATAATGGGTGCAGGGTGTGTGGTGCACACGGGCCCCTGGGTCCAGGGGGGCCCGCACCGCTCACCCTGCACCCATTCTTTCTAATACTTACCTCTCCGAAGTCCCATGCCGGCTGGAGAGGCACTACACAGAACACCTGGAAAATGGCCGCTGCAGCCATTTTCCCTGCGTTTTTCGCATGCGTAGTAGGGAAAGCGCTGGGAAAATGGCTTCCGCACCATTTTCCCGGTGTCCTACGCATGCGCATTAGAAGCAGGACACAGACTAGTGCCCGGAGTCTACTGAACCTGTCAGTGCGCCACAGCTGCGGGAGAGAGAGGTGGGGGCCCCAGACGATGAGTGAACACGGGCCCCCTCCTCTCTAAATACACCCCTGACTCCCATATAACGGTGTTTAAATGGACAGACACTCCTGCGTTTTTCTGCCACACCCACGTCACCACCCCAAACGCTGACAACCTGTCAATCACTGTGCGATGCATTCTGAAGTGCGTCCGTATTTGCAATGTGAATGCAGCGCATGCGCAATGGTAAACAATCGCTCTATCTGCGTACATAATCGCCATTACGTTCATCTCTGAATCAGGCCCATAATGGAGCCTCTGGGCCTTTATGTGCACACAGTGTCAATGCCGCGTGCAAGCGGCAAGTGCGTATGTGTCCCATGGTTACTGCCAGAAGCCGCAAAATGAGGCAATTTTGTGGGCAATTCTGGGTGGTAACAGGGGGATGACTAGCCAGACACGGGTGTATCACGGTCAGCGATCATGCACTGACCCTGGTGGCCATGTTCAGCCGGATAAATTGTACCTATCATAGTGCTGGTGCAATCTCTAGCGGTGCGTTCGATCGTGTGACCGATGTTACAGAGGGTGCCATCGATGATGCCACCGGTGCATCTGAATGTTTGCACTCAAAATGTCAGCATGGACATTATGGGCTGCGGCATTAACATCGGCATTAACATCGGCTGCGATGGCATGCACCTGTGGATCAGGCATCCGACGCGGGTGAATAATATGTCTGCACAGCACGTAGCAACGGATATTTCACATGGATTAAATGACACTAAGTTGTCAGAATAGAAAAATAAGATTCCTCAGGAGTCAGCTCGGTGGCCGCTGCAGGCTGTGGAAGGATAATGCTGCCTCCGGAGGGACAAACGCAGGCACCAAAGTGTGTAGCATCGTTAGTAGGGTGCTCACGGTTACCTTGTGACACATTCTGTCTAGGTTATCAGGTGGATCATCAGTAGTTTTGAATTTTGTGTACTGAGGTTGCTAGGCAACCATATGTCATCCTGCCTTCCTGAGCCGTCAGGAATTCTTATACAGCTGACGCATTAGCCGCGCTTGGCTCAATACTGTTCATTTAGCCCCGCGGGTAAGCACATACTTGCCTACCCTCCCGATTTGGTCGGAAGCCTCCCAAAAATCGGGTGCCACTCCCGACCACCCGGAAGGCAAGGCAAGTCTCCCGGAACCAGCCGCAGCCATCCCACACACCCCGTTGCCGGCCACTTAATATGCAGCCCGGGGGATCAGATGACACGATTGGCGTTAAATCGCGTCATCGAAGCCCCGCCCCCCGCAGTACAGTGCCTGTATTACGGGCTCTAAACAGCGGGGGGTGGGGCCACGATGACGTGTTGAGCCACCATGCCCCCCGCTCCGCCCACCTGCTGTGAGAGGAGTGTCGTCCAGGCTGTCCCCTCCCGGAAGGGACAGCCTAAAGGTAGGCAAGTCTGGGTAAGCAGCACTGACACTCATGTGTGTTACGGCCTGCATACACCTAATGATGGATCGCCGAATCCTGCGATGGGATCAGCGGCCATCAATGTTCAGCGATCCATCAGGGGATCGGTGAAATTCTCCATGTTAAAGTTCACTGATTTGCTAATCGCAATCATATTCTGATTTCTGATCGTGATCGGCAAATCAGTGCGATCCAAATCACATAAATCCCTATTCTCACCTGGCTGGTGTTAGGTTCCACCTAGTCAGTCCTGTGCTTGTGTCTGCAGTTTTGGAATTCATTACTGGACCCTCTGTGTATGACCTCTGCTTGTGTTTTGCATTAACCTTTTGAATGCTGGCTGCCTTTTGTGTAATGTTGACCATTGCTCCAGTCTTCAGCCTGCCCAGACCTGTGTCTGTCATTTGACCATTCTCCAATCTAATTTCATTTTGACTTTGGCCTTTGCCTAACTATTCTCATTGTGTTTTGTTCTGCCATGTTTATCTGTGTGTTTCCTTTTGTGCTGCTGCTACTGCCTGCACTGGTGCTGTGAGCAACACTATACTACTGGGTTCAAGTCCAGGGGCATCCCGGGGGCATCTGAGTTCTAGTGAAAGCTGTAGTTCCGGGAAAGGCACCATAGGTTTTATAGCAGTCGCGACCAGCTACCGTACAGAACAAACCCTAACACTGTGTTATTTAACAGCTAAAACCATTGAAATCTCCTGTTCTTCATTCCAGAAGGAGAATTTAGGTATTAAAAAACATATGTAACAGTTCTACGGCACTTACCCCTGCAGAGCCTGTATGAAATCATCACCTTCATTACCCAAGAGAGGTTACACAAAAACATTTAGAAAAGGAAGGGTAGCTGTGTGCAATTTGCAATCGATTGTGTATAAAAATCTTTCCCTTTTTCAATCGATTGTGGCATCTCTGCAATCTGCAATCAATTGAAAAAGGGAAAGATTGTGTATAAAAATCGATTGCAAATTGCACGATTGCTGCAATTAATTACTGATGTATGGGGGCCTAAACTTAAGACATATCATTAGGGTTGCTTATATAAAGGCCCCCATACATCAGAGATTGATTGCAGCAATCGTGCAATTTGCAATCGATTGTGTATAAAAATCTTTTCCTTTTTCAATCGATTGCAGAATTGACACAATCTAATGAAAAAGTGAAAGTTTTTTATACACAATCGATTGCAAATTGCACGACTGCTGCAATCAATCGCTGATGTATGGGGGTCTTAAGCCCGAAGGTACAAAACACAGGGATTGGTGATGTGCATCAGGTGCACTTAGTAAATGGGTTCCAATCAATACTGTGCCTGCTTGCAGTAAAGCTGCATACACACACGATTTTGTTACCAACGATTTTATGAACGGTTTTCTGTCAGATTATCTGTCAGATTTTTTAAAGTGTAATGAACGATTTTTTTGAACTACAAACGATTTTTGCATATGCCCTTAATGAAAATCGTTGAGTTGACAATTCTGACTGAACTACAAACCACAAACTTCAAACGTGAACGCTCATGAACGATAATCGTTCATCGTTTGACTCAGAAAGTGAACAATTCTTTCAAATGATTATCGTTAAACGATATCGTTTAACGATAATCGTTCAAAAAATCGTTGTGTGTGTATGCAGCTTTAGAAATACTTTCATTGGTAAAATGCAAATCAACAAGTCCAGGTTCAACGGATCTTCACAGTTTGCAGTAAAAAGTTTTTAAAATAAATTATACAATGTGGCTTTTACTAAGTGCAGAAGCTTTTTTAGCTACATTTTATTAAATTATATATTTTTTTAATATCGAACATTAGTTTAGAATTTGCCCTTGATATGGAAAAATATTTTAAATTAGAAATCCAAATCCACCTGAATTTTGTGAATCCGGACAGATTTGAGCCACGGTTCTAATCCCCCTGGGGAGATCTTTACAGATCCGAGTCGCAGTTTAGACCTTCCAGTGGTTCGGAATTTCGGATTTTTGATCTGAATTTCATTTTTTTGAATGGCAGAAAATACATGATTTTAGCTGTTTTTCAAAACTTTTTATAATTAAAAAAAAACAAAAACACCCAGATCCAAAACTAAAACCAAAACACTTGAGGGTGGTTTTGCAAAACCAAAACATGAAGATGAATCTAGATCCAAAACCAAAACCAAAGCACCTGGGTCAGCACATAACTCTTTTAAATATTGTAACCACTTATGCATGAACATTTTTGATCTGGCATAAATATTATTAAACCTGTTTGCCTTGTTTGAATTTAGCGCTAATTTTCTTAGGGCCTGATTCAGACCAACTCGCGAGCGGCTGTCCGCTCGCAAGTGGGTCGATGTTCTGCACTAAGCATGCGCACGACGGAGGGAGCTCCGTCGTGCGCATGCGCCAGACGCGACGAGCGAAGGATTTTCCTTCGCTCGTAGTGTCTCTTCAAAGGGGGCGTGCTGTCGATGTTGACTGACAGCACGCCCCCTTTGGTGGGCGTGCCGGGGGCATGCCTCCCTGACAGGGGCAGAAGCCAGCCCACTGACATCACTAGTGATGTCAGTGGGAGTGATTTTGGCTCTGATAGAGCCAAAATCACTCCGAGCCTTTTGGTTGAAAAACTCAACCACAGGCTTTTGTACGCAGTTTCGATGGTCGCGATGGTCACGACCATCGCGACCATCAAACTGCACGCTCGTATAGGCTGTGGGTGGTGACCCACAGCTATACGAGCGTCCAGGAGGACGCTCCATAGTTATGGAGGACGGCCCTCATTCAGAGCGTGTGCTCTGCTCAGAGCGTACGGCTCTGAATGAGGGCCTTAGTCTCTCTTGTTCAAGACTGTATTGTAAATTTTGGAATATTTGAATGACACAGTCTTTGCTAATCACCACAATCCTCTGATTATTACCTTGTTGGTGTCTTATTGCACAATTCTGTACACTATCAGAATGAATAGCTTTGTATTAGCTCCCACGCAATTTTCTTTTGGACATGTACATAGGCCTTGCTTCCATATCTAGTTATATGCTGCAGCTCAGACCTCTCTCTGTTGTACTGTTCGCTTGGAGGTTTCCCTGTACCTTTATTTGGTAAATGATTCTTGAGATACCAGGCTGTCATGATTGATTCATCATGATATGTCATTGGCATAGCCGCGACAAAGTGCATGTGTCGTTCCTATTCACAGAGTATGGTTCCTTCTCTTTGTAAACAATGTTTTCATGGTTGTATAGTATTGTGGTATGGAATATAGAGCTCGATTCAGACCTGCTCGCTAGATGTGTTTACACGCAGCCAGCATGCGCACATTGCAAACATTGGCAGGCTGCGTGCGAACGCATCCTAGCGAGTGGGTCTAAATCGGGACATAACTCCATATCTGGCTTGTTCCATACAAATTGTGTATTCAGTTTTTTAATTATTTTAGCAATATATTCTTTCTCTGGTATTTTATACCTGTTGTGAAACGTGTAGACTATTATTTATCAGGGCGACATCGATAAATGTGTGAAAACACACCCATACTGGGGTCTCACTACCCATTGACCCAGACACATCTGTATGTATCAAGTCCAGAAGCTATAAGTTTCCCTTTAAATCAGCTACTGCATTTCACCATTTGGCTGCATTGATCAATCTTGATATTGTTAGTGAGCTGTCCTTTACCTAACTCTCTAATTGCCTCGGGGTTCTTATGTGTTAGAAGTTGGGGAATTATATGGATGTAGCTCCTATTTTGTTTTTTTTGGAATGTTTTGACCTCTTCTTCTACTTTAGCTGGTACAATGCATCAGTGATTTTCCTTCTATAACAGTGTGATTCCTTTTTGTGATTAAGCAGCTGTCACCCTCTAAAGTCAATGCAGAAACTCACAAAGCAATGTTGTAACAACAAGTTGCTTTGAAGAAAAGGTTCATAGAGTGTATTATTCACTGGTATGTTTCTTGCAATAGTGGGGGGGACTGCGAAGGTTATCTTCCCCTAATCCATACTGTATATTGTTTTGTCTTTCTCTGCTGAAAGAAGGAACATTTACCATTAGTGATATGACTCACATGAGATAAAGGCAGCATTAATATCTGTACAGGTATAATAATAACATATTATAGCACTTTTGGATTTCTGTTGTTCGTTTTGCTTCTTCAGCTGATTCTTTCCAGCTTTCCAAGCTCGCTGGCTGTCTGGGGCTCTGCAGGGAAGAAACATCACTGCAAGGAAGTCTTTTATTCCTACTCCAATAACACATAGGAACTCTAGCACCTCTACACTACTACATACATACTGTAGTGCTGCATATACTGGCCCTTCAGCAGCACAGATTTCTGATTTCATATTACCTATTGCTGAGATTTGCCCTCTTGTGCTCCTATGTATATTTTGCAGTTCACCACTTGCATATGTGCAAAATATGATCATCAGATCAAAGTCATGCCTCCCATCAGTGTTGGTTTAAGTGTGAAACCCCCCCTCCACCACCACAACAGCCTCCAATCCTACAGTTTTTTGCACACCTGTTGGGATTTTTTGGAGATGCGGCCCGCACAGCAGAGTGGAGTGGAGGTATGCATCTTACACTAGTGCACATGGCAATTCAGTGGCCCAAGGGACATATTCACTATTTATTGGGTTTTAGACCCAATAATTAGAATTTCCCTATCGCTGCTATTTGCGAAATGTCATCCCTGGTGGCCTAGCAGTGTCTTACCTGGTTCCGAAGGCAGCGGCAGCATTAGTAGCGGCTTATGGGTCCCAGTAGTCACATACAGTAGGGAGCAGTTCTGGTGGAGTCGTCTGATGCTCCAGCACAATGGTGAGTGCAGTACCCCTATCCCTACCCCTAAATTTTAACCATTGCCTGGTGCCTAACCCTAACTCCCCCCTTATCCTAAACCTAACCTAGTCCCCGTATCCTAAACCTAACCTTCCCCCATATCCTAAACCTAACCACACCCCCCATATCCTAAACCTAACCTCCCCCCATATCCTAAACCTAACCCCACCCCCGTATCCGAAACCTAACCTCCCCCCATATCCTAAACCTAACCCCACCCCGTATCCAAAACCTAACCTCCCCCCATATCCTAAACCTAACCTCACGCCCCGTATCCGAAACCTAACCCCACCCCTGTATCCTAAACCTCACCTCACCCCCATATCCTATACCTAATGTCACCCCTGTATCCTAAACCTAATCTCCCCTCATATCCTAAACCTAACCCCACCCCCTGAATCCTAAACCTCACCTCACCCCCCGTATCCTAAACCTAACCTCCCCCCAATATCTTAAACCTATACTCCCCTGATATCCTAAACCAAACCCCCTGTATCCTAAACCTAACCTCCCCCCTGTATTCTAAACCTTACCTCTCCCCATATCTTGAACCTTACCTCCCCCATATCCTAAACCTAACCTTCCCCCTGTATCCTAAACCTTACCTACCCCTGATATCCTAAACCTAACCTCCCCCTAGTGCTTAACCCTCCCATCCTGCAGACTAGCCCTAATTTCGACATTCTGAGGAGGTCAACATGTTGCTTGTTGAAATTTTAACAATGTCAACATCATAAGTGTCAACGTTGGGTTGTTGACATTATGACTGTAGACATTGTGAATGTCGATCTAATATGACTACCGACCCCATGAGGGAGGTGTTGCTACTCCCGTAAGTCTTGGGCCCAGCACATCAGTAATCTAACTAGCCTCTGAAAGCTCACCTGTTAATAAGCTATTGGCTACCTCTATGTCTGACACGAGGGCCAGCCCCCAACCTTGTAGCTTAGCCCACCTCATGCATACCTCCAGTTCTCCTCCATAACCTCCAGTTCTCCTTTGCTGAAGCCTCACTGTTGCCCAGGACACTGTTAGCAGCAGGTAATTCTCAGCATTTTCCAGGCGTGTTGCTGTTAAAGTTGTTTTTATTATTGAACAAATCTTATAAGCTGCTTCTTCCACTGCAGCAACGAGCGTCTCATCGCCTGTCACTTACTGTTTTCCCCAATTCTGTCTGAGTTGTTAATTTAATCAACAGCCCAACATCATAAAAACACACAGAATACTGTGGCTGTCACAGTTTGCACATGAGCAAACTTTCTTCTATAAGCTATTACTGTATATAACTCTATGGGGTAAATTATTAAAGGTTGTTTTCGGTTCTAAACTAAAACCGACAGACAAAGATGGATATCGCTGTAGTTTAGAAGTGTAAAGACTGTATATTTATCATCCACCGAGTTTCAGCTTCAATTGAAACCTGACATCGATGGCAGTTGGTTTTTGCAGCTCTAAATTCCATCGGTTTTGATCTTTCATTTCAAAACCGACGGCAAATCAAAGTTCAAAACCGACGGCAAAGTCACCGGGACAGAAACACTGCACAGATCAGTATGCAACACTATGTTATACAGCAAGGAAAGGGTTACAATTTATTATCTATAAATGCACGGTGCCCCCCCCCCCACCCCAAATTACTAACCAGCCCCGAACCTCTCAGCCTGGGCTGGTACTGGAGAATATAAGGAAAAAACTGTGTGGGGTTCTCCCTATTTTCCAATAACCAGTGACCAGGCTGAACCAGCCGGGGGGCCATAGCGGGTGGACATAGCGTGGGGTCTGCCTGCCATAACATTAACTAGCCCCAAACTGGTCAATCCAGAGCTGAAAGAACTCAGGAAGTTGGGACAACTCCTGGTGATGGTGACTACAGGGTTTAATGTGAAAAATATAGATCATAACTGTTCTTTGCAGGTAATTGGACAGATTAATGAGTGTTTTGTGTTAAACTGGGGTGTGTCTTGTACGGATAAGGGAGGTTGTACAGTATGGTGTCTTGTACGGATAAGGGAGGTTATACAGTATTGTGTCTTGTACAGATAAGGGAGGTTATACAGTATTGTGTCTTGTACGGATAAGGGAGGTTATACAGTATTGTGTCTTGTACGAATAAGGGAGGTTATACAGTATTGTGTCTTGTACGGATAAGGGAGGTTATACAGTATTGTGTCTTGTATGGATAAGGGAGGTTATACAGTATTGTGTCTTGTACAGATAAGGGAGGTTGTTAGGGGTGAGCGGGTTCGGATTTCTGAAATCCGAACCCCCCCGAGCCCCCCCGATCCGAGGCCGATCCGAGTCAGGCTCGACTTTTCCCGCTTGACTCGGATCTGAAATCGAGGCAAAACGTCATCATCCCGCCTTCCGAGTCTCGCAGATTTTGGATCCTATATAAGGTACCCGCGTCGGCGCCATTTTCTCACTCGGCTGTGGACAGTGAAGAGGGAGGGTGGGAGTTAGGGCTGGCTGGGCTGTGTAGTGTAGTGTAGTGTAGTGTAGTGCAGAGTAGTGTTGTGCTGTGCTGCGCTGTGCTGCTGTTGTCCACTACTTCAAAGTCCATAGGGGCTGGCTGTGTTGTGCTGTGCTGCTGTTGTTAATAGGGGCTGTGTCCACTACTTCAAAGTCCATAGGGGCTGGCTGGACTGTGTTGTGCAGCCAGTTCTCCATAGGGGCTGTGTACACTCCAAAGTCCTGTGCAGTGTCCCAGTCCTAAAGGGGTGCTGTAGTGTTGTCCAGGGGGTGCTCTGTCCATCAGGGGTGCTCCCCCCAAGTGCTAAAAAAATAATACCTTTTGTGTGTTTGTGAATTGTGTGCGCAGTAGCCGCACGTGCATCAACAAAGTAGTGCCAAGCGTGCGCCTGTGTCATAAGTAAAGGGCCGGCTGGCTTGACCATTAAAGGGTGCTGTAACCCCCAAAGTACACTCCAGTTAAAACCAAAAAAAAAATATTTTCTGTGTTTGTGAATTGTGTGCGCAGTAGCCGCACGTGCTTCAACAAAGTAGTGCCAAGCGTGCGCCTGTGTCATAAGTAAAGGGCCGGCTGGCTTGACCGTTAAAGGGTGCTGTAACCCCCAAAGTACACTCCAGTCCAAACCATAAAAAAAATTATTTTCTGTGTTTGTGAATTGTGTGCGCAGTAGCCGCACGTGCATCAACAAAGTAGTGCCAAGCGTGCGAATGTGTCATAAGTAAAGGGCCAGCTGGCTTGACCATTAAAGGGTGCTGTAACCCCCAAAGTACACTCAAACTTAAAAAAAAAATATTTTCTGTGTTTGTGACTTGTGTGCACTGTGGCTGCACGTGCATCAACAAAGGAGCAGCGCCAAGCGTGCGCCTGTGTCCCATAAGTAAAGATCCGGCTTGCTCATTTCTTAAAGGGTGGTGTAACCCACAAAGTGCACTACTCTCCAGCAAAAATAAAAAAATATTTTCTGTGTTTGTGTGCGCTTTAGCCGCACGTATATATCAATATAACATCAATGGAGGACCAAACTTTCTCCGATAAAAATAAAATAGGGAAAGATCAAGAACCACTTCCTCCTAGTGCTATTGCTGCTGCTGGGAGTTGTTCATCATCCCAGAGAGGAAGTAGGAACATCACTACTTTTACTAAACAATTGACCCTCCAACAGTCCCTAGCGATGAGGATGAAGTACGACAGCAGTCATCCTGAAGCAAAACGTATAACTGAGGCCATGACTGCTATGTTGGTGTTAGACGTGCGTCCGGTATCCACCATTAGTGCAGTGGGATTTAGACAATTGATGGAGGTAGTGTGTCCCCGGTTCCAAATCCCGTCTAGATTCCACCTGCATCCTCAAAGCAGCAGCGACAAGCGTGCGTCTGTCTGTTAAAGGGTGGTGACACCCTCAAAGTGTGCTACACAAACAATTAAAATATTGTTCTTTTTTTTTCTGTCTTTGTGAAATGTGTGGGCTGTAGCCACACCTGCATCCTTAAAGCAGCAGCGACAAGCGTGCATCTGTCTGTTAAAGGGTGGTGACACCCTCAAAGTGTGCTACACAAACAATTAAAATATTGTTCTTTTTTTTTCTGTCTTTGTGAAATGTGTGGGCTGTAGCCGCACCTGCATCCTTAAAGCAGCAGCGACAATCGTGCATCTGTCTGTTAAAGGGTGCTGACACCCTCAAAGTGTGCTACACAAACAATTAAAATATTGTTCTTTTTTTTTCTGTCTTTGTGAAATGTGTGGGCTGTAGCCGCATCTGCATCCTTAAAGCAGCAGCGATAAGCGTGCGTCTGTCTGTTAAAGGGTGGTGACACCCTCAAAGTGTGCTACACAAACAAGTAAAATATTGTTCTTTTTTTTTTCTGTCTTTGTGAAATGTGTGGGCTGTAGCCGCACCTGCATCCTTAAAGCAGCAGCGACAAGCGTGCATCTGTCTGTTAAAGGGTGGTGACTCCCTCAAAGTGTGCTACACAAACAATTAAAATATTGTTCTTTTTTTTTCTGTCTTTGTGAATTGTGTGGGCTGTAGCCGCACTTGCATCCTCAAAGTAGCAGCGACAAGCGTGCGTCTGTCTATTAAAGGGTGGTGTAACTCTCAAAGTGCTCCAAAAAATAAAAAATAATTTTTTAATGTGTTTGTGACTTGTGTGCGATGTAGCCGCACTTGCATCCTCAAAGCAGCAGCGACAAGCGTGAGTCTGTCTGTTAAAGGGTGGTGACACCCTCAAAGTGTGCTACACAAACAATAAAAATATTCTTCTTTTTTCTGTCTTTGTGAATTGTGTGGTCTGTAGCCGCACCTGCATCCTTAAAGCAGCAGCGACAAGCGTGCGTCTGTCTGTTAAAGGGTGGTGACACCCTCAAAGTGTGCTACACAAACAATTAAAATATTGTTCTTTTTTTTCGGTCTTTGTGAAATGTGTGGGCTGTAGCCGCACCTACATCCTTAAAGCAGCAGCGACAAGCGTGCGTCTGTCTGTTAAAGGGTGGTGTAACTCTCAAAGTGCTCCAAAAAATAAAAAACTATTTTTTTAATGTGTTTGTGACTTGTGTGCGATGTAGCCACACTTGCATCCTCAAAGCAGCAGCGACAATCGTGCGTCTGTCTGTTAAAGGGTGGTAACACCCTCAAAGTGTGCTTCACAAACAATAAAAATATTCTTCTTTTTTCTGTCTTTGTGAATTGTGTGGGCTGTAGCCGCACCTGCGTCCTTAAAGCAGCAGCGACAAGCGTGCGTCTGTCTGTTAAAGGGTGGTGACACCCTCAAAGTGTGCTACACAAACAATTAAAATATTGTTCTTTTTTTTTCGGTCTTTGTGAAATGTGTGGGCTGTAGCCGCACCTGCATCCTTAAAGCAGCAGCGACAAGCGTGCGTCTGTCTGTTATAGGGTGGTGACACCCTCAAAGTGTGCTACACAAACAATAAAAATATTCTTCTTCTTTTTTCTGTCTTTGTGAATTGTGTGGGCTGTAGCCGCACCTGCATCCTTAAAGCAGCAGCGACAAGCGTGCGTCTGTCTGTTATAGGGTGGTGACACCCTCAAAGTGTGCTACACAAACAATAAAAATATTCTTCTTCTTTTTTCTGTCTTTGTGAATTGTGTGGGCTGTAGCCGCACTTGCATCCTCAAAGCAGCAGCGACAAGTGTGCGTCTGTCTGTTAAAGGGTGGTGTAACCCTCAAAGTGCGCTCCACAAACAATAAAAATATTCTTTTATTTTTTTCTGTCTTTGTGAATTGTGTGGGCTGTAGCCGCACTTGCATCCTCAAAGCAGCAGCGACAAGCGTGCGTCTGTCTGTTAAAGGATTACATCGGTGACAGCATCCAAGTAGGCATGTCAGACAGTCCGTACCTCTACTGGCAGGAAAAAGAAGCAATTTGGAGGTCCCTGTACAAACTGGCTCTATTTTACCTGAGTTGCCCCCCCTCCAGTGTGTACTCCGAAAGAGTGTTTAGTGCAGCCGGGAACCTTGTCAGCGAAAGGCGTAGGAGGTTGCTTCCACAAAATGTGGAGAAGATGATGTTCATAAAATGAATTATCAACTCTTCCAGGGAGACCAGCCTCCAAAACGTACAGAGGGACCTGTGGTTCCAGCGGGGACGAATGAATACTCTGTGAGGATGAGGATGTACACACTGAAGAGGGTGAGGAATCGGTGGATGAGGAGGATGAGGATGACATCTTGCCTCCGTAGAGCCAGTTTGTGCAGGGACAGATTAATTGCCAGCTTGTTTTGTGGGGGCCCAAACGAACCAATCATTTCAGCCACAGTTGTGTGGCAGACCCTGGCGCTGAAATGATTGGTTTGTTAAAGTGTGCATGTCCTGTTTATACAACATAAGGGTGGGTGGGAGGGCCCAAGGACAATTCCATCTTGCACCTCTTTTTTTTCTTTGCATTATGTATAGTTTGGGGCCTAGTTTTTCAAACTGCCATCCTGTCTGCCACTGCAGTTTCACGCCTAGATGGGTCACGTGTTTGTGCTGCCCACTCGTGTCGCTTAGCATAGTCATCCAGCTACCTCGGTGCAACCTTTTGGACATAAAAACACTATTGTGAGGTGTGAGGTGTTCAGAATAGACAGGAAATGAGTGGAAATTAAGGTTATTGAGGTTAATAATAGCATAGGAGCAGAAAAACCTACAAATTCTGTGATTTTAGCTGTTTTTAAGCTTTTTTTCAAAAAAATACAGATCCAAAACACAAAACCCAGAACCCAAAACACGGAAGGGTGGTTTTGGCAAAACCAATCCAGATCCAAAACACGAAGAAAGATCCAGATCCAAAACCAAAATACAAAACACGAAAAGTGGCCGGTGCACACCCCTAGAGGTTATACAGTGTTGTGTCTTGTACGGATAAGGGAGGTTATATAGTATTGTGTCTTGTACAGATAAGGGAGGATATACAGTATTGTGTCTTGTACGGATAAGGGAGGTTATACAGTATTGTGTCTTGTACAGATAAGGGAGGTTATACAGTATTGTGTCTTGCACGGATAAGGGAGGTTATACAGTATTGTGTCTTGTACGGATAAGGGAGGTTATACAGTATTGTGTCTTGTACGGATAAGGGAGGTTATACAGTATGGTGTCTTGTACGGATAAGGGAGGTTATACAGTATTGTGTCTTGTACAGATAAGGGAGGTTATACAGTATTGTGTCTTGCACGGATAAGGGAGGTTATACAGCATTGTGTCATGTACGGATAAGGGAGGTTATACAGTATTGTGTCTTGTACGGATAAGGGAGGTTATACAGTATTGTGTTTTTTGTACGGATAAGGGAGGTTATACAGTTATGTGTCTTGTACGGATAAGGGAGGTTATACAGTATTGTGTCTTGTGCGGATAAGGGAGGTTATACAGTATTGTGTCTTGTGCGGATAAGGGAGGTTATACAGTATTGTGTCTTGTGCGGATAAGGGAGGTTATACAGTATTGTGCCTTGTACGGATAAGGGAGGTTATACAGTATTGTGTCTTGCACGGATAAGGGAGGTTATACAGTATTGTGTCTTGCACGGATAAGGGTGGTTATACAGTATGGTGTCTTGTACGGATAAGGGAGGTTATACAGTATTGTGTCTTGCACGGATAAGGGAGGTTATACAGTAATGTGTCTTGTACGGATAAGGGAGGTTATACAGTATGGTGTCTTGTACGGATAAGGGAAGTTATACATTATTATGCTTTGTACGGATAAGGGAGGTTATACAGTATTGTGTCTTGCATGGATAAGGGAGGTTATACTGTATTGTGTCTTGCACGGATAAGGGAGGTTGTACAGTATGGTGTCTTGCATGGATAAGGGAGGTTATACAGCATTGTGTCTTGTACGGATAAGGGAGGTTATACAGCATTGTGTCTTGATTTTGCTTTAATAAATGTTCTGATAGATTAATTGTTAACAGTTAATACTGTAGCTGCATATATAATCACTGCCTATTCTGCTACACTTTACAATTCATGCTGTAGTTTGGTTTGGGTATAATAAGGGGGATGTCAGGGCAGCACATAATGATTGGGCAAATCTGCTTGGAAAACCGCGGGTAAAATGTACCACGCGACCATATGCCCAAACACTTTGCAGAACATTTCTAAAGGTTTTGCTCAGCTCAAGCACATACAGTATAAACTACATCGCCCTCTAGTGTTAAAGGAGATATCATTTTTTTCACTTTGCTTTAGCTCTAAAAACTTTGGAGTACACTGCGGACCCTTTTTGATTAACTTCACCACTATTAGACTATGGCCCTGAAGAGTTTTTCAAACTGTGAACTTTTCTGCAGTAAATAGAAGACCTGCAGGATGTAGAACCCTCATCCACATTATGAACTCTTTTTTAAATTGAATTAAAGAATAACTCATCCAATACAAATATCCTATACCTGAAATATGAGCACCCCCAAACTTAGTGGTCCTGATTTAGAGCCGCTAGCAAAAAGTGAGCGCTCGCTCTGAATCAGGGCGTGTGTTTTTTTTTTTGGTTGCGGCCTCTTGCCCGCTCGCATAGCTGTGGGTTACCACCCACAGCTTATGCCAGCGGCCATGATGATGGTCGCGATGGACAAGACTATTGCGACCATCGGGCTTGCGACGAGACCCTTGCGGTAGGGTCTCGTTGCCGCAAGCCCCAGTGGACTTCCTGCACTATTAGAGCAGGAAGTCCACCTACTGACATCATTAGTTTGCTCAGCCACCCCCCCGCCCCGCCTTCCAAATGGGGCAGCTGTCAATCAACATTGTCAGCTGCCCCTTTTGGATGCGAGCGCCGCAGCAAGTGCTTTTTGCGCTCGCTCCGGGGCTCGCACGTGCGCACTGGGCCACCATCGACCCGCTTGCACCCCACTGGAGACTTAGGTTTAGGCACCGGAGAAGGGGGGTTAGGTTTAGGCACTTAGAGGGGGGTTAGGGCTAGGCACTTGGGGGGAGGTTAGGGTTAAGAACCCCTAAGGGAGGATTAGGGAGGGGGGTTAGGTTAGTTTATACTTACCTTAGCTGCTGTCGGGATCTTCACTGGTGCCAGTCTTCCGGCATCGGGATTTAAACGTGCGTGTGGCGGTAAATCACACTGATCCCGTATTAAGGATATCTGTGCATAAGTATAAGAATTATTTTGATTGAACTACTTGTCCGCAAGCATGTATTTTCTTAAAACATGGCCTGTTAGTAGTTAGTGTGGGACGGGGCACAACGTCCTTTGGGACTGTATTTGGCGACCCCTGTTCTTGACATCCAATGTGGACCCCACACATCAGCAGTGTAGCCAGGGATGTTACTTTGCACAGATGTGAGAACAGTTCTATTACCTCTATTACTACTTGTAATACTTTTTTCCATGTCTCTTTGTTAAGCGCTGAAACAGTAGGTGGAAATCAGCCAACATCAGGCCAATAAAAGTGCCTGTTTTATCACAAGTTCTAACCAGCGGGGAGAGAGAGCTATAGATAAAAATGTACATTCGTCATAAATAACAGCATTCATTGCTCCATAATATCTCATCTGAAATCAAAGCTAATAAACAGATTTTAATGAGACAAATAAATCAGGAAAGGGAATTTTAAACATGAGAGAGGAACAATATAACATGCTCCTTATTTTTTCTGTAGTTTAGGCTGCACGTAGCTCTCCGAATGTGGTGGAACTACAAGTGCCGGCATACCCTGCCTGTGTATAGTGAAACACTTTCAGGGATAGGGGTAGAATTTACCATATGGAAAGTGATGAGTTTAGTCTACAGACAGGTGTATAGCCAGGTCCACTTTAGGAGATGTCAAGTAAGAAGGTGGGTGTGGCTACACCATATGGGGGCGTGGTCATGTCACATTGTGAATATTGGGCCCCACCAGTTACCTCATGTTGGGGGCATTGTTGATTCTGATTGGTTGCTATGGGCAACATCTTCACTTCTAAAAACTCTCACTTTAGTAAACAGACCCCTGAAAGTCACTACATGAGAGAATAATAAATGTATCATTTATGTCAGATGTAGGGAACTTGTTGCATGCATTCTATGGACCTAAACTCAATGAGGAGAGAATAAAAGACAGGTAAACCCAAATATAAAACTTTCCACATACACACCTAATACCGTTATCCTAGTATGCCGCTGGTGTACACGGAATGGGGGAGTGGTCACGCCATTTTTGTGGTTGCTCGCTGCTCTTCACCCCCTCTACTAAAAGCATGATTATATTGCCACACTCATCGGAGACTGGAATATACCTTCCAACATCCCCGGCAGTGACGACCGAATAACTGATAGCAAAATTCACCATTTCGTTCTGAGGTGATTTACTAAGGACATATTTTTACAGGCAGGTCTGTCGTCGCATATGTCATGTCCATACAGGCATAGATTTGCTGCTTTTATATGCGCGATTGTACAGGAAGGAGATGGATTCATGTTTTATATGCTGACACAAAGTTTATCCTTAGGAACGTAACACTTTGATACGGCTTTCGCTGCAGCGTAGCTAATAGAAGAGTTTAACAGACTAATTTCTGCTTCCACCAACAGCAGCAAGAGGTACTTCCCGAGCACACAGCTAACGCCTGAACAGCCGCTGAGATTGTTCAATAAGCTGTTAAACATGTAACTACAACTGAATGGAGATCATTGGCCATGCACCAAGGACCTCTAGTCCTGATACTAAGGTGGGTGTAGTGTTGCCATAAGTCGCAAACAACGGATGTTTTAAGTCTGCGCATGCGTCTGAATCACACTGCGCATGCGTCCCTTCGGTCACCGCCGGCAGTCGCAAAGAGCAAATTTGGATGCAGGAAGAGACAATTTTGGTGGGTGTTCCTTGAAGTTAACAGGGAGGAGAGGGGGGTGCTTGTCAGGTGCAGTTGCAATGGCGCCGGTGTTCCGATGGACATTCTGAGTAGGGGTGTGCACCGGCCACTTTTCGTGTTTTGTGTTTTGGTTTTGGATCTGGATCTTTCTTCGTGTTTTGGATCTGGATTGGTTTTGCCAAAACCACCCTTCCGTGTTTTGGGTTCTGGGTTTTGTGTTTTGGATCTGTATTTTTTTGAAAAAAAGCATAAAACAGCTAAAATCACAGAATTTGTAGGTTTTTCTGCTCCTATGCTATTATTAACCTCAATAACCTTAATTTCCACTCATTTCCAGTCTATTCTGAACACATCACACCTCACAATAGTGTTTTTATGTCCAAAAGGTTGCACCGAGGTAGCTGGATGACTATGCTAAGCGACACGAGTGGGCGGCACAAACACGTGACCCATCTAGGCGTGATACTGCAGTGGCAGACAGGATGGCAGTTTGAAAAACTAGGCCCCAAACTGTACATAATGCAAAGAAAAAAAAGAGGTGCAAGATGGAATTGTCCTTGGGCCCTCCCACCCACCCTTATGTTGTATAAACAGGACATGCACACTTTAACAAACCAATCATTTCAGCGCCAGGGTCTGCCACACGACTGTGGCTGAAATGATTGGTTCGTTTGGGCCCCCACAAAACAAGCTGGCAATTAATCTGTCCCTGCACAAACTGGCTCTACGGAGACAAGATGTCATCCTCATCCTCCTCATCCACCGATTCCTCACCCTTTTCAGTGTGTACATCCTCATCCTCACAAAGTATTAACTCGTCCCCACTTGAATCCACCACCACAGGTCCCTCTGTACGTTCTGGAGGCTGGTCTCCCTGGAAGAGCTGATAATTCATTTTGATGAACATCATCTTCTCCACATTCTGTGGAAGCAACCTTCTACGCCTTTCGCTGACAAGGTTCCCGGCTGCACTAAACACTCTTTCAGAGTACAGACTGGAGGGGGGGCAACTCAGGTAAAATAGAGCCAGTTTGTACAGGGGCCTCCAAATTGCCTCTTTTTCCTGCCAGTACAGGTATGGACTGTCTGACATGCCTACTTGGATGCTGTCACCGATGTAATCCTCCACCATTCTGTCAATGGTGACAGTATCATATGCAGTGACAGTAGACATGTCAGAAATTGTTGCCAGGTCCTCCAGTCCGGACCAGATGTCCAAACTTGGTCCTGCCTGCCCTGCATCACCGCCAGCGGGTTGCTTAGGATACCTAAGTTTTTTCATGGCAGCCCCAGTTGCGGGAGAAAATGAAGAAGGAGCTGTTGACGTGTCACGTTCCGCTTCAGTTGACAGTGTGTTCACCAACAGGTCTTTGCACCTCTGCAGGCTTGTGTCGGCCGGAAAGAGAGACACCACATAGGCTTTAAACCTAGGATCGAGCACGGTGGCCAAAATTTAGTGGTCTGATTTCAACAGATTGACCACCCTGGAATCCTGGCAAAGCGAATGAAGGGCTTCATCCACAAGTCCCACATGCCGAGCGGAATCGCTCCGTCTTAGCTCCTCCTTCACTTTCTCCAGCTGCTTCTGCAAAAGCCTGATGAGGGGAATGACCTGACTCAAGCTGGCAGTGTCTGAACTGACTTCACGTGTGGCAAGTTCGAAGGGCTGGAGAACCTTGCACAACACGGAAATCATTCTCCACTGTGCTTGAGTCAGGTGCATACCCCCTCCTTTGCCTATGTCATAGGTGGATGTATAGGCTTGAATGGCCTTTTGCTGCTCCTCCATCCTCTGAAGCATATAGAGGGTTGAGTTCCACCACGTCACAACCTCTTGCTTCAGGTGATGGCGGGGCAGGTTCAAGAGTGTTTGCTGGCGCTCCAGTCTTCGGCACGCAGTCGCTGAATGGCGAAAGTGGCCAGAAATTTTTCGGGTCACCCAAAGCGTCTCCTGCACGCCCCTGTCGCTTTTCAGAAAATTCTGCACCACCAAGTTTATTGTGTGAGCAAAACATGGGACGTGCTGGAATTTGCCCAGATGTAATGCCCGCACAATATTGGTGGCGTTGTCAGATATCACAAATCCCCAGGAGAGTCTAAGTGGGGTAAGCCACTGGGCGATGATTTCCCTCAGTTTCTCTAAGAGGTTGTTGGCGGTGTGCCTCTTACTGAAACCGGTGATACACAGCGTAGCCTGCCTTGGAACGAGCTGGCATTTCTGAGATGCTGCGACTGGTGACGCTGCTGCTGTTGCTGCGTAAGGTGATACATCTACCCAGTGGGCTGTCACAGTCATATAGTCCTTAGTCTGCCCTGTTCCACTTGTCCACATGTCCGCGGTTAAGAGGACATTGGGTACAACGGCATTTTTCAGGACACTGAGGACACTTTTGCTGACGTTTCTGTACAGTCTCGGTATCGCCTGCCTAGTGAAGTGGAATCTAGACGGGATTTGGAACCGGGGACACACTACCTCCATCAATTGTCTAAATCCCACTGCACTAATGGCGGATACCGGACGCACGTCTAACACCAACATAGCAGTCAAGGCCTCAGATATATGTTTTGCTTCAGGATGACTGCTGTTGTACTTCATCCTCCTCGCTAAGGACTGTTGGAGGGTCAATTGTTTAGTAAAAGTAGTGGTGTTCCTACTTCCTCTCTGGGATGATGAACGACTCCCAGCAGCAGCAACAGCAGCAGCGGCAGCAGGAGGCGTAGCAATGCAGGATCCTCCGGAGGAATCCGGGATAGGAGAGTCAGTCATGCCAGTGACATGGCCTGCAGGACTACTTCCGATCCTGACTAAGGAGGAAATTGACGAGGAGGGAGTTGACGGTGTGGTTTGCAGGCGCTTGGATACAACAGGACAACGGGATTTAGGTGTCCCTGGACTGCTTACGGTCTTAGCCAAAGTTTCTGAACTTGACAGTAACTTATTATGAACGCGCTGCAGGTGCCGTATAAGGGAGGATGTTCCTAGGTGGTTAACGTCCCTACCCCTACTTATTCCACCTTTACATAAGGTACATATGGCAAGACAGTTGTTGTCCGGATTTGGATAGAAATATTGCCAGACCAAAGAGGTGGAATGTTTGGTCTTCTGCCCAGGCATGACCGTGATGGGCTTTTTCATCCCACGGACAACAACTGTCTCCCCCGGAGCCTGATTTAAACAAACCACATCACCATCACAATCCTCCTCGCAAACTTCCTCCTCAGCGACAGCTACACCAGTATCCTCATCCTGTTGTACTTCAACAGTGACATCTTCAATTTGCATATCAGCAAGTGGACTGTGGGTGCTCCTTTCAGCACTTGCAGGGGGCGTGCAAATGGTGGAAATGGCCTCTTCCAGTCCAGTGCTGGGAAGGTCAGGCATCGCAACCACCACCACACTTGGACTCTCCTTGGGGATTTGTGATATCTTCTTAGAAAGCACAGTTCTTCGCTGTGCTTTTGCCAGCTTAACTCTTTTGATTTTTTTAGTGGGAGGAGGGCTTCCATCGTCATGTGAAGCTGAACCACTAGTCATGAACATACTAGGGATCGACCTTAGCCGTTCCTTGCCACTCCGTGTCGTAAATGGCATATTGGCAAGTTTACGTTTCTCTTCAGCTGATTTAAATGTTTTTTTCAAGGTAATTTTCCTGAACTTTGTCATTTGGGATTGTATGTGCCCTCTATTATGACATTGGGCATCGGCCTTGGCAGACGACGTTGATGGCATGTTATCGTCTATGTCATGACTAGTGGCAGCAGCTTCAGCACTAGGAGGAAGTGGTTCTTGATCTTTCTCTATTTTATTTTTATCGGAGAAAGTTTGGTCCTCCATTTATGTTATATCGATTTGATATATACGTGCGGCTAAACACAGAAAATATTTTTTTATTTTTGCTGGAGAGTAGTGCACTTTGTGGGTTACACCAGCCTTTAAGAAATGAGCCAGCCGGCTCTTTACTTATGGGACACAGGCGCACGCTTGGCGCTGCTCCTTTGTTGATGCACGTGCGGCTACTGCGCACACAATTCACAAACACAGTAAATATATATTTTTTTGGTTTGGAGTGTACTTTGGGGGTTACAGCACCCTTTAACGGTCAAGCCAGCCGGCCCTTTACTTATGACACAAGCGCACGCTTGGCACTACTTTGTTGATGCACGTGCGTCTACTGCGCACACAATTCACAAACACAGAAAATATTTTTTTTTTTGGTTTGGACTGGAGTGTACTTTGGGGGTTACAGCACCCTTTAACGGTCAAGCTAGCCGGCCCTTTACTTATGACACAGGCGCACGCTTGGCACTACTTTGTTGATGCACGTGCGGCTACTGCGCACACAATTCACAAACACAGAAAATAATTTTTTTTTGGGTTTGGACTGGAGTGTACTTTGGGTGTTACAGCACCCTTTAACGGTCAAGCCAGCCAGCCCTTTACTTATGACACAGGCGCACGCTTGGCACTACTTTGTTGATGCACGTGCGGCTACTGCGCACACAATTCACAAACACAGAAAATATATTATTTTTTTACTACTTGGGGGGAGCACCCCTGATGGATAGAGCACCCCCTGGACAACACTACAGCACCCCTTTAGGACTGGGACACTGCACAGGACTTTGGAGTGGACACAGCCCCTATGGAGAACTGACTGCACAACACAGTCCAGCCAGCCCCTATGGACTTTGAAGTAGTGGACACAGCCCCTATTAACAACAGCAGCACAGCACAACACAGCCAGCCCCTATGGACTTTGAAGTAGTGGACAACAGCAGCACTACACTACACTACACTACACAGCCCTAACTCCCACCCTCCCTCTTCACTGTCCACAGCCGAGTGAGAAAATGGCGCCGACGCGGGTACCTTATATAGGATCCAAAACCCGCGAGACTCGGAAGGCGAGATGATGACGTTTTGCCTCGATTTCAGATCCGAGTCAGGCGGGAAAAGTCGAGCCTGACTCGGATCGGACTCGGATTGGGGGGGGCTCGGGGGGGTTCGGATTTCAGAAATCCGAACCCGCTCACCCCTAATTCTGAGCAACTACAGTGTTCGATGGTGTGACAGATGCACATTCGATATTGTGACTTTTGCGTGGATTAGAGACGCGGTTGGTGGGCATCTCTGTAGGAATCTCATGGGCTGCGGCATTAGCATTAATTCACAGTTGCGCTGCGCATAAAGACACAGGACCTGATTCAGAGCCGCTCGTAAGCGGCCGGTCGTTCGTTCCTACCGATGTTCGCACAACTGCGTATGCGTTCGGATATAATACGCATGCGCAAACCAGTCAGTGCAGCCGAAAATTGTGTGCTCGCTAAATAGCGAATGCCTGCTATTTTGAGTGACAGAATGAGGCGTTTGTGGGTGGTAACAGGGGAAGATGCTTGAAAACGGGGAGTGGAGATCAGAACGCTGGCGTGCTTAAAGGTGGCGTTTTAAGGGTGTGCATAATTAACAAAGCAGCATCATTGACCACGTCACTGGGTTGTTTTATAGTCAGAACTGCTCACATGATAGTGGTAGGAAAAACCAACCACAAGAATAGCGAGCAGTTCATATGCCTTTTGATGTACTCGATTAATCTAATAAATAGCGGACATGATGTATGGTGCGAGCGTACAGGGGGCGTTTTTTTCAAAATTACGTTTGCATGTTTTGTTCGCTCGTTCAGACCTAGAGGTGTGAACAGACCGCAAAGAGCGAACGGTTCATTTAATTAGCCAGCCCTTTTTCTGAACGAGCGAGCGCAAATAGCGTCCGGCTCTGAATCAGGCCCACAGACCTGGCTGCAATAGCGGCCACCTATGTAACATGGCCGTCTGTGTCTCAGAAAGCTGCAAACCAATCACATTGATGAAATCGTCATTTTTAACATTTGAGAATTCTGTAGAGGAAAAGGACAAACCAGTGGCCTTACGTGCAGTGGCGTATCTATAATGTGTGCGGGGCACACGGGCCCCCGGGTCCAGGGGGGCCCCGCACTGCACACACTGCAGCCATATTTTTTAAACTTACCTGTCCGAGGTCCCGCGTCAGGTGTCAATGCTGCTCAGAACACTGGAAAAATGCCCGCCGCTGTCATTTTTCCAGCGTTCTGCGCATGCGCAGTAGACTCCGGGCACACTCTAGTGCCCGGAGTCTACTAATGCTCCGGTGGCTGGCCAGCCGCGTCAGATGGCTGCCTGCCACCAGGGAGAGAGGAGGGGGCCCCACACGAGGAGTGCACACAGGCCCCCTCCTCTCTTAAAACACCTCCGCTTACAGGGGTATGGCATTGGCCTGGGTTGGTGGCCATTTTCCAGCCATTTTTTTACAGATGCAGACACCGTGGGGCTCCGGAGAGGTAAGAATAATATGGTGAAGGGTGTGCGGTCCCCGTCTGGACCCAGGAGCCCATGTGCACAGCAAACCCTGAGCCCATTATAAATACGCCCCTGATTAGTTATGTGCATTCGCATAGTCGCCGTCAAGCTACCGGTCAGAAATACCCATTTCACGGAAAGACCGGTCAATCTGTCTGCACTTACAGTCTCCCTCCTCTGGCGCTGCCCATACCTATTTATTTTATCCATCCCTGTGCGCTTGCGTGGTGCTGTCGGCGATCGCGTTCTATCTCATGGTGCGTTGGTCACACCATTGAAAGTTGCACCTGTCCTAGGGCAGTTTCTCCATCTTTGTACAACCTCCTATGTGTGCAGCTGAGCATCACGTCTGTGACACACCCATTAGGCGCAACATCCTTTTAGCCCCCAACCCCCCCGTTACCTCCCAGCCACCGACCAGAAACGCGCCTCACATTCCTACTTACCGGTCTGTGCTGCAACTCTGTATGTACAAAATCGGGATGGATTTGTGGCGCGATTCAGCCGCATCAGCAAAAAAATCGCCCAATTCCATGAATATCTGTATCAAGATCTGGCCCAGCTTTCTGTGTATAACAGAGCCACAAAGTCTCCACAGTTTTATTTATCTCATAAATTGGATTGAGGTCACTGAAACGGGCAAAATCCACTGAATTGTGAATGGCGAATTGCCTTGCTGATCTCTAATTACAGACCGAGCAGAGAGCTACAGTAATCTCTGTACAATATTAGTACATCTCTCCGGAACTGCGGTGACACTTTCCCATTACCTTTGTTATAAACTGACCTATAAAGAGCATTTCAGAACGTAAAATTTGCATTAATGTCGCCAATTAGAATATTCCTAGTATGTGGAATCTCTCTCTTCGGCTTCCGACCATCGGACGGTTCCATCGATCAGCAGGATATACAGAATGACGCGTCTCCCTGCAATGCTCTGCGAGTCTGTCTCGCGTGTTATGGGGCTGCAGATAACACAAGAGAAGAAAGAATCCGAATGTCTGTCAGAACGATATTAACAATTATTTAGCTGAACAATAGTTCGCAGTCGGCATCGGCCGTAACCACTTTGTATTCATCCTCGTCCTCTGTCAATAAACAGAGTGAAAGAAACTATTTTGTATCTTGGTAATCGGCAGCATAAATTAACAAGTCGTTAATGTGTTCCTGTATAAATTACGGCATGCTGGGTGTCCTGAAGATTGGTCTGTCTTGTCAGTGCTCCATAAAAAGGGTAAATTACTATTTATTTGTTCCTCTGATGACAAAACCATTGAAACCATCTCTACGGCGCTATTGTGTATTATTTGTTAACAAGCACCAATTCCAAGAACTCTGCACGGACTCTGGGGAAATGTGTTAGACCTTCTAAAGATTGGAGAAGTGGACAAATGGAGATGTTACCGATAGCCACCAATCAGATGCTACCTATCATTTTATAGAGCAAACGAAGCTACCCGCACAGATATATATATATATATATATATTATGATATGTCAGACGTTCTTCCTTATAGCAACCAGTAATCTCAGTCCACAATATGTACCAATGCTTAGCAATATTATATCTTTGAATGAGGTGCACCCTGGAATAAATAGCACAATATAAATAGCGGGATACATTTAGGAAGCCGGCGGACGCAATACCGACCGCTGGCTTCCCAAAATCCTCAATCCTGGCTAGGGTTAAATGACAGGCGTCTAAAATCTAGACGCCTGTCATTTTCCAGACGCCAGGAGACTGGCGCCAGGCATCCCGATTGAAGGACAGCCGCGGGGGGGGGTTAGGTTTAGGGCACCTGGGGGGGACTTAGGGTTAGGCACCCCCCGGGGAGGGTTAGGGTTAAGCTAGGGGGAGGGAGAGTTAGGGTTAGGCACCCCCGGGGGGGACTTAGGTTTAGGCAGCGGGGAAGGGGAGGTTAGGGTTAGGCACTTGGGTGGGGAGGTTAAAGTTAGGCACCCCTAAGGAGGGTTGGTTGGGTTAGTAAGTACTTACCTTAGTGATGATCAGGATTTCCAGCGGTGTCGGGCTTCCGCTGCCGGGCTCTGCTCTTTTGTCGGGCTGCCGCTGCCGGGAATCGAACTGCCGGTCATGCGGCAGCTGGGATTTCATACCGAATGCATAAATAGCACAAAAAGAAGAAAGTTATTCCTTAAATGGGGCACTCACGGACTTGTGAACTGATCAATTTGACAATATTAATGTTAACTAAATTGGGGAATTATGACAAATAATAAAATATAACCTTTATTTATTTATTATAAAATTGTTGTTCGCGAAATATACAATGAACCTGCAATAATGTGAAAATCAATGAAATACAATCCAAGTGAGACAGAATCAATAAATAAATGTGTTATCACCAAGCGCCTATGTGATTCTTATATGTCATCATAATGTTCCTTCTGGGTAATATATCCTCTGGGTGTCTGTAAAGTTGGGGACATATCATATACTTTCAATTACCTTAAGGTAAATGATATAATGTCCTAAGGGTCCATCACTATTATCACAAAAAACAATATGGAAACTCAATTAATAGTTACATATAGTCCTCAGATCTCCTCATATAAATGGTAAGCTATTCTGCTCTAATGAGTAACCTTTTTGTTTCACCCGATTGACCCAGGATAATCCTTAATAACACAGTCCCATATATGAATGAGACTATGGGGTGAATTTACTAAGATTCGATTTGGACCCGATTTGCCCCGTTTTTCAACTTGGATAGTATTGATCAAAAATGGACGTTTTTTTCACTTAAAAAAATCAGGACTTTACCAAGCTCCCGGGTTTGACAAGACCATTTTGATTGATGGTGTATTTGGTCGATCCTGTCCGTTTTGAAGTCCCGATTTCACTGGCCGAATTTCTATCACAAACAAGCAGCCTGCACATATCAGTGAAATATGTGCAGGCTGCTTGTTTATTTTTTATCATTTTAGGGTTTATTTAAAAAAAAAAAAATTACATGGGGTCCCCCTCTAAAACAGAACCAGCGCCGGACTTTCCACAGCCAGTCCAGGTTTTCTAAGTACAAGGAAAAAAATGCATAGGGTTCCACTGTACTTAGTACAACCAGCACTGGGCTCTGGAAACCTGTCCTGGTTCTGCAATTACAGGGGAAAAAAATGCTTAGGGTCCCCCTGTAATTACCAGAATCAGTACCGGACCCTTTCTAGCGGGGGGGGGGGCTAATGCCACAGCCAGGGGTGCCCCTTCACCAGGCCCCCCGGCTGCAGCATCAGCCCTGTCCGCTAGTCAGCCCAGGCCAGGGATCTCTGAGGAGTTGGGGAGCACCCCAATAAAGGTGTCCCCCTCTCCAGGGCACCCCTGGCCTGGGCTGATAGCCCAGAGCTATCCCCGCCACCCTGGAGCTATCCTCGCCACCCCTTTGGCAGTGATTGGTGAATTGGTACTGTATGTGTGGTGTAAAAAAAGAGAAGTATCAACACTGTCTTTACAGTAGAACTGCAGGTCCCAGCAAGCCTCCCCCACATGCTGGTACTTGGAGAACCACAAGTACCAGCATGCGGGACATTAAGGGCCCACTGGTACCTGTAGTTTACCTGTAAAGAAATGTCTAAAAAAACACAAGACACACACACCATGAAAGAAAAGCTTTATTACATACATACACACATACTCACCTACATTACCATGACTGGTCCCCTTGTCCAAAGTGGGTATCCAAAAAAATGAAAATCTTGATCCACGCACTAGATAACAACCAGGATGGTTGTTATCTACTGAATGAAACGTTCAGATGTGGCTTCTGCCTTTGTAGAGCCGTATCTGAGAGTTCATTGGCTGAGAGAGGTCAGGCCCCACCTCTCTCAGCCAATGGACAGCTCCTCCATTGAAGTCTCATCCATTGAAGGGCTGCTACTTTGTTGATGCACGTGCAGCTAATGCGCACACAATTCACAAACACAGAAATTGTTTTTTTATTATTTTTTGGGGCACTTTGGGGGTTACACCACCCTTCAACAGACCAGCCGGCTCTTGACTTATGACATAGGCGCACGCTTGGCGCTTCTACTTTGTTGATGCACGTGCGGCTAAAATATTTTTTTTGCACTTGGGGGGAGCACCCCTGATGGACAGAGCACCCCCTGGACAACACTACAGCACCCCTTTAGGACTACAGCCTTTATGGGACAACAGCACTGCACAACACAGCCCAGCCAGCCCCTATGGACTTTGGACACAGCCCTTATGGACAACAGCACCAGCACAGCAACCCCCACCCTCCCTCTATGGACAACACAGCCTTTATGGGACAACAGCACTGCACAACACAGCCCAGCCAGACCCTATGGACTTTGGACACAGCCCTTATGGACAACAGCACCAGCACAGCAACCCCCACCCTCCCTCTTCACTGTCCACAGCTGGAGTAAAAAATAGCGCTGACGCGGGGACCTTTTATAGGATCCAAAACCCACGAGAATCCGACAGCGCGAGGATTAAGCTTTGCCTCGTTCCGGGAACTGAGTCTGACGGGAAAACCCGAGCCGGACTCGGTTCCCGGCTCGGAACGGGGGGGTTCGGATTTCAGAAATCCGAACCCGCTCATCCCTAATCAGCATCAGAAGATCAATATAAAATACACTAAAAACTTCACAGTATAATTGTATTACAGGAATCAGAAAATCCATCTTTTCTGAGTTTTGGCGGCATTTCCATATGTACCAAGCGCCGGAATACGATATATTCTGGAGCGTGGACCCCATGAGTAATGCCATCTTTGCCTATAGGCTAGGTGATATTATCGCCGGTATGTACCCAGTAAGTGACGTAATGTGCAGCATTGTGGATACGATGCTTAGTACATCGCGCCCTAAGAAATTAAAATAAAACATAAAATAAATTCAGAATTTAAAATAAATAATAATCTCACTGTGTGGTGTCCAGAAGTGACGCATTTCGGGCATCCCAGTCCGCTCCCTCTGCCTGTCATGGCGGACCTACGCTGTGGTTACTATGAAGGAGCGTCTTCACGCTGCAAGAGATTCCGCTCAGGGCAATTTGCAGATTCTCCTGCATAGAAACTAGGGGTGAGCGGGTTCGGATTTCTGAGATCCGAACCCCCCCGAGCCCCCCCGATCCGAGTCCAATCCGAGTCAGGCTCGACTTTTCCCGCCTGACTCGGATCTGAAATCGAGGCAAAACGTCATCATCCCGCCTTTCGAGTCTCGCGGGTTTTGGATCCTATATAAGGTACCCGCGTCGGCGCCATTTTCTCACTCGGCTGTGGACAGTGAAGAGGGAGGGTGGGAGTTAGGGCTGTGTAGTGTAGTGTAGTGTAGTGCTGCTGTTGTCCACTACTTCAAAGTCCATAGGGGCTGGCTGTGTTGTGCTGTGCTGCTGTTGTTAATAGGGGCTGTGTCCACTACTTCAAAGTACATAGGGGCTGGCTGGACTGTGTTGTGCAGTCAGTTCTCCATAGGGTCTGTGTCCACTCCAAAGTCCTGTGCAGTGTCCCAGTCCTAAAGGGGTGCTGTAGTGTTGTCCAGGGGGTGCTCTGTCCATCAGGGGTGCTCCCCCCAAGTGCTAAAAAAATAATATATTTTCTGTGTTTGTGAATTGTGTGCGCAGTAGCCGCACGTGCATCAACAAAGTAGTGCCAAGCGTGCGCCTGTGTCATAAGTAAAGGGCCGGCTGGCTTGACCGTTAAAGGGTGCTGTAACCCCCGAAAGTACACTCCAGTCCAAACCAAAAAAAAATTATTTTCTGTGTTTGTGAATTGTGTGCGCAGTAGCCGCACGTGTATCAACAAAGTAGTGCCAAGCGTGCGCATGTGTCATAAGTAAAGGGCCGGCTGGCTTGACCGTTAAGGGTGCTGTAACCCCCGAAAGTACACTCCAGTCCAAACCAAAAAAAAATTATTTTCTGTGTTTGTGAATTGTGTGCGCAGTAGCCGCACGTGCATCAACAAAGTAGTGCCAAGCGTGCGCCTGTGTTATAAGTAAAGGGCCGGCAGGCTTGACCGTTAAAGGGTGCTGTAACCCCCAAAGTACACTCCAATCCAAACCAAAAAAAAAATTATTTTCTGTGTTTGTGAATTGTGTGCGCAGTAGCCGCACGTGCATCAACAAAGTAGTGCCAAGCGTGCGCCTGTGTCATAAGTAAAGGGCCGGCTGGCTTGACCGTTAAAGGGTGCTGTAACCCCCGAAAGTACACTCCAGTCCAAACCAAAAAAAAATTATTTTCTGTGTTTGTGAATTGTGTGCGCAGTAGCCGCACGTGCATCAACAAAGTAGTGCCAAGCGTGCGCCTGTGTCATAAGTAAAGGGCCGGCTGGCTTGACTGTTAAGGGTGCTGTAACCCCCGAAAGTACACTCCAGTCCAAACCAAAAAAAAAATTATTTTCTGTGTTTAGCCGCACGTATATATCAAATCGATATAACATAAATGGAGGACCAAACTTTCTCCGATAAAAGTAAAATAGAGAAAGATCAAGAACCACTTCCTCCTAGTACTGAAGCTGCTGCCACTAGTCATGACATAGGGCCTGATTCAGACACACTCGCGAGCGGCTGTCCGCTCGCAAGTGGGTCGATGTTATGCACTGAGCATGCGCACGACGGAGGGAGCTCCGTCATGCGCATGCGCCAGACGCGACGAGCGAAGGAAAATCCTTCGCTCGTTGTGTCCGATCAAAGGGGGCGTGCTGTCAGTGTTGATTGACAGCACGCCCCCTTTGGTGGGCGTGCCGGGGGCGTGCCTCCCTGACGGGGGCGTTCCCACGGGATTGCCTCCCGTCAGAAGCCGTCCCACTGACATCACTAGTGATGTCAGTGGGAGTGATTTTGGCTCTGATAGAGCCAAAATCACTCCGGAGCTTGCGGTTGAAAACCTCAACCGCAGGCTCCGGCTCAGAATTTCGATGGTCGCGATGGTCTCTACCATCGCGGCCATCAAAAAGCATGCTCGTATAGCCTGTGGGTGGTGACCCACAGCTATACGAGCGTCCAGGAGGACGCTCCATGAAAATGGAGCCCGGCCCTCATTCAGAGCGTGCGCTCTGCTCAGAGCGTACGGCTCTGAATGAGGGCCATAGACGATAACATGCCATCAACGTCGTCTGCCAAGGCCGATGCCCAATGTCATAGTAGAGGGCACATACAATCCCAAATGGCAAAGTTCAGGAAAATGACCTTGAAAAAGACATTTAAATCAGCTGAAGAGAAACGTAAACTTGCCAATATGCCATTTACGACCCGGAGTGGCAAGGAACGGCTAAGGTCGATCCCTAGTATGTTCATGACTAGTGGTTCAGCTTCACATGACGATGGAAGCCCTCCTCCCACTAAAAAAATCAAAAGAGTTAAGCTGGCAAAAGCACAGCGAAGAACTGTGCTTTCTAAGAAGATATCACAAATCCCCAAGGAGAGTCCAAGTGTGGTGGTGGTTGCGATGCCTGACCTTCCCAGCACTGGACGGGAAGAGGTGGCTCTTTCCACCATTTGCATGCCTCCTGGAAGTGCTGAAAGGAGCACCCACAGTCCACTTGCTGATATGCAAATTGAAGATGTCACTGTTGAAGTACAACAGGATGAGGATACTGGTGTAGCTGGCGCTGAGGAGGAAGTTGGCGAGGAGGATTCTGATGGTGATGTGGTTTGTTTAAATCAGGCTCCAGGGGAGACAGTTGTTGTCCGTGGGATGAAAAAGCCCATCACGGTCATGCCTGGGCAGAAGACCAAACATTCCACCTCTTTGGTCTGGCAATATTTCTATCCAAATCCGGACAACAACTGTCTTGCCATATGTACCATATGTAAAGGTGAAATAAGTCGGGGTAGGGACGTCAACCACCTAGGAACATCCTCCCTTATACGGCACCTGCAGCGCGTTCATAAAAAGTTACTGTCAAGTTCAGAAACTTTGGCTAAGACCGTAAGCAGTCCAGGGACACCTAAATCCCATTGTCCTGTTGTATCCAAGCGCCTGCAAACCACACCGTCAACTCCCTCCTCGTCAATTTCCTCCTTAGTCAGGATCGGAAGTAGTCCTGCAGGCCATGTCACTGGCATGACTGACTCTCCTATCCGGGATTCCTCTGGAGGATCCTGCATTGCTACGCCTCCTGCTGCCGCTGCTGCTGTTGCTGCTGCTGGGAGTCGTTCATCATCCCAGAGAGGAAGTAGGAACACCACTACTTTTACTAAACAATTGACCCTCCAACAGTCCTTAGCGAGGAGGATGAAGTACGACAGCAGTCATCCTGAAGCAAAACGTATAACTGAGGCCTTGACTGCTATGTTGGTGTTAGACGTGCGTCCGGTATCCGCCATTAGTGCAGTGGGATTTAGACAATTGATGGAGGTAGTGTGTCCCCGGTTCCAAATCCCGTCTAGATTCCACTTCACTAGGCAGGCGATACCGAGACTGTACAGAAACGTCAGAAAAAGTGTCCTCAGTGTCCTGAAAAATGCCGTTGTACACAATGTCCACTTAACCACGGACATGTGGACAAGTGGAACAGGGCAGACTAAGGACTATATGACTGTGACAGCCCACTGGGTAGATGTATCACCTTACGCAGCAACAGCAGCAGCGTCACCAGTAGCAGCATCTCAGAAACGCCAGCTCGTTACAAGGCAGGCTACGCTGTGTATCACCGGTTTCAGTAAGAGGCACACCGCCGACAACCTCTTAGAGAAACTGAGGGAAATCATCGCCCAGTGGCTTACCCCACTTAGACTCTCCTGGGGATTTGTGATATCTGACAACGCCACCAATATTGTGCGGGCATTACATCTGGGCAAATTCCAGCACGTCCCATGTTTTGCTCACACAATAAACTTGGTGGTGCAGAATTTTCTGAAAAGCGACAGGGGCGTGCAGGAGACGCTTTGGGTGGCCCGAAAAATTTCTGGCCACTTTCGCCATTCAGCGACTGCGTGCCGAAGACTGGAGCGCCAGCAAACACTCTTGAACCTGCCCCGCCATCACCTGAAGCAAGAGGTTGTGACGCGGTGGAACTCAACCCTCTATATGCTTCAGAGGATGGAGGAGCAGCAAATGGCCATACAAGCCTATACATCCACCTATGACATAGGCAAAGGAGGGGGTATGCACCTGACTCAAGCGCAGTGGAGAATGATTTCCGTGTTGTGCAAGGTTCTCCAGCCCTTCGAACTTGCCACACGTGAAGTCAGTTCAGACACAGCCAGCTTGAGTCAGGTCATTCCCCTCATCAGGCTTTTGCAGAAGCAGCTGGAGAAAGTGAAGGAGGAGCTAAGACGGAGCGATTCCGCTCGGCATGTGGGACTTGTGGATGAAGCCCTTCATTCGCTTTGCCAGGATTTCAGGGTGGTCAATCTGTTGAAATCAGACCACTACATTTTGGCCACCGTGCTTGATCCTAGATTTAAAGCCTATGTGGTGTCTCTCTTTCCGGCCGACACAAGCCTGCAGAGGTGCAAAGACCTGCTGGTGAACACACTGTCAGCTGAAGCGGAACGTGACACGTCAACGGCTCCTTCTTCATTTTCTCCCGCAACTGGGGCTGCCAGGAAAAAACTTAGGTATCCTAAGCAACCCGCTGGCGGTGATGCAGGGCAGGCAGGACCAAGTTTGGACATCTGGTCCGGACTGAAGGACCTGGCAACAATTTCTGACATGTCTACTGTCACTGCATATGATACTGTCACCATTGACAGAATGGTGGAGGATTACATCGGTGACAGCATCCAAGTAGGCATGTCAGACAGTCCATACCTGTACTGGCAGGAAAAAGAGGCAATTTGGAGGCCCCTGTACAAGCTGGCTCTATTTTACCTGAGTTGCCCCCCCTCCAGTGTGTACTCCGAAAGAGTGTTTAGTGCAGCCGGGAACCTTGTCAGCGAAAGGCGTAGGAGGTTGCTTCCACAGAATGTGGAGAAGATGATGTTCATCAAAATGAATTATCAGCTCTTCCAGGGAGACCAGCCTCCAGAAGGTACAGAGGGACCTGTGGTGGTGGATTCAAGTGGGGACGAGTTAATACTTTGTGAGGATGAGGATGTACACACTGAAGAGGGTGAGGAATCGGTGGATGAGGAGGATGAGGATGACATTTTGCCTCCGTAGAGCCAGTTTGTGCAGGGACACATTAATTGCCAGCTTGTTTTGTGGGGGCCCAAACGAACCAATCATTTCAGCCACAGTTGTGTGGCAGACCCTGGCGCTGAAATGATTGATTTGTTAAAGTGTGCATGTCCTGTTTATACAACATAAGGGTGGGTGGGAGGGCCCGAGGACAATTCCATCTTGCACTTCTTTTTTTTCTTTGCATTATGTACAGTTTGGGGCCTAGTTTTTCTAACTGCCATCCTGTCTGCCACTGCAGTGTCACTCTTAGATGGGTCACGTGTTTGTGCCGCCCACTCGTGTCGCTTAGCATAGTCATCCAGCTACCTCGGTGCAACCTTTTGGACATAAAAACACTATTGTGAGGTGTGGGGTGTTCAGAATAGACTGGAAATGAGTGGAAATTAAGGTTATTGAGGTTAATAATAGCATAGGAGCAGAGAAACCAACAAATTCTGTGATTTTAGCTGTTTTTATGCTTTTTTTTAAAAAAATACAGATCCAAAACACAAAACCCAGAACCCAAAACACGGAAGGGTGGTTTTGGCAAAACCAATCCAGATCCAAAACACGAAGAAAGATCCAGATCCAAAACCAAAACACAAAACACGAAAAGTGGCCGGTGCACACCCCTAATAGAAACCAAAGACCCCTCTGACCTCTGCCATACTTGCCAGGCTGAAGGTGGCGGCTATAGACCAAATCACTGCCGAATGCAGAGGGAGGAAAGTAAGACTACGCTTTCTGCTAAATAGTTGCCCCTTCCCTCCCCCTGTGCAATGATTGTTACTGAGAAAATATATCTAGGATGAAGAATCCACAGGTTCATTAAAACTGGTATATAGAAAATCCGGTCAGGCTATAAATGTTTGCAATAACTTGGATGGAAATGTGAAGGCCCAAGTGCTCAGAATTACTGGCTACTTTCACATGCATTTAATTCATTTAGTAAAAGGTCATTCCTCTACATTAGCAATACACACGTGTAGTGTAATGTATTTATAAAACAGAGACGAGTTTATATTCCCCTTTAGTAGCTGAATGACGGTTTCTTGTTACATGTTTGTTCACGGGTAAAGTGTTAAGGCGACATTTACAGAGCGAGTGCCATCTCCCACCAGCCTCCGTTGCTTCGTTTGCGACGTGCCAATGCGTAAATCTATGCAGCAATTATATTGTGCTCACAGTCACAAGCAAACAACATTGTCTATTTTTAATCCCTCTCCGCATTCCTGTGCCCATAGATGTGCACTGTATGTTAATAAGCCACTATGTTACACGGGCTGAATAATGACCTTATTAACGTAATCAAAAACTGAGGGGACCGTCTCTTACTTCTGAGCGGCAGCTGGGGATGACACTTAGAAGTATGATCTGTATTATCCTCGGTGGCCTTTCTGCAGCTCTATACTGGGGTGCTGACTAATGGCCCTTTCTCCCCGGACCTCCGCCGCACACCCTTACCTATAAGATGCTTAATGATTCTTTTAGGATTATAATGACCATTTCATGTACAACGGAGAACAACAAACATATATTAACCACCTGCTATCAGTGATTGACACTGTATCAAAGAGGACAGAGAGAATGAATAGCAACAAAAACAAATTTGGGAAAAATGATCATAACTGTTGGACTCAATGGGGGAAATTCAATTCTCCAACGTGTGCAGCCGCCATAGTTATTATGCTAAGTGATCTCTGCTCATTTTCCTGCGCGTTGCTATAGGGTGGCGAGGCCTGCACAACTGTGGCGCAAGTACGTCGCAGAGAACTTACGACCTGATTCAGCAAGGAACGCAGTTGCTAATACGCACGCAATCGGCCGATTGTTGTGGTTGCGCATGCGTATGCATTGGAGTGTACGAACCGGCCATTGCGATCGCGACAGTGACTTTGCAGACCCATCGCAGAGTAATTGACAGAAAGTGCCGTTTGTGGGTGGTGACGGGGGGAGTGGTCGGTGAAACACAGGCGTTCCGTTGTGTTTCAGCGGCGTTACAAGGCCGTGTATAAATTATCCACTGCGATGCCCTACGCAGCCTGAGGTCTCATAGCGTGCGCTGAAATTAGAAAATCCTGAGTAAGGTCAGAGCTTGTGCAAGTGTACGTGAGGCTACGCTGGTGCTCAATGTTACCGATGGTTTTGCAGTCTTGCTTATCATTACGGATGTGTGTAAGGTAAAGTTGCCGTCCTTATGTTGTGCTGAGATGACATAGCGTTCGCAGTGGATTAGCATTCTATTGCAGTTGAACTGTGGGCCTGATTCAGAGCCGGACGCTCTGACAGAGCGCTCACTGTGAATCAGGTTGTCTTTTTTTTTTTATGGAGCGGCCTCCTGCCACCCACAGCTAATGCGAGCAGCCAGGATGATGGTCAAGACCACTGTGACCGTCGGGCATGCGACAAGACCCTTGTGGTAGGGTCTCGTGGCCACAAGCCCCAGAGAGCTTTCGGCTCAAACAGAGCCGAAAGCTCTCCCACTGACATCACTTGTGATGTCAGTGGGTGCGCCCCCAAATGGTAGGCGTCCTCATGGGAACACCTCCGTCTGGGCAGCCACCCCCCCCGGCCCGCCCACCAAAGGGGGCGTGCTGTCACTCAACATCGACAGTACGCCCCCTTTGGTGCGAGACCCGGAGCGACAGATTGCCCGTTGCTATCAGGGTCTCGCACATGCGCACGACGAAGCCGGCTCTGTCGTGCGCATGCGCTCTTGGCCACCATCGACCCGGTTGCGAGCGCTCAGCGCTTGCGACCAGGTCTGAATCAGGCACTGTGTGCGTAATCAATATTGCATTCGTAGTTGCGTTCTGTAGTGAATCAGCCCCTTAGTTGTCCCCTATGTGGTTTCAGTAACTAAATTCTGTTCTTGGCCACCTGGTGCCAATAAACATATTGACAGAAAAATAGCAAGTACAACATGGATGATTCAGGAATGCAAATGAGCATAGGGTGGGCGTGAATCCAATTAGCATACTCCCACTATATACACAGTGGAAAGAAATAATATACATATATAATTTAGGTGCAAAGCTGATCTTCCAGATTCATTATCAGATATAAAGACAATAAATACTTTCCAATTCCTGTGTGTAAGACTAGAGAAAAAGCTCATATGAGACACATTTGCTTCTCAATAGAGTGCTCAGAAATAAGCCTGGGTCATTGTTACATTGTCCCTCTGTGTTATTTGCACCAGATATCTCATTTTCTGGCAGAGAATCTCACTTATTTACGGTCCTTACCAAGATGAAAAGAATCCTCATGCATCAGAGGCTGTTGTTCCGTCCCGAGAGAATCGCACATTGACCTAGTACATATTTATGCTTGGAAATTATTCCATTGTGCAGTTGTCTCCTTTGTAGATAAATAAAGCTAATTTAATCAAATTATCTTACAAGATGATAAATGTTGTTTTGTGACATCACACGACTGAAATGCAGAAAGCAGGAGGAAGATGGATCTCCGAGGCCATGTGGCGACATCTGTGGAGGCGCGATGTTCGATGGGAGGAGTCTATTACACACCCATATGTTAAATGCCCTATCGGTACATGTCCATACGCTAAAACCTAGTGTTGAACATGTAACTTAACATAACTTATCTATAATAAAAAACACAGACAACATAATTGCCAAATAAAAACTTGATCAGCCTCTTTATTGAAATTACCATAAAAAAACTCAACTATTTACTACAGGTGGTGGTCATACTGACAGAAAACTGACATAAACTTCTAGTCAGGGATAGAGGGGGTTAATAAAGTTAAAGACGTTTGTTAGCAGGTAGGCAGATGTGATAGGGCGATAGGTTAGGGGGCGTGTTATGTGATAGGGTGTGGTGATAAGGTGATAGGTTAAGGGGCGTGTTATGTGAGAGGGTGTGGTGATAGGATGAGAGGTTAGGAGGCGTGTTATGTGAGAGTGTGTGGTGATAGGATGAGAGGTTAGGAGGCATGTTATGTGAGAGGGTGTGGTGATAGGATGAGAGGTTCAGGGGCGTGTTATGTGATAGGGTGTGGTGATAGGATGAGAGGTTCTGGGGCGTGTTATGTGATAGGGTGTGGTGATAGGATGAGAGGTTCGGGGGCGTGTTATGTGATAGGGTATGGTGATAGGAAGAGAGGTTAGAGGGCGTGTTATGTGAGAGGGTGTGGTGATAGAATGAGAGGTTCTGGGGCGTGTTATGTGATAGGGTGTGGTGATAGGGTGATAGGTTAGGGGGCGTGTTATGTGATAGGGTGTGGGGAATCCGCTGTTGTAAAATCTGCCTCTTTGAATTTGATCTCCCACCCTCCCTCCCCTATTGTGTCTTGTGTCGGCTTTATTTCATAGCAGGGAAAGACCGGCAATATTGAAGCGTCCATCTTGCGGCAGTAATAGCGGTGCGCACCCCTTCAATGCACTGATTAGGCTGATTTCACCCTATTGTGGTCAGCGTCACCTCTCGACCGAGCAGGATGAATGGTGCATTGGCATGGGTGTTGGGGCCGCATCACTTGCTCTGAAAGGGAGAGTTGGTCCTTGCAAGTTGTAAGATCACACTCGCCCTTGTCTGGGATAGTTGGCCCTCACAAGTTGTGATATACTTTTGGCCTAAGACAAGTGTACGCTGGTTGTTTGCCGTTCTTTCTCCTGCCACCATACTTATCATTGTAACTAAATAAAGCCGTCCAGTTAATTTAAACGGCATAACTTGGTCTCGTGTTTTATTTTAGTTAAGTTTAGTTTAAGTTTATGGGTCACATCTATCATCTGACGATAGAAAGTTTATGATAGATGATCAATTCGTCTTACGCCACTATTCTCCACCATACTTGCAGGGCCATACTTGGGGAATGAAATTATTAATAATAATATAAGGGTGATAGAGAACATCTCACAAGTGATAGATTTTTAATCACTATAATTATATTAGTGATCAATGAGAGCTACTTCCTGACTAATAACACAAGTCAAATGTCCTAAAGATAAAATACATCTGAGTATACTTCTAGAACATATATCTGTGCTATCCTCACACTAGTTTTGTATTTTTGGATATCACTTTAGAACGGACAATACACCAATAGGAATATATGAGAGATTCTACGTGATGTAATGTAATATGATTCCATGAATATTGTATTTTTGATAGCTATACATAAGGCTGTATATACAGTATATAATGAGTTACTCTGACTGTAAGTGGGATACATAAAAGATACACAAATAGTTTGCCAGAATAACTTTATTGTCACATAAAATGGAGACATAAGTGCGCCGCTATTTTAAATCACAGTTCTTTACTTTACAAACACTTCTATTGTTTTTGTAACCAATTTTCTCTGTACTCTGTATTGTGATATTAAATATTGAATAACAAAAGTTATAATTGAATTCGATGTGCACCATTAGGGATATTTCAACCTTTTCTTTTCTCCTTCTCAAGGCAAGTAAGCGATGGTCTCCAAATCTTCTACTAATATATGCAAACCCCATCCAGTAAGCCAGTGCCGCTGATCCCAGTAAGGTGAAATCAGCCTACTCGTGTATTGGACAAAAAGTCACACCCCTAATTAATTGCAACAAACTAACCAACTGTCCTGCCATTCTTACCCGCCATGCCCGACACTCCCTTTACCAAAGACGGGCCGCCACTAGACCTAGACCAAACTCTTTAAAACCTTGAAAACACTGTCTAAAAACAAACCATCCATAATGTGTACATCATCAGGACGAAAATTATGGGAATCCTTAAAACGAATCAAGGGATGTTCCACTGTAGCAGGGACAAGGGTACCAGTACGGTCACTCATCCTGCTACTAGGCATCCTCACCTTCCACGCCTGGAGGGTGGGGCTGCCTAGGGCTGGAGGGGGCCCTGGGCATCATGGCGGGGTGTGATCTGGAGGGTTTCCAGCATCTTCTGAAGGTGTGGCGGCAGGGCAGGATTAAGGTCTGTGGGGGCCCCTATCAATAAAATTATCAATTATATATTTGTGAAGTTATAACAAAGTATAATATATCAAGATTGTTATCAATCCCTATAGAAATATCTATCTATGTATATATATATACACAGAGATCTATATATATATATATATATATATATATATATACAGAGATCTATATATATATACACATATAGATCTATATATACATAGATCTATGTATATATATACTATATATACACATATATATATATATATATATATGTACACATAGCTCTATATATATATATATATATATATATATATATATATACACATAGCTCTATATATATATATATAAATACACACACACATAGCTCTATATATATATATATATATATATATATATACACACATAGCTCTATATATATATATACATAGCTATATATATATATATATATATATATATATATATATATATACACACACATAGCTCTATATATATATGAAACAATTGAACTTGACTGAGTGGGACTTTGGAAACATGATTACTACCTGACTCTCTGGGTCACAGCCTGGGAACCAACAGACTGAGAAAGCTATACAGCAGGCTGGCAGCGGCTGACTTCACAGCCTTCGAGGAGCGACAGTGAATGCGCCTTGGGCGTCTCACTCACGTCGCAGAGCGGCAGCAGCAGCATCACAGTCACTGTCTCGCGAGATGACATCATCTCGCGAGACCCCGACTGTGCTGAAGTTCCTCGGCGGCCGCTGTAAGAAACAGCTGAGCCGCCGAATATAGCCGCCTGCCCAGCCGCCAAAGTTAACCAGGTAGGCTAGCCGCTATAGCCGCCGCTAGCGCTGTGCACAGATGGGATCAGCAGCAATGCACTTGGGGAAGTTTGTCAATGTGTGGGGGCCCTCTTTGTGTGGGGGCCCCAGGACGACCGCCCCCTTCGCCCCGCCTATAATCCGGCCCTGTGTGGCGGGGTCCAGCAGCAGGCCGGCCAGCGGGCCTGGATCGGTCCAAGTGCATGATGGCAACAAATCTGAATCCTGGTGGCACCCATTTGAATTTTGCGCCGACTGTGAGCCAATCAGGGCTCACAGTTCGGCAGCCAGCAGGGAATGGCTGCAGCGAGCCAATCACGGCTCCCCGCAACATCGCCCTGGCTCCTGGTGCCGGCTTGAATTAGCTGGCACGAGGGGGCAGAGAGAGGTAAGATGGCCGGGATAGAGCGATCAAGAGCTCTCGAAGATAGAAACAGGAAGAAGATGCCCAAAGTCCCGGCAGGTGAATTGCTGCAGACCGACGTCCACCAGGAGTGAGGTCGGAGAAGGTACCAGAAGCTCTGGGACAGCAGTGTGCGACAAAAATTAGCTACCACCAGCCACTGCTGCCCAGGTGAAGACCCCCAGAAGCCAGAGGTGAAGGGAAGCGTTCCACCTCTGGTGAAGACTATGCGGAGGCTCTGGCTGGGCCTGGCTCAGACAAAGACCCCAGGACTGGTGAGTCCCCGCATCCCTCCCTAGACCATCAGGGTTCGGCACTAGGCCACGGTCACTGTAATTCAGCGCTAGGCCATGGGCATGTAAATTTGATGCTAGGCCGTGGTCATGTTAATTCGGCACTAGGCTGTGGTCATGGTAGCTCGGCGCTAGGCCTTGGACGAGTGCAAGTCAGGCTAGGCCATAGGAGTTGTTGCTGCCAGCATTAGGCCATGATCATTGTAGCTTGGTGCTAGGCCTTGGACGAGGGCAAGTCAGGCTAGGCCATAGGAGTTGTTGCTGTCGGCGCTAGGCTGTGATCATTGTAGTTCGGCGCTAGGCCTTGGACGAGGGTAAGTCAGGCTAGGCCATAGGAGTTGTTGCTGTTGGCATTAGACCTTGATCATTGTAGCTCAGCGCTAGGCCTTGGATGTGAAGGTATTTTATTGTAGGAAGCCAGCTAATGTAAGGTGCTACAAACGACCCTCTTGCTGTATTCGAGCAGGGCCACCTGGAGTGAGAGCAGACGTTATGTCCATGAAGCTTGTCTACACAGGCTAGTTGTCACGTGGCCATTTGCTCTGTTTAGCTAATGCAATCCAATTTTGACATACTGTACAGCCATTTCTGAAATATATCCTTTAGGGGAATTATAATAATATACACTTTATCCAGAGCACCCAAACTACGTAAAGTCATGAAATGGGCTTTTGATGAATCGCCGTAACTTATGGTGATGGTCACAGATGCAATCGCATGATGCTAATAGTAATATCGCCACATGTACTAAAGTGTGAGTTTATCTAAAATTGCGCTTAGGCGGCCATTCGCAAAATGAGGTCTTGCGATCTCATTTCCAAGATGGCGTCTTGCGGCCAGTCGCAAGATGGTGTCGTTGCGATTCAATTTTAAACTGATCTTGTCTCAGCCAATAATGCAGCTTTGACAGTCCACCCTTTGATAGTGAACAACATGCTATCACAATCTGATTTTAAAATATAATTTAGGCTTACATTTATATACTATTTAGTGTTATTATGGGATGGCACAAGGTGGTTCTTAATCCATCAATAATGTGTCTCTGAGTGGGGACATAAAACTACTATTATACGCACACCGCGGATCTTGCAAGATCATGTGAAAGGTGTGGGGATACACCAGTCCTATAAAGGCAGTCTTGAACGGGAATTGAGACTTTACATTATCTGAGATGTTTTTAAAAATAACATTTCAATTATACATTCTATGCATGTCTAAATATAATACATTAAATGATGGTATTTCCTAGTTCAGGGTTGAAATGCAGTTCTGTATTTACCTCGGTATTCATACTGACCACCATCATAATTTTGTTCTTTTGTTTTAGTCTATTTTTACATTTTCCACACTACAACACAATAGGAACACACCGGACACATATGCCAATTATTATGATGACAATCAGTATAAGGATTAAGAATTTGCCTATACTGGCGATCTTTTTCTGGACTCATTCCCCTAGACCTGAGAACCATTTCACTGGGTTCAGCCACGAAACCCATCCTTCTATCTTTTCCCCTACTTCAGCCACTAAAGCATTATGGTTCTTACGAAACTCCCATTTTAGCTGCAGAATTTCATCCATCTTCCGGTCTATCACCTCCTTGGGGTCGCTGGTATCATTGGTGACATAGGTGCAACATTTTACTCCAAATTGGGTGGCCAACATTACGCAATACCCTCCAGTAACAGCAGTTAAATAATTTAACACTAGCCTGTGTTGCACCAGTTCTTTCTTGTACGCTTGCAATTCTCTCCCTGTATACCTGAATGTGTCATCGTACATCTCGGTGATATTATCTATCAATTTAGCAAGTTCCTGAATATATCTAAAGTTTAATGTACCCCGAGCGATCCTGGTGGGATCCAATGCGACTAAAACTTGAAAGCCAGTTGTCTCACCAATTAACTGAGTGGCTTTGTGCACATCACCAGGTATCATATTTCGTTTGCCTCTGTGTTCATATTGTGTGTGAAGATATGGTGACAGTGTGTTTTTATGTATACCAAGCATTTCAACATGTGTGAGGGTCATAACTTCTGGGACTACTCTTCCCAGGTAACACAAACCTTCGGAACTCGGGGAGAGCCACTTATACGCTTTTCTTCCACATATAAAATATACATTATCAGGGAGAACATAAGGAATGGTATGCATTATTATCATTAAGCACATTTCCCTTGCAAACAATCCTATTTCTGGGTCTTCCATCTGGTACATGCAAGTTTCTGGCTGTATTATTTTAGCACAATAACCATCTGGCACCTTACAATAATTTCTTTGGTGGAACTCAATGTATACCGATACCTAAAATGTTTCCCACTAGATTTAATTGAGCGTAACAGATCATGGTTTATGGACTCATTATCAGCTCTTTGTGAGAAGGTCATTTTCTGATTATTCCCCGTCACTTCCCAACTCCCGGGTTTATTGGAGTTGGTTGTGTTTAAACAAAAAAGTGCTCTATCTACTTGGAATTGATATAGTTTGAAATGAGGTAGTTTGGATGAGAGAAATTTTCCATCCAATGTTTTCCCTTTTTGTAATTCTAAAATTTCCGTGATATTCAATGGAAATGGCAGCAACCCTACATTATGTTGTCCCTGTGGCACATGTGAACACACCCAGCAATCAGTTTGATTTAACACTTTGCCTACCATGCTATGATAATCCTCTAAAGGATACCCACCCCAGTACGGGTTATATTTAGGTTGACACCGTTGGATACAGTTCTCATCAACTAGGGACCCACAAAGCTCACAAATACAGGAATCTTCACACGATAAACCTCCACACCGTCCTTGAGTATCCGGAATGACAGCTCTCTTAACAATAACAGTACTAAGATTTGTCAGACACTCCCCTGATTGGCATTGCACTCCTCCTGACTCCACTCCATCAGCACTGCCATCAGCTCCCATTTCCTCAATCGGTCTGGATATTCCCGAACCGACCAGGATGGTGAACACTCTAAAAGAGAATATGAAAATGAACACAGGAGGCCCTTCCATTGTCACAACAAGACCTGCAAATTTCTCTTAGTTCAGGTATCTCACTACGACCTTTTCAATCCTCCTGGAACAAGCTCGCGAGTGACAGGTCCACGCTATCAGCCTTGTCTCCGACTTGTTTCTCCACCGGTTGATTGACCTTTTTGCAGTGAGTGGAATGGACCCAGGTATCTCTCTCAGCCACCTTCAAAGTTGTAGTACTTGTCAGCAGCACCTGGTATGGACCTTCCCACCGATCAGTCAAACAACCTGAACGCAAGAAATTTCTGATCATAACATATTCTCCTGGTTCAACATCATGACAGTTAGTTTCAGGCATATCATGGGACAACAATTTCAGTTTCTGCTGCTGTTGCTTCAACTGCTTACTCATTGATATAAGATACTTTACAGTTACCTCGTTGTTACCCTTCAAGTCTTCCTATGGACTTATAATCAAATGAGGTTGTCTACCAAACAGTATTTCAAATGGGGACAGATTTAGAGGGGATCTAGGAATGGTCCTTATGCTATGTAGGACCACAGGTAATGCTTCTGGCCATCCTAGTCCAGTCTCTGCCATGATTTTACTTAACTTATTTTTAATAGTCCCGTTCATCCTCTCTACCTTGGCACTGGCTTGCGGTCGGTAGGGGGTGCGAAGTTGGCTATTAATACCCATCAGCTTACACATATTTTGAAAAACATAACCTTTGAAATGAGTACCCCTGTCAGTCTCAATGATTTTAGGGATACCGTACCTGCATACAAACTCCTGAACTATTTTCCTGGCTGTAAACGCAGCAGTATTAGTGGCTGCTGGGTAGGCCTCAACCCAATTAGAAAATACATCAGTGCACACTAATACATACTTAAGATTCCTGCAGGGTGGTAATTTGATGAAATCAATTTGTATCACCTGGAAAGGTCCATCAGTCGGTGGAATGTGGGACGGTTTGGTAGGGATCGCTTTCCCTATGTTCTTCCTCAAGCAGGTCAGACAGGACATTGCTATCTTTTCTGCTTGTGAAGAAAAACCTGGTGTGCACCAGTATGCTCTCACCAACTTGCACATACCTTGTTTTCCCAGATGAGTCAGACCATGTGCTGCCTCATCAGGCTGGGGTAATATGCATTGGGGGCTACTGGTTTACCTTGTCCATCCCTCCAGAGCCCGGAGGACTCTTATCCCACATCCCTTGGACTTCCAAATGGACTTTTCCTGAATTGAACACAAATTTTGCATCTCAATTAATTTCAGCATATCAATTGTTTGGAAAGACATCATTTTGTCAGTTCGAGAAAACATTTTTAACCCTGCTGCCCATTTTGCAGCTTCATCGGCTCTGTTGTTGCCCAGTGACACCAGATCATCCTCACATGTATGGGCTTTACATTTAATTACTGCCACCACTTTGGGCAGTTGGATTGCTTCTAAAAGATGTTTTATGTGTCGGGAATGTGCAAATGGTGTGCCTGCTGCTGTCATAAAATTTCTCAGACACCATAGAGCCCCAAAATCGTGCACCACCCCGAACGCGTACATCGAGTCAGTGTCAGTCAGTGTAAATGTTAGCAGATTTGCCTGCTGCCAGTTCACACGCTCTAGTTAGTGCTACTAACTCTGCCACCTGGGCTGAGTGAGGAGGACCAAGAGGTTTAGCTTCTATGATGTCTGTGTCATTTAGAACAGCATAACCTGTACATAATTCACCTGTGTCTGTTTGTCTATGACAACTCCCATCCGTATAAAATGTCACATCCACATTCTCTAAAGGTGTGTCGTGTTTGTCAGGTCTAGCAGTAAAGGTCTGATTCAGATATTCCATACAATCGTGCGTATCATTATGTCTGCTGAACTCACCTCCCGCCAGCAACTCGCCTCCTTCCACCCTTTGTACATCATGTTGTATATATGGTAAATACGTTGCTGGATTCAGCGTGCTTCAACGTTTAGCAGTGATGTTTGCAGGTGGGACTAGAGCTAGTTCCCATTTGGTAAACCTAGCTGAAGAGACATGTCTGGTTTGAGCTGAGTTCAACAGAGCAGATACAGCATGGGGAGTGTAGACAATCATATCATGACCCAATACTACATCCTCACTTTTACTCACCAATAAAGCGGTAGCTGCTACACTTCTCAAACAAGTGGGGAGTGATCTTGCCCCAGTGTCCAATTGGGCACTGTAGTATGCTACGGGCCTACTGGCATCACCATGTTCTTGTGTAAGGACCGTACAATACAAATCAAAAGGTTTTTCATAATCAGGTATTCCCAATGCAGGAGCTTTTGTCAGACTATCCTTAAGATTAAGAAAAGCCTGCTCTGTTTCCTCTGTGTGTATGATACGATCGGGCTTTGAGGAAGAGACTAATTCCTGTAAAGGCAAGGCCAAAATAGAAAAACCTGGGATCCACATTCTACAGTATCCACACATTCCCAAGAAGGTACGAATTTGCTGTTGATTCTGCGGCAGTGTCATGTTCTGTTGTGCCCTAATTCTATCATTTGTAAGATGTCGTAACCCCTTGGTTAGGCAGTGTCCCAAATATTTTACTCTGGATTGGCACGGCTGTAGTTTATCCTTAGCCACCTTATGTCCTGTATGCGAGAGATGAAGCAACAAAAGTTTAGTATCATTCAAACATGACATAAACGAGTCAGAACATAGCAATAAATCGTCCACATAGTGAATTAGAACAGATGCATTGGCAGGTTGAAAAGATTGTAAACAGTCGTGCAATGCCTGGGAGAAGATACTGGGGCTGTCTATGAAACCTTGGTGTAACCGTGTCCATGTGTATTGTACACCTCTGTATGTAAATGCGAATAGATACTGACAGTCAGGGTGGAGAGGCACAGAGAAGAAAGCAGAACAGAGGTCAATGACAGTGAAATGGGTTGCATTTGGTGGGATCTGCATCAGGATGACAGCTGGATTTGGCACTATAGGGAATTGGCTATCAACTACCTTGTTAACACCTCTAAGGTCTTGGACCAGCCTATAACCCCTCCCACCACTCTTCTTCACCGGGAAGATGGGACTGTTGGCTACACTAGCTGTATGAACTAAAATTCCCTGTTGCAATAATTGCTCATTTATTGGAAAAAACCCTAATTCTACATCCTGTTTTAGTGGGTACTGGGGAATTTTTGGAGCTTGCCTACCGCTTTTTAAATTTACCATTACAGGGCTTACGTTTGCCATTAATCCAGTATCCTGTCCATCCTTAGTCCAAAGGGAATCTGGAATTTGGGACAACATTTCATCTACCTGAGATGGATTTTCATTTAAACTTGTAGAGTGATACATTATCCTTTGGGGTGTGTCCAACATATCCCGCACCTCGTGTGCAACTCTCTCTGGGATATCTAAAAATACACCATCAGGGGTGCAATATATAACACATCCCATCTTACATAACAAGTCTCTACCCAGCAGGTTAGTAGGAGTCGCAGCAGCCAGAAGGAAATAATGCCTGGTATGCAACAACCCAATAGTAACCTCTGTGGACTTTGTCAAAGGATAATGTTCCACTTTACCTGTTACACCCATTGTTGGTACTGTCTCGTTGGTCACCTGTAAATTAACGGGAGATTTTATCACTGACCTGGTCGCCCCTGTGTCTACAAGAAAAGGATATTCAGTACCAGCTACATCAACCATCATGACCGGTTCTTCCCTAGTACTTCCCGTTAACCTGACTATCTGTAGACTACAGGTATGACCTGACCCCTAGCGTTGGCTACCATTCTCCAATAAAGCATTTACAGCCACAATTGGAGCTGGTGCCTGCTGGACATTTGCTGGTCTCTGTGCATATCCCTTATGGGGATGTCCAGGTCTTCCCTGATTTGAGGTTCCTACTCTTTTTACTGTACAGTTTCTACTTAAGTGTCCTGTTTGTTTACAATTAAAACATGTTCGTGGATCGGGTGAAGACACGTGTTGTTGTGAAGTTTGAGCAGAGGGTAAAGGTGGTGGATATGGGTAAGGATAGAGAGGGTAAGGGTATTGTGGGGGATATGAGGTTTGTGAGTAGTATGGGACCTGCGGTTGTATAGGGTTTGTGGAATAGAGCTGTGTTTGTTGTTGTGTGGGGTTAGTGAGGGCATATAACTGTTCAGGTGTAAGTGTGTGTGCAGATGCGAGTGTGTCTGTTGGCTGTGATGTTACCGTCATTCCCTCCAGAGCTTGCATACTGACAGCCATTAGTTTTTCGCTCTGGGTCTCTCTCTTCTTTGAGATGTTTTTATCATGTTCTATGGCAGATTCTATGAGGGTATCTATTGTGACTCCCCTCCAGCTTGGTTGTGAGGTCTGAACCCTAGTCTTTAAATTCTCTTTCAGACCATCTATGAGTACCGTGACTATGATTACCCTGTGGTGAGTGCTATATTTAATATCTTCTAACCCAGTGTACTGGGTGATAGCCTGCAGAGCCCAGTCGCAATAATCTTCTGCAGATTCACTCTCCTTTTGCTTAATGGTGAAAATGTTGTTATAGTTAACTACTACCGGAAAATATATACCCAATTGAGTTACAATGCGGGAAATGTTACCTTGGTTTACTTGGTCTGTTAAGGGAACGTCACCATCCAATACACAATCCGTGATAAATTTTGTCACGTCGGTATTGCGTGGTAGACAGGCCCTTAACACCACACGCCAATCTTTATTAGTTGGCTCATGAGAACTACCCAAATTTCTCAAAAATCTTTGACATTTGGCTAGTTCCTTTTTGGGATCGGGGAAATCGGGTCGATGTTGGGCGAATGCGCATGCGCACGATGGAGGGAGCTCCGTCGTGCGCATGTGCGAGACCCGGCGAGCGATGAGGAATACGTCGCTCGGGGTTTCGCACCAAAGGGGGCGTGCTGTCAATGGTGAGTGACAGCACGCCCCCTTGGGTGGGTGTGCCGGGGGCGTGGCTGCCAGACGGAGGCGTTCCCATGGGAACGCCTACCGTCTGAGTCCAGCCCCACTGACATCAGTAATGATGTCAGTGGGAGTGATTTTGGCTCTGATAGAGCCAAAATCACTCCTGGGCTTGCGGCAGCGAGACCCTACTGCAGGGTCTCGTCGCAAGCCCGATGGTCGCGATGGTCAAAGACCATCACAACCATCATCATGGCCGCTCGCTATAGCTGTGGGTGGTCACCCACAGCTATACGAGCAGCCAGGAGGCCGCTCCATTTTTAGGGAGGAGGGCCCTGATTCAGAGCGAGCGCTCTGGTCAGAGAGTCCGGCTCTGAATCAGGCCCTTAGTTCTGCTCTTGTCCAGGGACAATGCATTACTACTTCCCTCGTGGGCACTACACCGTTCGCATCTGCATTTCCATTCGGAACGGTTATTGTCCGAATGGGATGCAGACCGGCAGCGCTGCTACCTTTGACCTTGTTTCCTGGCTGGGGGTTTAATCTGCTGCTACGTATGGTATTAACAACTTCCTCTACGGGTGCAGAGGGTGTTAGCACTTCCCTTACTGTTACTGATGAAGATGACGGCACCACTCGTGATTGTTGTGATGCAGCATCTATCATCTGTACAGCATGGGAAATGGCAGACATTACAATAGGCTCATCATCCACATCATGAACATTTTCTTTATAGTTGCTTATGAGAGTGTACAAATTGCTTGTTACATTTTTATGGGTATTTTTGGTAACTGTACTTGCACCTCCATACACATAAGGTGGGGGTGGTGAGTGTGAACTGCTGGCAATACTCTCCACTACGCTACCTTGCTGCACGTGCACGCCATTTTGCAGCTCGCCCGTAATGCAATTCAGCATCGCGGATGTATTCTCTGGCAATGCGCTCGCAACGCTAGTTTGCGTTGCTTGCACATTTTTAAGCCACGCATCCCCTTCATGCTGCCACAACTTGAAACATTCATAATATTTGACCTTTTTCTCTAGGGTGCGCATCAGACTGATGTGATCCCGGACATTATCTAGTACATTTTTATCAAAACTACCAATTCTGGGTAACGGTCTAACACTCTTCATCGTCATTTTAAACCATACATCACAATACCTTATCGCTTAAGTACCGTACTTAGTATGCATAATACGACGGGACGACCCAAACAGCGCTTCCATTAGCAGCACATCACTGTCTAACATCTCTATTGTTTGCATGGCCCCCATTCTGAGACAACTCCTATGCTTTTCAATAAAGATTTAAACTGGTGAAAGACAATCAAGATACTTTCACTTACCTGTGGACGATTTAAACGGCAGCGTCCACACACCTGATTAAGATTTGAAAAAGGCAACTACCACACCCGGATAAGATTTAGTAAGGCAACTTCCACACCTATGGAAGTTTAAGTCGGCTACTTCCACGCACCTCTCTACAGCAAAGACAACATGTACACCTGCTACTGTGTATAGAACGGTAAGCTGCTTACCGAGCGACTAGCACTTAGCCCTTAAAGGTCATACAGTACCTCTAACTGTAGGGAACAAGTTACCCCTACCAAAAAATACTCACTGTTACACACTTTTTCCTGTGCAGAAAAATACACTTTAACCCAGATATTGATAACAATTGAAAAATGTAAACCTCAACGGCTTTATTTAAACTAGGGATGTGCAGGCTCGGTTCTACTCGGTTCCGTTCGGTTCTTTTTACCGGATCTTATTGGGTTTCAGCTGTCACGAGTTTTGGATAGCCAATAAGATTCGGTAAAAAGAACCGAACGGAACCGAGTAGAACCGAGCCTGCACATCCCTAATTTAAACACGTGGTAGCACAATCGGAAGTACGTATACGCTATTGTGCGACCAGTCACATACACAATAATGCGACTACAACACAACCGTATGACAACTTTTTAGCTGCGTACGCAAAAGTGCATCTTTACTGTGCGCAAAACTGCGACTCAGCCGCGTGTTCAATACTGCGGCACCCCTTTAAATGTTAGGTTCTGTCAACAAAGGAAAACAAACTTTTTCCTCTCTTGTCCCTGGATTCTAGTCAGCTTCCTTGGCTCACACGAAAACGGATAGCGATCTTTCTGCACAAAGCGGTTGCAGGTAAACTCTGCATGTGGCCACTCCACCCTTTGCTGAGATATCGATAACCGTATGTGCCGTGTGAGTAGGTAAGTGACATCACTATGAGCCCCCAACTAACGATACTGCCTTTGAACCTCTATATACCCCTGCCTATACCTTCTAATATCCTTCCTATAAACCTCTAAGGATGACGCTAGTTTGCGTACGCAGTCATCCAGTAAATAAAGACTCCAGACCTAAAACCTGTGGTTCCAAAGCACAAAGTATTATTCAATTAAAAGTACAGCAGTTACACGCTATGATCCTCATACAATCTTAGCACAAAGAGATTATACAGACCCAAGTACAATTATACATATGCAGCGCTCTCTGGTCCAGATGTTAGGCATCAGCAAAAAACTGCCTTGTCAATCAGCATTCAGCACAAAGACTTGGAACCCAGGGTCAGAGCACACATATTTATACCCCCCAGAAATAAACAACACAATAGAGAAGTTTGTTGCTAATACCATTGGTCCTAAAAGAGAGGGCATATGTTACAAGGCATTTAACAGGTTGATTCAAATAGACACAACCCAGCCTCTAACAACTGAGGGTCTCTGGTTTCCTGCCTCATGCAACATCCTAACAGTTGTTCATATAATGTACATATTGTTGCTTGAAGTCTCTGCGATCCATAAGTTGAGAATGCATGATGCGATCTCCACACCGATGGTACCGGAATACTGTTGAAAGAGTACGCATCAGTACAATACCAATCACGGCTTACTTATCATGTATAAAACCTTAGTTACCAAATAATCTTTATTTCACAGAATGAACAAACTTAAATCTTCTACTTTAAAGCTTATTAAACCTTTTATGTGAATATATAATGTGTAAGTATGCGGGGTGTGATGTAAAGACACTAGTTAACTTGGGGCAGATGCGTGCGCATGAAGCTAATAAACAGCTTTTTCATATAGCGTTTTTACGTTTTATGCATTCGCTAATATGCGATTAGTTAACAGCGCAATTGTGCGTATTAATGTGTGTATGAGAAATGGTGCCCTTAAATCTCACTTAAACTAAGTGAACACCTAGCAGTGTGGAATGCTGAGCCTTATAGTTCCATGACTTGCTCATGCCCCAGCAGCCCCACCCTTTTCAGGCTCCAGAATACTGGTCTTTGTTCTCCCAGGGCCTGTGTGGATGCAAATTAGCACAGCTACAAGACCCAAACCTCAGATAACACTCTTGGCTTTGAAGGTATTTTATTGTAGGAAGCCTGCTTATGTAAGGTGCTACAAACGACCCTCTTGCTGTATTCGAGCAGGGCCACCTGGAGTGAGAGCAGACGTTATGTCCATGAAGCTTGTCTTCACAGGCTAGTTGTCACGTGGCTATTTGCTCTGTTTAGCTAATGCAATCCAATTTTGACATACTGTACAGCCATTTCTGAAATATATCCTTTAGGGGAATTATAATAATATACACTTTATCCAGAGCACCCAAACTACGTAAAGTCATGAAATGGGCTTTTGATGAATCGTCGTAACTTATGGTGATGGTCACAGATGCAATCGCATGATGCTAATAGTAATATCGCCACATGTACTAAAGTGTGAGTTTATCTAAAATGGCGCTTAGGCGGCCATTCGCAAAATGGCATCTTGCAATCTCATTTCCAAGATGGCGTCTCACTGATTGACAGTCTGCTGCCATTTGTGGGTGGGGAGGGGACGGTGATGCCCTCCGTTTCCTGAAACGGAGGCGTGCTGCCACCGTTGCGGGGGAGGGAAGTAGCCAGGATCTCCGTCGGCCATGGGTCACCGCAGCCGGCTGATGATACGCAGATTAACCGTTGCTGCGTTTGACAATGCAGCTTGGTTAAGTGGTGCAGAGGAGGCGTGATATTAAAACAAAAATACCTCGCGCCTGTTGAGTCACCTGTGGTGAAAAATCAAACAAATATCTCTAGCAGCCAATCAGCACTGACACCTGGAGAACGCCGCTCTCCATACACAAACATTGCTAAGCAAAAAGAATAGTGCAGTAATCTGAGGCGCTCAGAAATTATAGTATTAATTCATAATCCAATGTAACATACTGTATATTTATTAAAAAGATTCACACATTCAATGACTCCTAGGAGTACATATAAATGATAGAGCACAATACTGCTATAAAATAGAAACATAAGGAGGAAATAAGTAATAGCTCCTTCATATAATAAAAAACGCTATACTGTAGTTGTTTCAATGGAAGGTATATTGCAACAGAATGAATTACAGTGTCTCTAATAGTGCTTTGCAATGACGATCCTTACAGAATCAGGCCCACTCTCCACAGGACATTCAGATAAGCCATCATTTCACGTTTCATGGACGCATAACGCTTATTAAACATCGTTAATGTGTTACTGACGTTACCACACCATAAGTGCCCTCTTGGTGTTTATTTGTGTGTGTATATATATTATTGTGACCAGGGCCGGCGCTAGGCTTTTCTGCGCCCAGCACCTTCCTGTGTTGCCGCCCCTTCCCTCCTCCACTACCTCTCCCTGTGCGTATATCACCAAAATAATGCTGAGTGGGAATGTGGGCTTTTCCTGCGCCCGCCGGATACCATGGTGCTCTGGGTGATGGACGGGCTTGTCCGTGCCTGGAGCCACCACTGATTGTGACAAGAAGAATCATAGGGGTTTAGCTGTGTGGTGGGGTCTGGATGCAGCCACTGACAGGGTTCAGCTGTCTAACCAAAGCAACTGAGATCTCCGTTAGGATGACAAGGTGGGAGTGTCACCTGCCTGTCAATCTAGGGGAGGGGGAGGAGTCAAATGTATTTGACCACTTAACTGGCTAATATTTTTTCCAAAAAACACTCAGAAATTGTTGTATTTTTTTTATTGATTGAATTAGGTCAAGAAGGCCATAAGATGTATTCAATACGATTTTATTTATTTAGGTTTTTTTAAAAACAGTGTATCTTAAAAATAGCAATGTGCATGGTGTACTGTAGTAATGGCCATCGATAGCTGTACCATCAATGGCTGATGGTTTTGAACCATCAGTAGAAAACCATTGATGGTGTAACCATCGATGATTAGGTTTCGCGCATGTGCAGAGTGCGACCATCCTGTCTTCACCACCAATGTTTTGTTAATATCGGGCGCTACTACTGATGGGGCAGCATCAGAGCTTGTCATCAGGCACAGACCATCGATGGTTTTATAACATTGATGGTTCATGGCTGTCCCTAGTGTACTGTTTGTGAACTTTTTTTCTTTTTAAAAAAAGATTTTTTTGCGATATTTAAAAATCTATACGTATCGATATTCGCCATGGCTTGCTATATATGTCCCGGCGGCTTTCTTTCTCTGCAGCCATTGTGTAATCGCATAGGGGGGAAAAGATGCTGACAGAAATGTATACAGGGCTCTACTTACTAGCTTTCCCCGGCAGCTGTGAGGAACAGCTCCAGGTTTACACAGGGGTCAGCGGCTCTATTTATCACACTTCCCGGCAGCTATGAGGAGCAGTGTCGGGTGTACACCGGAGCAGCCACCGGGTGGGAGGAGAGGGTGGGGGCGCCAGGCTGGCAGATCACTGGGCCTCATTCAGACCCGGTCGCAAGCGCTGAGTGCTCGCAAATGGGTTGATGTTTGCACACTGGGCATGCGCACATCGGAGCCAGCTCCGATGTGCGCATGCGCGAGACCCGGCCAGCGACGGCTGCTCCATCTCTCCGGGTCTCGCACCAAAGGGGGCGAGCTGTCGATGTTGATTGACAGCTCGCCCCATTTGGAAGGCGGGCCAGGGGGGTGCTTGCCAAACGGAGGCATTCCCAATGGAACGCTTGCCATTTGGGGGCGGCCCCACTGACATCAGCAGTGATGTCAGTGGGGAGCTTCCTGCTCAATCAGAGCAGGAAGCTCCCTGGGGCTTGCGAGTGCCGAGAACCAACCTTAGGGTCTCGTCGAAAGCCCCGATGGTCGCGATGGTCCTCACCATCGTGACCATCACCCTGGTCAGTCACTAAGCTGTGGGTGGTAACCCACAGCTTAGCTAGCGACCAGGAGGCCACACTTCAAGATGCAAGCGGCCGCCCTCAATCAGAGCGACCGCTTACATCTAATGACCGGGTCTGAATGAGACCCTCTGTGCTCAGCAGGGATCAGCAGACACTGGGGGAGGATCTGGAGGTGCAGAGATGCTGGGATATCCCTCTGAGACTGGCAGCTACAGGAATATTCTTTTCCAACATTACACACTGGGCGTTTCTAACTGGTCACATCTGATGTGACGATGTCTGGCAAGTGGTTAAACTTGTCTGGGAGACAGATGCTGAACTGGTTGTTGGTGGCTAGAGAGTTGATCTATTGTAGCTAGTGGTAGGGCTGTGGGGAAGATCCTGTAATGTTCGATTGTTTGTCTCCGTGTCATTCTGAGGAATAAACTGTGTGGATTAAACATGAAAAGTTAGCAATCCCTGTATGATGTCCTAGAGACATTTATATAATGTGTAATTATTAGGGATGTTAGGGAACCCCCTTATGAGGTTCACCGTCAGGGCCGGATTAAGGGGGAGGCGATAGGGGCGGTCGTCCCTGGGCCCCCACACACAGAGGGTCTAGGTGGACCTGCCAAGAACAGGTGCCAGCAGCACCTGTTCCCGGAAGAAAGCTCTGCAGCCGCGGCTATTCTACTGCATGCAGCAGCACACTCAGTGCTGCTGCATCAGCTTTCGAAGGGGGAGTGGGGGCCACCGGCTTCACACTAGCGCATGATGACCCCAACACATTCCCTCCCTTACTGCGTGCATTGGGGCAAAGCCAATACGACAAGCCCCGCCCCCGCAACGTATGATGCTATTCGCGGGAATATATTGGGGCGGGGCTTGTCATATTGGCTCTGCCCCAATGCGGGCAGTGTAAGCGGGGAGGGGATAAGTGTGTCGGGGGTCATGCCCAGAGCCGTAACTAGACTTTTTGGAGCCCTGTGCTAGAAAGAGCATTGGCGCCCCCTCATTTTTCAAAGGGACATAATGCACCCCAAAAAAGGGCCATGGCCTCATGGGGAAGGGTCAGGGAAGAGAAAGGAGAGGCCAGGAGATGCTGGGGATAAATAGGGACATAATATAGTGCACCTGAGAGAGGGCCATGGCTTCATGGGGAAGGGCCAGGGAAGAGATAGGGAAGGGCAGGAGATGCTGGGGATAAATAGGGACATAATATAGTGCACCTGAGAGAGGGTCATGGCCTCATGGGGAAGGGCCAGGGAAGAGATAGGGGAGGCCAGGAGATGCTGGGGATATATAGAGACATAATATAGTGCACTTGAGAGAGTGCCATGGTCTCATGGGGAAGGGCCAGGGAAGAGATAGGGGAGGCCAGGAGATGCTGGGGATAAATAGGGACATAATATAGTGCACCTGAGAGAGGGCCATGGCCTCATGGGGAAGGGCCAGGGAAGAGATAGGAGAGGCCAGGAGATGCTGGGGATGAAATAAGAGGAAGCTACAAGCAAGATTGATAATAAGCATAAATTTGACAGGCCCAAACAGTGCCCCCTGACCTGTGGTGCCCTGTGCGTTGGCACCGGCCGCACTACCCTAGCTACTGCCCTGGCCCTCCGTGTCGGACTTTTGGGAGGAGTGGGGGGGTAGGCTGGGCTCGGCTCTGTGTGGCTTGAAGGGGGCCCCCACAATTTAGTTACCCTGGGCCCCCACAAGCCTTAATCCAGCCCTGTTCACCGTGACGTGGTAGGTGGGCAAACATCTTTGGCCAAACATGTACTAAGAACCTTACTTATAAACCATGTTAATTATTGGAGATTATTATAAATATTTTGATCATCAGAATTCTTAGTGCTTAGTGTGCACCTGCATTTTCCTCCAATGAGATATATATTAATATTTTGTAGTCATTCATGAAAACTTACCTGTCCGGTGACATCCTCCGATAATCGGCCCCTCCGCGACCTTGGGAAGCAGCATGAAGATAGATATATCGGGAGTGCAATAAGTTTTATTCACACTGCACAAACGCTGGCAGTGCTCTGTGATCCAGAGTCTGCCCAAGTGGGGACTGGAGACAAGACGGTGGAGCAACGCAACAGGCGCAGTGAACGTCACTGCTTCTCTCCGCCCAGCGAGAAACGCTTCAGCTCATTTCATTGTCTCCAGAAGACGAAATTTAATTGAGAAGCAAAACGCAACGTGACGTTCCCAATCTTCTTTGAATCGCTCTCTCCATACTAGTGTATAGGAATCGGTATTTACATTACACAGAGGCACCGCTGGAGGGGTGCTAAGACTTCTGCTCGGTGTACCCATTTTTGCATATGACAAAGCAGTGTAAAGCGCTGTTTTCTGAAGTGCTTCGTAAAACAGGGCTTTTCACTGCTGTATGAACATCAAACCCCTAAAGAACAGGGACCCTTTATAGAAATGAGCCAGTTGTGGTCCTCCCCAGTTACAGTACGTTCTACGCCTTACAAGCTTCCACGCTTTCAATAAACTATAAAAAAAAAACTACTGATGAGGCTCACAGAAAAGGGTAAAAAGTTCACCCAGTTTTAGGAATTCCTGGTTCTGATTACTTATTGTTGTTACAACTTTTCCTGCAGCGACTTTAGAGGAACCTTCTAACCTCAGCAGCTGAAAAGCGGCTGATTCGGTCAGACAGGAAACCTCGCTCCGTCTATAAATCCAACAATGCCTCATAAAAATATCATATCACAGATCCAAGCAGAATGTCTTCAAGGCCGAGCAGAAAGAAAACAAAGCTGTCCGGGCGAGGGGAGAGAGCGGCGGCGGCGGCGGCAGCGAATTAAAGCAAAAAGGGGCACAATTAGATTCTGTTATTAAAAATTAGCTTCCAGTCATGTTTTCATTGATCGTTAATAATGGAACCTTTACTAATTCACTCACTGATGCCAAACACAACAAACCGAGCGGCGAGTCGTTACGCGAAAAGATTAATGAGCATATTAAATAATTGTATTTTCTGAACAGTTTTCTATTGGAGAGGAGTATGACAGAAAAAGAAAAGATTCAGTAGCTCGCACAGACCTAAATGTGAATTAGATTGGATTTCATTACACATTTTGTGGTCTGAGGCTTCACTTGGAATTTTTCTCCACCTATTCACATCTTAAGTAAAGAAAGATAAAATAAATAAAAGAAGAACATGTTAGAAGGTTAAGTACTTTCAATTTGCTGAGAAACGATTGTGTGAGAAGGTTACGCTAGGAAACTCACTAAGAAGCCAGACAATTCTACACGAGTTTGGGCAACATTTACTAAGCGGCCAGTTCTAAACCCCCGGCAGTTTGGTGGCGGTTTTGCTGTCCGCAGATTTACTAAGGCCAAAACCCTGCAAAACCGCCGTCAAAACACATTTTAGAATAGAATAGAACAGGGCTAGGGCTAAAATGACTAGTCAGCGGTTTTGGTGTCATTTAGATACCCCCGTCAAACCGCCAGGGTTTAGAACCTGCCATCACAACACTGCCACCAAACTGCCGGGGTTTAGAACCCACCGCTTACTAAATTTTGCCCTTATGTCATCCTGCTCAATAAAAAATAATAAAAGAAATGTATATAAAAACAAACAAACCATTAAACGTTTGGGCAAAGTACAAGTTGCTGCACCTACAGACAACTTTGTTCCATGTCCGTCCTGATACTGTTACCTAGCGTGATGCCTAATTGCCTATTACTTCAGGCTTTCTTCTGTAGTTTTAGGGTGGTGTTCAAAAAGTTACGATGGCCGTGAGGTGTGGGCATAGCGACCATTACTCTGACTTCTCACAACCATCAACCTTGCAGATTTTTTCTAGCACCACAAAGTGGTGTGAAGTTTGGTTTGATTTGGTTACTGAATATATGTGTGATAAGGGCAATCGCACATTGCGACTGTACAGCGACGCTAATTGAATATCCCCTTAATAGTTAGGGCATTTTTGAAGTACTCAGTGTCCTTCGATACAACTCAATGTTACAAAGTTGCATCCAATGCAGAAAACACCATAAAGTTACGTTGTATCCCCGGCACAAATAACAATACATCATCTGACATCAGGGCTGGAGACCACAGTAGGACGCTAGAGCCATAAAGCTGTTTAGTTAGTAAAACTTACAGTATGACATGTAAAGGCCAATAAATTAACGTCATCTTTAGTTGAAATACTCTCAAAAGCATCAAGTAAGAATTTATGTACAGTACAGTGGTGATTCCTTCCCCGAGCCCCCAGTTTTATTTTCATATTCAGCAACAACGCAATGAAAAACTTTTTTGACTCACTTAATTGTAACTGGTCACTATATAAGAGATAGGCTTGTGGAATGATGATTCCTGAGTGATGCTAATACATTAAATGTCCTCACAGCACTTGTCCCCGGAGTTTGATTTCCAACCATGGTCCTATCTATGTGGAGTTTGTATGTTCTCCCCTTTTGCTTGTATTTCTTTCTACAGTCCAAAAACATACTGGTAGATAAATTGGCTAAACAGAGAAATTAGATTGCAAGCTCCAATATGGCAGGGGCTATTCTCTGTATAGCACTACATAATTGGTGGCAATATGTAAAGAAATGATAGTAGTAATATCACTACAGCACTCTTTGGGCCTGATTCAGAGCCACTCGTAAGCGGCCGCTCGTTCGCTCCGAGCGATGTTTGCCCAACTGCGCATGTGTACGAATCATTATACGCATGCGCGAACCAGTCAGTGCGGTCGAAATTCATGTGCCCGCAAAATAGCGAATGCCTGATAATTTGAGTGACAGAATGAGGCGTATGTGGGTGGTAACAGGGGAAGGTTCTTGAAAACGGGGAGTGGAAATCAGAACGCAGGCGTACTTAAAGGTCAAAACGGGCGTTTTATGGGTGTGCATAATTAAAACAGCAGCGTCATTGACCACGTCACTGGGTTATTTTATAGTCAGAACTGCTCGCAAGATTGTGGTAGCAAAAACCAACCACAAGAATAGCGAGCAGTTCATACGCTGGTCGATGTACTCGATTAATCTAATAAATAGCGGACAAGACGTAGTATGCGAGCGGCCAGGGGGCGTATTTTTTCAAAAAACGACCGCAAGTTTTGTTTGCTCGTTCAGACATAGAGGCGTGAACAGACCGCAAAGAGCGAACAGTTCATTTGAATAGCCACCCCCTTTTCCTGAACGACCGTCCGCAAATTGCGTCCGGCTCTGAATCAGGCCCTTTGTCTTTTCAATCAAACTGCTCTCCAACAAATACCCCCTTTCCAAACTGACCCTTAGTTCTCTCCAATACACAGCAACCCCCCCCCCCCCTCAGATTTAACCCAATTTTTTTAGGCCCATTATTATTTTATCCCTTCCCCAATTCACTATTTTATTGAAAAAGCAAAATCAAGAAATAAAATTGACATTTCGCATATGTTGTATAATGATAATGTATTTATGGTTAATGTTTCTGATTGTGCTTTGAAATATTGGGCCTGACTGAGAGATGTGCGCTAAAGCTGTCACTGCTGCATCTGTGCACGCAGCTCATAGGCAAATGTATGCAAATGTTGTAGCCGCTGAGAGATGTATTAAGCCATATTCCTTGCATACGGGCTCGCAGTCACAGGATCTGACATGTGAAACGGTTGTGACAAGTCCCCACATTCACTCATGGAAGCCTGTTCCCCCTCCCCAATATTCCTTCATGGAAGCCTGTTCCCCCTCCCCAATATTCCTTCATAGAAGAACTGATCCCCTTCCCATATTTACTCATGGAAGCATTTTCCCCCTCCCCACATTCACTCATTAAGCTTGTTCCCCTTCCTCACATTCACTCATGGTAGCCTGTACCGGAATCAGTATAATTTACCGCCGACCACATGGCCGGCGGTTCAAATCCTGACAGCAGATGCCCGGCAGGGGTGAAGATCCCGATTGCTAATTTAGGGAAGTACTGCTAACCTATTTCCCTACCCTAACCCTCCTTTAGGGGTGCCTAACCCTAACCTCCCCCCCTAGTGCCTAACCCTAACCCTCCTGTAAGCCTGTTAGTGCCTAAACCTAACCCCCCCTTCCCCTGGTGCCTAAACTTAAGTCTCCCGGGGAGGTGCCTAACCGTAACCTCCCCCGGGGGTGCCTAACATCCCCTTCCCCTAGCCTAACCCTAATCCTCCTGGGGGGGCTGTCTGCACACGGTGCACAGCTTACCTTCGATCGGGATACCGGGCGTCAGGCTCCCGGCATAGTTACCACAGAAAAAAAGTTAGATTCCCCCCAGCACACTGCAGCAATATCAACAAACATACTTGAATCCTACAGGATAATAGAAATTCAGAGGTATTAGTTACATATATTTGCAAATATATGAATATATGCAGCAATATCAACAAAAATACTTGAATCCTACATTGTATTAACACTTATTGATTATCTTTACACATCTATACCTTACACTTCACTATTACCTTCTTTCCCCTATTCGTGTGATGCCCTGGGGATGGTCCTTGGCTGGAATAATTTGGGGTACCCTGCTCCTCGGATGTGAACCCCTTAATGTTAAGTACGCCAGTATAGAGGAGCCTTGCGCTGGCCCGGCGCTTATTCATATATTTGCAAATTCATGTAACTAATACCTCTGAATTTCTATTATCATGTAGGATTCAAGTATTTTTGTTGACATTGCTGCAGTGTGCTGGAGGGAATATCCTTTTTTCTATGGCTCACTGTAAACCCCACCATTCACAAGCACCTGTGTAATGTCATTAAGCTGATGTGAGCGACCACCATACTTTTTGTTCCCAGCATAGGTAAAATTACAGGCGTCAGGATTTTGACGCCTGTCATTAGACCCTTGCCGGGATTAGACAGTCGGTATGCCGATGGTCAGCATTTAGACCGGTGGCAACCCGACTGCATACCCCTGTACCCTCTCACCATATTATTTCATGGAAGCCTGTTCCCCCTCCCCACATTCACTAATGGAAGCCTGTTCCCCCTTCTCATATTCCCTCATGGAAGCCTGTTCCCCCTCCCCACATTCACTCATGGAAGCCTGTTCCCCCTCCCCACATTCACTCATGGAAGCCTGTTCCCCCTCCCCACATTCACTCATGGAAGCCTGTTCCCCCTCCCCACATTTACTCATGGAAGCCTTTTTGCAACACCACTTCCCCCTCAGTTTTCTCATGGGAGTCGTTTTTTAGCCCCATTCCTCCTCCAGCTCAGTAGAAAGCCATATGGTCAGGCACTAACCTTAGGAGACGCATGTGGCCAGGTAAGTATCTGTAAACTGGCGGCTTCTTTACTGATGGAAATCTTGCTTGTTCCAGAGTTACGTCATCGCCCTCACTGAACATTGCTTATGTGAGGGCGCACCATCACAGCCCAGTTCCGTCTCTCCGGTTGTGCTGTAAGTGTAGATGTGCTTCAAAAGTGTAACATTCTGCATTGATTGTACCTGTGTGTGCTCAGATTCGCCATGTGCGCAGTATGGAAATGCGCAGGATACGGACCCATGTCTGCATTATCCCCCTATTACTCTATCAGGGGAATTGGCTAAAACTTATTAACACCCAAGTTCCAAGGACTAAGAGGCATATTTATGACACTGGTTTTGTGGGAAACCCTCAGAGAACAGCTATATTTGGGAATCCCCAGCATGCAGTAAGGGGGTTCCTTCAATTCTGATCACAGAAGCAGCCTTTATAGGTTTCTATCAGGGCTGCTAAATTGTTATGATGTCCTGTCAAAGCCTCCTAAGCGAAACTTGTGTCAGCGTCCGCTATGTACCCCAGGGACCAAGGTCCCAACTTATTAATGATCGCATTTGGAATGCGATCAGAGAATGTCAGTAGCACCCATGATCGCATTGCGATGTCTCTGGAGAGCTGCCGGCCAGTGCCGGGGCTGCTGCGCATGTGCAGTCCCGGTGACTGGTGGCCATTGCCGGGGGAACCCTCTGCTGGCTAATTATGGGGTGGTAGCCCAAAGGCTAAAGTGGCTAATGCCATCTTCAGATGGCGTTAGCTGCGGGGGCCAATATCCGGACTGCATTGCATTCTGCATATTGGTAAATCTGGCAGCATCGCATCCCCCATAGAAACCTATGTGGGCTGCGGCTGTCTGCTGGAATGGAGGGATTACAGCAGGTACACATCAGATACCAGCTGTGGTCCCTCCTTGATACATCCGGGGGAAACTTAATATTTGAGATAAACCCCCGAAAATGGGTCTTTTCGGAGATTTTACCTCAGGACTGCAACCAGTTACTGCGAGAACACGAGAGTGTGAGCATTGGAGTCTGTCGGGCTGCAGGGTCTATCTGCTCCCAGCAGCCTCATACCGGATAAGTAACCCTGATATTTGGAGAAATGTATAATTATTGTGTCTGGTACATGGGACAGATTGATAAATGTACCCACTTCTGATTGCTACACCCCACTCATAAATGTTAATATAATAAAGAATGTTTATATTCACTTAAAGAAAAATATGTACACCTCCCAGAGGAAGTCTAGATTATAATAATCCTAGAATAAACTCATGTTTTGCTACACTGTTTTCAATGCATTGTAAATATTTACCCACAGATACAGGGATTATGTGACATACTGACATCTGTGTATCAGTGTGTGCGGTTTTGCATTTAATTGACAACAGTGACTGACTCGATAATACAGCATGCTCTTTTGTGTTTTTAGGAGCTTGTGAAACACAAATATCTGTCTTAAAAGCATAACCCAATGTGGTGTGTATGGGTAAGTGTATGGGGGACTTTACACAGTCACACTCTCTGTTATGTCACTTGTTGCTATAGATACAGCAGAGGTTCCCAACCACAGTCCTCAAGGCACACTAACAGTCCAGGTTTTAGGGATAGCCATACTTGAGCACAGGTGACTTAATTAGTACCTCAGTTATTTTGATTAAACCATCTGTGCACAATCATGGATATCACTAAAACCAGGACTGTTAGTGTGCCTTGAGGACCGAGGTTGGGAATCACTGAGATACAGTATATATAGATATGGACAATACTTTGTATAACAAAATACATTTATGCTGTAAAATGGTATTCTCTGCTTCCTGAAATAATGAACATGTGTTGCTACTATTAGAGTAGATCAGGGATGGGGAACCTTAGGCCCTGGGGCCCGCGGAATCATTTGGTCTGGCCCTCAGAGCTTTTTTCTGCTAACCTCATCTGGAGAGCAGGGTGCCTAGAATGGCAGCCTGCAGCCAGAACCTATGCAGCAGTGTCGTCTGGAGCATCTTTAGGACTCTTCGGATGGTCACACTGCTGCCCTTACAGCTCCCTGTAGCATCCATAGGATGCTCCAGGCATTGCTGTAATCACCGGCGATTGTGTCCATGCCCCCATGTGACATCACACAGATGGGGCGTGGCCTGCACCGGGCCCGCAAATAATGTTATATATATCAAAATGTCCCTCGGCAGATAAAAGGTTCCCCACTCCTGGAGTAGATGGTGATTGATTGTCTTTACAGTTAGTGACTTTATAGTATAGTCACAAGCTTTATAACCAATGTGATTTTATATACATGGAAATCTATTATGTTGCCAACATGTTTGCAAATATTATATGTGCAGTTTTTATGGTGTATTGTACCACTCATTAGAAAGCATGCAGTCAGGCAGAGGTACACAAGCAAATTGTTTTTAATTACACGTAGGGGCTTATTCAACTGGATACACATTTTTTTGAATCCTTGCACCGCACGTTTTTCCCCACAAGCGCAAGTTTTTTTTTTTCAGTGGTGCAATTTTTTTTTTGTGCTGCTTCAGACCAAGTGCAAAGTTTTTACAAATCCCTATTTTAAGGTAAAAATATTGGGACTTGCTTCAGAACCCGTTACACCCCATAATGACTAATTAGGGATTTGAAGTTTCCAAATAGCTTAATTAGTCAAATAATGACATGTTATTATTGGTTGTTACAAGAAAAAAAACTTGGCCTCAAATTATCCGAAAATGAATTTATTCGTTGATGTATGCACCTCAAATGTAAATACACTATTTAAACTAATAATAATTGCTTTTTATCCTTTTATTTACATCGTTCTTTAAAATTGGCCTAAACTTACCCCAATATCACCTTTTTTTCAACTTTTTATGCATGTTACATTTTATTTGTTTGTATTAAAATGAAAAAAGTTTGGATATTTATGATTTCTTAACTTTTTTTAATAAAATAAACAAAATTCCAATTTTTTTTTAATTACCGTGACCAATTTTTTTCCCAATTGGATAGCGCTGGAACCATGAACGTGCATACCTGTGTTAATGAAAAAATGGTTGCGATGGCCGATGTAATTTTTTACTGCAAAAATCGCACTTCTAATTGGATATGCCCCATAATATCTATTGTGTGTTTGGTATTGTGGTAATTTGCTACTTTTTTCTTATTATTTAGGAATATTTTTAGTTTGTTCTGTATATTTTGCCGCTCCATGATAAGTAACAATGTTTACTAATTTAAATTACAATATATTAAATGTTATGTATTAATACATGTGTGTGTTCAATGCATCTACTTGAACAGCCCTTTTCTTTTTGTTTTTATAAAAATGTAATTGGCTCTAGTCAGACAGCACTAATTCTGTTATTTTGGGAATATATACCTTCATTTTCTATATGTTTATGTGGAGCTATGTTACTGATCTAATGGACTTAGCTGGCGCTCATTCTCTATTTACCATGCCCCAGTAACTAACACCGGCTTCTGATGTGGCTAGCCCATAGTCGCGTATGGGCTACTCTTCTGAATTATAATGATAATTATAATGTATTACAACATTATTTTTTTTTATTAATATTCAATAACAAAATAATAAAAGAAAAAAGTAGATTGCTGATTAGCGTCGTCTCCTGTGACCCAGGGCCTGAATATGAGATGGACACAGTCACATCTCTGCTGTATTTTTACTGCCAAGGAATTCCAAAAATGACTTGAACTTTTTTACTAAGATTTTTTGGGGAAATATGACATTTGGGATCACCACCATCTTTTCCTGGATTAGTTACCATTGCACCTAATGTAGAGGTATATCCTAAAGCATGTTACATGTATATTATTTCATTACAGTTTTGTTATAATTGTGTTTATTGATTGATATACAGTATACTGTGTGTGTGAAAATGGGTTTATTATATTTACTGTATTGTGATACTTGTTGTGCGCCTTGGTAGCGGTATGACTTTGCATTAATCACTCATTATTACAGATGTGCCCTTATACACTGTGACTTCAGATGCGCCAAACAGCCACTCGCGGAGCTCCAGGTCCCAGGCGACATGGCTGCTCAAAACATCTTTTCCGCTCAAGATGTGTGTCTACATTTTAACGGGTTGGGTTCGGGATGCCAGCGCTTGGGATCCCGGTGGTGAAAGTCCCGTTGCCAGCATCCCGACAGGGTTAGGATACCAACACCTGTTGGTCAGTATCCTAACCCCCTCCCTACCCCTACCCCTCCCTCCCTGGTGCCTAAACCTAACCTCCCCCTCTCTGCACCTTAACCCTAGACCTCCCCCTAGTGCCTAACCCTAACCCTCCCCCTAATCCCGCTACTTACCTTTGTGATGCCGGCTCCAGGATTCTGACAGGTTTCGGGATTCCGGCGCCTGTACTGTAAGCACCAGAATCCCGCAAGCCTTGGATGGAGATAAAGTGGACGGAGATAAAGTACCAGCCAACCAGCTCCTAACTGTTATTTTTCAAACACAGATTAAGATGTGGCAGTTAGGAGCTGATTGGCCGGTACTTTATCTTGTTCTCTTTATCTCCATCGAAGGCTTAGTAAATAGACCCCTAAGTGTCTTTGCAGCTAATAAGTTTCTGTGTAATTATTACCCCCATCCCTCTCCTCAGCAGGCAAAGCAGCTTTGTGTATGAGCTTTACCTGTATCCCTCCGTAATGAATTGTATTATTGGGATTCGGAGCCTGATTCGGAGACAGATGGCAATGCTCATACGCAGCTGCATGCTCTCACCAATCACAGTTGCTAAAATATGCTAATGCAGCAGAGGGTAGATTTTGTATTGAGACTACCACCGGAGCCCTCGCAGCTGCCCGCAACTGCGTACAGCATTGGGCGCCGATTCTCAAAACATTGACTCCACTAGTAAATCTATGGTCACTAAGGGCGGGATGCATCAAAGGGAGAAATGCGGTCAAACCCCCCAAATGCGGGTGTGATGCACTTTGGGGCTTGGTTGCGGTTGATCTTCCTGATGGCGTTACCCTATAGATGCCTTTGGGCTTCTATCGGAAGAGTGCTGAGAGAAGGATCCCACCCAGCACCCCCTGTGGTGCGTGCGTCCTTCCGCACATGAGCAGAAGGACTCCAGAGGGGCTTCTGGGTGATAGATCTCGAAGACCCTCTATCGCAAAGGGCCGCTCTTACCAAGAGAGTGGTCCTTTGCAGTGATCGTTATGCAATCCAGCATTGCCAACGCTGGCATGCATGCGAAGACTGGCGGGATCCCGGATGCGATGTGTCATGTAAGAATGCCCATGGTAATTGAGACTCTGGAGCTTTGTTCCCTGCGTAGGCGATTGCAGGCGCTGGCTAGTACATGCCCAGGAAATGGTCCAGACATGCCTGCGTTTTGGCTGGAGCTCCATGTAACCACCCACAAAATGGTCTCTTCCTAGCAATCCATTGCAAGCGAATCCTCGCAGTGACCGCAATCGCAATTCATTCTCAGTGCGTGTGCAATGCGGCTGTGACGCATGCACAAACCACCGATAATCTCTCAACTGCGTAAAACATCGGAATAGTGTTCATCTCTGAATCAGACCCTCTATAGGGAGGCTGAGGAGAGGGACGGGGGAATCACGGAAAACGCAGTCTGACAGCGAAAGCAAGCCAAGGTATGGCCGCTCACTTAGGGGTCTACGTGCTGGGCCTTGGAGAGAGATAAAGTGAACAGAGATAAAGTACCAACCAATCAGCTCCTAACTGTCATGTTACAGGCTGTATTTGAAAAAAGATAGAAGCTGATTGGTACTTTATCACTCTCTCCACGTAATCTCGCTCCAAGCTTTGATAAATCTCCTCCTTAGTACAGAACTAAAGACGACGGGATGGACATGAAAAGGGCACAGGAACCAATGGGAAGGATTCTTCCATTTTATCATTCCAAACAAAGGTCTGTATCCCACCATGTGCAATCCATGTAATGGTACGCTGGTGCGCAGGTGCCGTGGAAAGTTATAGGGGTCTATTTACTAAGCCTTGGATGGAGAGGAAGTCCCAACCAATCAGCTCCTGTCATTTTTAAAACACAGCCTGTGGCATGGCAGTTAGGAGCTGGTTGGTTGGCACTTTATTTCCGTCCACTTTATCTCAATCCAAGGCTTAGTAAATAGACTGCTATAGTTTGCGCATGTTCAAAGGAGATGGAGTTAGAGTTTCTCATTGCCGTGCACGCAGCAGGAGTGCCATCACCATACAGTGGCGGAACTCCCAGAGACAATGGAGTCATTTGCCACTGGGCGCCAGCCCTGAAGGGGGCACCAGGCTCCATTGTCACCCGGCCATTCCGGGCACTGCTGAGGAGGAGCTGCATGGAGAAGGAGCACCGCTGATCGGCGCTCCACCTCCAGTGGCATTACTGCGGTCGCACCCCCTGCACCCTCCATTTGCCAGGCGCCTGCACCCGGCTCCTTCTCTCCCCCCTGGCGCCAGCAGCAGCTTGAGCACGGAGCTCACTCCTGAGCTCCAGCGTCCGGGTCCCGCAGTGCACTATGGGAGTGACGTCATGACGTCACTCCCATAGTTCAGAGGAACAGGCACCGGAGACGGACGGTAGCAGGCACTGGAGCTAGGTTTTAGGTAAGTATTGTTTTTTTTTTTTTGTATGTGTGTGTTCGCGCGGGGGGGCACTACAGGGGGCTTACTACTGGGGGCTTACTACTGGGGGCACTACAGGAGGCTTACTACTGGGGGCTCCACAGGAGGCTTACTACTGGGGGCACTACAGGAGGCTTACTACTGGGGGCACTAAGGGGGCTTACTACTGGGGGCACTACAGGGGGCTTACTACTGGGGGCACTACAGGGGGCTTATTACAGGGGGTTTACTACTGGGGGCACTGCATAGGGGGACCATTACTGGGTGGCACTACATAGGCGGGCACTGCATAGGGGGACCTCTACTGGGGGCATTGTATAAATGAACTGCATAGGGGGGCGGTGGCAGCTGGGGCTGGCATAGGTGCTGGAGGCGTTGTAAAATGTAATTTAGGGGGTGGAGAGGGCACCAACATTTATCTTGCCTCCGGGCATCTGGGATGAAGTTACGCCACTGTCACCATACATTGGAAAACAACTAAAACAACACATTAATAAACCACCATCATCAGGCTGATTACATTGATGGTTACGTACAACTGATTACCGGTGACCATCCCTAAGAAAGCTGTCTGTTTGCACAGAGTAAGGGGTATATTGACTAAACTGCAGATTTTTAGAAGTGGAGTTGTTGCCCATAGCGACCAATCAGATTCGATGTAACATTTATCTAGCGCCTTCTAGAAGGTAATAGCTAGAATCTGATTGGTTGCTATGATCAACATCTCCACTTCTAAAAACTTGCACTGTAGTAACTATACCCCTAGGTGTGTGGATATAGGGGCATATGTATCAAAGCTTTGATGTGAGATAAAATTCACCAATCAGCTTATAACTTACATTTTGCAGACTGTGTTTCAGAAATGATAGTTTTGAGCTGATTGGTTGGTGATATATATCTCACAATTTTATCTCACATAAAGCATTGATACATATGCCCCATAGTGTATAAGCATACTGCATGGTCACATTTATGAACAGGACACAACAGTGATAAAAAAACAAAAACAAGCGTTAGCCTTTATAAATGTCACAATAGCTCTTTTATTATCAGGAGACATCACCCACCTGGAATCTCTAAAGAGACAGAGATGTATGGGGCGGGGGGTGTTATGGGGAGCAAGTGACCTCTTTGGATAAGTTAGGAATCTTCTTTTGGGTTATGTGTTTATGTTTTTAGAACCAGAACAACATAATGAACCTTTAATACTCCGGCAGTTCCGTAGTAAGACACTGATTTGGCTGCTGTGATGACAGTGAATAATGTATGAGTCAGCTGCCTTGAACTCCACATTTTCTACAAAAGGATGTTAGGAATTTACAAAGCCGGAGACTTGAACACAGTTGTAAACAGCACTCACCAGATTTGTATCTGACACTTTAGATGGATTAATAATTCAGCTCCCCATGTGACCTCCGGGAGAAGAAGAATGGAAGCAGACAGCGGGAATTTAGCTTGTTGCTACACAGGGATTAAAAACAGGGGCGTTAATGCTGATCTGTATTAAGACCTGTCAGAAATTTAATTGTATTATTATTATGGTGCATATAGTTTCTGCAGCGTCTTACAGTGTGTATACACAGCATTAAGCTAAACATCGCTTCAAGGTCATTTTCACCACAAAATACACATACTGGATCCTCAAATCGTGCCAAATAGCCCCGTTTAGCGCACCCCGAACTTAGCCGTACCATGTGATGTTTCTTCCTGCATACTCTGTAACTTTATACCAATTCCTTTGCGATAAAATTACTAAATCTAAGTATCTGTTACACTATAAGTGAATTAAGATGCACAATTCAGTAAAAAGTTTGCAATCTGGGTAAAAATATAACGGAGGTTAGGAATAGAGCCGACGGCACATAAACTTCTAGTCAGGGATAGAGGGGTTAATAAAGTTAAAAATGTTTGTTTACAGTTATAGGCAGATGCGATAGGACGTTGGGTTAGGGGCGGAGTTAGTGAGAGGGTGTAGAGAATCTACTGTGGTAAAATCTGCCTCTTTTGAATTGATCTGCGACCAGGAAAGTACAGTTCCTTTATTAGCAGATCTGTCTGTTGTGAATTAAAGTCTTTATTCATCCCTACTTTCTCTTTCCCTACTTTATATCTTTCCCTACTCTATTCTCTATACTTTCCCTATATCTACACTCTCTTTTCTTATCTTCTAATTTTTAATTTTTTGTTATTTTTATTTTTTCTTCTTCTTTCCCTTGCTCACTGTTGGAGCAGCATGAGCCGTCCCCAACGTGCGCGCTCGGTACCCGCCCGTCTGTCAGACGGTGTCGGGTCCGGTGCGCTTTATCCCCCCCTCTCTCAAGGCCTGCCCTCCCGGCGTTCGGGAGGGTCAGGCGTGCCCTCCTTGCAGTTGGGAAGCGGGGCGGGCGCGCGGCCGCGGCGCTGCCGCGAGGCATCGGCTGCTCTGCCTCCGCCTGCCTCTGGTTCCCCTCTGGTCGCCAGTACTAGCGCGGCCGGGGACCAGGGCAGGCGGGGATCGGGGGAGGCCGAGCGTGCTACAGCACCCGCGAGAGTCGCGGGCGCGCGCTCTGGCCTTTCCCGCGGGCAGCAGCGGGCTGTAACTCCGCCTGTCTCTTCTCCCACGGTGGCCGCTCAGATTGAGTCGGCCACTGTGCGGGCGGAGGGGCGGCGAAAAAGAGGGCATAAGCGTGCAGGCCGGGTGCCTGTCATGGCGCTGGCCTGCACGCACGATACTATAAGCAAAGGCGGGGGGCGGAGACGAAGGGGGAGGAGCCAGCGCCTGCACAGTGACAGGCAGGTTGGTCCTCCTCCTATTCTGCTCCCCTCTGTGTATAATGGTGACTCAGACATGGGTTCCCCCATGTCTGTAGTGGCCAGTTCTTTCAGGCCTGCAGGTGTGGCAGCAGCACAGGCAGTCTCTACACCTGCAGGGTCTGCGTCGACAGGGAGTGTTCCCTCGTTTGACGCTGGTGCCATGGCCGGACTGCTGGTCTCTGTGGTGGGTGCATTGACGCCGCTTTTGACCCAGCAGCCTGGAAACACTGACACTGGAGGCCCTTCTGCGTTGGCGGCGTCCGCCGTGCAGACGCAGCTTGGCCCTCTGGTGCAGCAATTAGGCAGGATTTGCGGTCTTTCCCTCGCTCCCATGCCCGCAGCTCCTTCCGTTTCTTTCTCTCCCTCTGCCATCTCCCTTCCTCAGCCCACTCAGGCTACGGACACAGACAATGCGCACGATGCCGCCTCAGTCTCTTCTTTTACAGACAACAGTCTGGAGGAGTTAACAGTGGTCGCAGCCACGACCAGAAGTGCGACGGCGGAAGTCGGAGCTAACGCAGGCGCTGGAGTTACCAATGCCCTTGCCAGTGCTTCTGGTGAGTGTGACAGTACGTCTGACTGCGGGTCTACTTCCATTTCCTCCTCCTCTTCAAGCGATAGTTCACAGAAGGCTAGGCGTAAAAGGGCAAGGAGGTCTCGCAGACGTCGCTCACGTCGTCATAGGCATTCTAGCGAACGGTCCTCTGGCAGTAGTACCAGTGTAGATCACGGAGCAGGTCCGGAGGATGTTGTACACTGCGCTAATACAGCTGTCACTCGAGATATGCGTACCAGGGTTAAGCAGCGGATCAAAAAAGGGCGCTACGTAGATATGTCCCTTACAGCTACGGCGAAGAAAGCTGCTGCGACCGCAAAGACAAAAGGGGGTATTGGTCTGGAGGCCTTTAAGTCTTACACGAATTGGCTATCTGGGTTCTGCGTGTTCTCAACTTGCTATCTAAAAACCAGGCCTTCCGAGTACCTTAATGTTATACGATATTTACACCTGATACATGGCCTATTCAAGGCCTCACGCAGTACGGCGTGGCGCCAATATGATGAAGAGTTTCGTCGGAAGCAAGATCGGGTTAAGGTCATGGAATTGGGTTGTAAAGATGTTGAAGTGTGGATGGAGGTGACACAGCCTACACGCGTCCTTGCTGATCAGTCCCCTGGGCGGCCAGTTCAACCCTCGTCCCCCTCGGCACCAAGGACAGCCAATGGAGGGCAAAACAAGCGGAAGTGTTACGCATACAACAATGGGAATTGTACCCTTGGTAACAGGTGTCGCTTTCGACACCAGTGCCTCCGCTGCGGTGCGGCACACCCCAGTAAGGACTGCTCCCGCGGTCCAGGAGGAGCTCAGGCCTCCTCTGCAGTACCCTCTGCCAAACGGTCAGGGGCCGGGACTTCAAAGTAAAGCATTGACCCCCATTCATCTAGATGCCATGGCAAAATGGTTAGACTGGTATCCTGTGCGGGACGCCGCCGCCTTTTTGCGTAAGGGTTTTGCAGAAGGATTTTCGCTTCCAATAATACGGCCTGTCAGTTCCGGGTCCCCTAGGAATTTACGCTCGGCCTGCGATTTACCTCACGTACTAAAGGATAAGGTTATGAAGGAGGTAGGGCTGGGTCGCATGATTGGACCTTTCCCGCAGCCTCCGATACCCGATCTGGTCCTTTCCCCTGTGGGTGTTGTCCCCAAGAAGGCCCCCGGGAGTTACCGTTTAATTCAGCACCTGTCACATCCGTCAGGCACGTCGGTTAACGACGCCATAGATGTTGAGGTCTGCCGCGTACAGTACCAGTCATTCGAATCTGCGTTAGCCTTGGTTCGCGCAGCGGGTCCGGGTTCTTTCATGGCGAAAGTGGACATTGAGTCCGCCTTCAGATTGTTGCCCCTGCATCCTGAATCATTTCGTTTCATGGGGTTTCGGTTGACTGATGGCTATTACCTGGACAAATGTCTTCCGATGGGTTGTTCTATTTCCTGCGCGTTCTTCGAGCGTTTCAGTTCCTTTCTCCATTGGTGTGTCGCGGTGGGGTCTGGGGAGACGAGCATAGCCCATTACTTGGATGACTTCTTGTGCGTAGGTACAGCTGGCTCGCGTCGCTGCAATCGTCTCCTTTTTTCATTGCAAGCACTCTTCTCGGAAATTGGAGTACCTATTGCGCAAGATAAAACTGAGGGCCCAGCCACTAAGCTGGTTTTCTTGGGTATTGAAATTGATACCTTGGAGGGTCTTTGCCGGCTGCCGCCGGACAAGATTCGTCGCTTGCAGGATGCTATCCTCCTAGCGTTGGCAGGAGGAAAGGTAACTCTTCTTCAAGGTCAATCCCTGCTCGGGCTGTTTAACTTCGCGTGTCGAGTTATCCCGATGGGGAAGATTTTCTGTCGGAAGCTACAGAGGGCTTTGGTAGGGCTGCGTCACCCGCACCATTTTCTGCGACTGTCGTCTGAGCTAAAGCTGGACCTGGCGGTTTGGGACGTTTTTTTGGTCGATTTTAATGGAGTGCGCGTCTGGCCTGCGGATCCTCAGCCTAATGCTTGCCTGCAGCTCTTCACGGATGCTGCTGGATCATCAGGTTTCGGATCTTTTTTGGGAGGAGATTGGTGTTTTTCAGTTTGGCTGGCGGAATGGGTGCAGGCAGGATTGACCAAGAACTTGCTCCTACTGGAGCTGTTTCCCATAGTGGTGGCATTAGAGCTATGGTGTCAGCGGTTGCGCGACCGTTCCATAGTTTTTTGGTGCGATAACCTGGGGGTAGTACAGGCGATCAATAACCAAAGATCGTCATCGCTGCCAGTGTTGCGGCTTCTTGCTTGGCTGGTTCTGCGCGCTTTGCAGTTTAACATATTGTTCACAGCTCGTCATGTGCCGGGTACTGATAATTCCATTGCTGATGCGCTCTCCAGACAGGATTGGCGACGGTTCCGCGAATTGGCCCCGTAAGCGGCATTAAAAGGTGAGCTTTGTCCATTTCATTGCTGGCAGATCATCAAACCAGAATGGAAGATCTCGCACGTCGGTCCGTGGCCCCACGGACGTTGACGGCCTACCAGACATCTTGGCAACAGTGGGAGAAGTTTTTGCAAGGGCGGAGTTCGTCAGGTAAATCTCGTGATACTAATATGGTTGCTTTTGTTTGTTTCTTGTTCGATTCCGGCAGGTCGCGGGCTTATGTTGCCCAGAGGCTTGCTGGGATTTCGTTCTTTTTGCGCCTAGTGGGGCGGAGGGACATAACTAAGGGTTTTTTAATACAAAGGGCCCTTAGGGGTTGGTCTCGCGTCAGGCCTGCCGCGGATGACCGACGTCGTCCTATTGGTCCTGATTTGTTAGCGCGTCTAGGTGAAAGTTTGACGGGCATTTGTTCTTCGCAACTCGAGGTTCTGTTATTACGACTCGCTTTTGCGATGGCCTTTCATGGGGCGTTTCGCATCAGCGAGCTGGTAGCGTCTTCGTGCCGCGCTCAGCCCCCTCTGCTTCATTGTCACATTTTGCTGCGTGATACGCTGCTGTGCCGTATTCGGCGTTCCATGACCGATCAGATGGGTAGAGGTCGCTGGGTGTCCCTGAAGTCCTGTCCTGATGACGGGATTTGTCCGGTTCACTTAGCCTCCCAATATACTCTTTGCAGGCCAATGCGGCCGGGGGCTTGGCTTATGCACGAGGACGGAAGTCCTTTGACTAAATTCCAATTTAGATCGGTCTTCCATCGCTGCATACGGCACCTCGGGCTTTCCCCTTCGGATTACGTCACCCATTCTTTTAGAATAGGTGCCGCCACTTTTGCGGCCTCCTCGGGTCTTTCTTCACAGGAGATCCAGGCTCTCGGAAGATGGAAGTCCAATGCTTACAGAAGTTATGTTCGTCTGGAATCATAAATTGTTATACTTTATTCGTTTGGACTTGAGTGCCTTGGCCAACTCGCTGCCTTTCCGGTGGGGGTCCCGAGAGATTTTGCCCTGTTTTTTGCCCTGCTTTGGACATTGATCGTTTAGCTTAAAATAATATTAATGTGAACTAATGAAATATAGAAAAGATCCAGCAGGTTTTTTGTAGGTTTTCACCTCGGGTCAAGTCTTCCTCCCCCCCTCCCACCCTCCCACTCCTCCTTCGTGATTTACATGTTGCATATATACTTATCTATTATATTTCTGTATATTTGCAGGTTTCCAGGACGCTAGGCCCATTTGGTTGATTGGTCACTCTTTTATTTTTTGGGCCGGGCAGTCGCGCTTTGCTGAATATGCCTCCGTGTTCCCACGTCGGGAGAGTGTTAGGTGGTTGGGGCAGAGGGGCATGCAGTGGGAAGCTTTGTTGCGCAACTTGCACAGGGCAGTAGCTGAATTTGGTCCCCCTTTAGTGTTAATTATCCATCTCGGGGGCAACGATTTGGGTCAGCAAACGTCCTTAGAGTTGCGCCATGCGATTGTTCGTGACTTGAGAGAGGTGGTTCGGTTATTGCCTAACTGCCTTTTGGTGTGGTCCCCTATCATCGCCAGGCTTTCCTGGCGCTATTGCTATCATAGTGTGGCTTTGGACAGGTCCAGGAGGAAGGTTAACAAATGGGTGGCTAGGCACGTGCTGGAAATGGGAGGGCTAGTGGTGCACCATCCTTTAATTCGGATTCAGGATGCCCACCTTTTCCGCAGGGATGGAGTTCATCTTACTGAGGAGGGTAATTTTTTGTTTCTAGAAGATATTTTTGCAGTTTTTAAGGGTTTGGTTGGTTAGCATGGTGGCGGGCTGCTTCTCTCCTGAGAGCCGCTGTGGCGGGAAAGACCGGCAATATTGAAGTGTCCATCTTGCAGCAGTAATAGCGGTGCGCACCCCTTCAATGCACTGATAGGCTGATTTCACCCTATTGGGGTCAGCGGCACCTCTCGACCGAGCAGGAGGAATGGTGCATTGGCATGGGTGTGGGGGCCGCATCACTTGCTCTGAAAGGGATAGTTGGCCCTTTGCAAGTTTTTAAGATCACCCTACCCTTGTCTGGGATAGTTGGCCCTCACAAGTTGTGATTTACTTCCGGCCTAAGACAAGCGGACGCGGGTTAGTTGCCGTTCTTTCTCCTGCCACCATGTCTACCTTTGTAACCAAATAAAGCTGACCAATTAATTTAAACGGCATAACTTGGTCTCCTGTGTTTATTTTAGTTAAGTTTAGTTTAAGTTTATGGGTCACATCTATCATCTGACGATAGAAAGTTTAATATAACGGAGGTTAGGAATAGAGCCGACGGCACATAAACTTCTAGTCAGGGATAGAGGGGTTAATAAAGTTAAAAATGTTTGTTTACAGTTATAGGCAGATGCGATAGGACGTTGGGTTAGGGGCGGAGTTAGTGAGAGGGTGTAGAGAATCTACTGTGGTAAAATCTGCCTCTTTTGAATTGATCTCCCACCCTCCCTACCCTCTTGTGTCTTGTGTCGGCTTTATTTCATTGGCAGGGAAAGACCGGCAATATTGAAGTGTCCATCTTGCAGCAGTAATAGCGGTGCGCACCCCTTCAATGCACTGATAGGCTGATTTCACCCTATTGGGGTCAGCGGCACCTCTCGACCGAGCAGGAGGAATGGTGCATTGGCATGGGTGTTGGGGCCGCATCACTTGCTCTGAAAGGGATAGTTGGCCCTTTGCAAGTTTTTAAGATCACCCTACCCTTGTCTGGGATAGTTGGCCCTCACAAGTTGTGATTTACTTCAGGCCTAAGACAAGCGGACGCGGGTTAGTTGCCGTTCTTTCTCCTGCTACCATGTCTACCTTTGTAACCAAATAAAGCTGACCAATTAATTTAAACGGCATAACTTGGTCTCCTGTGTTTATTTTAGTTAAGTTTAGTTTAAGTTTATGGGTCACATCTATCATCTGACGATAGAAAGTTTAAAGATAAAGGACAGTGGTCCGATTTGAGTGAGGTGCTCAAGGGCTCGCGCCATACATCGTTATGCTTAATCTGTGATTTTGTACCAATCCCTTCGAAAAAAATACTAATCTTAAGGGATATATGTACTTAAGTCATACTTGCCTACCCTCCTGATTTGGTCGGGAGCCTCCCGAAAATCGGGTGCCGCTCCCGACCTCCCGGGAAGGCAGGCAAACATCCCGGCTGCCGCCTACCCCCCCTAACCCTCCCGCACTTAAACTCCCGCAGCCGGGGGGGTCGTGACGCGATTCACGTCGAATCGCGTAATTTTGGCCCCGCCCCCTGCTTCACAATGCCTGTAATATCGGCATTGTGTAGCGGGGGCGGGGCCAAAATTACGCGATTCGGAACTCGTGTGACCCCGACCGCGCTCCGCCCACAAACGTGCATCACCTGGCTGGCCCCGCCTCCTCGCGATGGCCACGCCCCCTGCAATGCCGATCTGGCCGCTCCCTCCCAGAGGGGCAGCAAGAAAGTCTTGCCGACTTAAGTGCAGGTTTTTAAAGGTGCAGATGCTGCACATAGAAACCAAACAGATTCTAGCTATTATCTTCTATAAGGTGCTAGATGAATAGTACTTAAAATCTGGTTGCTATAGGCAACAACTCCACTTCTAAAAACCCGCACTTTAGTAATTATACCCTTAAGTACCTAATACACTATTAGTGAATTTGTCTGCGGCTAAAATGCTAAATTCATAAAAAAGTACACAAGCTCGGGAATCCCTAACAGTGATGTGGTGTCTAGGCTGTGCCAGGCGCATTTTGTGTGATTCCAATGACACTGTGCTGCAATCCAGCGATATGCCTTTGCCTGTCTGTAAGTGAGTGGTCTTTCCTGGAAACCGTCCACATGTCTTCACCGTCATCTGCTGGCGACATCCCGCGCAGATGTTACACCATTAAGTTATAATTACCCACCATTGGGCAAATAAATAGATCTGATTCTGCCTGGTCCGCGTATTGCGAGCCGTAATGTGTCCACAACCTGTGATCTGTATAAACAGACTTCTCCATCATAGCAGACTGTCCAAAATTATTTGCCGCCTCCTTAATTGCAAAAAGATACTTTAGTCCGGAAGCTCTATGCTGGAAGCTGCCCCTCACTCCCTATTCATCCTGACTGCTGGGCAGTTTAAAGGGATTATACCGACTCCTGTGCAAGAAATCTTTTCTATACTATTGTACTTTGACTATTGGGAGCACCACCAACATGTGTGATCTAATAGAGAAGCTGTTTCTCCTAGTTACTTTCATAATTGTTGGTTTATTATTCACAGATATTTAATTACCGTTTATACTCTTGTGCAGAATCCTTTTCCCAGTCCCTTTTTGCCATTTTTTGAAAAGATTATACCAACTCCGAGAGATAAAGATCAATCACTAGTTATCACAGTTGTGTAAGACAAAAAGATTCGGGGCCTGAATTAGATTCGAAACGCACTGCGATGTTGGACGCAGTGGAGCGATTTATTTTGCTACCGTACATGCGTCACGATTATGTCGGTGCAGAGTCGCAGTTCTCATTTCAGGTGTAAGCAGGGAGTAGTGTACTGCACAGGCAGTCGGCGACCATTGATAGACGCAGTTGTTGGCGCTTCTGCATCCAATTATGAGTCAGACCCTCAGAAACATCAATGGTTATATATGATAACTTGTGAATCACGCACCCCCAGGTTCTGCCGTCTACATAATGGGGCTCATCTCCTGGTGTTCCCAACCTACCACAGCCACCTACTGTCAAGCCACAGATCAATGCTTGCCTTACATAGTGAGTACAAGACATTTCTGAAGGTTAAACATAATAGATCAGTGGTTCTCAAACTCGGCCCTCAAGACCCCACACAAGTCATGTTTTCCAGGTCACCCAGCACGTGCACAGGTGTAATCATTACTCACCGACATATTTTAAAAGATCCACAGGTGGGGCTAGTTATTTCACTTGTGTTTCTGTGAGGAGACCTGGAAAACATGCACTGTTTGGGGTCCTGACAACTGAGTTTCAGAACCTGTGACATATTGTAGGTAAAGAAAAAAACATGGCTGCCAAAAAATGGGGAAAATCTCGAGGTCTAGAGCACAATGAAGCCGGCAAAGTTCAACAAGTGAAAAAGGTGACTGCCGACTGCCCTGAAGAGCGTACAGTCTATAAATTAGAGATGTGCACCGACCCCCGTGTTTTGGTTTTGGATCCGGATTCAGCTGCATGTTTTGGTTTTGGTTTTGGATCTGTATTTTTTTTTTTTTAAATAAAAAAAAAAAACAGTTAAAATGACGTCATTGTGACTTGTTTACATGCAGTCCAAACCCCGAGTACGTAGTTTTAAATATGAGTTCCAAACTGTGGGAAGATCCGAACCAGGACTCAGCTCGACTCGGAACCCCTAAATTTGATTATTGTCGGTTCTCTGAGAACCGGACCCGTACATCTCTACTAGAGATTATGCACAGGACAGGAAATATTTACAAGTTTTGTCTGCGCAGTCCCTGCCCATTGCACAGAACCACAGAAGTAGTCTTAAATTGGAAACAAAAATACATACAGTAGGGGGAGATTTATCAAATCTTGCAGAGATATAAAGTTGTGAGGGATAAAGTAGCAACTGGTTGGCTTGTGACTCATGTTACAGGCTGTGCTAGAAAAATGACAGCTAGAAGTTGATTGGTTGGTACTTTATCTCTCCCCAAGATTTGATAAATCTCCCCCTTTCCCCCCGTAGACATTGAATTTGGAACAAAAGATGACATTATGTCTTACTGCAATTCCCAGTGTTCTATTTAAAACCTGCCCTAAATTTCCCATTTAATATGGCATTCACTTAGTGAAATTGACTTTTGCTCATAAGAGCTGACAATTAACAGTTAATATCATTTAGTCTCTCATGCACATTTCTTATTTCTGCCAATCTGTGACCGTCCAGCTGCAAAAATAAACCTGTAGCCCACTCCCGTTGCATTTATGGCACTTAACCACACACACTATTATTCAATTAAATATAATGAGGAAATAGAGGGAATAAAAACAGAAAAGTAATTATCCAATCAGGGCCTGAGTCAGTTTTACCCTAAAAATATCATTTTCTCTGCCAGCAGGCTGCAGGAAAATGATGTGCTAAAGTGGGGTCACGCAAGCCACGTCCCTCAGGGGCGCCCCGCAATGAGATGTGTGATGGGAGAGGAATGCTTCATACCTGGGGAGTGCAGTGGGAAGGAGACGTTTAGAGCAGATCTCCCTTAAGTCCATAGGTGCTTTTATAATGTGCATAACGGCCATGACCCAAGTGTGACACTTGTGATGTACCATAACATATTGTACATAGGGCTTTTCTGAAAACCAAACACACCCGAAATTAGGGGTTCCAAGTCAAATCGAGTCCCAGCTCGGATCACGTTTGGGGTACGGAACTGAATCGAGTCCCGGCTCGGGTCTGCTGTGAGTCCGAAACTCGGATTTAAAAAACATATCTCATGTAAACAGGTCCAAATGACATGATTTGGGGGCCTAGTCATCAAGACTAAAATAACGTTTTTAAGGACATTTTCCTTAAATAATGTTATTTTAGTATTCATGATGACACTTAGCAAGGAGATATCAGTGTTATCTCCAGTGCTAAGTCCCCCTGCGTTAATTTCCACACTCCCCATACATTAGTACATTAGTATGGGGATATGGAAATTATGGCATTCATCAAATTCCGAAAATTATGTATTTTCGGAATTTGATGGAATTACTATACGCCACTGTGAGGTGGCGAATAGCAGGTGAGACCTACCTGCGGTCAGCTGAACAGGTCCCCAGCGTCTCCCTCCGGCGCTCTGGTCCCTCCTCTGGCTCAGGTGGCTGCTCGCACACTGGGCCTGATTCAGAGCCGAACGCTCTGACCAGAGCGCTCGTTCTGAATCAGTGCCCTCCTCCCTGAAAATGGAGCGGCCTCCCGGCCGCTCGCATAGCTGTAGGTCACCACCCACAGCATATACGAGTGGCCAAAAAGATGGTCGCGATGGTCAAGACCATCGCGACCATCGGGCTTGCGACGAGACCCTGCGGTAGGGTCTCGCTACCGCAAGCCCAGGAGTGATTTTGGCTCTATCAGAGCCAAAATCACTCCCACTGACATCATTACTGATGTCAGTGGGGCCGGCTTGAGACGGTAGGCGTTCCCATGGGAACGCCTCCGTCTGGCAGCCACGCCCCCGGCACGCCCACCAAAGGGGGAGTGCTGTCAATCAACATCGACAGCACGCCCCCGACAGCACGGAGTGACGGAGAGCCCGTCGCTGTCCGGGTCTCGCGCATGCGCACGACGGAGCTCCCTCCATCATGTGTGCATGCGCAGTGGGGCAACATCGATCCGCTTGCGAGCATCCTGCGCTCGCGAGCGGGTCTGAATGACCCCCACTGTGTTCTCCCAGCAGAACACAATAAAGTTTAGAAAAAAAAAAAACGTTTTTTTTTTCTAAACAATACTGTGGTCTGCTGGGAGAACACGTGACAGCATAGCAGACGGAGCCGGAGGCTGCTGCGCAGGCAGGTAATTGCGAGACTGGGGGGAGGTGAGTGGAGGGGGAGGGGGGAGGTGGGGTTGGGGGGGGCACACAAACTTACCGCCACTGTAGGTAGTGATGCGCATGCGCTGGGTTTACGAATGTAACAGCTCATGCACAGCACAGATTACAGCTGCAGTAAGTTAGAGTAGTGAGGGAAAACTATCTATTTCCTGAAAAGCTTTTCAGAATAGATAGTTAAGGGGAGGAGGAATGATGAATTCCTCCGGGAATTTGGTGTAACTCCATGCCAGTTCTAAACCTAATGACCTCCATCGATTTTTAAGGTAAGATGAATAGGCCCCTCTAGCTGGTTTTATCAATTTTAAAGAAATCCAAAACTAAGGCCCTCATTTATCATCGAAGCATAACCCCTTGAGTGCTCGCTAAAGGGGTTATGCAACCCTTTCTGACTGTAACAAACAGCGGTAATCTAAGATTCTAAGATTACCGCTGTTTGTCAAGCATCGAGAGCGTTGCAGTCCCCATTGCTGGCAAAGGAGACCCGGTGGTGCCTTTCCGGCTTCAGCAAAGCCCTCCAAGAACTTCCTTGTCCCCGTGTCATGCGCAGATGGACCATCGCACATGCGCATAACACAGCCCAGTGGAGGACCTCGCAGAGAAGGAGGTCTTTGCTGGACTTCGTGGGACCCCGCCGAAGGGGTAAGTATTGGTAAATACCAGTACATTTTTCATTTGTATCACAGTGATACTAAATTGCGCCGGTGTTTACCAAAACACATAAGGGTGGTTGTACCAAAACCAAAACATGGGGGTCCGCACATATCTCTGCAAACAAGCAGAATCTACCGTTCACCAGTTTGCCCATCCCCTAATTAACCTGAGTTTGGAAGTTTTAAGACAAGTTTAAAAAAAGAAAGAAAAAGCCTCTCATAACTTTTGCCAACATAAAACTAAACACAAGCACAAAACAAAACCCAGAAATGAAACATATTAAATAAAGAAAAACAAAATAGTAGACCCTAAAATTTGCAGGCGGGATGGTCCTATAATTTTTTGTCTTACTAAGTTCTATTTAGTAAAGGGATAAAGGCCCTGATGCAGAGCCGGTCACTCTGACAGAGCGCTCGCTCTGAATCAGGGCCAGTCTTTTTTTTTTTAGAACGGCCTCCTGGCTGCTCGCATTGCTGTGGCTTACGACGAGACCCTTGTGGTAGGGTCTTGTTGCCGCAAGCCCCAGAGAGATTTCGGCTCAAACAGAGCCGAAAGCTCTCCCACTGACATCACTTGTGATGTCAGTGGGGCCGCCCCCAGATGGTAGGCATTCTCATGGGAACGCCTCCGTCTGGGCAGCCACCCCCCCGGCCCGCATACCAAAGGGGGCGTGCTGTCACTCAACATCGACAGCACGCCCCCTTTGGTACGAGACCTGGAGCGACGGCATGCCCATCGATATCCGGTTCTCGGTCATGCGCGCGATCGAGCTGGCTCCGTCATGCGCATGCGCTCTTGGCCACCATAGACCCGGTTGTGAGCACTCAGCGCTTGCAACCGGGTCTAAATCAGGCCCAAAGCCCATTTCTTCCTCTCTCCTAAAGCCCCGACACTGATAATGGTGGTTCTGCCAGGTCTCTCTGCCGATGGTTTTCACCTGCAAAGTATAAAAGAGACAATTTAAGCAGATTTTTGTGGCACATGTACAGTAACACTGCAATCCCCATATCGATATAGCTGGTCTCAAGATGGCGAGGGTGTAGGAGCGATATTCGTGGGGCCCACATTTTCCAGGAGGGATGAGAACAGGGTATGCGTAAGCGGACCCAGGAACTGGCTTGGCTAAGGTAAGCTTCATCCTCCATAGCCTGGCCAAAGGAGCAACCATCGGTGTCTGGTATGAATAACACATCCTGGATGTCTGTGACCACCTTTAATTCACAGGTGCACAGTGAGTGGCCCGATCCCTCTGACTGTTATAGGGTCACATATGCTTAATGATGTAAGCCATTCTTGATTGCAACTGAAATGCCTTGTGGCTCTCAATTCCATGTACCAGCAATCCTTCCTGTGATTGTCTGTGACATGTAAAGCTGACTTGCTGCTTTTATTGAGCCTCTTTTGCGTGCCACTTGAGTCTTTCTATCTGCATTCAGAGGATTTATGTCCCACTCTGTGACATGCAAAAACACTTGTACTTAGGCCTTTTGGGCTTAGTGTCCTTTGTGAGTAAAACAGAACTCTCAGCATTTGTCTCAACCAGTATGCATTCTGTAGCAATTTAGCCCTCACAATCTCTTTTGATAGCTTAGTTGCACAGCATTCTAAAGCCACCATCAAGAAATCAAATTCAGATGTAAAATTCTGGAGCATCGCCACTGCGACATCATCCTGTCGGGGTCACAGCAGAGGAGACAGATCAGTAGCGCACTCCTTTCCAATATTTGCTATCACCATATATCGCAACGATACAAAATAATTTTTGGTGGCCAGATATCAAAAAGTGATTCTGTAAGGATACTGCACAAGTGTGGCCATCGATCGTGCCATGAGTGTGCACATTATAGGCAGACAGGGAAGGATCAGAAGTTCTCTCTCCAGCTAAACCATAGCCTAGTAGACTACAATGGCTAATACCATTTGAATTTGGCATTATTTATTGGTGCAAAGCTCCAAAAAGCCACTGACACTTATAGTGGCTAAATCAATGCTGAAACAGTAATTTCCACATGGTTTCAGGCTTAATAAAATTACCCCATAGTCTGTATAGAGGGGTCAGCTTTAGGCTGCTAGAGAGGTACTGTGGGGAGAAGATCAGGGAGAGTTTACTGGCAGCAGATGTGAAAGGGTCACCTTCAATTTGAGCAATTCTTCTTCTTAAATCAATACTAATGCTCATTTAGACTATTTCAATGGCCCACAATTATCTGAGATCATTGGGAGAATAATGTGTTTCCCTGTTCTATAATTAAAGCAAAAAACAGAAAATTCAGTAACAAAATCTCTCCATTATCAATGTATGAAAGAAAATGTTCTATAGGTATTGAATATGAAATGATGGCCCATAATTGCCAAATAATTGCTAAAATGTTGCCTCTATAGATAGAACACATTGAAAGGTATTGCAACAATAGGATGCATGGTACAGATCTGTGAATAGAAATGTGCCGTTCGGTTCTCCAGAACTCCACCTAAATTTTGTAAATCCGGACGGATCCGAGTCACGGTTCTAATCTCCTGAGGAGATACAAATAAATCAGAGTCTCGGTTATGATCTCCCAGCATTTCAAAATTCGGATTTTAAATCCGAATTTCGGGTTTTGGCTTGTAAAATATCATGATGTTAGCTGTTTTTAAAAACTTTTTATAATTGAAAAAAAATAAAATTTGCGATAAATTATGTTTTACGTAAATAAGTTCTCACCAGTAGGGGGCATAACATGTTATCACACGGCTACACTCTCCCCTGAGCAGCCGTCCCATAGCACACCGTAATGAATTACTCCATTATTTATCCTACGCACTTGTCATTTTTTGTTATTTTTTTCATTATTTCACTTGCTAATTCATTACCACCGCTAGTGAGCTCAAGCTGGCACGATAAAATATATATCTTTTTTTTTTAATCCAGCAAAAAACGTAATAAAAACATTTATGTAATGAATTACACGTTTTCACGTACTCTGTATCACCTTTGGCTCCGAAAGAAAGAAAAAGTTGCAAAAGTAACATTTAAGAAACACAGGATTCATTTTACTAACGATTCCAATTCCGGTGAAATAAATTATTACATTTGGCAAGAGAGAAGGCGTCATTGGACTCAGGCTAGGTTTAAATCTATCTGGGGGAAAAAAAAAATATTTGTTTATATATATCCAATAAGACCAACATTCCTAAAGAACAAGCCGGAATACAGATGGAAGTGGGCGATCTGGTCCCTTCCCGACAATTGCTGCTTTGTCATAAACTGCGCAAATCTCTCTCCCTTCAAATTAATAGCTCTACCTTTCCTATTAAGATGGATCCCACAGGGGATGTGAGAGCCTCTGTTAGTTGTGCTGCAATTTAGTTGAATTGAAAGGTTAATACAGCACCATATAAAGCGCCAGATGGTAGACGTCGCTTAAAATGTTGAGTAACCTTGGCCTGAAACAAGATTTCGCAGAACCTACTGGGAATAACAAAGCTATCAGGCAAGGTTTTCTATTATCTTACAAACAAGGTGTTCTTTCAAGCTCTGGCTTGAGATACGTTTCAGACTTAGCCACAAGTCCGTGGACTTAAAATGACAATAATTCATATCTCTGTGCAGTATTGGCCAGGAGGAAATAATGCCACAAGGAGAGAAAGGAATACTGTTGCATTTCCATTTGAATACGACGTACAATAATTCAATGGTTGGAATTCGCCATGAATGAGTACAAATTGCATGCGTCTGACACTTACAGCTTAGGTCTCACATCACACAATTACTTTCATTTTCCTTTAAAGAAATGTGAAAATTATTCAACCTGGCAAACACATTAATTTTTCTATCTCAGTCAAGAAGGCAAATGTTTTGTGTAGCCCAACGCCGCGAGAATGGATAAAGTGTATCTGTTTCGCAGTCAAGATTAATTTTTATTTAAATTGTGTTCTCCATAGTGTATGTATAAAAAGTGATGGCGCATAAAATGATTATTATTATACGGGGAGGGGAAGGGGGAAAGGTGAGATGGGAACATTACACAGAGCAACGAAAGGGAGAAAAAAGAGTGAAGAAACTTATATTGGATGATGAATAGAAGTTTGCATGAATAACGGACCTACCAGAAAGGTGACTTGCAAGTTGCTAATACTGGCCTCAGAGTTTCAGCAGTAGTGAGCATTGGTATTAATAGGGGCAGGCTGCACCAGAGGGAATCTTCGCCCAGGTCAGTCACCTTATAGGGATTCCATTGGCCACCTACCTTCCTTTGTTAGTTTTAATGCTCCCAATAGGCTGCTGGGCTGTGGTAGGCATGTACACTCTGGGACAGGGCATTATCGGGGCACCCGTCTACAGATGGCACCAGCCTGAGAACTTCCATTCTTCTTCACGATTGGCTACATGATGCCTGTTATCATAGAGTTGATGCATTGCATCAACTCAGTAAGCTTATGGAGGGCAGGCCCGATACAGCAGAATACAAACATTATATTGGACCATTATACAGTTTTCCAAGTTGAGTTTAACAATGATGGATGGAAAAGAATGTATTTTATACCTCACTGGTTGTGATATAATACACCTGATCCAGCTTTTTTGAAGGCAGTAAAGAACACTTATGGTGGTTTGGGTGATAACAATCTTTACCAATGCTCTTTCATGTCCCTAAAAGTATTTTAAGAAAAGGAAAGAGCATTGTTAGGTGGGGATGTAGTTAGGCAAACCCGACACGGGATAGGCATTGAAATACCAATGCCTATCTTAATCCCGGCACCAGAATCTAGAAAAACGCCATGCCATCCCAAATGAGGTAAACTGGGGGCGTTTTTGCTGTTAGCCTCAGGGGGGGACTATTAGGTTTAGGCAGCATAGCGGGATTAGGTTTTTTTGGGGGGTTAGGGTTAGGCACCCCTAGGGGCGGGGTTAGGCACTAAGGGTGGAGGGTTAGGTTTAGGCACGAAGGGGGGAGACTTAGGTTAAGGCACTAATGGGAAGGGTTAGGGTGCAGGGTGGGGAGGGTTAGGGTAAGGCTACAAGAAGGGAGCTTTAGGGGGAGAAGGGGGAGGGTTAGTATACTTACCAGACCTCTGTTGGGATACGGACCATCGGGATGCCACTGTCGGTATTTTGACAGGAGGCATCCCGACTGCCGGTATAGCAAACCCATTCCGCTAGTTGAGGCAACAATCAGAAGAGCAGGTAGGGAGCGAGCTTTACGCCATCCAGGAAGAGATGTCTTACAGACAGGAGGTGACATGGGAGAGAACAGAGGGAAGAGGTCCGGGGAAGAGAAGTATATTTTGGCACTGTCTGCATAGTCCTGGTTGCAGAGTCTGAAGGAACTGATTTCACCAAGGGAGAAGGTAAGGGGGCAAAGTACAGGACCTTGGAGACGTGCCATGTGCAAGTGGATGTGGGTGTGGATATAGGGAAGGTGTGGTTGGACATGTAGAGGATGAACCTGGAGAGGGAGCGAAAGGTTTGGAGGAGAAGGTCAGCGGAGCACTTACACATTCACTGAGTAAAAACAACACTTCAAATTAGGGGTGTGCACCGGCCACTTTTTGTGTTTTGTGTTTTGGTTTTGGATCTGGATCTTTCTTCGTGTTTTGGATCTGGATTGGTTTTGCCAAAACCACCCTTCCATGTTTTGGGTTCTGGGTTTTGTGTTTTGGATCTGTATTTTTTTTTAAAAAAGCATAAAAACAGCTAAAATCACAGAATTTGTTGGTTTCTCTGCTCCTATGCTATTATTAACCTCAATAACCTTAATTTCCACTCATTTCCAGTCTATTCTGAACACCTCACACCTCACAATAGTGTTTTCATGTCCAAAAGGTTGCACCGAGGTAGCTGGATGACTATGCTAAGCGACACGAGTGGGCGGCACAAACACGTGACCCATCTAGGAGTGACACTGCAGTGGCAGACAGGATGGCAGTTAGAAAAACTAGGCCCCAAACTGTACATAATGCAAAGAAAAAAAAGAAGTGCAAGATGGAATTGTCCTTGGGCCCTCCCACCCACCCTTATGTTGTATAAACAGGACATGCACACTTTAACAAATCAATCATTTCAGCGCCAGGGTCTGCCACACAACTGTGGCTGAAATGATTGGTTCGTTTGGGCCCCCACAAAACAAGCTGGCAATTAATGTGTCCCTGCACAAACTGGCTCTACGGAGGCAAGATGTCATCCTCATCCTCCTCATCCACCGATTCCTCACCCTCTTCAGTGTGTACATCCTCATCCTCACAGAGTATTAATTCGTCCCTGCTGGAACCACAGGTCCCTCTGTACGTTCTGGAGGCTGGTCTCCCTGGAAGAGTTGATAATTCATTTTATGAACATCATCTTCTCCACATTTTGTGGAAGCAACCTCCTACGCCTTTCGCTGACAAGGTTCCCGGCTGCACTAAACACTCTTTCGGAGTACACACTGGAGGGGGGGCAACTCAGGTAAAATAGAGCCAGTTTGTACAGGGACCTCCAAATTGCTTCTTTTTCCTGCCAGTACAGGTACGGACTGTCTGACATGCCTACTTGGATGCTGTCACCGATGTAATCCTTTAACAGACAGACGCACGCTTGTCGCTGCTGCTTTGAGGATTCAAGTGCGGCTACAGCCCACACAATTCACAAAGACAGAATAAAAAAAAGAATATTTTTATTGTTTGTGGAGCACACTTTGAGGGTTACACCACCCTTTAACAGACAGACGCACGCTTGTCGCTGCTGCTTTGAGGATGCAAGTGCGGCTACAGCCCACACAATTCACAAAGACAGAAAAAAGAAGAAGAATATTTTAATTGTTTGTGTAGAACACTTTGAGGTGTCACCACCCTTTAACAGACAGACGCACGCTTGTCGCTGCTGCTTTAAGGATGCAGGTGCGGCTACAGCCCACACATTTCACAAAGACCGAAAAAAAAAAGAACAATATTTTAATTGTTTGTGTAGAACACTTTGAGGTGTCATCACCCTTTAACAGACAGACGCACGCTTGTCGCTGCTGCTTTAAGGATGCAGGTGCGGCTACAGCCCACACAATTCACATAGACAGAAAAAAAAAGAACAATATTTTAATTGTTTCTGTAGCACACTTTGAGGGTGTCACCACCCTTTAACAGACAGACGCACGCTTGTCGCTGCTGCTTTGAGGATGCAAGTGTGGCTACATCGCACACAAGTCACAAACACATAAAAAAAATAGTTTTTTATTTTTTGGAACACTTTGAGAGTTACACCACCCTTTAACAGACAGACGCACGCTTGTCACTGCTGCTTTAAGGATGCAGGTGAGGCTACAGCCCACACATTTCACAAAGACCGAAAAAAAAAGAACAATATTTTAATTGTTTGTGTAGAACACTTTGAGGGTGTCACCACCCTTTAACAGACAGACGCACGCTTGTCGCTGCTGCTTTGAGGATGCAGGTGGAATCTAGACGGGATTTGGAACCGAGGACACACTACCTCCATCAATTGTCTAAATCCCACTGCACTAATGTCGGATACCGGACGCACGTCTAACACCAACATAGCAGTCAAGGCCTCAGTTATACGTTTTGCTTCAGGATGACTGCTGTCGTACTTCATCCTCATCGCTAGGGACTGTTGGAGGGTCAATTGTTTAGTAAAAGTAGTGATGTTCCTACTTCCTCTCTGGGATGATGAACAACTCCCAGCAGCAGCAACAGTACTAGGAGGAAGAGGTTCTTGATCTTTCCCTATTTTATTTTTATCGGAGAAAGTTTGGTCCTCCATTTATGTTATATTGATATATATACGTGCGGCTAAAGCGCACACAAACACAGAAAATATTATTTATTTTTGCTGGAGAGTAGTGCACTTTGTGGGTTACACCACCCTTTAAGAAATGAGCCAGCCGGCTCTTTACTTATGGGACACAGGCGCACGCTTGGCGCTGCTCCTTTGTTGATGCACGTGCAGCCACAGTGCACACAATTCACAAACACAGAAAATAATTTTTTTTTTGGTTTGGACTGGAGTGTACTTTCGGGGGTTACAGCACCCTTAACGGTCAAATCAGCCGGCCCTTTACTTATGACACAGGCGCACGCTTGGCACTACTTTGTTGATGCACGTGCGGCTACTGCGCACACAATTCACAAACACAGAAAATAATTTTTTTTTAGGTTTGGACTGGAGTGTACTTTCGGGGGTTACAGCACCCTTAACGGTCAAGCCAGCCGGCCCTTTACTTATGACACAGGCGCACGCTTGGCACTACTTTGTTGATGCACGTGCGGCTACTGCGCACACAATTCACAAACACAGAAAATAATTTTTTTTTGGTTTGGACTGGAGTGTACTTTCGGGGGTTACAGCACCCTTTAACGGTCAAGCCAGCCGGCCCTTTACTTATGACACAGGCGCACGCTTGGCACTACTTTGTTGATGCACGTGCGGCTACTGCGCACACAATTCACAAACACAGAAAGTAATTTTTTTTTGGTTTGGACTGGAGTGTACTTTCGGGGGTTACAGCACCCTTTAACGGTCAAGCCAGCCGGCCCTTTACTTATGACACAGGCGCACGCTTGGCACTACTTTGTTGATGCACGTGCGGCTACTGCGCACACAATTCACAAACACAGAAAATAATTTTTTTTTAGGTTTGGACTGGAGTGTACTTTCGGGGGTTACAGCACCCTTAACGGTCAAGCCAGCCGGCCCTTTACTTATGACACAGGCGCACGCTTGGCACTACTTTGTTGATGCACGTGCGGCTACTGCGCACACAATTCACAAACACAGAAAATAATTTTTTTTTTGGTTTGGACTGGAGTGTACTTTCGGGGGTTACAGCACCCTTAACGGTCAAGCCAGCCGGCCCTTTACTTATGACACAGGCGCACGCTTGGCACTACTTTGTTGATGCACGTGCAGCTACTGCGCACACAATTCACAAACACAGAAAATAATTTTTTTTTTGGTTTGGACTGGAGTGTACTTTCGGGGGTTACAGCACCCTTAACGGTCAAGCCAGCCGGCCCTTTACTTATGACACAGGCGCACGCTTGGCACTACTTTGTTGATGCACGTGCGGCTACTGCGCACACAATTCACAAACACAGAAAATATATTATTTTTTTAGCACTTGGGGGGAGCACCCCTGATGGACAGAGCACCCCCTGGACAACACTACAGCACTCCTTTAGGACTGGGACACTGCACAGGACTTTGGAGTGGACACAGCCCCTATGGAGAACTGACTGCACAACACAGTCCAGCCAGCCCCTATGGACTTTGAAGTAGTGGACACAGCCCCTATTAACAACAGCAGCACAGCACAACACAGCCAGCCCCTATGGACTTTGAAGTAGTGGACAACAGCAGCACTACACTACACTACACTACACAGCCCTAACTCCCACCCTCCCTCTTCACTGTCCACAGCCGAGTGAGAAAATGGCGCCGACGTGGGTACCTTATATAGGATCCAAAACCCGCGAGACTCGGAAGGCGGGAAGATGACGTTTTCCCTCGATTTCAGATCCGAGTCAGGCGGGAAAAGTCGAGCCTGACTCGGATCGGACTCGGATCGGGGGGGCTCGGGGGGGTTCGGATTTCAGAAATCCGAACCCGCTCACCCCTACTTCAAATACAGAAAAGTTGTATCTAGTTGATAAACTTTTATCTCATGTTCTTACAGACACAAAACTGGTAATCACACTGAGGAAAAGCATTCTGGGCAAGCTTAGGAGCCCATTCCTTAATGTAAGGGAGAGGCATACCAAAGTGTCGGTCTGGGGGGGTACATGGGGCATATCAATAATATGTCCTTATGTCATTAAGGAGCTGAGGCTGAGTTGCACATAAACGCCTTTTTTTTGCAGAGCGCATTTTGGGTGTATTCCCACTGCGCATGCTCCAAAAGCGCGGGCGCTAAGAGCCGTGTGCGCATTTCAGCTGCATCTGCACTAAAGGCTGAAGAGGCGGAGCAGGGCTGCAATCTGCACTTTCTGACAATGGCAAAGTCCAGGGATGGCGTGTTCATGCAAATGTGGGCTGTGCCGGGCAGGACGTAAGTGGAAATACGCTGTATCCAGGCGCTTCTTTTGCACCTAGTGCACTGATGATGGTGATGATGATGATGATGATGATGACAAGTAACAAACCATTCGCACACCTAGATGTATACAGGTATGATGTAAAATTGGTGCACAGGAATGCAGAAGGGATTTTTGTTCAGCTAAATATCGGACATTAATTCTCAATGCTTCAAAATGAAGATCAAATCTAGAAGAGTCTTGTACCTGATGAGCTGCAGAGAGACTGGATGAGGGAACTTCAGGCCAGCAGCTGAAATATTTATTGAGTCCAATCTAGGTGCCTCGGCCACTTCAGGACAAAAACAAATGGTTTCTCTCTCCTGCCAGATATTGCTGCTGCCCGGTTAGTTGTATTGCAATCATCTGACTGTATTAACTGCTGAGAAAAATGCACATTTCATAACATCAGCCCTCCTGATCCTCACTGATCTATGACTGCAAGCCTCCATGCGGAATGGTGATAAATCTTACTATCTCATTCTCATATACTTAATTCACCCAGTTTCTGGAGGGCAAAATTGCAAAGAGCAGGAAGATTACAAAGATAAGACGAATGGCTTTGAAAATATGGGTTTAATTATTCGGCTGCCCTCCCTCCCAGTTAGCAGGGCTGCCTTTCAATAAGGGCATTTAGCGATCGCTGCTCATATTAATGGATAAATGGTCATCTTGCAGCTGGGGCTACCAGTCTTATGTTGGCGAACAGTGGCCTAGATCTCACTGCTCTATGTTGTCGGTATAAATTGGTGCTGGCTGCTGATGGGTCATTTTTCCTTAATGTACTGGACAAATACTCAGACGATTCACCTCCGTCACCCCGATCATCATATCTTATCAAGACAAATGGTACAGGGAGCCTGGGAGAGCAGATGCACAGCGATTCTAGGCCTTATGACCTTCCAGTAATACTGAGATGATAAATACGGTGTCCTGGCAGACAGGACAAATCGCACAGCGCTGGGATGTCTGTACATTTTCTATGTCAATGCTGGTAATTAATAAGTAGAGCGTGAATGATAATTTGGAGAGTGGCCTGTGCATGCCTTACAGATGGAGAATTCAGAGCAGAGAATCATAAGCGAAGTACAAATGTGGATCCACCTTAGGCATTCATATTTCTTTTATAATTCACCCAGCTGCAACCTTACATACTGGAAAATCCTTAAAAGGGTATATCCTATTGTGACGCATTCTTGCCCAAACAAATCAAGGGCTTTTCTTCTGTAATATTGGCTAGTGAGCAAATGTATTGCACTAGTGAATATTTACTGTTGTTAGGGACATTTACATATCCATACACTATTTTTTTTACACCAAACCTATAGACACTCAATTATTCCTTGTGTTCAAAGATACACCAGGGGCTTGTTTTTAGTATGGAAAAAGAACACATGCAAAGTTTGGTTGAACTGTGGGGGGGTGGTAATTTCGTAGATCAGTTAAGGAAGCTGAAGGTGGTGGTTCTGGAATTTGATCAGCTGCTTAAAGAGGTGGAGTTTTCAGGGAATGCTTGAAAGTTTGGAGGCTAGAGTGTGTGCGTCCCGAATAAAGTCCTGTAATTGTCACTAGGAGCAGGTAATGAGTGTGGATGAGAGATGCAGATCTTGTGCAGAGCAGAGAGGACAATTCGGGGGATATATTGAGACAAGGGAAGAGATGTATGTAGTTGTAACAGGGACGTACAGTCAGGGGAGGCAGAGCCTTCCCTGTCATACTCCTGAGATTTTATTTAAAAATGATTAGAATAATACAAAGAATATATTTATAACTTATAAACATTTTCTTTGTTTATTGTAATAGTTTTTATAGTTAACACTCACCAGCTTTGTGGAGCTTCCTGGGACTGCAGGGAGACGAGAGACGAGGCAACCTCACCAGGGGCACAGAAAGAGAGCTAATAGAGGCATGCCTCTGAGTGTGGAGGGGCGTGCCTTAAGCACTGATGTACACCTTGGATGTGTCATGTGACCAGGAATTGCACTGCAGTGTTTAGATATCGGAGCTCAGTCAACAGCAGCAATAGAAGACACATTGATGCTGGTAGGAGAATCAATGGATACTGAAGCTTAGTGTAGTGAGGGGAGAATTAGTGTGGGGCAAGAGAGGCTACTAGCACTCATACCCATCTCCATGTATGCCTCCCCAGCCATTGACCTCACCGCACGTCACTGAGTTGTAATGTTGTTTATGGCCTTGTATGTTAGTAGAAGTATTTTATATTGGATTCGGTTAGATGCATGCAGCCAATGTAAGGACTGACAGCTCGGAGCAGCATAAGAATGCTCTGCGAGGAAGATGAGTCTATTCTCTGCATTCAGCATAGAGTGTAGGGGTGAAAGTCTGATTAGGGTAAGACCATGGAGGAGACTATTGCAATGATCAATGCGGGAGATGAATTAGAGTGTTTGTAGCATCTTGTGTGAGATACGGGCGTATTCTGGAAATGTTTCTTACATGTGTGGCAACTCCAACTTGCTATTAAAGTAAAGAGTTTACCTTGTGTGTTATTGTTCGGTCTTCATACAACTTACGGAGAGGTGAGAGTAATGGAAGCACATGAAGAGGTAGACATAGAGGCGTCCTTACACCAGACAGTGCAATCGCGGAATTTGCATACATGGCCCCTTTTGGATGCGAGTGATCGCGGCTTAGCGTCCGGGTCTGAACCGCCCCCTTTGTTCCTACCCGTCTTTGCTGCTGCAGCCGGTGGAGTTCTTATGATCAGTTTTGTTTTGACCATGGTATTAGTCCCACTTGGTGTGGCTTTTGTTAGTATCAAATATGAAAGGAAAGAATCGCCAATATGTATATGGAAGTCCTGCACGCAGTACAGCAATTTAACCACTGGATGTTGACGCAACTTCTCTCTCAACAGGCACACACATATCATTGGCAATTAGGGGATTATTCAGTATTTTGGGCTCTATTTACTACAATCCGCATATTGAATGCGGATTGTAGTGTGATATTACCGAGTGAATTCGCATTGCGAATTCAGGCAATATCACAGGGATTTACTATAAATCACTTGCAGGGACAGAGCTTGCGATAAAGTTCTGTCCCTGCGGATCCCATCCGCACTCTAGTCGCGGTATTTCCGAAAAAATACCGCGACTAAGAGCCCGCGCATGCGCCGATCGACCACCGCTGCTACCCCCCACCGACGCTAAGCCGCGGCCCCGGCGCTAAGCCCCTCCCCCCGCGATCGCGGACCCCCGCAACCCCCCCTCCCTTCATTAAACTTACCTGCATCCTCCTGGCCTCCGGTGATCTTCTCCGGGCTTCCCGATCAGGTGATCTCCCATACTGCACTGGGGCCCGATCACCTGATGACCGGGCCCCAGTGCACTGTGGGAGACCAGCTGACCGGAGAGGAGCCATCACCGGAGGCCCGATCACCGGTCCCTGGAGTCAGGTAAGTAAAAAAAAAAATGTTTAATTTTTTTTTTCTTTTTTTTACAGCAATCAGCTTACGGTCTGCTTAGACCACATAGCTGATTACTGGTACCGGCTCCCGCCTCTGCTCTCCCTGTTAGAGCAGAGTGGGAGCCCGGTAACCGTGGGAGACCCTGGATAATGCCACCCCCAGGTGGCGTTATTATCACAGGGCTTCCCCCGGTATTTTTTTACAATTTATTTTTAGTAACTTAGGTCGGATCACATTTCCCATTACAATTATGGGAAATGCGATCTGCTTTACTAAAAATAAGTGATACTGGGGGTTGGAGTAGAATTTTACTAATTCTACTCCAAGTGCCCTGTAATAACTACAGGTGAAACTAAAATAATGTGAAAAGGGTGTGAAAACACCCTTTTTCACTTTATTTTAGTAAAAATAATGTTAATAAATAGAGCCCTTTGTCACTAGTAAATTGTCCCACAATTCTGTCCCAGGCCACTGGGGCTATATCGTCTCCATTAAGTAATATTCTCCAAATCTTAAGTATCAAAGGATCACTGGTGCCGTGAGTAAAACAGTCCTGGTGTGATCCGGAAAACATGCAAAGTTAACAGTAGCAAAGTTTGGCCAGCAAGGCAGGGAGCTTGTATACAATGGAAGTGAAGATAACACTGAGATTCTGCTGTTTCGCAAAGAAGTATGAATAAATCCAATAGTACTCAGGGGTCTATTTACTAAGCAGTGTTAGGAGAAGTGAAAAGTGAAGAGTGAAAAGTGAATCAGCCAATCAGCTCCCAACTCTCATTTTTCAAACACAGCCTGTGAGATGGCAGTTAGGAGCTGATTGGCTGGCACCTTATCACTTTTCACTCTTCACTTTTCACTTCTCCTAACTCTGCTTAGTAAATAGAACCCTACATGTCAGTGCAGCTTTGCCTGTCGTGCAATCAGTTTTCAACTCACCACACCTGTAGTTACTCCTGGGACCAGGGCTAGATATCTTGCAACTGCTGGAGCTGTATGTCACTACTGCAGTTTCGTCGGTGGCCAACTTGTGGTTGGCAAAATGACAACTAAAGACAAGTGTTGCGTTTAGCCTGCGGTCATCTTATGGTTGGCAAAATAAATTGTGGTTGGCAGCAAGACGGCGCCTTCTCCTCCAAGTAGTGGAACTGAAATGAGGGTGCTTTGGGGTTTCCCTATGGTCCCTGCTGCTGTGGTGGTATGGGGCAGGGAGGATGACTGCCCTGTACTGTATGCTGCGGCAGTATATCTCCGTGAGCGGCTCTTGCTGCTGCTACAGCGGCCGCCTAACAGTGTGCTGCTCTGTGGTGCCCTTGGTCCCAGCTTCCCACTGCCGTAGCTCACCTGACCCGGTCTACCTTCCATGGGTCCCTGGCATCTGCTCTACTGCATCGGCTGCTCCACAGCTCCCTGGAGCTTTGCAGCTTGGCAGTCTCTGCCTTCTCTCCCGATGCCACACACACATTCCTCTTCTGGCGCAAACTCCTGGCCAATCCCCTGGCTTAAGAAACAGGACGGGCTCCTCCAATCAGAGGCCGCTGTCCTCGCGCTTCACACTTGTTGCAGGAGATCTGCATTAACTCCTTCCTGGTCCAAGGCCGAATTAACCCCTCACGGTCCTAGGGGTGCTCGTTTCTCGGGTGCCACACATGTATGTAACAGGATTTGGTTACAGGATGAATGTGGGGATCAAAGGACAGTTCAGAGTCAAGGATGACACCAAGGCAGCGAGCTTGAGGAGTAGGGTTTATTGTCTTGTTGTCACCAGAGATAGGGATGTCAGTTAGGTACTGTAACTTCGGTTGTCTTAACTTATTAGCTCCGTTTTTGAAAAATTGAGTTTGAGTAATAAACTTATTATTGACAAGATTCTGCTTTTGTCAACAGATAAGATCTATAATTGTAATCCATCCCTTGGCTGTGACTGACACCTTGTCCCAGCACTCTGGCCCTGATTCAGAGCCGGACGCTCTGACAGAGCGCTCGCTCTGAATCAGGGCTGGGCTATTTTTGTTTAGAACGGCCTCCTGGCCGCTCGTATAGCTATGGGTGACCACCCACAGTTATAGCGAGCGGCCAGGAAGATGGTTGCGATGGTCAAGACCAATTGAGACCATCGGGCTTGCGACAAGACCCTTGTGGTAGGGTCTCGTTGCCGCAAGCCCCAGAGAGATTTTGGCTCTAACAGAGCCGAAATCTGTCCCACTGACATCACTCGTGATGTCAGTGGGGCCGCCCCCAAACGGAAGCTTTCACATGGGAACGTCTACATTTGGGCAGCCACCCCCCCGGCCCGCCCACCAAAGGGGGCGAGCTGTCACTCAACATCAACAGCTCGCCCCCTTTGTTACGAGACCCTGAGCGACGGAGTGCCCGTCGCTATCTGGGTCTCGCACATGCGCACGACGGAGCCGGCTCCATCATGCGCATGCGCACTGGCCCACCATCGACCCGGTTGCGAGCACACAGCGCTTGCGACCGGGTCTGAATCAGGCCCTCTGCCCATTTCCCAGCAGTCCTTATTCCATGTGAGCGGCCAAGAGGTAATAATAACTAGCAAATAGATGCAGTAGCATCCAGTAAGTATTACCTGATTTTTTTAAAAAAATTTTGCTTTTAAGTTTTACTTAAAGTTTAGGATTAAACTTTAATCTTGCTACTCCAGTAAATTACACACATGCAGGTTTTGCCTGTCCAGATTGCCATACATGGGCCCTATAACAGTGTATATTGATCAACGTAGGCAATCAAAATCCAGCTGGACAGGTAACGATTCACCTGGAGAAAGATCTTGTAGCCTGTTAATGTCTGTTTGTCCAACCCAATGTGGCTACAATGTGTGCGTACAAGGTAGGGAGTCTTCTAGATAGTATGGTGGAATTGTCAAGATTGATTATAAATATGGGGACAATAAACCTAGATACTGAAAAAGGACAGTAGCAAAAAGTATAGGAGGGTCTGGAAACAAAGACCAGGAGATATTATGTTCCTTCCCAAGTTAAAGATTGGAAACGTTTCCCACAGACCTGTGACTGGTTAATTGGCGCCATGATCAGAGCCAGCTCATGCTGGTTCCAGTCTAACATGTATGAAAGATAAGAATGTTACTGAATTATGCGTTAAACAATTACATGTTCTACAGCCCAGATCTTGTATATAGACGAAGACAAATGGATAATATCCTGAATTTCTTTAAGAAATACCATGGGAGTCGAACAGTAGTATAACCTTATGGGACATGCTGCATAATTGGTTTGGGGGAAAGAATGGTGATAACCTATGACAGATGGAGAGATTTCCTTCCTCCGTGACATTTGAATGAAAATATGAATCAGGATGAAGTAGGAGACACATTGGTAATGGCTGAGTTTTCATGTCTATTTTCCTTGCAGGGGGAGAGAGCTGCAAACTGCTGACTGTTATAACTGTTTCCTTGATTAGGTTCAGATTTGTCCGTAACCTCTGCAGATACTGAACAAACAATGAGGAGAAGTAATGTGGAAATTTGTGAGTTTAGACTGAGCCCCAGACCATCTCCAGAGGATAATGCATTATGCTTTCAGGCTAATGTACTTTCAGGTTTAAAAATGTTTGCAACGGACAAACAGATGGGTTTTTTTTGTCAATGCCGCAGCGAGCAGGAGAATGCACGGTGACATTAATGGCCGGACCCCTGTCCTGTTCTTTTCTATGCCCAAATGAACAGAAGTCACCGACACTGTGTCTTCAGATGCTGGATCATGTGTTATAACCCTGCTGCTGGAGGGATGTGAGGGGTCAGTTTCATGGTTGACCCAGATAAAAGGAATCTTTACTTTGTATTTCTTATCATAACAACGCAGGGTGGGGAATCAACACCCATAAAAGGTGTTACAGTAAAAAACCACATTACTAGAGTCTGGCAGATCAGGCAGAGGGCCTGATTCAGAGCCGCTCGTAAGCGGCCGCTCGTTCGCTCCGAGCAATGTTCGGGGAGTGAAGATCCGAACGCAGGCGTGCAAAAGGTCAAAATGGGCGTTTTAAGGGTGTGCATAATTAACAAAGCAGCGTCATCGACCACGTCACTTGGTTGTTTCTTAGCCTGAACTGCTCGCATGATTGCGGTAGGAAAATCCAACCACAAGCACTGCGAGCAGTTCAGATGCCTTTCGATGTACTCGATTAATCTAATAAATAGCGGAGATGATGTAGGATGCGAGCAGCCAGGGGGCGTCTTTACAAAATAGCGAGCGCATATTTCGTTCGCTCGCTCAGACATAGAGGAGTCAACAGACCGCAAAGAGCGAGCGCTCAATTTAAATAGCCGGCCCCTTTTTCTGAACGACCGTTCGCAAATAGCGTCCGGCTCTGAATCAGGCCCAGAGTTTGGCCCCATAATTTAGGAAACTAATTACAAGGGGAAATGAACAGCTTTACATTAATAATCCAGAATTTGGGTCAGACATTGGGGCTTATGCTGAATTGGGCATGCGCCTGTTTGTGCAGCATTAAACCCACAGCAGGATTACTGGGGTATGCAGGTCTGTTCTCTACCACCTCCATCCAACTGGAGAGACGAGGTGGGGGAGTGGAGAGATGAGGAAGGTCACCAGTAGTACTGTAGCTAACCACTTCTGCTGATTGCAGATACAAGCTGAAACTGATAGGTGCATGATATTTTTAAATTATTATTTGTACACAAGAAGGACAGTTATATCTGCTGCACTCCAGAGGCATTTCAAAGCATTCAAAAAATAAGTATAAGTGTAGGTATAAAGTATATTATGTATACAGTAAGTACACTAATTTATGCTAATGCAATCGAAACTGCGATCTCTTACAGATTAAGGGCTCTATTTGCTACAATCCACATTTGTAATGCAGATTGTAGTGTGATATTATCGACTGAATAGGCCATATCACAGGGATCACAGGGATAAATATCACAGGGATAAAGCAAAAAATACCGTGACTACCACCAGCGACCCACCTCTCTCCACCCTTTGTGCATCCTGTTGCACATATGGTAAATACGTTGCTGGATTTAACGTACTGCACCGTTTGATGGTGATGTTTGCAGGTGCTATTAGGGCTAGTTCCCATTTTGTGAACCTAGCTGAGGAGACATGTCTGGTTTGGGCAGAGTTTAGCAAAGCAGATACAGCATGGGGAGTATAGACAATCATATCATGGCCTAATACCACATCCTCACTCTTACTGAACAATAGAGCAGTTGCTGCAACACCTCTTAAACACGTTTGGAGTGATCTTGCCACAGTGTCCAATTGTGCACTGTAGTATGCTACGGGCATACTGGCATCACCATATTTTTGTGTAAGGACACCTGCTACAAAACCATTAGCTTCCGTACAATACAAATCAAAAGGTTTTTCATAATCAGGTATTCCCAATGCAGGTGCTCTTGTCAGACTATCCTTAAGATTAAGGAAAGCCTGCTCTGAGTCCTCTGTGTATATGACACGATCGGGTTTTGAGGAAGAGACTCAGGGCCTGATTCAGACCCAGTCGCAAGCGCTGAGCGCTCACAACAGGTTCGATGGTGGCCCAGTGCGCACGCGCGAGCCCCGGAGCGAGCGCAAACAGCACTCACTCCGGGACGCACTACAAAAGGATAGCTGTCAATGTTGATCGTCAGCTCGCCCCATTTTGTGGGCGTGGCGGGGGGGGTGGCTTCACAAACGGAGGCATTCCCATGCGAACGCCTGCTGTTTGTGGGTGGCCCCACTGACATCACCAGTGATGTCAGTGGGAGAACTTCCGGCTCTATTTGAGCCAGAAGCTCTCGGGCTTGCGGCCACGAGACCCTACCACAAGGGTCTCGACGCAAGCCTTGACCATCGCGACCATCATCATGGCCGCTCGCTATAGCTGTGGGTGGTCACCCATAGCTATGTGAATGGCCAGGAGGACGCTCCTAAAAAAAACAGTGCCCACGCTAATTCAGAGCGAGCGCTCGCTTTTTGCGAGCGCCTCTGAATCAGGCCCTAAGTCCTGTAATGGCAAGGCCAAAATAGAAAAACCTGGGATCCACATTCTGCAGTATCCACACATTCCCAAGAAGGTACAGATTTGCTCTTGGTTCTGTGGCAGTTTATGGTCTGTATGGCTTGGATTCTGTCATTTGTCAGATGTCGTAACCCCTGAATTAGGCAATGTCCCAAGTATTTAACCCTGGACTGGCATGGCTGGCTTGGCTGTAGTTTTACCTTAACAACCTTGTGTCCTTTTTGCGAGAGATGGAGCAACAAAAGTTTAGTATCATTTAAACATGGCATAAACAAATCAGAACATAACAATAAATTGTCCAAATATTGTATTAGAACAGATCCATTGGCAGGTTAAAAAAATTGTAAACAGTTGTGTAAGGCCTGGGAGAAGATACTGGGGCTGTGTATGAAGCCCTGGGGAAATCGTGTCCATGTGTATTGTACACCCCTGTATGTAAAAGCGAAGAGGTACTGAAGGTCAGGATGAAGAGGTACAGATAAATAGAGCCCTAAATGAGGGGACATTTGTAGAAATATACACAAGTGAGTCAGACCGTGAGTCAGAGGAGGTGTCCAGGCTCTGTGCCTGATTCAGATTTGGGAATAAAGTAAGAAAGTGCAAGTACTGTAAAGGTGCATACACACACAATGATTTTTTGAACGATTATTGTTTATCATTCAATCGTTGAAAAAATCGTTGAGTTAAAACGATGAACGATTATCATTCAAGCGCGTTCACGTTTTTAGTTTGTTGTTCAGTCAGACTGACCAACTCAATGTTTTTCATTAAGGGAATATGGAAAAATCATTTGTAGTTGAAAAAAAACGTTCATCACATTTAGTAAATGAACGATTTTAGTAAATGATTTTCATTCGTTTTTCCCTTGAAAAAATTTACGAAAATCGTTTACTAAAATCGTTCATTTGCAAAATTGTTGTGTGTGTATGCAGCTTATCTGTGCATCTTGGTAAAACCAGGCTGCACTGCAGGTGGGGCAGATGCATCCAATCTCAAATCTGAATTGCAGTATAATACAAAAGCTGTCCAGCATTTGTGGGCTACATTGAAAAGCAGCCGGTATTTACCACTCATGCAAAAAAAAGGTATGCATTGCATTGGTTGTCTAGGTACACAGCTACTTGCTCTGCGCTTCGGCAAGGGGGGACCTGAAGACCTTTTTTCCCCTCAACAGGCCTTTTGGCTCAGAGGGGATAGGGAGTAATGGGGTCCTTCTCCTTTTGGAGAGGGTCCAAAGTCCAATGTCCCCAGCACGTTTTTTGCACTGTTCACTGGTTGATGAAGCCACACTCCTCGGGATTCAAAAAAAGAAAAAAAATTGACTGGGGCGGTACACCTGTCATACTATAATGCAGGTGTCCTAAGGCGGGCTCAGGGAGCACAGAAACTTCCTGTGGAGCAGTAGAAGAATGGAGGGGAGGAGGAATGGAAAGGAAGGGAAGTGGAGAAGGTGGCAGGGGTGAAGTGCAGCATGTGTAAATGGCTGCCTACTGCCTATCTAAGGGAACAGGCAGCCTTGGAGAGCCTAAAGATAACATCCCAAGTCTGGACCAGTTCACCAACTTGCAGCATCCTTGCAAGGGCACTTCAGCACGCACCCAGGGTACCACGCAGAGCTGTAACTAAAATTTTTGGTGCCCTGTGCCAGAAAGAGCATTGGCGCCCCCCTCATTTTTCAAAGCTCCCAAAAAAGGGGAATGGCCTCATGGGTAAGTACCAGGGTAGAGATAGAGGAGGCCAGGAGATGCTGGGGATAAATAGGGACATAATATAGTGCACCTGAGAGAGGGCCATGGCCTCATGGGGAAGGGCCAGTGAAGAGATAGGAGAGGCCAGGAGATGCTGGGGATAAATAGGGACATAATATAGTGCACCTGAGAGAGGGCCATGGCCTCATGGGGAAGGGCCAGGGAAGAGATAGGGAGGCCAGGAGATGATGGGGATAAATAGGGACATAATATAGTGCACCTGAGAGAGGGACATGGCCTCATGGGGAAGGGCCAGGGAAGAGATGGGAGAGGCCAGGAGATGCTGGGGATAAATAGGGACATAATATAGTGCACCCGAGAGAGGGCCATGGCCTCATGGGGAAGGGCCAGGGAAGAGATAGGGGAGGCCAGGAGAGGCTGTGGATAAATAGGGACATAATATAGTGCATCTGAGAGAGGGCCATGGCCTCATGGGGAAGAGCCAGGGAAGAGATAGGGAGGCCAGGAGATGCTGGGGATAAATAGGGACATAATATAGTGCACCTGAGAGAGGACCATGGCCTCATGGGGAAGGGCCAGGGAAGAGATAGGCAAGGCCAGGAGATGCTGGGGATAAATAGGGACATAATATAATGCACCTGAGAGAGGGCCATGGCCTCATGGGGAAGGGCCAGGGAAGAGATAGGGGAGGCCAGGAGATGCTCGGTACAAATAGGGGCATAATATACTGCACCTGAAAGAGGGCCATGGCCTCATGGGGAAGGGCCAGGGAAGAGATAGGGGAGGCCAGGAGATGGTGGGGATAAATAGGGACATAATATAGTGCACCAGAGAGAGAGCCACGGCCTCATGGGGAAGGGCCAGGGAAGAGATAGGGGAGGCCAGGAGATGATGGGGATAAATAGGGACATAATATAGTGCACCTGAGAGAGGACCATGGCCTCATGGGGAAGGGCCAGGGAAGAGATAGGCAAGGCCAGGAGATGATGGGGATAAATAGGTACATAATATAATGCACCTGAGAGAGGGCCATGGCCTTATGGGGAAGGGCCAGAAAAGACATAGCGGAGGCCTGGAGATGCTTGGTATAAATAGGGACATAAAATAGTACACCTGAGAGAGGGCCATGGCCTCACGGGGAAGGGCCAGAGAAGAGATAGGGGAGGCCAGGAGATGCTGGGGATAAATAGGGACATAATATAGTGCACCTGAGAGGGGGCCATGGCCTCATGGGGAAGGGCCAGGGAAGAGATAGGGGAGGCCAGGAGATGCTAGGGATAAATAGGAACATAATATAGTGCACCTGAGAGAGGGACATGGCCTCATGGGGAAGGGCCAGGGAAGAGATGGGAGAGGCCAGGAGATGCTGGGGATAAATAGTGACATAATATAGTGCACCTGAGAGAGGGCCATGGCCTCATGAGGAAAGGCAAGGGAAGAGATAGGGGAGGCCAGGAGATGCTGTGGATAAATAGGGACATAATATAGTGCATCTGAGAGAGGGCCATGGCCTCATGGGGAAGGGCCAGGGAAGAGATAGGGAGGCCAGGAGATGATGGGGATAAATAGGGACATAATATAGTTCACCTGAGAGACGACCATGGCCTCATGGGGAAGGGCCAGGGAAGAGATAGGGGAGGCCAGGAGATGCTGGGTACAAATAGGGGCATAATATACTGCACCTGAAGGAGGGCCATGGTCTCATGGGGAAGGGCCAGGGAAGAGATAGGGGAGGCCAGGAGATGCTGGGGATAAATAGGGACATAATATAGTGCACCTGAGAGAGGGCCACGGCCTCATGTTGAAGGGCCAGGGAAGAGATTGGGGAGGCCAGGAGATGATGGGGTTAAATAGGGACATAATATAGTGCTCCTGAGAGAGGACCATGGCCTCATGGGGAAGGGCCAGGGAAGAGATAGGCAAGGCCAGGAGATGCTGGGGATAAATAGGTACATAATATAATGCACCTGAGAGAGGGCCATGGCCTTATGGGGAAGGGCCAGGGTAGAGATAGCGGAGGCCAGGAGATGCTGGGTATAAATAGGGACATAAAATAGTACACCTGAGAGAGGGCCATGGCCTCACGGGGAAGGGCCAGAGAAGAGATAGGGGAGGCCAGGAGATGCTGGGGATAAATAGGGACATAATATAGTGCACCTGTGAGAGGGCCAAGGCCTCATGGGAAGTGTCAGGGAAGAGATAGGGGAGGCCAGGAGATGCTGGGGATGAAATAAGAGGAAGCTACAAGTGAGAATGATAATAAACAGAGACCCCTGACCTGTGGTGCCCTGTGCGATGGCACCGGCCACACTACCTGAGCTACGGCCCTGGTACCACTGTACACAGTTTAGTAACCATTGCATTATAACAATGTTGCAACCCTTTACAATATATAATCGTAATGTGCAGCTAGGCCCTATAATATACAGCATACAGTTATTTTTTCAGAAACCAACAATATAACATTAAGAAAAGCTCAATAACTTCATTATATACTGCCAAAAATGATTAAGCATGAGGAGTGACAACGACTTCTCTGCAGCCTGGAGTAAGATCCACGCCACCTCCAGTAACTTATATATCAGCTGTGATGCTTTCATTCTGTACAAGCCTTTATGGAGTGTTTATATACTGAATTCACTATCGGTTTGTGGGTTACTAGCAGCCGGCAGACGGTGTATATCCTCTCAACAATTTATGTGCACTTTTTATGAACCTAGGCCCTCATTCAGAGACGTACGCTCTGAGCAGAATGAATGAGGGCCGCCCTCCATAAAAATGGAGCGTCCTCCTGGACGCTCGTATAGCTGTGGGTCACCACCCACAGCCTATACGAGCGTGCAGTTTGATGGCCGCGATGGTCTTGACCATCGCGACCATCAAAACTGCGAGCCGTAGCGTGCGGTTGAGGTTTTCAAGTGCAAGGCCCGGGTGATTTTGGCTCTATCAGAGCCAAAATCACTCCCACTGACATCACTAGTGATGTCAGTGGGCCGGCTTCTGACGGGAGGCGTTCCCTTGGGAACGCCCCCGTCAGGGAGGCACGCTCCCGGCACGCCCACCAAAGGGGGCGTGCTGTCAATCAACATCGACAGCACGCCCCCTTTGATCAGACACAACGAGCAAAGGACTTTCCTTCGCTCGTCGCGTCTGGCGCATGCGCACGACGGAGCTCCCTATGTCGTGCGCATGCTCAGTGCAGACCATCGACCCACTTGCGAGCGGACAGCCGCTTGCGAGTGGGTCTGAATCAGAGCCCTAGATTTGAATATAATTACAATTTTTTTTTTATATATTGTAAGTTTGCCATGTATCATAGTGTGATATTTACATTATCTAAGGGGATTGATGCCACCTTTGCCGGTTGATGTTGAGGTAAACAGGAGAATATTATGTGCAGGTGTGCTGAGAGCCGCGCCAGGCCCAGATGAAAAGGGCGTGGTCTAATTGTGAAAGGAGTGGACCCACCCCCTTAAAATAAAAAAAAAGTTTTGCCGCGCATGGCATGTTGTGGGCTGCTGTGAGGTAAGAGTAACAGGAGGGGGTGCGGCATGATCCCCTCCCTCTTGGCGCCCCTAATTATGTGCTCCTCAGTGAGTTCAGCAGCTCAATACACACATATACTGTATATTTAGGTCACAGCTTGGGAACATTTTCACCTGGGGAAGTCTAACAGATTTTATTAGTTCTCAGCCAGAGGCTTAATGCTGCATTACCAGACACTAAGCAAGGTTTGGGGTAGGTCCAGGCAATGCAAGTCTGACCCGTTGCCCCCAATCTGCTCTCCAGTGCTTGGGCCAGAGAATGCATGGGGGGGGCTATGTCAGCTTTCAGCAGCTAACAGGTCCTTGTGGTCCAACTAATAATACTATCATTGTGGTCAACAGATATTAGGCATGATTCAGTAAGGATCACAACTGGTATTGCAATAGCGTTTACACACACGCAGTTTCACTGCATTAATGTGTTAATCCATTTCGATCGAATACCCATGCTGCACTACATATGGACACCCACTTTACTATACACACATCCGTAATGTTTAGCAAGACTGCAAAACCATCTGCAACAAGGAGTACCATCACAGCCTCACACACACTTACACAGGCTCTGACCTTACTCAGGAATTACTAAACTCATCACACACAGTGACTACACAAGACTGAGAAACCATCAGTAACATGGAGTACCATCACAGCCTCACACACACTTACACAGGCTCTGACCTTACTCAGGAATTACTAACCTCATCACACACAGTGACTACACAAGACTGAGAGACCATCAGTAACATGGAGTACCATCACATTCTCACACACACTTACACAGGCTCTGACCTTACTCAGGAATTACTAACCTCATCACACACAGTGATTACACAAGACTGAGAGACCATCAGTAACATGGAGTACCATCACATCCTCACACACACTTACACAGGCTCTGACCTTACTCAGGAATTACTAACCTCATCACACACAGTGACTACACAAGACTGAGAGACCATCAGTAACATGGAGCACCATCACAGCCTCACACACACTTACACAGGCTCTGACCTTACTCAGGTATTACTAAATTCATCATACGGAGTGACTACAAAAGACTGAGAAACCATCAGTAACATGGATTACCATCACAGCCTCACACACACAGCTCTGACTTTACTCAGGAATTACTAACCTCATCACACGCAGTGATTACACAAGACTGAGAAACCATCAGTAACATGGAGTACCATCACAGCCTCAGACACACTTACACAGGCTCTGACCTTACTCAGGAATTACTAACCTCATCACACACAGTGATTACACAAGACTGAGAAACCATCAGTAACATGGAGTACCATCACAGCCTCACACACACTTACACACGCTCTGACCTTACTCAGGAATTACTAACCTCATCACACGCAGTGATTACACAAGACTGAGAGACCATCAGTAACATGGAGCACCATCACAGCCTCACACACACTTACACAGGCTCTGACCTTACTCAGGTATTACTAAACTCATCACACGGAGTGACTACACAAGACTGAGAAACCATCAGTAACATGGATTACCATCACAGCCTCACACACACAGCTCTGACCTTACTCAGGAATTACTAACCTCATCACACGCAGTGATTACACAAGACTGAGAAACCATCAGTAACATGGAGTACCATCACAGCCTCAGACATACTTACACAGGCTCTGACCTTACTCAGGAATTACTAACCTCATCACACCCAGTGATTACAAAAGACTGAGAAATATCAGTAACATGGAGTACCATCACAGCCTCACACACACTTACACAGGCTCTGACCTTACTCAGGAATTACTAACCTCATCACACGCAGAGATTACACAAGACTGAGAAACCATCAGTAACATGGAGTACCATCACAGCCTCACACACACTTACACAGGCTCTGACATTACTCAGGAATTACTAACCTCATCACACACAGTGATTACACATGAGACTGAGAAACCATCAGTAACATGGAGTACCATCACATCCTCACACACACTTACACAGGCTCTGACCTTACTCAGGAATTACTAACCTCATCACACGCAGTGATTACACACGAGACTGAGAAACCATAAGTAACATGGAGTAACATCACATCCTCACACACATTTACATAGGCTCTGACCTTACCCAGGAATTACTAACCTCATCACACGCAGTGATTACACAAGACTGAGAAACCATCGGTAACATGGAGTACCATCGCAGCCTCACACACACTTACACAGCTCTGACCTTACTCAGGAATTACTAACCTCATCACACACAGTGATTACACAAGACTGAGATACCATCAGTAACATGGAGTACTATCGCAGCCTCACACACACTTAAACAGGCTCTGACCTTACTCAGGAATTACTAACCTCATCACACGCAGTGACTACACAAGACTGAGATACCATCAGTAACATGGAGTACCATCACAGCATCACACACACTTACACAGGCTCTGACCTTACTCAGGAATTACTAACCTCATCACACGCAGTGATTGAGAAACCATCAGTAACATGGAGTACCATCAAAAACTCACACACACTTACACAGGCTGTGACTTACTCTGGAATTACTAACCTCATCACACACAGTGACTACTCAAGACTGAGAAACCATCAGTAACTTGGAGTACCATCACAGCCTCACACACACTTACACAGGCTCTGACATTATTCAGGAATTAATAACCTCATCACACACAGTGATTACACATGAGACTGAGAAACCATCAGTAACATGGAGTACCATCACATCCTCACACACACTTACACAGGCTCTGACCTTACTCAGGAATTACTAACCTCATCACACACAGTGATTACACAAGACTGAGAGACCATCAGTAACATGGAGTACCATCACATCCTCACACACACTTACACAGGCTCTGACCTTACTCAGGAATTACTAACCTCATCACACACAGTGATTACACAAGACTGAGAGACCATCAGTAACATGGAGCACCTTCACAGCCTCACACACACTTACACAGGCTCTGACCTTACTCAGGTATTACTAAACTCATCATACGGAGTGACTACACAAGACTGAGAAACCATCAGTAACATGGATTACCATCACAGCCTCACACACACAGCTCTGACCTTACTCAGGAATTACTAACCTCATCACACGCAGTGATTACACAAGACTGAGAAACCATCAGTAACATGGAGTACCATCACAGCCTCACACACACTTACACAGGCTCTGACCTTACTCAGGAATTACTAACCTCATCACGCCCAGTGATTACACAAGACTGAGAAACCATCAGTAACATGGAGTTCCATCACAGCCTCACACACACTTACACAGGCTCTGACCTTACTCAGGAATTACTAACCTCATCACACAGAGTGATTACACAAGACTGAGAGACCATCAGTAACATGGAGCACCATCACAGCCTCACACACACTTACACAGGCTCTGACCTTACTCAGGTATTACTAAACTAATCACACGGAGTGACTACACAAGACTGAGAAACCATCAGTAACATGGATTACCATCACAGCCTCACACACACAGCTCTGACCTTACTCAGGAATTACTAACCTCATCACACGCAGTGATTACACAAGACTGAGAAACCATCAGTAACATGGAGTACCATCACAGCCTCAGACATACTTACACAGGCTCTGACCTTACTCAGGAATTACTAACCTCATCACACCCAGTGATTACACAAGACTGAGAAATATCAGTAACATGGAGTACCATCACAGCCTCACACACACTTACACAGGCTCTGACCTTACTCAGGAATTACTAACCTCATCACACGCAGTGATTACACAAGACTGAAAAACCATCAGTAACATGGAGTACCATCACAGCCTCACACACACTTATACAGGCTCTGACCTTACTCAGGAATTACTATCCTCATCACACACAGTGATTACACATGAGACTGAGAAACCATCAGTAACATGGAGTACCATCACATCCTCACACACACTTACACAGGCTCTGACCTTACTCAGGAATTACTAACCTCATCACACGCAGTGATTACACACGAGACTGAGAAACCATAAGTAACATGGAGTAACATCACATCCTCACACACATTTACATAGGCTCTGACCTTACCCAGGAATTACTAACCTCATCACACGCAGTGATTACACAAGACTGAGAAACCATCGGTAACATGGAGTACCATCGCAGCCTCACACACACTTACACAGGCTCTGACCTTACTCAGGAATTACTAACCTCATCACACACAGTGATTACACAAGACTGAGATACCATCAGTAACATGGAGTACTATCGCAACCTCACACACACTTACACAGGCTCTGACCTTACTCAGGAATTACTAACCTCATCACACGCAGTGATTGAGAAACCATCAGTAACATGGAGTACCATCACAGACTCACACACACTTACACAGGCTCTGACCTTACTCAGGAATTACTAACCTCATCACACACAGTGATTACACACGAGACTGAGAAACCATCAGTAACATGGAGTACCATCTCAGCATCACACACACTTACACAGGCTCTGACCTTACTCAGGAATTACTAACCTCATCACACGCAGTGATTACACAAGACTGAGAAACCATCAGTAACATGGAGTACCATCACAGCCTCACACACACTTACAAAGCTCTGACCTTACTCAGGAATTTCTAACTGCATCACACGTAGTGATTACACAAGACTGAGAAATATCAGTAACATGGAGTACCATCACATCCTCACACACACTTACACAGGCTCTGACCTTACTCAGGAATTACTAACCTCATCACACGCAGTGATTACACAAGACTGAGAAACCATCGGTAGCATGGAGTACCATCACAGCCTCACACACACTTACACAGGTTCTGACCTTACTCAGGAATTACTAACCTCATCACACACAGTGATTACACACGAGACTGAGAAACCATCAGTACATGGAGTACCATCACAGCCTCACACACACTTACACAGACTCTGACCTTACTCAGGAATTACTAACCTCATCACACACAGTGATCACACACGAGACTGAGAAACCATCAGTAACATGGAGTACCATCACATTCTCACACACACTTACACAGGCTCTGACCTTACTCAGGACTTACTAACCTCATCACACGCAGTGATTACACAAGACTGAGATACCATCAGTAACATGGAGTACCATCACATCCTCACACACACTTACACAGGCTCTGACCTTACTCAGGACTTACTAACCTCATCACACGCAGTGATTACACAAGACTGAGAAACCATCGGTAGCATGGAGTACCATCACAGCCTCACACACACTTACACAGGCTCTGACCTTACTCAGGAATTACTAACCTCATCACACACAGTGATTACACACGAGACTGAGAAACCATCAGTAACATGGAGTACCATCTCAGCATCACACACACTTACACAGGCTCTGACCTTACTCAGGAATTACTAACCTCATCACATGCAGTGACTACACAAGCCTGAGAGACCATCAGTAACATGGAATACCATCACATCCTCACACACTTACACAGGCTCTGACTTTACTCAGGAATTACTAACCTCATCACACGCAGTGACTGCACAAGACTGAGAAACCATCAGTAACAAGGAGTACATCACATCCTCACACACACTTACACAGGCTCTGACCTTACTCAGGAATTACTAACCTCATCACACGCAGTGATTACACAAGACTGAGATACCATCAGTAACATGGAGTACCATCACATCCTCACACACACTTACACAGGCTCTGACCTTACTCAGGAATTACTAACCTCATCAAACGCAGTGATTACACAAGACTGAGACACCATCAGTAACATGGAGTACCATCACATCCTCACACTCTTACACAGGCTCTGACCTTACTCAGGAATTACTAACCTCATCACACGCAGTGATTACACAAGACTGAGACACCATCAGTAACATGGAGTACCATCACAGCCTCACACACACTTACACAGGCTCTGACCTTACTCAGGAATTACTAACCTCATCACACACAGTGATTAAACACGAGACTGAGAAACCATCAATAACATGGAGTACCATCACATCCTCACACACACTTACACAGGATCTGACCTTACTCAGGAACTGCTTACTTCAGCGCACGCTATGAGGCCTCAGGCTGTGTACGGCATTGCAGTGGCTAATTTATGCACGCCCCTGCAACGCCTTTCAAGTGCACTGGCACGACTGCTTTTCGCCGACCATCCCCACGCATACATGCCTACCCTCCCGGTTTTCGCGGGAGGCTCCCGATTTTTCGGGTAACCCCCCTCACCCCCAGAAGGGTAGGCATTTCTCCCGCATTCTGTCCACTTCCTAGTGAAGTGGGCAGAATGAGGAGAATACCCGCGGTGATCGCCGGTCTCCGTGAATGGGGCGGGGCTTAAGATGTGATTCTGCATGAATCACAGCATTTGGCCCCGCCCCCTATGTAAATTTGGCCAAATTGCGGCAGTTTTGCCACGAGGGGGTGGGGCTTAATGACGCGATTCGTTAGGCCCCCATCGGCCCCCTGCTGCTTCTCTTACCCGGGTTTCTCCCGGGAAGAGATTCTGAAAGGTAGGTAAGTATGTCCCCACGTCACCACCCACAATGCAATGGGTCTGCGTAGTCACTGCGACAATTGCATATACATGCGCAGAACTCAACAATCGGCAAATTGCACGTAATCGCAGTTGCGAATGGTAGTAAATCATGCCCATTGATCCCCAGACATTATAGAAGTCAGTACATCACAGTTGTTGCACTGTGAGGCTGCAAAACTGCACCGGTTCATCTGACGCAGGGTATTATTTTTCTACACAGCTTAGCAGACGTTCCAATCTACGCTGCAGCCTCGTTTGCCTCTTCTCCCCAAGTGCCAGTGTCATTAGGGCAATGGAAAGTCAGGAACGAGCCGTGTTCTCACCGTGACACGTGTGCCTGAGTTACGATCGCCATCCGTCTATTCAACAGTTATATAAATAGAGCCAGAAGCGGTGGCAATGTACTCTGTCTAATTGCACAGCACGCGGCAGCCAAAACGTATTCGGTTTACATCAACTGCTCTTTCCAGGAAGTTATCTCGATTGTATTTTTGGATTGATGGCATCGAGCCATAAAGGAGCTAGACTGGGGCCAGCAAGTACTTGTGTCGTATTTGTGTTGTGTTTGTGATTTTCGGTGTCAGTATTTCCGCCCAGGAGAGAGCAAAGAGTCAGCTGTGACTTCTGCATGAAAGTCGTGGCGGCAGCCACACATTTCCTACTAGTCCAGCAACATCTATAGTCGCCCATTAAATAATTGTCTAGATGACTATGGTTTAATAATATAAACAGACTTAAGGACAGAGGGCCTGATTCCGAGATGGACAGATGGCATTACAGAGCGGCGCACAAGCGGCCGCGCGATTACACCAATTTCAAATGCTAATGCAGCAGGAGGTGTGTGTATGAAACAAACATCTCCTTGCTCCATCTGCAATCCCAGCGATGCGACCGACGTCACAGCCTGTGATCACCATCGGTCGAGTTGGTTGTCCCTTTGGCCTGGCTTCGGTAGCTGAAGCTTACCGCAGCCTGACCGGGTCCTGGTGGCTTGCGAAGCCAGTAAATCTGTGTCCATGGACGCAGAGCCTGGCCTCAGCACTCCCAGAAAACGTCGGTGACACCCCCCATTTCCGGGAACGCAGGCCCTCCCAGCCCCCTTACTGCCGCCCAAACACTTCTGCCTGTCAATCATCCAGAGGATTTAGGGAACACTGCACAGTTCCGCAGCGCCCGGGTCCTGATGTGCACTAACCATCGGGCTAACGTACATCTTTGAATCAATCACTGATTTACTAAGGCTAGAAAGGCTTATTGCCAACAAACATGGGCGGTTATCGACTACTTTTTCTCATATATAACGAGGGGTTAAAGCTGTTGCTATCCCGCTGTCGCTAGTTGTAAGCTTTGCAGGCAGTAAGATCCACCAGCTTTTATTGGAGATAGGGTCCCTATATCTAGGCCTGAGTGATCCCGAGGATGGCGAAAATGAATTACTGTATATACATTAAAAAAAAAATACTTTGGCCCTCATTCAGAGCCACTTGCAAACAGCAGTACGCTCGTTGCGTTCCGATGTTGACTAACCGCGCATGCGTCGGTGTAACACTGCGCATGTGCGTACGGCAGATTGCGAGTTTTTTTGGTCTCGTTCGTCAAATAGCATACAGGAAGTGACATGTCAAATGTGATTGACAGAACAGGGCGTTTTTGGGTGTTGACGGGGGTGGAGATGGAAAAACGCAGGCGTGGCGAGGCGTTTTTGGGGCGTACATACATTAGCAGATGCGAGCGTAAAATGTGTTTGGACCGACTCATACGTCACTGGATGATCCTCTTTCCCTTCAAAATGCTCGCACAGCTTAGGGTCTGGATTACTCGACCACATTGGCGATGGCCTTCTCCTCCGTCCCGGGACTCCACGATGTTGTTGCGATTAATCGCGGGTGGTCTGAAAAGCAATTAGTGTTGGATTGAAAACCGGCTTGGTATGTGTTTTGAAATCAGTTTTTTGGGATAGCACAAAACCGTACGCAGGTGGAAATCAGAGCTGCTAATGTCAGGATGACACAATCAATTTGCGTACATTTGTGGGGGTTTATTTTGGCCTCAATTTGGTGGTTAGGGCCTATTGTAACAATAATGTCATCATGTTTTAATTTTCTCACCTTTTTATTTTTGCCTGTTGAATTTGCCTCGTTATATGAATTTTTAAACGTTCCTTAAAGAGCCCTTTTTTAAAAAAAATTGTTTTTGTTTCTTTTTGCAAGTTTTTGCCTTTTGGGCCAGGATTAAATGTAACCCATTTGTACAATAATGTCACAATACAATGTCAGATTTTTGGCGTCAATTTATTGGTCAAACCAAAACTAAATTAATAAAAAATTTGGGGACATCTTTTTTTGGCAAAGATCAGTCCCAAAATCAAACAAATTGGCCCAACATAACTGTAGACATAAACGTACAACAAAAAATTAAAAACATTTCACAAGAAAGGAGAGGGAAGTTTTGACCAGAAAGGAATATGAGCCAAGCACAGAAGGAGTGTGGGAAAAGTCGCCATTGCTGTCACCGTTTTTTCACCCGTTTGGATGGGGGAGGGAGGGCGCCAGACCGGGTCCGGGATGTCATCGGGCTGGCCTGTCCAGAGGCAGATGTTGTGGCCTCTGGACTAGGCACAGGGCTAGGCACATTTGGAGGATTGGCTGATGTTGTGCCAGAGGTGGAGGATCCTGATGTTCCGGCAGGAAGGGAGGTCGGCTCCACCATGTGCTGGCGAACGAGCTGCTCCAGGGCATTGGCGATGCGGATGTTGGCCCTGGTATTTTCCACCAGGGCCTGACCAATGGTCACGTTGGCCGCAGCATTTTGCTCCAGGGCCTCAGCCACCCGTAGCAGACTGGCGTCCATCCTCTGCAGAATCTCCGTATGGAAATCCGATTTGAAATTGAGTTCTGTGAGGAGGGACACTGCCTGCGAGGGGGATTGCCCTGGACTGGCTTCTGCAGGGTCCTCAGCCGGATGTACTGGTTCCTCCCCTGCCGAGCCAGCAGAAATTCGGCGGCCAAGGCTCCCCTCTGGAGCAGACTCATCCGCCTGTGTCTCTGTTAGGAAAAATGAGAAAAGACTCACATTAGAATCTACATATTGGCCCACTAACATTTCAGAGTTGGTGACATCAAAAGATTTACCTGGGACAACATGAGGAGCCGCAAAGTCTGGCATGTCCGTATCCATGTTGGACACGCCAAACACCTCCACAGGCTGCACACACCCCTGTGCCAGCTCTTCTAAATCCGTCAACTCCAATGACACAGGGGTGGGACCCCCACCTGTCCCCCTTGCATGCCTAGCCCTGTCCGCGAGTTTTTGCTTTAGGCGATATTTGAAGTCGCCCCATCTGTGGGAAAAAATGGAAGCCATTATCCTTTTGTTTAAAATGGTGTTTGTTTTTAGGGGGGGCAAGTGTTTACTTACCGCCGTTTGACATCCCGGGCTAGACGGACATAATCACCCACCCTATTGACAGCAACGGCTACCTCTTCCCACATTCTCCCCTTCTGGCTTAGACTCATATTCCTGTCTGCCTGTGGCAGGATGTCCACACACTTCTGAATCAAAACCTCCATCTCCTTTCTTGTGAAACGTGGCTGCCTTTTTTTTTTTGCAGCTTTGGCCGGAATACTGGGCCCAGCAGCCTCTTCCATGTCATCCTCCTCACCTATTTGTGTAAATATTCAGATTTCTCAAATTCACAACTTGCACAATCTTATGTTTCAAATTAATCATTGATACAAAATGCATGAAGGACTTACCGCCTGACTCTTGGGCATTGTTTCCCTGGTCTGTCGCCATGTCTGAGGTCCAAACAAGAAATACACCAGAATTTAAATGTGTTTTCGTGACGTATTTATACATGCGTCCTTATTTTGCGGCCGCATCATTGATTGTGCGTTCCTATGATCCCTCCTTAATTTGTGCGGGAAACGAAACACTATTTATGGCTTGGTGTGTCTCGAGTCGAGGTGGCGTTTTTGGATTGTTGGAGGTTACCTTGGTTGGAGTTTCTTGTTTGCGGATAAAGGAGTTGGCGTTTGGAGTTTATTTTGTTTGCTAGATTTGCGTTTTTATTTTCCGTTCTCTTTTTTGGTATATTTTTTTTTGGCCTCGTTTCTTGATTTGGTAAGTTTTGTGAAGTCTAACTTTGGTTCAATTGGTGTCTCATTGTGTTTCTTCTTGTTTTTAATTTTTGGATCCATAATTTCATATCTTTTAGCTTTTTATTAATTTCGGACCCAAAGACCTTTTGATTTGGAATCTTATATATTTGCTCTTGGCAAGTCCATTTTTTATCTTGTATTTGTGAACTAATTAGCGCATTTTTCTCTGTTTGTATAGTGACTTGTATTTGCGAACTAATTAGCGCATTTTTACTACTTACTATTGTGACTTGTATTTGCGAACTAATTTGCGCATTTTTCTCAGTTTGTTTATTAACTTGTATTTGCGAACTAATTAGCGCATTTTTACTACTTACTATTGTGACTTGTATTTGCGACCTAATTAGCGCATTTTTCTCAGTTTGTTTATTAACTTGTATTTGCGAACTAATTAGCGCATTTTTAAATGCTTATTAATCCTGTAAAAATTTTTGTGGTTGCCCTTTCACTTTTTTGGCTTACATTTCAACCCATTTTGATGTACTGTGTGCAATGTCGTTTTGCTCTTTGGCCAAATGTGTGTTTCGCATATTTTAAGTTTTGTCTAGCACAAAATTTAGAAACATAAATGCACAGAGTAAAATTTGTCAAATTATTTTTGTGATTAATTTCAGTTTGGACGTATCATGACAATACCCCGGCAAGTAAGCAGCAATGGATGGTATCATCAAGCTAAGTTGTTCTTAATTTTCTTTTGGGGTGGGTCCAAAGCCTTACATTCCAATCTTGCCATTTCAGGTTGATCTTGGGCGGATTGTTCTGGCCATGCTCCCGGAAGCCGACCAACCTCAATCTCGTCCCAGGCGTAGGCATTGTAGGCGTGCAAGGCCCCAGATATTTTGAACACGTGTAACCCTTTTTGGAATGCCCGATGATGAGGTTTTAAGACGCTACCGTCTTCCTCCCAAAATCATCATAGACACTCTCTCATTAATAGAGAGTGATCTTGAGCGGCAAATTGACAGTCCAACAGCAATACCACCACTTACGCAAATTATGGCGGTGTTACATTTCTGTGCCTCAGGATCGTTTCAAACAACGGTGGGAATAGTGGCGGGCATCTCACAATCCTCCTTTTCCCGGATCCTGAGGGCAGTGATGGAGGCACTTTTCAAGCACCTCCATCATTTTATTCAAATGCCTTTGGATATGGGTGCCCTTAGTGTGGCCAAGGCCAATTTTTACCAAATAGCTGGCTTCCCACACATCATAGGGGTTGTGGATGGTACTCACATACCACTTCAGCCTCCAGCACGGCTGGAGGCCATATTTCGAAACAGGAAACACTATCACTCCCTGAATGTAATGGTGGTATGTGATGCCTCCCTCCAGATCCTGTCCCTGAATGCAAAATTACCAGGAAGTGCACATGACTCCTTCGTCATCCGGCAATCAGGGATATGGCACAAATTAACCAACCTACAAGCTGGTGATGCGTGGCTTCTGGGTAAGTGTAGACCTTTAGTACATAACAATGTTAAGCTTGATACACAGTGATCCTGATGTTGTCTATTCTTTTTCACAGGAGACAGTGGATACCCTTGCATGCCCTGGCTGCTCACTCCTTATTTGACTCCCACACCAGGTCCACAAAGTGAGTTTAATACCGCACTTACAGCCACCAGGCAAGTGGTGGAGCACTGTATCGGCCTTTTAAAAGGCCGATTCAGATGCCTCCACCGCTCTGGTGGCGAGCTCATGTATTTGCCGGATATGGTTTCGAAAATTGTGGTCCTGTGTGGGATCTTTCACAACATCGCCATAAGGAGTGGTGTTCCAATGCAGCCAGAGGATGCCTTACCTGAGGATGGCCCCCCCGAGGTTGGTCGGAGGTCAGTATGTGGGGGGGCCATACGCGATGATGTGGTGGTCCGATATTTTAGGTAATTATTGACCAAACAACAGTGTGTATACCCAATGTGTTACGGTTTTTTAACGTTCATCTTTTTTTATATTAATTCTGGCACCATCTTCTGTTTGTTTGCATAATCTTTGGCACTCCCACGATGACTACTTCCTGCTACCCTTCAAAAACCTTTATGTTGAAACTTCGGGAATATATTCTGACACCAATATTGCAACGCCATATTTTTGAAATCATGTGGGCATGGACCTTCGTCAACCAGTTCTTGATTTGTTGTGTGTTTGTTTAGTGTTTTTGGTATGTGGTGTTTTTCTGATTATCACTGTGTGTTTTGTTTGTGAGTGACCACTTTGTATTTTGTTTTCTGTTGTGAATAAATATTTGGAGAGTGTAATTTGTTTCCTTTTTGGGCACGTTAGAAGCAAGTGTAAACAAACTCCCAAACGTTAATTTTACCTAAGGGGTAACCCAGTAATGAAGCAAGTGGAGCTAAAATGTAATATGTTTTCGGGGTACTAACCAACACAACAAGGAATCCTGTACAATCAGTTGCCTTCGTAAGATTGTCCGAAGCAGTTTGGCCACCAAATAGGAACCTGAAAAATGGTGTAAACTATCATGTTGACCACCACAAAAAAGGAAAATGACATTGGTACTGGGAGGTGTTTCTTGTGCCTGTTTGCATTCAAAATACAACACACAATCTGTAGTGAGATTCTGTGGCAATCCTTGCTTGAAGAGTCTACTTATGTCAGTGTAAAGAATCTTGGATTTACTCCAAACGCATGAGACAGAGCTTGATTTAAAACTGATTTATTATGAAACAATTCGAAAATAAAATAAAAAAAAAACTAATTCCTAAGGAGGACCAACAGATGGTCAAGGCCCTGCATAAGCCCGGTGACCTGCTCCCGCATACGGCCCACACAATTCAATATCTCTTCCCGACGCCTCTGTTCCTCTGTGGGTGACAAAAGTTTGGGGATTAATAAATCGATAATGAAGCAACATTCTAAAAAAACACAAAACAAGCAAACCAAAACTTACAAGCTTGTGGCCAAAAAAACATTACACGGATAAAACCCAGCACCCCAAAATGTCGTAGGCCAAAAATACAAGGGCCCTAAAAAAAGGCACACAGGTGTGATATGTGTATGGTGACATCAGCAGGAACAGGTAAAGACAACCCCCAAAAATACCCTAAGGCGACAGAAAGGCAAAAAAAATGGGGACGACACATGATTACATACAAACAGTTTGTGGTGTCCAAAATAAAATTTAAAAACATACAGTTCTCAAAAACGACAGAGCCAGAAGCCACTCCCTGGACCACCTCGGAGGTGGCTACATTCCCCAAACCTAGGGGCAAGGTGTTTGAGGAATCCTGGGAGGGGGTATTTGGAGGAGGGACGGATGGAGGAGAGGGGGAATTGGGCTGGAGGGGAAGTAGGCCTGAAATTTCGGCCACAGGGTCTGGGGAGGAGGGGGTAATAGACTAATTGGGGGTTGGAGAGAGGGGCCGGGACCGGCGTCTTGTCTGGCGATGCCGCCGTAGTGTTTGCTGTGCCCCTAAAAAATGAAAAAAATATTGTGGTTAGTTTCAACAGGAATCCAAAAAAAAAAAATGACTCAATAGGACAGACATGAAAACATGCACATGCAGATATGACTACAATGACTCAATAGGTCAGACATGAAAACATGCACATGCAGATATGACTACAATGACTCAATAGGACAGACATGAAAACATGCACATGCAGATATGACTACAATGACTCAATAGGACAGACATGAAATCATGCACATGCAGATATGACTACAATGACTCAATAGGATAGACATGAAAACATGCACATGCAGATATGACTACAATGACTCAATAGGACAGACATGAAAACATGCACATGCAGATATGACTACAATGACTCAATAGGACAGACATGAAAACATGCACATGCAGATATGACTACAATGACTCAATAGGACAGACATGAAAACATGCACATGCAGATATGACTACAATGACTCAATAGGACAGACATGAAAACATGCACATGCAGATATGACTACAATGACTCAATAGGACAGACATGAAAACATGCACATGCAGATATGACTACAATGACTCAATAGGACAGACATGAAATCATGCACATGCAGATATGACTACAATGACTCAATAGGACAGACATGAAAACATGCACATGCAGATATGACTACAATGACTCAATAGGACAGACATGAAAACATGCACATGCAGATATGACTACAATGACTCAATAGGACAGACATGAAAACATGCACATGCAGATATGACTACAATGACTCAATAGGACAGACATGAAAACATGCACATGCAGATATGACTACAATGACTCAATAGGACAGACATGAAAACATGCACATGCAGATATGACTACAATGACTCAATAGGACAGACATGAAAACATGCACATGCAGATATGACTACAATGACTCAATAGGACAGACATGAAAACATGCACATGCAGATATGACTACAATGACTCAATAGGACAGACATGAAAACATGCACACGCAGTTAGGGCCCACAAGATAAACTTGAAAACCACAGTCCAGAACACTTACTTTCCGCAATCTGCATGCGAAAGCATGCCAGCAAGCGGGGCGTCCGCCGGTGCAGGTCCGACCACCTGCGCTCCAGCTGGCCAATATGTCGGCGTGAGCCGAAGGAGCGCAGACGTCGACGTACCTCCGCATATGCGGAACGCTTGCGCCTATTGGAGATGGGTGGAGGCTGACTGGTGATCCGCCTGTCCATCACCTCCGTCAGCACCAGCAGTTCGCGCCTGGTGAATGCGGCGGATCTCATGATGGCAATGGTGTTTTTTTGGCAAAATATTTTTAATAAAGCACCACAAAAAAATTTGATTGGCTAATGTATTTGGGAAATTAACAGGACAAATTCTATTGGTTAGTGTATGAGTCATGTGTTCGACAGGGCCACAAATCTCTTGAGAGTTATGATAGGCTTGATGCAGTGACATGCGTAAGCAAATTTAAATAAAGAAATGAACCACAGAATAATTGTGGGGAGACAAAAAAATAGAACAATTGTTTAATTGGGGCTAACATGTCTTTTGAACAATAAAAGCGAAGGTTTCAGCCGTACGTATTCTGCGAGCAAATACAAACACGGACAAGATTAAAGTTTATTGCATTCCCTTCAAGCCATTTCGGGGATGTACGCTCGCTATTTGGCACGCTCGTTAGTTAGAGGAGGGGTCGCCTGAGTTTGGGGCGGATTTTTAGCTGCGTATGAAAATACGAGCGAGTGCTTGAATTTAAATATTTTTTTACGTACGCCGAACGTGCGTACGCCCACTTGCGAGTGGGTCTGAATCAGGGCCTTTGATCTTTGATGTTTTACCTTTTTAAAAAAAAAAATATTTTGTCTACTTTTTTTGTTTTAGAAGCCCAAATCATGCATGAGCGAGGCATATGCTAGCCAGCTCACGTGCTGTATGTGCATAGGGGTGATGGGTCGGTCTGGCCGTGTGAATGCCTGGCCTTGTAGCTCCTCCTCCTGGCTGTCTGCTCGGTCGGCGTGTTGAGCTGCGGCATGACATGAGACCACACCCCTGTGACTTGTGGAACACACCCATGACCCGTGGTCACTTCCTTTTTGTTAGTGTACACCTACGGCATGCACAGGGCCGAATATCACCCCCAGTGTGAAGCAATCGGGAAGCCGACTGCCTACATACCGGCAGCCAGCTTCCCGACTGTCTTCCCGACGCCCGCATTTCCCCAGCGCCGCGAGCGGACAGCCGCGGGGGGGGAGGGTTAGGTTTAGGCACCCCCGGGGGGGACTTAGGGTTAGGCACCCCCCTGGGGGACTTAGGTTTAGGTAGCGGGGAAGGGGGTGGTTAGGGTTAGGCACTTAGAGGGGGGATTAGGGTTAGGCACTTGGGGGGAAGTTAGGGTTAGGCACCCCTAAGGAGGGTTAGGGTTAGAGGGGTTAGGTTAGGTTAGTGGATACTTACCTATCCACGATCGGGATTTCCAGCGCTGTCGGGCTTCCGCCTCGTCGCACTCTGCTCCTGTCGGGCTGCCGCTGACGGGAATCGGCCGGCGGTATTTCATTCCCATTCCCCCCCAGTCCGTCCCTCCCGCCAACCCCTATAAGGCTGGAGGGCGACCAGGCTGGGCCCTATGTATTACAGCAAGTGAGACGCTGAAGGAATTTCACAAATTGCAGGAGGCGGAGTCTTATGTGCTGTTGGACGACCGTGATTGCACCAGCTGCACTTATTTAATTATCTTAAATGTGGCCCGGGCTACCAACGTTCAAGTGAATCTATTGAAAGTCTTGCTACAATTGGAACCAGAACTGGTAGGTTAGAGATTACCACTCAGGGTTAAGAGGGTTATATGGCACAATGCAGGATATCCCTGGGGACAGAACCTGCCATGCCACCCACCCCGCCACCCACCAGCGCAGTCCATATTGCCGGGTGCCCATTGTGATTCATGTTATGCCCTCAGGACCTCATTCAGAGGCAAAAAGCTCTGAATCAGGGCAGCCACTTTTTTGTTTTAACCCGGCCTACTGGCCGCTCGCTAAGCTGTGGGTGACCACCTCCAGCTTTTGCTAGCGGCCAGGTGATGGTCGCGATTATCGCGACAATCGGGCTTGCGACGAGACCCCTGTGGTAGGTTCTCATCTGCCGCGAGCCCCAGTGAGCTTCCAGCTCTAATAAAGCAGGAAGCTTACTACTGACATCACTCATGATGTCTGTAGGGCCGCCCACAAACAGCAGGCGTTCCTTCAGGAACGTCTGCCTCCATTTGTCCACCCCCCCCCTCCCGCCTACAAAACGGGGCGAGCTGTCGATCAACATAGACAGCCGCGTGCACAGTGCCCAACCATCGACCCGCTTGCGAGTGCATAGCGCTTGCGAGCGGGTCACTCTTAATGAGGGCCGCAATACAGTCCTTCACACAACCCGGAAGTGGCACTGTCACCAAATCTCCCGGGCTACAGAGGCACATTTGCAGCCCGTCCACCCAAGCAAGAGCTCTGTTGGTGGTGACTGCGGGAATGAAGCGAGCGCTGCAAAAAAAAATAAATCAGTGCATCTGCATACAGGAACCAAAAACAGGTTCACCTAAGCCGAAATCCATCACTGAGAACGGCGGAGAGCGCTTGCGAGGAACCACAGCAAACCCACCGTTACACACTTCTTCTTCTGAGAACGGAAGCGGCGTATGCGCAGCATGCATAACCGCAGCGTTGAGTTAGAGCAAGCGGAGATAAGTATCTCTATTCCGAAAAACTGTCTACGCAAAAATGACCGCTTTTCAGCAGAGATACTTATGCAGAGGAGAGGGATGGATTCCTGCGGTAACTAAGTAGGTCTCAATGCAAGTTCTAAACTTTATTAACTCAGCATAATTTGTGTTCTGATGAATAGGCCCCTATACCACCTTACCAGCCGGTGTTCAGGTTACAAAAACCAATTCACCAGTACAGGGTGCAGTGACTGTATGAGCTGAGTATCCTCTTTACGGGGGCTTGGATGGACAGCTTTCTATGGGAACTTTCTATGAACTGATTTATGAATTACCATATTGTATACGTATAGGGATATATATATTTATTGTCTATTCATTGTTACATTTTATTCTCATTTCAAATTTATTTATGAACTGCATTTTTTACTGTCTTGTACACATTGTTTTTATGTGTTATTACCGATTAAAAAAAAAATATTCAGTTTGGTCAGGAAAGGACCATAAGTGTCTGTGGCTGCAGTAGACTAACCCCACAGTCACACAAAACAAACTAGTTATAGGAGTGCAGCCGAAGTGCCGAGAGGGGGAGGGGAGTGGGTGCTGTTTACCTTGCCCAGGCTTGTTGGAGGGACTCAGCAGCAGGGCCGGCTCTAGGGGTGTTCGACCAGTGCGGTCGCACAAGGGCGCCACCCGTAGAGGGCGGCACACCTCCCCAGCATCCCGATTTCAGTGTGACAGTACTGTCCCACTGTTCCACACGTGGGCCGAAGTGTCCCGCGGGTGGTCAAAACGAGAGGCTGGGGACCCCCACCGAAGCAGCTTTGCAGTGGTGCCGGTCCTCACACATGCTCCGGTCCCCACACATGCACCGTTCCTCACACATGCTCTGGTCCTCACACATGCTTCTGTCCTCACACATGCTTCTGTCCTCACACATGCTCCGGTCCTCGCACATGCTCTGGTCCTCGCACATGCTTCTGTCCTCACACATGCTCCGGTCCCCACGCATGCTCCGGTCCTCGCACATGCTCTGGTCCTCACACATGCTTAAGTCCCCACACATGCTTCTATCCTCACACATGCTTAAGTCCCCACACATGCTTAAGTCCCCAAACATGTTTCTGTCCCCAAAAATGTTTCTGTCCCCACACATGCTTCTGTCCCCACACATGCTTAAGTCCCCACACATGCTTAAGTCCCCACACATGCTTAAGTCCACACACATGCTTCTGTCCTCACACATGTTCCGGTCCCCACACATGATTCTGTCCCCACACATGATTCTGTCCTCACACATGATTCTGTCCTCACACATGCTCCGGTCCCCACACATGCTTAAGTCTCCAAACATGCTTCTGTCTCCACACATGCTTCTGTCCTCACACATGTTCTGGTCCCCACACATGCTTCTGTCCTCACACATGCTTCTGTCCCCACACATGCTTCGGGCCCCACACATACTTCTGTCCTCACACATGCTCCGTGCCCCACATATGCTCCGGGCCCCAAACATGCTTCTGTCACCACGCATGCTCCTGTTCCCACACATGCTCCGGTTCCCACACATGCTTCTGTCCTCACACATACTTTAATCCTCACACATGCTCCGTTCCCCACACATGCTTCTTTCCCCACACATGTTCCGGTCCCCACACATGCTTCTGATCCCACAAATGCTCCAGGTCCCCACACATGCTCCTGTCCCCACACATGCTCCCGTCCCCACACATGCTCCGATCCCCACACATGCTCCTGTCCCCACACATGCTTCTGTCCTCACACATGCTCCGGTCCCCACACATGCTCCGGTCCCCACACATGCTTCTGTCCTCACACATGCTCCGGTCCCCACACATGCATCTGTCCTCACACATGCTTCTGTCCCCACACATGCTTCTGTCCTCACACATGCTTAAGTCCCCAAACATGCTTCTGTCCCCACACATGGTTCTGTCCCCACACATGCTTCGGTCGCCACAAATGCTTCGGTCCCCACACATGCTGCTGTCCTCACACATGCTCCGGTCCCAACACATGCTCTGGTCCTCACACATACTTTTGTCCCCACAAATGCTTAAGTCCCCACACATGCTTCTGTCCACACACATGCTCCCGTCCCCACACATGATTCTGTCCCCACACATGCTCCTGTCCCCACACATGGTTCTGTCCCCACACATGCTTCGGTCGCCACACATGCTCCTGTCCCCACACATGCTCCTGTCCCCACACATGCTCCTGTCCTCACACATGCTTCTGTCCCAACACATGCTCTGGACCCCACACATGCTTAAGTCCCCACACATGCTTAATTTACCACACATGCTTAAGTCCCCAAACATGCTTCTGTCCCCAAACATGCTTCTGTCCCCACACATGCTTCTGTCCTCACACATGCTTCGGGCCCCACACATACTTCTGTCCTCACACATGCTCCGGGCCCCACACATGCTCCGGGCCCCAAACATGCTTCTGTCAACACGCATACTCCGGTTCCCACACATGCTCCGGTTCCCACACATGCTTCTGTCCTCACACATGCTTTTGTCCTCACACATGCTCCGTTGCCCACAAATGCTTCTGTCCCCACACATGTTCCGGTCCCCACACATGCTTCTGATCCCACACATGCTCCAGGTCCCCACACATGCTCCGGTCCCCACACATGCTCCTGTCCCCACACATGCTTCTGTCCTCACACATGCTCCGGTCCTCACTCATGCTCCGGTCCCCACACATGCTCCTGTCCACACACATGCTCCGGTCCCCACACATTCTCCGGTCCCCACACATGCTTCTGTCCTCACACATGCTCCTGTCCCCAAACACGGTTCTGTCCCCACACATGCTTCGGTCGCCACACATGCTTCGGTCCCCACACATGCTCCTGTCCCCACACATGCTCCGGTCCACACACATGCTCCGTTCATCACACATGCTTATGTCCCCACAAATGCATAAGTCCCCACACATGCTTCTGTCCTCACACATGATTCTGTCCCCACACATGCTCCTGTCCGGAAACATGGTTCTGTCCCCACACAAGCTTCGGTCGCCACACATGCTTCGGTACCCACACATGCTCTTGTCCCCACACATGCTCCGGTCCTCACACATGCTTATGTCCCCACAAATGCTTAAGTCCCCACACATGCTTCTATCCTCACACATGATTCTGTCCCCACACATGCTTCTGTCCGGAAACATGGTTCTGTCCCCACACATGCTTCAGTCGCCACACATGTTTTGGTACCCACACATGCTCCTGTCCCCACACATGCTCCGGTCCCCACACATGCTTCTGTCCTCACACATGCTTCTGTCCCAACATATGCTCTGGACCCCACACATGCTTAAGTCCCCACACATGCTTAATTCACCACACATGCTTAAGTCCCCACACATGCTTCTGTCCTCACACATGTTCCGGTCCCCACACATGATTCTGTCCCCACACATGATTCTGTCCTCACACATGATTCTGTCCTCACACATGCTCCGGTCCCCACACATGCTCCGGTCCCCACACATGCTTAAGTCTCCAAACATGCTTCTGTCTCCACACATGCTTCTGTCCTCACACATGTTCTGGTCCCCACACATGCTTCTGTCCTCTCACATGCTTCTGTCCCCACACATGCTTCGGGCCCCACACATACTTCTGTCCTCACACATGCTCCGGGCCCCACACATGCTCCGGGCCCCAAACAAGCTTCTGTTACCACGCATGCTCCTGTTCCCACACATGCTCCGGTTCCCACAATTGCTTCTGTCCTCACACATACTTTTATCCTCACACATGCTCCGTTCCCCACACATGCTTCTTTCCCCACACATGTTCCGGTCCCCACACATGCTTCTGATCCCACAAATGCTCCAGGTCCCCACACATGCTCCTGTCCCCACACATGCTCCCGTCCCCACACATGCTCCGGTCCCCACACATGCTCCTGTCCCCACACATGCTTCTGTCCTCACACATGCTCCGGTCCCCACACATGCTCCGGTCCCCACACATGCTTCTGTCCTCACACATGCTCCGGTCCCCACACATGCATCTGTCCTCACACATGCTTCTGTCCCCACACATGCTTCTGTCCTCACACATAGTTCTGTCCCCACACATGCTTCGGTCGCCACAAATGCTTCGGTCCCCACACATGCTGCTGTCCTCACACATGCTCCGGTCCCAACACATGCTCTGGTCCTCACACATGCTTTTGTCCCCACAAATGCTTAAGTCCCCACACATGCTTCTGTCCACACACATGCTCCCGTCCCCACACATGATTCTGTCCCCACACATGCTCCTGTCCCCACACATGGTTCTGTCCCCACACATGCTTCGGTCGCCACACATGCTCCTGTCCCCACACATGCTCCTGTCCCCACACATGCTCCAGGCCTCACACATGCTTCTGTCCCAACACATGCTCTGGACCCCACACATGCTTAAGTCCCCACACATGCTTAATTCACCACACATGCTTAAGTCCCCAAACATGATTCTGTCCCCAAACATGCTTCTGTCCCCACACATGCTTCTGTCCCCACACATGCTTCGGGCCCCACACATACTTCTGTCCTCACACATGCTCCGGGCCCCACACATGCTCCGGGCCCCAAACATGCTTCTGTCAACACGCATACTCCGGTTCCCACACATGCTCCGGTTCCCACACATGCTTCTGTCCTCACACATGCTTTTGTCCTCACACATGCTCCGTTGCCCACAAATGCTTCTGTCCCCACACATGTTCCGGTCCCCACACATGCTTCTGATCCCACACATGCTCCAGGTCCCCACACATGCTCCGGTCCCCACACATGCTCCGGTCCCCACACATGCTCCTGTCCCCACACATGCTTCTGTCCTCACACATGCTTCGGTCCTCACACATGCTCCGGTCCCCACACATGCTCCTGTCCACACACATGCTCCGGTCCCCACACATTCTCCGGTCCCCACACATGCATCTGTCCTCACACATGCTCCTGTCCCCACACACGGGTCTGTCCCCACACATGCTTCGGTCGCCACACATGCTTCGGTCCCCACACATGCTCCTGTCCCCACACATGCTCCGGTCATCACACATGCTCCGGTCCCCACACATGCTCCTGTCCACACACATGCTTCGGTCGCCACACATGCTTCGGTCCCCACACATGCTCCTGTCCCCACACATGCTCCGGTCCACACACATGCTCCGGTCATCACACATGCTTATGTCCCCACAAATGCTTAAGTCCCCATACAAGCTTCTGTCCTCACAAATGATTCTGTCCCCACACATGCTCCTGTCCGGAAACATGGTTCTGTCCCCACACATGCTTCGGTCGCCACACATGCTTCGGTACCCACACATGCTCCTGTCCCCACACATGCTCCGGTCCTCACACATGCTTATGTCCCCACAAATGCTTAAGTCCCCATACATGCTTCTGTCCTCACACATGATTCTGTCCCCAAACATGCTTCTGTCCGGAAACATGGTTCTGTCCCCACACATGCTTCGGTCGCCACACATGTTTCGGTACCCACACATGCTCCTGTCCCCACACATGCTCCGGTCCCCACACATGCTTCTGTCCTCACACATGCTTCTGTCCCAACACATGCTCTGGACCCCACACATGCTTAAGTCCCCACACATGCTTAATTCACCACACATGCTTAACTCCCCAAACATGCTTCTGTCCCCAAACATGCTTCTGTCCCCACACATGCTTCTGGCCTCACACATGCTTCGGGCCCCACACATACTTCTGTCCTCACACATGCTCCGGGCCCCACACATGCTCCGGGCCCCAAACATGCTTCTGTCACCACGCATGCTCCGGTTCCCACACATGCTCCGGTTCCCACACTTGCTTCTGTCCTCACACATGCTTTTGTCCTCACACATGCTCCGTTCCCCACACATGCTTCTGTCCCCACACATGTTCCGGTCCCCACACATGCTTCTGATCCCACACATGCTCCAGGTCCCCACACATGCTCCTGTCCCCACACATGCTTTTGTCATCACACATGCTCCGGTCCCCACACATGCTCCGGTCCCCACACATGCTTCTGTCCTCACACATGCTCCGGTCCCCACACATGCATCTGTACTGACACATGTTTCTGTCCCCACACATGCTTCTGTCCTCACACATGCTTAAGTCCCCAAACATGCTTCTGTCCTCACACATGCTTCTGTCCCAACACATGCTCTGGACCCCACACATGCTTAAGTCCCCACACATGCTTAATTCACCACACATGCTTAAGTCCCCAAACATGCTTCTGTCCCCAAACATGCTCCGGTCCAGACACATGGTCCGGTCCTCACACATGCTTATGTCCCCACAAATGCTTAAGTCCCCACACATGGTTCTGTCCCCACACATGCTTCGGTCGCCACACATGCTTTGGTCGCCACACATGCTTCGGTCTCCACATATGCTCCGGTCCCCACACATGCTCCGGTCCCCAAACATGCTCCGGTCCCCACACATGCTCCGGTCCTCACACATGCTTATGTCCCCACAAATGCTTAAGTCCCCACACATGCTTCTGTCCTCACACATGCTCCCGTCCCCACACATGATTCTGTCCCCACACATGCTCCTGTCCCCACACATGGGTCTGTCCCCACACATGGGTCTGTCCCCACACATGCTTCGGTCGCCACACATGCTTCGGTCCCCACACATGCTCCAGTCCCCACACATGCTCCGGTCCCCACACATGCTTCTGTCCTCACACATGCTTCTGTCCCAACACATGCTCTGGACCCCACACATGCTTATGTCCCCACACATGCTTAATTCACCACACATGCTTCTGTCCCCAAACATGCTTCTGTCCCCAATCATGCTTCTGTCCTCACACATGCTTCAGGCCCCACACATGCTTCTGTCCTCACACATGCTCCGGGCCCCACACATGCTCCGGGCCCCAAACATGCTTCTGTCACCACGCATGCTCCGGTTCCCACACATGCTCTGGTTCCCACACATGCTTCTGTCCTCACACATGCTTTTGTCCTCACACATGCTCCGTTCCCCACACATGCTTCTGTCCCCACACATGTTCCGGTCCCCACACATGCTTCTGATCCCACACATGCTCAAGGTCCCCACACATGCTCCGGTCCCCACACATGCTCCGGTCCCCACACATGCTCCTGTCCCCACACATGCTCCGGTCCCCACACATGCTCCGGTCCCCACACATGCTTCTGTCCTCACACTTGCTCCGGTCCCCACACATGCTCCGGTCCCCACACATTCTCCGGTCCCCACACATGCTTCTGTCCTCACACATGCTCCTGTCCCCACACACGGTTCTGTCCCCACACATGCTTCGGTCGCCACACATGCTTCGGTCCCCACACATGCTTCGGTCCCCACACATGCTCCTGTCCCCACGCATGCTCCGGTCCCCACACATGCTCCGGTCCCCACACATGCTTATGTCCCCACAAATGCTTAAGTCCCCACACATGCTTCTGTCCTCACACATGATTCGGTCGCCACACATGTTTCGGTACCCACACATGCACCTGTCCCCACACATGCTCCGGTCCCCACACATGCTTCTGTCCTCACACATGCTTCTGTCCCAACACATGCTCTGGACCCCACACATGCTTAAGTCCCCACACATGCTTAATTCACCACGCATGCTTAACTCCCCAAACATGCTTCTGTCCCCAAACATGCTTCTGTCCCCACACATGCTTCTGGCCTCACACATGCTTCGGGCCCCACACATACTTCTGTCCTCACACATGCTCCGGGCCCCACACATGCTTCAGTCGCCACACATGCTTCTGTCACCATGTATGCTCCAGTTCCCACACATGCTCTGGTTCCCACACATGCTTCTGTCCTCACACATGCTTTTGTCCTCACACATGCTCCGTTCCCCACACATGCTTCTGTCCCCACACATGTTCCGGTCCCCAGACATGCTCCTGTCCCCACACATGCTCCGGTCCCCACACATGCTCCTGTCCCCACACATGCTTCTGTAGTCACACATGCTCCGGTCCCCACACATGCTCTGGTCCCCACACATGCTTCTGTCCTCACACATGCTCCGGTCCCCACACATGCTCCGGTCCCCACACATGCTTCTGTCCTCACACATGCTCCGGTCCCCACACATGCTCCGGTCCCCACACATGCTTCTGTCCTCACACATGCTCCGGTCCCCACACATGCTCCGGTCCCCACACATGGTTCTGTCCTCACACATGCTCCTGTCCCCACACATGGTTCTGTCCCCACACATGCTTCGGTCGCCACACATGCTTTGGTCCCCACACATGCTCCTGTCCCCACACATGCTCAGGTCCCCACACATGCTCCGGTCCTCACACATGCTTATGTCCCCACAAATGCTTAAGTCCCCACACATGCTGCTGTCCTCACACATGATCCCGTCCCCACACATGGTTCTGTCCCCACACATGCTTCGGTCCCCACACATGCTCCTGTCCCCACGCATGCTCCGGTCACCACACATGCTCCTGTCCCCACACATGGTTCTGTCCCCACACATGCTTCGGTCGCCACACATGCTTCGGTACCCACACATGCTCCTGTCCCCACACATGCTCTGGTCCCCAGACATGCTTCTGTCCTCACACATGCTTCTGTCCCAACACATGCTCTGGACCCCACACATGCTTAATTCACCACACATGCTTAAGTCCCCACACATGCTTCTGTCCTCACACATGCTTCGCGTCCCACACATGCTCCGGGCCCCAAACATGCTTCTGTCACCACGCATGCTCCGGTTCCCACACATGCTCTGGTTCCCACACATGCTTCTGTCCTCACACATGCTTTTGTCCTCACACATGCTCCGTTCCCCACACATGCTTCTGTCCCCACACATGTTCCGGTCCCCACACATGCTCCGGTCCCCACACATGCTCCTGTCCCCACACATACTTCTGTCCTCACACATGCTCCGGTCCCCACACATTCTCCGGTCCCCACATATGCATCTGTCCTCACACATGCTCCGGTCCCCACACATGCTCCGGTCCCCACACATGCTTCTGTCCTCACACATGCTCCTGTCCCCACACATGGTTCTGTCCCCACACATGCTTCGGTCGCCACACATTCTTCGGTCGCCACACATGCTCCTGTCCCCACACATGCTCTGGTCCCCACACATGCTTCTGTCCTCACACATGCTTCTGTCCCAACACATGCTCTGGACCCCACACATGCTTAAGTCCCCACACTTGCTTAATTCACCACACATGCTTAAGTCCCCAAACATGCTTCTGTCCCCAAACATGCTTCTGTCCCCACACATGTTCCGGTCCCCACACATGCTTCTGATCCCACACATGCTCCAGGTCCCCACACATGCTCCTGTCCCCACACATGCTCCGGTCCCCACACATGCTCCGGTCCCCACACATGCTTCTGTCCTCACACATGCTCCGGTCCCCACACATGCTCCGGTCCCCACACATGCTTCTGTCCTCACACATGCTTCGGTCCCCACACATGCTCCGGTCCCCACACATGCTTCTGTCCTCACACATGCTCCTGTCCCCACACATGCTTCGGTCGCCACACATGCTTCGGTCCCCACACATGCTCAGGTCCCCACACATGCTCCGGTCCTCACACATGCTTATGTCCCCACAAATGCTTAAGTCCCCACACATGCTTCTGTCCTCACACATGCTCCTGTCCCCACACATGGTTCTGTCCCCACACATGCTTCGGTCCCCACACATGCTCCTGTCCCCACACATGCTCCAGTCCCCACACATGCTTCTGTCCTCACACATGCTCCGGTCCCCACATGTGCTTAGCAGAGCTTGAATATTTGTAACTGCAGCAACTGGAAAGTCACTCAGCTTCCATGGCGATAAATTAATGGCACCCCACAGTGATTGTAAATAAACACAGTAGTCCATAACGTAGTATTACTTGATGATACTAGGGTTTTATTAATTTTACTTTACTATTTTCAATAATGTTATCACCATAGTGATACAATAATGGTTAATTGCTGTGATAAATAAATGCTGCAATAACACTGACTGTATGATGATAACATACTGGGGCTATTTCTGAATTAGGAGCAAACCTGGACTAACCATGCTGCAATGCAAGAGGTGCCAATATATTTACTATTTGTGCATGCAGGGTAAATACTGGCGGCTGTTGCATGGATTTCACCCACAGATGCTGGACAGCTTATTCTTACACTGCAGTTTAGGTTTGAGTTTGGGGTGTTTGCAGACTGTCGCTTAACTCCTGACAATGTATACCCATATAAACTTTACAAGCAATATGGACCTCATTCAGAGTCGGTCGAAGCAGCCACACGGTCGTACGCCACCGATGTTCGCTATACTGCGCATACGTAAAGTTCGCAATGCGCGTGCTCAAACTAGCTGCTACGATCAGAAATTTCTCTCTCCTTGAACACAGCCAGGTCGGTAGTTTGAGTGACAGATTGAGGCGTTTGTGGGTGGTAACAGGGGAAGGTGCTTGAAAACAGGGGAGTGGAGATCCGAACGCAGGCGTGCCTAATTATGCGAACGGCGTTTTATGGGAGTGCATACGGTTTATGGGAGTGCATAATTAACAAAGTAGCGTCATGGCACATGTGACATGGGAGGTTTTTACACTGACATGATCGTAGAGCTTAAGAGAGGGTATGGTCAACCTTAAGCTCTACGACCAGTTCCGATGGTTCCCTATGGTCTCGATTAATCCTTATATGCCCGGAGATGACGTGCAATGTGTACGAGAAGGGGGCGTATTTTTTGGAATTCCGACCGCTTCCTCCCCTTGGTCGGCCAGCTACCGATCTGAATTTAGGGCCGCGACTTGCGAGGGAATCATTTGCATATCGGGCACCTTTTCCCGTACGACCGTGCGGCCGCTTTGACCAACTCGGAATAAGGTCCTATGTGTTTTGTGAAGTATTTAACTGGTTATATAAATTCACTGTAAAACTTGAAAGGACAGCAGAGAGTACAGCAGGACATTGCAGTGATGCAGAATAAATTGCATTACCTTCCCCTTAAAGCCGTCTTATGTGCGTAGGAAAACAATCTTCCCTCGCCATCGTAACTTTATCTCACGCATCTCCAGTACTGGAAATTTTGCACGTATATCAGTGAATGCTGTTAGGAACTTCTTCTGTATAAGTTCACTTTTATGTTATGTTTGGGGGTATTTTAATTACTGTTATGAGGCTTAATAAACCTATTACTTGGAGGTTTCAAAGATTCGACGAGATGAATGAATTGTGAAACGCAGAACTCAGCATTTCACGATGGTTCTTACATTATAGTATTGAAGGAACCCAAGAAAATCTTGGCCCTTTTTTCTTTATCAGTTTAGATCTTGGATGGCAAGAAGATCATTTGCATTTAAATAGAACTTTTAAAACAGCTACTAAAGAGAGCATTGGAATGAGCGTAAATAGCAGCCAGAATGCTGCCTCACAGATGATGTTCTCTCACTAAGTGGAATATATATTTATCAGAAGGGGATAAAATGATAGCCTGGTTGCTAGATCTAAGGATGGAGAGACAATGGGCGTATATAGTAAATATATATATATATTAGGGGTGTGCACCGGCCACTTTTCGTGTTTTGTGTTTTGGTTTTGGATCTGGATCTTTCTTCGTGTTTTGGATCTGGATTGGTTTTGCCAAAACCACCCTTCCGTGTTTTGGGTTCTGGGTTTTGTGTTTTGGATCTGTATTTTTTTTTAAAAAAGCATAAAAACAGCTAAAATCACAGAATTTGTAGGTTTTTCTGCTCCTATGCTATTATTAACCTCAATAACCTTAATTTCCACTCATTTCCAGTCTATTCTGAACACCTCACACCTCACAATAGTGTTTTTATGTCCAAAACGTTGCACCGAGGTAGCTGGATGACTATGCTAAGCGACACGAGTGGGCGGCACAAACACGTGACCCATCTAGGCGTGAAACTGCAGTGGCAGACAGGATGGCAGTTTGAAAAACTAGGCCCCAAACTGTACATAATGCAAAGAAAAAAAAGAGGTGCAAGATGGAATTGTCCTTGGGCCCTCCCACCCACCCTTATGTTGTATAAACAGGACATGCACACTTTAACAAACCAATCATTTCAGCGCCAGGGTCTGCCACACAACTGTGGCTGAAATGATTGGTTCGTTTGGGCCCCCACAAAACAAGCTGGCAATTAATGTGTCCCTGCACAAACTGGCTCTATGGAGGCAAGATGTCATCCTCATCCTCCTCATCCACCGATTCCTCACCCTCTTCAGTGTGTACATCCTCATCCTCACAAAGTATTAACTCGTCCCCACTTGAATCCACCACCACAGGTCCCTCTGTACCTTCTGGAGGCTGGTCTCCCTGGAAGAGCTGATAATTCATTTTGATGAACATCATCTTCTCCACATTCTGTGGAAGCAACCTCCTACGCCTTTCGCTGACAAGGTTCCCGGCTGCACTAAACACTCTTTCGGAGTACACACTGGAGGGGGGGCAACTCAGGTAAAATAGAGCCAGTTTGTACAGGGGCCTCCAAATTGCCTCTTTTTCCTGCCAGTACAGGTATGGACTGTCTGCCATGCCTACTTGGATGCTGTCACCGATGTAATCCTCCACCATTCTGTCAATGGTGACAGTATCATATGCAGTCACAGTAGACATGTCAGAAATTGTTGCCAGGTCCTTCAGTCCGGACCAGATGTCCAAACTTGGTCCTGCCTGCCCTGCATCACCGCCAGCGGGTTGCTTAGGATACCTAAGTTTTTTCCTGGCAGCCCCAGTTGCAGGAGAAAATGAAGAAGGAGCCGTTGACGTGTCACGTTCCGCTTCAGCTGACAGTGTGTTCACCAGCAGGTCTTTGCACCTCTGCAGGCTTGTGTCGGCCGGAAAGAGAGACACCACATAGGCTTTAAACCTAGGATCGAGCACGGTGGCCAAAACGTAGTGGTCTGATTTCAACAGATTGACCACCCTGGAATCCTGGCAAAGCGAATGAAGGGCTTCATCCACAAGTCCCACATGCCGAGCGGAATCGCTCCGTCTTAGCTCCTCCTTCACTTTCTCCAGCTGCTTCTGCAAAAGCCTGATGAGGGGAATGACCTGACTCAAGCTGGCAGTGTCTGAACTGACTTCACGTGTGGCAAGTTCGAAGGGCTGGAGAACCTTGCACAACACGGAAATCATTCTCCACTGCGCTTGAGTCAGGTGCATACCCCCTCCTTTGCCTATGTCATAAGTGGATGTATAGGCTTGTATGGCCTTTTGCTGCTCCTCCATCCTCTGAAGCATATAGAGGGTTGAGTTCCACCGCGTCACAACCTCTTGCTTCAGGTGATGGCGGGGCAGGTTCAAGAGTGTTTGCTGGCGCTCCAGTCTTCAGCACGCAGTCGCTGAATGGCGAAAGTGGCCAGAAATTTTTCGGGCCACCCAAAGCGTCTCCTGCACGCCCCTGTCGCTTTTCAGAAAATTCTGCACCACCAAGTTTATTGTGTGAGCAAAACATGGGACGTGCTAGAATTTGCCCAGATGTAATGCCCGCACAATATTGGTGGCGTTGTCAGATATCACAAATCCCCAGGAGAGTCTAAGTGGGGTAAGCCACTGGGCGATGATTTCCCTCAGTTTCTCTAAGAGGTTGTCGGCGGTGTGCCTCTTACTGAAACCGGTGATACACAGCGTAGCCTGCCTTGTAAAGAGCTGGCATTTCTGAGATGCTGCTACTGGTGACGCTGCTGCTGTTGCTGCGTAAGGTGATACATCTACCCAGTGGGCTGTCACAGTCATATAGTCCTTAGTCTGCCCTGTTCCACTTGTCCACATGTCCGTGGTTAAGTGGACATTGTGTACAACGGCATTTTTCAGGACACTGAGGACACTTTTTCTGACGTTTCTGTACAGTCTCGGTATCGCCTGCCTAGTGAAGTGGAATCTAGACGGGATTTGGAACCGGGGACACACTACCTCCATCAATTGTCTAAATCCCACTGCACTAATGGCGGATACCGGACGCACGTCTAACACCAACATAGCAGTCAAGGCCTCAGTTATACGTTTTGCTTCAGGATGACTGCTGTCGTACTTCATCCTCCTCGCTAAGGACTGTTGGAGGGTCAATTGTTTAGTAAAAGTAGTGGTGTTCCTACTTCCTCTCTGGGATGATGAACGACTCCCAGCAGCAGCAACAGCAGCAGCGGCAGCAGTAGGCGTAGCAATGCAGGATCCTCCGGAGGAATCCCGGATAGGAGAGTCAGTCATGCCAGTGACATGGCCTGCAGGACTACTTCCGATCCTAACTAAGGAGGAAATTGACGAGGAGGTAGTTGACGGTGTGGTTTGCAGGCGCTTGGATACAACAGGACAACAGGATTTAGGTGTCCCTGGACTGCTTACGGTCTTAGCCAAAGTTTCTGAACTTGACAGTAACTTTTTATGAACGCGCTGCAGGTGCCGTATAAGGGAGGATGTTCCTAGGTGGTTGACGTCCCTACCCCTACTTATTTCACCTTTACATATGGTACATATGGCAAGACAGTTGTTGTCCGGATTTGGATAGAAATATTGCCAGACCAAAGAGGTGGAATGTTTGGTCTTCTGCCCAGGCATGACCGTGATGGGCTTTTTCATCCCACGGACAACAACTGTCTCCCCCAGAGCCTGATTTAAACAAACCACATCACCATCAGAATCCTCCTCGCCAACTTCCTCCTCAGCGCCAGCTACACCAGTATCCTCATCCTGTTGTACTTCAACAGTGACATCTTCAATTTGCATATCAGCAAGTGGACTGTGGGTGCTCCTTTCAGCACTTGCAGGGGGCGTGCAAATGGTGGAAAGAGCCACCTCTTCCCGTCCAGTGCTGGGAAGGTCAGGCATCGCAACCACCACCACACTTGGACTCTCCTTGGGGATTTGTGATATCTTCTTAGAAAGCACAGTTCTTCGCTGTGCTTTTGCCAGCTTAACTCTTTTGATTTTTTTAGTGGGAGGAGGGCTTCCATCGTCATGTGAAGCTGAACCACTAGTCATGAACATACTAGGGATCGACCTTAGCCGTTCCTTGCCACTCCGTGTCGTAAATGGCATATTGGCAAGTTTACGTTTCTCTTCAGCTGATTTAAATGTCTTTTTCAAGGTCATTTTCCTGAACTTTGCCATTTGGGATTGTATGTGCCCTCTACTATGACATTGGGCATCGGCCTTGGCAGACGACGTTGATGGCATGTTATCGTCTATGTCATGACTAGTGGCAGCAGCTTCAGCACTAGGAGGAAGTGGTTCTTGATCTTTCTCTATTTTATTTTTATCGGAGAAAGTTTGGTCCTCCATTTATGTTATATCGATTTGATATATACGTGCGGCTAAACACAGAAAATAATTTTTTTTTTGGTTTGGACTGGAGTGTACTTTGTGGGTTACAGCACCCTTTAACGGTCAAGCCAGCCGGCCCTTTACTTATGACACAGGCGCACGCTTGGCACTACTTTGTTGATGCACGTGCGGCTACTGCGCACACAATTCACAAACACAGAAAATAATTTTTTTTTTGGTTTGGACTGGAGTGTACTTTCGGGGGTTACAGCACCCTTAACGATCAAGCCAGCCGGCCCTTTACTTATGACACAGGCGCACGCTTGGCACTACTTTGTTGATGCACGTGCGGCTACTGCGCACACAATTCACAAACACAGAAAATAATTTTTTTTTGGTTTGGACTGGAGTGTACTTTCGGGGGTTACAGCACCCTTTAACGGTCAAGCCAGCCGGCCCTTTACTTATGACACAGGCGCACGCTTGGCACTACTTTGTTGATGCACGTGCGGCTACTGCGCACACAATTCACAAACACAGAAAATAATTTTTTTTTTGGTTTGGACTGGAGTGTACTTTCGGGGGTTACAGCACCCTTTAACGGTCAAGCCAGCCGGCCCTTTACTTATGACACAGGCGCACGCTTGGCACTACTTTGTTGATGCACGTGCGGCTACTGCGCACACAATTCACAAACACAGAAAATATTTTTTTTTTGGTTTGGACTGGAGTGTACTTTCGGGGGTTACAGCACCCTTAACGGTCAAGCCAGCCGGCCCTTTACTTATGACACAGGTGCACGCTTGGCACTACTTTGTTGATGCACGTGCGGCTACTGCGCACACAATTCACAAACACAGAAAATAATTTTTTTTTTGGTTTGGACTGGAGTGTACTTTCAGGGGTTACAGCACCCTTAACGGTCAAGCCAGCCGGCCCTTTACTTATGACACAGGCGCAAGCTTGGCACTACTTTGTTGATGCACGTGCGGCTACTGCGCACACAATTCACAAACACAGAAAATAATTTTATTTTGGTTTGGACTGGAGTGTACTTTCGGGGGTTACAGCACCCTTTAACGGTCAAGCCAGCCGGCCCTTTACTTATGACACAGACGCACGCTTGGCACTACTTTGTTGATGCACGTGCGGCAACTGCGCACACAATTCACAAACACAGAAAATAATTTTTTTTTTGGTTTGGACTGGAGTGTACTTTGGGGGTTACAGCACCCTTTAACGGTCAAGCCAGCCGGCCCTTTACTTATGACACAGGCGCACGCTTGGCACTACTTTGTTGATGCACGTGCGGCTACTGCGCACACAATTCACAAACACAGAAAATATTTTTTTTTTTGGTTTGGACTGGAGTGTACTTTCGGGGGTTACAGCACCCTTAACGGTCAAGCCAGCCGGCCCTTTACTTATGACACAGGTGCACGCTTGGCACTACTTTGTTGATGCACGTGCGGCTACTGCGCACACAATTCACAAACACAGAAAATAATTTTTTTTTTGGTTTGGACTGGAGTGTACTTTCGGGGGTTACAGCACCCTTAACGGTCAAGCCAGCCGGCCCTTTACTTATGACACAGGCGCACGCTTGGCACTACTTTGTTGATGCACGTGCGGCTACTGCGCACACAATTCACAAACACAGAAAATAATTTTTTTTTTGGTTTGGACTGGAGTGTACTTTCGGGGGTTACAGCACCCTTAACGGTCAAGCCAGCCGGCCCTTTACTTATGACACAGGTGCACGCTTGGCACTACTTTGTTGATGCACGTGCGGCTACTGCGCACACAATTCACAAACACAGAAAATAATTTTTTTTTTGGTTTGGACTGGAGTGTACTTTCGGGGGTTACAGCACCCTTAACGGTCAAGCCAGCCGGCCCTTTACTTATGACACAGGCGCACGCTTGGCACTACTTTGTTGATGCACGTGCGGCTACTGCGCACACAATTCACAAACACAGAAAATAATTTTTTTTTGGTTTGGACTGGAGTGTACTTTCGGGGGTTACAGCACCCTTAACGGTCAAGCCAGCCGGCCCTTTACTTATGACACAGGCGCACGCTTGGCACTACTTTGTTGATGCACGTGCGGCTACTGCGCACACAATTCACAAACACAGAAAATAATTTTTTTTTGGTTTGGACTGGAGTGTACTTTGGGGGTTACAGCACCCTTTAACGGTCAAGCCAGCCGGCCCTTTACTTATGACACAGGCGCACGCTTGGCACTACTTTGTTGATGCACGTGCGGCTACTGCGCACACAATTCACAAACACAGAAAATAATTTTTTTTTTGGTTTGGACTGGAGTGTACTTTCGGGGGTTACAGCACCCTTAACGGTCAAGCCAGCCGGCCCTTTACTTATGACACAGGTGCACGCTTGGCACTACTTTGTTGATGCACGTGCGGCTACTGCGCACACAATTCACAAACACAGAAAATAATTTTTTTTTTGGTTTGGACTGGAGTGTACTTTCGGGGGTTACAGCACCCTTAACGGTCAAGCCAGCCGGCCCTTTACTTATGGCACAGGCGCACGCTTGGCACTACTTTGTTGATGCACGTGCGGCTACTGCGCACACAATTCACAAACACAGAAAATAATTTTTTTTTGGTTTGGACTGGAGTGTACTTTCGGGGGTTACAGCACCCTTTAACGGTCAAGCCAGCAGGCCCTTTACTTATGACACAGGCGCACGATTGGCACTACTTTGTTGATGCACGTGCGGCTACTGCGCACACAATTCACAAACACAGAAAATATATTATTTTTTTAGCACTTGGGGGGAGCACCCCTGATGGACAGAGCACCCCCTGGACAACACTACAGCACTCCTTTAGGACTGGGACACTGCACAGGACTTTGGAGTGGACACAGCCCCTATGGAGAACTGACTGCACAACACAGTCCAGCCAGCCCCTATGGACTTTGAAGTAGTGGACACAGCCCCTATTAACAACAGCAGCACAGCACAACACAGCCAGCCCCTATGGACTTTGAAGTAGTGGACAACAGCAGCACTACACTACACTACACTACACTACACAGCCCTAACTCCCACCCTCCCTCTTCACTGTCCACAGCCGAGTGAGAAAATGGCGCCGACGCGGGTACCTTATATAGGATCCAAAACCCGCGAGACTCGGAAGGCGGGATGATGACGTTTTGCCTCGATTTCAGATCCGAGTCAGGCGGGAAAAGTCGAGCCTGACTCGGATCGGACTCGGATCGGGGGGGCTCGGGGGGGTTCGGATTTCAGAAATCCGAACCCGCTCACCCCTAATATATATATATAGCATATACTGTATATGTTAGGACCACTCTGGCCCTGATTCAGAGCCGGACTCGCTCTGAATCAGGGCCGTCCCTCCTCCTTTTTGGAGCGGCCTCCAGGCCGCTCGCATAGCTGTGGGTAACGACCCACAGCTATAGCGAGTGGCCAAAATGATGGTCGCGATGGTCAAGACCATCGCGACCATCGGGCTTGCGACGAGACCCTTGCGGTAGGGTCTCGCTGCCGCAAGCCCTGGAGTGCTTTTGGCTCTATCAGAGACAAAAGCACTCCCACTGACATCACTACTGTGGGAATGCCTCCGTCTGGGCAGCCACGCCCCCGGCACGCCCACCAAAGGGGGCGTGCTGTCAATCACCATCGACAGCACGCCCCATTTGGTGCTAGACCCATAACGGCGGCTTGGCCGTCGTTATTCGGGTCTCGTGCATGCGCACGACGGAGCCGCCTCCGTCGAGCGCATGTGCTTTTGGGCAACATCAACCCGCTTGCGAGCACTCAGCGCTCGCGAGCAGGTCTGAATCAGGCCCTCTGTGTGTTCTTCAGACACTGTGATAAAAAAATGTAAATAAAACACTGTTGTGTGCATAGTGTTAAAATAGGCCATTAGGGTGCCATTACTAGGAGCGCTGTGTGGCACTGTGTTGTGTGTTCAGGAGCTGTGTTACAAAATAACGCCATTAGGGTGCCACTACTAGGAGCGCTGTGTGGCACTGCGTTGTGTGTGTTCAGACAATGGGTCTCATTCAGATCCGGTTGCAAGCGCCGATGCACTCGCAACTGGGTCGATGGTCTCCACAGAGCATGCGCACAATGGAGCCGGCATGCTAGGGGTCTCATAGCAGACGGGGCGAGCTGTCGATGTTGAGTGACAGCTTGCCCCGTTTGCTGGGTGGGCCGGGGGCAGGCCTGGCCAAATGGAGGCGTTCCAGACGGAACGCTTGCCATTTGTGGGCGGCCCCACTGACATCATTGATGATGTCAGTGGGGAACTTCCTGCTCAAACAGAGCAGGAAGTTCCCTGGGGCTTACGAGAGCCCAGACCCAACCTTAGGGTCTGGTCGTAAGCCCCGATGGTCGCGATGGTGATGACCATTGCGACCATCACCCTGGTCGGTCGCTAGAGCTGTGGGTGGTAACCCACAGCCTAGCGATCGACCAGAAGGCGGCACTTAAAAAAGTAAGTGGCCGCCCTCATTCAGAGTGATTGCTTGCAGCAAGCGATCGACTCTGAATGAGGTCCAATGTGTTAAAAAATATTAAAATGAAACTTTTGTTCAGGCACCTTTGCTGCAGTAAAGCTATAAGGGCAGCGGCCAAGTGACTGAAGAGTGACGCCTGTGTGGGCATTCGGCTACTAGGGAAAAGCGCTGAGACAAAGCGTTTTACCATGGCTGATCTGAAAGGGAGTCAGACGGAGGCGGAGCAGCCTGGCCTAGTGATGGAGGTTTCCACAGGCTGGCTGAGTGGAAAGGAGGCGGAGTAGCTGGAACCTAGTGCCGGAGGTCCTAACCAGCTGGTTAATTGAAGTGGAGGCGGAGCAGTTGCGGCCTTTGGAAACTAATCACTAGCTGAGTGGTAATCGGGGGCTGAACAGGGCATGTCAGCGGGATGCAGTTAAAATGCCGGTGGATGGGATACGAGCCGTCGATATACCACCCATCGACATACCAACGCTGGAATCCCGACCTCTGGCAAAATGCCGACGCCGCTATCCTGAATGACCTCAGGATACCGGCGTCAGCATCCCGAAGATGGAATGTTGAAAGTCTAGGTGGAGATAAGTAGCGCACTGTCCCCGTGGATGGGGGGTGAGGTTTAGACACCCCGCGGGCACATTTGAGTTAGGCACCCCTCCGGTCAGGTTAGGGTTAGGCTGCGGGGAGGGGGGTTAGGGTTAAGCAACATCGGGAGGAGTTTGGGGTTAGGCACAAGGGGGGAGGTTAGGGTTAGGCACCACTAAGGGAAGGTTAGGGGAGGGGAGAGGGTTAGAGATGGCATACTTACCATCCCTTTCCAGGCTCGGCGACAGGGGGGTACAAAGGAGGACACTTGTACTGGGCCCCCAGATTCTGAGGGGCCCTGATCCCGCAGGAATTTCAGGAGCCCAGTTCATGTGTTCCCATTGCCTCTGCCACCTGCTGTTTAAGCCTCTTACATAGCAGGTGACTGAGGCAACAGTAGTAAGCAGGGCACCCGGCTAGATCCACCGGGGTCAGGGGAACATCTATCCAGGGTCAGGAGACTGGTATAGCAGCCGGCGCAGTGCGCGTGATGTCATGATGTCGCACCGCTGAATCAGGGAGGAGCTGCCAGCCGGGACTCTGAGCCGCCGCGGAAGAGCAGTACAACAGGCAGCGCAAAAGGTAAGTGTTATACAGGGCCGGGCTGGGCTGGGATGGGCTAGAGAATCAAAGGGTAGTTAGTGAGGAGCTGCAGGTGAAGGCAGAGGGGGAGAGTGACAGACACAGGGGCTGGAGAAAAGAAGAGAAAGGGAGGGAAGATAAGCTATCCTTCGGGAAATCACTGCGGCTCCTCAGTTTGATAGAAGGAAGATAGGATTATGTACCAGGGCAGTGTAATGTACACTGTGGAGGCATATAGGAAATACACATTGGTTTAAGATATAGCAGCGGAGACTGAATAACTTAACTAAATGCTATAACAGGAAACCAGTACAGTGGGGGGAGTAGTATCCATTGAGACGAGCGCAGAAGTCATTGTAATATATATATATATATATTAGGGGTGAGCGGGTTCGGATATCTGAAATCCGAACCCCCCTGAGCCCCCCCCGATCCGAGGCCGATCCGAGTCAGGCTCGACTTTTCCCGCCTGACTCGGATCTGAAATCGAGGCAAAACGTCATCATCCCGCCTTCCAGGTCTCGCGGGTTTTGGATTCTATATAAGCTACCCGCGTCGGCGCCATTTTCTCACTCGGCTGTGGACAGTGAAGAGGGAGGGTGGGAGTTAGGGCTGGCTGGGCTGTGTAGTGTAGTGTAGTGCAGTGTAGTGTTGTACTGTGCTGCGCTGTGCAGCTGTTGTCCATAGGGGCTGTGTCCACTCCTCCAAAGTCCATAGGGGCTGGCTGTGTTGTGCTGTGCTGCTGTTGTCCATAGGGGCTGTGTCCACTCCAAAGTCCTGTGCAGTGTCCCAGTCCTAAAGGGGTGCTGTAGTGTTGTCCAGGGGGTGCTCTGTCCATCAGGGGTGCTCCCCCCAAGTGCAAAAAAAAAAAATATTTTTTCTGTGTTTGTGAATTGTGTGCGCAGTAGCCGCACGTGCATCAACAAAGTAGTGCCAAGCGTGCGCCTGTGTCAGAAATAAAGGGCCGGCTGGCTTGACCGTTAAAAGGTGCTGTAACACCCAAAGTGCACTCCAAACAAAATAAAAAATTATTTTCTGTGTTTGTGAATTGTGTGCTCTGTGGTCGCACGGTTATCAACAAAGTAACGCCAAGCGTGCGCCTGTGTCATATGTAACGGGCCGGCTGGCTTGGCCATTAAAGGGTGGTGTAACCCCCAAAGAGCACTCCAAACAAAATAAAAAAATATTTTCTGTGTTTGTGAATTGTGTGCACTGTACGTGCATCAACAAACGAGTAGCGCCAAGCGTGCGCCTGTGTCCCATAAGTCTGTTAAAGGGTGGTGTAACCCCCAAAGTGCACTCCACAAAAAATAAAGAATTCTTTTTTTTCTGTGTTTGTGTGCGAAATGTATGCGCAGTAGCTGCACGTGCATCAACACAGCAGCAGCGCCAAGCGTGCGCCTGTGTCATAAGTCAAGGGCCGGTTTGGACATCTGGTCCGGACTGAAGGACGTGCCAACAATTTCTGACAAGTCTACTGTCACTGCTTATGATACTGTCACCACTGACAGAATGGTGGAGGAATTATTTTCTGTGTTTGTGAATTGTGTGCACTGTGGCTGCACGTGCATCAACAAAGGAGCAGCGCCAAGTGTGTGCATGTGTCATAAGTAAAGGGCCGGCTGGCTTGTCCGTTAAAGGGTGCTGTAACCCCCAAAGTGCACTCCAAAAAAATTAAAAATTTCCTATTTTTTTTTTTCTTTATGTATTGTGTGGGCTGTAGCCGCACCTGCAACCTCAAAGCAGCAGCGCCAAGCATGTGTCTGTCCGTTAAAGAGTGGTGTAACCCCCAAAGTGCGCTCCACAAAAAATAAAAAATTCTTATTTTTTTTTCTGTCTTTGTGAATTGTGTGGGCTGTAGCCTCACCTGCATCCTCAAAGCAGCAGCGACAAGTGTGCGCCTGTCTGTTAAAGGGTGATGTAACCCCCAAAGTGCGCACCAACCAAAATAAAATAATCTTTTTTTCTGTGTTTGTGTGTGAAATGTATGCGCAGTAGCCGCACCTGCATCCTCAAAGCAGCAGCGACAAGCGTGCGTCTGTCTGTTAAAGGATTATATCGGTGACAGCATCCAAGTAGGCATGTCAGACAGTCCATACCTGTACTGGCAGGAAAAAGAGGCAATTTGGAGGCCCCTGTACAAACTGGCTCTATTTTACCTGAGTTGCCCCCCCTCTAGTGTGTACTCCGAAAGAGTGTTTAGTGCAGCCGGGAACCTTGTCAGCAAAAGGCGTAGGAGGTTGCTTCCACAAAATGTGGAGAAAATGATGTTCATAAAATTGAATTATCAACTCTTCCAGGGAGACCAGCCTCAAGAACGTACAGAGGGACCTGTGGTGGTGGATTCCAGTGGGGACGAATTAATACTCTGTGAGGATGAGGATGTACACAACACTGAAGAGGGTGAGGAATCGGTGAATGAGGAGGATGAAGACGACATCTTGCCTCTGTAGAGCCAGTTTGTGCAGGGACAGATTGATTGCCAGCTTGTTTTGTGGGGGCCCAAACGAACCAATCATTTCAGCCACAGTTGTGTGGCAGACCCTGGCGCTGAAATGATTGGTTTGTTAAAGTGTACATGTCCTGTTTATACAACATAAGGGTGGGTGGGAGGGCCCAAAGACAATTCCATCTTGCACCTCTTTTTTTTCTTTGCATTATGTACTGTTTGGGGCCTAGTTTTTCAAACTGCCATCCCGTCTGCCACTGCAGTGCCACTCCTAGATGGGCCACGTGTTTGTGCCGTCCACTCTTGTCGCTTAGCATAGTCATCCAGCTACCTCGGTGCAACCTTTTGGACATAAAAACACTATTGTTAGGTGTGAGGTGTTCAGAATAGACTGGAAATTAGTGGAAATTAAGGTTATTGAGGTTAATAATAGTATAGGAGCAGAAAAACCAACACATTCTGTGAGTTTTGCTGTTTTTATGCTTTTTTTCAAAAAAATACAGGTCCAAAACACAAAACCCAGAACCCAAAACACAGAAGGGAGGTTTTGGCAAAACCAATCCAGATCCAAAACACGAAGAAAGATCCAGATCCAAAACCAAAACACAAATCACGAAAAGTGGCCGATGCACACCCCTAATATATATATAGAGGCAGCAACTGACTCTGAGCACATTTTACAGGATCAACTAAATTAAACAACTATACTTTTCACTGGAAAGCACATTATAATTTCATAGTAACCCTGTTATAAAGGTATTTTCAGACAGACATAAATTAAACGTGTTATTCAAACCTACAAAGTATTTATGCTGGAAGTGAAATAGTAACACATGGACACAACAGTAGCCATAGACTAAACGTTCTCTCTCAGACAGGAATACTATGTATCACTTTACAGCTACTACCCCTGGGCTCATATAACCGCAGTGCAGAAGATTCAGAGACTATATTAACTATTATAACTGTTGTTTAGTACGGAAATATAAATCTATCATATACCATTAACTTTTAATTAGTTGATGCTATTTGTTGTTTAATGCTAAGGGAGGTAATAGAGGGAGTGTATAATTTATATTAGTGGGAAATTGTTTAGGCTAACCAAGGTTACTGCTGTATATGTGCCTCTTCCCATTTTGCTTTTTTATAATATGTGCCGTAAGAAGGTTCACTCATCAGTAAAGGTATTATGGGCCTGATTCAGACCCGGTCGCAAGCGTTGTGCGCTCGCAACCGGGTCGATGGTGGGCCAGTGCGCATGCACACAATGGAGCCGGCTCCGTCATGCGCATGCGTGAGACCCAGATAGCGACGGGCACTCCGTTGCTCTGGGTCTCACAACAAAGGGGGCAAGCTTTCGATGTTGAGTGACAGCTCGCCCCCTTTGGTGGGTGGGCCGGGTGAGTGGCTGCCCAAACAAAGGCGTTCCCATGTGAACACCTCCGATTGGGGGCGGCCCCACTGACATCACGAATGATGTCAGTGGGAGAGATTTCGGCTCTGTTAGAGCCGAAATCTCTCTGGGGCTTGCGGCAACGAGACCGTACCACAAGGGTCTCGTCGCAAGCCCGATGGTCACAATGGTCTTGACCATCGCGACCATCTTCCTGGCCGCTCGCTATAGCTGTGGGTGGTCACCCACAGCTATGCAAGCGGCCCGGAGGCCGTTCTAAAAAAAAATAGCCCAGCCCTGATTCAGAGCGAGCGCTCTGTCAGAGCGTCCGGCTCTGAATCAGGGCCTATATTCCATGGTATGGTAATAACTCTCTACAGTAAATATAAAAACCCTTATTGTTCTGAAAGGTACGGTTATAAAATACCACTTTTCTAATTGTAACAATTGTTGTCACCTATATTATCCTACACCCACTACATATTGCATACTTACATGAATGTTGGAGGGTGGAAACCAGAAGCAACAACTCCCAGGGTAAACTTCTACCAAAAGAAAAGGATAATAGTATTAGTGACCATTATAGTTTGTTTAACACTTACTGAGGAAACAACTTCAAAGGTGGACAGTTGTATAATATCATAGTTAAATTGGGTTTCCCTAGCATTCTTCAATCTACATTAATAGGTAGACCAAAGCTAGGGTGGAGGCACTTAGTATCCAAAATTACATAGGGTTACATTGACATTCTGAATAAGTCGACAGTTCAACTGTCAACATTCTGAAGGTATGTATTGGGTCATTATCTTGCTGCAGGATGAACCCTTGACCAACTAGCCATAAACTAGACCAGACCAGAGAGATTCAAATGGCCTTGTGAGAGACAGATGTCCCCCAAAAAAGTATAGCCCATAATGAAATGAAAAGTGTTGCACAATGGAATTGTCTTTGGGACGTTCCATCCACCCTTATGTTATTTTTTAACACAGCGCCTGAAGACACAACACAGTGCCCGATTCCGACGGATCGGAACGACATATCATCAAAGTCGTCTAGTGTGTACCCGCTATGTCGGCTGTTGGGCGCTCCCGTTTGGTCATCAGGCACATCATCAGGTCATCCCTACATGCAGCTCAACCTGATGATGCAACTGAAGAGCCCATGCAGTGGGATGTGGTAGGGGCCGACATTTCGGGGCGGTTGGGCACCAGATCTCTAATGTGTACCGGCCACCCCAATGTGTCGGTCCATTGGCGGGGAGGGGGGGGGGCAATGGGCCAACATATTGGGCAGCCGGACGCTGGGTACACATATCGTTTAGCATGTACCCAACTTTGGAGAGTGTGGTGGGAGGAAGTGAGATGGGAGGATGATAGTTGTAGGTATTTAAAAGACCACCCAAAAACATTGGGGAGATGTGTGAGGACTACGACATAGTCACATGAACATACAGGCAATTTCCACACTGCACATATGAGAAATGCATTCGGTATGGATAGCCGGCTGCCGCATGACCGGCAGTTGGATTCCCGGCTGCGGCAGCCCGACAAAACAGCAGAGCCCGGCAGCGGAAGCCCGACAGCACTGGAAATCCTGATCTTCCCCCCCCCGGGTGCCCTAAACCTAACCCTCCCCCCCCGCACGGCTGTCCGCTCGCGGCGCCCGAGATGCCTTCCATCGGGATGCCGGGCGCCTGTCTCCCAGCGCCGGGAAAATGACAGGCGTCTAGATTTTAGATGCCGGTCATTTATCCCTATGCGGGATAGAGGATTCGGGAAGCCGGCGGTCGGGGTTGCGGCCGCCGGCTTCCTAAACGTATCCCATGAGAAATATATACTATAGCTATTTCATCAGATGGGTCCAAGCATTTTGTAACCCATTCATTTGATGCTGATAGACCAGTTTGGTATAAAGTAAATTATCTAACTAAAAAAAAACATGGTTATCGCCAGTCTCAGAGTGGAGTTGTTTTATGGGATATCTGGGGTGGAACGCAAGACAACACCCGCCATTGTAAAAGTTAAGATTAATAGTACGTGTGCACTTTTGAAACTGGGTTATAGGGTCGGAAAATGCCGAACAGAGCAAGAGAAAAAAGGGAAACATCTTAATCTTGTACAGTATATGGCTAATTAAACATGACATGTACCCAGCTCAAGTACAGAACTACTGTAGATATCGTTTGCCTGAGAGGTTCCTTATGTCACACAATGACATAACTAGGTTTGTCCTCTTGATAATCTCCATTACCCAAACAAAAAAAATCCTCAATTCAATTTCCCGCAGGTGAAATTACATCTAAAAATTCAGGTCATTATATTATAGATGTGAGTGCGTCATTTTCTTCCTGTCTCGTGTTTTTTTGAGATGTGTCAATACCATCTGCGTGCCTGTTAGTCAATAAGATCACCCCATGTTTACGGCGAGTTTGCGCCCACTTGGGAGCAAAACTATGTTCTTACAGTAGATGAATATTAATCGCATGGCAAAAAATATATGATGAGAGTAAGTTAAAGTAGCCTCCTATTAATAATAAGAAATAATAACATAACAGCATAATGGACATAAATTGTACAAGCCTAGGTGCATATGTATGGGCTTTATGTACATTTTATAATATATCTTAGATTTTTTTAGTTTCCTTTCTGAGTTAGCCATGATCGTATCACTAGCCAATATCAGAGATAGGTGAGTCTCGGGTTCCAATGTCATTTTTTCACAATCCTGAGATACTGACTGTTTTTGTGAAAGTGATTAATATTTTTTTTTCATTGGCGAAACAAACCCAACCGAATGTTTAAAAGGACAGTTTGGTATAAATCACTGTTTATGTAAATGTGTTCTAAACATGTGCTTGATATTATTTACAAAATGGGCTGTACAACAACATAATAGAAGACCACTAATAACGATATTTACTGGGGACTATAGCTAATAACTATCACTACTGGGATTATAACTAGGGATGTGCACCGACCCCTGTGTTTTGGATCTGTATCTCCTTCGTGTTTGGTATCTGGATTTGGTTTTGCCAAAAACCGCCCCTGCGTGTTTTGGATTTGAATTTGTTTTTTTTAATTTTTTTTATTTATAAAAACTGCTAAAATTACAGAATTTTGGCTTTTTTGTTCCAACAATATTATTAACTTCAATAACATTAATTTCCACTCATTTCCAGTCAATTTTGACCACCTCACAGCTCACAATATTATTTTCAACCTGATTTAGGCCCAAATTTTGCACCAAGCTAGCTGGCTGACTAAGCTAAGCAGCAGCAGTGGGCGGCACAAACACGTGGCAGTTCAACTTCCAACATGGCACATAAGGAAACATATGTTTTCATGAATCAAGAGGCCTGAAGAAGATGGAGTATGTACTGTATGTAGTTGAAGGCAGGGACAGGAAGGGTTGATTGGTAGTAAATTTAATTACATTTTTTGATTCCCAAGCAAATTTATGAGGGAGGAGGGGTGAGCATGGGTGAACAATATGTCCCATTTTTTGCCCACAAAATCAACTTGGTGGTTCAGAATATTTTTTAAAATTAAAGGGACATGAAGGAGTTGCTGTCTGTGGCCATAAACATTTCTGGACTTTTTTTGGCATTCAGCAACCGCATGAGAAAGATTGCAGCAGTTGTGGCAGTTCAACTTCCTCCATGACACATCAGGAAACATATGTTTTTATTATTCAAGAGGCCTGAGGGAGGTGGAGTATGTATGTAGTTGAAGGCAGGGAAAGGAAGATTTAATTAGTAGTACATTTTATTTCATTATTTGATTTTGAAGCAAATTTATGAAGGAGGGGAGGCATTTACAAAAAAAATATTCTACTCATTCACATCAGTCCTTTCTCCAGAAGAATCCTTGAGCACTATGCCTGCTGCTGCTGGGAGTGGATTTTCATCCCAGAAGAGGACCAGGAAGACTACTAGTAGTAATAAAAACAAAAGACTGTTAATCAATCCTTTGCAAGGGGGAGAAAGTATGACAGCAGTCACCTAATTGCACAGTGGATCACTGACGCCATAACATCTATGCTGGTATTAGATGTGCATCCAATATCTGCCAATAATGCAGTGGGATTTACACAGTCCACTGCTGAGGACTATAACTAATAACTATACTGAGGACTATAATTAATAACTATACTGAGGACTATAACTATTGACTATATCTACTTAGGCCAATCAATTAATAACTATAACCACAGAACAATAAACAAAACTATAATTACTGTGAACTTTAACTTTCCACCAATATCTTTCTGAATACTGGTGCTGGCATTACCACCATCATTACATTATTATTATTATTATTATTATTATTATTATTAACAACTTTTATATAGGGCAGTATATTCCATTACATTATACAGCCATGCTTCTCACAGTGATTGGAGTAGCAGCTCCATAATAATTAACATTTGTATACAATATTATCACAACAGCAGCACATTTATATGCAGTATGTATACGTCTTTAATACGGTGTCTCTGACAATAGATCTTCCTGTATCACATAACGTCAGTTTCACAAAGGGCTTTGCAAATAAAAGATAGCAGATAACACTTTATAAAGACAATGAACTGCTAATCTCTAGCAAATATATAAATAGACCAAATGACACACAGACATGTCAGACATTGTAAGAATCCCCAGGAATAGCCTCAGTCACAATGTATCAAACACACAAAACAGATATAAAATACTCCGTAATGCTCAGTTTTTCCATCTATTTAAACACCCAGCAGTGTGAGGAACAAGAATTCTGCTTGTAATTAATGCGCTGTACGCTGGTAACCCATTACATAATGCTGAGTGCACTTGTACTTACATCTCTTTTCTTTTATAAACAAACCATTTAATTGCTAAAATATTTGCCATGGGTTTTTCAAATTACCACCCTCCGTTCCGTGATTAGGATATATGTGTAATAATTAGCACTGTGCATTGTTCCTGACACTGGAATATAAAACAGTTTATGTTCCCTATATAAAATTTTTGATTAATGTAAGCTCCAAATAGCTTGTACTTTTACTGCCCACAAACTCACACTTTGTGATGTTATACGCTTGGTTTGCCCGATATTTGGCCGGCAATCCATGAAAAAGAAAAGTTGTTATATATATTCTGTGCCAACTACAATAGTAAGTATAATTCTTAGTCGTAGATGCTTATTTATACAAGTTAAATGACCTTACAGGTTTCCATCCAAAGCCGGGCTGAGAGCGTTTAATCACGTTACACAGGTTAGGGTTGGGTTACGCAAACCAGAATGTATTACGAAATTTATTATTCCAGGTCAGGTTTGCATGTAATAAACTCGCTGTTTGGGGGGATCCAGTGCCGCGTATGTTTGTCTCCATGTTTTTGCTCAGTACAAACACAAAGTTTGGATTTTTTTTTAATGTAAATATTTCCTGGGGCCGTGGTTAAGGGTCAAACACGGGAGTATATATGGAGCGTCACCCCAATGTGGAGTCACACTTGTGTCTGTAGAGCGCCACGTACTGTAAATATTTCTCCATTTATGTGGAATTAGCCGAGTATGGGCCTGATTCAGAGGCGCTCACTATTTGCAAGCGATCTGGATCAGGGCATTTTTTTTTTTTTTAGAATTTCCGCCTCCAGGTCACTCGCATAGCTGTGGGTGACCACTCACAGCTTGTGTGAGCGGCCTGGCGATGGTCGCAATTATCGCGACCATCGGCATTGCAAGGAGACCCTAAGGTAGGGTCTCAGCACTTGCAATGCCGAGTGGACTTCCTGCTCTAACACGAGTGATGTCAGTAGGGCCGCCCACAAATGGCAGGCGTTCCTTCGGGGAACACCTCAGTTTGTGCAGCCACCCCCCTTCCCGCCTACAAAAGGGGGCGAGCTGTCGATCAACATCGATAGCCGCCCCATTTTGTTGCAAGCCCCGGAGCAAGTGAAGTTCTCACTCGCTACGGGGCTTGTGCACGCAAGTGCGCACTGGGCCACCATCGACCCGCTTGCGAGCGAGTCTGAATCAGGCCCTATGTCTCCTTCTAATCATTTTCACGGAATGTCACTTACATTATGGATAGGGTAAGGGGAGAAAACTGCAATTAATTATAATATTCACCCAGTAAGTTCCACAATAATTTCATGCTACCGGGACTGGCTATTTTAGAAAAGTAAACAACGATTCTGAGACGTAAGTGATGGCAACAGCCTACTTATCCTGTTATGATAATGTGAGTATGTGCCCATGTATACTGAAGATCTTAGCGTCTGCATGGGCAAGCCTGGCTGCCCCCCCCTCCCCCCACCCTAACACTGTTTTTACGACTGCAGTAATCATCCTATGCTGGGTGCAAATGATGTGTCTGACACAAGTCTCCCATTTCCGTCCACACGCTACGATCGAGCAAGGAAGTCGGATCACGAGCCCACGACACCCCCATGAGACCAAACAGTTCCCTGTGCACGCTAGATCGCCGCTAAGCCACCGCCAAGAAATGTCCATTTTTTGTAAAGTATGGCTGGTTTAATGACCCGTTCGCAGTAGCGATCTCCATCTGCAAGAGAAAAAGTTAAGCACAGTAGATACGTCATCTTTTCCAGGAACAATATTTTGGTCTGCATGGCTTACTTTAGTTTATTTTATATATTTGGGGGATAGATTCTTATCAAAGGATAACAGAGTAGATGTGTTTATTTATATTTGATGGGTATTATGTAGGAAAATCTAGGCAATATCTTCAAATTATTCTTGCCATAGTTACTTTCACGCATATAGAGCAACAAGATCATTTTAAGTAACATGGTGTAACTGTACATGGGTGCATGCAGGATACCTGTATAAAGGAATTGGGCGGACAGATATACATACTGTAGAGGCCAGTGATATACAGATGTGTCCTCATATGCAAACGAAGAAAGCCATTGTTTTTATTATGAAATTCTGCATCTGTTTGATATGTCACATGACTACCTTCCCAATTAAAAAAATAGAGTTGCATCCAAGATGGCTGACTTCAAGATGGCCGCCGTACTGGTGACTTAGCCTAAAAAGTTTTCCCCCACTCCCATATCATATGTGTAAACACTGGATTAATATTTCCTAACTCATTTCCTTTTTATAAGGGTGTTTCCACACTTATGGATCAGTGGTGTCCCTCCCCGGGTGCGGGTAGGGATGCTGTGTGAGCGGCGGTGTTACCCGGTGTGGGTAGGGATGCTGTGTGAGCGGCGGTGCTACCCGGTGTGGGTAGGGATGCTGTGTGCGTGGCGGAACTGCACGCTGTCAAAAAGGGGGTTTGGATCCACAGACAGGGGCGTGGCCACTTGGGAAGGCGGCGTGTCCTTGTGGCTGAACCCCTGTGGTCCTGTTATTACTGGGGCGCAGGGGGGCTGCTGGAGGTGCAGACTGACTTGTGTGCAGTGCAGGCCGGCTCCCTTACAGTGTCAGGAGCCGAGTGCTGCACTTAATTATACAGTACAGCATCCGGCTCCTGTCACTGAGGGGGAGTCTGCACCTTGGTGGTTACTTGCCGATAATTTAATATTCCTCCCCAGGAGAAGACTGGGGAGGTGAAGCAGGTCGGCGGAGTTGGGAGCAGGGCCGGCCGGATCGCATCACTATGTCTTGTCCCCTCACAGGAATTCAGCGCAATTATGCATATTTAAACAATTGGGTGGAGCTAATGGAAATACGGCATTAGGCCCCGCCCCCAATGCCCAGAACCGCCGATCCCCGCTAATATTCTCCCCATTCTGCCCACTTCACTAGGAAGTGGGCAAAATGCGGTAGAAGTGCCTACCAATTGGGAGCCTCCTGCGAAAACAGAGAGGGTAGGCATGTGTGCCTTGGTGTCACTCATCAGCAGGTGATACCGGGTGTGGCCCGCACCTGCCTTGGGACATCACCGATATATATATATATATATATACTGTGTATATCTCCGTTAGGTATGAGTGTGTGAGCACTTTACTTTCTGTCATAATAAGGCTTTTACTAACTCATATAACATCAAGGACATTTAGCTACTTCGGACAGTAATAAAATACGCATGTAAAAAAAGCTGCGTTCAGTAAAACTAACCACAAAGAACGACAATAACCCCAAGACAGTAAAACGGGGGAATGTTTATAGAAGACAATGCAGAGTTTTATAAGCCGCTCTCTTGTGTTACTTTTATTTCTATGAGGAATTTGTGTGGTTAAACAAATGAATGATACTCTTTCCTGACCCCAGTGATTTGGTTGTTTATTATAGATAAATACAATAAACAATTAGAAAGAAAATAAAGTCAAATATTTGCCAAGTGTCAATGAAAAGTAAATGTTTCCAGCCCCTCTGGGGAGCTCCTCCAGGAGAGACTGCAAACACTGAATACAACTCGCTCAATTGTCATCGTTTCCATACATTGATAATACGTTTGACAGTCTCCATCAGAGCTGTTTAGATGTAGAAAATTAACTGCAGATTCTCTTTTTATGTTTGTTTTATTTACTTAATTGTTTTCGTCAGTTTAGTTTTCCCCGAACTAATTTGTTTGGTTGAATACAAAGTGTAAAAATACTTTTTTGTCTCTTTGTGAAGAGGGTCCGTCCTGTATGCTGCGGCTCGGGAGGGAGGGGGGGGGGGTACTTTCTTTATGTTGATAATTAAGCTCCAGAACTAATTTTTAGGTAAATTTCCTCCAGCATAATGCGATGGCTGATACTGACTGCGACTCGCCAGTGTTTATGTACCCATGCAGGTATCACGGACTTCACTGTGCCCTGATGCAGGTTACTAACCTCAGTCAGTGGGATCCCATTGGCCAAATCAGTTTTTTTGTTTTAATTAGCAATAAAAATACTCACCGAGAGAGATGGTGAACCGGAGCACAGCAGACATATGTAACTGAATGCGGCAAGAGTCAAAGGCACCAGAACTCCGCCAGAATCACTCTCCCCTGGATACAAGTTGCCGTCCCAATTTTCTAAATGTCAAACATACAAGTTTACAGATATAATAGGCTGCGAATTGCAAACTCGACGCAAAAACGTGCAGAATAAAACAGGTGCCCCGGCCAGACGAGTGCTCAGAGTGCGTGCATAATTATGCTATCTGTGCCTGCAGAACATAACAAAAGCCAGGTTAGCCATATGTATTACTCAGCCACTATTTAATACTAGAGAGAGATGTGCGGTTGGGTTCTCCAGAAAGCCGAAACCACCCGAATTTCAGGAATCCGGACAGATCTGAGTCGTAGTTCTAATCTCCTGAGGGGAGCCGCATAAATTTGAGTCACGGTTCTGATCTTCCAGCTGTTCAGAATTTGGAATTTGAATCCGAATTTTGGGTTTTGGATTGTAAAAATTACATGATTTAAGCTGTTTTTATAAACTTTCTATCATTCAAAAACAAAAAAAATCTAGATCCAAAACCAAAACACGGGCGTCAGCGCACATCTTTACTTAATACTAATTAAGGGGACACATAATAAGTGTCTTGATGAGCTATCATATTTTAATTCATGTATGTTAAAAAATTAAGAAAATGTTAAATTATGAAGTCAGCAATATTTTTTATGTCATTTGAGGTCAAAGAAAGAAAATATACAGTGGTGCTTGAAAGTTTGTGAACCCTTCAGAAATTTCTATATTTCTGCTGAAATTTAGCTTACTGTAAAACTACTAAACTGATTTTCACACAAGTAGATAATGAGAATCATATCAAACAAATGAGACCGAAAAATTAGATGTGCTCATTTTTTATTGAGGGAAAATGATCCAATATCACATATCTGTCATTGACAAAAGTATGTGAACCTTTGCTCTCAGTATCGGGTATGACCCCCTTGTGCAGCAAAAGCTGCTTCTAAACGTTTCCGGTAATTATTGATTAGTCCTGAAGATCAGATTAGAGGAATTTTACCCCATTCCGCCCCTGAACTGCTCGCTTCAGGTCCTTCCACAGCATTTTGATTGGACTAAGGGCCTGATTCAGAGCCGGACGCTATTTGCGAACGGTTGTTCTGAAAAAAGGGCTGGCTATTTAAATGAAGTGCTCGCTCTTTGCGGTCTGTTGACGCCTCTATGTCTGAACGAGCGAACAAAACCTGCGGCCGCTATTTTGATAAAAACGCCCCCTGGCCGCTCGCATCCTACGTCATCTCCGCTATTTATTAGATTAATCGAGTACATCAAAAGGCGTCTGAACTGCTCGCAGTGCTTGTGGTAGCATTTTCCTACCGCAATCATGCGAGCAGTTCTGGCTAAAAGACAACCAAGTGACGTGGTCAATGACGCTGCTTTGTTAATTAAGGACACCCATTAAACGCCCGTTTTGACCGTTTGGCACGCCTGCGTTCGGATCTCCACTCCCCGTTTTCAAGCACCTTCTCCTGTTACCACCAACAAACGCCTCATCCTGTCACTCAAATTAGCAGGCATTCGCAATTTTGCGAGCACATGAATTTTCGACCGCATTGACTGGTTCGCGCATGTGTATAACGAGCCGTATGCATGCGCAGTTGTGCGAACATCGCTCGGAACGAACGAGCGGCCGCTTACGCTCTGAATCAGGCCCTAAGGTCAGGACTTTGACTTGGCCATCCCAAAACTTTGCATTTGTTCTTCTATAACCATAAAATAAATAAATTAGCCATTGTAATATCCTTTGCAGCATGTCAGGAGAGACGCTGTGTTTGTGGCTGGTCAGACACCGCGTACATTGCATGGCGGCCTGTTCTGCATCGATGTTACCGATGTTTATGCTGGTGCGTGACGTCAGACGCAGATGAGAAGGCAGCGGAGGGCGTCCCTATGCTCTGGTGAGCTTTGGTAGCTTTAGCATAATTTTACAGCTGCGATTGTATTAGTATACGCTCTGAATCAGGCGCACTCTGTGTAATGCTCCGTAAGGGGTTTCTGAACTTTTTGCGCATTTGCAGTTGTAAATAATCGCTTGACTACTTGAACATCGGTATTGCGTGCAGTGGCGTAACTAGGGTATTTGGAGCCCAGGGCAAATTTGAAAAGGGAGCCCCCCCCCGATGGGCAAAAAATGGGCGTGGTCACTTAAAAATGGGGCGTGTCAACATGACACACCCCTTTATTTTCACACTGAACATTCCTATCCATATGCACCTTAACCCCAGTAGTACCCCTTATACAGTACCCCTAGTATGCAGTTGTGGTCCCTCTTATGCAGGCCCATAGTAGTGCCCCTTATACAGTATCCCCAGTAGTGGTCCCCCTTATACAGCCCCCAATTAGTTCCCCTTACTCAGTACCCCCAGTAGTGGCCCCCCCAAATGCAGTGCCCCATGTAGTGTTCCCCCTTATGCAGTGCCCCCAGTAGCAGTCCCCACAATGCCATGCGCCCAGTAGCGGTATCCCCTTCTGCAGTGCCCTTTATATGGTGCCCCCAGTAGTAGTCCCCCCCCCTATGCAGTGCCCTTTATATAGTGCCCCCAGCAGTAGTCCCCCATGCAGTTTTCCCAGTAGTGGTCCCCTTATGCAGGCACCCAGTAGTGATCCCCCCTATCCAGTGCCCCCTGTAGTGGCCCTTCCTATTATTGCCCCCAGTAGTGGTCCCCCGAGTGCAGTGCCTCTAGTAGTAGACCCCTTTTATAATGCCCCCAGTGGTAGTTCCCCCCAAGTAGTAGTCCCCCCTAGAGGTTCCCCCTCCCGAATAAGTGCCCCCAGTAGTAGCCCCCCCCCCAGTAGAGGTCCTCCCAATAATGGTGCCCCCAGTAGTAGCCACCCCTCCCCCGTTGTGCCCCCACCCCCAGTAGAGGTCCCCCCAGTAGTAGCCACCCCCCTCCCCCATTGTGCCCCCACCCCCCGTAGAGGTCCCCCCAGTAGTAGCCACCCTCTTCCCCCGTTGTGCCCCCAGTAGTGCAGATAGGTTAAAAAAAAAAATATATAAAAATATACTTACCTGAATCCACGCTGTTGCTGCTCCGGTCCGCGCCGCCGCCGCCCACCAGTCCTCCCGGGCTGGCGCGCTCAGCATTATGGGACAGACGTCATGACATCATGACGTCTGTCCCATTACCCACTGCAGGAGCCGGACGGAAGTCCGGCTCTTGCAGTGGGTGCTGCAGCAGTCAATGAGAGTCTATCTGACTCTCATTGGCTGCTGTTTAACACACGCATCGCTGCCAGCGCTGGCGGCGATGCGTGTGTTATGCAAAGCCTGAGCCCGCCTCCTGGCGCTATTGGGCAAGCGCTCAGGGGGAGGGAACGGGCTCAGGTGTGCAGCACAGGACAGGCGCTGGAAGCCTAGAGCCGGTCCTGTTTAAATGTGTAGCGCTGACCGCCCTCCCGCGCCACCGGTCCAACGGCGCCAAGGGCACGCACCCCGCTCGCCCTGCCCTAGTTACGCCACTGATTGCGTGCGGTTTACCTATGGATTACAACTAAGGAAAATAAAATAAACCAATGTATAGAAAAAAGTTACCCAAAATAGCATCTAAGCAAGAAGTATGGGATTGAGGACAAAGAGGTGGGATCTATAGTTTGAAAAGGTGCAAACCTAAACATGAAAGACAGTACTAACGTAATGTAACTGTAAGTGTCACACTGAGGGCAGGTTGTATCAAGCTTTGCATATTGCATGAAATACATCTCGCCACATACCGCATGCATAGCCGTGTATATTAACGCCGTAGACATGAAGATTGCGATTAAGGGGCCCATTTCTCAACTGGTTTTATCATACGTAACATGTTTTAAAACTCGTTAAATGTTGCTCCAGCCAATCAGCTCCCAACTGTCATTTTTCAAACAGTTGACAGTTAGAAGCTGATTGGCTGGAGCTCTATTGTCATACACAGTGGGTTTTAAAACTCATTACGTATGATAAAACTGGTTGATAAATAGACCCCTAAATTTGCAAAGGGCAGCTCTCGCGATACAAGCTATACCTTGCAGAGTAAGGACTTCCAGGTTTATGACTCAGATGTCCTTCTGCGAATGTGCTGTATTTCTATATTGTGCCAGCAGCACAGTATAGACATCTAGCAGCTAAAAGGGGATTTTAGATGCTAGTTTAAGCAATCACAGGGTGTGGTCACAATGCCAACGCCGGAATCCCAACACTTATCAGAATACTGGAGCTGGCATCTCGACCGTCTGAATCCCGAAGGTAAGTACTGGGGTTAGAGGGAGGGTTAGGGAAAGGGGTTAGGATTAGGCACTAGGGGGGAGGGTTAGGCTGCGGGGAGGGGGAGGTTAGGTTTAGGGTGTGGGGAGGGATGGTTAGGTTTCGGTCATACCTGCCGACTTTCTGGCTGCTCCTTCCGGGAGGGAGCAGCCAGATCGGCAGGATGGGGGGGCGTGGCCGGTACAAGGGTGAGTGACCGGGTGGGTGACAGGCACTTGCGGGCGGGGCCACACAATCGCGTCAGTTTGGCTCCGCCCCGCTACACAATGCCGATAATATAGGCATTGTGGAGCCGGGGGCAGGGCCAAAATTATGCGAATCACGTCACCGTCACCCCCGCTGTGGGGGTTACAGGGTTATTGCAGGGGGATAGGAGGGGTGGGCAGCAGCCGGGAGGATTGCCTGCCTTCCCGGGAAGTCGGGAGCGGCACCCGATATTCTGGAGGCTCCCGACCAAATCGGGAGGGTAGGCAAGTACGGTTTAGGTACTAAGGGGGTGGTTAGGTTTAGGCACCGAGGAGGGAGGGGTAGGGTTAGGGGTTAGGACTCGGAGTACGGCATTGTAACCTGGCCAGGATGGCCGGTGTGGGGATCCCATGCACCTGCATCCCGTACCCAACCCGCAATCACATAAACTCACATTCCTATTTATAATGATGAAACAAAATTATAAAACATTCTGCGCTGTCCCTTACCGTCGGCACCTGCGTTGCATTTTGCTTTGAGGGAATCTTTCTCGAAATTGCCGAAAGCATCAGGTCTATCCAGGAGTCCTGCACAAACATCATTAGCTGCAGCAAGATCTCTGCTCCTGACCTGTGACTCCCATCGGGATAGATGATTTCGGTTTAAGGCTGCTGGTTACCCTGTGAACGTTCAGGTGCAGGAAAAGGCCACAATTTGAAGAGCTAAACGATCTGCTTAATACACAGGGACACACGGCCGCTGCCTGTGCAGGTCAGAGCTTCACTTTTATTAACCTCACAATTGTGTCGTGTTGCCCGCAGAACCTTTTATTTCATGGTGGATACAAATCACAATCATTTTCGGCTCAGCCTGCCATAACAGGCTCCCAGATATTGCTATTTATCTCTAAATTATTCCATCCAACAGTTATGAAGCGGCGGCAGGTCAGCAGGCCCCACACACATCTTAAACCCTTGATTGTCGGCGCGCAGCGTGCTGAAAAATTGTCCTATTTCACCCATTGTCACGTCAGAGTGTTCCGCTGAACTGTAAATCATTGGTTACTAAATCCAATTAATTTAAGTGATCCGATGGATGTGTTACCACGGCAACAGAATGGGTTTAAACATGTCCACATAAAATACCGTATAATGAAACTACCCATTCATCTAACACCTTTTTTTCCAAGACCCGTCTTGAGCCCTCACTTGGTTTTGAAATTAATGTCTCAGTCTGCGTTTTGCATTTTCCCCGTAACAAATGAGTTTAGAGATTGTTTTTGCCAGTATTTTTCTTTCCCACTTGATTGGGTCCATGTGATTCAATGACGGTGAGAATCCTTGAAAGAGAATGATTAGCGGGGGCTGCTGCTTGACTTACATTGCAGAGCTCATTTATTTAAAGAATGTGACTTATATATATATACTGTAGAGTTGGGTGTCATTTTTCTTGGTGCACTGCAAATATTTTCATGCCTCCATTTACATGCGGATGCAGATGCAATTTGCATTGATGCTTCCTTATACTGAAAGAGTGGTGTTCTACACAAGCTTTAGCCAAGTACAGTAAGGGTGTGCGCAAATGTGTACCATGCAGGCCACGGAAAAATAGACGCAACTGTCAGGAGTTGGATTACTTGCAGGCGTCCGATCGGTAGAGCAAACTGCACACTGATGATGTCGACGACCAGCGCTTCTTCTGATTGGCTGAGAGGGTCTTGTTCCCTCCCAACACCATTTAACTTCAAAGGGGAAGACAACAGTTCAATTAGTGCTTTAATTTTGTATTGTACACGGAAACTGAAAGTTTAGTATGTACTAATAACATTGGCCCTCATTCAGACCCACTCGCAAGCGGGCGCACGTACGTTAGGCGTACGTACAAAAATATTTAAATTCAATGGCTCGCTCGTATTTTCGTTCGCATCTAAAATTCCTCCCTAAACTCTGACGACCCCTCCTCTAACTAACGAGCGTACGAAATAGCGAGCGTACATCCCCGAAATGGCTTGAAAGGAACGCACGCACACGTATAAACAGGAAGTGGCCTTGTCAGATGTCGATTACCTGCTCCTTTATTCTGCCTACCTCCATCAATCGTATCATGCCAATCAATGTATCAATTAGCTTAATTGTTTGTTTTTTTTCAACACAATGCAAGAAACTTTACTCTTGTCCGTGTTTGTGTTTACCCGCAGAATACGTACGGATGAAACATTCGCTTTTATTGTTCAAAAAACATGTGAACCACAATTAAACAATTGTACTATTGCTGTGGATCCCCGCATATTTCCCTGGGTTCATTTCTTTATTTAAATTTGCTTACGCATGTCACTGCATCAAGCCTATCCTAACTCTCCAGAGATTTCTGGCCCTGTCGAACACATGACTCATACACTAACCAATAAAATTGCTCCTGTTAATTTCCAAAATACATTAGCCAATCAGAAAATTTTTACACACTTTATCAAAAATGATTTTTAAGAAAAACACCATTGCCATCATGAGAGCCTCCGCATTCACCAGGCGTGAGCTGCTGGTGCTTACGGAGGTCATGGATCGCCGGATCACCAGCCAGCCTCAACCCATGACCAACCGGCAGAAGCGCTCCGCGTATGCGGAGGTACGGTCCCGCCTGCGGTCCTTCGGATCACGCCGCAACATCGGGCAGCTGGAGCGCAGGTGGTCCGACCTGCAACGGCGAACGCCCCGCTTGCTGGCATGCTTTCGCATGCAGATCCTGGCAAGTAAGTGTTATGTATTGTGGTTTTAATGTTTGTGTTTGTGGGGCAAACTGCGTGTGCATGTTTTCCTGTCTGTTCTATTTATTATTTGTACTCATATCTGCGTGTGCATGTTTTCCTGTCTGTTCTATTTATTATTTGTACTCATATCTGCGTCTGCATGTTTTCCTGTCTGTTCTATTTATTATTTGTACTCATATCTGCGTCTGCATGTTTTCCTGTCTGTTCTATTTATTATTTGTACTCATATCTGCGTCTGCATGTTTTCCTGTCTGTTCTATTTATTATTTGTACTCATATCTGCGTGTGCATGTTTTCCTGTCTGTTCTATTTATTATTTGTACTCATATCTGCGTCTGCATGTTTTCCTGTCTGTTCTATTTATTATTTGTACTCATATCTGCGTCTGCATGTTTTCCTGTCTGTTCTATTTATTATTTGTACTCATATCTGCGTCTGCATGTTTTCCTGTCTGTTCTATTTATTATTTGTACTCATATCTGCGTCTGCATGTTTTCCTGTCTGTTCTATTTATTATTTGTACTCATATCTGCGTCTGCATGTTTTCCTGTCTGTTCTATTTATTATTGGTACTCATATCTGCGTCTGCATGTTTCCCCTCTTTTTCTGAATTTTTAATTCTACTGCTATTTTTTTTGGTTTTATTTTTTATTATTTTTTTTTTGTTTGTTTGTTTGCCCGGATTTGTCCATAAACTAAACGCAATTTATTTGACATATTTTAGGGGGACAGCCAAGACTCCGCCGTCAACGTCGGCGTTCCCGCCCACTCTCCCCAACCCCCAGCCAACACTCCACCCCAAATCTTTCCCCTATTCCCCACTCCTCCCCATCCTTCCCAGACCCTCTCCCGGAAATGTCGGGCCTCCTTCCCCTCCGTCCCACTTCCCCCTCTCCTCCACCCACCCCTCTTCCAATTACCCCCTCCCCGGAGTCCAGCATAACTCCGCCCCATTCTTTGGGGAATGACGGATCCTCCGAGGAGGATCATGGAGGTTTGGCCGGAGCTCCCGATTTGTTTCCCGGTATGTTTTTTAATTTTTTTTTTTAAAGCACAAACTGTTTGTATGTAATCATGTGTCGTGCCTTTCTTCGTGTTTTTGTGGCTTGACTTTTGTTGATTGTGAAGGTTTGCCTTTACCTCTTCCTGGTGATTTAAGCATACACATATCATACCTGTGGGAATTTGTACCTAGGCCTTGTATTTTTGCCAGCCCACCCTTTTTATTTATGTTTTTGGGTTTAGGAGTGATTTGGGTTTTTTTTTATGTTTTTCTGTGGAGTCCCTATTGTTGTATTAACCCACACACTTTTCTCACCCACAGAGGAACAGAGGCGTCGGCAAGAGGTGGCGGATGTTGTGGGGCAGATGCGCCACCATGTAATCGGCCTTCTGGTGGCCCTCGACCGGCTGTCTGGCCTCCTTCGGCATTAGTTTTTTTTTTTTTGTTCTATTTGCCAAATAAATTTATTAAGACAAATATACGTTGTGGCTCATTTTTAAAAACCAAAACCAAGATAGTTTAGCCTGACATAAGTTCCTGCAAGGATTTCCCTTTTTTAAAAGTTAGATTGTGCTTTGTCTTTGTATGTCAAACAGACACCAGAAACACATAACAGTAACAATGTCATTTCCCTTTTTGGGTGTAGTGTCAATTTCAGATTTCTACATTTTCCAGGTTCCTACTTGGTGCGCAAGCTGCTTAGGCCAATCTTACAAATCCCAAGGTTGGGCCAGGCTTCCTTTTGGTGTGGATTGGGAAGCTGAAAACATATTTCAGTTTTGCTCAACTGGCGTCAGTACTGGTTTACCCCTTAGTCAAATGTAACTTGTGTTAACCTGGTTACACTTGCTGTTAACGTCCCAAAAAAGGAAGACCATTTCACTCTTCAAACATTTATTGACAACATAACAGAGAAAACAAAGTGGTCACTCCCAAAAAAAATACACAGTGATAAATTCAAATACAACACATACCAAGAAATAATTAAATAAAAACACAAAATCAAGAACTGGTTGACGAAGGACCATGCCAACATGATTCCACAAACATGGCGTTGCGATATGGGTTCAAGAATATATGCCCAAAAGGACCAGATCCAGGTTTGGTAAGGGTAGCAGGAAGTAGTGAGCGTTGGAGTGCCAAAGATTATGTGAACAAACAGAAGATGGTGAGAAAATTAAAAATAAATTAGATGTTCGCCAAAAAACACAAACACATTAGGTATAAACACTGGAGTTTTGTTCAAACTTACCTAAAAAATCTGGCCACCACATCATCGCGTATGGCCCCCCCACATACTGACCTTCGACCAACCTCGGGGGGGCCATCCTCAGGTAAGGCATCCTCTGGCTGCATTGGGACACCACTCCTTATGGCAATGTTGTGAAATATCCCACACAGGACCACAATTTTAGACACCATATCCGGCACATACATGAGCTCGCCACCAGAGCGGTGGAGGCATCTGAATCGGCCTTTTAAAAGGCCGATACAGCGCTCCACCACTTGCCTGGTGGCTGTAAGTGCGGAATTATACGCACTTTGTGGCCCTGGTGTGGGAGCCAAATAAGGAGTGAGCAGCCAGGACATGCAAGGGTATCCACTGTCTCCTGTGAACAAAAATAGACCACATCAGGAACACTGTGTATCAAGCTTAACATTGTTATGTACTAAAGGTCTCCACTTACCCAGAAGCCACGCATCACCAGCTTGTAGGTTGGTTAATTTCTGCCATATCCCTGATTGCCGGATGACGAAGGAGTCATGAGCACTTCCGGGTAATTTAGCATTCAGGGACAGGATCTGGAGGGAGGCATCACATACCACCATTACATTCAGGGAGTGATAGTGTTTCCTGTTTCTAAATATTGCCTCCAGCCGTGCTGGAGGCTGAAGTGGTATGTGAGTACCATCCACAACCCCTATGATGTGTGGGAAGCCAGCTATTTGGTAAAAATTGGCCTTGGCCACACTAAGGGCACCCATATCCAAAGGCATTTTAATAAAATGATGGAGGTGCTTGAAAAGTGCCTCCATCACTGCCCTCAGGATCCTGGAAAAGGAGGATTGGGAGATGCCCGCCACTATTCCCACCGTTGTTTGAAATGATCCTGAGGCACAGAAATGTAACACCGCCATAAATTGCGTCAGTGGTGGTATTGCTGTTGGACTGTCAATTTGCCGCTCAAGATCACTTTCTATTAATGAGAGAGTGTCTATGATGATTTTGGGAGGTAGACGGTAGCGTCTTAAAACCTCATCATCGGGCATTCCAAAAAGGGTGACACGTGTTCGAAATATCTGGGGCCTTGCATGCCTACGATGCCTACGCCTGGGACGAGTTTGAGGTTGGTCGTCTTCCGGGAGCAGGGCCAGAACAATTCGCCCCAGATCTACCTGAAATTCAAAGTTTACAATGTAAGGCTTTTGACCCACCCCAAAAGTAAGAAAAAACAACTTAGCTTTCTGATACCATCCATAGCTGCTTACATGCCGGGGTATTGTCATGATACGTATAAACTGTAAAAAAGCCAACAATGAGACTTCAAAAATTTAGAGGGTGTTTTTTTTGTTTAAAAATTGTTGCAAGCCAACACAGAAAATAGCGGAAAAACACATTTGGCCATCGATGAAAACTACATTGCACACCGTACGTCAAATAGGGTTCAAATGGACCCAAAAAATGGAAAAGGGAAAAGCAAAACTGGATTATATGATGAATAAGCCGTCAAAAATGCGGTAAATAATTCGCAAATGCAAGTCACTACACCAACAGTCAAAAATGCGGTAATTAATTCGCAAATGCAAGTCACTACACCAACAGTCAAAAATGCGGTCATTAATTCGCAAATGCAAGTCACTACACCAACAGTCAAAAATGCGGTAATTAATTCGCAAATGCAAGTCACTACACCAACAGTCAAAAATGCGGTCATTAATTCGCAAATGCAAGTCACTACACCAACAGTCAAAAATGCGGTAATTCATTCGCAAACGCAAGACAAAAAATGGACTTACCCAACTCGAATATATAAGATTTCCACAAAAAACTTCTTTGGGTCCGAAAACAAAAAAAAACTAAAAAAGATGAAATGAGTGTTAAACAAATTAACGAACCACAAAACAGAAGAATACACCAATTGGCCACAAATTTGAATGCACAAAACTTACCAAATCAGGAAAGGATGTTGAAAAAATGAAAAAAATGCGAACGGAAAAACCAAAGAAATGTAGCAAAAACAAACAAAAAAACAACTCTGCAAAATCCTCCAAACGCAACCAACCAACCAAATCCAAACCACTTAACCGACAACACTCCAACAACCCCACCTCGAATCCACACACACCAAGCCATAAATAGTGTTTATTTTCCCGCACAAATTAAGGATGAATCATAGGGACGCACAATCAATGATGCGGCCGCAAACTAAGGACGCATGTATAAATACGTCACGAAATCACATAGAATTTCTGGATGATTTCATGCTGGAAGCAGAGACATGGCTTCAAACCAGGGAAACAATGGTCAAAATTGCGGCGGTAAGGCCTTCATGCATTTTGTGTCAATGATTCTTTTAAAACATAATATTGTGCAAGTTGTGAAGTGGCTAAATCTGCATATTTACCCAAATAGGTGAGGAGGATGACATGGAAGAGACTGCTGGCCCCAGTCAACCCGCCAAAGCTGCCAAAAAAAAAAGGCAGCCACATTTCACAAGCAAGGAGATGGAGGTTTTGATCCAGAAGTGCGTTGACATCCTGCCCCAGGCAGCCAGGAATATGAGCCAAAGCCAGAAGTGGAGAATGTGGGAGGAGGTCGCCGTTGCTGTCAATAGGGTGGGTGATTATGTCCGTCTAGCCCGGGATGTCAAACGGCGGTAAGTAAACACTTTCCCATCCTATAAACAAACCCCATTGTAAAAAAAAGGATAATGGTTCCAAATTCATTCCACAGATGGGCAGACTTCAAATATCGTCTCAAACAAAAACTTGCCGACAGGGCTAGGCATGCAAGGGGGACAGGTGGGGGTCCCACCCCTGTGTCATTGGAGTTGACAGACTTAGAAGAGATGGCACAGGGGTGTGTGCAGGCTGTGGAGGTGTTTGGCGTGTCCAACATGGATACGGACATGCCAGACTTTGCGGCTCCTCATGTTGGCCAAGGTAAGTCTTGTGATGTCACCAACTCAGAAATGCTATTGTGCCAATATGTAGATTCTAATGTGAGTCTTTTCTCCAATTTCCTAACAGAGACAGAGGCGGATGAGTCTGCTCCAGAGGGGAGCCTTGGCCGCAGAATTTCTGCTGACTCTGCAGGGGAGGAACCAGTACATCCGGCTGAGGACCCTGCAGAAGCCAGTCCAGGGCGTGCCCCCTCGCAGGCAGTGGGCCTCCTCACAGAACTCAATTTTAAATCGGATTGCCATACGGAGATTCTGCAGAGGATGGACGCCAGTCTGATACGGGTGGCTGAGGCCCTGGAGCAAAATGCTGCGGCCAACGTGACCATTGGTCAGGCCCTGGCGGAAAATACCAGGGCCAACATCCGCATCGCCGATGCCCTGGAGCAGCTCGTTCGCCAGCACATGGTGGAGCCGACCTCCCTTCCTGCCGGAACATCCGGATCCTCCACCTCTGGCACAACATCAGGCAATCCTCCAAATGTGCCTAGCCCTGTGCCTAGTCCAGAGGCCACAACATCTGCCTCTGGACAGGCCAGCCCGATGGCATCCCGGACCCGGTCTGGCGCCCACCCTCACCCAGCCAAACGGGCGAGAAAACGGTGACAGCAATGGCGACTTTTCCCACTTTCCTTCTGTGCTTGGCTCATATTCCTTTCTGGTCAAAACTTCCCTCTCCTTTCTTGTGAAATGTTTTTAAATTTTGTATTTACGCTTATGTTAGTAGTTATGTTATATTTTTTTTTGGATCAAATATCTTGGCCACAAAAAAAGGCAATACAATATTAGGCCAATTTGTTTGTGTGTAAACAATAAATTAAAAACAAAACACTGACATTGTATTGTGACATTATTGTACAAATGGGTTACATTTAATCCTGGCCTTAAACGCAAAAACTGACCCTCTTTAAAAAAAAAAAAGGCCTCTTTAAGGAACGTTTAAAAAATCACATAGCGATGCAAATTCCACAGTAAACCAAAAAAAAGGGGAGCTAATTAAAAGATGATGACATTATTGTTACAATAGGCCATAACCACCAAATTGTGGCCAAAATAAAACCCCAAAAATGTACGCTAATTGATTGTGTAATCATGACATTAGCAGCTCTGATTTCCACCTGCGTACGCTTTTGTGCTATCCCAATAAACTGCTTTCCAAACACATACCAAGCCGGATTTCAATCCAACACTAATTACTTTACTGACCAGCCGCGATTAATCGCTGCACCATCGTGGAGTCCCGGGACGGAGGAGAAGGCCATCGCCAATGTGGTCGAGTAATCCTGACCCTAAGCTGTGCGAGCATTTTGAAGGGAAAGCGGATGTTTCAGTGACGTATGAGACGGTCCGAACACATTTGACGTTCGCATCTGCTAATGTATGTACGCCCCAAAAACGCCTCGCCACGCCTGCGTTTTTTCATCTCCACCCCCGTCAACACCCAAAAACGCCCTGTTCTGTCAATCACATTTGACATGTCACTTCCTGTACGCTATTTTAGGAACGAGAGAAAAAAAGCTCGCAATCTGCCGTACGCACATGCGCGGTGTAACACCGACGCATGCGCGGTTAGTCAACATCGGAACGCAACGAGCGTACTGTTGTTAACATGCGGCTCAGAATGAGGGCCATTGTCCAGATGTCCATACATACATACATAGATAGCTTAATGTATATGACACATTATTTTTTAGATTTTTGTCTTTTCTATTCCTATATTATAAAGCAATGCATGCGCTTCAACCATGTGGTTACCACTGAAAAACTTTGAATTTCAGGACCTGAGTGTCCATTTTATTGAAAACAATAAAGTTGGTTCAATTTGATTTTAAGTAAATACAGCCACCTTTGAACATTGCAACATCCTTGAAAAAGTATCCAGTGTGATACGAAATGCATTGACTATTAGGAGTGTTTCCCGATTCTCTGCAAGATCCCCGAGTGATATCATCCATAGCCGCAAGTGACTACACCAGCCAGACTCACGCCGGAACGATCTTAGCGGCAGCGCTACTGAGAAGACGCACCATACACCGATGGATGCCAGGAGGTAAGACAGGGTCAGTGTAGTAGGGATAGCTAGATCCTCCAGTGATTGTGCTCCGTGGACATTACCATCATCTCTCAAGACGCTAGACCTTGACTCTCCTTTAACCCTGTAAAAGGCCTATAAACATCATACTTGTCTGACGACCATTTTCATCTGTTTTCTGGCATTTAGGAGCAAATTGTTGATCATCAGTTACTCCCATACGTTACCAGATTGTCATTCCAACCAACCAATCAACTAGCTGGCTGGTTGGACAGATAAACGTTAGATGTGTGGCCAGTTTAAGTAGGTGCCCTCAGTGCCAGGGTCAGACTAGCCCTCCAACCACAGTGCAGCTGCTTGCCTACTGTCTGCAACAGCAGCAGCACCAAGAAATCACGGGGAAAAAGACAAGCTCCGGCAGCCAGAGACAGCCACACCCCCTCCTACGCTACTCACATGCAGGGGCGGAGCCAAAATTATTAGCTCCACCCCTTTCCCATTTCCCCCGCAAATCACGGGATCATTCTACACATGACCTGTCAGCAATCACATTGTGGTATTTGGTATCTAATGTATGTGTGATTGTGTGTGCATGCATGTATGAATGTACTGTATGTATGTATGTGTGTGTATGTATGTATGTATGTGTATATGTATGTATGTGTGTATATGTATGTGTGTGTGTATGTATGTGAGTATATATATAGATATATATATATATATGTGTGTGTATTCATGTATGTGTGTATGTATGTATGTGTGTGTATGTATGTGTGTGTGTGTATTCATGTATGTGTGTATGTATGTATGTGTTTATATGTATGTAAGTGTGTGTGTATATGTATGTATGTGTGTGTCTTATAAAATGAGTGTGTTTCATTATTTCTTTTCTAACTGTGATGGTGGAGTGATGTATTAATGTTGTGTGTGTGGATGGGGTATATTAATAATGTGTCACTGTGTGGTGTATTCATATTATTTGTGTTAAATGTGGGTCACTGCTGGGCACTGACACTTATCATTACATCTTGGGCACTGCGACACTCTGCTTTACATAGAAGACACCACAACACTGCATTGCGGTGCGCATTTCAACACTGCAGTATATGGCGGGCACTGTGACACTCTGCATTACATGGTGAGCACTGCAACGCTTTCTACATTACATGGCGGACACTGTGATACTCTGCATTACATGGCGGGTACTGCGAAACTTTCTACATTACATGGCGGGCATTGTGACACACTGCATTATATGGCGGCACTGTAACAATCTCTACATTACATGGCAGGCACTGTGACACACTGTATTATATGGCGGCACTGTAACGCTCTCTACATTACATGGTGGGCACTGTGACACACTGTATTATATGGCGGCACTGTAACGATCTCTACCATTACATGGCGGGCATTATGACACACTGCATTATATGGCGGCACTGTAACGCTCTCTACATTACATGGCGGGCACTGTGACACTGCATTATATGGCGGCACTGTAACGCTCTCTACATTACATGGCGGCACATGGATTAATCTGTTGAGAGACTTCAGATTCAGAATAGGGTTTCTGGACCTCATTCAGAGTCGGTCGTAGCGGCCGCATGGTCGTACGCCACCGATGTTCACTAAACTGCGCATGCGTAAAGTGCGCAAACTAGCTGCTACGATCAGAAATTTCTCTCTCCTTGAACACAGCCAGGTCGATAGTTTGAGTGACAGATTGAGGCGTTTGTGGGTGGTAACAGGGGAAGGTGCTTGAAAATGGGGGAGTGGAGATCCGAACGCAGGCGTGCCTAATTATGCGAACAGCGTTTTATGGGAGTGCATAATTAACAAAGTAGTGTCATGGCACACGTGACATGGGTGGTTTATACACTGACCTGATCGTAGAGCTTAAGAGAGGGTATGGTCAACCTTAAGCTCTACGACCAGCTCCGATGGTTCCCGATGGTCTCGATGAATCCTTATATGCCCGGACATGACGTGTAATGCGTACGAGAAGGGGGCGTATTTTTTGTCTTACGGCCGCATCCTCCCCTTGGTCGGCCAGCTAACGATCCGATCTTAAGGACGCAACTTACGAGGGCATCATTTGCATATCTGGCCCCTTTTCCCTTACGACCGTGCGGCCGCTATGACCAACTCTGAATGAGGTCCTCTGTCCCTCCTGCCTCAGCCATCTCTACCTCACCTACTTCCTGCACTCAGGTCCCCCCAGCTACACACTCATGCCTCATGTCATCTGTCCGTCTCCCCTCTCCCCTAGATTGTAAACTTCTAGGAGCAGGGTCCTCCTCCTCACTGTCTCACAGCCTTCTTCTCTAGCACTTTTATGACAGCCTTAACCTTCCCAGCTGTATTGTGTATGGAGAATTGTGTTGCTAATTGTTACTTGTGTTCTGTTTATAATTTTGTTTCTCTATTGTAATGTAATGTTCTGTGTGCCCTTTACTGTATGTACGGCACTGCAGACCACTTGTGGCGCCCTATAAATAAAATGTAATAATAATAATGGCGGGCACTGTGACACTCTGCATTATATTGGGGTCACTGTGATACTCCATTCATTACATGGAAGGCACTGCAACACTCTGCATTATATGGCGGGCACTGCAACACTCTGCATTATCTGGTGGGCACTGCAATACTCTGCATTATAAGGCGGGCACAATAACACTCTGCATTGTATGGTGGGCACTGCACCGCTTTCTAATCTTATACGGTGGGCACTGCAATGATCTCTGATTTATGGTGGGCACTGATGGTCTCTGTATTATATGGTGGGCAGTGCAATGCATTCTGTATTATATGGCAGTCATTGATGCTTTCTGCAATATATAGCAGTCACTGTGATGTCCTCTGCATTATATGGTGGTCACTATAATGCGTCTGGCGGTCAGAAAAATGCTTTCAGTGGTCTATGGTAGTCACTAAATTGCTATCAGTATTGTATGGTACTCCTATACTCTGAGTATAGTCTAGCATCACTAAAATGCTCTCCGTATTGTCTGGCGGTCAGAAAGATTGCATAATGAATGAGCGATTTTTACACTACTGCACAACACATGCGTCATTTTCTGAGATATCGCTCTGCGCATGCATCAGATTAGCCATCCAAAATCACATGAATCTGCATCAATGGTTGAATTGAGCTGAAACGGTAGCGGCAAATGGGCTGTAACTGGATGGGGATTACTGAGTCAATTTCTACTGCGCTTCTACATTTTTGCAGATGCGGAACTGTCCCTTTATGGGCGATGGATCTATTTATCAGCCCACATATTCAGGACCCATTCAGGTTCCTAAATGCAGATTTCTTCAACATACAGTAAGTGAGGGATGTGCTAAATAATTTATCTCCATATATTTGTTTTTACTGCAGATTTATAGAAAAATAAACTCTGCTTATAAAGAGGTGATATTTTCCTCTCTCTCTCTCTCTCTCTCTCTCTCTCTCTCTCTCTCTCTCTCTCTCTCTCTATATATATACAGATATTATATTTATATATTATACCTCATCTGCCATCAGTCCGCTCTGTACAGACACACGGCATTCCAAGGATAACAGTGATTCCGCAGTTCTATGTTCTGTGACCTGCTCTGCTTATTTATACTGTACCTCTGAAGTCACAGACCAGAACTGCTCGTGGATGCCAATGATTTATCAGAATATCTTAAATAGATACTTGTGCCAGTGAATAATAGATACTTGCCTCATGCAGCAAAGGCAGAATTGCAGTCAAACCCAGATAATGCGCGTGTGACAGCATTTCTCATATGCACCAAGCCCCGGAATGAGATGGTTGTGGTGGGTAACAACATATCCTGATTGGCGTTACCCTACAGCTGCCAATGGGCTTCAATTGGATCCCTCCCAGCACCCCCCGCGGTGTGTGTGTCCTTCTGCGCATGTGCAGAAGGATGCCAGAGGGGCTTCTGGGTAATAGACCCGGAAGTCTCTCCATCGCAAAGGGCCGCTCTTACCAAGAGAGCGGTCCTTTGCGGTGTTCATCATGCATTCTGGAGTTGCTAGCACCGGCATGCATGCGAAGGGTGGCTGGATGCATCGCAACCCGAATGCGTTGCGTCATTCAACCCGCCCATAGTGTGGGGTCGGGCTGAAGTCAGCTAGCCAGCTGGGTTGAGGGGACGGGCTGACTGACGAGACTGACAGGTGGGAGGATTAACCTGAAGTCCCAGGGGTTGGAAGGGGAGTTACAGGAAGTATCGGTGTCAGGGCCCGCTGGTGAAGTTGTGTATAGATCCCCTTCAGTAGATGTACCTCGCTGGTGCTGAGGATCAACCCTTGTTTGCTGCTGATCACGGCTGAAATCTGATTTAGGGATAGCCATCGTCCATCGATTCATAATCATTGATGGTTTATAGCCGATGTCAAATGTTTTTGCCATCGATGGGGGAGAACCAGATGGTTTCCCTCCATCGTAAGCGTAAACAAATGGTTTTTTTTTTACAAGGTGCTGACACTTGCGAAGTCCCGCCCCAGGTTCTGATTGGCCGATGGGCCAGTCAGTCAAAAAACAATGGTAACCACACTGATGGCCATCCTCTAATTTGATTTTGACTCACTGATCCAGTGAATGTTGAGTTTCATGCACTCTGGGCCTGATTCAGAGCCGCTCGTAAGCGGCCGCTCGTCCGCTCCGAGCGATGTTCGCACATCTGCGCATGCGTATGGGTCATGATGCACATGCGCCAACCAGTCAGTGCGGTCGGAAATCGTGTGTTCGCAAAATAGCGAGTGCCTGCTAATTTGAGTGACAGGATGAGGCGTTTGTGGGTGGTAACAGGGGAAGGTGCTTGAAAACGGGGAGTGGAGATCCGAACGCAGGCGTGCCAAACGGTCAAAACGGATGTTTTAAGGGTGTGCATAATTAACAAAGCAGCGTCATCGACCACGTCACTTGGTTGTGGTAGGAAAATCCAACCACAAGCACTGCGAGCAGTTCAGACGCCTTTCGATGTACCCGATTAATCTAATAAATAGCGGAGATGACGTATGATGTGAACGGCAAAGGGGCGTCTTTACAAAATAGCGAGCGCATGTTTCGTTCGCTCGCTCAGACATAGAGGCGTCAACAGACCGCAAAGAGCGAGCGCTCAATTTAAATAGCCGGCCCCTTTTTCTGAACGAGCGAGTGCAAATAGCGTCCGGCTCTGAATCAGGCCCTCTGCACCCCCCCTCCCCATAGTACCGGAAGGCGCCAGTTGCTACTCAGACCTCACACCCGGATATTCCTACACACCCGCATACATCCTGCATTTTAATATGCATACCTCTTAGATCTACACATGTGCAATCAGACCACATATGACATACATATCTATTGTGTGTGTATATATTTGTATACACACACACATGTAAATAAATTGACCTGTCATCAGCCTGATTCAGACCCGCTCGCGAGCGCTGAGCGCTCGCAAGCGGGTCGATGTTGGCCCAGTGGGCATGCGCAAGCCGTCGCTCCGGGTCTCGCACCAAAGTGGGCGTGCTGTCGATGTTGAGCGACAGCACGCCCCCTTTGGTGGGCGGGCCGGGGGCGTGACTGGCCAGACGGAAGCGTTCCCATGGGAATGCCTACCGTCTGGGGCCGGCCCCACTGACATCACAAGTGATGTCAGTGGGAGAGCTTTCGGCTCTGATAGAGTCAAAAGCACTCTAGCGCTTGCGGCAACAAGACCCTACCACAAGGGTCTTGTCGCAAGCCCGATGGTCGCGATGGTCTTGAGCATCGCGACCATCTTCCTGGCCGCTCGCTATAGCTGTGGGTAGTCACCCACAGCTATGCGAGCGGCCAGGAGGCTGCTCTAAAAAACAAGATGGCCGGCCCTGATTCAGAGCAAGCGCTCTGTCAGAGTGTCCGGCTCTGAATCAGGGCCTTATTACATACTGTGCAGCACTTATAAGGTGTTACTGTGCCCCAGCAAATATTTATTAAAACCATGCAGAAGTACAGTAGGCAGGCAGTGTCCCCCTTCTCCTGTGACCTCACAAGTTGGAGAGCAGATGGTTGGTGTGATGAAATAGTTGGTTAGTTGTGTAAAGCACCACAGAGCAGAGGGTCAGTTGGAGGAATGCTGGTTTGGTGCATGACCTTTAGCTTGTCACCGATGTCTTCAGGTGTAACGAAGTACTAATCCCGCCTACTTTAATGTTGGCACCACCTACAGTTGTTTTGTTGCCGCCCACGTGAGGCCACTTCCAGATATTTTTCCAGGGCCACTTTTAGTTCCCAACACCCCTGCGTATTACCTCCAATTGTTACTACCACCACCCCTTCAGCATTGTGCCCTCTTTAATACATCCAGAGGCGTAACTAGGGGTGTGCGACCTATGCCTGGAATGGCAGCCTGTAACCAGTGCTCTGCTTCCCAGACCCAGCGGCCCCGCCTCTTAGGTGTGGCATCATGACACGGATTTAGGGCGCACTGCCGCCCTGTGAGGGTGCTGAATACATCTTGGTGGTAAGGTTTATAATACAAAGACCAGTTCCTGGTGGACCAGCGTGAACTATAAATCCCAGACATCAGTGGACAGAGGGCCTGATTCAGCAAGGAACGCAGTTGCTAGTACGCACGCACTCTGTCGATTATTGCGCACTGTGCATGCATATGCATCGCAGTGCACGAACTAGATGCTGCGATCGGAACTGCGATCACAGTGGTGACGCAGACCCATCGCAGAGTGATTGACAGGAAGTGCCGCTTGTCGGTGTTGATGGGGGGGTGGTCGGGCGAACGTAGGCATGCCAGTGCGTTGGTATGGCATTGCAGGGGCATGCATTAATTAGCCACTGCGATACCATACGCAGCCTGAGGCCACATAGGGCCGTATTCAATTCCAGGCGAAAACCCATTATCGGCCATAATTTATCGCCAATGACGTAATATTCACCTATTGTCATTATCCCTGTATTCAATTACAAAGACTTTTCGCCGATGTGAAAAGTTAATGTAAAAAAACGGGGATAACTTTTCTCCAGCCTTTAGCCGGCGAATAAAAGTGCAGAAATGGGGTTAGGGGTGCAGGCTTAAAAAAAATAGTCTGCACCCCTGGGAATGCCCCCTAAAATTAATGTATGTCAAAAAAGTGTAGAAAAAAATCGGGACACTCCGAAAAAATTCTGAAAATTTTGGGGTTAAAAAAAATAATAGGGAAGACACTTCTAAAATAGCAAAAATAAATCCAGAGGGTTTCCAAAGTATGCAGCAGGTGTTTTCTTCATTGCGGGTAGTAGCGGCAGGTGCAGTTTTGAAGAATTTAAAAAAATAATTTAGGGACTTAAAAATATGCTTGCACCCATTTTCATGTACCCCAAATTTGATGGGCAAAGTTATTTTTCCCTCCAAAAATTGCTAAATGTTCTTCTGCATCACTTTCTTCAAAGCCGCATTTATGCACCTGCCGTAGCTATTTAAAAACCCGACTTCTCTTCAGCATGCAAAAACAGGGGTACCCATAGTGACCCCCCATGTCTGGACATCTTTAGGGGGTCCAAGGATGATTTCCCAAAAATTCCCGTTTTTTTTTGCTGCTCCAAGTTTCGCCGGGTCCCATTTTCGCGTCCTTTGAAATTGAAATTGAATACGGGGTATATCGTGCATGCACGCGATACTTTTCCGCCTGGAAAATAAAGTGAAGGAGGCGAAAAGTCTAGCAGGCGAAAAGTCTGGACTTTTCGCCTCAAATTGAATACGGGCCATAGTGTGAGCTGAAGTTAGCAGTTCCTGAGTAAGGTCTGACCTGCCTTAACTGCGTATGAGTCCGATGTTTCTCGATGTTGCCGATTATTTCGCTATGTTGCCAAAGTATACGGATGTGAGTAAGGGGAAATTGATGTCCTTATGTCAGGCTGCGATCGCAAAGCGAATGCAAACAATTGCATATCACCGCTGATAGTACATAGATCCCTTGGTGTTAAAGCTTATTTGTGTACAATGATAGATACTTTATTTATGCTTGCGTATGTGCAGTATTTGAAAAAATAAAAAGAAAGTGCAGACTAGTGAGTAGGAATTAGAAGACACCGGAACTGCTCTTAATGATTCCATAAGCAGCTCTGTGAGATGGAACAAGATCGTTTCAATCCATATGTAATATACAGCTATATTCTGGGTATATAACTTTGTGTCAAACGCTTTAACTACTTGAAAATAAATGAATGCAAATGATTAAAGGAGTAAATATTTTATATTTCTCCTGTTCGCCATAAAACAATTAGCGTGTGTTACTGTTCCCAGGTCCGTGGCCTCTCTCACATGAAATCGCCTGATCTCCTGCCCCTGGCGCTCGCAGATGAAATCTCCTGCTCTTACAATACAAGGAAAACTCCAGACGCACAATTCCCACAGCTGATGGCACAAAGAAGGTCAGCGCGGGCAGGATGTGCAGAGCGCAGATGGTTATAGTCCTGGATGTGGACGAGGAAGTTAATTAACGCTGCCCCTCTGTACAAGGAATTCTTTGTGTCCCTGTGCACTCAGCGCAGAACTGACTCTCAGGTTATATTTCTGCTTTATTACATGTTACTGTCCTTTCCATACACTCCTAGAGGACAGGGAAACTAGATCTGTGCATGTCTGCACCCTGTGCTGAGGTGTGAGGAGCTTCCATGTCTGCAAGATGCCATTCCCAGTATGGCAAAGCTGGAAGATTGCGGTCCTGATTCAGCGACGGACACTACAGCAACAGTCACTGCGTCATTGTACACAGCGGACAAAGGACCTCATTCAGACCTGCTCGCAAGCGCCTATGCCCTCGCAATCGGATCGATAGTGAGACCCTGTGCAGCGGCCACAGTGCGCTTGCACGGGAAGCAATCGGGAAGCCGACTGCCTAAATACCGGCAGCTGGCTTCCCGACTGTCTTATCCCAGCAAGGGAGAAATGCTGGGCATCTAGATGTAGACGCCCGCATTTCCCCGACGCCGGGAGACCGGCGCCCGGCATCACGATCGGACAGCCGCGGTTTAGGTTTAGGGCTCCTGGGGGGGAATTAGGGTTAGGCACCCCCCGTGAGGGTTAGGCTAGGGGGAGGGAGGGTTAGGGTTAGGCACCCCCCGGGGGACAGGTTTAGGCAGCGGGGAAGGGGGTAGTTAGGTTTAGGCACTTAGAGGGGGGGAAGTTAGGGTTAGGCATCCCTAAGGAGGGTTAGGGTTAGGGGGGTTTGGTTAGGTTAGTGGATACTCACCTATCCACGATCAGGATTTCCAGCACTGTCGGGCTTCTCCGGTGGTATTTCCTACCCATTCCGTGTGCGCTAGCTCCGGAGCGAGTGACAAATTCACTTGCTCCGGGGCTGGCTACAAAAGGCGCGGCTGTCGATGTTGATCGACAGCTCGCCCCATTTTGTAGGCGGGGAGGGGGGGTGGCTGGACAAATGGAGGCGTTCCTGAAGGAACGCCTGCCGTTTGTAGGCGGCCTTACTGACATCAGCAGTGATGTCGGTAAGTAGCTTCCTGCTCTGTTAGAGCAGGAAGCTACCTGGGGCTTGGGGGAGATGAGACCCGACCCCAAGGGTCTCGTCGCAAGCCCCGATGGTCGCGATGGTCTCAACCATTGTGACCATCACCTGGTCACTCACTAAAGCTGTTATCAGCTTAGCGAGCGGCCAGGAGGCCGGATTTTAAAAAGGAAGCGCCCGCCCTAATTCAGAGCGAGCGCTCACATTTTGCGAGCGGCTCTGAATGAGGTCCAGAGTCTACTGTGCATTCGCAGGTCTCCGGGAACATGGAGCCTGCGCCACATTCCTGGGAAAACAGCTCTGCTGCGCATGCTTGTACCACCAGAAAATGGCCGCGGAGACCATTTTACCACTGATTTCTGCAGCAAGCGCCTGGCCAATGGAGGGGTAAGTATATTTAGGTTGCAGCTAGATCCATATGGGTGCAGGGTGTGCGCTGTTTGGGACCCCCTGGACCCAGGGGCCTGTGTGACCGCACACCTTGCACCCATTATAGATAAGCCAGTAGCTGCGCAGGAGCATCTTAAGTAAAAAGCCGCCCACTTTGCCAATCTCGCATTTACGTAAGTCTCTGTATCAGGGGCCTCTATCAGAGAAAGCTGCACCGCAGGAGAAGAACCAGCTATTTGTGTAAAACGTTCCTGGAAATCTGCTTATCCCTGTTCCTCAACTTTATAGATGTACAGAAGAAGTTGGAGGAGGCTCTTATAACTGTTTTAACTTGTTGGAAACCTAATGAGAAAATACGTCTCCTCTGCTGCCTATTAATGTGCGCAGGTCTGTGATCTTTATACGATTTTAGCAAAGTCCTTTCTCCAGGGAACGGGATTGAAATGCGGATGCCCGACATGAGGAGATCCCGACTGGGGTAGGTAAGAATACTAGCCCTCCCCTCTCCCCTACCTAACCCTCCCTTAGTGGTGCCTAACCTCCTCCCTTAATGCCTAACCCTAACTTCCCCCCCAGGGGTGCCTAAACCAAACACCCCCTCCCTGCACCCTAAACCTAACCCTACCCCCATTGGTGCCTAACCTTAACCCTCCTTCCAAGGGGTGCCTAACCCTAATCTCCCCACCCCAAACCTAATGCTAACCCTGCCAGACTCCCTACCACCAACCCTCCAGCAGCTAATGCTAAGGGCGCCCCTGATTTACCTTCGTTGGGATTGGTGTCCACGGCGTTCCGGCGTCGGGATGTAACATAGGCGTCTGTACTTCGACGCCTATGTTACATTCCTTGCCGGGATTCCGCTGTCGGCATTGAGACCATGCGGCTGCCGGTCTCATCACTACATCCCTTCTCCAGACTTGTACTGATATGTGGAGCGCAGATCTTTGTGATCCTTTTCGGTTTTTGCATGTGCCCCAATGTGTAGATACCTTCTATGAAGTCCTCAGTAGACTCCTCTTTGTCAGCTACTCTCCCCTACTATAAGGAGACTGGTTCCATTTTCCCCTGAAGCAAGCTGCAGAAATATACAATACCCGTGTGAGTGGTATCTGACTGTTCCTGTTAATTATTCCTGTTTATGTTGCTGAAGAATCAGTTGTATTTATGTTCATCCTTATCGTGCTGTAGAGAAGCAGCGTGTTTATTGCTATTGATGTTTCGGTTTTGTGAAGTTACTGCTGTCAACATAGAGATAAACTTTAATCCAGTTTATTTGAACAAGTCTTCTGGTTCTGAAAGTCTTCCTGTGATAACGTGACACGATGGGGGACATTTATGAAAGTAGTTCTCCAGGTAACTGGATTATTGCAGGTGTTGATCGCATGATCAAACAAGTCTCGGTCATTTTATTTAGAACAGTTTGGAAAATAAAAATCTGATTGCTGATCTGTTTTATATTGTACCGGTGTCTGTGGCACTCGCCAGTATTTAAAGGTTACGTTTCCCTTTTACCACGTTTGTATACAATATTTTTCCAAATCTACCTAAAACATTTTACTACACCCCCACCCCCCACACCTGGCTCCTCTGTGCTTCCAGTGACAGGCACCCTAGTGTCACACAAGCCTAACAACCAGCATGAACCACTGTTAGCGAACAGCGCTTCATACTGACTCGCTACCATTATTTTTCATTCCCACAGAAGTGTAGCTACATTGAGAAGAGTCTTCTCTAGCCCTTCTCTGTCTAAGTTATATCCATCCAATGCTCAGGGCTCATTTTGGTGCAGAAAAGAAAGTTTTAAGGTATCTCTTAAGCCGGGTAGACATTAGACCAGTGGTCTCCAACGTTAATTGAGGTGTGAGCTACTTTAGAAAAATTAAACCTCCTGAAGAGCTTCTACAATTGTAGAAAAAAAAAACTGGCTAATAACCGAACAATTGAAGGTAATTTAGTGGAATTGAAAAAAAAAAATGTTTCATAGAAAATAAAAATGCATTTCATTATTACAGTGATCTTGTTGTAGTTTGTAAATAAAATGTAAGCACGGGCGCATTTCACTGTTAATTACTGACTCCAAGGAGGTACGTTCAGGAGAGGAGCAAAGATATAGGCAGGACTGCTGTGTGTGTTTTCCGGCCTGGCTGGGTGGGAGTCACTCGCTCCACCGTAGTGTAGACGCCATGGGTGGAGCCACAGGGAAGAAAGTCAGGTGATTGCTGTAGAAGCGGCGGCAATCACCTGACGTGCTTCCCTGTGGCTCCACCCATGGCGTCGATGCCACGGGGGAGCACACGTCAGAGATCACTTCCTCCTAGTTGACTCGGCAGTACTGCAGCTAGGTGAGCTACCAAAATCAAGACAGCGAGCTACAGGTTGGAGACCACTGCATTAGACGATGTGTGTACCCAATGAGGGCAGATGCGACAGCACTATATAAAAGGCGGTCCGTACACAGTGCACGATCTGGTGTACGAGTGCACGATATATATTGTTTTCCTCCGCCACACCCAGAAGCCCGCCGGATCTTCAGATTGGCCTGCACGGAACTCCCAGCATAGCCAAAACATTAATACCCTAATAAGGGCTCTATTTAAACAGACATGTGATACAGTGCAGAGCAATTTATTCGTCTTTTGCGGTGTTTCTCATTGTATTTTACTACGTATTTATTTAAATTGTTATGCCGGGACAGGCCACGTGGTGAAGGTCTGTCCCTGAGAGGTGACCTACAGTAGCCCGCATTGGCCTCTTTTTGCAAAAACAAAAGACGCCAGCAAATGTTATTTTGCCTCCAGGCGCAGAACAGATGTGCTGTGGGTGATAGCAGAAGATAAGGGGAAGCAATCGGGAAGCCGACTGCCTAAATACCGGCAGCCGGCTTCCCGACTGTCTTATCCCGGCATGGGTGAAATGCCGAGCGTCTAGATGTAGACGCCCGCATTTCCCCTACGCCCGGCATCACGATCGTAGTGATGCCGGGCGCCGCGAGCAGACAGCCCCGGGGGGGAGGGTTAGGTTTAGGGCTCCCGGGGGGGACTTAGGGTTAGGCACCCCCCCGGGAGGGTTAGGGTTAGACTAGGGGGAGGGAGGGTTAGGGTTAGGCACCCCCGGGGGGGACTTAGGGTTAGGCACCCCCCCGGGGGACTTAGGTTTAGGCAGCGGGGAAGGGGATGGTTAGGGTTAGGCACTTGGGGGGAAGTTAGGGTTAGGCACCCCTAAGGAGGGTTAGGGGGGTTAAGTTAGGTTAGTCTATACTTACCTATCCACGATCGGGATTTCCAGCGCTGTCGGGCTTCCGCTGCTTCGCACTCTGCTCCTGTCGGGCTGCCGCTGACGGGAATCGAACCGCCGGATGGCCGGCGGTATATCATACCCATTCCAAAGATAAGGGTCTCTTCCTGCTCTTCTCCGGGGCGATTGGACATATCGCCATCTTCAGATAATGTTATGATTTTATTTTTACCATGGTTTTGCATTGCCGCGTCCTGTATGAGAGTCTCTCCGCTGTTTCCGCTTTCTATAGATGGTAAGAACCTAATTCTCCTGCTTAAAAGAGTACATTTATAAATGAGACCTTAGTGAGTGTTACTATAGTAGAGAGAGGTATACGGTATACTGCTCGCGTCGTCCTCTTAATTATATAGCAGGAAAGAGGCCACACTCACAGTGTAACATAGGGGCTGATTCTAAGCTGTGCGCTAATGTTGTCGTGGCTGCGATGCGAAAATATGCAAATTATCACAGATGCTGGGAGATGTATTGAGGCGCCCACCTGCAGCTTTGAAAGCCAAGCATCTGCGTAAAATGTTGCAGCATCTGCGTAAAAATATGCAGATTAGGTTGCAGATCGTTCAATGATTGTTGCAATCCTGAGTGAGTCTGGTCCGCAGAATGGGCGTGGGAATGAAGACGCTGGGGCCATATTGCTTGCGTTTGGGGTCACACACGTAGGGTGAGATGCCCCCAAAACAGTCACGACATGCCTCTGTACTTTGCTACCACTCCCCGTTACCCTCCCCAAAACGCTCTCTGTCAGTCACACTGCGAATAAATAGTTGCAGCAAGCGACTACGGTAATGGTCCTTACCGCATGCGCATAATCGCTTCACTTCGTAAACACCGGAATAGCGCGCAACGACGAATCAGACCCATAGAGCAGTCAGTGAAGGCAGGACAGCTCCTTCTGCATATCACAGGCTTGTCTTACATCACGTCACTATAGTAGAAGCTGAGGTTTCACAGTCCCCATGTCCAGCTGATATCTGCAGCCTGACAAGCTGGATAGGACAAATCCATTATCTGTTGTGGTCTCGCTGGTAAATTAACTGAATCGACAAATAGATAACGGCTGCTCAGACAGACGCGCGGGCTCGTGGCGTGCAGGAGGCACGGCGTTCTGCTGCTACCAGTAATTGTGTCTTATCTCAGGTCTGCGCATTGATTAGGCTGCGCTGCTAACCTGCTGATTATCGGAAGCCCCCGTGGCCCCGGGCTGTGAAGCTGAGAGTGTAGAACAAGGCTAGAAATTGTCATGTGACTGTAAGATCCTGCGGGGTACAAGGAAACGGCGCACTTGCAGAGCTTATTTGCTCAAGTTCTTAAAATGTGATACATTGCGAGATCGGTGATGTGAGACCTCGGGGGAGATTAACATTCAGCTGAAGCCAGATCAGGATTCTGTGAGTGATTCCATGTTCTGTGCACAGCTCTGCGCAGTAGGATTTTATTTATAAACAACAAAAATAATTATAATTTAACCATTTAAACCAGATAAAGTATACAGATACATGTGGTGCATTTATACGCTCATAGACAGTGAATTTGTTTTGCGTATACAAGGGATGTGCGCCGACCCCCGTGTTTTGGTTTTAGTTTTGGTTTTGGATCTGTATCTGTTTCAAGGTTTTGGATCTGGATTTGGTTTTGCAAACCACCCTCAAATGTTTTGGTTTTGGATCTGGATTTTGTTAAATAAAAAATAGATAAAAAGTTTTAAAAACAGCTAAAGTCATGTAATTTATAAAACCCGAAATTCAGATTTAAAATCCAAATTCCGAACCGCAAAAAGATCAGAACCGTGACCCCGATTTACCCGGATCTCCTCAGATTAGAACCGCGACTCGGGTTTACCCGGATTCACGAAATTCGGGTGGATTCGGATTTCTGGAGAACAAAACCGCATATCTCTAGCGTATACTGATGAGCCGCAATCTGAATTCAGATAGAAGAGTTTCTATTAGAAACTTGATTTTTTTTTCATTAGTAAACTTCTTATTTAGATACGAGCCGGAACTCTATTGCTAGGCCAAACTTTTCGTGACAACTGACGATGCAGTCAGGCCTGCCGTAGGCTGCGCTCTGCTCCCCTGAGTAAGCATGGGCATACATGCCTACCCTCCCGGTTTTCGCGGGAGGCTCCCGATTTTTCGGGTAACCCCCCGCACCCCCGGAAGGGTAGGCATTTCTCCCGCTTTCTGCCCACTTCCTAGTGAAGTGGGCAGAATGCGGAGAACTTCCGCAGCACTCGCGGGTCTCTGTGTAGGGTGCGGGGCTTAATGACGCGATTCTGCGGGAATCGCGTCATTTAGCCCCGTCCCTTATGCAAATCTACGCCAATCATGGCAATTTCCCGCGAAGGGGGCGGGGCCTAATGATGCAAGATGTCAGGCCCCGCCCCCATCACGACCCGATCTTTCTCCTCTCTCCAAGTCTCCCGCAAAAGAGTACTACAATGTAGGCAAGTATGAGCATGGGGGCTTTTTTTGGTCTCTGGATCTCAGGCAGCGGCAGAACCACCAGCAGTGCAACATGGTTTTGCACAGGTACAAAGCTACACATTTTTTGTGTTACTTTGGTCCCAGCTGTGAATCAGCCCCTATCTGTGTATACACATGCCTATCCGTCATTCTACACAATCCTGTACACTCTATTTTACACCTTTATTCTGTCCTGTAAATCAATATTAAAACGTAAATACATAAATACTGTAAATGTCATTAACTATTTGCACCAGGCAATGAGCGAGTTGGTATCTTAGTTCCCGCCCAGCAAAACCTCACCACCCCCACCAAAAAATATAAGATACGTACAGTATTTATTATATTAAAGCTCATCACATGAATATATATCGAGTAGAACTGTATCATCCAATTGTGCATTATCCAACCAGGGTTGCTCTCATCATCATCACTTCATTTCTGAAAAAGTAGGCGCCAGGCCATTTTTGCTGGTTTTGGTTCTAATTTGTCGGCAGTTTTGGTTTTGCCAAACCGCCGTGACTGGTTTTAATTTATGATTTTTTTCCAAAAATTGGCAAAAAAAGATAAAATCACATTATTTGGGCCTTTTGTTTCCTAGAGCAGTGGTTCCCAAACTTTCTTGAATCATGGCACCCTAGAGTATCAACATTTTTTTCACGGCACCCCTAGGCCAAAAATTGAGAAATTCAGGAAAAGTAAATTGCGCTTACCTGTCAACCTTAGGATGGTGGACAGGGTTGTGCTTCTGTTTGTCCACATATTTTTTTTTTTGCCTCTTACATTGACCATAAATAGTTTGATTTGGTGCTGGACCACCAACCTGAGGCACCCCTGAGTGGTGCCTGAGGCACCCAAGGGTGCCACGGCACACAGTTTGGGAACCACTGTCTTAGAGTATTATTAACCTCAATAACATTAATTTCCAGTCATTTCCAGTCAACTTTCACCACATCACAGCTCACAATATTGTTTTCAATATTCAATTTTGCGACTGGGTGAGAGCTGTCATACTTGCTTCCCCTTGCAAAGGATTGTTTCAGTGGACTGGAGCGACAGGGTTTATATATGCACTTGAGCAAAACAAAGTGCACAAAACAGTACAATTATTTAATTAATTTTTTTTTTGTTTTGTTACGCAGGCGCAGCTTTATTCAAACAGCATGGAGTGGAGTCACACAGGGCTTATATATGCACGTGAATGTCTTACTGATGGAGTCTGGACACAGCACAGCCAATAAAGCAGAGTACAGCACAGCATACAGCAGCGTGCATCCCTTATACACATTGACTAAGCAGCACATCCACTTGTGAGTGTGGACACAGCCTATACATCAGAGTACAGCACAGCATACAGTAGCATGCACCCCCTATACACTACACATTGACTAAGAAGCACAGCCACTTGTGAGTCTAGACACAGCCTATACAGCAGAGTACAGCACAGCAGTGTCCACTCCCCCTATATACACATTAGCTAAGCATGACAGCCACTTGTGAGTCGGGAGTTTAGACACAGCCTATACAGCAGAGTACAGCACAGCAGCATGCATTCCCTATGTCATATATGCCTACCCTCCCAGAATTCGCAGGAGGCTCCCGAATTTTTGGGTAGCCCCCACACACCCCTGGAAGGGTAGGCATTTCCCTGGCATTCTACCCCACTTCCTAGTGAAGTGGACAGAATGAGGAGAATTTTTTTGATGCTCGTGGGTCCCCGCATAGAGGGTGGGGCTTAATGATGCGATACCTCATGAATCGTGTCATTTAGCCCCACCTCCTATTTACTTTTGAGTCAATTGCATCAATTTACCGAGAAGGGGTGGGGCTTAATGATGCAAACTATCAGGCCCCAGCCCCATCACAACCCACTTCTCCTCCCCAGGCTTCTCCCGTGGAGGAGAAGCAAAAGGTAGACAAGTATGTCCTATATACACATTAACTAAGCAGCACAGCCTATACAGTAGAGTACAGCACAGCAGCATGCACCCCCCTATACATATATACACATTAGTACAGCACAGCTCATACAGCAGAGTACAGCACAGCATACAGCAGTGGCGTGCTTAACAAGGAAATGGTGCCGGGTCATGTCTGAGGCGCCTTATATATAATCCAAAACCTGCAAGAATCCGACGCCACGAGGATGATGTTTTGCCTTGAAGTGGAATCCAAGTCAGGTGAGAAGATCTGAGCCGCTGCTCGGATCCACTCGAATTTCTGATGTTCGTGTGTGTTTGGATTCCAAGGAATCCGAACCGCTCAACTCTAGTGAAATTTAAGATTTTCACCTATTTTTGTAGAAATTAAAGACCTCATTCAGAGTCGGTCACGAGCGTAACCGACTCGATGGTTTGGCCTTCGCACGCGCAGCGGCCCCTTGCGCGTGCACAAGTCCCAGAGCGACAGAGAAACTCTGTCACTCCGGAGCTCATTACCAAAGGGGCGGCTGCCAATGTTGATCGACAGCTGCCTCCGTTTGGTAGGCGGGCCGAGGGTGTGGTTTCCAAAACTGAGGCGTTCCTTTACAAACGCCTACCGTTTTGTGGGCGGCCGCACTGACATCATCAGTGATGTCAGTGGGGAGCTTCCTGCTCCATCAGAGCAGAAAGCTCCCTGGGGCTTATGAGTGCCCAGACCCTACCCTAGGGTCTGGTCGTAAGCCCCGATGGTCGCGATGGTGATCACCATCGCGACCATCAACCTGGTCGGTCGTTAAGCTGTGGGTGGTAACCCACAGCTTAACGATCGACAAGGAGGCGGCCGTTCAGGATGCAAGCGGCCGCCCTGATTCTGTGCAACTGCTTGCATCTAACGACTGCCTCTGAGTGAGGTGCTAAGTGTCAGGGTAATTCATCATTCCTGTAACGCAGGAGATATCACTGATATCTCCTGGTTACAACTGTCCCGCAATAATTTCCACAGTCCCCATACTATAATATGGGGACAGTACTATTGTGAGCCCGGGAGCAAGGGAGAGGGCACAGCAGCCACGGTGGGTGACTGACGCTGCGGGGCTGCACTGTCTCAGTGGGGGTCACAGGCTCCTGCGGTTGCTGCAGCTCTGCGGTGGGGAGCAAAAGGGGGGAGAACGAGTGGGCTAGTGGGCAGGGGGAAGGGGGTCTTGACTCCTCCAGCTTCTCACTGTCTTTTCGGATTCTGTCTTCAAGCTGCGCATGCATCGTTTCAAGACAGGCTGTGAAGAGACCTGCCAGCAGGAGAAATGTCCCCTTATTCCCGAAAAGCTGTCTCCGCAAAAAGAGCTTAATTATCACAGGGGATATTTTTCTCTTGATGAATAGACCAGTTCTCCCACATATATTGCACCATAGGCCCGATTCAGAGTCGCTCGCAAGTGCTGTGCGCTTGCAAGCAGCCCGATGTTAATGAACTGCGCATGCGCCGCGTCCGGCGTGTGCATGTGCGATCCCCGCTGAGCGACTGAAGTTCAGTCGCTACTGGGCTCGCAACAAGATGGGGCAGCTGTTGATGGTGATTGATGTCTCTATTGATGTCAGTAGTGGACTTCCTGCTCTTTTAGAGCAGGAAGTCCACTCAGTCTTGCGGCAGCTAGACCCTACCCCAGAGTCTCGTCGCAAGGCCGATGGTCGCGATTATCGCGACGGTCTCCTGGCCGCTCACTCAAGCTGTGGGTGAGCGGCCAGGGTAAAAAACAAAACAAAAACATATGCCCACATTCCCTGCAAGCGGCCAGCAGCGAGCGGCTCTGAATCAGTGCCCATATGCAGCCCTTTAGGTAAAGTGATAGTATTTGTGGTGGAGCAGGACCTGCCACATCTATCCAGAGTAAACAGTTAAACACAGAAAAGTCCTTCAGAGCAACAGAGGAGAATTAATTGACTGTGCCCATATTAATGTGGGTGGCAGTTACATGCCAGGGCCTAATTGCAATCCCTGTTTCACAAGCAGGGGTTTTTGTGTCCCCACAACTGCTTGAAGGATTTAGAACCAGGCCCTGCTCAACTGCTGGGAATCTATTTATGTGAGGCTTGAAATGAAACATGTCTCTATACATTAATATCTGCATAAGACATCTTACTGTACATTAAGGGCTATTCTTGGCACCTCCTCCTTCTCATCTGTGATTTCACCAAAACACAAAGGCTGCCATTGACTTGCAGGAAGTTAGTTCTCATAGACACTGTATCACCTGCCGTTTGCATTCTGGGGCTCCTCGTGTGCGCTGGGTCTGTCATGGGACCGCGTCTTGGCTTTTAGATTTCATATACTGGCTTAGAACTGTAGCCAAAGCCAAGGTCATGTTCCTGAGACAGACACATTCAAAGCCCAATTCCTCAGAAATGTCAAATACCATTTCCATATTGTGTATATTGGCAGAGTGAAAACGAGATCTCTGTTACAATTAAATATCTTTACATTTTAAATGAAATGTGATACAATTTGGAAATATAGAAGCAAGTTTCTCTTTACAAAAAATATAGAGAAGAGGGTTTTTTTTTTGTTTTCTTACAAGAAGTTCATAAATCAACCTAATAACTTCATCCAAACTTCACAGTTCACCTATAAGAGTCCTTTTTTTAAGACAGGTTTTCTTGGGGGTTACGTGCCTACTATATTTGTTCTATTGTCCAAAGAGAGCATTAGAACATACACAGTGTTAGACCAGGCCTAGCACCAGTGCCCTTAGTTATGTCAGTGATAATGACATTATAGCTCTCAGACCAGGCCTAGCACCAGTGCCCTTAGTTATGTCAGTGATAATGACATTACAGCTCTCAGACCAGGCCTAGCACCAGTGCCCTTAGTTATGTCAGAGATAATGATATTACAGCACTCAGACCCGACCTAGCACCAGTGCCCTTAGTTATGTCAGTGATAATGACATTATAGCTCTCAGACCGGCCTAGCACCAGTGCCCTTAGTTATGTCAGTGATAATGACATTACAGCTCTCAGACCCGGCCTAGCACCAATGCCCTTAGTTATGTCAGTGATAATGACATTATAGCTCTCACACCAGGCCTAGCACCAGTGCCCTTAGTTATGTCAGTGATAATGACATTGCAGCTCTCAGACCCAGACCTAGCAGCAGTGCCCTTAGTTATATCAGTGATAATGACATTATAGCTCTCAGACCCAGACTAGCACCAGTGCCCTTAGTTATGTCAGTGATAATGACATTACAGCTCTCAGACCAGGACTAGCACCAGTGCCCTTAGTTATGTCAGTGATAATGACATTACAGCTCTCAGACCAGGCCTAGCACCAGTGCCCTTAGTTATGTCAGTGATAATGACATTACAGCTCTCAGACCCGGCCTAGCACCAGTGCCCTTAGTTATGTCAGTGATAATGACATTATAGCTCTCAGACCCGGCCTAGCACCAGTGCCCTTAGTTATGTCAGTGATAATGACATTACAGCTCTCAGACCCGGCCTAGCGCCAGTGCCCTTAGTTATGTCAGTGATAATGACATTATAGCTCTCACACCAGGCCTAGCACCAGTGCCCTTAGTTATGTCAGTGATAATGACATTGCAGCTATCAGACCCAGACCTAGCAGCAGTGCCCTTAGTTATATCAGTGATAATGACATTATAGCTCTCAGACCCAGACTAGCACCAGTGCCCTTAGTTATGTCAGTGATAATGACATTACAGCTCTCAGAACAGGACTAGCACCAGTGCCCTTAGTTATGTCAGTGATAATGACATTACAGCTCTCAGACCCGGCCTAGCACCAGTGCCCTTAGTTATGTCAGTGATAATGACATTACAGCTCTCAGACCAGGCCTAGCACCAGTGCCCTTAGTTATGTCAGTGATAATGATATTGCAGCTCTCAGACCCAGCCGAGCACCAGTGTCCTTAGTTAGGTCAGTGATAATGACATTATAGCTCTCAGACCTGGCCTAGCACCAGTGCCCTTAGTTATGTCAGTGATAATGATATTACAGCTCTCAGACCCAGCCTAGCACCAGTGCCCTTAGTTATGTCAGTGATAATGACATTACAGCTCTCAGACCCGGCCTAGCACCAGTGCCCTTAGTTATGTCAGTGATAATGACATTACAGCCCTCAGACCCAGCCGAGCACCAGTGCCCTTAGTTATGTCAGTGATAATGACATTACAGCTCTCAGACCCGGCCTAGCACCAGTGCACTTAGTTATGTCAGTGATAATGACATTACAGCTCTCAGACCCGGCCTAGCACCAGTGCCCTTAGTTATGTCAGTGATAATGACATTACAGCTCTCAGACCCAGCCTAGCACCAGTGCCCTTAGTTATGTCAGTGATAATGACATTGCAGCTCTCACACCCAGACTAGCAGCAGTGCCCTTAGTTATGTCAGTGATAATGACATTACACCTCTCAGACCAGACCTAGCACCAGTGCCCTTAGTTATGTCAGTGATAATGACATTACAGCTCTCAGACCAGGCCTAGCACCAGTGCCCTTAGTTATGTCAGTGATAATGACATTACAGCTCTCAGACCCAGCCTAGCACTAGTGCCCTTAGTTATGTCAGTGATAATGATATTACAGCACTCAGACCAGGCATAGCTCCAGTGCCCTTAGTTATGTCAGTGATAATGATATTACAGCTCTCAGACCCAGCCTAGCACCAGTGCCCTTAGTTATGTCAGTGATAATGACATTGCAGCTCTCAGACCAGGCCTAGCACCAGTGCCCTTAGTTAAGTCACTGATAATGACATTACAGCTTTCAGACCCAGCCTAGCACCAGTGCCCTTAGTTATGTCAGTGATAATGACATTGCAGCTCTCACACCCAGACTAGCACCAGTGCCCTTAGTTATGTCAGTGATAATGACATTACACCTCTCAGACCCGACCTAGCACCAGTGCCCTTAGTTATGTCAGTGATAATGACATTACAGCTCTCAGACCGGCCTAGCACCAGTGCCCTTAGTTATGTCAGTGATAATGACATTACAGCTCTCAGACCAGGCCTAACACCAGTGCCCTTAGTTGTCAGTGATAATGACATTACAGCTCTCAGACCAGGCCTAGCACCAGTGCCCTTAGTTATGTCAGTGATAATGACATTACAGCTCTCAGACCCGGCCTAGCACCAGTGCCCTTAGTTATGTCCGTGATAATGACATTACACCTCTCAGACCTGACCTAGCACCAGTGCCCTTAGTTATGTCAGTGATAATGATATTACAGCTCTCAGACAGCCTAGCACCAGTGCCCTTAGTTATGTCAGTGATAAAGATATTACACCTCTCAGACGAGGCATAGCACCAGTGCCCTTAGTTATATCAGTGATAATGATATTACAGCTCTCAGACCTGACCTAGCATCAGTGCCCTTAGTTATGTCAGTGATAATGACATTACAGCTCTCAGACCAGGCCTAGCACCAGTGCCCTTAGTTATGTCAGTGATAATGACATTACAGCTCTCAGACCCAGCCTAGCACCAGTGCCCTTAGTTATGTCAGTGATAATGACATTACAGCTCTCAGACCCAGCCTAGCACCAGTGCCCTTAGTTATGTCAGTGATAATTATATTATAGCACTCAGACCAGGCCTAGCACCAGTGCCCTTAGTTATGTCAGTGATAATGATATTACAGCTCTAAGACCCAGCCTAGCACCAGTGCCCTTAGTTATGTCAGTGATAATGACATTACAGCTCTCAGACCCGGCCTAGCACCAGTGCCCTTAGTTATGTCAGTGATAATGACATTACAGCCCTCAGACCCAGCCTAGTACCTGTGCCCTTAGTTATGTCAGTGACATAATCCCAGCATTAGTGGGACCTTTGTGACCGGCTGCTATGATACATCCTTTTAATTATTGATATTGCCTCATCCAATTTGTCCCCATTGTAACTGCAGACACAACAAGATGGGGCCATAGAACATCCTTGGATCGCTCCTGAGGTGGGAGACCTGTGGCCACTGACCTGAGGGTCCTGTGAAAGGGAAACATTTGACCCTCCCACGATATTATCATTTTATTGGTAGTGTAATCTGCTTGGAATAATGCTTCTGTCTCAGACGTGTTCCTATTCCTGCCGTGTGCTGGCGTCTGATCTGTGTGAGGATTCTGCAGTCATGTCACCCTGAGGGGAAGAGATGTGACTGATTGACTTATATCTCCGCTTGGCGCACTGCCTGCGAGCTGGCAGAGAATGGGGTGATATGCAAATAATGGGCGAAGCATTATGATACTTTCCGTGATTTATGTCTTGTGGAAATGCCACTATCCGTTCTCAGATGCTTTATGCCGTCGCTGCATCCAGACCTTAAGCATTATCCAGAGACAGGATGATGAATAAGGAACTTTTGATGAATTTTAGCAGGAAATTATGAAAACTTAAGCTAACAAATCGCTTCTCATTAATAAAGCAATGTATTAAAACATTGGGAAACCTGACCTGGAGGCAAAGTGGGCTGAAGGGTGATTTGTGGCTTCTAAGATGCAAATCAGTAGTCCTGACAGTTCTGACACCTGCACTTGCCTGAGGGGCCTATTCATCAACACTAAAATAATGTTTTTAAGGACATTTTCCTTAAATAACGTTATTTTGGTATTCATGTAGCCACTTAGCACAGGAGATATCACAGATATCTCCTTGCTAAGTTCCCCTGCGTTAATTTCCACACTCCCCATACATTAGTACATTAGTACATTAGTATGGGGATGTGGAAATTGTGGTATTCATCAAATTCCGAAAATGATCAATTTTCGGAATTTGATGCAGTTACTATTCGCCACTGTGAGGTGGCGAATAGCAGGTGAAACTTACCTGTATCCGCGTGTGCAGGTCCCCCGACGAGTCCCTCCGGCGCTCTGCTCCGTCCTCAGGCTCCGGAGGCTGGTCGGCCATGTGTGCTCCCCAGCAGAGCACAAGAAAGTTTAGAAAAAGAAAAAGAAAGTTGTTTTTTTTTTCTAATCTGTCATGTGGTCTGCTGGGAAACCACATGACAGACCAGCAGGACGGAGCCAGAGGCTGCTGCGCGGACAGGTAAGTCGGGGGGGGTCGGTAAGGTGAGCGGAGGAGGGAGGGGGGGTCGGGGGGGTACACAAACTTAACGCATCTGTAGGCAGTGCTACGCATGCGCTGGTTTTACAGATGTAACAGCGCATGAACAGCACTGTTTCCAGATGTGATAAGGTAGTCGCAAAAATGACAGCTTTTCGGAATAGATACTTATGGAGAGGTGGAATGATGAATTCCACCTATAATTAGCTAGAACTCCATGCGAGTTCTAAAGCTAATTATCTCCAGAGAATTTTTAAGTTTAATGAATAGGCCCCTGAGTCTGGAAGCCTGATGGTAAGGACGATGTAACACCTTATAGAGAGCAGGTTCTTGTCGCACCCTCCTTGAAAGGAACCAGTGGTAAATGGTGACCTATTTTTTTTGACACAAGCAATGTGTATGACTGATGCCACAACTTGCCATATTCTGAGGTTGGGCATTTTTTTTCTACGGAGCGTGCGTATAAACCTGGCTGCACACTATACACTGTGTGTACCCAGCGATGACACAACGCGATGGAACGATACTGTATACCTCGCTGGCTGTGTACAATTGCGCAATATATATCGTTCCGTGCTACATTTAGCAGCATGGCGATGTTCCTTGCATCATTCCATCTGCTGTGCAGCATAGTGGATGGGACAATCGGATGAACAACCAGCAGGCACGCGTAATAGAGCTTACACACTATACCATCAGCACAATATTTTGTTTCGATCCCCATCAGTATGATATATCTTATAACCTGTACCCGCCTTTAGTCGCATTATGCATACATCCGAAGTCCCTGCGCACAGCGTTGCAGTTGTGATTGAGATGTATGGGCTCAGAAATGTCTTGATAATGTCTTGGGCGTTCCTCGGCGGTGACTGGCAGGTGGCAAGGGGCTGGCCAAGCAGAAACACGGAGATAGTCCATCTTATGGGCTTGTTATGGGAGTGTCGCTGAACTGGTTGTAAACGCAGGGTCTGATTCAGTACGGATCGCGACTGAGATCGTAATGGCGATTCCGCACGCAGTCTCACTGCGAAGATATGCTAATGTCTGCGATCGCTATGCCATGCACAGCCTAACATAAGAATGCCCACCTTACCTTACACACATACGTAATACTCAGCAAGACTGCAAAACCATCGGTAACATGGAGTACCATCACAGCCTCACACACACTTACACAGGCTCTGACCTTACGCAGGAATTACTAACCTCATCACACGTAGTGATTACACAAGACTGAGAGACCATCAGTAACATGGAGTACCATCACATCCTCACACACACTTACACAGGCTCTGACCTTACTCAGGAATTACTAACCACATCACACACAGTGATTACACAAGACTGAGAGACCATCAGTAACATGGAGTACCATCACATCCTCACACACACTTTCACAGCTCTGACCTTACTCAGGAATTACTAACCTCATTACACACAGTGATTACACAAGACTGAGAAACCATCAGTAACATGGAGTACCATTACAGCCTCACACACACTTATACAGGCTCTGACCTTACTCAGGAATTACTAACCTCATCACACACAGTGATTACACAAGTCTGAGATACCATCAGTAACATGGAGTACCATCACAGCCTCACACACACTTACACAGGCTCTGACCTTACTCAGGAATTACTAACCTCATCACATGCAGTGATTTCACAAGACTGAGAAACCATCAGTAACATGGAGTACCATCACAGCCTCACACACACTTACACAGGCTCTGACCTTACTCAGGAATTACTAACCTCATCACACGCAGTGACTACACAAGACTGAGATACCATCAGTAACATGGAGTACCATCACATCCTCACACTCTTACACAGGCTCTGACCTTATTCAGGAATCACTAACCTCATCTCACGCAGTGTAAGCCCAAGCTGCGTATGGCATCGCAGTGGCTATTTAAGTCACTGTTATCACAATCTGCAATGGGCAGAACTCAATCATTTGCCGATTGCATGCATAATTGCAGTTGCGATAGCTGCTGAATCAGGCCCTCATATGGATAATCGCTCTCATCGAAGGCCATACTCTGACGCACAATCTGCATCTAGCATGGGGCTGGGGCACATTTTGATGGCACGACTGACTGTACACCAAGGAAAGGGCTTCTACCGGTATTTGCATAATGTCGCAGAAGCAATACCGGCAAAAAACGCACAAGGGCGCTGTAGCCTCCAACTCAGGACCATGCCCAATATGTTCACAAGTAGCAAGGTTGTTAATATGTATAATCCATAGCTACACAATGCTGAGTTGCTCATATTTAAGCACCACCATAATCAGTGTTAAATGTAAATGTTGCAGCAGAATGTGTTAGTTTATAAAACAGGCCCCAATCAGATATGTACTGTAGGAATGTATAGTTCTCTTCCAGCTGCCGCTCATGATCCTGAACTGTGGACTGGCTTGGCTGCACCTGGCTTGGCTGCATTTACGATCACTGGGCCTGATTCAGTAGTGAATGCAATTGCAATTATGGATGCAGATCGAGCGAATGCTTTCCATCGCGCATGCATATAAGATGCACTGCACGTGCACAGCACTCTCTTATTGCCGCCATTTTTTGCTTCATTTTAATCTATTACTGTACGTCACGGAGGGCACCGGAGGAAGCTGTATAATGCTAGTGGACTGCCAGACCGCTTGCATTGTCTATGTATGTATGTATATTAGGGGTGAGCGGGTTCGGATTTCTGAAATCCGAACCCCCCCCGAGCCCTCCCGATCCGAGTCCGATCCGAGTCAGGCTCGACTTTTCCCGCCTGACTCGGATCTGAAATCGAGGCAAAACGTCATCATCCCGCCTTCCGGGTCTCGCAGGTTTTGGATTCTATATAAGGTACCCGCGTCGGCACCATTTTCTTACTCGGCTGTGGACGGTGAAGAGGGAGGGCGGGAGTTAGGGCTGGCTGGCCTGTGTAGTATAGTGATGTGCTGCGCTGTGCTGCTGTTGTCCATAGGGGCTGTGTCCACTCCTCCAAAGTCCATAGGGGCTGGCTGTGTTGTGCTTTGCTGCTGTTGTCCATAAGGCCTGTGTCCACTCCTCCAAAGTCCATAGGGGTTGGCTGGACTGTGTTGTGCAGTCAGTTGTCCATAGCGGCTGTGTCCACTCCAAAGTCCTGTGCAGTGTCCCAGTCCTAAAGGGGTGCTGTAGTTTGTCCAGGGGGTGCTCTGTCCATCAGGGGTGCTCCCCCCAAGTGCAAAAAAATAAATATTTTTTCTGTGTTTGTGAATTGTGTGCGCAGTAGCCGCACGTGCATCAACAAAGTAGTGCCAAGCGTGCGCCTGTGTCATAAGTAAAGGGCTGGCTGGCTTGACCGTTAAAAGGTGCTGTAACCCCCAAAGGGCACTCCAAATAAAATTAAAAAATATTTTCCGTGTTTGTAAATTGTGTGCACTGTGGCTGCACGTGCATCAATTAAGGAGCAGCGCCAAGCGTGCGCCTGTGTCCCATAAGTAAAGGGCTGGCTGGCTTGTCCGTTAAAGGGTGCTGTAACCCCCAAGGGCACTCTAAACAAAATAAAAATATATATTTTTTTGTGTTTGTGAATTGTGTGCGCAGTAGCCGCACGTGCATCAACAAAGTAGCGCCAAGCGTGCGCCTGTGTCATAGGTAAAGGGACGGCTGGCTTGTCCATTAAAGGGTGCTGTAACCCCCAAAGGGCACTCCAAACAAAATTAAAAAATATATTTTTTTGTGTTTGTGAATTGTGTATGCAGTAGCCGCACGTGCATCAACAAAGTAGTGCAAAGCGTGCGCCTGTGTCATAAGTAAAGGGCCAGCTGGCTTGACCGTTAAAAGGTGCTGTAACCCCCAAAGGGCACTCCAAACAAAATAAAAAAATATTTTCTGTGTTTGTGAATTGTGTGCACTGTGGCTGTACGTGCATCAACAAAGGAACAGCGCCAAGTGTGCGCCTGTATCCCATAAGTAAAGGGCCGGCTGGCTTGTCTGTTAAAGGGTGCTGTAACCCCCAAAGGGCACTCCAAACAAAATAAAAAATATTTTCTGTGTTTGTGTGCGCCTTAGCCGCACATATATATCAATATAACATAAATGGAGGACCAAACTTTCTCCGATAAAATAAAATAGGGAAAGATCAAGAGCCACTTCCTCCTAGTGCTGAAGCTGCTGACACTACTCATGACATAGACGATAACATGCCATCAACGTCGTCTGCCAAGGCAAATGCCCAATGTCATAATAGAGGGCACAATCCTAAATGACAAAGTTCAGGAAAATTAACTTGAAAAAAACATTTAAATTATCTGAGGAGAAACGTAAACTTGCCAATATGCCATTTACAACACGGAGTGGCAAGGAACGGCTAAGGTCTTTCCCTATGTTCATGACTAGTGATTCAGCTTCACATGACGATGGAAGCCCTCCTAAAAAAATCAAACGCGTTAAGCTGGCAAAAGCACAGTGAAGAACTGTGCGTTCTAAGAAGATATCACAAATCCCCAAGGAGAGTCCAAGTGTGGTGGCGGTTGCGATGCCTGACCTTCCCAGCACTGGTCGGGAAGAGGTGGCTCTTTCCACCATTTGCATGCCCCCTGCAAGTGCTGAAAGGAGCACCCCCAGTCCACTTGCTGATATGCAAATTGAAGATGTCACTGTTGAAGTACAACAGGATGGGGCAGCACAGACGGTGTAACGGTTAGCGTTACTGCCTCACAGCACTGAGGTCCTGGGTTCGATTCCCACCACGGCCCTAACTGTGTGGAGTTTGTATATTCTCCCTGTGCTTGCGTGGGTTTCCTCCGGGTACTCCGGTTTCCTCCCACACTCCAAAAATATACTGGTAGGTTAATTGGCTCCCCAACAAAAATATACTGGTAGGTTAATTGGCTCCCCAACAACATTGACCATAGTGTGTATGTGTGTGAGCATGTGGTAGGTAATATAGAGTGTAAGCTCCACTGGGGCAGGGACTGATGTGAATGGTAAGATATGCTCTGTAAAGCGCTGCGGAATATGTGTGCGCTATATAAATAACTGGTAATAAATAATAAATAAATGAGGATACTGGTGTAGCTGGCGCTGAGGAGGAAGTTTGGCGAGGAGGATTCTGATGGTGTAGTGGTTTGTTTAAATCAGGCTCCGGGGGACACAGTTGTTGTCCGTGGGATGAAAAAGGCCATCACGGTCATGCCTGGGCAGAAGACCAAACATTCCACCTCTTTGGTCTGGCAATATTTCTATCCAAATCCGGACAACAACTGTCTTGCCATATGTACCTTATGTAAAGGTGAAATAAGTAGGGGTAGGGACGTTAACCTCCTACGAACATCCTCCCTTATACGGCACCTTCAGCGCATTCATAAAAAGTTACTGTCAAGTTCAGAAACTTTGGCTAAGACTGTAAGCAGTCCAGGGACACCTAAATCCCGTTGTCCTGTTGTATCCAAGCGCCTGCAAACCACACCGTCAACTCCCTCCTCGTCAATTTCCTCCTTAGTCAGGATCGGAAGTAGTCCTGCAGGCCATGTCACTGGCATGACTGACTCTCCTATCCGGGATTCCTCCGGAGGATTCTGCATTGCTACGCCTCCTGCTGCTGCTGCTGCTGTTGCTGCTGCTGGGAGTCGTTCATCATCCCAGAGAGGAAGTAGGAACACCACTACTTTTACTAAACAGTTGACCCTCCAAGAGTCCTTAGCGAGGAGGATGAAGTACGACAGCAGTCATCCTGAAGCAAAACGTATAACTGAGGCCTTGACTGCTATGTTGGTGTTAGACGTGCATCCGGTATCTGCCATTAGTGCAGTGGGATTTAGACAATTGATGGAGGTAGTGTGTCCCCGGTTCCAAATCCCGTCTAGATTCCACTTCACTAGGCAGGCGATACCGAGACTGTACAGAAACATCAGAAAGTGTCCTGAAAAATGCGGTTGTACCCAATGTCCACTTAACCACGGACATGTGGACAAGTGGAACAGGGCAGACTAAGGACTATATGACTGTAACAGCCCACTGGGTAGATGTATTACCTTACGCAGCAACAACAGCAGCGTCACCATTAGCAGCATCTCAGAAACGCCAGCTCTTTCCAAGGCAGGCTACGCTGTGTATCACCGGTTTCAGTAAGAGGCACACTGCCGACAACCTCTTAGAGAAACTGAGGGAAATCATCACCCAGTGGCTTACCCCACTTAGACTCTCCTGGGGATTTGTGATATCTGACAACGCCACCAATATTGTGCGGGCATTACAACCGGGCAAATTCCAGCACGTCCCATGTTTTGCTCACACAATAAACTTGGTGGTGCAGAATTTTCTGAGAAGTGACAGGGGCGTGCAGGAGACATTTTGGGTGGCCTGAAAAAATTCTGACCACTTTCGCCATTCAGCGACTGCGTGCCGAAGACTGGAGCGCCAGCAAACACTCTTGAACCTGCCCCGCCATCACCTGAAGCAAGAGGTTGTGACGCGGTGGAACTCAACCCTCTATATGCTTCAGAGGATGGAGGAGCAGCAAAAGGCCATTCAAGCCTACACATCCACCTATGACATAGGCAAAGGAGGGGGTATGCACCTGACTCAAGCGCAGTGGAGAATGATTTCCGTGTTGTGCAAGGTTCTCCAGCCCTTCGAACTTGCCACACGTGAAGTCAGTTCAGACACTGCCAGCTTGAGTCAGGTCATTCCCCTCATCAGGCTTTTGCAGAAGCAGCTGGAGAAAGTGAAGGAGGAGCTAAGACGGAGCGATTCCGCTCGGCATGTGGGACTTGTGGATAAAGCCCTTCATTCGCTTTGCCAGGATTCCAGGGTGGTCAATCTGTTGAAATCAGACCACTACATTTTGGCCACCGTGCTCGATCCTAGGTTTAAAGCCTATGTGGTGTCTCTCTTTCCAGCCGACACAAGCCTGCAGAGGTGCAAAGACCTGCTGGTGAAAACACTGTCAGCTGAAGCGGAACGTGACACGTCAACAGCTCCTTCTTCATTTTGTCCCGCAACTGGGGCTGCCAGGAAAAAACTTAGGTATCCTAAGCAACCCGCTGGCGGTGATGCAGGGCAGGCAGGACCAAGTTTGGACATCTGGTCCGGTCTGAAGGACCTGGCAACAATTTCTGACATGTCTACTGTCACTGCATATGATACTGTCACCATTGACAGAATGGTGGAGGATTACATCGGTGACAGCATCCAAGTAGGCATGTCAGACAGTCCGTACCTGTACTGGCAGGAAAAAGAGGCAATTTTGAGGCCCCTGTACAAACTGGCTCTATTTTACCTGAGTTGCCCCCCCTCCAGTGTGTACTCCAAAAGAGTGTTTAGTGCAGCCGTGAACCTTGTCAGCAAAAGGCGTAGGAGGTTGCTTCCACAAAATGTGGAGAAGATGATGTTCATAAAAATGAATTACCAACTCTTCCAGGGAGACCAGCCTCCAGAACGTACAGAGGAACCTGTGGTGGTGGATTCCAGCGGGGACGAGTTAATAGTCTGTGAGGATGAGGATGTACACAACACTGAAGAGGGTGAGGAATCGGTGGATGAGGAGGATGAGGACGACATCTTGCCTCCGTAGAGCCAGTTTGTGCAGGGACAGATTGATTGCCAGCTTGTTTTGTGGGGGCCCAAACGAACCAATCATTTCAGCCACAGTCGTGTGGCAGACCCTGGCGCTGAAATGATTGGTTTGTTAAAGTGTGCATGTCCTCTTTATACAACATAAGGGTGGGTGGGAGGCCCAAGGACAATTCTATCTTGCACCTCTTTTTTTTCTTTGCATTATGTACTGTTTGGGGCCTAGTTTTTCAAACTGCCATCCTGTCTGCCACTGCAGTGCCACTCCTAGATGGGCCACGTGTTTGTGCCGCCCACTCGTGTCGCTTAGCATAGCCTTTTGGACATAAAAACACTATTGTGAGGTGTGAGCTGTTCAGAATAGACTGGAAATGAGTGGAAATTAAGGTTATTGAGGTTAATAATAGCATAGGAGCAGAAAAACCAACACATTCTGTGATTTTAGCTGTTTTTATTTTTTTTAAAAATACAGATCCAAAACACAAAACCCAGAACCCAAAACACGGAAGGGTGGTTTTGGCAAAACCAATCCAGATTCAAAACACGAAGAAAGATCCAGATCCAAAACCAAAACAGAAAACATTAAAAGTGGACGGTGCACACCGTAATGTATATATATATATTGGGGATGTGCGCCGGACCATTTTTGCCGGATTTGGTTCTAATTCATTGTCCGCCTTTGGATTTTGGATTTGCCAAACTGCGGTGACTGGCTTTGGATTTGGATTTTTTTTACAAAAATTGACAAAAAAAGCTAAAATCACATAAATTGGTCTTTTTTTTCTTCCTAGAGTATTATTAACCTCAATAACATTAATTTCCAGTCAATTTAGAACACCTCACAGCTTATAATATTGTTTTCAACATTATTGCCCAAAGGTTGCAGTGAGCTGACTGGTTACTAAGCGACAAAGCAGCGGCACAATGACACAGACACCACAGTATAAAGCACATCTATGACACATTGCCACACAGCAGTGGCAGAAATGAAAAGTAGTGCACCCACCCAGTGGGGTACGGCCAGCAGAGTCACAGTACTTGTTTACAAAGTGGGCTACGGCCCTAGGAGTCACAGTGCACAATCTTATTCACATTACACCGCACATAGTGTCCCTGATTCACATTACACCATAAAGTAGTGTCTCTTATTTATGTTATGACACACAGTAGTGACCCTTTTACACAATGCCCACAGTAGTGACCCTTTTACACAATGCCCACAGTAGTGACCCTTTTACACAATGCCCACAGTAGTGACTCTTTTACACAATGCCCACAGTAGTGACCTTTCTACACAATGCCCACAGTAGTAATGCCCCTTATACAATGTCCACAGTAGTCGTGCCACTGAATTTCTGCCACTCACACTTAAAAATGCAATGAAATTCTGATCAGTAAGGTTGACGCCTTAACGGACGTGTTCCTTGTGTAATACAGATATGGTATGTCATCACACCCTATGGTTAACTGCAGATTCTGCACTCTCACAGAGTGAGATTGCTGTCACTCACAAAATAATGGAGCTGCTAATTCACAGAATTGTGTGCTCATTGGAATACACACATGCAGTCTATGCAACTGAGATCAGAGTAGTTATTTGACTCCCACATCCCACTCAGGGCCCACAATCTTCCCACTGGATCACCACAACAATCTCACTGGGTTCCAACATCCTTCTCACTGCATACATTTATATTATTCAGAATACACATTCAGCTCCCTAATTGCTAAAACTATCATGCTCTTGTCTATGCATGTACACTATCTTCCCCTATACGCCTCCATGCTGCTGTATCTTCCCCAATCCCTACTGCTGTGTGGTTTCCCAACTGTGCTAGTCTGTGTTCCCTCATCCACACTAATCTGTCTTTCCCAATCCACACCACCCTGCATTGGTGCCCCTCTGTTTCCTTCTGTACCACTGCCTTCCCCCAGCCATGGCGATCTCTCTTCCTATCATCTTTGGCATTCTTTCTTCCTCCATCTGCACCACTCTGTCCCCCCAAACTGTGCAACTCTGTCTCCCCCCACCCGCACCACTCAGTCTTCCTGCCCATCCGCACCAATCTGTCTTCCCCATTCCCTACTATTGTGTGTTCTCCCATTTGTGCTAGTCTGTATTCCCTCATCCACACCAATCTGTCTTTACCAATTGGCACTGCTCTGTCTTATGTTCATGCCACTCTGTAGCCCCCATCCACGTTGCTCTGTCCCCCCAAACCATGCCACTCTGTTCCCCCCCATCCACACCACTGTTTTCCACCCATCTGCATCACTTTGCGCCCCCCTTTGTACTGCTAAATCTTCCCCCGTCTACACACCACTCTTGTCCCATCTGCGCAGCTCCATCTTCTACTCAGACCTTTGTTGCATAGACTGCATGTGTGTATTCCAATGAGCACACAATTCTGTTAATTAGCAGCTCCACCATTTTGTGAGTGACAGCAATCTCAGTCTGTGAGAGTGCTGAATCTGCAGTTAACGACAGGGTGTGATGGCATACTATATCTGCATTGTGCAAGGGACAGGTTCATTAATAATTGGAATCTCATTGCTTTTTTAAATTTGAGTGGCAAAAATTCAATAGGTTTTGTGAAATTTCAGATCATGTCTAAGAAGCCTTAATGGGACATTATCTATGGAATTTCATTGCTTTTTAAAAAATTATTAACCATCAGGGATGGGTTTATCAAACCGGGCCGCCTGCAGGGGAGAAGGGCAACAAAATGGTACACTAGCGCTGGTGGTGGAGGGTACAGCACACAAGAGCTGTCTCAGGGGTGCAGAGGGTGAGATGGCTGAAGGGGCAGTGGCAGCAGTAGAGCAGTGCACAGGAGCAGCAGTGGCATCACAGGTTCAGCAGCGGGTGACAGAAAGGCTCACTGGTGCTGATGGTCCCAGCCCTGAACTGCTTCTTAAGGCCCCTATACACAGAACGATGTGATCACGATGCCATATCATGAACGATTTCCCTTGAACACTCCAGGACATGATAGGGTGCTTAAACAGCACATTTTGACTTAAGAACTATCGTGCAAGATCTAAAGATAGCTGACTGCATACACAGAGCAGTGAGATCCGTGATGCAGGCATCTGTGTAAAATAAATGATTCAGAGATGCACGCACAGATCAGTGTGATCCGTGTGGCTTGCATCTGAAAAAAAAAATCAATAAACACCCCCGCCCCCCAAAGGAACAACCAGCCCAGGGCTCTGGAGACACAGTACTGGTTGTGCTAAATACAGGAGACAAATGACATAGGGGTCCCCTGTATTAAGCAAAACCAGCACTGGGCTCTGAGCTGGTCCTGGTTCTGGAAATACAGGGGAAAAAATATGTAGGGACCCCTTGTATTATCCAGAACCAGCATTGGAATTTTTCTAGCAGGGGGGTGATGCCACAGCCACGGGAGCCCATTCACCGGGTCTCCCAGCCGAAGCATCAACCCTGACTGCTAGTCAGCCCAGGTCGGGGATCCCTGGGGAGTTTGGGATGTCACCGATCCTGTCCATGCATTTGTGTTAATTTTTATCACAAACAGATGCAGGTATCACAGATCTCCCTGATCCGTGCATGCTGCATCTGTCTGCCACTGCCGCCTGCACCACTGCCGGGTCCCGCAGCCCTCACCCCGGCCCACACCGCCACATCTGACACCAGCTACCCACCCCCGGTCCTGGCTGCAGCTGCCACTTCTTTCCCCCGGGTCCATCCGCTGCTACCGCCCGCAAAGGACAGCCATATTTGTGCACCCAAGTGAAGCCACAGTGAGTACACCTGCTGAACGCAATAAGTTGAAGCTTCCTGTCTTCCTGTCTAGGTCTGTAAGACCTAGATAAATTAATTAGTGTGTTAGTATTAGAGATGTTAGGGACCCACCTGTATAAGGTTCACTGTGACGTGGTAAGTGGGCAAACATCTTTGGCCAAACATGTACTAAGAAACCTTACATTTAAAACCATGTTAATTATTGCAGTCTATTATAGATATTTTGATCATTTGTATTCTTAGTGCTTATAGTGTGCACCTGCTCCTCCCCCCCTCTCCTTTTTGCTGTAGAACTACTGGTCTCAGCATGGTAGCACCTATTATCATGTTTAATATTAGGATGTGCAGCCCAGCCCCTCCCGCTTCCTGTCTGCAATTGTGAGATAATAGTTTAAAAACTGTAACTTTCTCAATTACCTAAACTCAAAAAGGCCTCTACCCTGGAACAATAGCTACCTAATAAAACAAGCCCCAAGTCTAAATTTTCCCCCTACCCTGAGTTATGCCTTCCCCAAAATCCCCCATAGTTAACAACAGAAAAGTTGTCCTAATTGAGAATGTCAGAAAAAAGTGACAGTTGGAAATTTAGATTACTCCCAAATCCTCAATTTTTTCCCTGAAATTTGACATACAGCATCAAGTGACAGTTCTACCCGTCCATGCCAAATTTCAGCTTGGTACATCCAATAGCTTTTGAGGTGTAGCCCCTAAAACACCATGCCCCCCCTTTCCACAATTCTCTATGGATAATTCAGTGTTTTTGTAGTCAGCCTTAATATAAGGGCAAGACTCTGCCCCTATAATATATTATGTGTATATATGGAATATATGGAAACCCCCCGGAAAAATCCTGCGTTTGCACCTGGTTGCGATTACGGACTCACAGAAGAATCCATTGTAAAGTGAGTGACAGGCTGTCAGCGTTTGGGGGTGGTGACAGGGGAGTGGTCAGACGCAGGGGTGTCTGTCCATTTAAACAGCATTTCATGGGTGTGCATAGATTAGTCACAGTGATTGGATACGCAGCATAAGAGCTCACTGTGTGCGACGAGACATGCAGCTGGTTAGACTTGCTGTAAATGCTGCGTGATGGGCTGATGTGCATCAATGGTACTGATGTTTACGTAGCAGAGCGACATTGGATGGATATGAGAAAGCAACAAGGGGCGTCTTTATGCCGGCGGAGCTCTGGCAAGCATTAGCATATCTTCTTAGTTGCGTTCCGTGCCAATTCGCAGCTCTGATCGCAATAGCGATCAGTACTGGATCAGACCCTCTCATCACACAGGCTTCTCTATCTCTGCTGCTTAGAGAGTTCCGGAGTCACCTCCTCAGAAATCTCAAACCACCCTCTTGGTCTTACCTCTGCGGCATCTCCCAGGGGGCTCAGATAGAAAGTCTGCCTGTATGGGGGAAGTATGTGCCATTCACTGCCACGCTCCACTGCAGAACCGTAATGAGCCGCTGCAAAACCTTCCACTAGCGCACGCTGTTTCTCCAGCCTTTATTAGAACATGGGAGAGGAATTGAGGCGACTTGGCTCCTCTGATATGCTAAGCACGCCACCAGGGGACGTGACATGTCGCTAATGTGGCGTGACTACAACCAGTGTCGGACTGGGGTATAAAGGGGCCCCTGGGGAATGCTATAGTAGGAGCCCATGCCCAAGGGGTGTGGTCATCCACCAGAAGGGGTATGGTCATCAACCAGTGGGGGTGTGGCCATCAACCACAGTTGCTGCGCTAACCATTAGGCAAATATTGGTGTAGTTACTTTCTATAGAAGAAAACCAAGAACTGATGTTTATCAGTGGTCCTGCTCCACATATATATAGTGTATAATTCAGTGCACAGTCTGGAACATGACCACCCGAGGAGGGGGTGGGGCCTACTCGGGATTTCCCCTCTACCCCTGTGGGCCAGTCCGACCCCGACCACAAAGTTATACTGTGTACAGGGCCGGAGAGTGAACTTCCACACAGTGCCTTAACTCTGGCACTTTGTGGAAGTTTACTGCACATGCCCAGATCTCCGGAGTAATGGTGCTTGATTCCTGCACCCGCTGGTGGAGATGTAAATAAAGTCTATGGGAGTAGGGTGTGTAGGATGGCTCCCTCCCCGGGCCCAGGAGCTGTCCATGCATCCATTATAGATAGCCCATGTGTATGACTCCGGACAGCCCTAGGTTGCCTAGTTCTGACATTTATAAGCTCATATAGCTGAGAGTTATCGTACAACCTGGCCAATTTCCAAGTGAACAGGACTGAGAGCTGGGAGTTATGAAATTAGCTGCCTTGTACAGAAAAAAAGACTGATCTTCCTGGGACTTGTAGTTCCTCCGTTGCTGTAGAGCCACAGGTTACTCTTCTAGTATTTGCTAAGGATGTGCGCCGATCCCCGTGTTTTGGTTTTGGATCTGTATCTCCTTCAAGGCTTTGGATCTGGATATGGTTTTGCTAACAACCCTTTGGTTTTGGATCTGGATTTTTTTAAATAAAAAATAGATAAAAAGTTTTAAAAACAGCTAAAAATCATGTAATTTATGCATTCCAAAACCCAAAATTCGGATTTAAAATCCGAATTCCGAACCGCAAAAAGATCAGAACCGCGACCCGGATTTACCCAGATCTCCTCAGGAGATTAGAACCGCGACTCTGATTTATCCGGATTCACGAAATTCGGGTGGATTCGGATTTCTGGAGAACCAAACCGCTCATCTCTAGTATTTACTAGGGATGTGCGCCGATCCCCGTGTTTTGGATCTGTATCTCCTTCAAGGCTTTGGATCTGGATATGGTTTTGTTAACCACCCTTTGGTTTTGGATCTGGATTTTTTTAAATAAAAAATAGATAAAAAGTTTTAAAAACAGCTAAAATCATGTAATTTACACAATCCAAAACCCAAAATTCGGATTTAAAATCCGAATTCCAAACCGCAAAAAGATCAGAACCGCGACCCGGATGTACCCAGATCTCCTCAGGAGATTAGAACCGCGACTAGGATCTACCCGGATTCACGAAATTCGGGTGGATTCGGATTTCTGGAGAACCAAACCGCTCATCTGTAGTATTTCCTGGCCCATAACGCTGTTAGTTATCCTCGGACCACTCGCTAACTGTTGGGCTGCTCTTTCATGCTCAGATTTGTGCTTTCAGTTGCACTAGTTTATAAAATAATTAAATGTACAAAAGGAAACATGTTTTTGTTGTTGCGGCCCCATGCTGTGATGAAACAGGACATTCACGGTACAGTATTATCCGAGCAGTATCTCACCCTGGTTGTATAATCACTGTGTTATCGCTCAGATCACACGGTAACAACAATATTTGGGGGGAGAAAACATAAATATTCCACACTATCTACATAACAATGTTCTGCTAATTACAGGAATCTTTTCACCCTGCTCAATAAGCTTTGAAATATATTTTTTCCGTGTGTTTGGTGAGATGACCCCACCGATCCCTAAACCGAGCCTGAACAAACAAACTCAGCAAGTCAGATCCAAACAACAACTTTTAATTGTTTACCTCATTATTCCTGGGAATGAGTAAGCTGACAGGACAGCAGTGACAATTTCTCACTGGTTACATAAACAACAAGAGATTTGCAAATCGCAAATATGCTTTTTAACTTGGGGGGGAAAAAGGCAACTTGTTTTATTTACACACTACAAAAGAACATATTTAACCCGATCTGCTATGCATAGCAACGCTGCCGGGAATTCGCCTCAAATGACTGTTTCGGAGATGAGCTAAAGAGATTTTTACATTAAGGTTTCATTATAGCCTCATTGGTTTCATAACTGAAATTAAAATATATATATTTTTGTCACTGAAATATCGCTGGACGCGGGGAACGTTGACAGCAGGAGACAAGGTCGCACGTAGGGAGCGGTCGGGGGACCTTGCAGCAGAGGCAGCGAGCAGCCCAGCAAGTAAGCTCTTGGAGCCAACAGTACTTCAAGGAAAGGGAAACGTGTTCAGGGTTTGGGAAGGAACAGAAATTTGGTATTAGATGATCTGAGAGAACATCCCGTGTTCTGTGAGGTGATTTGATACATGGGGTGGGATGCACCAAGCATAGCGTTTTGGATGAGGTGCATCCCGCCAATCATCTGATGCATACAGGAGTTTAGTTACGCTGTAGGCGTGATGATTTTAGCAAAGGACAGCTCTCCCGATAAGAGCTGTTCTTTGTGGTGTGAGGACTTCTGAGGGCGAGCTGCGGGGGACCACTGGGAGGGGTCTGATTGGATTCCTCTCAGGGAACAAAGCAGACAGAAGCCCATAGGCCTCTATTAGGCAACATGGTGCCTATCGGGTCCAAGCTCTGGAAAGTTTTGCTTTTAAGAGCTACAGTAGGTGCATATGGAAAATGCGCATTATAGCATTGATGCATCCGGTCCGTGGTCATAACAATGTATTTGCATCTTTCTAAATCCTTTTTCTTAGTTTCAATTGAAATATTTATTTTGGGAGGGGGGAGGGAAGATGTATCAAGCTGTGTAAACCATAGAAACATTGCCCATAGCAACCAATTAGCTTCGACCTATCACTTTATAGAATGTATTTGATAAATGCTACCTCAAAGCTGATTGGTTGCTGTGGGCAACGTCTCCACACTTTACACTGCTTCATAAATCTCCCGCAGGATATTCCTTTCTGGCATCACTTTCTAGATAAATGTCAAGTCGAATCTGGTTGGTTGCTATGGGTAACATCTCGGCACTTTAGTAAATACACCCCAAGGTCTGCTTAGGGGAGGCTCTGTGATGTAATGGAATATAATGAAATATTCATGAGCTGAACTCTCATCTGTCTGACACTTCAGCGGCTACCGATGGTCACCCTGGTAAGCCGCACACTGATCCCCAGTCTTTTCTGGAGGCCTGTACCATGGAGATGAGCTCATGAATCCGATCCCGCTGGTACTTGGAGTGGCAGGGCTTAATCTCTGGCTCCAGGAATGAGCCGGCCTTTTTGGCTGCCATGTTTGACAGTGACAGTGAGGCCCAAACACAGGCCTCAGAGAAGCGCTGAAAAGCTGCCAGCTGGCAGGACTGCCACTGCCGGGAAGGTGCAGGCACCACCAAGTGGGAGAGAGGGGAAACTGCAGCCTTACAGGATTCCAACCTATGGAAAGTGAGGTAACAAGAGAGACTATTTTTTTTTTAACATTGAGCTAGAAATAGTGGCCCTGATTCAGACCTGCTCGCTAAGCCGCGATTGCTCGTTGCCAAAAGGAACCGGGTATGCAAATTTTGCGATGGCATTGTGGGACTGATTTAGACCCGCTCGTGAGCGCCCAGCGCTCGCAAGCGGGTCGATGTTCCCCCACTGCGCATGCACCGCCTCCGGCACGCGCATGCGTGAGCCCTAGCGAGCGACGGCAGCTCCGTCGCTCCGGGGTTCACTACAAGAAGGGGCGGCTGTCGATGTTGATTGACAACTCGCCCCGTTTTGTAGGCGGGGAGGGGGGGTGGCTGCATAAACGTAAGCATTCCCATAGGCAGGAAGTCCACTCGGGCTTGCGGGAGCCGAGACCCTCCCGCAGGGTCTCGACGCAAGCCAGATGGTCGTGATGGTCGTGATAATCGTGACCATCGCCAGGCCGTTCGCACTAGCTGTGGGTGGTCACCCTCAGCTTTGCGAGTGACCTGGAGGCCGAAACAATAAAAAAAAAGCCCTGATTCAGAGCAAACAGCGAGCGCCTCTGAATCAGGCCCTCTGTGGCTTAAGGACGCCCTCTATGTCTTAGAGAGCGACGGCAGTGGGCGTACGCAGGTGTATAAAGCCGCCCAACTTTCTCTCGTAGCACACGTCATCTCCAGGAAGTGTCTGATTAATCGGTAACATCGAGAGCCAGCGGCCCTTCTCACAGACCTTAAGATAGCCCCTACCCCACCGCAAGCACTGCGATCAGTTCAGGCTCAAATACAACCAAGTGACGTGGTCGTTGACGCTACTTTACTAATTATGCACACCCATTAAACTCTGTTTTGACGCTCAGACACGCCTGCGTTCGCACAGCCACTCCCCCGTTCCCAAGCACTTTCCTCTGTCACAACCCACAAACGGTGCTGTCACTCAAAGTAGCGTCCAGTCTGTGTACTGCGAGCGCACGATTCCCGGCCACAGTGACTGGTACGCGCATGCGTACTTTGATGCATACGCATGCGCAGATATGAGATAATCGCCCCAAGCAAGCGAGCGCAGCTTAGCGACCGGATCTGAATCAGGCCCAGAGTTCTAAGAGGAAAAAATGTCAATAGAATTTCTGCAGAAAAACAAAGTTGTGGCTAGTTTTGGTGGCTTACACCACAGGCAGTATGTACATGGTTAATAAACTCCCCATCGCCTGATGAGTGGTCTCTCCTAACAGTGCTGGGTAAATCATCAACCATAGTCATAATGAAATAATGACACAGAGACTTATATAAGGGGAAAGGAAGGTCAGCTTTATTTAATTTGAAACTAATTAAACTATTTAATGTATAACTGAACTAACTAATAGAATAAGAAAGACAGACAAAGTATGGTGGTGCAGAAAGAACGGCCCCACAATGCAAGATCACCAACTGCATACTCACATCGATCTTCTAAATGGGAGGCGAGCAGCCAGCCCATTACCACGCCCAAGGTATCCAGCTCCCACCCCAATGACACGACGTGAGGCCCACCTGGTTGGGTGGTTGCCGCTGACCCCAGTAGGGTAAAATCAGCCTAAGTCATGTATTGGAAGGGAGAGCACCTCAAGCTCCAAAGACAGATGGCGACTGCTATCGTTCTTTCCCGCCGCAAGAAAAGCCGACACCAAACAACTCAATGAAAAAGGGAGGGAGGGCGGGAAACAGCTGACCAGAGAAATTTCTATAAAATGGCTGCCAAGCAGCAACTCTGAAATAGCACTGATCCACCCTCTGCCATTCCTATAGGCTAACCAAACCTAACCCAACCCAACAACACTACCTCACTAAACAACTAGCCCCTTCTTGTCTAGAGGCCGACACCCACAGACTCAGGTTTTTACTTTAATTCCTTGCATATGAAATGCACTCCGTTAACCAGTATTGTCAAGTAAGAAAACATTTGTGTAGTTTTCATACAATTCCTTGGGCAAAGCTTAGTTGCCTTCTCTCCAAGCCTCCAGTCTCACCCAGTTCCTCTGCTGTGTACGGGCAGCTGTGGTGCCCCCTCAGCCGTGCCTCATAGGTGGTGGCACAGATAGAACGGCCCTTTGCACGGCCCTGCCTAATGGAGTCACAGTTCTGACTTGAGAAAACGTCAGAACAAACTGTCTTCAAATCCAAACAAATGTCGAATCAAATTGTTTTGAATAAAATGACAGATAAACATTCTGAATGATTGATTATGGATTGAAAATGAAATCAAAGCACCTAAAATTGCAATCTTACAAATACGACACGGCGGTGGTGTGGTGGGATGGGACGGGGCGGAATATCTGCCCTGCGTCTGATCAGCGCTAATGATGAAGTAACATACACAGATGGAAATAACGGGATAAGAAGAAAAATCCTCATGGTACAGTAAAGAATATACAGGAGGGAAGAGTGTGTGGCTCGGCCACAGTACCCGTCACTTGCCTCAGAAGGGAATACTAACGTTCTGTATACCACATCGCTCCTGGCCGCTGTAATTGTATTGCAAGGTGTCCAATTAAACATGTATTTTCCTGCATCTGGCACAGGTCATGAGGAAGTTATAGCTTGATAAACCTGGCAGAGTTTTATTCAAACCCAGGGGACAATAAATGACGCTCGGATCCATATTAATCCATTAGAGGAAATGCCTAGTTGTATAAGGCCCTCACTTCATAGGACGCGATTCCCTTTCATGGAAAAGCTCATCAATCAGACGGAGGAGCCGATATGCTGGCACGGTGCATTCTGGGAAACCGAGGCAGAAAAATAACACGTCAATCCGAATGACAACTCCCGACAAGCAGAAGCTACATAGAGAATCAATGAGGCCGATGTCCACAGGTGCTTTATTGGTTTTAATAAATACATGGATTGCACATCACCACACTTCTGAAGTCCTGGATGCTTAATGTCGTTTTCATGTTATTATATGTGATTGGAATACTACACGTTCTTGTATATAATGTATGTGGTTCTGTATGCCGGATATAATTCCCAGTATCTGTTTCCATGTCTCTATGTACGGGCAAATGCGCCAGTCAGTTTCTGTCTTTCTGTATCAGAATAACCAGATTATGGGCCTGTTTCCGAGATGGATGCAAAGTCGATACTGGATGCAGTGGAGCGATTTTTTTGCCACTGCGCAAGTGCGCGTGCAGCGATGGATTAGCGACGGTGGATGCAATGAGGATTTATTCACAATGTGAGTGACAGGTAGTCAGCGTTTGGGGTAGGTAATGGGGGGTAGTTAGAAAAACGCAGGCGTGTCGGGAACATTTTCTTGGCGTGCTCTAGTGAGGCTCCACGTACACGTTCTCCGCCGTATTAGGAGAGCCGCTCTGCCTGAGACATCATAGGCTTACTCAGAGGTTCCATGTGTGACCAATGTGTGATCGATGTTTCCGCTTTTTGTTCATAAGCGACAGATGTGAGACGCTGGAAATGGGTAAGTCATTAGCATATTTTAGGGATCACAGTGGTTTCGGATGCACAGTGGATGTATCTGTGGGAAGATGCTGAAGTCTTATGTAGGGGCAGATGTATTAAGCTCTGGAAAGGGATAAACTACCAACCAATCAGCTCCTAACTGTCATTTTCCAAGCACAGCCTGTAACATGACAGGAGCTGATTGGTTGGTAGTTTATTAATCTCCAATGTATCACTTTCCAGAGCTTAATACATCTCCCCCCACTCCTTATGCTAATGACAGTATCCAGGGGGTGAGACGAGGATACGTACGACTTCAAGCCGGACGCTGCACCACCCACTGTTTTTCCCATCAAAAGCCGCAATCGTCATCAGTATCTGTGCTTGCACCTGCCCTATGCTAGGCGCAAGAGATCAGTCACAAGCGGGCTTCCCTTTGCCGTATGCGTGACTGAGAATAGCGCAGAATTCTAGCTATAATTCAACGATGCCCATAATTAGGGATGAGCGGGTTCGGTTCCCTGAGAACCGAACCCACCCGAACTTCGGGGATCCGGGGCGATCCGAGCCCAAGCTCGGATCTCCCTGTCTGCCCCGGATCCCTCTCCCGAGGCAAAACCTCGAGATCTGCTGTCGGATCTCGAGGTTTTGCCTCGAGCGGCCATTTTAAAAAAAATGCCTTTGCCTTTAATGGGCAAAGTGCTGATTGGCTGACAGAGCCGTCTGTCACGGCTCTCAGCCAATCAGCATTATGGTGCTCATTTGCATGTAGCACGGACTCGTGAGATCCGTGCTACATGCATCTGTGTGATTGACAGTGACACAGAGCACAGATGGGTCAGTGAGACCCGTCTGTGCTGCTGTGTATTTCAATGACACAGATGCACGCACGGACCAGGAGATCCGTGCTACTTGCATCTGTGTCATTGACACAGAGCACTAACGGGTCCGTGAGACCCGTCTGTGCTGCTGTGGTAAAAAAAAAAAAAAAACCTGTGTAAAAAGAGAAAAAAATGGCGTGCCCCCCCCCAAAAAAAGAGCAACCAGCCCCGGGCATTAGTGACCCAGTGCTGGGTGTGCTTAAATACAGGGGACAAACGACATAGGGGTCCCCTGTACTTAAACACAACCGGCACTGGGCTAGTCAGAACCAGAGCTGGTTGCCAAAATACGGGGGACAAACGACGTAGGGGTCCCCCGTATTCTGCGCAACCAGCTCTGGGCTCTGATCCGGTCCTGGTTCTGGAAATACAGGGGAAAAAAATGAGTAGGGTTCCCCTGTATGTTCCAGAACCAGCACTGGACTTTTTCTAGCGGGGGGCTGATGCCACAGCCAGGGGAGCCCTTTCACCGGGCCCCCCAGCCGCAGCATCAGCCCTGACCGCTAGTCAGCCCAGGCCGGGGATCCCTGGAGAGCTGGGGACCCCCCCAATAAAGGGGTCACCCTCTCCAGGGCTCCCCAGGCCCATGCTGATAGCCCGGGGCTATCCCCGCCACCCCTGGTGGCGGTGGGTGGCGGGTTGATTGTGTGGTGTGGTGTAAATAAAGAATATCAAACATTGTCTTTACAAGTAGAACTGCAAGTCCCAGCAAGCCTGCCCCGCATGCTGGTACTTGGAGAACCACAAGTACCAGCATGCAGGGCATTAAGGGCCCACTAGTACCTGTAGTTCACCTGTAAAAAAATGTTTAAAAAAAACACAGGACACACACACCGTGACAGTATAAGTTTATTAAACATACATACACACACACACACACACATGTACACATACTCACCTATGTAACCCTGTAGCATCGGTCCACTTGTCCGGTAAAGTATCCATAGGGGACCTGTGAAAAAAAACATACTCACCATCTCCTATGCGAGGTTCTGTCCTCTTCTTTCCAAAGTAGGCATCCCCGGACTTGGCAAAAAAAAAAAAACGAAAAGGCGATCCACGAACTTAGTACCGTTCTATAGAACGGTACTTCCCGAATGAGAGCTTAGCGGCGGGGTATCACCATGGAAACCCCGCTGCTAAGCGTTCATTGGCTGAGAGAGGCCATCTCCCGTCTCTCTCAGCCAATGAACGGCTCCCTCCATTGTAGTCAATGCTGGGAGCCGCAAGGTTATTAAAGTTTACCCTGCGGTTCCCACCATTGACTACAATGGAGGGAGCCGTTCATTGGCTGAGAGACGGGAGATGACCTCTCTCAGCCAATGAACGCTTAGCAGCGGGGTTTCCATGGTGATACCCCGCCGCTAAGCTCTCATTCGGGAAGTACCGTTCTATAGAACGGTACTAAGTTCGTGGATCGCGTTTTCGTTTTGTTTTTTTGCCAAGTCCGGGGATGCCTACTTTGGAACGAAGAGGACAGAACCTCGCATAGGAGATGGTGAGTATGTTTTTTTTCACAGGTCCCCTATGGATACTTTACCGGACAAGTGGACCGATGCTACAGGTTACATAGGTGAGTATGTGTACATGTGTGTGTGTGTATGTATGTTTAATAAACTTATACTGTCACGGTGTGTGTGTCCTGTGTTTTTTTAAACATTTTTTTTACAGGTGAACTACAGGTACTAGTGGGCCCTTAATGCCCTGCATGCTGGTACTTGTGGTTCTCCAAGTACCAGCATGCGGGGCAGGCTAGCTGGGACTTGCAGTTCTACTTGTAAAGACAATGTTTGATATTCTTTATTTACACCACACCACACAATCAACCCGCCACCCACCGCCACCAGGGGTGGCGGGGATAGCCCCGGGCTATCAGCCTGGGCCTGGGGTGCCCTGGAGAGGGTGACCCCTTTATTGGGGGGGTCCCCAGCTCTCCAGGGATCCCCGGCCTGGGCTGACTAGCGGTCAGGGTTGATGCTGCGGCTGGGGGGCCCGGTGAAAGGGCTCCCCTGGCTGTGGCATCAGCCCCCCGCTAGAAAAAGTCCAGTGCTGGTTCTGGAACATACAGGGGAACCCTACTCATTTTTTGTCCCCTATATTTCCAGAACCAGGACCGGATCAGAGCCCAGAGCTGGTTGCGCAGAATACAGGGGACCCCTACGTCGTTTGTCCCCCGTATTTTGGCAACCAGCACTGGTTCTGACTAGCCCGGTGCTGGTTGTGCTTAAGTACAGGTGACCCCTACGTCGTTTGTCCCCTGTATTTAAGCACACCCAGCACTGGGTTACTAATGCCCGGGGCTGGTTGCTCTTTTTTGGGGGGGTGCACGCCATTTTTTTCTTTTTTTACACAGGTTTTTTTTTTTTTTTTTTACCACAGCAGCACAGACGGGTCTCACGGACCTGTCATTGCTCTGTGCCAATCACACAGATGCATGTAGCACGGATCTCCCGGGTTCGTGCTACATGCAAATGGGCACCATAACGCTGATTGGCTTCCTGTCTGCCACTGCAGTGCCACTCCTAGATGGGCCACGTGTTTGTGCCGCCCCCTTGTGTCGCTTAGCATAGTCATCCAGCTTCCTCGGTACAACCTTTTGGCCTAAAAACAATATTGTGAGGTGTGAGGTGTTCAGAATAGAGTGGAAATGAGTGGAAATTAATGTTATTGGGGTTATTAATAGCGTAGGAACAAAAAAAGGCCCATTTATGTGATTTTAGCGTTTTTTTTTTTTTTTAAGAAAAAATCCAGATCCAAAACACAAAACCCAGAACCCAAAACACGGAAGGGTGGTTTTGGCAAAACCAATCCAGATCCAAAACACGAAGAAAGATCCAGATCCAAAACCAAAACACAAAACACGAAAAGTGTCTGGTGCACACCCCTACCCATAATACAGATGTCTTGCTTACCACCCAGAAAAGCCCATTTCAGGCAAAAAGAGAGACCCGGCCAACATCCGTCTGATTCACAATTGGCCGGAGATACGGATAAATGCATGAATCCTCTACTGCGCAGTTTGCTAACACTCGCTATTTATGGCCGTATAACTGGCTGCACCTGACTCAGGATATTTTTTTTATACTCCGAATATTCAGAAAACACTCACAGTACAACTTATCTGGCCCTGAATGTTGTAATTCTCAGTATCTGTTTTCATTTGGCACAGATGAGTCCTGTTATAATGTGTCGCCAAATACTGTAGCTCCTCTAAGCGGAAAAGATCCAGCGCAACTCCGCCGCGCTGAGGGTATTTTGTGTATCTTCTTCGCATAAATTAGACAACTGGGAGCGACAGAAGTGCATTGTACACAGGACACTGGGGTGTGCAACATCTGTACATCTGTGTGTGACTGAGGACGGGATATATCAGACTACAAAATGCTGGCAAACCTTCAAAGGTTCCCAATCTGTATCTCCACAGCCTCCGCATACTGTGGGGGACAGCATTACCCCTGTTATCTCCAGGCTATCACCAGCATTACCCCTATTATCTACAGGCTATCACCAGCATTACCCCTGTTATCTCCAGGCTATCACCAGCATTACCCCTGTTATCTCCAGGCTATCACCAGCATTACCCCTATTATATCCAGGCTATAACGAGCAATACCCCTATTATCTCCAGGCTATCACCAGCATTACCCCTATTATCTCCAGGCTATAACCAGCATTACCCCTATTATCTCCAGGCTATAACCAGCAATACCCCTATTATCTCCAGGCTACCAGCATTACCCCTATTATCTCCTGGCTAACCCCTATTATCTCCAGCCCATCACCAGCATTACCTCTATTATCTCTAGCCCATCACCAGCATTACCTCTATTATCTCCAGGCTATCACCAGCATTACCTCTATTATCTCCAGCCCATCACCAGCATTACCTCTATTATCTCCAGCCCATCACCAGCGTTATCTCTATTATCTCCAGCCCATCACCAGCATTACCTCTATTATCTCCAGCCCATCACCAGTGTTACCCCTATTATCTCCAGCCCATCACCAGCATTACCTCTATTATCTCCAGCCCATCACCAGCGTTATCTCTATTATCTCCAGCCCATCACCAGCATTACCTCTATTATCTCCAGCCCATCACCAGTGTTACCCCTATTATCTCCAGCCAATCACCAGCATTACCTCTATTATCTCCAGCCCATCAGCAGCGTTACCACTATTATCACCAGACCATCACCAGCGTTACCTCTATTATCTCCAGCCCATCACCAGCATTACCTCTATTATCTTCAGCCCATCACCAGCGTTACCCCTATTGTCTCCAGCCCATCACCAGCATTACCTCTATTAGCTCCATCCCATCACCAGCATTACCCCTATTATCTCCAGCCCATCACCAGCGTTACCCCTATTATCTCCAGCCCATCACCAGCGTTACCCCTATTATCTCCAGCCCATCACCAGCGTTACCTCTATTATCTCCAGCCCATCACCAGCATTACCTCTATTATCTCCAGCCCATCACCAGCATTACCTCTATTATCTCCAGCCCATCACCAGCATTACCCCTATTATCTCCAGCATTACCTCTATTATCTCCAGCCCATCACCAGCATTACCTCTATTATCTCCAGCCCATCACCAGCGTTACCCCTATTATCTCCAGCCCATCACCAGCATTACCTCTATTATCTCCAGCCCACCAGCATTACCTCTATTATCTTCAGCCCATCACCAGTGTTACCCCTATTATCTCCAGCCCATCACCAGCATTACCTCTATTATCTCCTGCCCATCACCAGCGTTACCCCTATTATCTCCAGCCCATCACCAGCGTTACCCCTATTATCTCCAGCCCATCACCAGCGTTACCCTTATTATCTCCAGCCCATCACCAGCATTACCTCTATTATCTCCAGCCCATCCCCAGCATTACCTCTGTTATCTCCAGCCCATCACCAGCATTACCCCTATTATCTCCAGCATTACCTCTATTATCTCCAGCCCATCACCAGCATTACCTCTATTATCTCCAGCCCATCAACAGCATTACTTCTATTATCTCCAGCCCATCAACAGCATTACCTCTTATCTCCAGCCCATCACCAGCGTTACCCCTATTATCTCCAGCATTACCTCTATTATCTCCAGCCCATCACCAGCATTACCTCTATTATCTCCAGCCCATCACCAGCGTTACCCCTATTATCTCCAGCCCATCACCAGCATTACCTCTATTATCTCCAGCCCATCAACAGCATTTCCTCTTATCTCCAGCCCATCACCAGCATTACCCCTATTATCTCCAGTATTACCTCTATTATCTCCAGCCCATCACCAGCATTACCTCTATTATCTCCAGCCCATCAACAGCATTACCTCTATTATCTCCAGCCCATCACCAGCATTACCCCTATTATCTCCAGCCCATCACCAGCATTACCTCTATTATCTCCAGCCCATCACCAGCGTTACCCCTATTATCTCCAGCCCATCACCAACATTACCTCTATTATCTCCAGCCCATCACCAGCATTACCTCTATTATCTCCAGCCCATCACCAGCGTTACCCCTATTATCTCCAGCCCATCACCAGCATTACCTCTATTATCTCCAGCCCATCACCAGCATTACCTCTATTATCTCCAGCCCATCACCAGCGTTACCCCTATTATCTCCAGCCCATCACCAGCATTACCTCTATTATCTCCAGTCCATCACCAGCATTACCTCTATTATCTCCAGCCCATCACCAGCATTACCTCTATTATCTCCAGCCCATCACCAGCATTACCTCTATTATCTCCAGCCCATCACCAGCATTACCTCTATTATCTCCAGCCCATCACCAGCATTACCTCTGTTATCTCCAGCCCATCACCAGCATTACCTCTATTATCTCCAGGCTATCACCAGCATTACCTCTATTATCTCCAGCCCATCACCAGCATTACCTCTATTATCTCCAGCCCATTACCAGCATTACCTCTATTATCTCCAGCCCATCACCAGCATTACCTCTATTATATCCAGCCTATCACCAGCGTTACCTCTATTATCTCCAGCCCATCACCAGCATTACCTCTATTATCTCCAGCCCATTACCAGCATTTCCTCTATTATCTCCAGCCCATCACCAGCATTACCTCTATTATCTCCAGCCCATCACCAGCGTTACCTCTATTATTTCCAGCCCATCACCAGCATTACCTCTATTATCTCCAGCCCATCACCAGCATTACCCCTATTATCTCCAGCCCATCACCAGCGTTACCTGTGGTATAATGATAAATCTAGGTTTGTGTTCTCTGGAAGCTGAGCTGACATAGGACAGGCATTATGTCGGCTGTATACACAGCTTACCCTGACTCTGTGACTGGTGAGCTCAGCACACCTGCACGCTGACATGTAATACTGTGTGTGATGTACTCTGTGCTGTCATTGTATACTTTGCCATATTGTGTAACTATTAGTATTACACCACATGGGACAGGCTGATTTCACGGAAAATGCCACATGTTCGGCTTGGAACATGAGCTCTTAATGAGGAGCAGTAGCCAACAGCACAATTCCACCTGTGACTCACATTCTGACCTGGAACAAGACAAATGTCAATATTTTGCTCCCAAATTCAAATGAGGACATTTATACCATGGACCTGGCTACAATACAATATATCATATAACACTGTCGGGACAAATTAATAATCATTGGTTAGTGAATTGGTAGCAGACAGTATTTAGCATTTGTCCCAGACACCAGACAGGGACTAGGATATGAGAACTACAACAGATGAATTATTAGGGCATATTAATTGTGAGATGATCTCATTGTTGCAGTTCTGCATTTACGACACTGGGGGGCACATTATTTTTGCAATTCTGCAATTATAGTTTAAGTATTCCCAACAGGTCATGTTTTCATAATTCACATGCACTTTCACTTGCTGTGGAGTTTCAGCTTTGCACATTACAGTACATGCATGGTGTGTATATAGGTTTCCATACATACAAAATAGGAACAGATATTGATAACCAGAAAAAGGGCACTGCGTAATATATACAGATGTGTCCTCAAACACCTAGCGGCTGTATGCCATACAGCACAAGACACCCGGCACGACTGTGACGCTCCAAGATGAGTAGTGTACCATATATTTCATCAAATTTTGTATCTTAGAGCCGAATTTGATTAGTTTCGCACCCGCGATACTTTTTCACCTGCCGGACTTTTCGCCTACATTGCATGTTTTGTATGTGGAAAAGTATTGGGTGCGCTACCACTATTCGCCGTATTCAATAACAAAGGACGCGAAAACGGCACTCGGAGAAAAGGAAACAGGCAAAAAGTCCTGTCAAAAATGGGGAACTCAGCCTGACACCCCTTAAAAGATGCACTAACATTGGGGATCACTATAGATGCACCCGATTAGCCCTAATGAAGGTATTTGGTGTACTTAAGTTGTGTCAATTGGTGCTAATTAGCGCATTAACACAAGTGGTGAAGAATAGCATTAAGCAGTATTTTTTTGTGAAAATAACTACTCCCGGAAAATTTGGGGTACTTGAAAATGGGGGCTTGCATATTTTTAAGTTGCTAAAGTGAAGTTTTAAAAATCCACCTTCCGCAAGCACCTGCAATAAAAAAACACATGCCCCATTCTTGGGGACCCCCCAGAAGTTTATTTTGTTAGTTTTTAAGTTGAACTTTTTGGCCACCAAAATGAAAGTACTTTTTTGGGATGTTCTAAAGTTTTTCAAAAAAATTTTTTGACACAGTTTATTTTTGGGTGACTGTCCCATGGGTGCAGGGGGGTTTTCCGAAGTTTGCACCCAAAAGCGCAATTCTGCACTTTTTTACTCTTGCTATTCATAGACGAAACTTTTCGGCCAAAGTCTTTGGAATTGAATACGGCCGAAATTTTCCGCCTAGCAAAATGACGTCATCCGCGAAACTTATCCGCGGATTCAGACTTTTCGTGTCTAACTGAATACGGGCCTTAGTCGCATAACAGATGCAGTGAAATGATGCTCACAGTGTACCAGAGATGTATAATCAATACTGTGGTACACTCATTTGAGGGTGTGATACTTTTAAATACGCATCTGTGGTTTTTATCATCTGATGAAAAATTGTGCTGCACTAGATTGTTTGTTCTTTTATATGAACTACTTTGGACGACATACATTCATCATATCCATCATTTTGAGACATAACTGGGGAGGAACATTGCGATGTGGAGATATATAAGATCTATCAGATAAGTTCTTTTGATTATTAACCTTGTTTAAATTTTTGGAAAATTGCAGCAGGATGTGGCCCATTTTATTTTTATTTGTCACTTTCATTGGGTGAGGATAACACCTAGGGGTTTTCACAACTAGCAGCTGCTTCTTTGCGCATTAAGGCAGACATTTTTTCCTTTGTTTTTATTTTCACCATTCAGCAGGTGCATGTAGAAGATTGCTGCACCTGCAAGAAATGTAGAATTTGCCCTGTCACTAGCTGAAGCAAGAGGTAGTTATGAGGTGGAACTTCAACCTTCATATGCTTGAGCAGATGGAAGAACAGCAAAATGCCTTCCAAAGCTACACAACGAAGTATGGCATAGGAAGAGGAGGGGGACTGTACCTTACTCAAGCTCAGTGGAAAATACTTTCCATGTTGTGCAGAGTACTGAAACCCTTCGAAGTAGTCACCTGTGAAGTGAGTTCAGACACTGCCAGCTTGAGTCAGGTAATTCCCCTCATTAGACTGTTGGAAAAGCAGCTTGAGAAACTGAAGGAGGAGCTGAAATGAAGAGATTCTGCTAAGTATGCTGGACTTGTAGATCAAGTCCTTTATTTGCTTTGCCAGGATCCAAAGGTTGTCAGGATCTTCAAATCAGAGCATACATTTTGGTGACCGTGCTCGATCCTAGGTTTAAGTCATATGTTGTGTCTTTCTTTTCAACAGATACAGATCTGAAGAGATGCAAATAGCATTTGGTAAGCAAATTGTCAGCTCAAGCGGCACGTGATGCAGCAATGGCTCCTCCTTTAATGTCTCCAGCAAGTTTAGCTGCCAGAAAAAACTAAACTTTCCTAAAAAAAGACCTACTGGTGATGCAGATGAGTCAACACAACTAAATTTTGACACCTGGTTGGGTCTAATAAAATTGCCTACAATTAATGAGACCTCTATCGTGACTCCATCTGATATGGTCACCATTCAAAGAATGGTTGAAGACTATTTTAATGATAGCATCCAAATAGGCATATCAGACAGTCCGTTTCACTACTGGCAGGAAAAAAAGGCTATTTGGAGGCCCTTGCACAAACTGGCTTTGCTTTACTTGACAGGCCCACCCTCCAGTGTGTACTTAGGAAGAGTTCTCAGCACAGCCAGGAACCTGTGATCGGTGTAGGAGGCCACTTCCTCAAAATGTGGAAAAGATGATGTTCATCAAAATGAAGTATAAATTTCACGAGGAAGATACCAAATACATCCAAAAATGACAGAGGCACCTGAGGCTGTAATTGTGGGGTGGATTCCAGCGGGACAAATTAATATTATGTAAAGATGATGTACACTCTAAAGAGGGTGAGGAATCGAATGATGATGGTGACAACATCTTGCCTCTGTAATGCCAGTTTGTGCACAGAGAGATCATTGCCAGCAATGTCAGCTGCCCGTCGGTAGCTTGTTTTGTGGGGGCCCAAACTAACCAATCGCTTCAGACGCAATTGGCAGTCCCTGTCACTGAAGTGATTGGTTTGTTAAACTGTGCATGTCCTATATACAACATAAGGGTGGGTGTAAGGAAAAAGGACAATTCCATCTTGCACCTCTGTTCTTTACATTATGTGCTGTTTGGGGCATAGCTGTCTGACATTTTTAATTTTATAGTTTATGAAACTGCCATCCTGTCTGCCACTGCTGTGTTGCAAATGTTTCATAGATGTCCGATATTTTTTTATACTGTCGTGCTTTTGTGCCGCTGATCTGATGCTTCCTTTTTTTATAGTTTCATACTGTTTTTATTTCAACTAAAATCACAAATGAGTATACTTGCAAAATATCATTTTTTAACCTTTATTTGTAGATACCAACCTGGTGGGCTTGGCTTTCCTTGTTCATAACAGCCATGTTTGGTCAGATGCAACTTGTCACAGCCCGCAACAGAGACCTCAGACTCAGACTCCGACACTTACCTTTGCGGGTCCTATTCTGCTGCGCTATCCCACGATGTGCAGCGCTGCCCACTGTTCTCTCTGACGGGTCCCGCTGTCTTCTCTCCTCCACGCCGGCTACAGATGGCTGCTCCGACTCCAATACTTACACGCTGAAACATGCTGTCCTCCGGTCCATGGGCGCGGCCATCTTGGATTGCCCATGTGACGCGATCTCCTCCAATGAACACCCAGCACTCCCTATAAAAGGATCTCCACTTCTCCCAGCAAGTAGCCAGTGCAACAAGTCCCCTAGTTTAACTAGTGAGCCTCACCACTGTGCTCCATAGGTGTTGTCGCCACTCCAAGTAGCATCCGAGCTACCACCATCTCCATACGGCTACCTAGCCACTCCAAGTAGCTTCCACGCTACCACCGTCTCCATATGGCTACCCAGCTGTTCCAAGTAGCGTCCGAGCTACCACCATCTCCATATGGCTACCCAGCCACTCCAAGTAGCTTCCACACTACCACCATCTCCATACGACTACCCAGCTGCTCCAAGTAGCTTCCACACTACCACCATCTCCATACGACTACCCAGCCACTTCAAGTAGCTTCCACACTACCACCGTCTCCATACGGCTACCCAGCCGCTCCAAGTAGCGTCAGAGCTACCACCATCTCCATTCGGCTACTCAGCCGCTCCAAGTAGTGCCCGAGCTACGACTGTCACTCTACAGCTCCTTAGCCGCACCCATCAGGACGTGCAGCCATCTTTACCATACGGCTACTTAGCCGCACCTAGCATTCCGTGCTTCCACCATCCACTACACGGCTTTCCAGCTGCATCAAGCAACTCCCATGCTATATCAATCCGCTACCAGTCTTCTGCATCCTCTCATGCGGAGGAACTTCATCAAACCTAGTCTCCTCCAGCGAGCATCCGAGCTGAGTAATACAGGTCCAAGGCCCAGCCCGGGAACACAGTTCCAGAATCCCACGACTCTGACAGTTTGCACTGGCCAGATGGACTCGATCAAGGATGGTCAAGGATCTGGAGTAGATTCCTCTCAGGATGTGCTATCTCATCTGGAAAGACAAGAGACCTCTCAGGCCCAGTTGATCCAATTCATATATCATCGCATCTGGACAACATTCAGGCCTTGCTAGCCCACCCTGTTCCAGTTGGTGCTCAAGCTGCCCCTCCTCCTGCAGTGTCACCTGCTCCTCCAGTTCCACCTTCTGCTCGTCTTCAGCTCTCACCTCTGAGCAAGTTCAAGGGCAACCCCAAGTTATGCAGGGGTTTCTTGAATCAATGCGAAATCCATTTCGAGCTTCAACCGGCTAATTTTCCAACAGCCAGAACCCAAGTGGCATACATTATCTCTCTACTCTCTGGTCAAGCACTCAATTGGGTCTCGCCCCTCTGGGAGAAGTCGGATCCTTTGCTCTCCAACTATTCTGAATTCGTTGCCATTTTCTGCAGAATTTTTGATGAGCCTGGAAGAACCACTTCCGCATCAGCGGATATTCTACGCCTCCGTCAGGGCAGCAGGACCGTCGGCCAATATGTTATCCAATTCCGGACCCTGGCTTCGAACCTCAATTGGAATGAGGATGCTCTCATTGCTGCCTTCTGGAGTGGTCTTTCAGAAAGACTCAAAGACGATCTGGCTTCCTGTGACCTTCCAACCAGTCTGGATGATTTAATCACTCTCTGCAATAAAGTGGACCTTCGACACAGAGAGCGTGCCTTGGAGAGAGGCAGATTCGATCGTGGAAGACCACATCCAGCTTCTCGACTACCTTCACCTCCCGTGGGCAAAGAACCCATGCAGGTCAACTGCTCCCACCTGACCCCTGAGGAATGGCAGAAAAGGCAGAGACAGAATCTCTGCATGTACTGCGGATCTTCCTAACATTTAGTTAAATCATGTCCCATTCATCCGGGAAATGCCTCCTCCTAACTTATCACAGAGAGTTTAAGTTAGGAGTAGCCATCGAATTATCCAGGAAGTCAGATTCCACTATCCAGGCTCAATTGAGACTTCCACAGGGTCCTAAAGTTGTTCCAGCTCTTCTAGATTCTGGAGTGGCAGAAAATTTTATGACTATGGACTTCGTCCATAAATATCGGATTCCTGTCGAAGCACTATCACGAGTCATCGCTTTGACTGCCATTGATGGTAGTCGAATTAATAGTGGAACCATCACCTATCGCACCAAGCCACTTGAATTTACCATCGGGGTTCTCCACTCTGAGAATTTGTCTTTCCTAGTGATTCCTAAAGCCTCTCATCCTCTAGCACTCGGGTTATCCTGGCTACAGAGACATTCTCCACATATTGACTGGTCTGCTATGCAAATAACTTCTTGGAGCACTAACTGTTTCAAGAATTGTCTTCACCGAGTAGTCCCGGTTCGAGTCTCTGATGTTCAGTTACCTTCAGCCTTGCCCGTACCCTACTCAGACTTTTTGGATGTTTTCAGTAAGCAAAAGGCGGACTTATTACCTCCCCATCGCAATTGGGACTGTCCCATAGATATAATTCCTGGGAAGAATCCTCTGCGAGGACGCACCTATCCGCTTTCACTCCCTGAAACTCAAGTCATGTCTGAGTACATCGTGGAAAATTTAAACAAAGGATTTATTCGGCACTCTTCGTCCCCAGCAGGGGCCGGATTTTTCTTCATAAAAAAAAAAGACGGGGGATTACGTCCGTGGATTGACTATCGTGGGCTCAACGATATAACCATCAAAAGTCGTTACCCTCTTCCCCTCATAACTGAATTATTCGACAGAGTCAAAGGGGCCACAATCTTCACGAAGCTTGACTTAAGAGGGGCCTACAATTTGATCCGTATTCGTCCCGGAGATGAGGGGAAAACAGCTTTCAACACCAGAGATGGGCACTACGAGTATCTCGTCATGCCCTTCGGCCTTTGTAATGCCCCAGCTGTTTTTCAATTCTTCGTTAACTAAATCTTCTGGGATCTCCTATACAAGAGTGTGGTCGTCTACTTGGACGACATCCTGATCTTCTCTCGGGATTCAGTGGCAAACGCAGGATTTCCAAAGGAGGGTTTCCAAATGCTTAATTTTAGAGCAAGTGTGGGCTGTCAATGAAGAGGTCAGAATTAGTAGCTTTAATAAGCGTCATACAAAGTGTATAGTGTGTATTAATTCCAGCATATACAGGAATAGTGATCACAGTAAGCCATTAGATGCGCCAGTAGGCCATCCTGCCTAAGCTGAATGTATTTATATTAGATGTGGGCTCCATTCCAGAGTATTAGAGCAAATCCAGGAGCCTGGAGGAGCAGTAGAAGAACCTAGCACTGCCCTGGACATACTGTATATGTACATATTGGGCTCTATAGCAGTGTATTTCTAACAGTGCATGTCTTCCAGATCTTCTAGTTGGTGCACAGTTTATTTATTACTGGCTGATACATGTTAAAAGATCCACAGGTGGTGCTAATTATTTCATTTGTGATACTGAGAAGAACATGCAGCACTAGTAACAATCTATTATATTATTATTTCTATTGTGGTCATGGTATGGGTTGGGGAGGGGGGTTTCCAGGCAGATGAAAACCCCCTGCATTTGCCTATGGGATTTGATGACCGATCCAAGTGAAAGAAGTCCTCCTGAGGTTACGCTCCAATCAACTCTTCTGCAAATTGGAAAAATGTGTATTCGAAGTAACCAGTGTGCCATTTCTGGGTTACATCATCTCCGGAACTAATCTTCAGATGGACCCCGTGAAACTTCAAGCTGTCCTCGATTGGACTGCTCTAACATCTCTGAAATCGATACAGTGGTTTTTAGGGTTTGCCAACTACTACCGCAAGTTTGTAAAAGGGTTGTCCACGTTGGTGGCTCCCATCACCGCTCTCACCCGCAAAGGAGTGGATCCAACCATTTGGTCTGTGGAAGCTGCCTCGGCCTTTCAACTTCTGAAATAGGCGTTCATCTCTGCCCCACGTATTGAAACAGCCGGTTTTAACATGACTCTTCATTCTGGAGGTCGATGCCTCTTCTGAGGGAGTTGGAGCGGTCATCTCTCAATGTTTTGAAGATGATAAACTCCATCCTTGTGGATTTTATTCCCGGAATTTTCTACCAGCAGAGAGGAATTATTCCATCGGTGACCATGAGTTACTCGCCATGAAATTGGCTCTCGAGGAATGGCGATATCTTCAGGAAGGGCTCTATACCCGATCACTATTTACACAGACCACAAGAATTTACTTTATTTAAAATCTGCTAACTGTTTGAATCCTCGGCAGGCCAGATGGGCAATGTTCTTTTCTAGGTTCAACTACCAACTCTCCTATTGTCCCGGATCACAAAATTGTAAAGCTGACGCTCTTTCTCGTTCCATGGAAAGTGATTCCAAGCAGCTTCCTGAGCAGTGTCATCCCATCCTGGATCCAAGGTCTTTTGCTACTGCCAGCATCTCCTTGACGCCTCCTGTCGGAAAAACGTTCGTTGCATCTCATCTCTGCAAAAAGTTGTTACAGTGGGCACATGAGTCTCATTTCTCTGGACACTATGGTATTGAGAAAACTCTTGAATTCATTCGGCGATTCGTTCCCAGCCATGGACACACTTGTCAATGGATTTCATCACTGACCTTCCTCCATCTCGGGGTCACAGCACAATCTGGGTTATTGTGGACAGGTTTTATAAAATTGCCCACTTTGTACCCCTTACTGGGCTTCCGTCTGCATCACTACTGGCCCAGAATTTCATAAAGCAGATCTTTCGACTTCATGGTCTACCACAAGAAATCATCTCTGACAGAGGTGTACAATTCGTGGCAAAGTTTTGGAGGTCACTCTGTTCAGCCCTTCAGGTGAAACTCAAGTTCTCCACCGCTTATCATCCTCAAACTAATGGTCAGACCGAAAGGGTCAACCAGGATTTGGAACAGTTCCTTCGCACCTTCATCTCCTCGTCCCAAGATGATTGGATTGAGCTTCTCCCTTTGGCTGAATTCGCTCACAACAATCAGTATCATACATCCACAGATTCAACTCTGTTTTCTTACAGTCTTCCGCCTTCATCCTCGGATTCCAGACTTCCCTTTACTTCCGGCTCTGGATGTGCCTGCTGCCAAAGTATCCCTTCAACAATTCTCTGACATTTGGAAAAGGGTTCACTCTGCTCTCACTAAAGCTTCAGCCCGGGAAAAGAATTTTGCTGACCGCAGAAGACGAGCTTTCCAAGTCTTCAAACTGGAGATATGGTCTGGCTTTCCACTTGAAATCTCAGACTCCGAGAACCCTCAATTAAATTTGCACCATGTTATATTGGTCCTTTTCCAATTATCAAGGTTCTGAATCCAGTAGCGTACAAATTGAGACTACCGCCTTTCCTTCGGATACCCAATTCCTTTCATATTTCTCTCCTGAAGCCACTGGTCCTAAACAAATTCCAGAAGGGTCTTCCCAAAGCTTCTAGTGTCCAGACTCAACAAGGAGAAGAATTTGATGTTGACAGAATCCTAGACTGCCATTGTCGATACAATTATCTTCAAAACCTCATCGATTGGAAGAGATATGGTCCTGAAGAAAGGATTTGGATAAATGCTTCCGATGTTCATGCTCCTCACTTAATTAAGGCCTTCCATAAGAAGTTCCCTCATAAACCAAAAAAGTGTCCAGTGACCAGTCATGAAGACCACAACAGAGAACTCACACTCAGACCCCGGACACTTACCTTTGCGGGTCCTATCCCGCTGCGCTTTCCGGCTCCCACGAGGTGCAGCGCTGCCCGCTGTTCCCTTCAGGAATACCTCCATTTGGCGAGCCACACCCCCGACCCACCTACAAAATGGGGCGAGCTGTCGATGAACATCGACAGCCACCCCATTTGTAGTGAGCCTGGAGCGAGTGAATTTCTCACTCGCTCCGGGGCTCGCACGCCGTGCGTGCACACTGCCCGGCCATCGACCCGCTTGCGAGCGCTATGCGCTTGCAAGCATGTCTGAATCAGGCCCATAGTTCCCTACTTGGCATTTATCAGATTCACAGGAGCATTGTCACTCGAGTTTTATATCGTTAACTTCTATAAATATACATTATTGGTGCCACTTTACATTTAGTTGGTGCTATTATTTGAATGATATTGTTTATCAATAGATTTGCTGACCATCACTAGAGATTCAACACAGCTCAGTGCAGACACAGCTTCATTATTTATATAAAAACTGGAATTTGCCAATGAAAAGGTGTACACTATCGTTCTGCTTTATACCCTTCTCCTGGGAATCAGAGGGAACCGGCCAGAATGAGCCGTAACTCATCTTCTCATTGCAGTTGTACCGATGATGGACAATGGTGTAAGATTGCCCAATGCGTGATTACCGCCTACTGTAGGTGAGAGCAACAAAACATAGATTCTGAAACACTACTTTGTTCGCTGTATACATTATATATTTTTATTTCTCATTTTTGCTGTATCCACGGAGAATCACCCACTAAGGAGCTTATTTCAGTTGCAGAATTAAATTGCGGCACAAGGGGGTAGATGTATGATAGCTGCACTTAACGTGCCACTATAACGCTTCCCACTTTGCCTCTTTACCGATGTCACTGTGTGTCAGTCCCGGCCGGCTCCACTGAGCATGCATGGGATCTCGCAAGTATCGCAAGATCCCCGCGTGCAGCCTGGAGCCGGCAGCAGAGGCAGCAGGGACAGCGCTGTCCCTGCTGTCAGGATAGGCTAGCGCAAGGCTGTAGCTGTCGATAATGACAGCTACAGTGGGCCGAACGGTCAGGCGATATTGACCAGTTCATACATGGCTCAGGCTATCGGCGCTGCTATCTTGTAGATAGCAGTGCCGATAATGACAGGGGCGCATAGCGCCGGTGTCATTTACCGCCCAGACCATCGATCATACAACGGGGAGAAGCGGTATCAGCACACGTAACGTGCACTGATACCGCTTCTGGGCCTCATACATCTCCCCCAAGGTGCCGATGTCGCCGGACCTGCACCCCCACATCCCATATATTGATTTATTCGTACAATTATTAGTGTAGCCTACAAAATAGTTTCACCTAAGCAGCCAGAGGCAGGATCCTGCCGTTAACGGAAACAGCAGCGCTCTGCATTAATTCATCACTAGCCAGCGGAACGCCAGGTGAAAGAGAATACAGTGCGCCAAGGTTTCACGCTGGAGAACGGAGTCCCTTTCGGCTGAAGATCGGGGACTCAGTCTTCGTGACTTGTCGCAGGCATTTAGCAGCCTGCTGCTGGTACCTCAGCCTCCGCCAGACAAGCAGCCTGCTGATTGCATTCTTGTCAAAGTGATGAACGCGGGAAGTGTCACAAATGTTCATCAACATCCATTTGCCAGAGAAGTAGAAATTATCACCATTATCTCCCATATAAACCTCCTGATATAGCTCAGAGAATGGGGGCGATGCTGCGAGAACACTTCAGCGAGGAGACAAACGCTGGTAATGATGGAATGACTCTGACAGCCGGAGTCTCCCCTTACCCACAAAACTATGTATTTCTGCTGTTTATTCCCATTTTGTGTCGTTGTATCATCATATATCTCTATTCTCTATACAGTGTTATTTTATTTCATTGTTATGCAGAATGAAAATGTATCTGTCACCAACACATGAAACATGATAGATAGATAGATAGATAGATAGATAGATAGATAGATAGATAGATAGATAGATAGATAGATATGAGATAGATAGATATGAGATAGATAGATAGATAGATAGATAGATAGATAGATAGATAGATATGAGATAGATAGATAGATAGATAGATAGATAGATGATAAATAGATAGATAGATAGATAGATAGATATGAGATAGATAGATAGTTATGAGATAGATAGATATGAGATAGAGAGATAGATAGATAGTTATGAGATAGATAGATAGATAGATAGATAGATAGATAGATAGATAGATAGATAGATAGATAGATAGATAGATAGATAGATGATAGATATGAGATAGATAGATAGTTATGAGATAGATATGAGATAGATAGATAGTTATGAGATAGATAGATAGATAGATAGATAGATAGATAGATAGATATGAGATAGATAGATGATTTGAAAAGAAGGAAATCATATAGTAGTGCCCCATATAATGCCCCTGTAGTAGTGCCCCCATAGTTATGCCCTTGTAGTAGTGCCCCCATATAATGCCCCTATAGTAGTGCCCCTGTAGTAGTGCCCCCATATCATGCCCTGTAGTGCCGCTTGTACAAAAAAAAACACTTACCTTAATCCCCGCTCCTGCATCCGCCGCCGTCCTGTCCGCCAAACTGCTCCTTGGTACTATGGGAGAGACGTCATGACATCTCTCCCATAGAGCGCATGGAGAGAGCTGGAAGATGGAGTTCAGAAGAGAAGGAGCCGGGCGCCCGCTGGTAATAACATCTCAGCGGGAGTCCGGCTTAGAGCCTCCCTGCGGCACAGCCGGGCATGTATATGAAATGAATCATTCTATAATACAGAATGATTCATATGCATGCTCAGCTGTCCGTCCATTACCCCCAGGAATTTCATTTTTACCCCACGTGGGGTAATTTACTCCTGTTCCCTGACCACTGTGATAGATAGATAAATAGATAGATAGATAGATAGATAGATAGATAGATAGATAGATAGATAGATAGATGATAGGTAGATGATAGATAGATAGATAGATAGATAGATAGATAGATAGATAGATAGATAGATAGATAGATAGATAATAGGTAGATGATAGATAGAAAGATAATAGATAGATGATAGATAGATAGATAGATAGATAGATAGATAGATAGATAGATAGATAGATAGATAGATAGCTAGATAGATAGATAGATGATAGGTAGATGATAGATAGATAGATAGATAGATAGATAGATAGATAGATAGATAGATAGCTTGCTTGATCTGGTCATATCTACAGCACTGTTAGGGGGTAACCTATTAACCAGATTTATGCCAGGAGATAACAGTAGTGGTGCTCTGACACAGTGGCGTAACTTCATCCCAGTTGCCCGAAGACAAGACAGATGCTGGCGCCCCCCTTGTCCCATGCTGACTCTTCAACTTTGTACAACAAATGACACGCCCCTGACATCCCTATGGTAATGAGTTGTATTATTTGACTCAGTAATCTCCATCCAGTTACAGCCCATTTCCTGCTACCCTGTTACAGCTCACTTCAACCATTGATGCAGATCCATGTGATATTGGATGGCTAATCTGACGCATGCGCAGAGCGATATCTCAGAAAACTACGCATGTGTAGTAGTGTAAAAGTCGCTCATTGCTTTTGCAATCTTTGTGACCGCCAGACAGTACAGAGAGCATTTTAGTTAAGCTAGACTATACTCAGAGCATTTTTAAGGAGTACCATACAATACTGATAGCAATTTAGTGACTGCCATAGAAAACTGAAAGCATTTTTGTGACCTCCAGGCGCATTATAGTGACCACCATATAATGCAGAGAACATCACAGCAACCACCATATAATGAAGAGGACATCACAGTGACTGCTATATATTGGAGAAAGAATCCGTGACCACCATATAATGCAGAGAGCATCAGTGCTCACCATATAGAGAGAGCATTGCACTGCCCACCATATAATACAGTGCCCATCATTGCCCACCATAAAGCAGAGATCATTGCAGTGCCCACCATATAAGTTAGAAAGCATTGCAGTGCCCACCATATATAATGCAGAGTGTTGCTGTGCCCACCTTATAATGCAGAGTGTTGCAGTGTCAGCCGGATAATGCAGAGTGTTGCAGTACCTGCCAGATAATGCAGAGTGTTGCAGTGCTCGCCATATAATGCAGAGTGTTGCAAAGCCTGCCATATAATTCAGAGTGATGCAAAGCCTGCCATATTATGTAGAGTGTTGCATTGCCCGCCATATAATGCAGAGTGTTGCAGTGCCTGCCGGATAATGCAGAGTGTTGCAGTGCCCGCCATATAATGCAGAGTGTTGCAGTGCCTGCCATATAATGCAGAGTGTTGCAGTGCCCACCATATAATGCAGAGTGTAGCAGTGCCTGCCGGATAATGCAGACGGTTGCAGTGCCCGCCATATAATGCAGAGTGTTGCAAAGCCTGCCATATAATGCAGAGTGTTGCTGTGCCCACCATATAATGCAGAGTGTTGCAGTGCCCGCCATATAATGCAGAGTGTTGCTGGGCCCGCCATATAATGCAGAGTGTTGCATTGCCCACCATATAATGCAGAGTGTTGCAGTGCCTTCCATGTAATGAAAGGAGTATCACAGTGACCCCAATATAATGCAGTGTTGCAGTGCCCACCATGTAATGTAGAGAGCGTTACAGTGCCGCCATTTAATGCAGTGTGTCACTGTGCCCACCATGTAATGTAGAGAGCTTTACAGTGCCGCAATATATAGTGGTGTGTGTTGCAGTGCCCACCATATAATGCAGAGTGTTGCAAAGCCCGCCATATAATTCAGAGTGATGCAAAGCCTGCCATATAATGTAGAGTGTTGCAGTGCCCGCCATATAATGCAGTGTGTTGCTGTGCCTGCCGGATAATGCAGAGTGTTCCAATGCCCACCATATAATGCAGAGTGTTCCAGTGCCCGCCATATAATGCAGAGTGTTGCAAAGCCCGCCATATAATTCAGTGATGCAAAGCCTGCCATATAATGTAGAGTGTTGCAGTGCCCACCATATAATGCAGAGTGTTGCAGTGCCTGCCGGATACTGCAGAGTGTTGCAGTGCCCACCATATAATGTAGAGTGTTGCTGTGCCTGCCAGATAATGCAGAGTGCTGCAATGCCTGCCATATAATGCAGAGTGTTGCATTGCCCGCCATATAATGCAGAATGTTACAGTGCCTGCCATGTAATGTAGAAAGTGTCGCCGTACCTGCCATGTCATGCAGAGTATCACCATGCCAGCCATATAATGCAGTGTGCCACAGTGCCCGCCATGTAACATATCACCCAGTTAGAAAAGAAATAATGAAACACACACTCATTTTATAAGACACACACATACATACATATACACACACACATACATTACATACTAAATACCACAATGAGGTTGCTGACAGGTGTAGAATGACCCCGTGATTCGTGGGGAAAAGGGGTGGAGCTAATCATATTGGCTCCGCCCCCTGAATGGAAGTAGCGTAGGAGGGGGTGTGCCTGTCTGTGGCTGCCGGAGCTTGTCTTTTTCCCGTGAATCTTTGGGGCTGTTGCTGCACACAGTCGGCAAGCAGCTACACTGTTGTTGAAGGGCTAGTCCGACCCTGGCGCTGAGGGCATCTACTAACAAGGGAGGGGACAGAGAAAACTGGCTGGGACAATGGAGGAGAGGTGCCTCCTGCAGGGCTGGCGACTGCCTCCATTGTCTGACTCCTGCTGTTCAGCCACTGACTGTGGCTACAGCAGGTTTAACAGTTAGAAACAACTTGTTGTATTGAGTTGACACCTGCCAAGGGGAAGAATAGAACAGCTAGTGGTCCCACTTGTGTATGGGCCTCATTTAGCAAGAATCGCTGGTGTGATCACGGCTGCAATCGCGCACACAGGTCTGCTGCGAAAGTATGCTAGTGCATGCAATCGCAAAGCGATTGCACGGACAACATGCAGACGCCCACTTCCCCTCTCTCACATCCGTAATACCATGCAAACCTCCCCAAACATCGGAAACATCGAATACCATCGACTCCTCTGGCAGAATTACAGCAGCCCTGACCTTACCTATAAATTGCTAACCTCATCACACGCAGTGAGTACACAAGCTGTGCATGCAATCGCAGAGGCTAATTTATGCACGCCCAAGTAACAGCGTTCATATGGACAGGCACGCCTGCGCTTCTACGACCACCATCCCTCCGTCACCACCCCCAAACACTCACTGGCTGTCAATCATTCTGCGATAACTCTACGTGGTCTCCGTGATCGCAGTGTGATCGCAGTTGTGCCTTCACACACTGTGATGCATGTGCAGTATGCAACAATCGGCCATCTGCGTACGCATTAGCAGCAGCGATCCTTGCTGAATGAGACCCTATGTTACGCTAGTAATAAAAGTGGCAAATTGTAGGGGGGTTTCTTGTGGAGTTAATACATAGGCTTGGAATCCATATGGCAGATAAGATATATTGGGCTTGATTCAGAGTTTTACGCAAACCCAATGATTTGAATACAGCCCCGATGTTTGAGTGTAGAGCACTATGGGTCTGATTCAGACCCACTCGCAAGCGTGCCGATGGCCGGGCGTGCGAACTGCGTGTGCATAAGCCCCGTAGCGAGTGAGAAATCACTCGTTCCAGGGCTCGCTACAAGTCGGGGTGGCTGTCGATGTTGATCGACAGCTCGCCCCGTTTTGTAGGCGGGTCGGGGGGGTGGCTGCACAAATGGAGGCTTTCCCTTAGGAACACCTGCCATTTGTGGGCGGCCCTACTGACATCACACGTGATGTCAGTAGTGAACTTCCTGCTCTATTAAAGGGTACCACAAGGGTATTGTCGCAAGCCCAATGGTCACGATGATCGTGACCATCGCCAGGCCGCCAGCTAAAGCTGTGGGTGGTCACCCACAGCTTAACGAGCGGCCTGGAGACCGGAGTAAAAAAAAAAAACCGTCCCGTCCTGATTCAGATCGAGCGCTCGCAAATAGCGAGCGCCTCTGAATCAGGGCCTATGGGCCTGATTCAGAGCCGCTCGTAAGCGGCCGCTCATTCGCTTCGAGTGATGTTTGCATGCGCATGCGAACGGATCGTTATACGAATGTGCGAACCAGTCAGTGCGGTCGAAATTCATGTGCTCGCAAAATAGCGAATGCCTGAAAATTTGAGTGACAGAAAGAGGCGTATGTGGGTGGTAACAGGGGAAGGTGCTTGAAAACGGGGAGTGGAGATCCGATCGCAGGCGTGCTTAAAGGTCAAAACGGGCGTTTTATGGGTGTGCATAATTAAAACAGCAGCGTCATTGACCACGTCACTGGGTTATTTTATAGTCAGAACTGCTCGCAAAATTGTGGTAGGAAAAACCAACCACAAGAATAGCGAGCAGCTCATACCCTGGTCGATGTACTCGATTAATCTAATAAATAGCGGACATGACGTAGGATGCGAGCGGCCAGGGGGCGTATTTTTCAAAAAAACTAACGCAAGTTTTGTTCGCTCGTTCAGACCTAGAGGCGTGAACAGACCGCAAAGAGCGAACGGTTCATTTAAATAGCCACCCCTATTTTCTGGACGAGCGAGCGCTAATTACGTCCGGCTCTGAATCAGGCCCAATGTCCATTAAGTAGGATAAAGCCATTTATAAAGCTGCCTCTTGCTCCCAGAGATAAGTTTCCTGTGTCCTCTGCCAATTCAAAACTTCCAGTGCCACTACCAGCCCCAATGGGGGACTCCTGTCTGGCAGCCCAGTGGGGGACTCTATGGTGCTACCTGCTTTAGAAGAGAACTTATCACAGACCATTTGTCATTATGTTGGATGCAGACTAATTGCTAAATGCTAACTCTCTGGTTATTGGTGCTAGACCCATCCTGGTTCACTGCAAAACATACACCTGGTCTGTCACATAGGAAATGTGGATCCCCTAATAGCGAAATTAGTGCTTCCCGCTGAGTCTGCACCACTGATGTCAGATGATTCTAGAGGTAGGTACAGGTATATGTGGTTAAGTTATTTAAAGAAAGGTAGTAGTGCTGCGCTCATGTATTAGGAAAGCAGCTCAATTTTTATGTTATAAAGATTAAATACAGGTTATCTTGTGACTGGGAGCAGGTGATGTACATGGGAGGACATTCGACAGGGTGCATGCAGCCCGTATACAGCACTGTAACCATGACTGAGAGCAGGTGATGTGCGTGGGAGGACATTCCACAGGATGTGTGCAGCCAGTATACAGCCCTGTAACCGTGACTGAGAGCAGGTGTTGTGCGTGGGAGGGCATTCCACAGGGTGTGTGCAGCCCGTATACAGCCCTGTAACCGTGACTGAGAGCAGGTGTTGTGTGTGGGAGGGCATTCCACAGGGTGTATGCAGCCCCTATACAGCTCTGTAACCGTGACTGAGAGCAGGTGTTGTGCATGGGAGAACATTCCACAGGGTGTATGCAGCCCCTATACAGCTCTGTAACCGTGACTGAGAGCAGGTGATGTGTGTGGGAGGACATTCCACAGGGTGTGTGCAGCCCATATACAGCCCTGTAACCATGACTGAGAGCAGGTGTTGTGCATGGGAGAACATTCCACAGGGTGTATGCAGCCCGTATACAGCCCTGTAACCGTGACTGAGAGCAGGTGATGTGCGTGGGAGGGCATTCCACAGGGTGTATGCAGCCCCTATACAGCTCTGTAACCGTGACTGAGAGCAGGTGATGTGTGTGGGAGGACATTCCACAGGGTGTGTGCAGCCCGTATACAGCCCTGTAACCGTGACTGAGAGCAGGTGTTGTGCGTGGGAGGGCATTCCACAGGGTGTATGCAGCCCCTATACAGCTCTGTAACCGTGACTGAGAGCAGGTGATGTGTGTGGGAGGACATTCCACAGGGTGTATGCAGCCCCTATACAGCTCTGTAACTGTGACTGAGAGCAGGTGATGTACGTGGGAGAACATTCCACAGGGTGCGTGCAGCCCGTATACAGCCCTGTAACTGTGACTGAGAGCAGGTGATGTATGTGGGAGGACATTCCACAGGGTGCATGCAGCCCGTATACAGCCCTGTAACCGTGACTGAGAGCAGGTGATGTGCATGGTAGGACATTCCACAGGGTGCGTGCAGCCCGTATACAGCCCTGTAACCGTGACTGAGAGCAGGTGATGTGCGTGGGAGGACATTCCACAGGATGTGTGCAGCCCGTATACAGCACTGTAACTGTGACTGAGAGCAGGTGATGTATGTGGGAGGACATTCCACAGGGTGCATGCAGCCCGTATACAGCCCTGTAACCATGACTGAGAGCAGGTGATGTGCGTGGGAGGACATTCCACAGGATGTGTGCAGCCCGTATACAGCCCTGTAACCGTGACTGAGAGCAGGTGATGTGTGTGGGAGGACATTCCACAGGGTGTATGCAGCCCCTATACAGCACTGTAACCGTGACTGAGAGCAGGTGATGTGTGTGGGAGGACATTCCACAGGGTGTGTGCAGCCCGTATACAGCCCTGTAACCGTGACTGAGAGCAGGTGTTGTGCATGGGAGAACATTCCACAGGGTGTATGCAGCCCCTATACAGCACTGTAACTGTGACTGAGAGCAGGTGATGTACGTGGGAGAACATTCCACAGGGTGTGTGCAGCCCGTATACAGCCCTGTAACTGTGATTGAGAGCAGGTGATGTATGTGGGAGGACATTCCACATGGTGCATGCAGCCCGTATACAGCCCTGTAACCGTGACTGAGAGCAGGTGATGTGCGTGGTAGGACATTCCACAGGGTGCATGCAGCCCGTATACAGCCCTGTAACCGTGACTGAGAGCAGGTGATGTGCGTCAGAGGGCATTCCATAGGGTGTGTGCAGCCCATATACAGCCCTGTAACCGTGACTGAGAGCAGGTGATGTGCGTCGGAGGGCATTCCACAGGGTGTGTGCAGCCCGTGTTAAGGAATCTATATTTGAAACTCTATATACCCCTGCCTATACCTTCTAATATCCTACATATAAACCTCTAATGATGACGCTATTTTGCGTACGCAGTCATACAGTAAATAAAGACTTTAGACCTGGAATCTGTGGTTCCAAAGCACAAGTATTATTGAAGTAAAAGTACAGTCAGTTACATGCTATTGATCCAGACACAATTTGGCGCAAAGGAATTATACAGACCCAAGTACAGTATACATACGCAGCGCTCTCTGGTCCAGATGTTAGGCATCAGCAAGAAACCCCTCGTCAGTCAGCATTCTGCAAGAAGACTAAGACCCAGTGTTGGAGCACACATATTTATACCCCCCAGAAATAGACAACACAATAGAGAAGTTTGTTGCTGATGCCATTGGTCCTCAAGGGGGATGCATCTGTTACAGAGCATTTTAACAGGCTGATTCAAATAGACACAACCCAGCCTCCAACAACTGAGGGTCTCTGGTTCCCACCCCATGCAACATCCTAACAGTTGTTCATATAATATACATTTTGTTGCTTGAAGTCTCTGCGGTCCATAAATTGAGAATGCATGATGCGATCTCCACACCGATAATAACGGAATTCTGTTGAAAGAGTACGCATCAGTACAAAACCAAACACGGCTTACTTAGCATGTATAAAACCTTAGTTACCAAATAATCTTTATTTCACAGCATTTATACTAAATGAACAAACTTAAATCTTATACCTTAAAGCTTATGGAACCTTGTATGTGAATATGTAATGTGTGAGTATGCGGTGTTTGATATAAAGACGCTAGTTAACTTGGAGCAGATGCGTGCGCATAAAGCTAATGAACAGCGTTTACATAGGATCTTATGCATTCGCTAATATGCGATTAGTTACCTGCGCAATTGTGCGTATTAATGTGTGTATGAGAAATGGTGCACTTAAATCTCACTTAAGCTAAGTGAACACCTAGCAGTGTGGAATGCTGAGCCTTATAGTTCCACACGCCCCTTCTCTCAGCAGCCCCCACCCTTCCCAGGCTCAAAAGTAAAGTCCTTTGTTCTCCCAGGCTCTTGTGTATATGCAAATTAGCACAGCTACAAGACCCAAACCTAAGATAACACTCTTGGCTTTGAAGGTGTTTTATTTCAGGAAGCCTGCTAATGTAAGGTGTGTATTCGAGCAGGGCCACCTGGAGTGAGAGCAGACATTATATCCAGGAAGCTTGTCTACACAGGCTAGTTGTCACGTGGCCATTTGCTCTGTTTAGCTAATGCAATATATCCTTTAGGGGAATTCTAATAATATACACTTTATCCAGAGCACCCGAACTACGTAAAGTCATGAAATGGGCTTTTGGTGAATTGCCGTAATTTAAGGCGATGGTCACAGATGCAATCGCATGATGCTAATAGTAATATCGCCACATGTACTAAAGAGTGAGTTTATCTAAAATGGCGCTTAGGCGGCCATTCGCAAAATTGCGTCTTGCGGCCAGTCGCAAGATGGTGCCGCTGTGATTCAATTTTACACTGATCTTGTCTCAGCCAATAATCCACCTTCGACAGTGTAAGTGTAGTAAAAAAATATAAGTGTAAACATTGGCCCTCATTCAGAGCCGTACGCTCTGAGCAGAGCGCACGCTCTGAATGAGGGCCGGGCTCCATGAAAATGGAGCGTCCTCCTGGACGCTCGTATAGCTGTGGGTCACCACCCACAGGCTATACGAGCGTGCATTTTGATGGCCGCGATGGTCGTGACCATCGCGACCATCGAAATTGCGAGCCGGAGCCTGCGGTTGAGGTTTTCAACCGCAAGCTCCGGAGTGATTTTGGCTCTATCAGAGCCAAAATCACTCCCACTGACATCACTAGTGATGTCAGTGGGCCGGCTTTTGACGGGAGGCGTTCCCGTGGGAACGCCCCCGTCAGGGAGGCACGCCCCCGGCATGCCTACCAAAGGGGGCGTGCTGTCAATCAACATTGACAGCACGCCCCCTTTGATCGGACACAACGAGCGAAGGACTTTCCTTCGCTCATCGCGTCTGGCGCATGCGCACGACGGAGCTCCCTCCGTCGTGCACATGCTCAGTCCATAACATCGACAGCCGCTCGCGAGTGGGTCTGAATCAGGCCCATTGTCTTTACGAGTAGAATTGCAGGTCCCAGCAAGCAAGCCACGCAAGCTGGTACATGGAGAACCACAAGTACCAGCATGTGGGGCATTAAGGGCCCACTGGTACCTGTAGTTCACCTGTAAAAAAATGTTTAAATAAACACAATACACCCACCATGATAGTCTAGGTTTAATACATACATACACACACACTCACACTTACTCACCTACATTACCTGGACTGGTCCCCTTCTCCATGTAGGCATCCATGGGCTTGGTAAAATAAAAAAAATTAAAAACGCGAGAAATGCCACATGTAACAACCACGATCGTTGTTACTTCCCAAATGAAGAGCTCAGACGCGGCTTCTCCCAGGACTGGCTATGAAAAGTCCGGGGCTGGTTGTGTATTTAGGCGGGACCCCCATGTCATTTTGCAGTTCGGGTTCGAGTTTGTTTTTCATTCGATTTACAAATCGAATGTTAATAAATGAAGGGATTCTGGACTTCATTCAGAGGCGGTCGCTCAGGAGCGATCGGTCGCACCCACAGTGACCGAGAATATGCAAAATGAGCGTTCGGTTGCAAAGCACATCGTAAGCGTGGAAACACCCACAACAATGAAAGCACACCTCCTATCTCTACGGCCTAATTCAGAGTCGGTCGCAGGCAGCAACCTTCGTCAGCACGATTAACACCTGTTACATTGTTAATTGCCTACAAACATCGGTTGAGGCAGTATCCATCACCAGCAGTTGCAATGCTTAAGGTAGACCCTGGGCTACCCTTAGCTCTGCAAGCAGTAGCGTCGTTATTGCAACGAGATGACGTGTGTGATGACTCGCTCAGTAATATATGCACGCCTTAAAACGCCCTTTTTAAGGTCAACCACGTCTGCGTGCGCACCACCACACCCCCGTTCACAAGCACCTTCCCCTATAACCACCCACAAATGGCACGAAATGTCAATCACAGCTACGACCTCGTAGTGACTAACGAGCAAGAGGATTGCGGTCGGGAAGACAGGCTTGCGCACGCGCACTGCCAGGTACACACATGCGCAGTTGAAAAAAACATCGCTCGCTATGTCCAATCGCTCCGTGCGACCGCCTGTGAATGAGGTCCTCTATTCTCTATGTGAAAACATCGATGTTTTCCATATATTCGATTTCATTTCAAATTTTCTGTTCGATTTGACATTCGATTTTGCCTTTAGTAAATCCTTTCATTAAAAATCGAACCAAAAAATCGAATGCAAAATCGGACAGAAAATAAAATGTAACTTTAGTAAATTTACCCCCAGGTTACCTCTGATAGAAGTCAGCGTGAAGCTCCAGCTTGCTCATATCATGACTCAGTTTCGGAAGGTGGGAGTCATTGCTACGCGGTAACTGGCAGGATCTACTTCCCGTGAAACAGAGACAGATGGAAGGAATGTAACATTTTGCTTCTGACACCTCTGTAAGAACACACTGCGTTATGATGTGACTGGATGATTTTACAGCAGCTCTGTGATAAACCACAGGATAGCGTGAGAAAATGAGGCCCTAATCCGGCCAAAGTCCCCCGGCCCGCCACACCTTATTACCCATTTATCACCATTGTGCATCGTGCAGATGTAGAACTCTGGCAGATGGAGGGAAAAGTATCACACCCTAAAAGGATCGTAATGAGTTTGTGAGACTGTAATTTTATTGTATTGTATCCACTGTCTCAAATCTGTCTGCACTCAGGAAAAAGACTCCGCCTACTTGTGTCACATGACTCACATCCAAAGCGTTCCCTGATCCATGATGTAGAGGGGTCATTGTAAAAATCCATACCTGTGTATAAAGATCACCTGAGACATGCCTGATTATGTAATCCACAGGTGCTCAAACTTGGGCCCTCATTCAGAGTCGGTCGCAAGAAGCAATCACTCTCTGAATGAGGACGGCCGCTTCTTTTTTTTTAGTGCGGCCTCCTGGTCGCTAGCTAAGCTGTGGGTTGCCACCCACATCTTAGCGACCCGACCAGGGTGATGGTCGCGATGGTCAGGACCATCGCGACCATTGGGGCTTGCGACGAGACCCTAAGGTTGGGTCTCGGCAGCCACAAGCCCCAGGGAGCTTCCTGCTCTGATTGAGCAGGAAACACCTCACTGACATCACTGCTGATGTCAGTGCGGCCGCCCACAAAACGTCAGGCGTTCGCTTGGGAATGCCCCCGTTTGTGTAGCCACCCTCCCGCCCCGCCTACAAAACGGGCCGAGCTGTCGATCAACATTGACAGCCGGCCCTTTTGTAGTGAGCTCCGGAGTGAGAGAGTTTCTCTCTCGCTCTGGGGCTTGCGCACGCACTGTGTGGCCGCTGCGCGTGTGCAGGGCCTAACCATCGACCCGGTTTGCGAGCGCTCAGCGCTTACAACCAGATCTGAATGAGGTCCTTAGGAGCCAACAGTGCATGTTTTCCAGGTCTCCTCACAGAATCTCTAGTTAAATATGATTAGCTCCACCTGTGGATCTTTTAAAATGTGTCAGTGAGTAATGAGTACACCTGTGCACCTGCTGGGTGACCTGGGAAACATGTACTGTGTGGGGTCCTGAGAATCACTGATGTAAATCATCGACTCAATGAAGTCTGAAGGTCTGGAACAAAAAAGTGAAATATTTCTATTACTTCTGTTGTTGTGTCATCTACAGGAGCTTCCAGAATCGCTTGGCGCATATTACCGGCGGTTCTGGAAGTTCTGTACAGAAGGTCACAGACCCAAACCGTCCATCATAGCAGTGCTAAAGGGAGGTCATATTTTATTCATCACCTCTCTGAGGGAACTTTATTCATTTCATGCTGCGAAACAGAAGCTTTGAGTCAACCAAACTCTGGAAACAAGATGTAATTTTGCTCATGTTCGGACCTTTACATGTGAGTCACTATTTTACAACAGCAAATAAACACAGAACAGAAATAACAGTGGGGATAAAAATACATACTAAAGCGCAGTCTGAAGACATAACATGTATTATTATTCTATATACAAAGTAACAAAACGCTGCTGTCAGTGCTCAGATATCTTCATAACATTTTAATGGATACTGAGTTTCACTATGGAACAAAATAAACACAAAAAGTTACATTAAACATGCAATTACTGTACTGTGTGTCTAGTCACATCAAGAGCCTTAAGTGGGTATTTATCAAAGACTGGAGAGAGAGAAAATTGTAAGAGATAAAGCACTAACCAATCAGCTTCTAACTTACATTTTACAAGCTGTGTTTGAAAAATGACAGGAGCTGATTGGTTAGTACTTTTTCTCTCACAATTTTATCTCTCATCAAGCTTTTGTACATAGGGCTCGATTCAGACCCACTCGCTAGATGCGTTTGCTCGCTAGATGTGTATGCAAATTCCCACGGCAAGGCATTAGCGCACCCACTATGTCTTAGCGTGCGATTGCTCTGTGTATGCAGACAGCCATCAGTCTTAAGACGCCCACTTTCCTACGTCATATCCAGGAAGTGTATGCAACCATCGAGTACCATCGGAAGTTGTGGCAGACCATACCCTACCTCAAGCACTGCGAGTGCTTCAGTGTCAAATTCAGCCAGGTGACATGTAATTATGCACGCCTCTGAAATGGCATTGAGACGCTCAGGCACGCCTGCGTTCGCACCTCCACTCCCCCGTTTCTAACGGCCAGCCCCTCTCACCACCCACAATCGGCTACTCCTGTCACTCACTCACTCAGCCGGGCTGTCTATGCGCAGCGAGTGATCGCTTCACGAACGCTCGCACTGGTTTTCGCACACGCACTGTTATGCGTATGCATGCGCAGAATGCAAACATCGGCTGGCTGTATGCAAACACAGCCTAGCGAGCAGGTCTGAATCGGGTCCATAGACCCCTAAATCTAAGTTGGACGCAATCGTGATGTTCACATAATTTAGTGATTTTTTGTGACTGCCGATACAACTGAATTTTTTAAAAGACACGTGGCACATCTGTCCCCGGTGTCTGATGGTGCATCATGGGCGTGTCATGGGCGTGTCACAGGAATGATTCGGAGATATACGCTAGCCGTGTGTGCAGGTCTGCAATTCCGTCCATTTCTGAGTCAGGCCTTAGACACTGGGGGCCATACTCTGACAGAGATTCTGCACCCAGCTTGTGACTGGCGCATGCTTCCAAAGGTTGCATCTGCAGCCAATGAAAGTCGTTGTCCCAGTTCTCGCGCATTCGGATGCACGATTCTACACCAGGAGGAGGGACATTTACTAGCATTAGCATAAAGTTGCTGATGCGACTATAGGCCAGATTCAGCAGCGATCGCAACTGCGATTATGCACGCAATTGGTATTGCGATTGCAGTGACTACGCAGACCCATTGCAAAGTGACACACAAGAAGTACCATTTGGGGGTGATGATGGGGGGTGGTTCGGCGAAACACAGGCGTGCCAGTGCGATTGAACTTCGTTTCAGGGGTGTGCATAAATTAGGCACTGCGATTACACGTGATAGCTTGAGCTATCAGTGCGTGCAATGAGGTTAGCAATTCCTGAGTAAGGTCAGACCTTGTGCAAGTGTGCATGAGGCTGTGATTGCCAGAGCCGTAACTAAACTTTTTGGTGCCCTGTGCCAGAAAGAGCATTGGCGCCCCCTCATTTTTCAAAGGGACACAATGCACCCAAAAAAGGGCCATGACTTCATGGGGAAGGGCCAGGAAGAAATAGGAGAGGCCTGGAGATTCGGGGGTTAAATAGGGACATAATATAGTGAACCTGAGAGAGGGCCATGGCCTCATGGGGAAGGGCCAGGGAAGAGATAGGGGAGGCCAGGACATGCTGGGGATAAATAGGGACATAATATAGTGCACCTGAGAGAGGGCCATGACCTCATGGGGAAGGGCCAGGGAAGAGATAGGGGAGGCCAGGAGATGCTGGGGATAAATAAGTACATAATATAGTGTACCTGAGAGAGGGCCATGGCTTCATGGGGAAGGGCCAGGGAAGAGATAGGGGAGGCCAGGAGATGCTGGGGATAAATAGGGACATAATATAGTGCACCTGAGAGAGGGCCATGACGTCATGGGGAAGGGCCAGGGAAGAGATAGGGGAGGCCAGGAGATGCTGGGGATAAATAAGTACATAATATAGTGCACCTGAGAGAGGGCCATGGCTTCATGGGGAAGGGCCAGGGAAGAGATAGGGGAGGCCAGGAGATGCTGGGGATAAATAGGGACATAATATAGTGCACCTGAGAGAGGGCCATGGCCTCATGGGGAAGGGCCAGGGAAGAGATAGGGGAGGCCAGGAGATGCTGGGGATAAATAGGGACATAATATAGTGCACCTGAGAGAGGGCCATGGCCTCATGGGGAAGGGCCAGGGAAGAGATAGGGGAGGCCAGGAGATGCTGGGGATATATAAGGGACATAATATAGTGCACCTGAGAGAGGGCCATGGCCTCATGGGGAAGGGCCAGGGAAGAGATAGGGGAGGCCAGGAGATGCTGGGGATATATAGGGACATAATATAGTGCACCTGAGAGAGGGCCATGGCCTCATGGGGAAGGGCCAGGGAAGAGATAGGGGAGGCCAGGAGATGCTGGGGATAAATAGGGACATAATATAGTGCACCTGAGAGAGGGCCATGGCCTCATGGGGAAGGGCCAGCGAAGAGATAGGGGAGGCCAGGAGATGCTGGGTATATATAGGGACATAATATAGTGCACCTGAGAGAGGGCCATGGCCTCATGGGGAAGGCCCAGGGTAGAGATAGGGGAGGCCAGGAGATGCTGGGGATAAATAGGGACATAATATAGTACACCTGAGAGAGGGCCATGGCCTCATGGGGAAGGGCCAGGGAAGAGATAGGGGAGGCCAGGAGATGCTGGGGATATATAGGGACATAATATAGTGCACCTGAGAGAGGGCCATGGCCTCATGGGGAAGGGCCAGGGAAGAGATAGGGGAGGCCAGGAGATGCTGGGGATAAATAGGGACATAATATAGTGCACCTGAGAGAGGGCCATGGCCTCATGAGGAAGGGCCAGGGAAGAGATAGGGGAGGCCAGGAGATGCTGGGGATAAATAGGGACATAATATAGTGCACCTGAGAGAGGGCCATGGCCTCATGGGGAAGGGCCAGGGAAGAGATAGGGGAGGCCAGGAGATGCTGGGGATATATAGGGACATAATATAGTGCACCTGAGAGAGGGCCATGGCCTCATGGGGAAGGGCCAGGGAAGAGATAGTGGAGGCCAGTAGATGCTGGGGATAAATAGGGACATAATATAGTGCACCTGAGAGAGGGCCATGGCCTCATGGGGAAGGGCCAGGGAAGAGATAGGGGAGGCCAGGAGATGCTGGGGATAAATAGGGACATAATATAGTGCACCTGAGAGAGGGCCATGGCCTCATGGGGAAGGGCCAGGGAAGAGATAGGGGAGGCCAGGAGATGCTGGGGATATATAGGGACATAATATAGTGCACCTGAGAGAGGGCCATGGCCTCATAGGGAAGGGCCAGGGAAGAGATAGGGGAGGCCAGGAGATGCTGGGGATAAATAGGGACATAATATAGTGCACCTGAGAGAGGGCCATGGCCTCATGGGGAAGGGCCAGGGAAGAGATAGGGGAGGCCAGGAGATGCTGGGGATATATTCGGACATAATATAGTGCGCCTGAGAGAGGGCCATGGCCTCATGCTGAAGGGCCAGGGAAGAGATAGGGGAGGCCAGGAGATTTTGGGGATAAATAGGGACATAATATAGTGCACCTGAGAGAGGGCAATGGCCTCATGGGGAAGGGCCAGGGAAGAGATAGGGGAGGCCAGGAGATGCTGGGGATAAATAGGGACATAATATAGTGCACCTGAGAGAGGGCCATGGCCTCATGGGGAAGGGCCAGGGAAGAGATAGGGGAGGCCAGGAGATGCTGGGGATATATAGGGACATAATATAGTGCACCTGAGAGAGGGCCATGGCCTCATGGGGAAGGGCCAGGGAAGAGATAGGGGAGGCCAGGAGATGCTGGGGATAAATAGGGACATAATATAGTGCACCTGAGAGAGGGCCATGGCCTCATGGGGAAGGGCCAGGGAAGAGATAGGGGAGGCCAGGAGATGCTGGGGATATATAAGGACATAATATAGTGCACCTGAGAGAGGGCCATGGCCTCATGGGGAAGAGCCAGGGAAGAGATAGGGGAGGCCAGGAGATGCTGTGGATATATAGGGACATCATATAGTGCACCTGAGAGAGGGCCATGGCCTCATGGGGAAGGGCCAGGGAAGAGATAGGGGAGGCCTGGAGATGCTGGGGATATATAGGGACATCAAATAGTGCACCTGAGAGAGGGCCATGGCCTCATGGGGAAGGCCCAGGGTAGAGATAGGGGAGGCCAGGAGATGCTGGGGATAAATAGGGACATAATATAGTACACTTGAGAGAGGGCCATGGCCTCATGGGGAAGGGCCAGGGAAGAGATAGGGGAGGCCAGGAGATGCTGGGTCTATATAGGGACATAATATAGTGCACCTGAGAGAGGGCCATGGCCTCATGGGGAAGGGCCAGGGAAGAGATAGGGGAGGCCAGGAGATGCTGGGGATAAATAGGGACATAACATAGTGCACCTGAGAGAGGGCCATGGCCTCATAGGGAAGGGCCAGGGAAGAGATAGGGGAGGCCAGGAGATGCTGGGGATATATAAGGACATAATATAGTGCTCCTGAGAGAGGGCCATGGCCTCATGGGGAAGGGCCAGGGAAGAGATAGGGGAGGCCAGGAGATGCTGGGGATAAATAGGGACATAATTTAGTGCACCTGAGAAAGGGCCATGGCCTCATGGGGAAGGGCAAGGGAAGAGATAGGGGAGGCCAGGAGATGCTGGGGATAAATAGGGACATAATATAGTGCACCTGAGAGAGGGCCATGGCCTCATGGGGAAGGGCCAGGGAAGAGATAGGGGAGGCCAGGAGATGCTGGGGATATATAGGGACATAATATAGTGCACCTGAGAGAGGGCCATGGCCTCATGGGGAAGGGCCAGGGAAGAGATAGGGGAGGCCAGGAGATGCTGGGGATAAATAGGGACATAATATAGTGCACCTGAGAGAGGGCCATGGCCTCATGGGGAAGGGCCAGGGAAGAGATAGGGGAGGCCAGGAGATGCTGGGGATAAATAGGGACATAATTTAGTGCACCTGAGAGAGGGCCATGGCTTCATGGGGAAGGGCAAGGGAAGAGATAGGGGAGGCCAGGAGATGCTGGGGATAAATAGGGACATAATATAGTGCACCTGAGAGAGGGCCATGGCCTCATGTGGAAGGGCCAGGGAAGAGATAGGGGAGGCCAGGAGATGCTGGGGATATATAGGGACATAATATAGTGCACCTGAGAGAGGGCCATAGCCTCATGGGGAAGGGCCAGGGAAGAGATAGGGGAGGCCAGGAGATGCTGGGGATAAATAGGGACATAATATAGTGCATCTGAGAGAGGGCCATGGCCTCATGGGGAAGGGCCATGGAAGAGATAGGGGAGGCCAGGAGATGCTGGGGATATATAGGGACATAATATAGTGCACCTGAGAGAGGGCCATGGCCTCATGGGGAAGGGCCAGGGAAGAGATAGGGGAGGCCAGGAGATGCTGGGGATAAATAGGGACATAATATAGTGCACCTGAGAGAGGGCCATGGCCTCATGGGGAAGGGCCAGGGAAGAGATAGGGGAGGCCAGGAGATGCTGGGGATATATAAGGACATAGTATAGTGCACCTGAGAGAGGGCCATGTCCTCATGGGGAAGGGCCAGGGAAGAGATAGGGGAGGCCAGGAGATGCTGGGGAAAAATAAGGACATAATATAGTGCACCTGAGAGAGGGCCATGGCCTCATGGGGAAGGGCCAGGGAAGAGATAGGGGAGGCCAGGAGATGCTGGGGAAATATAGGGACATAATATAGTGCACCTGAGAGAGGGCCATGGCCTCATGGGGAAGGGCCAGGGAAGAGATAGGGGAGGCAAGGAGATGCTGGGGATAAATAGGGACATAATATAGTGCACCTGAGAGAGGGCCATGGCCTCATGCGGAAGGGCCAGTGAAGAGATAGGGGAGGCCAGGAGATGCTGGGGATAAATAGGGACAAAATATAGTGCACCTGAGAGAGGGCCATGGCCTCATGGGGAAGGGCCAGTGAAGAGATAGGGGAGGCCAGGAGATGCTGGGGATAAATAGGGACATAATATAGTGCACCTGAGAGAGGGCCATGGCCTCATGGGGAAGGGCCAGGGAAGAGATAGGGGAGGCCAGGAGATGCTGGGGATATATAAGGACATAATATAGTGCACCTGAGAGAGGGCCATGGCCTCATGTGGAAGGGCCAGGGAAGAGATAGGGGAGGCCAGGAGATGCTGGGGATAAAAAGGTGAAATAATATAGTGCACCTGAGAGAGGGCCATGGCCTCATGGGGAAGGGCCTGGGAAGAGATAGGGGAGGCCAGGAGATGCTGGGGATATATAGGGACATAATATAGTGCACCTGAGAGAGGGCCATGGCCTCATGGGGAAGGGCCCGGGAAGACATAGGGGAGGCCAGGAGATGCTGGGGATAAATAGGGACATAATATAGTGCACCTGAGAGAGGGCCATGGCCTCATGGGGAAGGGCCAGGGAAGAGATAGGGGAGGCCAGGAGATGCTGGGGATATATAGGGACATAATATAGTGCACCTGAGAGAGGGCCATGGCCTCATGGGGAAGGGCCAGGGAAGAGATAGGGGAGGCCAGGAGATGCTGGGGATAAATAGGGACATAATATAGTGCACCTGAGAGAGGGCCATGGCCTCATGGGGAAGGGCCAGGGAAGAGATAGGGGAGGCCAGGAGATGCTGGGGATATATAGGGACATAATATAGTGCACCTGAGAGAGGGCCATGGCCTCATGGGGAAGGGCCAGGGAAGAGATAGGGGAGGCAGGGAGATGCTGGGGATAAATAAGTACATAATATAGTGTACCTGAGAGAGGGCCATGGCTTCATGGGGAAGGGCCAGGGAAGAGATAGGGGAGGCCAGGAGATGCTGGGGATAAATAGGGACATAATATAGTACACCTGAGAGAGGGCCATGGCCTCATGGGGAAGGGCCAGGGAAGAGATAGGGGAGGCCAGGAGATGCTGGGGATAAATAGGGACTTAATATAGTGCACCTGAGAGAGGGTCATGGCCTCATGGGGAAGGCCCAGGGAAGAGATAGGGGAGGCCAGGAGATGCTGGGGATATATAGGGACATAATATAGTGCACCTGAGAAAGGGCCATGGCCTCATGAGGAAGGGCCAGGGTAGAGATAGGGGAGGCCAGGAGATGCTGGGGATAAAATAAGAGGAAGCTACAAGCAAGAATAATAATAAACAGAAATTTGACAGGTCCAAACAGCGCCCCCTGACCTATGGTGCCCTGTGCAATGGCACCGGCCGCACTACCCTAGCTATGGCCCTGGCGATTGTACTCGATGTTACCGATGGCTTTGCAGACTTGCTAAGTATTACGGATGTGTTTAAGGTAAGATGGGCGTCCTTATGTTAGGCTGTGTATGGCATAGTGATTGCAGACATTAGCATATCTTCGCAGTGAGACTGCGTGCTTAATCGCTATTGCGATCGCAGTTCCGATCAGTACTGAATCAGGCCCTATGAACGAAAGCGGTTGCAGCAGTTTGCAAATCAAAATCAGCCCCCAAATAGCTGATTTAGAGTTATGGATAATACGTTAGCGATGGATTGTCGTGATTCTGCGCTGCGATGCCGGGTTGGAGGATTTACCGATCATGATCAACATATGATTGTGATTTGCAAATCGGTGAAATTTAACATCATTTCACTGATTGCGTAACATCGATGACCGCCAGTTTGCATTTTCGACTGGTGGATCGGCATTTCCGATCCCATCGCAGAATCTGGCAATCCTGCGGTTAGTATATTGGTGTATTGGTGCCTTTGGAAGCAAATCCAGCTATCGGACACACAAGTTGCACCTAGCATGTTTTGCTGCAGGAGAGATGGTAATAGGGAGTCTGATTTAGAGTTATGAGGGGGGCAAAGCATAGGTGACTATGATCTATGTGCAGCAATGTAAGCATCACAGTATTTACCCTACGTGCAATATAAATATGTTTGTTACACCATTTCAGTGCAAAATGGTTTGTTTGTCTGCAAATGCTTTACCTAGCTGTATATGAGCCCCTAGACCTTTTTCCTGTTTAGTTGAGGCTATGTATTTATTAAACTGCATTATGCATGATTGTTTTTTTTATTAATGGTTAGCGTTACTGCCTCACAGCACAGAGGTCATGGGTTCCATTCCCACCACGGCCCTGTGTGGAGTTTGTATATTCTCCCTGTGCCTGCGTGGGTTTTCTCCGGGTAGTCCGGTTTCCTCCCACACTCCAAAAATATTCTGTTAGGTTAATTGGCTCCCAACACAAATTAACCCTAGTGAGTGTATGTGTGTGTGTGGATGTAATAGGGAATATTGTCCCTGATTCAGACCCACTCGCGAGCGGCTGTCCGCTCGCAAGTGGGTCGATGTTCTGCACTGAGCATGCGCACGACGGAGGGAGCTCCGTCGTGCGCATGCGCCAGACGCGACGAGCGAAGGAAAGTCCTTCGCTCGTTGTGTCTGATCAAAGGGGGCGTGCTGTTGATGTTGATTGACAGCACGCCCCCTTTGGTGGGCGTGCCGGGGGCGTGCCTCCCTGACGGGGGCGTTCCCACGGGAACGCCTCCCGTCAGAAGCCGGCCCACTGACATCACTAGTGATGTCAGTGGGAGAGATTTTGGCTCTGATAGAGCCAAAATCACTCCGGGCCTTGCGGTTGAAAACCTCAACCGCAGGCTCCGGCTCGCAGTTTCGATGGTCGCGATGGTCACGACCATCGCGGCCATCAAACTGCACGCTCGTATAGGCTGTGGGTGGTGACCCACAGCTATACGAGCATCCAGGAGGACGCTCCATTTTTATGGAGGGCGGCCCTCATTCAGAGCGTGCGCTCTGCTCAGAGCGTACGGCTCTGTATGAGGGCCATAGATTGTATGCTCCACTGGGGCAGGGACTGATGTGAATGGCCAAATATTCTCTGTAAAAGCGCTGCAGAATATCTGTGCGCTATATAAATAACTGGTAATAAATAAATAAATATTTCAGGTCATTGGAAGAGTTATGTGACATTATGTTTTGCAGGCTCAGGGTTTTGGCAAATTTCCTCTCCTAGTCCTCACCCGGCTAGTTGTGGTGCAACAGATAAAGAAGATCATCACGTATTTAGGAAAAAACATGCCCCAAACCCCGTCAGCCCTGTGCTGCCCCTCAGGAGGTTACGGGCACAGGAAAGCAGCTGTGCGGCTGGACATGGAATAATGAGAGGAACACGGGAGGACTGGAGGAAGTGATAGGAAGCCGAGGCGCTCGCCTGTCATGTGGCCGGTTTCCTGCCCCATTGTCTGCAGTTTGCCGCACAGTGACAGGAACCTGCGATATAATAATAATATTTCCTGACGCAGAGTTGTACGGAGGACGTAGCAGTGAAAGTTGAGCCCTTAAGTAGAGAAGTTTCCCTCTGGGACTGTAGTGGGGTCATCACTGTGAGGTCTGAGACAGATTGAATCATGTTGCTCTTAAGTTCAAGAGAGTTACTAATATACTTTATGATCACAGATGAGGGGGTATAGTTACTAAAGTGCAGGTTTTTAGAATTGGAGATGTTGCCCATAGCAAGCAATCAGATTCTAGCTATTATCATCTAGAAGGTGCTGGATAAATGTTAAGTAGAATCTGATTGGTTGCTATGGGCAACATCTCCACTTCTAAAAATCCGCACTTTAGTAAATATTCCCCGAGGTGTCTGGTAGAAGGCCGGTTATCCAACAAAATACACATCTGTCTGTCTGCAACTAAGGTAACCTGTAGCTTTCAGGTGCTGCGGGACCATAGGCTGGCAGGGCATGCTGGGATTTTTAGTTCTCCAGAGCCACAGATTTGCCTACCGAAGTTATGTATCATCTCCTATGGGACATACATGCAGACATTGAAGTCATAGGGAGATCTGTGTTACTCTGTCGCCAGCCCTAATATTAAGGGAAGGACACCAAAATTATCTAAAACAACAGATGTAACAATTCCCCCACAAAAACAAGAAGCAGGCGATAGAGGTAAGAATGGAGGAGCAGCAAGTGGCCGAGGAATACTAAGGGACGTATTCAATTAGAAGCGAAAAGCCGAGATCCGCAAAAAAGTATCGGCGATTGCGACTTTTTGCTTGTCAGATACTTATCTCCGTACTCAATTCCAGCCATTTTACGTGTACGCGGAAAGTCAATGTAATGTAATAGGCGAAACCGATTTGCCTCTGAATAACAGGGGAAAAAAAGTGTTAAATTATTCTTTTGAGGTGCAAAGGTGGGGAAACCACTCAGAACCCTTGGGACAGCCCCCCAAGGGACAACTTCATCAAAAAATTCAAGAAAAAACTTAGCAACCCCAAAAAGTACTTTCATTTTGGGGGCGAAAAAGCACAAAGTGGGGAACAAATTAAAAAACTAGCGAAATAAGGTTCTGGGGGTGCACTAAGAAGGAGCCAAGTATTTCTGGATTTACAGGAGCTTTAATGACGGAGGAATTTCAAGTTTTTTAAAACTTCACTTTATAGACATTACACCATGCTTACACCCATTTTCAGGTACCCCAAATTTGTCAGGACTACTTATTTTCTCCAAAAATTACTGCTTTATACTATTCTTCACCACTTGTGCAAAGACGCTAATTAGAGGCAATTGTACCAACTTATGTACCCCAAACAGTTTAATTAGGGCTATTCGGGCACTACTACATTGATCCCCAATGTTTCTGCATCTATTTTGGGGGTTCAGGCTGATTTCCCCGATTCTGACACCACTTTCCGCCTGTTCTGACTCTGCGTGTTGCCGTTTTCACGTCTTTTGGAATTGAATAGGGCGAATAGTGGGGACATGCACGATAAGTTTCTGCCGCCAAAAGATGCGATGTAGGCGAATGGTCCGGCAGGCGGAACTTTATCGTGGGTGCAAAACTAATTGAATACCGTGCTTAGACTGAAACATACTGTAGCCACAAATTGCTTTGGTTGACCCAACTCACTACAAGATAGACGCCTGGAGGTAGATTTACTAACGGTTCTAAAAATGAAAAGTGGTGGTGTTGCCCATAGCAACCAATAAGATTCTGTCTATCATTTTATACACTACAATAGAGAAATTTTTAGCTATAATCTGGTTGCTATGGGCAACACCATCACCTTTCATTTTTAGAAGTGTTAGTAAATGTACTCCCTACTCTCAGGAGACACCTGTACAAGGTAGAAGTGGTTTGTAGGGAGGAGGAAAGTTCTGATGTGGGTCATTCTGCTACCACTTTAGTACTACTCACATTAATACATTAAACTGTTCCACTCCTCTCCTATAACTGTTCTACTCCTCTCCTATAATACTGCTTGTTTTAACCTCATTTATGGCTACAATGTATCAGGAGAGTGAGGGGATGTCAATACTTTATTATACGTTGTATTTTCAAGATTCTAAACTGTTTCTTGTTGACATCAGGCTAAGGGCGCCTATTGTGTTTCCGATAATATGTCCCATTAGAAGAACAGAAGAAGACTCGCACTTCACCGGTTCAGAGTTGGGTAAAAAATTCAGATATGTATTTTTGGCACAATAAGGCTGCGTGCTAGGTATAACAGCTGTTTCACACTTCCTAAATGAGGACCGTGGCTTGTTAAGCTGTTTTACGTGTGGACTAACCGCCATCAGCGCCTTTACTGTGCACTTCATCAATCCAGCACACACCATCAGTACTTCCAAGGCTCAGAGTACTGCTAATACTCTGCTAATAGGTTACGGACCCAGTGTCCTAATTCATAGTTGGGAATAGAGCAAGAAATTCAAGTAACTGTGGGCCTGATTCACTATGGTTCGCTATTATGCTTATACGCACGCAACGCAGGTGATATTCGCATTGCAGTCGCAGCCTGACATAAGGACGCCCACTTCTCACATCCGTATACTTGGCCAACATACCGAAACAATCGGTAACAACCGGTACCATTGGACCCATACGCACAGGTAAGGCAGGTCAGACCTCACTCACGAATTGCTGACTTCAGCGCACGCTATGAGGTCTCCGGCGGTGTCTGGTATTGCAGTGGATAATTTATGCACGCCCATGCAATGCCGTCCCAATGCACTGGCACACCTGTGTTTGACCAACCACCCTCCTTCATCACCCAAAAATGGCACTTCCTGTCAATCACTCTGTGACGGATCTACTTGGTCACTGCAATCACAGTCCCGATCGCAGTGGCTAGTTCGCGCACTGCAACGCAACATGCATGCGCAGAACGCAACAATCGACCGATTGCGTGCACATAACATACCTACCTACTTTTTTGAAATCCTTTCCGGGAGCAGCCGGAGAGGACCTGCTGTTCCCAGCTTTGGGGGGTGGGGCCAGACGATAGTAGCCAATGTCGCCTATTCGCGGGTCTGAGCTGAGGGGGCGAGGCTTAATGATGCAAATTTGTGTCATTTAGCCCTGCCCCTCCCTACGGACCCATAGATTTCTTGGAGAATCTCCACACCCTGCCCACTTCACTAGGCAGTGGGCGGCATGCGGGCGATCTGCCTACTATTCCGGGGGTGCGGGGAGTTACCAGAAAAAGCAACTCCCAGGAGAGTAGGCAAGTAAGGCGCATAAGCAACTGCTTTCCTTGCTGGATTAGGCCCTGTGTACCTGGACAAACCACATTGCAAAGCAAGAGGTGCAAATACATTTTTTGCATGCAGGGTAAATACTGGCTGCTGTTGCATGTAGCCCACAGATGCTGCACAGCTTTATATTTACACTGCAGTTTAGATGTCAGTCTGGACACCCCCCTCCCACATCTAACTCTCTCTGCTCATTATACATCTGCCCCCCCTGCGGCATGGTTTTACCAAGATGCACAGTAACTGGCTCCTTCTTACTCTGGGCCTGATTCAAACGCAAATGCAATTACCGAGGCACATTAAGCGATTGTTTGCCATCGCGCATGTATATAAGCCATACTGCGCACGTGCAGCGATCGCATTGTGAAAACAGACGCACAGAGGAATCTATTGCACAGTGAGTGACAGGCTGCCAGCGTTTGGGGGTGGTGACGGGGGAGTGGTCGTAAAAACGCAGGTGTGTCTGTCTGTTTGAACGCTGTCCCATGGGCGTGCGTAAATTAGCCACTGCAATTGCATACGCAGCATGGGAGCTATTTTTACAAACAAAGAAAGAAGTCCTCACAATGGTGTGCGCTTGTATTTGCATAAAAACAAACAAAATTATTTTAAAACGTAACCTTTATTTGGTATTTTTAAATAGACAAACAATTATATCAAATTCCAGCGAAATAAAACTTTTATAGAACAGTAAGAAAAAATTAAAACAAGGCTATGATATGTCTGAGTGTCAGGATCTATAATGCGTGCAGTGTGTGCGGGGGCACACGGGCACCGCACACACTGCACCCATATTTTCTTAAACTCAGCTGTCTGAGGTCCCGCGTCGTGTGTCAGCGCTGCTCAGAACACCGGAAAAATGGCCGCCGCGGCCAATTTCCGGTGTTCTGCGCATGCGCAGTAGACTCTAGTGCCCGGAGTCTACTAATGCACTGGTGGCTGGCCAGCCGCGTCAGTCGGCTGCCAGCCACCGGGGAGAGAGGAGGGGGCCCCGCACGGGGAGTGTACACGGACCCCCTCCTCTCTGAAGATGCCCCTGCTGAGTGTCCCATTCTATTGTTGTGCTACACTTATTGAGCGCTAAATGTTAATTATAATCATGTATGTGTATAAAAGTTATTAGCAGGTATAAATAACAAAGGTAGTATGTAGATTATAGACTGTCAAAATGGCAGTGGAATATATGTTTTAGGTTGAATAGAAATTGTTTTATCAACCAAACATCCTCACAGGCTTTATAATAAGTGGTGTGTATCACAGCAGCAAATCTATATTGAGATACAATGGGCCGTATTCAATTAGAAGTGAAAAGTCTATCATTGACGTCAGATGACGGAATTTTCGCCATTTTCACTTATCCCCATATTGAAAAACTAGGGATAAGTTTTCACCAATGAACAGGTGGCGAAAAAAAGTGCTGAATTGGGCTTTAGGGGTGCAGACTTAAAAAAGTACCCTCCACCCCTTGGAATGTCCCCTTAAAGTAATCTGTGTCAATTTTTTTTTTAAAAGTTCGATAGGATACCCCCAAAAAAGTGGTTTCGTTGGGGGGGTGAAAAAAAATTGGGGGCCAAACTAACAAACTAGCGAAATAGACTCATGGGGGGGTCCCCAGGTATGCGGCAGGTGTTTTTTAGAATGCAGGTGGATTTATAATGATTTTTTAAAAAACAACACTTTAGGGACTTAAATATATACTTGCACCCATTTTCATTTACCCCAAATTTGATGGGACTAGTTATTTTTTTCAAAAAAATGCTAAATGCTATTCTTCACCACTTCTTTAAAGAAGCATTAAAGCACCTGTCGCGGCCATTTAAAAACCCCAAATACCTTTAGCAGGCCAATTCGGGGGTACCCATAGTGATCCTCTATGTCAGACCATCTTTTGCAGGGTGACAGGCTAATTTCCCCAAAAGTGACAGGACTTTTCGATACTTACCTTTTCGCTGCATCCCATTTTCACCAATTCCTAATTGAATACGGGGATACGCGGGCACGCGCCCGATACTTTATCCCCAGGAAAAACAATGGGTCATATTCAATAAAAGGTGAAAAGTCTGAGATCGGTTGAGCTTTGGCAGCATAGCATATTTTCATGGCTGTGTTACGTGCTAATTCGCAGCTGCGATCACTCTATTCCCAACTGAATAGGGCCCCTAGCGTCCTGACCCGGGTCGCTCTGCTAATAGTGTGCACTGTCTGTTGTATCCATCGTCCTAAAGAGGACAAGTGCAGGGGATTTCCATAGCAACCAATCAGTTTCTAGCTTTCATTTATCATGTACATTCTATAAATTGATAGCTAGGAGCTGATTGGTTGGCAATGGGGCGAGTTCTCCAGTTGTGCTCCTGAACAGATTTGGTACAGTATAGAGATCTGCGGCTCTGGATTTGTGCAATCCAAACACACCCGAATTTAGGGGTTCTGAGTAGAACCGGGTCAAGGTTCAGAGTCACTTTTGTGACCCGTTTTGAACGGAGGGCCTGATTCACCAAGGATCACAGTTGCTAATACGCACGCAATCAGCCAATTGTTGCGTTATGCACATGCATATGCATCACAGCGCACGTAGGGGAGCTGGCCACTGCAATAGGGACTGCGATCCCAGTGACTACACAGACCCATCGCAGAGCGACTGACAGGAACTACCATTTGTGGGTGGTAATGAGGGGTGCAGGGGCTGGCTGGCAACCTTTAGCCTGGGGGGCAAATGCATGCAGGCAGCACTGGCAGAGGAGTAGCGTGTGTGTCCGAAGAATATGCGTGCTACGGCCCCCCCCCTCCAGTGTTCCAGGGAGGAGGCGGGTCCATATGGGATTAATGTAAGGTAAAAATAAAGAATAGGGCAGACCCCTGTCGTAGTGCCCATATGCAGTGCCCCCGTGTGCCACAGGAGAGAACACCCTTATGCAGGCCTCCAGTAGTGACCCCAGTAGTAGTCCCCCCCTTGTAGTGCCCCCAGTAGTAGTAGTCCCCCCTTTGTAGTGCCCCTAGTAGTAGTAGTCCCCCCATTTGCAGTGCCCCCAGTAGTAGTAGTAGTCCCCCCCTTTGTAGTGCCCCCATTAGTAGTAGTCCCCCCCTTGTAGTGCCCCCAGTAGTAGTAGTCCCCCCTGTAGTGCCCCCAGCAGTAGTCCCCCCCCCTTGTAGTGTCTCCAGTAGTAGTAGTCCCTCCCTTGTAGTGTCCCCAGTAGTAGTAGTCCCCAGTAGTAGTAGTCCCCCACCCCCCTTGTAGTGTCCCCAGTAGTAGTAGTAGTAGTCCCCTTATAGTGTCCCCAGTAGTAGTAGTCCCCTCCCCCTTGTAGTGAAACCAGCAGTAGTCCCCACTTGTAGTGCCCCCAGTAGTAGTAGTCCCCCCCTTGTAGTGCCCCCAAGAGTTGTAGTCCCCCACCCCCCTTGTAATGCCCCCAGTAGTAGTCACCCCTTTGTAGTGCCCCCAGTAGTGCCAGATAACCCCCCCAGTAGACACACGTATTATAAAAAACAAAATAAAAAAAAACACTTACCTGAATCCCCGCTCCCGCCGCCACCATCTGCTCCTCCGTCTGTCCTCCCGGGCCGGGCCTCTCTGCATTATGGGAGAGACGTCATATGACATCATGACATCTCTCCCATTGCCCACTGCAGGAGCCGGAAGATGGAGTGGGCGCAGCAGCAGCTAATGAGAATTTGACAGACTCTCATTGGCTGCTGCTTACAACAAACACACAGCTACGTTTGTCAGTGTAGCGCTGACCGAACTCCGTCCAGTCAGCGCTACACACGCGGTGCAGTCTGTGTCACAGTGACACAGACTGCACCGGCCCGCGGCCCGCATGACGCTGCGGCCCGGGGGGCACATGGCACCCTGCCCCCCGGCCCAGCCCGCCACTGTAGGGGTGGTCGGGCAAACGCAGGCGTGCCAGTGTGTTTGAACGCCATTGCAGGGGCATGCATAAATTAGTCACTGTGATGCTATATGAAGCCTGAGGTCTCATAGTGTGCTATGAAATTTGCAATTTCTGAGTAAGGGTCAGATCCTGTGTAAGTGTGTGTGAGGCTGTGATGGTACTCCATGTTACTGATGGTATCTCAGTCTTGTGTAATCACTGTGTGTGATGAGGTTAGTAATTCCTGAGTAAGGTCAGAGCCTGTGTAAGTGTGTGTGATGATGTGATGGTACTCCATGTTACTGATGGTATCTCAGTCTTGTGTAATCACTGTGTGTGATGAGGTTAGTAATTCCTGAGTAAGGTCAGAGCCTGTGTAAGTGTGTGTGAGGATGTGATGGTACTCCATGTCACTGATGGTGTCGCAGTCTTGCTAAACATTATGGATGTGTGTAAGGTAAAGTGGGCGACCTTGTGTAGTGATGCGACGGCATATCAATCGTAATGGATCAGCATACTATCGCAGTTGAACTGTGCGGGTAATCGCAGCTGCAATCACAATAGCGATCCGGCCCTGAGTCCCAGTTCAGGTCTGTTGCCACTTTGGAATTTGGATTTAAAAAACAAACTCAGGTTTTGGATTCGGACATTTTAGCTGTTTGTATCGATTTTTAATAGATTTTTAACGATTTTTATCTGAAACCAAAATCGAAACCAAAACACGAAGATGAATCCAGATTCAAAACCAAAGCACGGGGGTCCGTGCACGTATCTCTAGTACTGTATGAGTTTACTGGCACAATTCATCTGCAGTGAGTGTTTGTTTAGTTCTTAAATCAGGACCAGAGCAGGGCTCTATGCCGCCCTTTGCAGACCCCGAACACAAACCCATGATGCCATGACATCACGCCGAGGACACTGACTGGATCATCCGTAGGACGCTCCGGACATATGTACAGGCTGCAGGGTCCCTATCAGGAGCGTCCTTTGTACACTCTAGGTGGCTCTGCAGCACTTCCACTGGCTATAGGCTGCTGTGACATAGCAACGGTGCCACCCCTGCAAGACTAGCAGACCCCTCGTAAGGGCCCTGATTTAAAAGCATGCATAGCACTGTATTGGTTACCCAGGGACTCCCCCCCCGCCCCCATCTCTACCACTGGGACTAATCCAAGACATGCTGAAAGTTTTTCCTGAGTATTTGAAGAAGATGACGGTGGCACCGTCTGTAATTCACATCAACCTCTGGAGCTCTACCCAATCTGTACCAATCTGTACCGGCGATGTGGCCTCAATCTGTTCCACCAGCCATTTATCACAGACAGAAACTCTCTGCTCCAGTCCAACCTCACAGGAATGTTTTCTAAATAAACCTCCAGCCCGTCCGGCACTTGCCGACATCTCTCCCACTGAAACACTACACCCGACCCAAACGCTGGAAAATGAAAACCTCAATTAGGGCCGTGCAAAGTTCCAGAGGAATTTATTTATATTTACATGGGATTTTAACCGAGGCCTTGTTATTTTATCCTGTGTTCAATTACCTCCTCAGCTTGGCTGTAACTGTTCCCTGAATAAATAGACAGTATGGTTGGTGGAACAGCCTGAGCCGTGGTTTAGTGTTTGAAGGTTGAACTGTTTAAGAAAACAGATAACTTTGCCCGGGGATTGTACGGTATATTCTGTGCTGCGTCCATCTCTATACGCCTCTACAAACTGGCTGGATGCTTATCAGACAGAAAACATCCTCTACCGCTTGCAGATAAGGATATACATTGTAGCCATAAGACAGAACATAGAGCGTTGCTATAGATTAATCCCCCTGTATGGATGAGTGGGAGCCCTTCATTACTGCTTAACTACATCTTACACAACTAGTAGCTGCCGTGGGGATTGCAGCGGCCAAAGATCAGATATAACTGGACACGGTCTGGAATTTATACAAAGATAAATGTATAACAGATGTTTTTTGATTGTCTAGTGCCCCCCCCCCCCCCCCTGTATCTTCAGCATTTAGCACTCTTATATAGGGATGGCCCCTGAGCCGATCCCCGTGTTATGGTTTTGGATCTGTATCTCCTTCAAGGTTTTGAATCTGGATTTGGTTTTGCAAACGTTGCAAACCACCCTCAAGTGATTTGGTTTTGGATCTGGATTTTTGAAATAAAAAAATAGCTAAAAAGTTTTAAAAACAGCTAAAATCATGTAATTTATGCAATCCAAAACCCGAAGTTCGGATTTAAAAACCAAATTCTGAACCGTAAAAAGATCAGAACCGCGACCTGCATTTACCCAGATCACCTCGGGAGGTGAGAACCGCGACCCGGATTTACCCGGATCTCCTCAGGAGATCAGAACCGCGACCCGGATTTACCCAGATCTCCTTGGGAGGTGAGAACCGCGACCCGGATTTACCCGGATCTCCTCAGGAGATCAGAACCGCGACCCGGATTTACCCAGATCTCCTCAGGAGATCAGAACCGCGACCCGGATTTACCCGGATCTCCTCAGGAGATCAGAATGGCGACTTGGATTTACCTGGATCTCCATAGGAGATCAGAACCGCGACCCGGATTTACCCGGATCTCCTCAGGAGATCAGAATGGCGACTTGGATTTACCTGGATCTCCATAGGAGATCAGAACTACAACTCGGATTTACCCAGATCTCCTCAGGAGATCAGAACTGTGACCCAGATTTACCCGAATCTCCTCAGGAGATCAGAACCGCGACTCGGATTTACCCGGATTCATTAAATTCGGGTGGATTTGGATTTCTGGAGAACCGAACCGCACATCTCTAATTCTTATATTGTTTCCTGCGTCACCTTCTACCCTAAACTTTCTTCTAATTATTTTCTAAAAAGCTAAACTAATATCCCTGTACACAGTTGGTCTTGTGACATGAATATAACTCCTGCATAGGCAACTTTCTCTGGGGGTGGGATGTACTAAGCTTCTCATCCGTGATGCGGTACATCTGGTCTCTTATCGGGTACATACCGCTGTTGATTACCGCGGTATGTACTTAAAAATGCGATTTAGTGTAAATCGCAAAGGACAAAGTGCTGTCCTTTCCGATACCCTCGGATAGAGGGACTACCGGCTTTAACACCAAGAAGTCCCTCCGGCATTCTTTGCACATGCGCGGCAGGACGTGCGCGCCGTGGGGGGAGACAGGAGTGATCTGATTGGATCCCCCTCCGGGGGTGCCCTGAAAAGAAGTCCATAGGCTTCTATTGGGTAACACCACCAGAAGATGGCGTTACCCACCGGGAGGAAGCACCGGAATGTATCACAACGGCATTATCGGGGGTTTTACTGCATTTTTCAGTTTAGTAAATCCCGCCCTGGGACTGTAAGTAGCATAACAATCAGTCGACTCAGGATGCCATCACTAGGAGAAGTTTTTATGCCACATTGTTTGCTAATTGCAGGCATGCCCTACACTAAATGCTCATTCTGGTGGTGTCTTTCCACCGTCACCAATAGACTCCCTTATAGTGCGACCTCCTCCACCTGAGGTTGACTTTGAGCTGCAATACCCAGACGTGCCTGAGTTTATGGTAGCACTGTTTTTAACTGTTGATAATGACAAGCATCTTAGCAGCCGTTAGGAAGCCGCAATTACTGCACATAAAAAGGAGAAAAAGTAGCTTTCACTTTTACACAGAATAATCATATATATAATATAATTTTATAATTATAGACTTTATCACGCCATCTCTTCTGGGTCATATACATTAAGGCCTTTATGACTCCCCTGGTAAGCTTAGTGATATTGACCATGAACCATATGTTAATGAAACAGTCGTTCTCTCAGCCTTAATGCTGCATGGAGAGCTTTCAGCGAGGTCGGGCGCTGCCACCAGCGCGCACTCAGTGGATAAATGTGCCCAGGCTTTATAAGCACAGAGCATTGACCTTTCCACAGCACAGATACAGGAACCTCTTTCTATTCATTACCATTTTATTTCTTATAAATAAACTGATTCTCCCTCCAAAGAGCTATTAACACAATTTAGCGTGAATGTGTATCCTCGGCGAGCACTTAAGAGACTGATTTTTTTCTTGGCAGTGTTGGCAAACTCTGAATTTAAAAGGGTGATTATTAGATCTTTAGTCACTAAGTGGGTTTGGTGTGAGTAGAAACTGTGAAGGATGAAACTTCACAACTTCAGCGATCAGAAGTCAAGTTTCTGATTAACAGGAAATGGTTATGTCATGTTGGAAGTTTTCAGGGGGAATTCATGCAGGGTGGTGCGTCAGTTGGCAATAGGAGAGGGTTTCAAACATCAATAAGCTTTGTCGCTCCCCCAAGGCCCCTAGGTGCCTGGAATGGCGCCCTGTAGTCATTATCTCTGTTGCAGAGCTGTCCGTGCGCCTCATTAAGCAAGGAATGCAGTTGCTAATACGCACGCAATCGGCCGATGCGTATGCACCACAGTGTGCAAACTGGCCACTGCAACCGGGACTGTGCAGACTCATCGCAGAGTGATTGACAGGAAGTGTCATTTGGGGTGGTGGCGGGAGGGTGGTCAGCCAAACGCGGGCGTGCCAGTGCGTTTCAACGCCGTTGCAGTGGCGTGTATAAATTATACACTGCTATACCCTACGCAGCCTGAGGCCTCATAGCGTGCAATGAAGTTGGCAATTCCTGAGTAAGGTCAGAGCCTGTGTAAGTGTGTGTGAGGATGTGATGGTACTCCATGTTACTGATAGTATCTCAGTCTTGTGAAGTCACTGCGTGTGATGAGGTTAGTAATTCCTGAGTAAGGTCAGAGCCTGTGTAAGTGTGTGTGAGGCTGTGATGGTACTCCATGTTACTGATGGTTTCTCAGTCTTGTGTAATCACTGTGTGTGATGATGTTAGTAATTCCTGAGTAAGGTCAGAGCCTGTGTAAGTGTGTGTGAGGCTGCGATGGTACTCCATGTTATTAATGGTTTCGCAGACTTGCTATGTATTACGGATGTGTGTAAGGTAAAGTGGGCGTCCTTATGTTGTGTTGCGGTGGCATAGCGATCGCAATGGATTAGCATACTATCTCAGTTGAACTGCGTGCGTAATCGCTATTGCATTCACAGTTGTGTTCCGCAGTGAATCAGGCCCCATGTCCAAAGTATCCTTCGGACGAGCCTGCAGCCTGTACAGCTACTTGGAGTGTCCGGAGGATGCTCGGGAAAGAGCTGTACTTCCCCGGTGCTGGTAGCACTGTCGGACGGGTTTAGGATGATATGTCGACACTTACTCTGTCAACAGTCAAAATTTAATTAGCGTATTGTCGACCCAAAAATTAGGGATGTGCGCCGGACCATTTTTGCCGGATTTGGATTTGGATTTGGTTCTAATTCGTCGTCCGGCTTTGGATTTGGATTTGGATTTGCCAAACTGCGGTGACTGGCTTTGGATTTGGATTTGGATTTGGATTTGGATTTTTTTACAAAAATTGACAAAAAAAGCTAAAATCACATAAATTGGTCTTTTTTTTCTTCCTAGAGTATTATTAACCTCAATAACATTAATTTCCAGTCAATTTAGACCATATCACAGCTTATAATATTGTTTTCAACATTATTGGCCAAAGGTTGCAGTGAGCTGACTGGTTACTAAGCGACAAAGCAGCGGCACAACGACACAGACACCACAGTATAAAGCACATCTATGACACATTGCCACACAGCAGTGGCAGAAATGAAAAGTAGTGCACCCACCCAGTGGGGTACGGCCAGCAGAGTCACAGTACTTGTTTACAAAGTGGGCTACGGCCCTAGGAGTCACAGTGCACAATCTTATTAGCATTACACCGCACATAGGGCCTGATTCACATTACACCATAAAGTAGTGTCTCTTATTTATGTTACGACACACAGTAGTGCCCCTTTTACACAATGCCCACAGTAGTGACCCTTTTACACAATGCCCACAGTAGCGGTGTCCCTTACACAATGTCCCCCAGCAGTGGTGCCCCCTATGCAGTCCCCTTAGTAGTACGGTCCACTATGCAGTGCCCCCAGTTGAATGCTCCCCAGTAGTATGCCCCCCATTAGCAGGCCCCCCCAGTAGTATGTCCCCCATTAGCAGGCCCCCCCAGTAGTATGCCCCCCATTAGCATGCCACCCAGTAGTATGCCCCCCCAGTAGTATGGCTCCCCCAGTAGTAGGCTGCCCCAGTAGCAGGCCCCCCCAGTAGTAGGCTGCTCCAGTAGTAGCCCCCCCTGTAGTATGGGCCCCCCCTGTAGTATGGCCCCCCCTGTAGTAGGCCCCCCCAGTAGTATGGCCCCCCCAGTAGCAGACCCCCCCCCAGTAGTATAGCCCCCCCCAGTAGCAGGCCCCTCTGTAGTATGGCCCCCCCAGTAGTATTGCCTCCCCCAGTAGCAGACCCCCCCCCAGTAGTGCAGACCCCCCCCCAGTAGTATAGCCCCCCCAGTAGCAGGCCCCTCTGTAGTATGGCCCCCCCAGTAGTATAGCCCCCCCCAGTAGCAGACCCCCCCAGTAGTGCAGACCCCCCCCCCAGTAGCGCCCCCGGACCTTTGACAAGTAAAAAAATAAAAAAAATAAAACTTACCTGTATCCCCGCTCCCGCGCCGTCCGCTCTGTCACACGCTGAGGAGGGAGCCGGAAGACGGAGCTCATGTGTGAGCTCCAGCCGGCTCCCTCCGTGCAGCAGCCAATGAGAGTCTGTGTGACTCTCATTGGCTGCTGTAACAAACACACAGCTGCCGCTGGCGGCTGTGTGTCTGTGTCTGTGTAGGGCAGAGCGCTATCACTGCGCTCTGCCCTACACGCGAGGAGACCTGATGTCGGATTCTCTAGTGAGAATCCGACATCAGGCGGCCGCCGTTCGGCCCCGAACGGGGATCCGAGTCAGGCGGTGAACACCCGAACAGGGTTCGGGTGGACTCGGATCCCCAATGTTCGGAGCGGTTCGGATTCCACAGAATCCGAACCGCTCATCTCTACCAAAAATACAGACTTTATTATTAATATTAATATTATTATCCTTTATTTATATGGCACCACAAAGGTTCCGCAGCGCCTTACACAGTACATAAATGAGCACACAAGAAAAACAGTAATAGTATACAAGACAATGCAGGACAAGGTTTATACACATTGCTGTATAGCACAAGCAGCAGGACATAAGCAACCAAGTGTTAGGTGCCAATTGGGGAGTTAGGAGTAAATGATAGTATAAGTAAGGGAGGCAAAGTACATGAGGGACGAGGGCCCTGCACGTGAGAGCTTACAGTCGAAAGGGGAGGGGCAGACAGACAGGGGCGACACAGATGGGGCAGATAGTGAGGAAGGAGCATGGAGCAGTGGGTTAGGATATATGCTGCGGAATGTGTATGTTATAAGATGACCTTGTGTTATGTCAAAATGAAGTCCTTCATTCATCTATCTCTATGACGAAAATAGATTTTATTTATGTGTTATTTACATGAGAAATGCATAGAATAAAGTAGTAGCACTTTAATTTTTGTCTGTTACATTTTAGCATCTAAATACATCCAGCTAAAATGTGGCTATTATGGGACTGTCCTGCCATCCTAATAGTGAATACTATAGTCCCGGCTGCTGGGTGCTATGCAATGCTCCTGTGAGCGGGTGCTTCTTACATGCTAAGCCCACCCACAGAGAGGTGCAGCCATCCCCAACATGTAGTGGTACAGCCCCCTCCAGTGGGGGAACCCCAGGATGTTGCTTTTCCTGGGCCCAGGATTTCTCTTGGCAGCACTAGAGGGGACCAGCAGAGACAGTAGGGAATGGGGCTTAGTGGTGGGGTAGCAAGGCCATGGGGGGAGGGAGGTGGTTAAGAGTTGAGGAACAGGAAAGGTGGGTGAGAGAAGTAGAGGGTTGGAAGGGAGACTGATGAGAGAAAACAGGGGGAGCAGCAAGTGGAGGAGACTAGACGGGGAGGATGGGGGTGGAAACAGTAGGTAAAGTAGAGGATTATGTAGACACTGAATAAGGGGGGTGATTGAAGTAAAGGTGTTCATGATGTGGAAGAGGTAATAAGTGAGATGAAAACTGGAAGCTGTGTGATGTGGAGACAGTGTGATGTGGAGGCTGTGTGATGTGTAGGCTGTGTGATGTGGAGGCTGTGTGATGTGGAGACAGTGTGATGTGGAGGCTGTGTGATGTGGAGACAGTGTGATGTGGAGGCTGTGTGATGTAGGGACAGTGTGGATAAATGTGGTTAGATGTTCAAAATACAGGTAAAAGAACAGTGCTTGCTAATGTATGAGCGCAGCTCCAAAAGGTGAAATATAAAGAGAAGTTGGTGAGTAATGGGTGCAGGAATTAGTTACTAAAATAAAGAATGTTAAAGTAGATAGATGTGCAGCAGTGGAGAGAGGCAACACAGTACAAACAGGATTTTCAGCAGCATGAAGGCAAAAATTACAATGTACAGAGCCGATCTAATCAAAGGTGTTTTGAACATGAGCAATCAGTAAGGACAGCACAGAGTTTGGGAAGTACTTGTAATGTTTAAGCAGGGAGTGCAGTAAGGAGTTTCCTGGATATACATACAGCAGCTGTTAGAGATGGTGAATTGGCTTATTCCCACAAGTATGTTTGATGTCCTTCAGAAAGTGTTCTGGCTTTCAGGATGTTCTCTTTCAGTTTTTCTCCAGTTTAACTCCAGCGTAGCTCTGTCTTAGTTATTAAATTGTAAGTACACTTATAATCTAACACTTTGAAACTAACATTAACATTAGCAGCCAAAGGCTATGCAGCTTAACAGCTCACAGCCTGTCTGGCTGTGAACAACAGGGAGGGCTTCCAATGAGAAGTCACTACCACTGCTGCTAGTCTAGGCAGTGCCTGTGGGTGGTGGATTTTACTGGGGGGGCTGTAGTCTCATAGCCCCTAGGTAAAATCCACCACTACCAACACAGGTACAGTGCTCTGTAGTAATGTTCTTACAGCACTGTACCTGTGTCGGCAGTGGTGGATTTTACCTAGGGGCTGCGAGACTAAAGCCCCCCCTGTAAAATATACCACCCACAGGAGTACTGCCTAGACTAGCAGCAGTGGTAGTGACTTCTCATTGGAAGCCCTCCCTATTGAACACAGCCAGACAGGCAGCCCCTAAAAGCCAGCCTGTCTGCTGGCCTAGCAGCAGCTCCAGGATTAAGCCATGACCGCTTATTTAGGCCAAGCCTCCCAGTGACATCAGCTTTCAATAACCGGGATGGCAAGGGAGGAGAGGGAGGATGTGCAATGCAGACCCCCAGGCCAGACAGGTAAGGAGCCGCCGCTTGCCGGCATTATAACTTTACCCCAGGACATGCTGCGGGCAGCTCCTAGAGAGGAGAGTGTTAGCGAGTGTCTGAACTGCCTCTTACCTGTTATTTGCCCTTTATACTCTAACATGGGAAGTGTGTGAAGGTCCTCACCCCTATTAATCCTCAGGTGCGGTGTTCCTATATGCGTCAGTGTTTGGTTCTCTTCAGAGGTCAGTTAATCTGTATTCGGTGAGTCAGCACCTCCAGACATGCATGTGGTTCTACCTGCCTGGTGGATGGAAGACTCAGCACCAATGCCATCATTAGGGCACAGACATACAGTATCAGAAATGGAAGGCTGGGATTTTTTCCGTAGTGATTCTCAGACAGGAGAAACTACTTGTCACTTCTTCCCAAGCCGCTAGGACAGATGGGAAAAGACCAATAAAATCCCATGCTGAGTCTACATCCTTCTCTTCTGCCTGGATCAGAGAGGTCAGAGCGGCAGAAGAGTCAACTGAAGCACTACAAGACCCAGCAGCCACCACTGGTAATATGGAAGAGAGACTAGTAAAGAGACTATAGTGATTCGGCGTGTTAGAGATATAACACATCTTACCTTAAGGATGCTGCACTGTGTGTAAGTCACTGTCCCTTTGTCCTGGCCAGCGGATGTGTGTAATAGGGGATGTAAGACAGTGGTATAGGGAATAAATGAAGTGTGATTGACTCATTAAACAGTATTGGCGCCGGTCTCAGACACGCACTTTGCTTAATGTGTACTGTTTGTAATGCCTCAATGCACAATAACAATATCTCATCCACCGTATCCATTGTAATTATGTTGGAGTTATTTTAAAATGCATGTGACCAATAATAGTTCAATAACCTCCACAGGGTGTTAAAAATGTTTAGCAAATAAATCAATCATATACAGTATAGGGCCGCAAGTCTCAAAAATAACGTAATCGATGGTTGTGCTCCCAGAGTCAAGTGCCGCACACAGTTACACAGTTATGACTGATTGTTCATTAAACAGACGGGAAATGAATCAGATATGGGCTACAATGCGTCTGGCTGGGGAGAAAATCTAAATGGTCCATATAAAGTGATTTACAGGATCCGTGAGGGGAAAAAACACAACAGACACTTTTTTCTTGTGATCAATAAAAGTCATCAGTCTCAGATGCCCTGGATACGTCTCGTATCCGCCTAGCAGCACCCCTGAGGGGCCTATTTATCAAATAATCTTTTTGCAGGAGATTCCCCCGAAAACACCCGTTTTCGGGGGTACTAACAAATAATAAGAATCCCCTGAATGTACCAAAGAGGGACTGCAGCAAATCCTCCATTACCCACGGCAGCCGCAGCCCCCACAGGTTTCGATGGTGGCTGGTGGATGGTACCAGCTTGGCCCCCGTAAGCTAATGACATCTGATAATGGCGTTCCTCACTGAGGCCTATGGGCAATATTACCAGATGAGGGTTTCTTCCCCGGCTACGGCCAGGCCCGTAGAGAGTCGGCCCGGGCCCCGGTATTCTCAGGGTGCGTGGCCTAATCGCGGGAGTCATAACCACGCCCCTTTAGGAAAAAAGTTATTTGTAGCGCCACCAGGGGCAAATTCAGGGGGGGAGGGGCACCATCAGTGTGATCGCTCCCCCCCAAACTGGCAGAGGAGACTGCCTCCCTGTCAGCACTGCAGCACACAGCAGCATATGCTGTGCTGGAGAGACACAGGCTGCTGACTGGTAAGTGGGGGAGGGGCCTATCCAACAAGCCTGGGCCCGGGTAATTAGTATCCGCTTCCCCCTTCTTGGCTTGGCACCCCTGGCTATGGCTGCATGTGTGGTCAGCAGACTGCTCATGTGCCCTATCGCACAGGAGTCCTGACAGAAGTGATTGGCCACTTTACTCAGAACACATCGCAGGGGTTTCCTCCTGTCAGAGCCCCTGTCCCTGTGTTTCAGGAGAAACTTAATTTATAATTGCAGCGATTAGCAACTTACAATTATTGGGATCTAAAACCTGATAAATATGCCATTAATCTGCTTTACCAATTGTTTTATAAGCCATTAAATAAATATTGCAGGTAGCACAGGTCCCTACATTTTGGGCCTGATTCAGAGCCGCTCGTAAGCGGCCGCTCATTCGTTCCGAGCGATGTTTGCCCAACTGTGCATGCGTACGGATCGTAATACGCATGCGCGAACCAGTCAGTGCGGCTGAAAATCGTTTGTTCGCTAAATAGCGAATGCCTGCTATTTTGAGTGACAGGAGGAGGCGTATGTGGGTGGTAACAGGGGAAGGTGCTTGAAAACGGGGAGTGGAGATCAGAATGCAGGCGTGCTTAAAGGTCAAAACGGGCGTTTTATGGGTGTGCATAATTAAAACAGCAGCATCATTGACCACGTCACTGGGTTATTTTATAGCCAGAACTGCTCGCAAGATTGTGGTAGGAAAAACCAACCACAAGAATAGCGAGCAGTTCATACCCTGGTCGATGTACTCGATTAATCAAATAAATAGCGGACATGACGTAGGGTGCGAGCGGCCAGGGGGCGTATATTTTCAAAAAACGACGGCAAGTTTTGTTCGCTCGTTCAGACATAGAGGCGTGAACAGACCGCAAAGAGCGAACGGTTCATTTGAATAGCCACCCCTATTTTCAGAACGAGCGAGCGCAAATAGCGTCCGGCTCTGAATCAGGCACTTTGTCCCTTATGTCATGCAGTCTGATTGCCATGTACAGGGGCCCAGGGGTCTGCAGCCAGCCTTTGCCTGTTTGCCACCTAAGATATGGCTTGTTCCATTAGTAAAAGCTTTTTCTCTCTGGGCTGGGGAGCTGCGCAGAAATATTAGACCTGAATTATGAATCCGGGGGGATAAATGATAGAAGACATAAACAGTTTTCCTGGAAATATTCCGGGCAGGGAAAATGATATTAGGAGAATCAGAGTAATATGACAATGTAATCCGATTATTTTCTCTGGTCTTCCAGCAAAGACAGATTACTCAGCTATAATTCCTTGCAGTGGTATCTGTCACATTACATTATACAGGTCTTGATGTGTCCCTTATTGCAGACGTCCCTCTAATCAAATACTGTACCTCAAGCAAGCCAAGTTTTAAGGATATCCTTGACAGCTGAATCTGTTGAATTGACTGAGCCTGGAATTAGGTCAATTGCTTGAAAAAACCCATGGAAAAATTGACCCATCACTGTAACATGGTTCTTAGTATAAATGTGCTCGGACCCCCGTGTTTTGGTTTTGGCGAAACCACCCTCAGATGTTTTGGATCGGTTTTGGATTGCTTTAAAATTGATAAAAAGCAACTAAAATCATGTCATTTGGGCCTGTTTACATGCAATCCAAAACCCGAGATTCAATTTTTAAATCCCAGTCCCGATCTCACAGCAGAACCGAGCAGGGACTCAACTCGCCACCCCTAAGTTCAGGTGTGTCTGCTTTCAGGAAAACTGAACCACACATCTCTAGTTCTTAGGTTTATTAACCAGGCAGAAATACAGGTGACTGTAGACACGAGGATGTATTGGATGCCGCCTGGCGCGATTGAGTATGCTAGTTGTGTAGTGTGTAGTGTGCCGGGTGGAATGGGAGCATACAACCTAGTGGTGTGTAGCGCTGTGCTACACTATACAAGCAGATACACAGGGACACGTCCTTCTACAATGGAGGATGGAGCTGGAAAATGGGAAGACAGGCCGTGAATGTGAAGTAGAAAATATTGATTGGCCGGATCGGAGGTTGCACTGTGATGTAACTCCAGCAGTATGGGGTCCCAGTGGTTTAGAGGAGTCATCTGCTTGTTTGTATTTCTATGTGCTTGAGTGTGTGAGTGTCATCACTATCATTTAGCTGTATTACTGTTACCTCCCAATCACTAGCTGTGCTGTATTCCTGTTACCTCCCAATCACTAGCTGTGCTGCAATACTGTTGCCTCCCAATCACTAGCTGTGCTGCAATACTGTTGCCTACCAATCAAACGCTGTGCAGCGTTTCTGTTGCCTCCCAATCACTAGCTGTGCTGCAATACTGTTACCTCCCAATCACTAGCTGTGCTGCATTCCTGTTACCTCCCAATCACTAGCTGTGCTGCAATACTGTTGCCTCCCTATCACTAGCTGTGCTGCAATACTGTTGCCTACCAATCAATAGCTGTGCTGCAATACTGTAACCTTCCAATCACTAGCTGTGCTGCAATACTGTTGCCTCCCAATCACTAGCTGTGCTGCAATACTGTTGCCTCCGAATCACTAGCTGTGCTTCATTCCTGTTACCTCCCAATAACTAGCTGTGCTCTCAGGTCAGTGGCGGTTCTAGAGGAGGGCTAACAGGGCAGTCGCCCAGGGCGCAGGCCCCTAGAGGGCGCCACTGAGTCCCCAGATGGTAAAAAAAAATGAAATCCCATAACAAAAAAAAAAAACAGTGCCGGTCCCCCCCGCGTTGCCTGGCGCCCACTGAAATTTGTTATCAGCGGGCACCCAGCTCCCTCCCTGCAAAGGCAGCCGAAGCTCACTCCAGAGCTATGGCTCCCGCATAGAACACTATGGGAGGGATGTCATGACGTCTCTCCCATAGATCCTTGTTGGAGCCGTGGTTAGACCGGATGGCAGCGGACGCAGTAGCGGGGTCTAAGGTAAGTATTGTGTTTGCATTCTTTATTTTTCAGATGGGAGGCATGGGAGCATTACTACTGGGGGCATGTCTATAAGGGGACAATCCTACTGGGGGCATGTCTATAAGGGGGCATTACTACTGGGGGCATGTCTATAAAGGGCATTACTACTGGGGACATGTCTATAAGGGGGCATTACTACTGGGAGCATGTCTATCATGGGCATTACTACTGGGGCATGTCTATTAGGGGGCATTACTACTGGGGGCATGTCTATAAGGGGCATTACTACTTGGGGCATGTCTATAAGTCGCATTACTACAGGGGGCATGTCTATAAGGGGCATTACTACTGGGGGCATGTCTATAGGGGGCATTACTACTGGGAGCATGTCTATACAGGGGCATTACTACTGGGGACATGTCTATAAGGGGGCATTACTACTGGGGGCATGTCTATATGGGGTATTACTACTGGGGGCATGTCTATAGGGGGGCATTACTACTGGGAGCATGTCTATAAGGGGGCATTTCTACTGGGGGCATGTCTATAAGGGGGCATTCCTACTGGGATCACTACTATAGGGGTCACTAATGGGGGCATTCCAACTTTGGGCACTACTATAGGGGGCATTCCTACTGTGGGCACTACTATAGGGGGCATTATTACTGGTGCACTACTAATGTGGGCACTACTATAGGGGGCACTACTACTGTGGGCATTGTATTAGGGGCGCTACTACTCAGTACTGTGGGTCTTGTGTATACGGGGCACTAATTTGGGCATTGTGTAAAAGGGGCACCACTGTGTGTCATAACATGAATAAGGGACTAATGTGTGGCATAATTTGAATTGGGGTTACTGTATTATAAAGGGAATTACTGCATGTGGCATAATGTGCTATACAGGGCATTACTGCATGTGGCATAATGTGTTATACAGGGCAGCACTGCATGTGGCATAATGTGTTATAAAGGCCATTACTGTGTGTTGCATAATGTGTTATACAGGGCATTACTGCATGTGGCATAATGGGTTATAAAGGGCATTTCTGCGTGTGGCATAATGTGTTATAAAGGTCATTACTGTGTGTGGTATAATGTGTTATAAAGGCCATTACTGTGTGTGGCATAATGGGTTATACAGGGTATTACTGCATGTGGCATAATGAGTTATACAGGGCATTACTGCGTGTGACATAATGTGTTATAAAGGGCATTACTGCGTGTGACATAATGTGCTATACAGGGCATTACTGCGAGTGGTATAATGTGTTATACAGGGCATTTCTGCGTGTGGCATAATGTGTTATACAGGGCATTACTGCGTGTGGCATAATGTGTTTATTAAGGCCATTACTGCATGTGGCATAATTTGTTTATAAAGGGCATTACTGCATGTGGCATAATGTATTTATAAAGGGCATTACTGTGTAAGGCGAATTACTGCACATGGCAATAATTCTCCACGAGGGGAGAGCATGGGGGTGAATTGGGGGTGTTCCGCAAGGACACGCCCCGTTTTCGGAAGCGCATGTGCTTTCAGTGCGTGCAGAGGAACGTCATCTACAAAAAGTTGTTTTTTGTTTGTGGGGGGGGGCGCAACTGTGAACTTTCGCCCTGAGCTCCACAATGTCTAGAACCGGCCCTGTGTGCTATATCCCTGTTACCTCCCAATCACTAGCTGTGCTGGATTCCTGTTAACTCCCAATCACTAGTTGTGCTGCGTTCCAGTTACCTCCCAATCACTAGTTATGCTGCGTTCTTGTTGCCTCCCAATCACTAGCTGTGCTGCATTCCTATTACCTCCCAATCACTAGCTGTGCTGCAATACTGTTACCTTCCAATCACTAGCTGTGCTGCAATACTGTTACCTACCAAACACTAGCTGTGCTGCAATACTGTTACCTTCCAATCACTAGCTGTGCTGCAATACTGTTACCTACCAAACACTAGCTGTGCTGTATCCCTGTTACCTTCCAATCACTAGCTGTGCTGCATTCCTGTTACCTCCCAATCACTAGCTGTGCTGCATTCCTGTTACCTCCCAATCACTAGCTGTGCTGCATTCCTGTTACCTCCCAATCACTAGCTGTGCTGCAATACTGTTACCTACCAATCACTATCTGTGCTGCAATACTGTTACCTTCCAATCACTAGCTGTGCTGCATTCCTGTTACCTCCCAATCACTAGCTGTGCTGCAATACTGTTACCTACCAATCACTAGCTGTGCTGCAATATTGTTGCCTCCCAATCACTAGCTGTGCTGCAATACTGTTACCTACCAAACACTAGCTGTGCTGCAATACTGTTACCTTCCAATCACTAGCTGTGCTGCATTCCTGTTACCTCCCAATCACTAGCTGTGCTGCAATACTGTTACCTACCAATCACTAGCTGTGCTGCAATATTGTTGCCTCCCAATCACTAGCTGTGCTGCATTCCTGTTACCTCCCAATCACTAGCTGTGCTGCATTGCTGTAACCTTCCAATCACTAGCTGTGCTATATCCCTGTTACCTTCCAATCACTAGCTATGCTGTGTTTCTCTTACCTCCCAATCACTAGCTCTGCTGTATCCCTGTTACCTTCAGTTAACTAGCTGTGCTGCTATACTGTTGCCGCCCAATCACTAGCTGTGCTGCATTCCTGTTACCTCCCAATCACTAGCTGTGCTGCAATACTGTTGCCTCCCAATCACTAGCTGTGCTGCAATACTGTTACCTTCCAATCACTAGCTGTGCTGCAATACTGTTACCTTCCAATCACTAGCTGTGCTGCAATACTGTAACCTTCCAATCACTAGCTGTGCTGCAATACTGTTACGTACCAATCACTAGCTGTGCTGTAATCCTGTTGCCTCCCAATCACTAGCTGTGCTGCAATACTGTTACCTTCCAATCACTAGCTGTGCTGCAATACTGCTACCTTCCAATCACTAGCTGTGCTGCAATACTGTTACCTTCCAATCACTAGCTGTGCTGCATTCCTGTTACCTCCCAATCACTAGCTGTGCTGCAATACTATTGCCTCCCAATCACTAGCTGTGCTGCATTCCTGTTACATACCAATCACTAGCTGTGCTGCAATACTGTTACCTTCCAATCACTAGCTGTGCTGCAATACTGTTGCCTCCCAATCACTAGCTGTGCTGCAATACTGTAACCTTCCAATCACTAGCTGTGCTGTATTCCTGTTGCCTCCCAATCACTAGTTGTGCTGCAATACTGTAACCTTCCAATCACTAGCTGTGCTGCAATACTGTAACCTTCCAATCACTAGCTGTGCTGCAATACTGTTGCCTCCCAATCACTAGCTGTGCTGCAATACTGTTGCCTCCCAATCACTATCTGTTCTGCATTCCTGTTATCTCCCAATCACTAGCTGTGCTGCAATACTGTTGCCTTCCAATCATTAGCTGTGCTGCATTCCTGTTACCTTCCAATCACTAGCTGTGCTGCAATACTGTTGCCTCCCAATCACTAGCTGTGCTGCAATACTGTTGCCTCCCAATCACTAGCTGTGCTGCAATACTGTTACCTTCCAATCACTAGCTGTGCTGCAATACTGTAACCATCCAATCACTAGCTGTGCTGCAATACTGTTGCCTCCCAATCACTAGCTGTGCTGCAATACTGTTACCTTCCAATCACTAGCTGTGCTGCAATACTGTAACCATCCAATCACTAGCTGTGCTGCAATACTGTTGCCTCCCAATCACTAGCTGTGCTGCAATACTGTTACCTTCCAATCACTAGCTGTGCTGCAATACTGTAACCATCCAATCACTAGCTGTGCTGCAATACTGTTGCCTCCCAATCACTAGCTGTGCTGCTATACTGTTACCTTCCAATCACTAGCTATGCAACATTCCTTTTACCTACCAATCACTAGCTGTGCTGTAATACTGCTACCTTCCAATCACTAGCTGTGCTGCAATACTGTTACCTCCCAATCACTAGCTGTGCTGCATTCCTGTTACCTCCCAATCACTAGCTGTCCTGCAATACTGTTGCCTCCCAATCACTAGCTGTGCTGCAATACTGTTGCCTACCAATCAATAGCTGTGCTGCAATACTGTAACCTTCCAATCACTAGCTGTGCTGCAATACTGTTGCCTCCCAATCACTAGCTGTGCTGCAATACTGTTGCCTCCCAATCACTAGCTGTGCTTCATTCCTGTTACCTCCCAATAACTAGTTCTGCTCTCAGGTCAGTGGCGGTTCTAGGGGAGGGCTAACAGGGTAGTCGCCCAGGGCGCCGGCCCCTAGAGGGCGCCACTGAGTCCCCAGATGGTAAAAAAAAATATTTGTTATCAGCGGGCCCACAGCTTCCTCCCTGCAAAGGCAGCCGAAGCTCACTCCAGAGCTATGGCTCCCACATAGAACACTATGGGAGGGATGTCATGACGTCTCTCCCATAGATCCTTGTTGGAGCCGTGGTTAGACCGGATGGCAGCGGACGCAGGAGCAAGGTCTAAGGTAAGTACAGTGTTTGCATTTTTTATTTTTCAGATGGGAGGCATGGGAGCATTACTACTGGGGGCATGCCTATAAGGGGACATTCCAACTGGGGGCATGTCTATAAGGGGGCATTACTACTGGGGGCATTTCTATAAAGGGCATTACTACTGGGGACATGTCTATAAGGGGGCATTACTACTGGGAACATGTCTATCAGGGGCATTACTACTGGGGCATGTCTATTAGGGGGCATTACTACTGGGGGCATGTCTATAAGGGGCATTACTACTGGGGGCATGTCTATAAGTCGCATTACTACAGTGGGCATGTCTATAAGGGGCATTACTACTGGGGGCATGTCTATAGGGGGCATTACTACTGGGAGCATGTCTATACAGGGGCATTACTACTGGGGACATGTCTATACAGGGGCATTACTACTGGGGGCATGTCTATATGGGGTATTACTACTGGGGGCATGTCTAAAGGGGGGTATTACTACTGAGAGCATGTCTATAAGGGGGCATTTCTACTGGGTGCATGTCTATAAGGGGGCATTCCTACTGGGATCACTACTATAGGGGGCACTAATGGGGGCATTACAACTTTGGGCACTACTATAGGGGGCATTCCTACTGTGGGCACTACTATAGGGGGCATTATTACTGGCGCACTACTAATGTGGGCACTACTATAGGGGGCACTACTACTGTGGCATTGTATTAGGGGTACTACTACTCAGTACTGTGGGCCTTGTGTATACGGGGCACTAATTTGGGCATTGTGTAAAAGGGGCACCACTGTGTGTCATAACATGAATAAGGGACTAATGTGTGGCATAATTTGAATTGGGGTTACTGTATTATAAAGGGAATTACTGCATGTGGCATAATGTGTTATACAGGGCATTACTGCATGTGGCATAATGTGTTATACAGGGCATTACTGCATGTGGCATAATGTGTTATAAAGGCCATTACTGTGTGTGGCATAATGTGTTATACAGGGCATTACTGCATGTGGCATAATGGGTTATACAGGGCATTACTGCATGTGGCATAATGTGTTATAAAGGTCATTACTGTGTGTGGTATAATGTGTTATAAAGGCCATTACTGTGTGTGGCATAATGGGTTATACAGGGCATTACTGCATGTGGCATAATGAGTTATACAGGGCATTACTGTGTGTGACATAATGTGTTATAAAGGGCATTACTGCTTGTGACATAATGTGCTATACAGGGCATTACTGCGAGTGGTATAATGTGTTATACAGGGCATTTCTGCGTATGGCATAATGTGTTATACAGGGCATTACTGCGTGTGGCATAATGTGTTTATTAAGGCCATTACTGCGTGTGGCATAATTTGTTTATAAAGGGCATTACTGCATGTGGCATAATGTATTTATAAAGGGCATTACTGTGTAAGGCGAATTACTGCACATGGCAATAATTCTCCATGAGGGGAGAGCTTGGGGGTGAATTGGGGGTGTTCTGCAAGGACACGCCCCCTTTTCAGAAGCGCGTGTGCTTTCAGCGCGTGCAGAGGAACGTCATCTACATAAAGTTGTTTTTTTTTTGGGGGGGGGGGGGCGCAACTGTGAACTTTCGCCCTGAGCTCCACAATATCTAGAACCGGCCCTGTGTGCTATATCCCTGTTACCTCCCAATCACTAGCTGTGCTGGATTCCTGTTACCTCCAAAACACTAGCTGTGCTGCGTTCTTGTTACCTCCCAATCACTAGCTGTGCTGCAATACTGTTACCTTCCAATCACTAGCTGTGCTGCAATACTGTTACCTCCCAATCACTAGCTGTGCTGCAATACTGTTGCCTCCCAATCACTAGCTGTGCTGCAATATTGTTGCCTCCCAATCACTAGCTGTGCTGCATTCCTGTTACCTCCCAATCACTAGCTGTGCTGCAATACTGTTACCTACCAAACACTAGCTGTGCTGCAATACTGTTACCTCCCAATCACTAGCTGTGCTGCAATACTGTAACCTTCCAATCACTAGCTGTGCTGCAATACTGTTGCCTCCCAATCACTAGCTGTGCTGCAATACTGTTGCCTCCCAATCACTAGCTGTGCTGCAATATTGTTGCCTCCCAATCACTAGCTGTGCTGCAATACTGTTACCTACCAATCACTAGCTGTGCTACATTCCTGTTACCTACCAATCACTAGCTCTGCTGTATCCCTGTTACCTTCCGTTAACTAGCTGTGCTACGATACTGTTGCCTACCAATCACTAGCTGTGCTGCTATACTGTTGCCTCCCAATCACTAGCCGTGCTGCAATACTGTTGCCTTCCAATCATTAGCTGTGCTGCATTCCTGTTACCTTCCAATCACTAGCTGTGCTGCAATACTGTTGCCTCCCAATCACTAGCTGTGCTGCAATACTGTTGCCTCCCAATCACTAGCTGTGCTGCAATACTGTTGCCTTCCAATCACTAGCTGTGCTGCAATACTGTAACCTTCCAATCACTAGCTGTGCTGCAATACTGTTGCTTCCCAATCACTAGCTGTGCTGCAATACTGTTACCTTCCAATCACTAGCTGTGCTGCATTCCTGTTACCTTCCAATCACTAGCTGTGCTGCAATACTGTTGCCTCCCAATCACTAGCTGTGCTGCAATACTGTTACCTTCCAATCACTAGCTGTGCTGCAATACTGTTGCTTCCCAATCACTAGCTGTGCTGCAATACTGTTACCTTCCAATCACTAGCTGTGCTGCAATACTGTTACCTCCCAATCACTAGCTGTGCTGCAATACTGTTACCTTCCAATCACTAGCTGTGCTGCAATACTGTTACCTCCCAATCACTAGCTGTGCTGCAATACTGTTACCTTCCAATCACTAGCTGTGCTGCAATACTGTTACCTTCCAATCACTAGCTGTGCTGCAATACTGTTACCTTCCAATCACTAGCTGTGCTGCAATACTGTTACCTCCCAATCACTAGCTGTGCTGCATTCCTGTTACCTTCCAATCACTAGCTGTGCTGCAATACTGTTGCCTCCCAATCACTAGCTGTGCTGCAATACTGTTACCTCCCAATCACTAGCTGTGCTGCAATACTGTTACCTTCCAATCACTAGCTGTGCCGCAATACTGTTACCTTCCAATCACTAGCTGTGCTGCAATACTGTTACCTTCCAATCACTAGCTGTGCTGCAATACTGTTGCCTCCCAATCACTAGCTGTGCTGTATCCCTGTTTTTCCTATCACTAGCTGTGCTGCAATACTGTTGCCTCCCAATCACTAGCTGTGCTGTATTCCTGTTACCTCCCAATCACTAGCTGTGCTGCAATACTGTTACCTTCCAATCACTAGCTGTGCTGCAATACTGTTACCTTCCAATCACTAGCTGTGCTGTATCCCTTTTTTTCCTATCACTAGCTGTGCTGTATCCCTGTTTTTCCTATCACTAGCTGTGCTGTATCCCTGTTTTTCCTATCACTAGCTGTGCTGCAATACTGTTGCCTCCCAATCACTAGCTGTGCTGTATTCCTGTTTCCTCCCAATCACTAGCTGTGCTGCAATACTGTTACCTTCCAATCACTAGCTGTGCTGTATCCCTGTTTTTCCTATCACTAGCTGTGCTGTATTCCTGTTTCCTCCCAATCACTAGCTGTGCTGTATTCCTGTTACCTTCCAATCACTACTAGTTTTGCAGTATTGATAATACCTACTTGCTCATCCAGTGCTCTGCCTGTGACCCTGTAGTCCAGATCCAGTGTAGACAGGAGGAGCCAGTCAGTCATTAGCAAAGAAGTGCTGCAGCAGCTACACTAACACCCAGAAGTACAGGTGCTGGTGATAGAGCATAGTGGCGGCAATGACCACTCTCCTATAACTGGCCGCACAATAGAGTCAGTGAGCAGTGCAGCAGATTACTACAGTAACCATATGCAGGGCCACAAGGCAATCCTATAAAACTACTTTCCCGACGCAGAGGGCTTCTGGGGACAGAATCCTGTTTTCTCTAGGTGGGCGGAGCACTGATTAAAAATGAACAACCCCTTAAAATGTAAAAGTACAAACACTAGAGATAAAAAAATGCTTTTATATTACTCTTCAGAGTCTAATAATACCTACAGTATAGGAATAGAGCATTGGAGAGAAAATAGGAAATGGTACATTTATTAGGGAGATAATTCAGAGCATTGACAAGATCTTTCCTTCCCCGGCAAAGAGGAGAATAAACAAGGAGCAATATTTACAGAGCAGATGAACGGTCAGATTGTAGGACGCGATGCACATCTAAGTGTGAAGATAATGCAGAACCAGCCAGAACGGCGCGGAGCGCGGCGTGTTCATCTGTAATACATCAGCCACCAGTACAGTAATTGACATCTGATGCTCGTGTCTTTATCCAGGTATAATGGGATATTTCATGAAAAGAATTTGCTTGTGCTCTGTGCCTGAGGCTGAATATTAAGGAACTTCTTCCATGTGCCGGGGGATTTCTATATTCCCCCCGGAATTTCAGGCGAACAGCGGATCTCTGCATCGCTGGAGGCTTGTGGTGACAGAAACGCTACCACGTTTACAATGACAGAAATTATTCTGCGTGTTTATTGTCTCAAACCATTCCACCCGCGAGACACCATTTTCCCTTTATGAATTGACACAGGTCTCGGGAGGGGAGGGAGGGCATGCGCTAGCAATGAAAGCGTTAAAGAGCAGGGCCAGGAGCAGGCAGTATACGCAGCATATAGCAGATTGCACAGTGCAGCAGTGAGGGACAGACTTTATGCGCGTCTGCTCTAGGTCTGCAGTAGATGTGACATCAATTCATTCTGGAAGACATGCTTCTAGCCAGGGCTCCCAATTCGGGAACTAGGTGAATTGCTTCTCACTGTGACTGCAACCGCCTGGGGTGCCACAATGTTAGGGGTCAACCAAGGCACTGTACAAGTGATAAATGCACTCATTCAATACTTTTATTATTCTTGTGGCATCCACACACAGAGGACCGGCTGCTAGCATGGATGAGACAGCAACCGCCAGCTTTATACGTGTGTGTCTGATGCTGCTCTTCCTTGTCAGGGGTGGGCAGGAAGCCCCAGGCTGTGGTGTTGCTAGTATATGGACTATAGATAAACAGTTAGGGGTATATTTACTATTGTTCGATCATCAGTGAGATGCATGCATGTATCTTACTGTAAAATGCTTGTTAAGTGTTCATTTTTTAAAAATAAAAATGACATGGGGTCCCCCCTAAATACAGAACCAGCCCCAGACTTTTCATAGCCAGTCCCGGTTGTGTAAGTACAGTGAAAAAATTGCGTAGGGTTCCCCTGTACTTAGCACAACCAGCACCAGGCTCAAATCTGGTCCTGGTTCTGGAAGTACAGGGAAAAAATGCGTAGGGGTCCCCTGTAATTTCCACATCCAGCACCGGACCCTTTTTAGCGGGGGGGGGGGGTAATGTTACGCATCCAGGTGTGTATGCACCTGTCTCACAGAGGTGATTGGCAATATGGAAATAATCCCATGTTGTCCTAGTAACGTCCTGCACTCAGAGTCTGGTGCAAAATGGCATAAATTACTGTGAAAATAGGTACTCGCGCATATTACTGCGCATATGCAGTGCAACATGCATCTTTAGGTGCATATGCTTCTGCATCATCAGAGCATATCTATATCTGCATCAACATGCAATCACTGAACAACCCTTTCTGCCGCTATGCATAAGGTAAAATACATGCAAATTGTGTGCGGATCTGCAATGCCGTATATGCGCACATTCACTTTCTGAGCATGCTGGAGCAAACTCACGCAATGTCTGCTAAAGAATCAGGGTTGGTATGCACTCTGCATCATTCCCGCACTCTGTAAGTGCTTATACGCCCCCATAAGTCTCAGCAGTGGGCAGCGTTACCATTAAAGAAGAGCAAAGTTATGGCAAAATTTACTGCAAGACAGGTTGTATGGGGGAACAAACCGTTTGGCAGACGTCATCCTGCAGTTCTGGTTGGGGTCCGTCACTGTGCCTAAGGCCTCCCTGTACTCTTTATGTACTGTAAGTCACATTTCATGCATAATACGCCTATGAATAGAGTAGGGATGGTGACGGCCACTTCGCTGTACTGTGCAGTGCAGTTTTCGGCAAAACTGGTAAGAAATGCAGAGCGAGGTGAATATTTTGTTGAATAGTGAAAACATTTGGAAAACGCTGCTCGTCTCTATGTCTGAGCTATAAAGTCTTCAGTTCCTTTAACTTTACGCATAGACGTTTTTTGCAGAGTGTACATTGTAGGGCACATACACTAAGTTATCATTGCGTCTTAAAAAGAGAAAAGATTGGAAAGGTGACCTGGGAAATATTGGGAAATAGGTCTCATTCGGGGTAAATTGTCGGGGCTATGGAGGCAGCGCCCTTCTGCCAGAGTGGGCATGGCCAGAGTGCCAGGGGCGTGGCTTTCTCATCATGCAGCACTTGATCATCCTCTAACCTCCCGTAGTCACTACACGAGCAGGGCAGCATGAAACCAGACACACCTACAAGGTACTGACCGTGCAGGACAGTTTCCCAAAAGTACCATCAAGACAGGTATAATGGTCAGTCTGTGCTGCTCTCTGCTACTTGTCTGACCGATAAAATCCTGAAGGACCTCACTACCTAAGAGATTCACCCTCTCCTGTGAAGGGTAGGATACGTATCCTCAGCAAATCACCACTGTGGGGTGGTTATACAATGGAGGTTCAATAACTAAGGAAACAGAAGGTAATGTTCTCTATTTTATTCTAATTTTCCTCCAGGCCAGAGCAGGTAGACCGCTGCGTCCCCTCATGGCCATTAGACAGCACCTCATATCAGTCATACTGTCCCAACATCAGGTGTAATGTGTCGGGGCTGGTGGGTACATGGTCACACATTGAGGTGAGTAGTGTGATCAGATTTCTGCATCTAGTGGGCACATCAGCAGCTGCAATTCATCTCTGACTTGTCGAGGTGTACGGTGATAATGCCATGTCACGGGAACAGGTTTGGGTTTGGTGCACTGCCTGTGATAATGGCAGACCACACTCAGCCGACCGCACAAGTGAGTTGTTACGGTGCCACTGTTCCCCTCCCCAGAGAGCTTTCTAAACATACCGGGTCTGATTCAGAGATGGAGGCAGCAGCGTCTATTGGTGGTCGCTCGTCCATAACTTTATACAAATCCCATCCCGGGTGTACATCCGTGCGTACAAATGTGCAAGAACTGAGGCGCCCACTGTAGACGCTAAAATACCACCCCCGGGGTATGCAGGATTTCCTATTGTGTTTTGCAATACAGGTTCCTGCAGAAATATACAGTAGTACCACAATCCCGGATTGTGCGCTCTTGTCCAGTGGCGCTCTTTGCTGATGATATCATATCCCTTGGTGTCCTGTGGTGACATCACTTGAGGCACTGCCGGTAATGAAATATTAGCAAGTTTGAGGGAAATGTATCAACCCTTCTAAAGTGTGGAGAAGTTGCCCATAGCAACCAGTTAGCCTCTATCTAGCATTTTATAGAATGTACTTCTCCGCATGTGCTCTTCCCCACTTTTTAGAAATGTTGAAATGTTTCCCCTTGGTCACTGGAACTCCAGCCAAGTAATAAATACTCCTCAAGGTCACCAAGTTCTCCTCTCGATGCCAATCAGCTGTAATTTTAGGCAACCATGGCTGTTCCAGTATTTTTAACATGGCCCTGACTATACCGGGATATTATTTGTATTATTAACCCATGAGCCAACCTGTGTGGAAGACCCTGCTTTTCATATACTTGATGTTCCGCTTGTTCCCTGCATAATTGTATAGATAGAGCTGGATGTTTTGGTGGAATGTATAGAATGCTCCTGTACTTGAGTTTAATGACAGGTTGATCCCTTAAGAATGCAAATTAAACCTATTATTTACCTACTGTCCAAGACCAGCCAGGAGACAAATATTGATGAATCCCCATGGACAACTAAAAGAGTAGGGTCCTGATTCAGAGGTGGATGCAATCGGCTGTGCAGTTTCGTTCCATTAAAATACAAATACAGCAGGAGGTGACTTTAGGAATTTCCCTGCGATCCCAGCGCTTAGACCGAGGACGCAGCCTGAGATCACCATTGCAACATTCGAAGCACTTCCCGCAGCCTGACCGGGTCCTGGCAGCTTGTGAGGCCAGGAAATCTGTGTCCACAGACATAAACCCTGGCCTCGACCCTCCCGGAAAACAGGGACGACGCGTTCCTGTTTCCTGGAACACTGCCCAGGAAAGCTCCACCTCCCAAACACTGCAGCGGGTTAATCATGCTGCAGCTCGGGAGGGTCTGTGGGCAAGAACGCAGGACCCATTCTGTGCATGCGCAGACCACTCGCCATTGGATATACTTACCTGCATCCCGCCCATTTGCTAGCGAAATGAACAAATCTTGTCATCATGGCCCCACCCCCTCTGTGTGATCCCGTAAATTGCTGTATAGCGCCACTGAGGTTGGAGCATTGGTGTATCTAAAAGGAGGGGCCCACACTGCACCCCCTGCACCCATATAATTATACTCGCCTCTCCTGCGTCGGTGTTGCAGCAGCAGCAGCAGATATCACAGGAGAATGTTGTGGCGGCCATTTCCCGGAGATTTGCACATGCACAGTAGTGAAGTCACCAAGATCCTGCTGCGGGGCTCTGGGTCCACCAGTGACCACCAGCATGAAACCAAAACTCTGCAAGTATGGTTATTATTACTGGTGAATTATCCTGAAATTACTGAAATCTAGAGCAGGCCAAAATATCTCCACTAGTCCTTTATCAGTAAAGATTATTCTCTAGTTATGATCTTCTGTCTTTCGTTACCTCTAATAATAACTCCAAGGCCTATGAAAGCCAATGTAATGTCATCTGCTCTTGTTGACATGTTCAATAAACGCATTATCTGCCCACATCATGAAGCCTCATCACCAACATCACCCAGCTCCCGTCCTCTGCCTGCCCAGCTGCTTCCCAGCAATCATTTGCGGCTGACAGCCCAGAGTCGCTTCCAATCAGCGGGAAGCAGGGAGACACAAGTGACATTTCAGGAGGATCAGCAAAGAATTGATTCATGGACACAAAATGTCACACAAGTCTGTCTGAATGTGTTGGTAAAGTTTTGCAATAACGCACAGCGGGTTACATGGAGTCATCCTGTGTTTGCTAAAACCTCCTTTATTTTATTTTTATTTTTTTTTACAAAAAAGGATCAGAAATCTCATATACAGCCGCTAAACTGAGGAAAAGGTTTATGCTAGACGGCTATAAATTAGGGGTGAGCGGGTTCGGATTTCTGAAATCCGAACCCCCCCGAGCCCCCCCGATCCGAGTCCGATCCGAATCAGGCTCGACTTTTCCCGCCTGACTCGGATCTGAAATCGAGGCAAAACGTCATCATCCCGCCTTCCGAGTCTCGCGGGTTTTGGATCCTATATAAGGTACCCACGTCGGCGCCATTTTCTCACTCGGCTGTGGACAGTGAAGAGGGAGGGTGGGAGTTAGGGCTGTGTAGTGTAGTGTAGTGTAGTGCTGCTGTTGTCCACTACTTCAAAGTCCATAGGGGCTGGCTGTGTTGTGCTGTGCTGCTGTTGTTAATAGGGGCTGTGTCCACTACTTCAAAGTCCATAGGGGCTGGCTGGACTGTGTTGTGCAGTCAGTTCTCCATAGGGGCTGTGTCCACTCCAAAGTCCTGTGCAGTGTCCCAGTCCTAAAGAGGTGCTGTAGTGTTGTCCAGGGGGTGCTCTGTCCATCAGGGGTGCTCCCCCCAAGTGCTAAAAAAATAATATATTTTCTGTGTTTGTGAATTGTGTGCGCAGTAGCCGCACGTGCATCAACAAAGTAGTGCCAAGCGTGCGCCTGTGTCATAAGTAAAGGGCCGGCTGGCTTGACCGTTAAAGGGTGCTGTAACCCCCGAAAGTACACTCCAGTCCAAACCAAAAAAAAATTATTTTCTGTGTTTGTGAATTGTGTGCGCAGTAGCCGCACGTGCATCAACAAAGTAGTGCCAAGCGTGCGCCTGTGTCATAAGTAAAGGGCCGGCTGGCTTGACCGTTAAGGGTGCTGTAACCCCCGAAAGTACACTCCAGTCCAAACCAAAAAAAAAATTATTTTCTGTGTTTGTGAATTGTGTGCGCAGTAGCCGCACGTGCATCAACAAAGTAGTGCCAAGTGTGCGCCTGTGTCATAAGTAAAGGGCCGGCTGGCTTGACAGGGTGCTGTAACCCCCGAAAGTACACTCCAGTCCAAACCAAAAAAAAAATTATTTTCTGTGTTTGTGAATTGTGTGCGCAGTAGCCGCACGTGCATCAACAAAGTAGTGCCAAGCGTGCGCCTGTGTCATAAGTAAAGGGCCGGCTGGCTTGACCGTTAAGGGTGCTGTAACCCCCGAAAGTACACTCCAGTCCAAACCAAAAAAAAATTATTTTCTGTGTTTGTGAATTGTGTGCGCAGTAGCCGCACGTGCATCAACAAAGTAGTGCCAAGTGTGCGCCTGTGTCATAAGTAAAGGGCCGGCTGGCTTGACCGTTAAAGGGTGCTGTAACCCCCGAAAGTACACTCCAGTCCAAACCAAAAAAAAAATTATTTTCTGTGTTTGTGAATTGTGTGCGCAGTAGCCGCACGTGCATCAACAAAGTAGTGCCAAGCGTGCGCCTGTGTCATAAGCAAAGGGCCGGCTGGCTTGACCGTTAAAGGGTTCTGTAACCCCCAAAGTACACTCCAAACCAAAAAAATATATATTTTCTGTGTTTGTGACTTGTGTGCACTGTGGCTGCACGTGCATCAACAAAGGAGCAGCGCCAAGCGTGCGCCTGTGTCCCATAAGTAAAGAGCCAGCTGGCTCATTTCTTAAAGGGTGGTGTAACCCACAAAGTGCACTACTCTCCAGCAAAAATAAAAAAATATTTTCTGTGTTTGTGTGCGCTTTAGCCGCACGTATATATATCAATATAACATAAATGGAGGACCAAACTTTCTCTGATAAAAATAAAATAGGGAAAGATCAAGAACCACTTCCTACTAGTGCTGTTGCTGCTGCTGGGAGTTGTTCATCATCCCAGAGAGGAAGTAGGAACATCACTACTTTTACTAAACAATTGACCCTCCAACAGTCCCTAGCGATGAGGATGAAGTATGACAGCAGTCATCCTGAAGCAAAACGTATAACTGAGGCCTTGACTGCTATGTTGGTGTTAGACGTGCGTCCGGTATCCGACATTAGTGCAGTGGGATTTAGACAATTGATGGAGGTAGTGTGTCCTTGGTTCCAAATCCCGTCTAGATTCCACCTGCATCCTCAAAGCAGCAGCGACAAGCGTGCGTCTGTCTGTTAAAGGGTGGTGACACCCTCAAAGTGTGCTACACAAACAATTAAAATATTGTTCTTTTTTTTTCTGTCTTTGTGAAATGTGTGGGCTGTAGCCGCACCTGCATCCTTAAAGCAGCAGCGACAAGCGTGCGTCTGTCTGTTAAAGGGTGGTGACACCCTCAAAGTGTGCTACACAAACAATTAAAATATTGTTCTTTTTTTTTCTGTCTTTGTGAATTGTGTGGGCTGTAGCCGCACTTGCATCCTCAAAGCAGCAGCGACAAGCGTGCGTCTGTCTGTTAAAGGGTGTTGTAACTCTCAAAGTGCTCCAAAAAATCAAAAAAATTTTTTTAATGTGTTTGTGACTTGTGTGCGATGTAGCCACACTTGCATCCTCAAAGCAGCAGCGACAAGCGTGCGTCTGTCTGTTAAAGGGTGGTGACACCCTCAAAGTGTGCTACACAAACAATTAAAATATTGTTATTTTTTCTGTCTTTGTGAATTGTGTGGGCTGTAGCCGCACCTGCATCCTTAAAGCAGCAGCGACAAGCGTGCGTCTGTCTGTTAAAGGGTGGTGACACCCTCAAAGTGTTCTACACAAACAATTAAAATATTGTTCTTTTTTTTCGGTCTTTGTGAAATGTGTGGGCTGTAGCCGCACCTGCATCCTTAAAGCAGCAGCGACAAGCGTGCGTCTGTCTGTTAAAGGGTGGTGACACCCTCAAAGTGTGCTACACAAACAATAAAAATATTCTTCTTTTTTCTGTCTTTGTGAATTGTGTGGGCTGTAGCCGCACCTGCATCCTTAAAGCAGCAGCGACAAGCGTGCGTCTGTCTGTTAAAGGGTGGTGACACCCTCAAAGTGTGCTACACAAACAATTAAAATATTGTTCTTTTTTTTCGGTCTTTGTGAAATGTGTGGGCTGTAGCCGCACCTGCATCCTTAAAGCAGCAGCGACAAGCGTGCGTCTGTCTGTTAAAGGGTGGTGACACCCTCAAAGTGTGCTACACAAAGAATAAAAATATTCTTCTTCTTTTTTCTGTCTTTGTGAATTGTGTGGGCTGTAGCCGCACTTGCATCCTCAAAGCAGCAGCGACAAGCGTGCGTCTGTCTGTTAGAGGGTGGTGTAACCCTCAAAGTGTGCTCCACAAACAATAAAAATATTATTTTTTTTTTTCTGTCTTTGTGAATTGTGTGGGCTGTAGCCGCACTTGAATCCTCAAAGCAGCAGCGACAAGCGTGCGTCTGTCTGTTAAAGGATTACATCGGTGACAGCATCCAAGTAGGCATGTCAGACAGTCCGTACCTGTACTGGCAGGAAAAAGAAGCAATTTGGTGGTCCCTGTACAAACTGGCTCTATTTTACCTGAGTTGCCCCCCCTCCAGTGTGTACTCCGAAAGAGTGTTTAGTGCAGCCGGGAACCTTGTTAGCGAAAGGCGTAGGAGGTTGCTTCCACAAAATGTGGAGAAGATGATGTTCATAAAATGAATGATCAACTCTTTCAGGGAGACCAGCCTCCAGAACGTACAGAGGGACCTGTGGTTCCAGCAGGGACGAATTAATACTCTGTGAGGATGAGGATGTACATAACACTGAAGAGGGTGAGGAATCTGTGGATGAGGAGGATGAGGACGACTTCTTGCCTCCGTAGAGCCAGTTTGTGCAGGGACAGATTAATTGCCAGCTTGTTTTGTGGGGGCCCAAACGAACCAATCATTTCAGCCACAGTTGTGTGGCAGACCCTGGCGCTGAAATGATTGGTTTGTTAAAGTGTGCATGTCCTGTTTATACAACATAAGGGTGGGTGGGAGGGCCCAAGGACAATTCCATCTTGCACCTCTTTTTTTTCTTTGCATTATGTACAGTTTGGGGCCTAGTTTTTCAATGCCATCCTGTCTGCCACTGCAGTTTCACGCCTAGATGGGTCACGTGTTTGTGCCGCCCACTCGTGTCGCTTAGCATAGTCATCCAGCTACCTCGGTGCAACCTTTTGGACATAAAAACACTATTGTGAGGTGTGAGGTATTCAGAATAGACTGGAAATGAGTGGAAATTAAGGTTATTGAGGTTAATAATAGCATAGGAGCAGAAAAACCTACAAATTCTGTGATTTTAGCTGTTTTTATGCTTTTTTTCAAAAAAATACAGATCCAAAACACAAAACCCAGAACCCAAAACACGGAAGGGTGGTTTTGGCAAAACCAATCCAGATCCAAAACACGAAGAAAGATCCAGATCCAAAACCAAAACACAAAACACGAAAAGTGGCCGGTGCACACCCCTACTATAAATGCACTGAGGTAATTAAACTGAATCAGTTTCCTTTTGCTAGAAATTCTCTTCATATATTGATTCATATTTTTACATACCACCCAACTCCCCTGATTTTGGCAGGACAGTCCCAATTTCAGGGCTTTGTCCCATTGTTGTTACCACGGGTACCGGTGTTCTGCAAATCTGAAATATGCGTTGTGCTGTATGTCCCCATCACGGGCTGCTTGTTCGGTTAGCTCACAAATACTGGGCTGCTTTACATTTGCACTGTGATGTAAAATTAAATGATGACCCAGCACCCTCCCAGCTCTCATGCTGGGTACACATTTAGGCCCTGATTCAGACCTGCTCGCTAAGCCACGATCGCTCGCTGCCAAAAGGGTCCGGGTGTGCAAATTCTGAGATCGCACTGTGTGGCGTAAGGACGTCCTCTATATCTTAGAGAGCGACGGCAGTGAGCGTACGCAGGTGTATAAAGCCGCACACCTTTCTCTCTTAGCACACGTTATCTCCGGGAAGTGCCTGATTAATCGGTAACATCGAGAGTCATCGGAGCTGCTCGCAGCCCTCGAGGTAGCGCCTACCCCGCCGCAAGCACTGCGATCAGTTCGGGCTCAAATACAACCAAGCACCGTGTTCAATGACGCTACTTGGCTGATTATGCACACCCATTAAACTCCGTTTTGACGCTCAGACATGCCTGCGTTCGCACATTCACTCCCCCGTTCGCAAGCACCTGCCACTGTTACCACCCACAGACAGCGCTATCTATCACTCAAAGAAGCGTCCAGTCTGTGTACTGCGAGCGCACGATTCCCGGCCACAGTGACTGGTTTGCACATGCGTACTTTGAAGCATACGCATGCGCAGATGTGCGATAATCGCCCCTAGCGAGCGCAGCTTAGCGATCGGGTCTGAATCAGGCCCTTAAACAGCAGACCGTTCCGCCGTCAGAGTGGCCAATTTGGCAAGCTATACACACTTATCTATCGGCCACTCAATATGCCTAGCATGACATCACAACTGGGCGGGCATTTAAATTTGCCCGCCCAGTTGAGATGTCAGTGTCGGCAGTTCCTGCAGCAAGTGTACGGACGGTAAGTAGGTGGCCCGTTCAAATAGCCAAATGCACCGATTTATCTGCAAGATATATCGTCATTGACTGCGCAGCAGGGCGATGGCGTTCACAAACATTTCGGGCGTACACACCCGAGGATGCACTGGTGACATATCATTGTCGATCAAATGAACGATATATCGATAAATATGTACACACCCTTAGTCTGTCAGCACATATATTTTATTTAACCAAGGTTATTTTTTATTTATTACTGCATCTTTTATGAACAAGCAGAAATGAGGGGTAAAGGCGGGGACACAAGAAAAAAAAAAAGCACATTTTAACCCCCTCCCCCATCAAATGCAGCACAAAATAGTTTTGGCAAGGGGCAAGGTTGCAGTTTGAAGCTGTATATACCCCAGACCATAAATCACCATGTATTTCCTCTCCAATCCGGTATCTTCATTGCCGTCTAATTTAATTTCGTAATTTACTTTCACACACTTACAGAAGTTTTCATTCTAATTAAATCTATGTTGGTATAAATAGCTGAGGTTTCCATGGTTTTCAGTTCCAAAAGATATGTCTAAAGCAAATATATTTTTTTTTTTACTAATACATATATTCTTAACACCAGTTTTTAAACTACAATTCTAGCAACACAAGTGATTACCGCAAAATGTTTATCTGTATTTTAACTGTAACAGCCTGAGAAGTTGTGTTAGGAGACTTTAGAAATCTTCGTCTATCGTGAAAACAACCTGTAGCGCTTTGTCCTGTTGGTCTACTTGTCCGTTAAAGAGTTATGTAAATGCCAACAAATCCTAAAGACTTCTGTCTGAAGCCTGTATTGTTGGGAAGGAATTAATAAACTGTACTTGGGACTCCCATCCCCCCCCCCCCCCCACTGACATCCCTACACACCCCAAAAATAAACAGAAGCTTGTCTGGGTATATTACATAGCACACAAGGCATACAGTAATGCAAGGCAATCCAACAGGATCCCGGGGCTACACGCAGGAATCCAGTGGACCAGAAGAACGAAGCTGCAGATAGATTATTGTTTTATTGCTGTATTAAAAATGTAGAAAGATAAAAACACCATTATACGGCTGAGTCCTCGGGCTGCCTCCAGCCCTAAGAGACATGAAATCACAGGGCAGCTAAATCTATTTCATACAAAACCAAATTCTACTGATAGATTTTAAAAATGCAGAGGCAGTGCCCGAGTCCTGCGTTTCTCTCTTCTTGTCCCCGTCCCCATGATATAAGCACAATACGGCAGGTGAGCCATTTATCATTACAAGACCCCAGAACATGCGACAGGAGGATCAGGCAAAGGCTGTGTCCTACAGCGTTGTTACAGTGTTACTGCGAGTTATAGCATACACTCAAAACTAACATCATTCATCAGATAACCCAGAGGGTAAAGGGCCGGACGATTTTTTTATTTCTAGAACTGGACTCCTTAATATTTTGCCTGTTTACCCAAGCAGTAAAAATTAATTTACCACTTTCCCAGGCCAGTTTCTAGATATGTAATAAGATCATCTTTCTGTTGCTTCACAAATGTACCCCATACTACAGTGGGAACGTGGTCATTTTACCCATCTTTGCTCCCTGGCAGAAATGTGTGCATAGTCAGTGGCTGAATTTGCGCTATGTATTGACAAATATGCTCCTCCTGCTATAAATGACCTACTGTACAATCTTCCTCCTAAATAAGTAAAATGAGGATGCATCAGCGCTACTTTACTTCATTGCCATGGACACAGCCATTGCTTCTATTACTGTGCAATGTGCTTTTTAAAGTTTGGTTGTTTGAGTAAATTTGCCTTTTCTGCCCATGTCAGATGTTATATTTAAGGGGCTTGGTGGTTAATTTTTATACTCATCTGACCACCTTTCATCATGGGACGTATAAAGTGTTTATCCTCTGGCAGCCTGGTGCATAGCAGTACTACTTTATCATCATCCTCTGGCAGCCTGTTACATAGCAGTACTACTTTATCATCATCCTCTGGCAGCCTGTTACATAGCAGTACTACTTTATCATCATCCTCTGGCAGCCTGTTACATAGCAGTACTACTTTATCATCATCCTCTGGCAGCCTGTTACATAGCAGTACTACTTTATCATCATCCTCAAACTGATAGAAGTCCTTGTCCTGAAGATCTACAAAGGTATCTAAGGGGTCTATGTACTGAGCCGTGGAAATAAAGTACCAACCAAACAGCTCCTAACTGCCATGTTACAGGCTGTGTTTTAAAAATGACAGTTAGGAGCTGATTGGTTAGTAATTTACCTCCATCCAATTTGTCTCTCTCCAAGGCTTAGAACATAGGGCCTGATTCAGAGCCGGATGCTATTTGCGCTCGCTCGTTCAGAAAAAGGGGCTGTATATTTAAATAGAGCGCTCGCTCTTTGCGGTCTGTTGACGCCTCTATGTCTGAACGAGCGAACAAAACATGCGCTCGCTATTTTTAAAAAAATGCCCCCTGGCCGCTCGCATCCTACATCATCTCCGCTATTTATTAGATTAATCGAGTACATCGAAAGGCGTATGAACTGCTCGCAGTGCTTTTGGTAGCATTTTCCTACTGCAATCATGCGAGCAGTTCAGGCTAAAAGACAACCAAGTGACGTGGTCGATGACGCTGCTTTGTTAATTATGCACACCCTTAAAACGCCCGTTTTGACCGTTTGGCACGCCTGCGTTCGGATCACCACTCCCCGTTTTCAAGCACCTTCCCCTGTTACCACCCACAAACGCCTCATTCTGTCACTCAAATTAGCAGGCACTCGCTATTTTGCGAGCGCTCGATTTCCGACCGCAATGTACCCCAATGTACCCCATACGCATGCGCAGATGTGCGAACATCTCTCGGTGCGAACGAGCAGCCGCTTATGAGCTGCTCTGAATCAGGCCCATAGACCCATAAAAACATTTCTGTGTGATGCCTCCTCATCTAACTACAGATATGCCCTCCTACATCCTAAGGTATGCTATGGCGCGCGCTGCGATCGCACCATGCAATCCTAAGGAGTCGCGTGTGCGAACGCAGTGCGCATATCAGCTCGTGGGTGCATGCTTTGGGCCATGCGTAGTGCGATTTGCCGTGAGGACACATCTGTAGATGGATATTTTAACACATATCTACAGTAGGATAAACACAAAACACTTCAGTTCCAAAAGAATGGAACTTTAAAGGGTTGTTGTCTATTCTGTCCATAGTGCAGCAGTTTTACCGACCTGGCACTGCAACAAAACTGTACAGTACAATACCTACTGTATGTGTAGTTTGTGGAATATTCACTAGATGAAGACTCATACTTGTGTTCACTGTGATCCCTCCTACTCACAGAGCCCAAAAACTTCTTAGAAGAGGACGTACTGTACCTTTGCTGCAGGTGTGCAGCTAACCTTTACGGGCCAGTGATTTGGAGACTTTCCACTCTTACAATTATAGTAGCTGGTTATGGTTGTCCGAATACATCCCCCAAACAGCTGTTGATGCTTTATGATTAATTGATAATCTTTTGCAAAGCGAGCTTGGGTATGGTCTAAAAATAAAACTAACTATAAGATTGTACAATGCAAAGTTTTATTGGTAATCATGAAAGTTTTTCTTATTACTTTTGTTTTAATGATTGAATCTTCATTTGTGTGGTTTCCAGACTATAGATAGACAGTAAAAAGGTTGACAATGTCTAGATAGACACCAGATGTTAGGCAGTCAATCGTTCGACTGCGACAAAAGGTCAACAGGGACAAAAGGTTGACACAAAAAATGGTCAATGCATATTTTTTTTGTAGGGCTAGGATTAGGGTTAGACACTTACCGGAGGGTTAGTGTTAGGCACTTTCCCCGATGGTTAGGGTTAGGCACTTACCCCAATGGTTAGGGTTAGGCACTTACCCCGATGGTTAGGGTTAGGCACCAGGAGGGAGGGTTAGGCACTTACCAGAGTGCTAGGCATTAGGAGGGATAGTTAAGGTTAGACACCTACCCCAACGGTTAGGGTTAGGTACCAAGGGGAGGGTTAGGGTGAGGATTATGAAGATTAGTGCTAAAAAACAAAAAATACATGTGTCGACCATTTTTTCGTGTGAACCACTTTGTCCCTGCCGACTATTTGTACATGTCAACATTCTTACATGTCAACATTTAGCGTGTCGACATTTTGTCCCTCTCGACCTTTTGTTCTAGTCGACCTATTGACTGTCTAACATCTGGGGGTAAATTTACTAAAGTTCGATTTGGGATTCATTTTTCTGAATCTCTTAAATCTCCTGAAATCAAAATGAAATTGAACAGCAAAATCCCTCAGCAAATCTCAAATTTACTAAGATTCTATTTTGCATTCGATTTTCAAATTGAATTCGATCTTGTTTCATTTTCAAAAAGTATTTGATTTTGCATGTTCATGTACAAATCGAACACTAAATCCCACTCCAAAATGAACTTCAAAACCACAAATGAATAGATCTGCTTCATGCTTTCATTTTCAGCATGAGCAGTTCTATTTGACACAAATGCATGCATACATCAGTGAGATGCCTGCATGTATATCATTGTAAAAAGCTTAAGTGTTATTTTTTTTTTTTAAATTACGTGGGGTCCCTCCCTAAAAGCCCTGGACTTTTCATAGCCAGTCCAGGTTGTGAAGGGTTCCCCTGTACTTAGCGCAACCAGCACCAGGCTCTAAGCTCTAAGCCGATCCTGGTTCTGGAATTACAGGGGAAAAAATGCATAGGGTTCCCCTGTAATTTCCATAACCAGCACCGGACCCTTTCTTGCAGGGGGGGATAATGCCACAGCCAGAGAAACCCTATCACCGGGTTACCAGCTGAAACATTACCCCTGACCACTAGTCAGCTCAGGCCAGTGATCCTGGGGAGTTGGAGACCCCCAATAAAGGGCTGCCCCTCTCCAGGGCACCCCATGCTTAGGCTGATATGCCAGCCTTTAAATAAAGTAAAAATACACTATGACTTACCACACTGTCTCTCTGTCACTGATGATGCAGGCTATAGTTCTTGTTTACCGTCTCTTGTAAGGTCTTCTTGATGACAGTGCTGTGGATTCCTCAGCGGTAGGAGGGAATTGGTATGAATTACCGCCGGACCTAAGCCCGGCGGATCAAATACTGATGCTGGAAGGCCAACAAATTAGGATCCCGACTGAGGTGAGTAAGACCCCTAACCCTCCCTCTCCCCCCTAACCCTCCCTTAGGGGTGCCTAGCCCTAACCGCCCCCCTAGTGCCTACCCCTAACCCCCTTCAGGGGTGCCTAAACCTAACTCCCCCTCCCTGCACCCTCAACCTAGCCCCCCCTCCCCACACTCTAAACCTAACCCTCCCAGGGTGTGCCTAAACCTAACCTCCTCCTGGTGGTGCCTGACGCTAACCCCCCTTCCCCTAGCCTAACCCAAACCCTCCCAGGGGATTGCCTAATCCTAAATTCCCGCGGGAGTCCCTAAACCTAACCGTCCCCCCCATGCGGCTATCAGCTCCCGACACCTGGCTTACCTCTTACCTATGTTCGGTATGCCAGGCGTCGGGAATTACTACATCCCGGGTAGGGGTAGGAGGGATGGTGTCTGCAGCCAGCCATTCTCAGTCCCTCATCACCTTCCTCAAATTCAGCCTCTATTCACCATCTCCAGCCCAGAAGCCCCCATCACCTTTAAATGCCCCGAGCCCTTATCACCTTCCTCTGTCCCCAGCCCCATCACCTTTTTCTGCCCCCAGACCATCACCTTTGCCCCCAGCCCCCTTCACCTACTTCTGCCCCTAGCCCATGTCACCTTCCTCTGTCCTAGCTTCCTATGCCCTCTTCACCTTTTTCTGTACCCAGGTCCCAACATCTTCCCCTCCACAGCCCCTATTGCTCTGCCATCCCCTCCACACTGCAGCTTTTGCCTGACATGCAGCGGCGTGACCTATGACATCATGCCACCGGGCCGCCCGGGCCGCAGCTGAGCCACCTGTAAGAGCCCAGCACTGCGCAGGCCAGGCTTCAAGGGACTTGGAGCTGGGGCTGGGCGGCCGCTATGGGGCCCGTCAGCTGAAACAGCATCCGCCGTCCACGGCCCCATTTTTGCCTAGGTGCCCCTCTGGACCTGGTACGGGTGGCCCTTTAGTCCCCCCCTGTTGCCAGGTCTGATCATGACAGTATACATTTAATACACACATACACACACACATACTCACCTACAATACCTGAAAATAAAAAAATGAACTCAGTACCATCCTCGAAGGATGTTACCTCACAAATGATGGGCACAGACATGGCATTTCCCTTAGAAGTGCCGTGGCCAGTGGCGGGCTGGGCCGGGGGGCAGGGTGCCATGTGCCCCCCGGGCCACAGCGTCATGCGGGCCGCGGGCCACGGTGCAGACTGTGTCACTGTGACACAGACTGCACCGCGTGTGTAGTGCTGACCGGATGGAGTTCGGTCAGCGCTACACAGCACAAACACACAGCCACCGGAGCCGGCAGCTGTGTGTTTGCTTTAGCAGCTGATGAGAGTCAGACAGACTCTCATCGGCTGCTGCTCCCACTGCCAGAGCCGGACATCTTCCGGCTCCCGCAGTGGGTAATGGGAGTGACGCGTCACTCCCATGACGCGTCACTCCCATAATGCAAAGCGGCGGACGGAGGAGCTGATCTCAACGGCGGGACCAGGAGCAGGATCGGGTGTCAGGTAAGTGATTTATTTTTTTTATTATGTCTCTGCTGCGGGGGGGGGACTGGGATTACTGGGAGCACTACAAGGGGGGGACTACTGGGAGCACTACAGGGGGGGGAATACTGGGGGCACTACAAGGGGGGGACTCCTGGGAGCACTACAAGGGGGGGACTACTGGGAGCACTACAGGGGGGGAATACTACTGGGGGCACTACAAGGGGGGGACTCCTGGGAGCACTACAAGGGGGGACTACTTGGAGCACTACAGGGGGGGAATACTACTGGGGGCACTACAAGGGGGGGACTCCTGGGAGCACTACAAGGGGGGGACTCCTGGGAGCACTACAAGGGGGGGGACTATTGGGAGCACTACAGAGGGGAATACTACTGGGGGGACTACTGGGGGCACTACAAGGGGGGGACTCCTGGGAGCAGTACAAGGGGGGGACTATTGGGAGCACTACAGGGGGGGAATACTACTGGGGGCACTCCAAGGGGGGACTCCTGGGAGCACTACAAGGGAGGGACTACTGGGAGCACTAAAAGGGGGGGGACTCCTGGGAGCACTACAAGGGGGGGGGACTACTGGGAGCACTACAGGGGGGGAATACTACTGGGCGCACTACAAGGGGGGAATACTACTACTGGGGGCACTACACGGGGGGCACTACAAGGGAGGGACTACTACTAGGGGCACTACAAGGGGAGGGGACTACTACTAGGGGCATTGCATAGGGGGGAGGGGTCTACTACTAGGGGCACTACATAGGGGGGAGGGGACTACCACTGGGGGCACTGCATCGAGGGACCACTGCTGGGGGCTCTATATAAAGGGCAATAGTGGGGGTACTGCATAGGGGGAAGACTACAACTGGGGCCACTATTTAAGGGGCACTGCATAAGGGTTACCACTACTGGGGGCACTATATAAGGGGCTTACTACTGGGGGCACAAGGGGCACTGCATAGGGGGGATCACTACTGGGGGCACTACTCGAGGCCTGCATAAGGGTGTCTTCCTGTGGCACATGGTGGCACTGCCTATGGGCACTACGACAGGGGGCTGCCCCTAATCTTTATTTTTACCTTACATTAATCCCATATGGACCCGCCTCCTCCCTAGAACACATGAGGGGGGGGCGCCGTAGCACGCACGTTCTTTCGGGCATCTTGGCTACACGCTACTCCTCTGCCAGGGCCGCCTGCATGCATTTGCCCCCCAGGCTAAAAGTTGCCAGCCAGCCCCTGGCCGTGGCTGAGCATTCATTGGCTAAGAGAGGTCAGCCTCCGCCTTTCTCAGCTAATGAACGGATCCCGCCCTCGAAGTCAATGGTGAGAGCTGCAGGGTTACTAAACGTTAGCCTGCGGTTCTCACCATTGAGATAAATCCTATCTTGTGCTAATTTGGCAAAAAAAAATGAATAGAACCAAACATGCACATCTCTAATATAAACTGAGGTTTGGGGTTTTTATTTTGTAAATTAGCGGTCTATTGCGTATGCAGCTGCGAATGTATGCTAATACCTGCTAAAGCTCCTCTGGCATAGAGATGCCTACTGCTGCTTTCTCACATCCGTACTACCCCCTATACATCGGTACCATCGATGCACATCGGCCCGTCGCGCACATTTACACCAGGTCTGACCACCCGCAGAAACTGCAAATCTCCTCGCACGCAGTGGGCTATCATGCTGTGTATGCAATCGCAGTAGCTACTTTATGCACGCCCAGGAAATGGCGCTCAAATGGACAGACATGCCTGCGGTTTTCCTAAGACTCCCCCGTCATCACCCAAAACACTCACAGCCTGTCACTCACTCTGCGATGGACTCGTCAGTTTGATCGCAGCACAGTAGTAAACAATCGATCGATTTGCGTGCGTAATTGAAATTGTGTATGCTGCTGAATCAGACCCTATGTATGAAGCTTTGGAAACAGATAAAGTGGATGGAGATAAAGTCCCGATCAATCAGCTCCTAACTTCCATGTTACAGGCTGTGTTTGAAAAATTACAGTTAGGAGCTGATTGGGTGGTACTGTATCTCCATTCACTTTATCTCTCTCCCAGGCTTAGTGCTGAGACCCCTTTGTTACCAAAGTTTTGCGTTCTTTTAGGGAAATCCCCCAATGTTTACAAAATATCCTCTCCAATTTTCTATGATGAAATACTTCTCTACTACTTATCTGAGACTCTGTGGCTGCTAGATTAATGGAGCTATTCTATATATTGTAGCAGTATTTTCTATATTGTTGCAGTGGACTTTTTAATTTACTTCATTTACATATATATATATATATATATGAAAAAAACATTTTTGTTTTTTATCTACATACGTTATGTAGAAACTCCTGCAAACCTTGGCCCTCATTCAGAGCCGTTCGTAAGCGGCCGCTCGTTCGTTCTGACCGATGTTCGCACATCTGCGCATGCGTACGGATTGTAATACGCATGCGCGAACCAGTCAGTGCGGCCGAAAATCGTTTGTTCGCTATATAGCGAATGCCTGCTATTTTGAGTGACAGAAGGAGGCGTATATTGGTGGTAACAGGGGAAGGTGCTTGAAAACGGGGAGTGGAGATCAGAACACAGGCGCGCTTAAAGGTCAAAACGGGCGTTTTAAGGGAGTGCATAATTAATACAGCAGCGTCATTGACCACGTCACTTGGTTTTTTATTACTCAGAACTGCTCGCAAAATAGCGGTTGAAAAAACCAGCCACAAGAATAGCGAGCAGTTCATACGCTGTTCGATGTACTCGATTAATCTAATAAATAGCGGACATGACGTATGGTGCAAGCGGCAAGGGGGCGTATTTTTCAAAATTACAACCGCAAGTTTTGCTCGCTCGTTCAGACTTAGAGGCGTGAACAGACCGCAATTAGCGAACGGTTCATTTGAATAGCCATCCCTTGTTTTAGAACGAATGACCGCAAATAGCGAGCGGCTCTGAATGAGGGCCCTTGTGCATTAATATCTGTATCATATGTATATTTATTTTTATGGTATCAGTGTCAGAACTGTATTATTCATCTAATAAATGTGATTCGTTTGTACATACGGCCATTTTTGCAGATTATTATTATTTTAGATCTCATCAGCGCCGTTCATTGTTTTAGTTTATTTATTTGTCTCTTTTTGGCTTGCTACCATTTTGAACAGCTGCAGGGGATTAATTGTTTTGGGATTTCATTCAGCGCCTGTTGCTGTTTCTTAGTTTGTTTTTTTGTTATAGAGTATACTCATCATGACTACCTTGTCACACTGACTCTCAGTCTGCCACACAGACAAAGAAACCCACTCACACAGCTATCTATAACGTAACCCACCTATGTGCCAACCAACTGGGTAACTGTCAAATCAACAATACATCTAACTCACAACAGGCCTACGGATGCAAACAACAACCTCACCCTAATTCTGGGTTTGGTGCAAACTAGTCATTAAAACTATTAACTACTGCTACTGTTTACTACAGCAATGGCCTAGCGCCCAATGTAGTGCCATGGGCTAATGTCTGGTATTGGAGGTCACTGGCTGACCTAATGACCAAACTATTATCTTTTCCTACAGGCCTGGCGCCCAATTACCTGATGGTCTATGGAGGCTAAATGTAACTAATGAAGTCCCAAAGGTGTCTACCAGATCCAGTGGGAGTGGCTGCAGTTGGGAGCTGCATACAGCTTTTTTGCTTTCCACCACTGCAGGTCCCTCAGCTTCTTCCTTGGCTCTCAGCGACTGCCACCAACCTCAGTGCCCTGCCATGGACTCTGAGCCATCTTCTGAGGTCTCCAACTTCTGGCTTCATCCTGGGATTCCTTGTACATGTCGGTTCGCATATCGTCTTTCTTCACAATCCGCCACCAGACTGACTGGTTCCACTTATGGCTGTTAATATATGCTGTTGCAAAAGGGGAGGGGCATGCACCGCGAGTCATGATTGGCTCGCCAGTGGTGCCATTTTTAACCAGGCGGTAACCCATTGCCTGAGCCGAGGCCTAGAAGAAAGATTCCTGCAGCAATGCCGGAGACGTCCATGATCCTCTTGCCAACCGTAGCTCCACCGACAACAGCCTCAGTTGAAGATACTCCTCAATCTCCTGGTAAGCGTAGGCCGGCGCCCCCTCTTCTCTCCGGGCAGGACATGGATTCACACATTTTTTTGAAGGAGCACTCCATATTTTCTCAGCAGGAATACATCCGAATTACCGCCAGACACAAGTCCGGCGGTTCAAATCCCGACAGCGGCAGGCCGACACGGCTGAAAATCTCGATCATCCCCAGGTAATTATGAACTAACCTAACCCCCCTAACCCTAAACCTCATTAGGGCTGCCTAACCCTAACCTTCCCCCCAGTACCTAACCCTAATCCCCCCTCTAAGTGCCTAAACCCAACCCCCCCTTCCCCGCTGCCTAAACCTAAGTACCCCCCAGAGGTGCCTAACCCTAACCCTCCTTCCCCCTAATCTAACTTTAACCTCCCGGGGGGATGCCTAACCCTAAGTCCCCTGCCGGGAGCCCTAAACCAAACCCTGCCCCCCCGCGGATGTCCACAGTGGCGCCCGGCATCACTTCGATCAGGATGCCGGGCGCCAATCTCCTGGCGTCGGTAAAATGACAGGCATCTAGAAATAGACGCCGGTCATTTAACCCTCGCCGGGATAAATCAGTCGGGAAGCCGGCTGTTGGGCTTACATCCGCCGGCTTCCCGATTGCATACCGCTCAGCAGCTCCCACCAAAATGTGTACAAGATTGCACCTCACAGAAATACGGCATTTTAGAGCGCTTCCTCCATGCTCATTTTCTTGAAGCAATTTTGCACTTTTATAAACAAGTCTAAAATGTGGAATATATTACAGAAATGTGTCAGAATGCGTTGAACAACTTTTGTGAGAACACAGGAGAGATAGCTGAGGTAATCAAACTGTAAAACATATCCTCACATTTTCTAGTTTTGTTCTAATTTAACATGTTTGAAGCCTAAATAGAAGGTTCCCTTCAACTAGTAAAATGATAAAGCATCGTTTATCTGGAAGTTTTAGTAACGTCACTACATACAGTAGTTATAAATCACTGATACTATTGGGCATCTGTATATTCTCCGCTGAGACTTTGTCGTCCGTCACTCCTGGGAAAAGTGGCATTATAACATTAGCTGCGGATTCAAGCCGTTGTCTTGGAACAGCGAGACATCTGGGACATATTAGGGACTGATTTAATGAGCAGTGTGGTTTGCCACTTGACATCAGTAATGCTAAATCACTAACTGCAAGACACAAAGCATTATTTCCAGGACCATTAATAATATAAAAAATCTGCTGTTTAAATATCTGGGCCGAGACATGTATCATGATATTCCTGCTCTGTCTGTTCTCAGGGGAACTCCTACATCCTACGGCTGATTCCAATGTCCCCAAAGAGTACAGAGTACACTTCAGACTTATACAGATATATACAGTATGTAAGTATTATAAGAGACACAGGGCTGTATTGAGAGGCGGCCGTACAGTCTACGACCGCACGGCCGCCTCGATGTTTGTCTAGTGCGCATGTGCACGAGGGAGCCGGCTCCTTCGTGCGCATGCGTGAGACCCGCTACGACCGACAGCGCTGGTCGTAGCGGGTCTCTTTCCAAAGGGGGCAAGCTGTCGATGTTGATTGACAGCTCGCCCCGTTTGGAAGGCAGGCCCGGGGGGGTGGCAGCCCAAATGGAGGCGTTCCCATGGGAACGCCTGCCGTTTGGGGGAGGCCCCACTGACATCACTAGTGATGTCAGTGGAGAGCTTCTGACTCTGACAGAGCCAGAAGCTCTCCGGGGCTTACGACAAGTGAGACCCTACCATAGGGTCTCATCGTAAGCCCCGATGGTCGTGATGGTCAATGACCATCGCGACCATCACCCTAGAGGTCGTTAGAGCTGTTGGTGTTAACCCACAGCCTAACGACCGAAACAGAGGCGGCTGGTCAGGATGCGACCGCTTGCATCCTCCGACCGCCTCTGAATGAGGCCCACAGTTATGATGGCAACATTGGTGAAGTGTCAATATGCAACATGTCCACATATGCAGAGACTGGAGAGTTAAGGTCAGGCACTAGGGTAGGGTTAAGGTCAGGCACTAGGGTAGGGTTAAGGTCAGGCACTAGGGTAGGGTTAAGGATAGGCACTAGGGGAGGGTTAGGCTGCAGGAGAGGAGGTTAATGTTAGTCACTAGGGGAGTGTTAGAGTTTGGGGATAGCGATACAGCCAAATCAGCTGCAGGACCAGCCAGAAGTCACCGTCAGTTGACGTTGCTGGAGCCGCCAGACCCGCCATTTGGATGCAGCGGAAGACATTGCTGGAGCTGCAGTAAGTCACCACTGGACCATCAGGAAAGTTTTGTCATCATTTTGTTGACAATGTGGTTAAAGTAAACATGCAAAGCATGTTGATATTATAAGCATGTCGATATTATAAGCATGTCGACATTCTCATGTTGCTATTATGATTGAAACCAAAAATATACCAAACTCGTATTAAAATAAACATCCATCACTTGCGAGGCCAGGAAACTGCATCTATGGACCAGCCCCATGCCCCGCCACTACCAGAAAACATTTCTGACACGCCCCCTTTTCCGGGGAACGTCGGCTGCCCTCAACCCCGCACCGCGCCATAAATGCTTCTCCCTGTCAATCATGGCATGGCAGGGGCTGCATGTAATTACGTAGGACCCATTCTGCACACTCGGAGAATGGGTCCTACGCACGCGCAGATTCCAGATAATCGTGAATCTGCGTTCAGCATTGTACTTAGTTAGATAACCCATATTTAGCAAACAAGACCAGGCTCCACATAGTTAAGCTTTTCTGGCCTTGGTAAATGGGGCATAATTGCCGTCCCCATAGTAAGTCACTGCGATCATTATGAGACGGTACTGCAGATGATATATAGAAATCTGCTACGTTACCTTCTTCTTAAATAGCCCCGATACTCTAAATTGTGACAATCCTCTTAAAACATTACGTTTTGCAGCATTGATCACAATTTTTAGCTTCATAATTAGACTCCTACAGGACAATTACATGTCACAAATGTTTTTGGTTTGCTTTATAGACCAAAATAAACTTCTATATTTCCCGTTTAATGTGAAATTTACTGGCTGAAATCAGAGCTTTCTCCTCCAGTTTTCTCCACTGTGTTGTTTCACTTTTGTTAATAGAGCTAAATTGGGGCCACAATGAGCAACCGTTGCAAATGTAAGTCACTATCTAATCACTGGCAATTCAGTCTGCAGGAGACACTTCTGTACATTCCTGAATAATATACAGAGCTATTTGAATAATTGACTATTCATAAGGGATAATGAATGAATAAGTGAATAAATTATTAGATGTCCTTATTTGTTTTTTTATTTGCGACTGGACAAATCACGTTTTTCCACCGCAGGAAAAAGGAGTCCTGCCCTCAGCATCACCTCTATACATCCCTATTACTGAGGAGATACGTCCCTCTCCTAACTGCTAGCAGCAGAGTTCATAAGAGGCATTTAATGACATTTAACTCAAACACAAGTGAGGAACTCCAGAGTACTGCAAATAATTACCAACTTCAGCCGCTAACAGTCATTTGCAAAAGCAATGAACTCAGAGGCGGTCTGCATTCGTGCATACAGGCGTTCCTGCACTCGGATTTGACAGAAAATTGTACTAACTGAGCCCAGAATAGTTTATTATTGCTAGAGATGTGCGCGGACCCCAGTGTTTTTGGTTTTGATTCTAATTAGAGATATGCGGGTGCAGTTCTCAGAGAACCGACAACAACCGAATTTAGGGGTTCCGAGTTCGGAATCACTTTGGGGTACCGAGTCAATCCGAGTCCCAGTTCAGATCTTCCATGATTCAGAGCTCAGATTTAAAAACTGAACTCGGGTTTTGGATTGCATGTAAACAGGCCAAAACGACGTAATTTTAGCTATTTTTTTCTTATTTATTTAAAAAGAAAATACAGATCCAAAACTAAAATGTGAGTATTGCAAAACACAATGATTAATCCGGATCCAAAACAAAAAATCGAGGGTCAGCGCACATCTCTAGTTCTAATTCATCATATTTTTGGCAAAACCACCCTCAAGTGTTTTGGATCCTATATGGTTTTGGTTCGGTTTTGGATTCCTTAACAATTGATAAAAATGTATAAAAAAATTTGTTAAAACAGGACCTGTTTACGTGCAATCCAAAACCCAAATTAGTTTTTTAAATCCGAATTCTGAACTGACTGCAGAACCGAACTGAGGGCCTGATTCAGAGCCGGACGCTATTTGCGCTCGCTCGTTCAGAAAAAGGGGCCGGCTATTTAAATTGAGTGCTCGCTCTTTGTGGTCTGTTGACGCCTCTATGTCTGAGCGAGCGAACGAAACATGCGCTCGCTATTTTGTAAAGACGCCCCCTGGCCGTTCGCATCTACGTCATCTCCGCTATTTATTAGATTAATCGAGTACATCGAAAGGCGTCTGAACTGCTCGCAGTGCTTGTGGTTGGATTTTCCTACCGCAATCATGCGAACAGTTCAGGCTAAGAAACAACCAAGTGACGTGGTCGATGACGCTGCTTTGTTAATTATGCACACCCTTAAAACGCCCATTTTGACCGTTTGGCACGCCTGCGTTCGGATCTCCACTCTCCGTTTTCAAGCACCTTCCCCTGTTACCACCCACAAACGCCTCATCCTGTCACTCAAATTAGCTGGCACTCGCAATTTGGCGAACACACGTTTTCTGACCGCACTGACTGGTTGGCGCATGCGCATTACGACCCATACGCATGCGCAGATGCGCGAACATCGCTCGGAGCGAACGAGCGGCCGCTTACGAGCGGCTCTGAATCAGGCCCAGATTCTGAACTGGGACTCGATTCGACTCGGAACCCCAAAGTGATTCCGAACTGGAACTTGATTGGACTTGGAACCCCTAACTTCGGTTGTGTTTGTATTTCAGGAAAAACGAGCTGCACATCTCTTAATTATTACAGAAAATTATTATTTTGGATATAGTCATTGCATATTTCCATATTTGTGTAAAAGTGTATCCCACACTTAATAATCAATGAATAAGCAGTGACATTGCCTTGTCTTAACTTATGGCATTTACAAGATAGAAAATACTGAGAATGTAGAACTTGTTTCCCCATCCATCCTCACCATAATCGGCCACCGCCGGATCAATGCTACATTACAGATCCAAAATGTACTCAGTAAGTATTACCCCCGACCCATACAAAATGTTCTATAATATCAAATTTAAAAAAAAAAACGTTTTTAAGTAAAAATAAAACACAGACATTAATTGATTTACACAAATATTCACCCCCATCTTATGTAATGTGTTGTAGAGGCGCCTGTAGCTGCCATTACAGCTGTGAGTGTATTGGGGTCTCTCCCAGCCTGTTGGATCTGGGCGCAGCACTACTCACACTTGCTGTATTGCTGGAGCTCCATCCGGTTGGAAGGGGGTCATACTCAGCAACTTTCTACTCACAGTGTTATTGACAGTCAGGGAGCGTATTGCGGAGGTAATGAGGAGGGGTGACAAAGAGCATAGGAGTGTCGCAATTGTTTTGGGGGTGTGTCACCCCTGCGTCTGTGATCCCCACGGCCATTCTGCGGGACCATAGACTCACTCAGGAATGTGACCACTGAATGATCTGCGACTTATGCTGCGTGAATGTACGCAGATGCTACCAGTTTTTTGGTGCCTGCGACATTTGTATATTTTCGCATAGAATCTGCATAAATAAACGCGGCGGTGTTCAACTCTGAATTCGGCCCAATACCTTGTAGTCGTGGTCCTTCTGGAATCTCATTGGTGGTTGGTCTCTCACAGGGGATAGCAGGTTTTCCGCCAAGATTATTGTGAACCATCTATTTGACCAGTGTCCCAGCAGCAGAGACTCATCCCCAGTATCGCTAAGCTCCCACCACTGTAATCTTGGAGGACGCGCAGTTAGGCTGGTTCCAGGTTTAGGAATCATTTCAGAGGATTTTGGGATGTTCAAAGCTACAAGCTGATACAAGATTTATAGCAGCGTTCACACTCCAGATAAGTGGCCAAAAGCTTAAATTTCAGTCATTTCTGAAATAATTTCACTGATTTATTCCCATTTCTGGTTTCTGGAACAAGTTACAATTCTATATAAAAATGTAAAAATTAGAAACACACACACGTCTCTTTATTTATGTAAGCGTGTCAGTGTACTGCTTTATTATTCTGTATCTGTGTGTACAGTATTTGTGTATTATTTATAACCTCCGTATTAATAATAGTAATAACATACCATTATACAAGTCATCTCGGAGTTCTATAACGTGTACAATCTACTCAGCCTCCTGCTACCATATAATCATGTGACTCCTTGGTGGCCTCTAATAACCTTATAATTTACAGTGGGGGATACATCATCCCTTATACCTCACCTGTTAATCTAATGTAGTGTAAAATTCCTCCCTCTGTACGTTAGCTTGTGGGCATGGTGTAATGGCGGGGGGCATGTGTGACATCTGTTCCGTTTTGGGTATATACCCGGGAGCAGTGAAAGAGGTAGCAGACACACATGACACATGTATGTGGATTATACTATACTGTATGTAGCACAATCATTTCCCTGCACTAGGAACAATTAAATAACATTTCCAAGGTCAGTGTCCGTTTATTAGGGGAATTCAATATGGAGCGATAAGTCCGTTTTTTGCGTTAATATCGCACCTGTGACGTCATTATCGCAGGTTTTAGTTTTACACCCTATTCAATTTCAAAGACTTTTCGCAGGTTCGAAAAGTCTTTGAAAAAAAACGGGGATAACTTTTCACCACTGAATAGGTGGCAAAAAAAAGTGCAGAATTGGGGTTTAAGGGTGCAGGCTTAAAAAAAATAGCCTGCACCCTTGAAAATTACATTTTAAAAATAACTGTGTCAAAAAAAATAAAAATAAAATAGGGACACCCCAAAAAATTACTTTAAAAATTGGGGTGAAAAAAAATGGGAAAAAATTGTTTAACAATAGGGAAATAGGTTCAGGGCTATTCTGCAAGTATGCGGCAGGTGTATTCTAGAATAGATTTATAGCGGCAGGTGCACAAATGCAGAATTTTAAAAAAATTACTTTAGGGACATAAAAATATGCTAGTACCCATTTTCATGTACCCCAAATTTGATGGGGCCAGTTAAAAAAACGAAAAAAAAAATAACCTAAGTGCTCTTCTGCATCACTTCTTCAATGTCGGGAAAAAACACCTGCTGCGGCTATTTAAATCCCCGACTTTCATTTGCAGGCTAAAAATGGGGGTACCCATAGTGATCCCCCATGTTTTTACAGCTTTAGGGGGGTCCTACAATTTTTTTAAGGAAAATTTCGTAATTTAAGGCAAATCCCACTTCGCAGGCTCCCGTTTTCGTAGGTTTCATATTGAATACGGGGATAAGCGGGCGCAGGTAAAACCTCCGATATGAAACAAACTTCGACAGCAAAGTTTACGTTTCATATTGAATACCCCTCTATGTCTATCTAGAACCTATTCTGCAAACTTAGGTCTGGTCGCTCTGCTTCCATAACCCACAAGAAGCAAATCTTACAGCGAGAGGTTTTTTAGCCGCAATCTTGTCAGTCATCAGGCGACAGATCCAATTTTTTCAGACATTTAATAAATGTGTCACTGCTGGATCCGTTCTATTGTTAGGAGAAAAGATGCCCAACTAGAAACATTGTATCACTGCTATGGCGCTACTCTGTGTTATACGGTTGTACGATGCCTCCAAATGAACCTATTCATATGCGCCTGATTCTGAATCGCAAGTCCTAAGTGGCATTTACAGACTGCATACGCCCCATGACGGAGGATACGAGAACAGACGCTTTGCTGCTCAAGTAGCCAGGGACCCCCGTCTGAGAAATTAGCATTTTTGGGTGGCTACCTTGTGAACGCATGGTGATGTCGCGGTTGTATCGTGTGCATACAGCCAAACTTTCGTGCTACTTTGAGGTGTGTATATGGGAAAAGTGATGGATCTTTTGTTTCTGATGACGCTTTTGCACCCAGCATGGGCCTGGTCTAAGTGCCCATGACGGCCGAGGCTGGTGTCGGGAAAACAGTGGCCAGTGCGACTGTACAGATACCTGCATTAGCATAAAATAGTATATCTGGATACTGCGGTCATTCACACTTGTGGGTGCTTAACGTCTGACTCAGAACAAGGCCCATTATTGAATGAACGGATGTAATGTATGGAATTGAGTTATGGTTCCGCTATGTCTGTGGTAATGGTAGAAGCTATAAAGGGGTGTACAGGGAGCAGAGCCGTAACTAGACTTTTTGGTGCGCTGTGGCAGAAAGAGCATTGGCGCCCCCTCATTTTTCAAAGGGACAAAATGCACCCAATAAAGGGCCATGGCTTCATGGGGAAGGGCCAGGGAAGAGATAGGGGAGGCCAGGAGATGCTCGGGATGAAATAAGAGGAAGCTACAAGCAAGAATGATAATAAACAGAAATTAGACAGGCCCAAACAGCGCCCCCTGACCTGTGGTGCCCTGTGCGATGGCACCGACCGCACTACCCTAGCTACGGTCCTGAGGGAGGGTCACTGCTCCATCGTCATGAATAGTCAGTGCAAGGTTCCTCTCTGGACCCTGACTAGTGAATCAACCTTCAGCTTTGTGGCTTATGAGGTCTCCAGAAATTCTGCTCTGAAGCCCAATAATGTATCTGTTACTGTACACAAGGTAACGGAGATTCAGGCACCAAGTGAGTCACAGCAGATAGATTCTGCAATCTGTATATACAAAATCAAATATCCTGACTGACTCACTGACCCATCATCGCCCAGCCCAATCCCCTGGACCTAGAAACATGAAAATCTGGGATTATATTAATACTTACTATAGGAGTGATGTATTACTATAGAGGTGAAGGAGTGGAATGTGTTAGTACACAGGTGAGGGAAGGTAATGTCTTACTATAGCAGTGATGTATTACTATAGAGGTGAGGGAATGGAATGTGTTAGTACACAGGTGAGGGAAGGTAATGTCTTACTATAGCAGTGATGCATTACTATAGAGGTGATGGAGTGGAATGTGTTAGTACACAGGTGAGGGAAGGTAATGTCTTACTACAGCAGTGATGCATTACTATAGAGGTGATGGAGTGGAATGTGTTAGTACACAGGTGAGGGAAGGTAATGTCTTACTATAGCAGTGATGCATTACTATAGAGGTGATGGAGTGGAATGTGTTAGTACACAGGTGAGGGAAGGTAATGTCTTACTATAGCAGTGATGCATTACTATAGAGGTGAAGGAAGGATTAATGTGTTACTTGAGAGATAAGATGGAAATGGAAACAGTAAATATCTAAGGTCTACCTGGGAGAAACCGGGCACATCTGCTAGTCAGACATATTGCGTAAAAGGAATGAGGCTCAGCCTATAACTCCAGGAATAAATACCTGCATCTTAGGAAGTACAACTTTCCCTTGAACAATATACTGTACCAGGTCGGTGCTGTACACATAATCAGTACCCCATTGTGATCGCTATGTTGCCGCTGCACTACATAAGGACGCCCTCTTTACCTTACGCACATCTGTAATGTTTAGCAAGACTGCAAAACCATCGGTACAATCGAGTACCATCGCAGCCTCACGCTCACTTGCACAACCTCTGACCTTACTCAGGAATTGCTAACATCGCACACTATGAGTCCTCAAGCTGCGTATGCTGTCACAGTGGCTAATTTATGCATGCTCCTGTAACGGTGTTTAAACGCACTGGCACGCCTGTGTTTCCCCATCCACCCACCCCATCACCTCCCCCTAACAGTACTTCCTGTCAAACACTCTGCGATGGGTCTGCGTAGCCACTGTAATCGCGTTCACAGTGGAGTGTTTGCGCACGTGCACTGCGATGCATACGCACTACGTAGCAATTGGCCGAATGCGTACATATTCGCAGTTGCAATCCTTGCTGAATCAGGTCCACAGTGTGTTGTTACATTTACTGAGGTAGTGTCACACAATAAATACGATAATCCTAGTGAGCGGTGAGCCTCTATTTTAAATTTCTACATTGGAAGCTGCCACTGAAATATATGTATATAATATCGTTTTAATAGTAAAAAGATACGAAAAGAAAAACACTTTTGGCAATTGCCCCTCAGGTTTCCGGGTAGATTATGGTGGGTAAATATTCTGCTATCCTTTATGTAGATGTAAGGTTCTATCAGGGCCAGATTAAGGGGGGGCGACAGGGGCGGTCATTGCGGGGCCCACACACACAAAAAGACCCCCACAACAAATACAGGCAGGGGGGGTTCTGAGTACATAGAAACCTACCCTGACGGACAAATCTCGGTGAAGTGGGGGCGGAGAAGTGTGTGCTATTAGTGTGTGCTATCAGTGTGTGCTATCAGTATGTGCTATCAGTGTGTGCTATCAGTACGTGCTATTAGTGTGTGCTATCAGCGTGCTATCAGTATGTGCTATCAGTGTGTGCTATCAGTATGTGCTATCAGTGTGTGCTTACAGTATGTGCTATCAGTGTGCTATCAGTGTGCTATCAGTGTGTGCTATCAGTGTGTGCTATCAGTGTGTGTTATCAGTATGTGCTATTAGTGTGTGCTATCAGTGTGTGCTTACAGTATGTGCTATCAGTGTGCTATCAGTGTGTGCTATCAGTATGTGCTATCAGTGTGTGCTTACAGTATGTGCTATCAGTGTGCTATCAGTGTGTGCTATCAGTATGTGCTATCAGTGTGCTATCAGTGTGTGCTATCAGTATGTGCTATCAGTGTGCTATCAGTGTGTGCTATCAGTATGTGCTATCAGTGTGTGTTTACAGTATGTGCTATCAGTGTGGTATCAGTGTGTGCTATCAGTGTGTGCTATTAGTGTGTGCCATCAGTATGTGCTATCAGTGTGCTATTAGTGTGTGCTATCAGAATGTGCTATGAGTGTGTGTGCTTACAGTATGTGCTATCAGTGTGTTATCAGTGTGTGCTTACAGTATGTGCTATCAGTGTGCTATCAGTGTGTGCTATTAGTGTGTGCTATCAGAATGTGCTATCAGTGTGTGCTTACAGTATGTGCTATCAGTGTGCTATCGGTGTGTGCTTACAGTATGTGCTATCAGTGTGCTATCAGTGTGTGCTTACAGTATGTGCTATCAGTGTGCTATCAGTGTGTGCTATCAGTGTGTGCAATTAGTATGTGCCATCAGTATGTGCTATCAGTGTGTGCTTACAGTATGTGCTATCAGTGTGCTATCAGTGTGTGTGGTCTCTCCGAGCCTGATGCACCTGGGCGCAGCACTACTCACACTTTGCTGTATTGCTGGAGCTCCATCCGGTTGGAAGGGGGTCATACTCAGCAACTTTCTACTCACAGTGTTATTGACAGTCCGGGAGCGTTTTGCGGAGGTAATGAGGAGGGGTGACAAAGAGCATAGGTGTGTCGCAACTGTTTTGGGGGTGTGTCACCCCTGCGTCTGTGATCCCCACGGCCATTCTGCGGGACCATAGACTCACTCAGGAATGTGACCACTAAATGGCCTGCGACTTATGCTGCGTGAATGTACGCAGATGCTACCAGTTTTTTGGTGCCTGCGACATTTGTATATTTTCGCATAGAATCTGCATAAATAAACGCGGCGGTGTTCAACTCTGAATTCGGCCCAATATCTTGTGGTCGTGGTCCTTCTGGAATCTCATTGGTGGTTGGTCTCTCACAGGGGATAGCAGGTTTTCCGCCAAGATTATTGTGAACCATCTATTTGACCAGTGTCCCAGCAGCAGAGACTCATCCCCAGTATCGCTAAGCTCCCACCACTGTAATCTTGGAGGACGCGCAGTTAGGCTGGTTCCAGGTTTAGGAATCATTTCAGAGGATTTTGGGATGTTCAAAGCTACAAGCTGATACAAGATTTATAGCAGCGTTCACACTCCAGATAAGTGGCCAAAAGCTTAAATTTCAGTCATTTCTGAAATAATTTCACTGATTTATTCCCATTTCTGGTTTCTGGAACAAGTTACAATTCTATATAAAAATGTAAAAATTAGAAACACACACACGTCTCTTTATTTATGTAAGCGTGTCAGTGTACTGCTTTATTATTCTGTATCTGTGTGTACAGTATTTGTGTATTATTTATAACCTCCGTATTAATTATAGTAATAACATACCATTATACAAGTCATCTCGGAGTTCTATAACGTGTACAATCTACTCAGCCTCCTGCTACCATATAATCATGTGACTCCTTGGTGGCCTCTAATAACCTTATAATTTACAGTGGGGGATACATCATCCCTTATACCTCACCTGTTAATCTAATGTAGTGTAAAATTCCTCCCTCTGTACGTTAGCTTGTGGGCATGGTGTAATGGCGGGGGGCATGTGTGACATCTGTTCCGTTTTGGGTATATATATACCCGGGAGCAGTGAGAGGTAGCAGACACACATGACACATGTATGTGGATTATACTATACTGTATGTAGCACAATCATTTCCCTGCACTAGGAACAATTAAACAACATTTTCAAGGTCAGTGTCCGTTTATTAGGGTAATTCAATATGGAGCGATAAGTCAGTTTTTTGCGTTAATATCGCACCTGTGACGTCATTATCGCAGGTTTTAGTTTTACACCCTATCCAATTTCAAAGACTTTTCGCAGGTTCGAAAAGTCTTTGAAAAAAATCGGGGATAACTTTTCACCACTGAATAGGTGGCAAAAAAAAGTGCAGAATTGGGGTTTAAGGGTGCAGGCTTAAAAAAAATAGCCTGCACCCTTGAAAATGACATTTTAAAAATAACTGTGTCAAAAAAAAAAAAATAGGGACACCCCAAAAAATTACTTTAAAAATTGGGGTGAAAAAAAAAAATGGGAAAAAATTGTATAACAATAGGGAAAGAGGTTCAGGGCTATTCTGCAAGTATGCGGCAGGTGTATTCTAGAATAGAATTATAGCGGCAGGTGCACAGTTGCAGAATTTAAAAAAAATTACTTTAGAGACATAAAAATATGCTAGTACCCATTTTCATGTACCCCAAATTTGATGGGACCACTTAAAAAAACGAAAAAAAAAAACCTAAGTGCTCTTCTGCAAAACTTCTTCAATGTCGGGAATAAAAACACCTGCTGCGGCTATTTATATCTCCGACTTTCATTTGCAGGCTAAAAACGGAGGTACCCATAGTGATCCCCCATGTTTTTACAGCTTTAGGGGGTCCTACAATTTTTTTAAGGAATTTCGTAATTTAAGGCAAATCCCACTTCGCAGGCTCCCGTTTTAGTAGGTTTCATATTGAATAGGGGGATAAGCGGGCGCACGCCCCGATACTTTATCACAGGTAAAACCTCCGATATGAAACGTAAACTTCGACAGCGAAGTTTACGTTTCATATTGAATACCCCTCTATGTCTATCTAGAACCTATTCTGCAAACTTAGGTCTGGTCGCTCTGCTTCCATAACCCACAAGAAGCAAATCTTACAGCGAGAGGTTTTTTAGCCGCAATCTTGTCAGTCATCAGGCGACAGATCCAATTTTTTCAGACATTTAATAAATGTGTCACTGCTGGATCCGTTCTATTGTTAGGAGAAAAGATGCCCAACTAGAAACATTGTATCACTGCTATGGCGCTACTCTGTGTTATACGGTTGTACGATGCCTCCAAATGAACCTATTCATATTCGCCTGATTCTGAATCGCAAGTCCAAAGTGGCATTTACAGACTGCATACGACCCATGACGGAGGATACGAGAACAGACGCTTTGCTGCTCAAGTAGCCAGGGACCCCCGTCTGAGAAATTTGCAATTTTGGGTGGCTACCTTGAGAACGCATGGTGATGTCGCGGTTGTATCGTGTGCATACAGCCAAACTTTCCTGCTACTTTGAGGTGTGTATATGGGAAAAGTGATGGATCTTTTGTTTCTGATGGCGCTTTTGCACCCAGCATGGGCATGGTCTAAGTGCTCATGACGGCCGAGGCTGGTGTAGGAAAACAGTGGCCACTGTCAGTGTACAGATACCTGCATTAGCATTAAATAGTATATCTGGATACTGCGGTCATTCACACTTGTGGGTGCTTAACGTCTGACTCAGAACAAGGCCCATTATTGAATGAACGGGTGTAATGTATGGAATTGAGTTATGGTTCCGCTATGTCTGTGGTAATGGGAGAAGCCATAAAGGGGTGTACAGGGAGCAGAGCCGTAACTAGACTTTTTGGTGCCCTGTGGCAGAAAGAGCATTGGCGCCCCCTCATTTTTCAAAGGGACAAAATGCACCCAAAAAAGGGCCATGGCTTCATGGGGAAGGGCCAGAGAAGAGATAGGAGAGGCCGCACTACCCTAGCTACGGCCCTGACAGGGAGGATCACTGCTCCATCGTCAGGAATAGTCAGCGCAAGGTTCCTCTCTGGACCCTGACTAGTGAATCAACCTTCAGCTTTGTGGCTTATGAGGTCTCCAAAAATTCTGCTCTGAAGCCCAATAATGTATCTGTTACTGTACACAAGGTAACGGATATTCAGGCACCAAGTGAGTCACAGCAGATAGATTCTGCAATCTGTATATACAAAATCAAATATCCTGACTGACCCATCATCGCCCAGCCCAATCCCCTGGACCTACAAACATGAAAATCTGGGATTATATTAATACTTACTATAGGAGTGATGTATTACTATAGAGGTGAAGGAGTGGAATGTGTTAGTACACAGGTGAGGGAAGGTAATGTCTTACTATAGCAGTGATGTATTACTATAGAGGTGAGGGAGTGGAATGTTAGTACACAGGTGAGGGAAGGTAACGTCTTACTATAGCAGTGATGTATTACTATAGAGGTGAGGGAATGGAATGTGTTAGTACACAGATGAGGGAAGGTAATGTCTTACTACAGCAGTGATGTATTACTATAGAGGTGAGGGAATGGAATGTGTTAGTACACAGGTGAGGGAAGGTAATGTCTTACTATAGCAGTGATGCATTACTATAGAGGTGATGGAGTGGAATGTGTTAGTACACAGGTGAGGGAAGGTAATGTCTTACTATAGCAGTGATGCATTACTATAGAGGTGAAGGAAGGATTAATGTGTTACTTGAGAGATAAGATGGAAATGGAAACAGTAAATATCTTAGGTCTTCCTGGGAGAAACCGGGTACATCTGCTAGTCAGACATATTGTGTAAAAGGAATGAGGCTCAGCCTATAACTCCAGGAATAAATACCTGCATCTTAGGAATTACAACTTTCCCTTGAACAATATACTGTACCAGGTCGGTGCTGTACACATAATCAGTACCCCATTGTGATCGCTATGTTGCTGCTGCACTACATAAGGACGCCCTCTTTACCTTACGCACATCTGTAATGTTTAGCAAGACTGCAAAACCATCGGTACAATCGAGTACCATCGCAGCCTCACGCTCACTTGCACAACCTCTGACCTTACTCAGGAATTGATGACATCGCACGCTATGAGTCCTCCAGCTGCGTATGCTGTCACAGTGGCTAATTTATGCACGCTCCTGTAACGGTGTTTAAACGCACTGGCACGCCTGTGTTTCCCCATCCACCCACCCCATCACCTCCCCCTAACAGTACTTCCTGTCAAACACTCTGCGATGGGTCTGCGTAGCCACTGCAATCGCGTTCACAGTGGAGTGTTTGCGCACATGCACTGCGATGCATACGCACTACGTAGCAATTGGCCGAATGCGTACATAATTCGCAGTTGCAATCCTTGCTGAATCTGGTCCACAGTGTGTTGTTACATTTACTGAGGTAGTGTCACACAATAAATACGATAATCCTAGTGAGCGGCGAGCCTCTATTTTAAATTTCTACATTGGAAGCTGCCACTGAAATATATGTATATAATATCGTTTTAATAGTAAAAAGATACGAAAAGAAAAAAACTTTTGGCAATTGCCCCTCAGGTTTTCTGGTAGATTTGTGGTGGGTAAATATTCTGCTCTCCTTTATGCAGATGTAAGGTTCTATAAGGGCCAGATTAAGGGGAGGTGACAGGGGCGGTCTTTGAGGGGCCCACACACACAAAAAGGCCGCCACAACAAGTACAGGCAGGGGGGGTTCTGAGTACATAGAAACCTCCCCTGACGGACAAATCTCGGTGAAGTGGGGGCGGAGAAGTGTGTGCTATCAGTGTGTGCTATCAGTGTGTGCTATCAGTGTGTGCTATCAGTGTGTGCTTACAGTATGTGCTATCAGTGTGCTATCAGTGTGTGCTATCAATGTGTGCTATCAGTGAGTGCTATCAGTGTGTGCTTACAGTATGTGCTATCAGTGTGTGCTATCAGTATGTGCTATCAGTGTGTGCTTACAGTATGTGCTATCAGTGTGTGCTTACAGTATGTGATATCAGTGTGTGCTATCAGTGTGTGCTATCAGTGTGTGCCATCAATATGTGCTATCAGTGTGTGCTTACAGCATGTGCTGTAAGTGTGCTATCAGTGTGTGCTATCAGTATGTGCTATAATTGTGTGCTTACAGTATGTGCTATCAGTGTGCTATCAGTGTGCTATCAGTGTGTGCTATCAGTGTGCTATCAGTGTGTGCTATTAGTGTGTGCTATCAGTATGTGCTATCAGTGTGTGCTATTAATGTGTGCTATCAGTATGTGCTATCAGTGGGCCGGATTCAGAGCCGGACGCTATTTGCGCTCGCTCGTTCAGAAAAATGGGCTGGCTATTTAAATTGAGCACTTGCTCTTTGCGGTCTGTTGACGCCTCTATGTCTGAGCGAGCGAACGAAACATGCGCTCGCTATTTTGTAAAGACGCCCCCTGGCCGCTCGCATGCTACGTCATCTCCGCTATTTATTAAATTAATCGAGTACATCGAAAGGCGTCTGAACTGCTCGCAGTGCTTGTGGTTGGATCTTCCTACGGCAATCATGCGAACAGTTCAGGCTAAGAAACAACCAAGTGACGTGGTCGATGACGCTGCTTTGTTAATTATGCACATCCTTAAAACGCCTGTTTTGACCATTTGGCACGCCTGCGTTCGGATGTCCACTCCCCGTTTTCAAGCACCTTCCCCTGTTACCACCCACAAACGCCTCATCCTGTCACTCAAATTAGCAGGCACTCGCAATTTTGTGAACACATGATTTCCGACCGCACTGACTAGTTGGCGCTGTGCATTACGACCCATACGCATGCGCAGATGTGCGAACATCGCTCGGAGCGAACGAGCGGCCGCTTATGAGCGGCTCTGAATCAGGCGCAGTGTGTGCTATCAGTATGTGCTATCAGTATGTGCTATCAGTGTGTGCTTAAAGTATGTGCTATCAGTATGTGCTATCAGTGTGCTATCAGTGTGTGCTTACAGTATGTGCTATTAGTATGTGCTATCAGTGTGCTATCAGTGTGTGCTTACAGTATGTGCTATCAGTATGTGCTATCAGTGTGCTATCAGTGTGTGCTTACAGTATGTGCTATCAGTATGTGCTATCAGTGTGCTATCAGTGTGTGCTTACAGTATGTGCTATCAGTTTGTGCTATCAGTGTGCTATTAGTGTGTGCTATCAGTGTATGCTATCAGTATGAGCTATCAGTGTGTGCTTACAGTATGTGCTATTAGTATGTGCTATCAGTGTGCTATCAGTGTGTGCTTACAGTATGTGCTATCAGTATATGCTATCAGTGTGTGCTTACAGTATGTGCTATCAGTGTGCTATCAGTTTGTGCTATCAGTGTGCTATTAGTGTGTGCTATCAGTGTGTGCTATCAGTGTGTGCTTACAGTATGTGCTATCAGTGTGCTATCAGTGTGTGCTATCAGTATGTGCAATCAGTATGTGCTATCAGTTTGTGCTATCAGTGTGTGCTATCAGTGTGTGCTATCAGTATGTGCTATCAGTATGTGCTGTCAGTTTGTACTATTAGTGTGTGCTATCAGTGTGTGCTATCAGTGTGTGCTATCAGTATGTGCTATCAGTTTGTGCTATCAGTATGTGCTATCAGTGTGCTATCAGTATGTGCTATCAGTATATTTTATCAGTGGGCCTGATTCAAAGCCGGATGCTATTTGCGGATGGTCGTTCCAAAAAAGGGGCCAGCTATATAAATTGAGTGCTCGCTCTTTGCGATTTGTTGACGCCTCTATGTCTGAGCGAGCGAAATAAAAATGCGCTCGCTATTTTGTAAAGACGCCTCTTTGCCGTTCGCATCACACATCATCTCCGGTATTTATTAGATTAATCGGGTACATTGAAAGGCATCTGAACTGCTCGCAGTGTTTGTGGTAGGATTTCCTTACCGCTATCACTGTGAGCAGTTCAGGCTAAAAGACAACCAAGTGACATGGTCGATGACGCTCCTTTGCTAATTATGCACTCCCATTAAAGGGCATTTTGACCGTTAGGCACGCCTGCGTTCGGATCTCCACTCGTTTTCAAGCACCTTCCCCTGTTACCACCCACAAAAGGTACATTCTGTCAATCAAATTAGCAGCCCCTCGCTGTTCTGCGAGTGCACGATTTCCCACCACAATGACTGGTTTGAGCATGCGCATTATGACCCGTACGCATGCGCAGTTGTGCGAACATTGCTTATGAGCTGCTCTGATTCAGGCCCAGTGTGTGCTATCAGTGTGCTACCAGTGTGTGCTATCAGTGTGTGCTATCAGTATGTGCTATCAGTGTGTGCTATCAGTGTGTGCAACCAGTGTGTGCTATCAGTGTGTGCTATCAGTGTGTGCTACCAGTGTGTGCTATCAGTGTGTGCTATCAGTATGTGCTATCAGTGTGTGCTATCAGTGTGTGCTATCAGTGTGTGATATCAGTGTGTGCTATCAATGTGCTATCAGTGTGTGCTATCAGTTTGTGTTATCAGTGTGCTATTAGTGGGATATCAGTGTCTGCTCTCAGTGTGTGCTCTCACTGTGTGCTCTCAGTGTGTGCTATCAGTGTACTATCAGTGTGTGCTATTAGTGTGTGCTGTCAGTGTGTGCTATCAGTATGTGCTAAAGTATCAATGTGTGCTATCAGTGTGTGCTATCAGTGTGTGCAATCAGTATGTGCTATCAGTGTGTGCTGTCAGTGAGTTCTATCAGTATCAGTGTGTGCTATCAGTGTGCTATTTGTATGTGCTATCAGTTTGTGTTCTCAGTGTGTGCTATCACATACTGATAGCACACACTGATAGCACACTGATAGCACATATTGATAGCACATGCTGATAGCACACTGATAGCACACAATGATATCACAGTTATAGCACATACTGACAGCACACACTGATAGCACAAACTTATAGCACATACTGATAGCACATACTGATAGCACATACTGATAGCACACACTGATAGCACACACTGATAGCACAAACTAATAGCACACTGATAGCAAACACTGATAGCACACACCATTTGGGGGAAGCCCCACTGACATCACGAGTGATGTCAGTATGTGAGCTTCCAGCTTATTAGAGCCAAAAGCTCACAGGGGCTTGCGGGAATGACACCCAACCACAAGGGTCTAGTCGCAAGCCCTGATTGTCGCGATAGTCGTCATAGAGTGTCCAGCTCAAAAACAGGCCCAGTGTGTGCTATCAGTGTGTGCTATCAGGGTGTGCTATCGGTTTATGCTATCAGTATATGCTATCAGTGTGTGCTATCAGTGTTTGCTATCAGTGTGTGCTATCAGTGTGTGCTACAGTATCAGTGTGTGCTATCTGTGTGCTATCAGTGTGTGCTATCTGTGTGCCATAAGTGTGTGCTATCAGTGTGTGCTATCAGTGTGTGCTACCAGTATGTGCTATCATTGTTTACTATCAGTATGTGCTGTCAGTGAGTTCTATCAGTATCAGTGTGTACTATCAGTGTGCTATCAGTATGTGCTATCAGTGTGTGCTATCAGTATGTGCTATCAGTTTGTGCTATCAGTGTGTGCTATCAGTGTGTGCTTCCAGTATGTGCTATCAGTGTGTGCTATCAGTGTGTGCTATCAGTGTGTGCGATCAGTGTATGATATCAGTATCTCCTCTTAGTGTGTGTTCTCAGTGTGTGCTATCAGTATGTGATTTCAGGGTGTGCTATCAGTGTGTGATATCAGTGTGTGCTATTAGTGTGTGCTGTCAGTGTGTGATATCAGTGTGTGCTATCAGTGTGCTATCAGTATTTGCTATCAGTGTGTGCTATCAGTGTGCTATCAGTGTGTGCTATCAGTGTGTGCTTACAGTATGTGCTATCAGTGTGCTATCAGTGTGTGCTATCAGTGTGTGTTCTCAGTGTGTGCTATCAGTATGTGATTTCAGGGTGTGCAATCAGTGTGTGATATTAGTGTGTGCTATCAGTGTGTGCTATTAGTGTGTGCTGTCAGTGTGTGATATCAGTGTGTGCTGTCAGTGTGTGTTATCAGTGTGCTATCAGTATGTGCTATCTGTGTGTGCTATCAGTGTGCTTTCAGTGTGCCATTAGTGTGTGCTATCAGTGTGTGCTTACAGTATGTGCTATCAGTGTGTGCTATCAGTGTACTATCAGTATGTGCTGTCAGTATGTGCTAGCAGTTTGTGCTATCAGTGTGCTATCAGTGTGTGCTATCAGTGTGTGCTATCAGATTGCTATCAATATGTGCTATGAATATGTGCTATCAGTATGTGCTATCAGTTTGTACTATCAGTGTGTGCTATCACATACTGATAGCACACACTGATAGCACACTGATCACTCATACTGATAGCACATGCTGATAGCACACTGAGTGCACAAACTAATATCACACTGATTGCACACACTGATAGCACACACTGTTTGGGGGCAACCCCACTGACTTCACAAGTGATGTCAGTATGTGACCTTCCAGCTTTATTAGAGCAGAACGCTCACTGGGGCTTGCGGGAATGAGACCCTACCACAAGGGAGAAGTCGCAAGCCACAATTGTCGCGATGGTCGTGATTGATCGTCCGGCTCTGAATTAGCCCCAGTGTGTGCTATCAGTATCAGTGTGTGCTATCAGTGTGCTATAATTGTGTGCTATCAGTGTGTGCTTTCAGTGTGTGCTATCAGTGTGTGCTATTAGTATGTGCTATCAGTGTGTGCTATAAGTGTGTTCTATCAGTGTGTGTTATCAGTGTGTGATATCAGTATCTGCTCTCAGTGTGTGTTCTCAGTGTGTGTTATCAGTATGTGATATCAGTGTGTGCTATCAGTGTGTGATATCAGTGTGTGCTATCAGTGTGTGCTATTAGTGTGTGCTGTCAGTGTGTGATATCAGTGTATGCTATCAGTGTGTGCTATCAGTGTGTGCTATCAGTATGTGATATCAGTGTGTGCTATCAGTATGTGCTATTAGCATGTGCTATCATTGTGTGCTTACAGTATGTGCTATCAGTGGGCCTGATTCAGAGCCAGATGCAATTAGCGCTCGCTCGTCCAGAAAATAGCGGTGGCTATTCAAATGAACCATTCGCTCTTTGCGGTCTGTTCACGCCTCTAGGTCTGAACGAGCGAACAAAACTTGCAGTCGTTTTATGGAAAACTACGCCCCCTGGCCGCTCGCATCCTACGTCATGTCTGCTATTTATTAGATTAATCGAGTACATCGACCAGCGTATGAACTGCTCGCTATTCTTGTGGTTGGTTTTGGCTTCCATAATCTTGCGAGCAGTTCTGGCTATAGAATAACCCAGTGACGTGGTCAATGACACTGCTGTTTTAATTATGCACACCCATAAAACGCCCGTTTTGACCTTTAAGCACGCCTGCGTTCGGATCTCCACACCCCGTTTTCAAGCACCTTCTCCTGTTACCACCCACATACGCATCTTTCTGTCACTCAAATTTTCAGGCATTCGCTATTTTGCGAGCACATGAATTTCGACCGCACTGACTGGTTCGCGCATGCGTATAACGATCCGTACGCATGCGCAGTTGGGCAAACATCGCTTGGAGCGAACGAGCTGCCACTTACGAGCGGCTCTGAATCAGGCCCCGTGTGTGCTATCAGTATGTGCTGTCAGTATGTGCTAGCAGTTTGTGCTATCAGTGTGCTATCAGTGTGTGCTATCAGATTGCTATCAATATGTGCTATCAGTATCACATACTGATAGCACACACTGATAGCACACTGATAGCTCATACTAATAGCACACACTGATAGCACACTGATAGCACAAACTGTTAGCACATACTGATAGTACATTGAGAGCACATACTGATAACACACTGATAGCACACACTGATAGCACATACTGATAGCACACACCAATATCACATTTATAGCACATACTGATAACACACTGATAGCACAAACTGTTAGCACATACTGATAGCACATACTGATAGCACATTGAGTGCACAAACTAATATCACACTGATAGCACACACTGATAGCACACACTGTTTGGGGGCAGCCCCACTGAAATCACGAGTGATGTCAGTGGGTGAGCTTCCAGCTTTATTAGAGCAGAAAGCTCACTGGGGCTTGCGGTAATGAGACCCTACCACAAAGGTGTAGTCGCAAGCCCCGATTGTCGCGATGGTCATGATAGATCGTCCGGCTCTGAATAAGGCCCAGTGTGTGCTATCAGTGTGTGCTATCAGTGTGTGGTACAATATCAGTGTGCTGTAAGTGTGTGCTATCAGTGTGTGCTATCAGTGTGTGCTACCAGTAGGTGCTATCAGTGTGTGCTATCAGTATGTGCTATCAGTGTGTGCTGTCAGTGAGTTCTATCAGTATCAGTGTGTGCTATCAGTATGTGCTATCAGTTTGTGCTATCAGTGTGTGCTATCACACACTGATAGCACATACTGATAGCACATACTGATTGCACACACTGATAGCACAAACTTATAGCACATACTAATAGCACGTACTGATAGCACACTTATAGCACACACTGATAGCACAAACTAATTGCACATTGATAGCACACACTGTTAGCACACACTGAAAGCACACACCATTTGGGGGCAGCCCCACTGAAATCATGAGTGATGTCAGTGTGTGAGCTTCCAGCTCTATTAGAGCCAAAAGCTCACTGGGGCTTGCGGGAACGAGACCCAACCACAATGGTCTAGTCGTAAGCCCCGTTGGTCGCGATGGTCGTGATATAGTGTCCGGCTCTAAAACAGGCCCAGTTTGTGCTATCAGTGTGTGCTATCAGTGTGTGCTATCGGTTTGTGCTATCAGTATGTGCTATCAGTGTGTGCTATCAGTGTTTGCTATCAGTGTGCTATAAGTGTGTGCTATCAGTGTGTGCTATCAGTGTGTGCTATCAGTATGTGCTATCAGTGTGTGCTATCAGTATATGCTATCAGTGTGTGCTGTCAGTGAGTTTTATCAATATCAGTGTGCACTATCAGTGTGCTATCAGTGTGTGCTATCAGTGTGCTAACAGGGTGTCCTATCAGTATGTGCTATCAGTGTGTGCTATCGGTGTGTGCTATCAGTGTGTGCTATCAGTATGTACTATCAGTGTGTACTATCAGTATGTGATATCAGTGTGTGCTATCAGTGTGTGCTAACAGTATGTGCTATCAGTGTGTGCTATCGGTGTGTGCTATCAGTATGTACTATCAGTGTGTACAATCAGTATGTGCTATCAGTGTGTGCTATCAGTATGTGATATCAGTGTGTGCTATCAGTGTGTGCTAACAGTATGTGCTATCAGTGTGTGCTAGCACATACTGTAGCACACACTAATAGCACACTGATAGCACACACTGATAGGACTCACTGATAGCACAAACTGCTAGCACATATTGCGGGAACGAGACCCTACCACAAGGGTCTAGTCGCAAGCCCCGATGGCCACGGTTGTTGTGATAGAGCGTCCAGCTCTGAATCAGGCCCATTGTGTGCTACAGTATCAGTGTGTGCTATCAGTGTGCTATAAGTGTGTGCTATCAGTATGTGTTATCAGTGTGTGCTATCAGTGTGCTATCAGTATGTGCTCTCAGTGTGTGCTATCAGTGTGTGCTATCAGTATGTGCTATCAGTATGTGCTATCAGTGTGCTATCAGTGTGTGCTATCAGTGTGCTATCAGTGTGTGCTATCAGTGTGTGATATCATTGTGTGGTATCAGTGTGTATGAATGGATACACTTGGTGCATGGTTAGACACCACCATCAATCGCATCAGAACTTGCGCCAGCCACGTGATAGGCGCATATTCCCCATCAGGGTATGGCCTCCTGTGTGAGTGATTGAGCACCTGAGTTTGCAACCAGTCATGTGACACACCCATAAGACGGTAGGTACATCTCTGTACATCGCGGCCATTTTCCTGGTGACCTGTGCATACTCTTTATAATCCTGACGCACTCTAGTGCCCAGAGTCTATAATCCCGGTGCTGGCAACGCACAGCTCAGTGCTCTGCCGGCCATTGGATAGAGAGGAGGGGGCTCGTGACAGAGACTGCACATGGGCATCCTCCTCTCTAGAAACGCCCTTGCACTGCACCCATGCCCCAGAGTGCACCACATTACGGGGATTGGTGCATATGATTAGCTGAGGGCTGTTTAAGCATGAGGCTATTTAAGAGTCCTAATATTTTGTAATTGGTAAGGTCAGTAACCTGCTGCTAGGCAGATCCAGTGGTTTTGCATGTGGTATCAGAGCAGCCAATTAGAGGTTAGTCAGAAGCGTATGCTTTGCAGGGGTATTTAAGGGCCAGTTTGAATCCAGCCTCTTTTCAGTTGCAAGTCCCATCCTCCCACCCAAAGCCTCGCTATATATTTACTAATATATTTGCTAATTCTTGATAACAATAGGCGCAGGTAGGCGGGAAGGCGGCCACATGTGGTGTAAGTAGTCATTGTGGGGCACTTGCCCTTTTGGAGGACAGTGGGTGTGTCCCACCCATGCGAGCAGGACAGTGGGCGCTTCTTTGCGTGAGTGTCCGGACTGTGCCATAGAAAAGGGTGGTGAGACCGTTGCAGTGCAGGTTACACCTATATACAGTGGGAAGCATATTAGTCATCCCCCCATTTTAATGGATTTATTTGGCTAGAGATGGGTTTGGTAGCAGCTTCTTTGCCACCCTTTAAGAATTAAAATCTGGTCATCCAATTAATAAAGCTGTGACCTTAATCCAAAGCACTGGTGTCTGTGTGTTTATTCCTAGTTAATAAATTAGCTTAAGGTTGTGCTACAAGGGTTAATTACAATAAAGCAATGGACTACTTGGAGAAATGCTGTAAAACCCTTATATTGGCGGTTTGACCGCATTTCTCCCCTTGTTGCATCCCGCCCTGTGTCTCACTCCCCGGGACGCATGCGCTGTGCGACTTTTTAACCGCTTAGATGCATCGCCCATTTTTGTGAATATTGGGCCTGATTCAGAGCCGCTCGTAAGCGGCCGCTCGTTCGTTCCGAGCAATGTTTGAACAACTGCGCATGCGTACGGATCGTAATACGCATGCGCGAACCAGTCAGTGCGGCCGAAAATCGTTTGTTCGCTAAATAGCGAATGCCTGCTATTTTGAGTGACATGAGGAGGCGTATTTGGGTGGTAACAGGGGAAGGTGCTTGAAAACGGGGAGTGGAGATCAGAACGCAGGCGTGCTTAAAGGTCAAAATAGGCATTTTATGGGTGTGCATAATTAATACAGCAGCGTCACTGACCACGTCACTGGGTTATTTTATAGTCAGAACTGCTCGCAAGATTGTGGTAGGAAAAACCAACCACAAGAATAGCGAGCAGTTCATACGCTGGTCGATGTACTCGATTAATCTAATAAATAGCGGACACGACGTAGGATGCGAGCGGCCAGGGGGCGTAGTTTTCCAAAAAACGACCGCAAGTTTTGTTCGCTCGTTCAGACCTAGAGGCGTGAACAGACCGCAAAGAGCGAACGGTTAATTTGAATAGCCATCCCTTTTTTCTGAACGAGCGAGCGCAAATAGCGTCCGGCTCTGAATCAGGGCAATTTTAATTTCGTCCGATTCAGCATCAAGCCCCAAATGTGACCAAAATAATACAATTTCCTTACAGAGGCAATTGCTTCTTCTCGTACCAAAAGGAGGTATTCAGGGTGCCCAGCTCTGTGTTCTCTGGGGAAATGAATCCACGGTGAATGATGTCTCCATATACCTCAGACAGAAAAATTATATTATAGGGCCTGTTCCAGAGATGGACGGTATTGCAGAGCCGCACACAAGCGTTGTGCAATACCGTCCAAGAAATGACTAATTCAGCATTAGGTGTCTGCAGGAAATAGACGCATCCTTGCTATATCTGAGAGATCCTAGTGCAGCATCTGTAGACGCTTCCTCGGATAACCATCACTTGCTATAGTTGCCCCTATGGTCTGTCTGTGTGAGCTGAATCTTACCTCAGCTTGGCCTTTGCCTGGTACTTTCAAGGCCAGGAAATCTGCATCCACCAACGCAGACCCTGGTCTTGTCCCTCCCAGAAAACTGTGGCCAAAAACACCCCCACTCCGCCCCCCAAATGCCGCAGCATGTCACTCAGGCTGCGGCTGGGAGACACTGTGTGCGGATTCGCAGATAGAGGACTGCACATGCCCAGTACACATCCTGCGCATGCCCAGTCCTCCAACAATCGGAGATATGCGCTAACCATCAGCTTAACATACATCTCTGAAGATCTAGCAGGTGGGAATATACAGTAAAATAAAGATTACCTGTGTACCACAAAGCAGTGAGAGTAAAGGAGCGTACACACTTGCCGATCTCGTTATTGTTCAGTCATTCATTATATCGGCCAGTGTGTACACTAAAACAAAGGGCCTGATTCAGACCCACTCGCGAGCGGCTGTCCGCTCGCAAGTGGGTCGATGGTGTTCACTGAGCATGCGCACGATGGAGGGAGCTCCGTCGTGCGCATGCGCCAGACGCGACGAGCGAAGGACTTTCCTTCGCTCGTTGTGTCTGATCAAAGGGGGCGTGCTGTCGATGTTGATTGACAGCACGCCCCCTTAGGTGGGCATGCCGGGGGCGTGCCTCCCAGATGGGGGCGTTCCCAAGGGAATGCCTACCGTCAGAAGCCGGCCCACTGACATCACTAGTGATGTCAGTGGGAGTGATTTTGGCTCTGATAAAGCCAAAATCACTCCGGGCCTTGCGGTTGAGAAACTCAACCGCAGGCTCCGGCTCGCAGTGGCGATGGTCGCGATGGTCAAGACCATCGCGGCCATCACCCTGCGCGCTCGTATAGGCTGTGGGTGGTGACCCACAGCTATACGAGCGTCCAGGAGGACGCTCCATTTTTATGGAGGACGGCCCTCATTCAGAGCGTGCGCTCTGCTCAGAGCGTCCAGCTCTGAATGAGGGCCAAAGAACGATAGCGATGAACGACCAACGATGCGCGCTTCCACGGGTCGTTGGTCATTGTTGTTCATTGTCATTCATCGCCCGAACATGCAGGGCAACCTGACGATATTGTCAGTTTGTTGCATGTTCAGGGATGAGGGAGGGAGCCCGGCACTGAACAATGTTGTTCATGATATCGTTCGTTAACGACATTGAGCACATCCCTGCCGGGGACACACTAGACGATATCACTCATGGAGCGAATCGTCTAGCGTGTTTGCACCTTAAGGCAAATCCTGGGCACATCCACACAAAACCTCCTTGAAGGTCTCCCAAAGTTAGCCTTTACATGTACCTCAAAAGCATACAGAAATCACCACAGTGTGATATTGTGTAACTATATATACTGTAAATATATAAGTATATATTTACGAGGGTGGATCCAAAAGTCGGTGTCCTGACCATGAATAACAGAAATTTAAGTTCAAAAGGAATTTAGTTTTCAACATCTCTTTGCTTCAACACACTTCTCCCATCGATGCTCCAACATCTTGATTCCGTTCAGGAAAAAGTTCGGCGATTGGTCCTCAAACCAGTTCTGTACAGCAGTCATGACATCGTCATCAGACATAAAGGGTCTTCCCACCAATGTGCTCCTTGAGCTTTGGAAAGAGGAAGAAGTCACTAGGGGCCAGGTGTGGTGAATAGGGAGGACAGATAGAATCCATCAGCACTGAACTGGTGTATTGACCAAGGAGTCTATTTTCATGTATGTGCCTTTTATGTACATTTATTTCATCATTTATTATTGTTTTACACTGAGCGCTACATAGAACCACCCCCTTTTTATATCTGCGGTATAAATAAATGATCTACTTGTTGTTATAACTTATTACTTTACCTTATATGTGTTCTGCAGCTTTAGTGGAGACTTTGAGCATTCAATTAACGTTGCTGCAACCTTGCACGTCTCCCCGGGTTACCGAGGTGCTTTAAGGCTTATTTAGTACTTGTGTTGCTGTTTTTTGTTTTGTTTTCTCCTTCAGATCTTACATGAAAAGTTTTCGCCGCACATCTAAGAGCCGTCCAATAAATGAGGCCCCGGGCTTCGCCATAGGAAAGAATGGTGTACTGAGACAGCGTATCAAAGGGCGAGTACACAACGAATCTCCGGGGGGTTTCAGCTACCAGATCTTCTTTTTTCGTGACCTAATTTGCCACATTTATAGAGCAAACAGAAATGCCTCACATTTCCTGGAGGTTACGCTCCGGATCAATAGTGAAGGCTGTTTTTTGTGTTTCAAATGGAAATAACCCCGGACAAAGTATCACACATTTATCGATTAAACCCGTGTATGTTTTGTGCAGATTGTAAAGTCTCTGTACATTCTGTATATGTTATATTTAATGACTCAAACACTTATTAACAATACACAAAGCACTCAGGACAGGATCAATTGTTAATGCATTACAAGAACAACACTGTGTTACAATGAATTGCTGTTTACAGGGTTTTCAATAGCTTGAAATGGGGAAAAGTCATTTATCATTATAAAGAGGTCTTGTCTAGTCCTGAAGTGTTACTTTGTTACTACACTGCATTGTGTACATATGGCGCCATTAACTGTTCTGATGCTGGTATCTTATGTCAGAAAAACTGGACTGCAGTGGGAAGCGAGAGTCTCGTAGCATCTGGGATAGGGAACCTCCGGCCAACGGGCAAAATGCGCGCTATAGCGCTACAAGCACTAAGGGTCCTAGTTTTTAAAAATGACCGTGTCCTGCAGGCCGTGCTGTGTGTACTGCAGCTTCCGGCCCAGTAACATCCTTCAGCATCTCCCAACCATTGACTGTGCACATTAGCGTCTCCTCAACCTATCAGCGAGACTTCCGCCTCCCAGTCATGTAACGACTCTCTTCATGGATCCCTGAGGCGGAGCTGTGCTGCCATTTTCCTCCAGCAACTGCTGTACCATTCGCCGCACAGGCAGACAATGAGCCCTGGGCCTCCACGCTCAAGGTCTGCAGCTAGGTGATGCCGGATTCCTCTCTTCTCCTGCCGAGCCTGATCCTCTTCATGTCAGACCCCAGCCCGGAGATGCCATGTTCAGCCAGAGCATGACGGACCATAAGACCACCACCCACGAGATCATGGGCCCCTTAGAAGAAGCACCTGAACTGTGAGTAGGCCACATCTTGTGTTAACCTGTGCCCGGTGTTTTACCTGGGGCTGTGTGTATTTATCACTGAACTGGGTTGTCATTTAGGTTCACATGATATTATTAATAATGTTCTGAACTGCCAACAACTTAGGTCTGACATCAGTGCTGCTATTCACGTTCATTCAGCTCTGTGTTAGATGTTATTCAGGATAACTGTGTTCAGTAAAACATTTCTTCTGTTTGATGTGTGGCTTGTTCACCTTGATCCATGCACAGCAATGTAATTCTACTAAGCTGAGATACTGGAATTCTGCTTTAGTAATGCTATACTGTGTGTGTGCGTGAGTGTGTGTAGCAGGTCGTGGTTCTCCGAGAACTGGACCCACCTGAACATTGCAATTCCGAGTCGGATCCAAGAACGGCTCGGGTGTTCCCATCTGACTCGGATCCAAAAACGATGGAAAACGTCATCCTCCCGCTGTCGCATTCTCGCGGGTTTTGGATTCTGTAAAGGTCCCGGTGATCGGCGCCATTTTAATTCCGGCTGTAGAGAGTGTGCAGAACAGACGTGCTCAGGTGTGCAGTGTTGTCGGGCTGGGGGTCTGTGCTGCTGTTGTTCAAGGGTGCAGTGTTGTTGGGCTGAGGATGCAGTACATAAAGGGGTGCTGCTATGTTGCCCATCAAGTGGCTAGGGCTGCAGTACATAAAGGGTTGCTGTGTTCTTCAGGGGTTCTCTGTCAATCCAGGGGTGCTCTTCCCCAGTGTTAAAATAATAAAAGTTAAACAAAATTATCATTCCACAAAAAAAGGATCTGTTTTGATTTTTTTTGTGTATGTTATACTGTAGCTAGTAGCTACGCTTTTATTGTATTTGTGACTCTGCAGGTTTTCCATCCACACTCCACAGGGGTGCTATGTTGTCTTAAAGGGGTGCTGTGTTGTTCATCAAGGGGCTGCTGCCAGGTTGAGAATTGCTTTTCTGGTGAAGTGGAATCTAGATGGGATTTGGTAGTGGGGACACAGGACGTCAATTAACTATCTAAAACCCACTGCATTATTGGCGGATATTGGACGCACATCTAATACCAGCACAGATGTTATGGTGTCAGTGATCCGCTATGCAACTGGGTGACTGCTGTCATACTTGCTCCCCCTTGCAAAGTATTGATTAACAGTCAGTTGTTTTTTAAAGTACTACTAGTAGTCTTCCTGGTCCTCTTCTGGGATGAAAATCCACTCCCAGCAGCAGCAGGCATAGCGCTCAAGGATTCTTCTAGGGCAAGGACTGATGTGAATGATTTAAATATTTTTGGTAAATGATTCCCCTCCTTTCCTCCCTCATAAATTTTCTTTGGAATCAAAACATTTTATAAAATGTACTACTAATCAAATCTTCCTCTCCCTGCCTTCAACTACATACATACTCCAACTCCCTCAGGCCTCTTGAATAACAAAAACATTTATTTCCTAATGTGCCATGTTGGAAATTGAACTTTCACTGCTGCTGAAATCTTTGATATGTGGTTGCTGAATGCCAAAAATGTCCAGAAATGTTTATGGCCACAGACAGGATCTCCTGCATGCCCCTTTCATTTTAAAAAAATATTCTAAACCACCAAGATTATTTTGTGGGCAAAACATGGGCCATGTTGTTCATCCATGCTCTCCCCTCCTCCCTCATAAATTTGCTTTGGAATAAAAAAAATTATTTACTAATAATCAACCCTTCCTGTCCCTGCCTTCAACTACATACATACTCCAACTCCCTCAGGCCTCTTGATTAATGAAAACATATGTTTCCTTATGTGCCATGTTGGAAGTTGAACTGCCATGTGTTTGTGCTGCCTACTACTGCCACTTTGCTTAGTCAGCCAGCTAGTTTGGTGCAAATTTTGGGCCTAAACTGGATGAAAACAATATTGTGAGCTCTGAGGTGGTCAAAATTGACTGTAAACGAGTGGAAATGAATGTTATTAAGGTTAATATTACTGTAGGAACAAAACAAAGCCCAAATTATGTGATTTTAGCAGTTTTTATACATTTTTTAAAAAAATACAGATCCAAAACCAAAACCAAAGCATGCAAGGGCGGTTTTGTCAAAAACAAATCCAGTTCCAAAACACGGGGGTCAGCGCACATCCCTAATTTCGCAGCTGCATTGTGTATGAAATTGCCGCTGCAATCTCATTAGCGTCCACCTCTGAATTAGGCCCTAAGTCTAAATAGTGAATCTGCAACAGGAATTGCAAAGAAAGTATTAATCCTGCGCTCCCCAGTATCACACATGACAGGAGTCTGTTTCAGCTGCAAAATAACAGCATGGAGGACGATGGACATACCCCATGAATAGGGGTATAATTAGCAGGTTATAGTGGAGTGCATTTGGGCATGTGTCCTATTGACAGAGTGACCAGGGGAGGACACTGGGGTCTGTAACTTAATGGATGGCATTATGTAGATATATGTATATGAAATCAGTATGATTTACCGCCATCCACATGGCCGGCGGTTCAAATCCCGACAGTGGAAGCCCGGCAGGAATGAAGATCTTGACTGCTAATTTAGGTAAGTGCTACTAACCTAATTCCCTACCCTAACCCTAACCCTCCTTTAAGGGTGTCTAACCCTAACCCCCCTCTAAGGGTGCCTAACCCTAACCTCCCCCCCAAGTGCCTAACCCTAACCCCCCTCTAAGTGCCTAAACCTAACCCCCCCTTCCCCACAGCCTAAACTTAAGTCTCCCGGGGGGTGCCTTACCCTAACCTCCCCTCGTGGGTGTCTAACCCTAACCCCCCTTTCCCTAGCCTAAACCTAACCCTCCTGGGGTGCTGCCTAACCCTATGTCCCCCCCGGAAGCCCTTAACCTAACCCTCTCCCCCTTGGCTGTCCGCACCTGGCGCCCGGCTTACCTTCGATTGGGATGCCTGGTGTCGGGCTCCCGGTGTAGGTAAAATGACAGGCATCAGGATTTCAACGCCTATCATTAGACCCTTGCTGGGATTAAACAGGGATGCCGACGGCCGGCATTTAGATCATCGACATCCGACTGCATACCATGTATATAACCACAGGCTGTACACTGGGAGTACACTGGGCCTTGGGTATACATGATGCTAAGCGGGTTGCGGAGTTGTTGGTGCTGGTGGCGGTTAGTCCCCACATGGTGCAGCTTAACCGGGTTTCAGGTTTATTTAACAAGGTAGAGTAACAAGTTGGCACAGAGACACAGGGATAAACAGGTACAATAACAATGCTGGAGCCGCCTGGAGTGTACAGATAATGCTGAACGTTGGTTAGTGGTACTATGCTCCTTAGTAGTAGGGCTCTATGTGGTTTTTATGGCTGGGAGTTTCAAAAGGCGCATCCAGTCTCCTGGAAGAGGAAAGACGGGACAACGGGACGCACCTGCCGGAAATCAGGCCTCTACCTCTATGGTGGGGGGTACAAAATCTCGCCCTAGTATTTAATGGACTTTGGGCCTGATTCAGACCCGCTCGCGAGCGCATATCGATCTCAAGCGGGTCAATGTTTGACCCCTGTGCATGCGCCGCCTCCGGCATACGCATGCGCGAGCCCCAGCTAGCGACGGCAGCTCCATCGCTCCGGGGCTCTCCACAAGAAGGGGCGGCTGATGATGTTGATTGACAGCTCGCCCTGTTTTGTAGGCGGGGAGTGGGGGTGGCTGCACAAATGCAGGCGTTCCCTTAGGAACGCCTGCCGTTTGTGGGCGGCTCTACTGACATCACCCGTGATGTCAGTAGTGAACTTCCTGCTCTATTAGACCTGGAAGACCACTCTGGCTTGCGGGAGCCGAGACCCTCCCGCAGGGTCTCGATGCAAGCACGATGGTCGCGATAATAGTGACCATCGCCAGGCCGCTCGCACTAGCTGTGGGTCACCCACGACTTTGTGAGCGGCTTGGAGGCCGAAACTGAAAAAAAAACGCACTGATTCAGAGCGAGCGCTCGCAAATAGCGAGCGCCTCTGGATCAGGCCCTTTGTGCCTTACAGAATATTTCTAGGCACACCTCGCCTAATGCAGTAACACAGACATGACACAGGATAAGCACGGGATAAACACAGTCACTCTCTAGATTAGACCTCAGGAAAGAAAAGTGATTCTAGAAACCATTAAAACTAAGGTAGGTTGATATTTTTGGAAGTAATTCTTCTAGGGCCCATGAAGATGGAAAAACATCTTTTGCACATTGTAAATGGTGTGAAATTGGAGACTGAATATTACATATAGGACTGAACTTGAGATAAGATAATTCCTGTTTGATTTCAACATAAAGGATTTGTCTGAGTCTTTAAGTCTGATGTGACTGCAATAACCTTCCATATTGAGCTGATCGTATGCTAACTGGGGTTAGAGACAATGAAATTGCTCTTTTTTTTTTTCTCTCTGTCTCTTCTGTGACATTACAGACCTATCACACAAAAAATATAATTGCCGCCTTTTATCTGACATTTATTTTCCCAATTCTATTCTCCTAAAATATCTTTTATTATACAGTAACTTACAGAGTTATTGAAGTTCATGGAATACAGCTTCCCATCCAACAACCTTTGGCCCCTTTTTGATCTCAATAAAAGAAGAAAAACTTTGGCTGAAGACATGAGCGAGATCCGTGTCCTGGTTATAAAGTGGAAATTGTACCGGGGCAGGAACAGAGTCTGTAAAGGCCTGAGGGGAAGGCAGTCGAGATCTGGGGGGCTCCCTGCTCACCACGCTCATTATTTGTTATGTGGATTTTAAAGTTTCCTCCTTTTTCCTTACATATTATAAATATTTGCAATAATCTCATTTAAAGCTCAATTATAACCCTATAAATATACATATTTTTAGTGTTTATGGATATTGCAATTGAAATACTGAATTATGTTAAGTGTGCAGTAATATCTCATTGTGAATGTGAGACATATGAATGAGTCAAGTTCAATTAACCAATGGAAAAACAAAAGATCTCTTCTATTTAAACTTGACCCAGGAAATTAGCAGTGATTCAGCTTGATAAAGGCTTATGGTGAAACGCGTTGCTGCTCCTGTCTTAATTCCAGCACCTTGATATTATTCAAAGGAACTAAGGTGTCTGTATGATTCTTCAGCCTGCTCTGGTTGTTGCCCCAAGGAACTGAAGGTTTTCCACTCTCCAAGATGCTACACGCAGCTACGGCAATAAGAGGCTGCCTTCTCTGCTAGGGAAATCCAGCCAGCACAACCCCACCCGCATTGGCTACGGCACCCATCACAGCCCCCATCACCAACCAAGGGGAGCCGAGGTGATATACGGAGCCAAGTGGTATAGCTGTGGCCAATCGACCAGTGCAGCCTCCCGCACACTGGGTTCCGGTCAGGAGAACTTACACTGCTACAAGTGAGGCAACCATTGAAGGGAACACAGAGTAAGTTTCCACATCTGCCTAATTACAGCCAGTCTCTATATTTCACACAATAAGCCGGATATTTACTACACTAATTATTGAGCACTGTGCCTTATACAAATATAACTGATCTACACTAATTGGAGTCCAGGACATAAAGGATATGAGATAGTCTATTGATTTTTTTATGTTTATATATGTCATTTTGACCTCTATCTTTTAATAAATTGTTATATACATATGCCTTTATTGTTTTGACTGAGAAACAACCGCGCACTATACCCTTTCTTGTTGTATCAATTATAACCCTGCAAAAGTGTTTTTCACATGCAATACATCAGGGGCTTGGTGTTGGTGACCATTAGAGGAGGAGGAGGGACGGGGTGGCACAGAACACGTGGAAAAGAAACATGATCGTGAAATTAGTGTAACCAGCTACACGTTTCCTAGCACATTATGATAAACTGCGCACAGCCCTATCTACCTCTGACGGCAAAGAAGCCTCCATGATGCTGAAGTAGAAAATGCCCTTGCCCCTAACAAAAAGTATGTGGCGTGGTACTAATATAGTGGCACCAGAGAGCTAAAGGGACCATCAAACATACATTTATACGATACTTTTACATACGAAACTATGTTCTTCTCATGTCACTAAACTAATTCCAAAAAAAAGTTTATAAACTCCTTAAACCAAAAACATGACACATCTGCCGCTGTGAAGGAACCGGGTGCCACGAAAAGTGCCGAACCTTTGATAGCAAAATATCTCTTGCTCACATATACCCACGAGGGTGGCCACGGACGGTGGATGGATCCAGTTCCTCACCTCAATGGATCTTTTGTCCTGTGATCAATCGGTGACCTATTGAGCTTTCCAGCAGTCCCCGACAGCAGTTCAGCGGTGATTGATGGTGGTTTGGGACATTCGTTCAGTGATGAGCAAACCATTAAGAGTATTCACAGATTTGTTGCAGTGGCAGATGTGTTAGGTATTGTCATAATATGAGAACTTAACACAGTGTATAGCTTGGTTGTGGAAGATACATTATGACCAATTTGTATAATATAATATAATATAGTATAATAATTTGTTTAATATATTTATTAGAGATGTGCGGTTCGGTTTTCCTGAAAAACAAATACACCCGAACTTAGGGGTTCCGAGTCGAATCGAGTTCTAGTTCGTAATCACTTTGGGGTTCCGAGTCGAATTGAGTCCCAGTTTCGTTTTGCAGTCAGTTCTCTGATTTCTAAAGTGAACTCGGGTTTTGGATTACATGTAAACAGGTCCAAAATAGCAGTTTTATTGTTTCTTTCTTTTTAATAAATTTTTTTATCGGTTTTCAACTATTTTTAAAAGAGATGTGCGCGGACATCCCTGTTTTGGTTTTGAATCTGGATTCAACTTCTTGTTTTGGTTTTGGATAAAAATCTATGAAAAATTTATAAAAATCGATAAAAACAGCTAAAATGTCAGAATAAAAAACCCAAGTTCAGTTTATAAATCAGAGTTCTGAACCGCCAATAGATTACAAAAGTGAATCCAAACATTGACTCGGTTCTACCTGGAATCCCTAAATTCCAGTGTGTTCAATTATCTGAAATCCGGACCCGCACATCTAAGGATATATTTACTAAAGTGCAGGTTTTTAGGAGTGGAAATGTTGCCCATAGCAACCAACCAGTTTCTACTTAACATTTAACTAGCACCTTCTAGAAGATAATAGCTAGAATCTAATTGGTTGCTATGGGCAACATCTCCACGTCTAAAAACTCTCACTTTAGTAAATATACCCCTAATTTTTTAAGGAATCCAAAACCGAACCAAAACCAAATCTGTACCAAAACACATGACGGTGGGTTTGCCAAAACCAAAACCAAAACCTGATGATGACTTAGATACAGGGGTCAGCGCACATCTCTATATATTATGTGGTTTTGGAAGATACATTATGACTCATTTTTATTGTATTATATATTATAACAACGTTGGTATTTTATTTTTTTTTGAGTGGGGGGAAAAATATGTAAATATATATAAATATATGTAAATATATTCTATATACACTCTCCACAGTATATGCATGGCTGTAACCTGACATGAAGCTGCTGTCATGTTCGGTGGGCCGGCTGTGTTGAGTCTTCAGTCTATGGACAGCTATGACATGCCGGAATGTGGTAAAGCACTGGCAAGCCGTCATCTACCATATATATGCCAATCTCAGCCACAGAGAAGGAACTCAGATTTCACAAACCACTAACATGTAAAAATATACAGAAAGGGATTGTCGTGCTTCTCCCCATTGCTAATATTGAATCTTGCAATCTTACAGGCTGGCGGTTCTGACAAACATCTGACAGAAGACAATCCTGCTGCATTATAAATAGCAATGTTACCAGCCTCCAGATCTGGGGAGAAATCAGAATTTGAAATGAGAAACATGTTGTGGATATATTTGTGGGAGATGTTCTTTTCCCAGTAAGTAAGAAATGAGCAAATGTTGAGAGAAAAAATATGATGACAACACATTTGGATGATTTTATATAACATAGTTTAATTATCAGGAGCGAGTATCTCTGGTAATGAGAAGCATATTGAATATGTGTGTGCGGGTTGGGTACGGTATCCCGGCGGTCAGAATACCAACATAGGCACCCCAACATTTAGAATCTCAACGCCTGCAGGTAAGTACTTTAACCCCTAACTTTCCCACTAACACTAACCCATCTTCCCACAGCCTAAACCTATCCCTCCCCTCCCGCAGCATAACCCTAACCCTGCTACTAGTGCCTAATACTAACCCCAAGCCTAATACTAACCATCGGGATGTCAGCGGACAGGATTTTGAAGCCGTGAATTGTGACCGCCGGTCTCCCGACTGCCGAGATGCCAACTACATCCCGTGTGTACTGCTGGTGATGGTAATAGCAGAGAAGTAGTACACACCAGCGGATCCCTTAAGTGACAGAACAGCCCAGTACTAAACCAGGGGGGTGCTGTAATGTGATAGTACAGCCGTACTAACAGTTATGTACATACAGACTCTTGCATGGAGCGCAGCTTGTGTGGAGCATACAGGCCACCAGCCAGTGACTGTATGTGGGTAGCGTAGCGGTGCTTATATTAAGCGGTGACAGCGACATATAATTCAGGACATCGCAGGGTCTCTCAGAGCTATGTGGGACATGTCTGTGCCCCACTGTGGCGCTTCATTCACAGTGACAAGATGGCGCCTCACATGCACAGAAGACCTAATGGCGGCCATCTTGGTTCTGGATTGATGCCTCCTTCAAGGAGCATCATGAAGTCTGCGCAGTAGCACATGCTACTCAAATCACATCTCAACAAATCATAAATCTGTATGATTTCCTGATATGTTATAGTGACTAGAGATGTGCACCGACCCCCGTGTTTTGGTTTTGGTTTTGGATCTGTATCTCCCCTGGTTTTGGATCTGGATTGGTTCTGCCAAAACCTCCCTTCCATGTTTAGTTTTTTGGTTTTGGTTTTGGATCTGGATTTTTTCTTAAAAAATCGTACAAACAACTAAAATCACATAAAATGGACCTGTTTTTGTTCCTACAGTATTATTAACCTCAATAACATTTATTTCCACTCATTTCCAGTCAATTTTGACCACCTCACAGTTCACAATATTGTTTTCATCCAGTTTAGGCCCTAAATTTGCACCAAGCTAGCTGGCTGACTAAGCTAAGTGGCAGCAGTGGGTGGCACAAACACGTGGCAGTTCAACTTCCAACATGGCACATAAGGAAACAAATATTTTTATTATTCAAGAGAGGCCTGAGGGAGTTGGAGTATGTATGTAGTTGAAGGCAGGGACAGGAAGGGTTGATTGGTAGTAAATTTCATTTCATTTTTTGATTCCGAAGTAAATTTATGAGGGAGAAGGGGAGGCATTTACAAACCTTTTTTTGACACATTAACATCAGTCCTTGCCCCAAAAGAATCCTTGAGCCTGCTGCTGGGAGTGGATTTTTTTTCATCCCAGAAGGGGACCAGGAAGATTTCTAGTAGTGCTTTCCAAAACAATTGACTGTTAAACAATCCTTTGCAAAGCTTCCACAACCTGTACAGGGACATTAAAAAAACATACTTATTTATTTATTATTTATTACCAGTTATTTATATAGTGCACACATATTCCGCAGCGCTTTACAGAGAATATTTGTCCATTCACATCAGTCCCTGACCAAGTGGAGCTTGCAATCTATGGGCCTGATTCAGAGCTGAACGCTCTGACCAGAGTGCTCGCTCTGAATCAGGTCCCTCCTCCCTGAAAATGGAGCGGCCTCTTGGATGCTCGCATAGCTGTGGGTGACCACCCACAGCATATGTGAGCGTCCATGATGATGGTAGCGATGGTCTTGACCATCGCGACCATTGGGCTTGCGACGGAGACCCTGCAGTAGGGTCTCGCTGCCGCAAGCCCAGGAGTGATTTTGGCTCTGTCAGAGCCAAAATCACTCCCACTGACATCACTAGTGATGTCAGTGGGGCCGGCTTCAGACGGTAGGTGTTCCCTGCTCCGTCGGGCCGGCACGCCCACCAAAGGGGGCGTGCTGTCAATCAACATCGACAGCACGCCCCCTTTGGTGCGAGACCCGGAGCGATGGAGAGCCCGTCGCTCGCTGGGTTTCGCGCATGCGCACGACGGATCTCCCTCCGTCGTGCGCATGCGCAGTGGGGGAACATCGACCCGCTTTTGTGCGTACTGCCGCTCATGAGCGGGTCTGAATGACCCCCTATATTCCCTACCACATGCTCACATACACACACACTAGGGTTCATTTTTGTTGGGACCCAATTAACCTACCAGTATATTTTTGGAGTGTGGGAGGAAACCCAGAGCACCCAGAGGAAACCCACACAAGCACAGGGAGAATATACAAACTCCACACAGGGCTGTAGTAGGAATCGAACCCACAACCTCAGTGCTGCGTTGGATTAATGCTAACCATTACAACGTCTGTGCTGCCCAGTTAGTTAGTTAGTTAGTTAGTGGCCTTCAAACTGCCATTGTACCCACTGTCCACTTAACCAGAGCAGATATGTGGACAAGCGGAACAGAGCAGCAAGTGCAACATTTCAGATTCAAGGTTTAAGTCGTACGTTGTGTCTTTCTTGAGAATTCTTGAGCGCCATGCCTGCTGCTGGGAGTGGATTTTCATGCCAGAAGGGATGAAGATATTGTTCTTCCCAACGGACACAGATCTGAATAGATGTAAATAACTACTGACAGGAAAAAGAGGCAATTTGGAGGCCCTTACACAAAACTGCCTTTGCTTTACTTGAGCTGCCCACCTTCCAGTGTGTACTCAGAAAGAGTTTTCAGCACAGCCGGGAACCTTGTCAGTGATCGGCCTGAGACTACTTCCCCAAAATGTGGAAAAGATGATACCCATCAAAATGAACTACAAATTCTATGAGAAAGACCTTTACCATCAATTACGTGCAAAAATTACAGAGGCACCTGTAATGGTGGATTCCAGCGGGGACAAATTAATATTGCGTGAAGAAGATGATGTATACATCACCGAAAATTATACCATCACCCAAGCCTATATCGTCATCCCATCCTGTGTTGTGTATAAAACATCACCGCAGATTATACCATCACCCAAGCCTATATCGTAATACCATCCTGTGTTGTGTATAAATTACAGCTGCGCTCCGTTAGATTGGGGATTCATTGTCCTCTTTAGTGGATGTGAGCTCCATTTTAGTCCATATCATCACAACACCCCCTACACATTTTCTGACCTGGGCTACAGGAGGAGCAGCTGCATTCTATAATACGGTTGCATGGAGTTGCCTATCTGACTTGCTGAAATTCAGGTAGAGGGGCCATGGGTAGGGAGTAGGGACACTATAATCAGAGAATGAAGTTTTAGCTGATTTATTCCATTTTTTAAACCATATCTTCTATTTTCATCTTTTGAAAATGATTATGCAAATCTCAACTGGGGCGTTTGTGATGTCATGGCAAATGCACACACACAAAAAAAAAACACTTTGATTGATTGAGCACCCCTGAATGAGGCAGCAGCCCCTTGATAAATGACACAGGCAGCACCCCTGCGCAGCTATGTTGCTGGTGATAAGTGTGGCTAATGTGCACACACACACAGAAAAAAACACATTGATTGATTGATTGGATTCATTTTTTTTTGCCACTTGGGAAGGGAGAGCACCCCTGAACGAGGCAGCAGCCCCTTGATAAACGACACAGGCAGCACCCCTGCACAGCTATGTTGCTGATAAGTGTGGGTAACGTGCACACACACACTGGGGGTGAAGAGCACCCCTGATGGACAGAGCACCCCCTGGACAACACAGCAGCACCTCTTATGGACTGCATTGACACTGCAGCCAATGAAGCCTGCCTCTTCTCTCTGTAGCGCAGCTTCGAGTAACACAGCCCTTATGGGCAACAGACACAGAACAGCCCAGCACAGCAGAGTGAACAACAGCCAGCCAGCCCCTATAACAAGTGACAACAGCCAGCCAGCCAGCCCCTATGACAAGTGACAACAGCCAGCCCCTATGACAAGTGACAACAGCCAGCCAGCCCCTATGCAGTAGTGAAACCGAAAGATTGCATAAGAAAAGAGGTGTGTTAAACCTCTAGGATGGGGGCCGGCATGTATGCAAATTACTGTTTAGAGTTAGCCTATCGTTAGCAGGGGCGGGTTTTCAATAGAGACATTATATAAGGGGCTAGAAGTGAGGGCCAAAGCCTCTTTGTTCCAGATTGTGGTCAGTGTCAGAGTGGGTTAGTTATAGTCGGTACCTTACATTGGTCTGTTAATTCTTTTCTTTCTTATTTTCATCACTAGATTCTCTTCCCTTCTTATCCCTGCCCTATTTTCAACATTTCACACTTTACTTTCCCTCACTTTCCTGGCTCTATATAAAATAAATAGCAGCACATTATTGTCCCTTTACCTGGCTCTGTCCACCCTCGCTTTTGTCATTTGCCATGCCCCGTCCCCGCCGCTCTGCTCCCCTCCCTGCCCGCTTCCTCCAGACTGACCTGAATACTGGCTCACGCCAGCGGCGTGGGGCGGCCCCTGCTGCGGACACGGCGGGTGCTTCTCCAGGCGCCGCTATGGAGCGGGGCCTGCGCAGGCGTGGAGGAGCAGCCTCCGTCGCGGATGCGGCGGATCCTGTTTCCGGCGCCAATCATGCTGGGCATCGCGGGGTGGCCCCTGCCGTGTGTGCGGCGGGTGGTGCCTCCGGCGACGCTGTTATGCAGGCGCGGGATTCAGGCCGGCGCCCAGCTCTGCTGACTCCGGGCGCGGCCGGAGCTCCCGCGATCATTGCGGCTGGTAGCAGGCGGGAGCGCGCCGCAACACCTACACGCGGGCGCGCTGTCCCGTCCGGCGGCCAGGTCACAGCCTCCGCTAAAAGGCGGAGGTCCCGGCGGGGCCATAGAGCCCCATCTAGGAGCAGCCAAGGCCATGCTAGTGTCCCCATGGTCCTTCCCGTTCCCCGCTCACAGCGGGGCGCCTGCCATGTTAGTGAGCGGGGGGCGGGGCTTAGCCATTCCACATCCAGTCTGTCCCCTGCTCATGTTCCCAGGGCTGGGGCTCAGAATTCTAGTGCCAGTAATAGGGTGCAATCCCCTGCATCTGTGAGTGTTGCCACCCTTCCCCCTTTTGCTGCGCAGCCAGATCCCTCAGCCATCGCATCTGCTTTGTCAACCATGGCGGCTGTGCTTGCCCCATTTTTGGCAGCTCCGCCGGCAGGCTCGTTGCCTACTCAAACCGTCTTGCCTGCTTACGTCAATCCTGCAGGGGCGCAGGGGGGGTCAGAGGTAGAGCAGCTGGCGCAAGCATTGAGAGACATTGCCCCTAGCTTGGCCCAGCATAGCGTGGGCACTAGTGCGCCCTCAGTTCCGATCACTCAAGACGCAACGCGTGGCAATATGGATGCTAGGTTGCCTGCCGCAGAGGTGGCAGCCAGTGTTTTTCCTTCTTTTTCAGATGACGTGGTCGAAGAAGGAGAGCTTGTTGACGAGGATGTCGGGGAGGGGCCGTCCGGATTTTCCTCTGATACCATGACATCGGAGGGTTCAGGTGGGTCTTTCTCAGACTCTAGTTCCTTGACGTCTTCTTTTGCTTCCTCTATATCTAACGCGGACAGCGCGGGCAGAGCGCGCAAGAGAGCAGCTAAATATGCAAAATTGGAGGCAAAGCATCGTTCAAGGCGTAAGCATAGCACCCATAAGCGCAAGCCAATAGAGAAGGGTTTAGAAGGTTCTGCAGGGGTACATTGTGACAACACCGCTGTATTGCGAGGTTTAAGAGCGACTTGCCGCAGTAAGATCCGCAAAGGTGACTATGTGGATATTTTTGCACTTACGGAAAAAGCTAAGAAGGCGTTTAAGGCGGCCAGGGCAAAGGGCGGTATAGGTTTGGAAGCTTTCAAATCTTACAATAATTGGTTGGCCGGTTTTTGCATTTTTCGGCTTGTTATTTGGAGACGCGCCCAGAGGAGCACCTGAACGTCATTAGGTACCTCCATTTAGTTCATAGCATGCAGTTGTCCTCCAGGGGCATGGCTTGGCGAGCGTACGACGAAGAATTCCGTCGCAAGCAGGACGGCAGACGGGTGGTGGATCTAGGCTTGAAGGACGTAGAGGTTTGGCTCGAGGTCACGCAGCCTTTGCGTCCTGCGTTTGAAGTGTACAACATGAATAAATCAGCTAGTTCAGGTCGTCAGGGCCAGCAGCAGGCGACCGGTGGAAAATGCTTTGCTTTTAATAATTCCACTTGTACGCAGGGTCGAAAATGTTGTTTTCGTCACCTCTGCTTACGATGTAGTGGCAGCCACCCAGTTGCCAAGTGCTTCAAGGCGGGTGCTCAGCAACAGCCTGCTCAGCCGCCAAAAGGCGCTGGTTCTAAGTAAAGCTTCATCCCCCGTCTGCGTCGCCGCAATGGCAAAATGGTTGCGTTGGTACCCTGTTCTCCGGGACGCGGAATTTTTGTTAAAAGGTTTCAGCTTTGGTTTCCAGTTACCTATTTGCAGAGAGGTTGACACAGGTTCGCCTAGGAATTTGAAATCTGCGTTTGAGTTGCCTCACATTCTTAGGGAGAAAGTGGCTAGCGTGGTTACCTTAGGACGCATGGCTGGGCCTTTTGCAGAACCTCCCATTAGGGATCTTGTGATTTCCCCGGTGGGAGTGGTCCCCAAGAAGATTCCAGGAAAGTACAGGCTTATTCAACATCTGTCTTATCCGTCAGGCTCGTCAGTAAATGATGCCATACCAGTTGAGGTTTCCTCGGTGGTGTACCAGTCGTTTGACGATGCTTTGAACGTAGTTAGGTTTTATGGTCCAGGCGCGCTGATGGCTAAGATAGATGTTGAATCGGCTTTTTGTCTGCTTCCCTTACACCCAGAGTCATTCCGGTTTATGGGCTTTCGCTTGGACAGCGAATATTACATAGACAAGTGCTTGCCTATGGGATGTTCGGTGTCATGCGCATATTTTGAGCGATTTAGCACCTTCTTGCACTGGTGCGTGGAATTTTCTTGCGGAAGTCATGGGATAGCCCACTATCTCGATGACTTCTTGTGTGTCGGCCCTTCTGGTTCAGATAGATGTAGTTAGTTGTTGTTTTCTTTGCAAGCGCTGTTTTTTCATTTTGGAGTCCCAGTTGCTGCGGACAAAACTGAGGGCCCTGCCTCTTGCTTGTCATTCCTGGGTATCGGGATCGATACCTCGGCGGGCGCCCGTCGCCTTCCCCTCGATAAGGTTCACAAATTGCGTAATGCCATAGAAGAGTGCACGGCTTCCAATAAAATTACCCTGCGGCAGGCGCAATCTCTCCTGGGCCTGTTGAACTTTGCCTGCAGGGTCATTCCTATGGGCAGAGTTTTTTCGTGCAAGCTAGAAAGGGCCACGGCTGGAGTCACTAAACCGAGGCATTTACTCCGTTTGTCCTCAGAGATTAAGCGGGACCTCTCTGTCTGGGTCTCGTTTCTGCAGGATTTTAATGGTGTCCGGCTGTGGTTGCCCCCACCCGCGGACAATTTGCAACTGCAGCTGTTCACCGATGCGGCAGGCGCCACGGGATTCGGTTGCTACCTTGATGGTTCCTGGTGCGTTGGTCATTGGCCAGAGGAATGGGAAGGAAGGGGTTTGACCAGGGACTTGCTCCTTCTCGAACTCTTTCCCATAATGGTTTCCTTAGAAATCTGGAGTGAACGCTTGCGCAATCGCAGCATCGTGATCAGGTGTGACAACCTGGGCGTGGTGCATGCGATTAATCGTCAACGCGCATCTTCCCTGCTGGTTTTGCGTTTGCTTGCGCAGCTGGTGCTGACATGTTTGCGTTTTAACATCATGTTTAAAGCAAGACACGTGCCGGGGGTAGAGAATGGGATAGCTGATGCGTTATCACGTTTTCAGTGGGCTAGATTCCGATCTTTGGCCCCTGGTGCTGACGTTGATGCTGTGCTTTGCCCCTCTTATGTTTGGCAGGTGATCGAGCCGGCATGGAGGGCTTAGCAGAGCAGTCTCTAGCCCCCTCCACTTTGCGAGCTTATCGTCAGGCTTGGCATGAATGGGAAGACTATTCCCGTAGCAGCAGGCAGGTAAGGGTCAGCATCGTGCGATGCTTTCTTTTATTTGGAGTCTCCGTTTGGGGGGTAGATCCAGGGCTTCTGTGGCGCGCTCCTTGGCAGGCATTGCATTTTATGTTAAATTAAAGGGACGACCTGACTTTACTAAAAGCTTCCTGATTGCGAAGGCTTTAAAGGGTTGGGCGTGGGTCTCTCGGCCAGTTGCTGACCGTAGAAAACCTGTGGATGCCCATTTGCTTCCGCCAGTGCTGGGGGCAGTCCCCGAAGTGGCGTTTACCGAGTACGAGGCGATCCTGATCCAACTGGCGTTTTCGGTGGCTTTTCACGGCGCATTGCACGTATCGGAGTTGGTGGCATCTTCCAAACGGGTTGATGTCACCATGCTCTGCTCGGATATCTCGGTCACTCATCGAGCTTTGCTTTGTAGGATACGGCGGTCAAAGACCGACCAGGCTGGTAGGGGTAGGTGGTTCTCGTTGAGTCCGTCTAAGGACGAACGGATCTGCCCTGTGGCGTTAGCGATGCGTTACGCATTGTTACGCCCGGATGTACCTAGTTCATGGCTTATGCACTTGGACAGGACTCCGCTTACCAAATACCAGTTTGGTTGGTTTCTGAAGCGGTGTGTATCGGGTTTAGGCCTCTCACCTCAGAATTTTGGTACGCACTCAATTAGGATCGGCGCCGCAACTTCGGCAGCTGCTGCGGGTTTCTCACCATCGGAAATTAAGTCACTGGGACGTTGGAAATCGGATAGTTATAAAAGTTACATCCGACCTACTCATTAAGATTGTTTGGAACCATAGGGCAATGTAATATTTGCAATGTTATGTTTTATTGCTTGCCTGGTTTTCTTGTTTTTTGTCTCAAGTTCCGTCTCGTCTTGTCTCGTCTGTTACCCCTGTCTACCCTACTCGGGATTAGCTACTCGCCATTGCTGGCAATGGGAGTCTTGAGGGATTTTACAATTTTTGCCTGATCTGACGGATTAAATTCGGCAAATTTCAAAACATTTAATTAGGTCATAGTCCATCCCTCAGCAGGTTTTTATTTTACCTCTTGCCGAGTTCACATGTTTTTTCCCAATTTCCCCCCACCCATTCTTCCCCTTTGTGTCTTTTTGTTTGTCCTAGCCACTTTAAATAGTAAAGTTGGCAACCAATAGAAACTTTTTCTTTTTGGCAGATACTCACTTATTGTTCTTTCAGATCCCACTAATACACCATAAAATTTTATTGCTTTATTACAACTACTAATTTTGTATTTACTGCTTTTCTCCATTTTTAGGTTTGCTCTTTGACACGCAGGACATTTGGGTTATAGGCCATTCTTATATTTTCTGGGCCACTAGCTTTATGAGTTCAGATCATGCTCCACTTTGTGAACATTCTGCTAGGATCCGATGGATAGGTTTCAGGGGTATGAGATGGCATTCCTTTTGTCCTAGACTGTTAGAGTACGCAAAAATTTTTGGCAGGCCACGTATTTTGGTGACCCATTTAGGAGGCAACGACTTAGGACAGAGGTCCTCTTTAGCATTGCGACTTGATATAATTAACGATTTGGCGAGGGTGCTATCGGCCTGGCCCTCGTGTACATTACTTTGGTCTTGCATTGTGCCTCGACAGGTCTGGCGTGGGGTTAGGAGTTTTCCCGCTATAGATGAGGCTAGGAAGAAGCTTAACTTTGCAGTAGCCAAATTTGTGATGGCCAATGATGGCCGTGTCATTTACCATAAGGGCATTCAATTTCGTTTTAGTCATTTATATAGGGCTGACGGAGTTCATTTGACAGAAGAAGGTGTGTCATTGTTTCTTGTGGATCTTTTTAGGGTGTTGGCGTTATTGGGGTAGTCCTTGGTATGGTGGCGGTGCGGCGGTTCTTTTAAGCAGAACCTTGCTGTGGCGGGAAAGAACGGCAGTTCACCAGTCCGGGTGCAATTATGAGTTAAGGGTGTTCCCTTCGTTGACTGGTAGTTGGCTGTACTAACCTAACGGGGGGCAGTATCATCACCTAAACGGGTGGGTAGTCAAGTTAGAGGGTGAGCGTTACCTTTTGTGTTTGACCTGGTTTACATGGCTATGTGTATGCACTCTGGGCGATCTACGCCTGCTATGTCTTTTGTTGTTTGTGTGTGGGCATAGCAGATCTGGCTGATTTCTGGCCGTCCTTTCTTTGCCACCATACATCCTTAATTAATTTAAGAATTAATAAATAATATTAATTTCTCCAATATATCGCCATCAAGTTATCTGCCAAATCCACGTCTCAGTGTCTTCATTTTATGTTTAGTATTATAAGTGGTTTGCACACATGACAACACCTCATCCGATAGAAGGTTTAGTGAAACCGAAAGATTGCATAAGAAAAGAGGTGTGTTAAACCTCTAGGATGGGGGCCGGCATGTATGCAAATTACTGTTTAGAGTTAGCCTATCGTTAGCAGGGGCGGGTTTTCAATAGAGACATTATATAAGGGGCTAGAAGTGAGGGCCAAAGCCTCTTTGTTCCAGATTGCCCACCCTCCCTTCCCTTTGCAATTATTGGCAGGTTGTTGTAGTTAATTATGTAGTGGCGGAAAGAACGGCAGTACACCAGTCCGGGTGCAATTATGAGTTAAGGGCGTTCCCTTCGTTGACTGGTAGTTGGCTGTACCAACCTAACGGGGGGCAGTATCATCACCTAAACGGGTGGGTAGTCAAGTTAGAGGGTGAGCGTTACCTTTTGTGTTTGACATGGTTTACATGGTTATGTGTATGCACTCTGGGCGATCTACGCCTGCTATGTCTTTTGTTGTTTGTGTGTGGGCATAGCAGATCTGGCTGATTTCTGGCCGTCCTTTCTTTGCCACCATACATCCTTAATTAATTTAAGAATTAATAAATAATATTAATTTCTCCAATAAATCGCCATCAAGTTATCTGCCAAATCCACGTCTCAGTGTCTTTATTTTATGTTTAGTGTGATAAGTGGTTTGCACACATGACAACACCTCATCCGATAGAAGGTTTATGGACATTAAGCAGCCAGCCCCTGACAAGTGACAACAGTAGCCAGCCCCTATGCACACACAGCAACAGCACAGCACAGCAATCACAGCCACCTCCTTCCTCTTCACTCTCCACAACCGGAATGAAAATGGCGGTGATCGCGGGACCTTTTATACAATCCAAAACCCGTGAGAATCCGACAGCGGGATGATGACTTTTTGCCTCGTTTTGAGATCCGAGTCAGGCGGGAAAACCCAAGCTGACTCGGATCTCGGCTCGGAACATCAAATTCGGGTGGGATTGGTTCTCTGACAGTCGAACCCGCTCATCTCTAATTGTGACACGCAGTTTCTGTGGCTTGTGGGAGAGATTACATCTCTAGACGTAGGGATCGTAGTTTGATCACCCAACAATGAATCACGATTGAGGAATTTACGTGCGCAGTGCCCCACCATCGACCCACTTGCGAGCGGGTCTGAATTAGGCCCTCAGTTTTCTAGTAGCGACACAGGTGACTATCCTGTATCTAACAGCTGCAGTCTGTGCACACACTATTTTTTTATCAAATATTTGTTACTAGCAATTTTGATATCTAATTTTTATCTAGTACAGGTTTTTTTATTTTGTAATTTTAAATATAATTGTATATATATATTTGCACCTGGGTGACTCTTCTGGCAGTGCCAGTGACACCCCTTCCTTTCCTGTGGTTAATGATCACTATTGCGTATTCGCACGGAACGCAGCTGCGAATGTATGCTAATGCGTGCCATAGCTCATCCGGCATAGAGACGTCCATTGCTACTTTCTCACATCCGTAATACCCCACACTCATGCGTATACATCGGTGACATTGAAGCACAGTTACACAGGTCTGGTCAGCCGCAGAAACTACAAGTCTCGTCGCACGCAGTGAGCACTCAAGCTGCATACGCAATCGCTGTGGCTAATTTATGCACGCCCAGGAAACAGCTCACAGCCTGTTACTCACTCTGCGATGGGTCCCTCTGTGCGTGCATAATCGCAATGCGATCGCAGCACACGTGCAGGGTGGTGTATATGTATGCGCAGTGTTTGACAATCGATCGATCTGCTTACGTATACGTGTACGCTGCTGAATCAGCCCCACAGACACTCAATCGCTCACATACAGTAGGAGGCCACACATGGACGGAGGAGCATGAAATGCTTTAGCGCTGGTGCAAGTTATGACTGTGCAAGCGATGGTGGAGATTAAAGATGCACCAATCAGTATTTCAGCATCTACGGCCCCTTTGTGCGTGTGTTTGTGTAAAGAGGATTTTGGCATAGTGTCCTTGGCGGTCAATAAAAATGATTGATGTGAAATCAAGCCGCAACTTGTCCCTGTTGGCATATTTAGGCAAATGTCTTTTATACCTAATTATAAATCTGCAGATGCTAAAGAATAAATAGACAAAATACAGCTAGACAAAATCACCAGATATGAATCATGTCCCTATATGAATTTAATATATTTATTTTATTGCACCTTACCCTGGCCAGCCCCTGCTTCTCCCACCGTTATCCTTGCATCTCCAATTCCTATTCTGTTTCAGTTTTGGACCACCCAACCCCATGTTACCTGCCCCTATTACGGTACACGTCACCTTTTCCCATTCTAGATTTATTTAGCAGGAGACAGACGGAGGAATAGCCTTCCCGCTAATCCCCCCGCTAATTCTTATTATCCCAAGAGAGAGCAATAGTAGGGTCTATGTGTCTCTCTGACACCTTACTGAAAGGACTAGATCAGAAATGGAGACCAAGGGCTATATTGTTACATTACGGCAGGTTAGAGCTGAGAATGTAAAGTGGCACTCACATTCCGTGCCAAGCCCAGCTTGCTTCACACTGAGGACCTCATTCAGAGTCGGTCGTAGCGGCCGCACGGTCGTACGCCACCGATGTTCGCTGAACTGCGCATGCGAAAAGATCGCAATGCGCGTGCACAAACTAGCTGCTACGATCAGAAATTTCTCTCTCCTTGAACACAGCCAGGTCGGTAGTTTGAGTGACAGAATGAGGCGTTTGTTGGTGGTAACAGGGGAAGGTGCCTGAGAACGGGGGAGTGGAGATCCGAACGCAGGCGTGCCTAAATATGCAAACGGCGTTTTATGGGAGTGCATAATTAACAAAGTAGCGTCATGGCACATGTGACATGGGAAGTTTTTACACTGACATGATCGTAGAGCTTAAGAGAGGGTATGGTCAACCATAAGCTCTACGATCAGTTTTGATGGTTCCCGATGGTCTCGATTAATCTTTATATGCCTGGAGATGACGTGTAATGCGTACGAGAAGGGGGCATATTTTTTTGTCTTCCAGCCGCTTCCTCCCCTTGGTCGGCCAGCTACCGATCCGATCTTAAGGACACAACTTGCGAGTGCATCATTTGCATATCCGGCCCCTTTTCCCGTACGACCATGCGGCCGCAACGACCGACTCTGAATGAGGTCCAGAATGTGAGTGCCGCTTTAAATTTTCAGCTCCAACTCGTCCAGAAGTGCTTCGGAAATATAGCCCCAAGGGGCAGATTTACTAATGCTTCTAAAATAGACAAGCAGTGGTGTTCCCCATAGCTACCAATCAGACTGCAGCTATCATTCTCTATTGCATTCTAGAAGATGATGGTTGATTGGTTGATACGGGCAACACCACTACAGCTTGTGTAAATCTGACAACTAGAATTCAATGGTCAAAAATGAATGATTTACCCATTATACTTCTTATTTTACATGTCACATTTTTATTTCCAAAGCTAATCATATGAGGACATGGGATGAGAGTGGAACTAACAACAAAATCAATGTTACCATCCATTCATGGTCGTAGAAAATATACATTCCCAGCTCATGTAACACAAAGCTCGGCAATGTAAGAAATATAATCCATGAGTTTCTCACTGTTACCAGGAACACACAGAGACCTCCTTTCTTACCATTTGTCATGTAGTGATCACGCCGAGATAGACATTTTAATCTGTACAGACACTTTAATGGATGACAATGTGAAGTAGGGAGATCCTGTTGAGATTTGTATATTAGGGGTAGAATTTCTGGTTTGTGTCAATGAATGATTAATTCATTGACACAAACCAGCAAATTAGGATGTATAAAATGTATTTATACAGAGCTGCATTTAACACTAAAATTTCTTACTGCACAGGAGTGTATTAACACTTGAGGGGGCAGCATGCCCCTCCTATGAGCAGCGCCCCCCCTCCCCCAAAGTCCTGCATCTTATTATGTGCCAGCAAGAGGATCCCTCTTCCTTCGCTGCGCCATCTTACCAGTGATGTTTGGGAAAATGGTGCATGCAAAAAAGAGAGCAAAGGGGAATGCCAGATTCTTTGCTTTTGCTGCAGGGCACCATCTTCCCAAAGATGTGGGATGATGGCGCAGCAGAGGAGGCTGAACCTACTTACTGGCACAAGTGGCAACATCCTCACATTACTACTCTGTACTGCTGGGAACCTTGCTCCTCCCACTATGTAACTCTCAGTCTGTGACTTCCTGTATCAGTGTGACAGCAGCATCATATCACTGCTCTGTGCTGCTGGGGACCTTGCTCCTCCCTCTATGTAACTCACAGTCTGTGACTTCCTGTATCAGTGTGACAGCAGCCTCATATCACTGCTCTGTGCTGCTGGGGACCCTGCTCCTCCCACTATGTAACTCTCAGTCTGTGACTTCCTGTATCAGTGTGACAGCAGCATCATATCACTATTCTGTGCTGCTGGGGATCCTGCTCCTCCCACTATGTAACACTCACTCTGTGACTTCCTGTATCAGTGTGACAGCAGCCTCATATCACTATTCTGTGCTGCTGGGGACCCTGCTCCTCCCACTATGTAACTCTCAGTCTGTGGCTTCCTGTATCAGTGTGACAGCAGCCTCATATCACTGCTCTGTGCTGCTGGGGACACTGCTCCTCCCACTATGTAACTGGAAGTCTATGACTTCCTGTATCAGTGTGACAGCAGCCTTATATCATCTACTCTGTACTGCTGGGGACCCTGCTCCTCCCACTATGTAACTCTCAGTCTGTGACTTCCTGTATCAGTGTGACAGCAGCCTCATATCACTGCTCTGTGCTGCTGGGGACCCTGCTCCTACCACTATGTAACTCTCAGTCTGTGACTTCCTGTATCAGTGTGACAGCAGCCTCATATCACTACTCTGTGCTGCTGTGGACCCTGCTCCTCCCACTATGTAACTCTCAGTCTGTGACTTCCTGTATCAGTGTGACACCAGCCTCATATCACTGCTCTGTGCTGCTGGGGACCCTGCTCCTACCACTATGTAACTCTCAGTCTGTGGCTTCCTGTATCAGTGTGACAGCAGCCTCATATCACTGCTCTGTGCTGCTGGGGACCCTGCTCCTCCCTCTATGTAACTCTCAGTCTGTGACTTCCTGTATCAGTGTGACAGCAGCCTTATATCATCTACTCTGTACTGCTGGGGACTCTGCTCTTCCCACTCTGTAACTCTCAGTCTGTGACTTCCTGCATGAGTGTGACAGCAGCCTCATATCACTGCTCTGTGCTGCTGGGGACCCTGCTCCTCCCACTATGTAACTCTCAGTCTGTGACTTTCTCAGTCTGTGGCTTCCTGTATCAGTGTGACAGCAGCCTTATATCATCTACTCTGTACTGCTGGGGACCCTGCTCCTCCCTCTATGTAACTCTCAGTCTGTGGCTTCCTGTATCAGTGTGACAGCAGCCTCATATCACTACTCTGTGCTGCTGGGGACCCTGCTCCTCCCACTATGTAACTCTCAGTCTGTGGCCTCCTGTATCAGTGTGACAGCAGCCTCATATCACTACTCTGTGCTGCTGGGGACCCTGCTCCTCCCACTATGTAACTCTCAGTCTGTGGCCTCCTGTATCAGTGTGACAGCAGCCTCATAACACTACTCTGTGCTGCTGGGGACCCTGCTCCTCCCACTATGTAACTCTCAGTCTGTGGCCTCCTGTATCAGTGTGACAGCAGCCTTATATCATCTACTCTGTACTGCTGGGGACCCTGCTCCTCCCACTATGTAACTCTCAGTCTGTGACTTTCTCAGTCTGTGGCTTCCTGTATCAGTGTGACAGCAGCCTTATATCATCTACTCTGTACTGCTGGGGACCCTGTTCCTCCCTCTATGTAACTCTCAGTCTGTGGCTTCCTGTATCAGTGTGACAGCAGCCTCATATCACTACTCTGTGCTGCTGGGGACCCTTCTTCTCCCACTATGTAACTCTCAGTCTGTGGCTCCCTGTATCAGTGTGACAAAAGCGTCATATCACTACTCTGTGCTGCTGGGGACCCTGCTCCTCCCTCTATGTAACTGTCAGTCTGTGACTTCCTGTATCAGTGTGACAGCAGCCTTATATCATCTACTCTGTACTGCTGGGGACCCTGCTCTTCCCACTCTGTAACTCTCAGTCTGTGACTTCCTGCATGAGTGTGACAGCAGCCTCATATCACTGCTCTGTGCTGCTGGGGACCCTGCTCCTCCCACTATGTAACTCTCAGTCTGTGACTTTCTCAGTCTGTGGCTTCCTGTATCAGTGGGACAGCAGCCTTATATCATCTACTCGTACTGCTGGGGACCCTGCTCCTCCCTCTATGTAACTCTCAGTCTGTGGCTTCCTGTATCAGTGTGACAGCAGCCTCATATCACTACTCTGTGCTGCTGGGGACCCTGCTCCTCCCACTATGTAACTCTCAGTCTGTGGCCTCCTGTATCAGTGTGACAGCAGCCTCATATCACTACTCTGTGCTGCTGGGGACCCTTCTTCTCCCACTATGTAACTCTCAGTCTGTGGCTCCCTGTATCAGTGTGACAGCAGCCTCATATCACTACTCTGTGCTGCTGGGGACCCTGCTCCTCCCACTATGTAACTCTCAGTCTGTGGCTCCCTGTATCAGTGTGACAGCAGCCTCATATCACTGCTCTGTGCTGCTGGCGACCCTGCTCCTCCCACTATGTAACTCTCAGTCTGCGGCATCCTGTATCAGTGTGACAGCAGCCTCACATCACTACTCTGTGCTGCTGGGGACCCTGCTCCCCCCACTATGTAACTCTCAGTCTGTGGCTTCCTGTATCAGTGTGACAGCAGCCTCATATCACTACTCTGTGCTGCTGGGGACCCTGCTCCTCCCACTATGTAACTCTGGGCCTGACTTAGCATGCATCGCAACTGTGATCGCAGCTGTGTAATCGCACTCAATGAAGCTGCAAATATATGTTAATTTCTGCCACTGCTCAGCCAGCATAGAGTCGCTCACAACTGCTCTCTCACAAGTTTAATACCTTGCAAGGTTGCGCATACATCGGTACCTTTAAAGAACATCGGCCCGTCACGCACAATTACAGCAGGGCTGACCTGTCTCAGAAATTGCCAGTGAGTACTCAAGCTGCGTAGGCATTCACAATAGCTAATTTATGCATGGCATTCAAACGGACAGGCACCCCTGTGTTTCTCCGACTACTCCCCATTAGCACCCCCAAACGCTTACCACACCTGTCCCCTACCCAGCGATGGATTCCTGTCTGCGTGTGTAATTTTAGTACGAACGCCACCCATGCGCAGTGCAAGGCATGCGCAGTACGCAACAATTGAGCAATATGCTTACATGTTTACAGTTGCGATCCATGCTGATTAGGCCCTCTGTCTCCAATGCAATGGGAATCCCAGTAATATGCTTTGCTGCACGATATCATTTCTTAACAACACAGATACACAATTGGGATTACATTTTTATGTTATTTTCTTTAGCCTGTAGTTCTCTTTATATTTACAGTAAATAATTAACTGTATCACACCCAGCATATCCTAATTCATCGCAATGCAAGGCAGCTGATTAATGGCATGTGTTGTCTGGAAACAGCATAGTTAATATGTTTTTCTAAAGTATATTTCAGTGACTTTTCTAGACATTTCTTTACACATTTATCATAATAAATAATGACTTCCGTAAACTGTCCGCTGACTCCGTGACACCTCTGTACGAGCACTCACCGTATTCCTTAGCAAACTCCATCCATATTGCCTCTGACGTGTACAGTGGCCCTGACTCAGAGCCGTCCTTATCTTTTTTAATTGCGGCCTCCTGGCCGCTCGCATAGCTGTGAGTGACCACGAGCGGCCAAAAAGATGGTCACGATGGTCAAGTCCATTGCAACCATCTGGCTTGCGACGAGACTCTTGTGGTAGGGTCTCGTTGCCGCAAGCTCTGGAGTGCTTTCGGCTCAATCAGAGCCGAGACCACTCCCACTGACATCACTTGTGATGTCAGTGGGGCCGGCTCCAGACGGTAGGTGTTCCCATGGGAACGCCTCCGTCTGGGCAGCTACGCCCCCGGCACGCCCACCAAAAGGGGCGTGCTGTCACTCACCATCGACAGCACGCCCCCTTTGTAGCGAGACCCGGAGCGACGGCTTGGCCGTCGCTATCCGGGTCTCGCGCATGCGCACGACGGAGCCGGCTCCCTCGCGCGCATGCGCACTGGGCTAAAATCGACCTGCTTGCGAGCGCTCGCGAGCGGGTCTGAATCAGGCCCAGTATGCGATTAATGTTTCTTTGACTGGATATAGGAGTCTAACTGGCAACATTGTAAAATATTCTTCTCTACGGACCCTTTGCTGCTGAGCTTCTATTACCATACAAGTTACCCATAATAGGACTTCAAGTCCCATCATATCTTTCTTACTGAATGGGATGAGGAGATTTTGCACTTTAAACTTTCGTCTTCGATGAATATTAACCTCTAAAGCCCAGTGGGTGAGAATAAAGGGTGAGAGTTACCATTAACCTACAAGTGCATCCTTGTTGGGTTTTTGAGACTGTAGCCCAATAAATCTGCATTCGTTAAGCCCCCCAGAGTAAAATATTACTGAGAGGGTACAAAGATGCAAAAATCAATTTGCTTGGAATACATTAATAAAGCGCTACGATATTATCACACCGCAATCTCCGCGCCCGCAGGAAACTTGTAGGAACATATATGTTCTGATTAACCACCACAGCCTGGCACTGATTGGGTTCTGATCGGAAATCCGGATAATTAGGAGCAGCCATGCGAGGCATCGTTACCAGACCTTTCCCCCCTCTTATCCACAGTGCTGGTGTGAACACGATATCCTTTCTAGATAGATGGAAGGCGTTATTATCTGTTCCAGATGGCATGGTCTGTCCACATTATTAGCTTTCAGATTCATACAGACAGGAGACATATAGATAACATCTGCTAACATGGCAGCAAATGCCCCCTTCTGTGTCCGATATTAAAGCATAACATTGAATAACGAAGCACAGTTACAATGTATCACTTATAGGACAATGTGGAGATCAGTAGCACAAGTGTTACAGCTAATCTTCAACTGTAATATTTCATTAAAGGTCACGTCATTATAATTATGTCATTATACACATGCTCCTATATTCCTATTTGCTCATAATAATTATTAGTTACTATTTCTGTTTCGAGGCAAAGTTTTCTAGTGTAATATCACTATTATGTGTTTTAACGTGTAGTGGGGCGTATTGCAGACATACAGTTTGGATCCTCCTTTTCTGTTGATTACAGAATAACATATGGCAGCTACAGTCATATGTAATATGAGTTTGGGTTTATTTTAAGCCATCTAAATTTTAGGACAAGTTTATAATTACTAAGCAATGGATTTTCAAAGTCCTCCATGTTTGCAGATTTTGCCTGCCAGATTTAAAAGGGCAACACTATTTAATGCAAAAGAAGTCTGATGTTGCATTTACTATTATTGCCCTTTTAAATCTGGCAGGCAAATTCTGCAAACATAGAGGACTTTGAAAATCCATTGCTTAGTAAATAATACCCCAGGGTCTGGATTCACTTGGCACTTGTTGTATCAAACTTACACTCAAACTAGATTTACCTTGGTCTGACCTTATCTTGGGATACCCCAAGTTATGCCTCGTCACCTTGCGTCCATCATTTGATCCCTCCACTGGAGTGCTCAACCAGCCCCAGCAATAGACATAACAGGGGGGGCATGAGTGTAGGGTTTCTGTCTATAGTGAAATCCCACCCCATGCTGGTCAGCACCCCTGGGGGACACAGATAGCACAGCCCCTCCCCCCAAGCAGACACACACATGTTTTGGAGGAAAGTAACCTTATGTGTTCCATAAATCTCCGTATGAATTATAGTTTTACATGGTTTTACATGAGAAAGCCTACGGAGGTTGTTTTTGTCCTTAAAGGTAGATACTGTTGTATGAGAGATGTTTCATTTCGTGCTGGAAATGACAAGTCGGGTTAATAAATAGAAACCTCAAACATCTGCTGTACGTTGTCTCCCAGGGGCCAATAAGAGTCTCACATGTCCCCTGGTAATGCAGCTTTCGTAGGGATGTTTCTGAGATGCCTTTGGCTTGTTCACATCATAGGATGTTATATGCTGCCTCGTCCATCAGATGACCGAGATCACATCTGCTCAATAGATTGATTTGGGTGCAGTTTCGAAGGTAAAACACAACCCCAAATGTTACTTACATGAGGTGATCAGGCTATGCGGCAGTATACAATTTTACTTAATAAGGATTAAACACTCATACATCAAAATAAGGGGCTCATTTATCAACAAGTTTTATCATACGCAACGAGTGTTAAAACTCATTGTGCATGATAAATGGTGCTCCAGCCAATCAGCTCCCAACTCTCATTTTTCAAACAGATGACAGTTAGACTGGAGCACCATTATCATACTAAAAAGTTTTAACACTTGTTGCGTATGATAAAACTCATTGATAACTTGTTTCATCATCTACATCTTAGACACACGCTCTTCCCTAATGATAGCCATCAGGTTGTAATAATTGAATATGTGAGATGTGTATGTTAGAAAAGGACAAAATAACTGAGGACCCAAAAATGCAGTAATAAATCCTTTGCAGCAACAAAAAATTATATTTAACAAATATTGTAATTATTATATGAATGTCTGAGGGCACAGGAGAAAGGGTGATAAGCTATAGGCCCCCATACATCAGAGATGGATCACCGTGATCCTGCGATCCGATCGGAAATGCCGACTGGCGGACATCGATGTTCCACAATCCTCATAAATTTCACCGATCTGCCAATCATGATCATTTTGTGATCGTGATCGGCAAATCTGCGAAATCCCACATGTTGGAGTTCACCGATGCGCCGACCCGGCATCTCTGGATTGCCGCATTGCGGCGATTCGTCGCTGATGTATTGGGGCCTTAAGACACAGCAAAATATGACTTTAAATATAGAAAGGAAATTGATCAAGTAATGGGAGCTGGTGATTGTAACTAACAATCTCTAACAACATTTTCTAGCCGTGGTAAATCCAGAGCGGGATTAAAAAACAGCTCAAATGTATTAGGTTGTTTTTACTACAAGATAAATATCTTAATTCCCCACATGATTTTTTGCGTGCATGAGTGACTATTAACCATGCCTGCCTGGCGCTGGCGCATCATTTGTGACCACACCAGGCTTTCTGTTACCTGACATAGTCACAAACAATGTGACAGGTCAGAAATGCACAATGCGATAACACTAACAGAGGAATCTCCCGGCCCCCCTGCATACTTGCACCCTTACCCAGTGTCTGCAGTGCTCGAATCACCACCGATTGATCAGCAGGGCGGAACCCCCCAACCGGTGGCTGCAGAGAGGAGCAGCCACCGGGGAAATGTAAATGAGGCAGTTCTCAGCCCCTCAATGACGCAATGGAACAATCATCGATAATCCAATATATTTATGACTGATATGTAAAAAAATATATATTAATGTTATTTGTTTAAAAAAATATATATATTTTTTTTAATTAAAATTGTGTTTTGTAAATTATAAATAGATGTTCTTGACCTAATTCAGTCATTAAAAAAAAACCTGACAATTTCTGAGCGGTTTTTGGAACATATATTGGCCAGTTACCTGGATAATGGACAAACATAGGAGAACTGCCGCTTTATTTATATGTATCAATCTGTAATTTTGTATTCTATTGTGTGGGATTACGGACGCATATGTATATACACCAATATATCCTTTATTATATCGAACTGTGATTGACTATTGTAATTTGATGTGATGCTCAAATACAAGTATTTAAAAAAATAAATCCTATATTACAGAGGAAGCAACTGGTTCACTAAAAAGGAAACATCAATTTAAACTTTGTATATTTTATTCAATATTAGGCAGTACACTGACATCGGCAATATATTTCTTAGCAATATCAGCATCCTGCATCGTCACTTAATTACTTACGAGTATAACATGGGAAGTTATTGACTTGTCTTGTGTCAATGATGACACTAGTCAACAAAAAATATTTTTTTTATTTCCTAGTTGAATTAAATATTTATTTATTGAGTTGCATGTGGTGAGTTCAAAAATAACCGTTAAAACGATTTGTTAATATCACACCTGCACTCCCTTTCACAAAAAGTAAGGTGTAGCTGCTTTATTTTCCAGCAGTGTTACCTTCACAGCCTCTACTGGTGTTCTAAATCTAGAGAGGGGTGATTTAATTTCACTGGGCAATACAAACAACTCTCCATACACTTTTACTAATTCATTTGCTCCCATTTCTGACCAGCCTCAATTTTTCTTAGTGATTTGATCCGAGTACAGGATTGGTAGAATGGTCCTGGTGGGAGAGTAACACTAGGTGAGTCACTAATCTATCTCTGTCTGAGAGTCAGCAAGGCTGACTTCTTTAATACTGGCCAGGTGACCTAATAATCTTAACAAGTAAATTATATGGCATCTCATTATAGTTTTTTCTCTAGGGCAGAAGTTGAAACATTTCCAGAAAAAAAATTATATAGAAGAAGGTTCATGTCACTTGAGCTGAAAACTTGTTCACAAAGAACTATTTGCACCTCTTGTCTGTTGGAAACAAAATATATGTGTTGCAAACTTTGGCTAAGTTGGTTGTGAAAAAGGCATTTGGTCAGACCTCATTATGCTGCAGACCCCTGGGTCCTGAAGAAGCTGGTGAAGATATAAGGCCAAAGATATTCACCTTCATAAGCAACTTTTCCATTATTCCATTACTATTTTGAAGGGTATGAGCTGACTCAGGCTGAAATTGTTTAAACTCGCTTCACTTTTTACTATTTCAAATGAGGTTGCATAATATCAAAGGATTTTCCAGTGTGTTGGACTAAAGTAAGTTATCCATCCTGTCCCCATCTCGGGGCTCGCTGTTTAGCTCTCAATGGATTGTTGCCGATCCACAAGTCACTGATGCATACAGAAGTTTAATTTCCACTTTCTTAATGATGCTGATACTGGATTCAGCGACCTTTCACCCCATGGCTTGAAGAAAAAAAAATGTAGATGAAACCCACTGAAGGCAAGCAATGGCAATATCAGTTTTGAAAATATTAGAGGAAGAGATCGGAAGAGCCCTGGGTACTGAAGGATCTCTGGCAGCTGCTGAATTATTGTATATGAGCCAATCATAACATGTTCTTATGAGACTTGTTGTTGAGAAAGGCGGAGATTATCTCCATGGTTGCCAGGTGCCGGATCTCTTTGAAAAGCTGCTGGCAAGAGGAGGACTTCAGGCATTTCCAGTATATGGCCGCCAAGTGCCATCATTAAGGATTATTTTTGAAATTTTGTCTGCATTTTAATCGAGTCCCACTGATGGATGACCAAGGAGAAAGATCACAATGACTTGGAAAACTGGACCATGTTATTGAGAAGATTTGGAACATCATCCCAGTAATGTGCAGTTTTTGGTCACCAAATATGGACAAACTATCCCACACCCCTCTCCCTTTCCAATATAAATCTGAGGTTCGTTATTGTAGTCAGAAATGTTTGTGCAGATGACGTTATGCCCACGGCTTCCCAACACCACCATCACCATCTTAGTAGACCTGTCAGTCCAGGCTAATGCATTTAATTTTTCATCAATTGGTCACTAATCCATTTAATATGGAGTGTAGGTAATATTCAGTCAGTCAACTCTCTGCAGCATATGGTCAGCGCTGTTGCTGTGGTTTCAGCTATTGCTGCCACTGCCTGTCCTCTAGGAAAACTGCTGTCCTACCAGATATCTGGGGCTGATCTTGGATGTGTCATGTGTGTTTAAGGCCATCATTTGGAAATTCTGGGTTTTATCCACCTGTACCTTTCTTAAACTGCCACTGGGGCGGCTCTTTCTATCTCACTTGCTCCCAGTGTTCTCTCCTACTAGCAGACAGGGAGAACATGGCCTTAAACCTCAATAGCTGGTCTATTAAATAGGCAAGACACAAGAATTATCAGATAGACGTGTCTTGTTTTTCATAGACATTTTACAAATCTGTTTGCCATTGGGAGTAGCTGACATTTCAGTCGCCCTTTGGCCAGTGCTACTTACAAATATGTTAATTGTGAGGTGGTCACTGTAAAACAGATTATTAATGGTTTAAACTAAGTAAAGTTCAATGTAGAAAACAGCTCAAAATTCAGGTTATTATTTTTATTTTTTTAAGATTTTATAAATATTTCGCCAAGCTTACGATTTTTAGGAAAAAAACAAAACTTTCAACTTATTTTGCCAACACAAACACCAAAATATGAGGCTGATTCTGGAAATGAAACCTAAAGATAGGGTGATCTACTCAGCTCAAATCAAAAGGTAATTAATGCATAGAAGATGAGGAATCTAGAACACCGTTCTCAAACTCGGTCCTCAGGACCCCCAACAGCAGGGGCATAGAGAGGACGGCCGTCCCCTGGGTGAAGGGAGTGTGGCCTAATAGTGTTGGGGTGGGGGGTGCTGTGAGCCCCTCAGCCTGGCGCAAAGCCACTGGGAGCGCGATCAGCATGATCGCTCCCCCCACAGGTATACGAGAATACTGCAGCTGCAACTGCAGCCCAGCACACAGCAGCGTTAACTGATAACTAGAGATGTGCAGTTTGGATTCTGAGGAATCAGACAGAACTGAAATTAGTGTCTCTGGGTAGAACTGATTCCTGGCTCAGGTCCTCGTGCCAAATTTGATTCTCAAAGTGAGGCAAAACGTAATTTTCCTGGAAATCTAGGATCACGTGTATTTTTGATTGCATGTACTGTAAGTCCTTCCCTCATGATTTCAGGCATCATCTCACAGCAGGAGAGTGCATGGAGAGGGTTACAGTATGTAGTGTAGCTGTGCTGCAATAGTCGCCATTAGGTAGGTGTACAGTACAGTGGCGTAACTATATCCCAAGATAAATGTTGGTGCCCCCCAAAATAAAATGTACCACCCCCAGCACCTATGCCAGCACCAGCTGCCACCCCCCTATGCAGTTCCCACAGAAGTGGTCCCCCTGTGCAGTGCCCTCTGTAGAGAACCCCCTATGCAGTCACACCTATGTAGTGCACCCCAGTAGTGGTCCCCCTTTGCAGTACCCCAGTAGTAAGGGCCCCTGTAGTGCACCCAGTAGTAAGCCCCCTGTAGTGCTCCCAGTATTAAGCCCCCTGTAGAAAGCCCCCAGTAATGCCCCCTGTAGTAAGACCCCCTTTAATGCCCCCTGTAGTAAGCCCCCAGTAATGCTCCCTGTAGTAAGCCCCCATGATGCCCCCTGTAGTAAGCCCCCATAATGCCCCCTGTAGTGCTCCCAGTAATGCCCCCTTAAAGGTTGGAGCCCGGCGGCAAATGACTGCATTGTCTGCGGGAGTTCCGCCACTGGTACAGTAGGTGGTTAAGAAAGCAAGCATCTTTAATCTGTGTGTCTATGAGAGACAGACACTGGCAAGCAGAATACAGGCTTCTGTATATGTAATGTTTGTCAGACACTAGCAACTGCAATCTGCAACACAGGCTCCTCCTGTATGTTTGTTTGAACTTGAAGCGGGCTGCACTTACAATTGTTTTCACAAGAGTATATATCTACACAGTGCTGCAGTATATATTCTGTATGAGTACAGACACAGGGCCTGATTCAGAGGTGCTCGCTATTTGCGAGCGCTCGCTCTGAATCAGGGCAATTTTTTTTACCAAAAATCCGCCTCCAGGCCGCTCACATAGCTGTGGGTGACCAACCACAGCTTTTGCGAGCGGCCTGGCGATTGTCACGATTATCGCGGCCATAGGGCTTGCGACGAGACCCTTGTGGTAAGGTCTTGGGTCCCGCAAGCCCGAGTGAACTTCCTGCTCTTCGGAACTGCCTCCGTTTGTCCAGCCACCCCCCTCCCCGCCTACAAAATGGGGCGAGCTATCGATCGACATCGACAGCCTCTCCCATTTTGTAGCGAGCCCCGGAGCAAATGAAGTTATCACTCGCTCCAGGGCTCGCGCGTGCGCACTGGATGACCATCAACTCGCTTGCGAGCGGGTCTGAATAAGGCCCACAGTGCTGTGGTTGCAAGCTTAGCTGGTCAAAAAATAGTGTGGTGCGTCTGAGTGAGCTGCGCACGGAAGAAGACATCTTTTTCTGGTCTTTTATTGAATTCAGATGGGAAAATTGTATGTTTTTTATAGGCAGCATACTCGTATACTACTTTACTTTCTGGGTGTCCCCGTCAGCTGCGCTACAAAATGATAAAAGTTGGGAAAAACTAAAAAAAAAATTCTGCTTTAAAAAAAATCTGAAGTTGTTTTATAATTCAATTTAGATATTTCAAAGGAAGATTGTGTGTATTTGAGATGCAGTTTATAGTACTGTACTTGCTGGATGTTGTGTCAGCTGCACCCAAAGAATATTATAATTCAATTGAAATACTTCAAGGGACAATTGTGTGTGAGAGGCAGCGTATATTGCTGTCAGGGCTACCATCAGAAATTGTGGGGCCCGGTACTGACAAAATAGGCAGGGTCCCCCGGGGTATAGGGCAGACTTGGGTGGAGCTGTGGAGCTACTTCGGCGGTGTGGTGCATCAATTGGTGTATAAACCAGAGATGCTAGACATGGTGGGGGGGGGGGGTAAAAGGCAGGGAAGGATGGACATTACTGGGGAACAAAGGGCAGGGAAGGCTGGACAAGTGGAGGCATTGGGCTGGCAAGAGTGAACTGGAGCAGGGAAGACAGGCTAGCTGGCTGGACTAGGAGAGGGTAAGGGTGCAGGGAAGGTTGGCTGAATTGAGGGAGGGGCAGGGAAGGTAGGCTGGTTAAACTAGGGGGCTGGCTGGACTGGGGTGCAGTGGGCAGGGAAGGAAGGCTGGCTGGACTGGGGAGGGTGCTTAGGGACGGCTGGCTAGACATGGGCAGAGAAAGTAGGCAGGCAGGCTGGCTGGAATGGGAGTTGGACAGGGAAGGCAGGCTGGCTGGACTGGGGATGGGGGAGCGGACAGGGAAGGCTGGCTGGCTGGAATGGAGGGTGCAGGGAAGTCTGGCTAGACTGGGGGGACAGTGCAGAGAAGGCAGGATTGCTGGCTGGACTAGGGGGTGGGCAGGCTGGCTGGACTAGGGGGGCAATGCAGGTAAGGCTGGCTGGACTCGCGGGGGGGCACAAGGCAGGAACAACCTACCTGTTCTTTTCATGGCACTTCCTGTCCTGAGAGAGATGGGCGAATAATGCACTGGGTGGCAGACAGGCAGAGATACCATCAGTGTGCCGCTGTGGCATGTGAGCTATGGAGCTGGCCGTGAGCCAATCCTAGCTTGGAGAACGGCAGCTGCTTCTGATTGCCTTCCGTTCCGCAAGTTGTAATTGGAGCCGGTCGCGAGCCAATCACAGCTCGTGGTACAGCAGCCAATCAGGAGAGGCTGCTCTGATTGCTTGCCGTTCTGCGAGCTATGATTGGCTCACGGCCAGCTCCAGTGTTTACATGCCACAGCGCTGATGACTTTCCTTGCCGCTGCCACATGGGCCCCCTCTCTCTCCGGGCCCGGGACAGGAGGCCCGGCAGTCCCCCCCCTGATGGCGGCCCTGATTGCTGTATTTGATGGGTGTTGTGCCCACGTCAGCTGCACCCCAAAATAACTTACGGATGTGTTCTTGGTCATCTAGCCTCAACAGGGCTGCCATCAGAAATTGCGGGGCCTGGGACTGACAAAACAGGCGGTCCCCACCCCCCTGCTACCTTATTCATACCACCCCCCCCCCCCCGGTTATTAAGTCCAGTCTCTGCCCAGCTTTTTTTTTGTTTGTTTTTACCCACCTCCTCCCCCCCCCTATAGTCTCTGCCATGCATTTTTTCATTATTACCACATCACTCCTCAAGGTTGGTTAGGAAATCCAGTCTACACCCAGCTTTTTATTTTAACAACTCACTCCCCCCACATCCTGTTAAATCCAGTCTCTGCCCAGTCTTATATTGTTTTTACCACCTCACTGACACCCCCCCCACCTTCGGTCCGGTTAACTGGACAGCTTTTTTTTTTTAACACCTCACTCCCGACCATCCCTCTTCCACCATTTATAAAGTCCGGTCTCTGCCCAGGCTTTTTTTTTACCAGCTCACTCCCCCACCCACCTCAGCAGCAGACGCTGCTCCTCTTGTTCCGCGGCTCCTCCGACGTTAACGATCTCTCCCTCCAGCGGCGCATCATGACGTCGCGCGCGCCAACTGTCAGGTAAACTAATGGAGGAGCAGCCCGAGCTGCTTCCTCCTCCAGCTCCATCCATGGGGACCGGGTCAACAGGCGATAGCAGCGGTGCCGGCGGTCAGGCCCCCTTCTTCTTTTCAAGGGGGTAGTTCGGGCTGCAGGTTCTGCAGTGGCAGTAGAAACGGCCGGGCCCCCCACCGTTCAGCCAGGGCCCGGGCCCGGGACTCCAGTCCCCGGCAGTCCCCCCTGATGGCGACCCTGAGCCTCAATACGCCATGCAGCGCGATATTCCTGTCGTAAGTGAGCTGCCAGATCCTGTGCAACTCTGCTAGAGTTGGGCATCTCTTTTTGTCGAAAATGTGATGTGACTAAGCCCCATTAGCAGACTGTGCTGATTAATTTGATATATGACACTTGTATATTTTTACTATATGGTTATTTTTCAACAGCTAAAAACCCCTCTTACTTACTGACAAATTGGGAGGACGTATACAAAATGAGCTACAGGGATCATTGTTACCTCTTTTCCATTCTCTCGGTAGAAAAAAATAATTTATCCCACGATGGGACTCACTTTGTATTTGGGATTGCTGCCTATTACTGTGTGATGCTTCAATTGGTTCTTTGTTGCTGGAAAATGGGGCACTGAATTCTTCCCAGCCACTGTCAGAGCCGCCCAGTGTCGCAGCCTGCCCCTTCACAGTCATATATCCATTGTGCCGTCTCACATGGAGCAACAGACAAGTCATTAATATTGTTACAGAGCAATGACTGAACCGTCTGGAACTGTAGGTACAAATATGGAAGCAGCTGTTCAATCATTTGGGATCTTCGCAGCCAATCTGCGGCTTACAGAGGCCGCTTTCATGTATTTAAAAATACCAGAGTACATTCCACACAAACACCATTGGTAAATCTATTATAGGCTCACTGCTGACCTATTTATCAGGGGTTTATTGCTGTAAAGTGCTTAAGAGATCAGCCTAGTTTATGAAGTAATACTAAAAATGATATTATCAGATGGTAAAAAAAAAGGGTTGATTGAAAAGAGAAGGTAGACAGGCCTGGATGCACCTGCAGCGAGCGCGGTCTCTCCCGTGTGCGTACGTGGCCTGCCGGGATTAGTTTCTTTTTTTGTCATCCAACGTTGCACCTTGGAGAGGATTTGGAGCGAGCCGTTTGTCGCTGAATTTTTGGAAGTATCGAACAGGGCCGGGAGCTTTTCATCCTGCGAGGGTGGATGTGAGGGAAACAGAGGAATCTTTGTCTGCAGATCTCGCAGGGCTCTTTTCCTGGCAGAATACGAGGCCTGTGCAGCACTGAGTGCTCCCAACAAACTCAAAGTTTTCCAGGTTGTGTTAGACTTTGTAACTTGGCATAAATCTAGTATTATTGTATTGTTAGTACTATACTATACTGTTCACTGCCTTTCAGGATTTTCCCTGAGCTATAAAGCTGCAAACCCGCTCTTAGCGCTGGCTCTGGTTTCCTCCATCAGCCTCATTCTTAGCGTGCTGTGGTGCTGATTCTGAAGTGCGTGGAGAGCATCTTTTGGTGGACGCCCATCTGCGAGTTTACGCAATTACTTCTTCCATTGTGTACATCTATTCGACAAAATGTGTACAGAGTGAGACACCCACTTTTAGTGTCCCTGCACGCTGTAATACCGATTGATGCATCCTTATACGCATACCTGCCTACCAATAGGACCTGCGGGAGGCTCCCAATTTTTCATGTAACTCCCTGCACCCCCGGGAAAGTAGGCACTCCTCTCACATTCTACCCACTTCCTAGTGAAGTGGGCAGACTGGGGAGAATTTTTTCAGGAACTGGTGAGTCCGTGAGTAGGGGGTGTGGTCTAATGACGCAATTCTTTGAGAATCACATCATTTGGCTCCGCCCCCCTAGTCAAATATGCTGGAATCGCAGCATTTTACCATGAGGGGGCAGGGCTTAATTACTTGAATTACCTGGACCCGCCCCCACTGCCAAATACCATGGTCTACTCTCTGGGAATTAAGGCCCTGATTCAGACCCACTTGCAGCCGCTGGCCACTCGCTGGGTCTTTGGGCGTTTTTTTTTTTGTCTCCAGGCCGCTCGCAAAGCTGTGGTTATCGCGACCATTGGGCTTGCTATGAGGCCCTGGGGTAGGGTCTAGCTGCTGCAAGCCCGAGTGGACTTCCTGTTCTAATAGAGCAGGAAGTCCACTACTGACATCACTAGTGATGTAAGTAAGCCCTCCTACAAATGTCAGGCGTTCCTAAGGGAACGCCCGCATTTGTCCGGCTACACCCTCTACCCGCCCACAAAACGGGGCGAGCTGTCAATCAACATCGACAGCCGCCCCATTTTGTTGCGAGCCCCGGAGCGACTGAACTTCAGTCACTCTGCGGGGCTCGAGTATGCGCACGCCGGACATGGCGCATGCGCAGGGTTATAACATCGAGCCGCTTGCGAGCTGCTCTGAATCATGCCCTAAGACGGAGTGCATTTCATATGCAAGGAGTAAAATTAAACACCCGAGCCTGTATGGCTGACTACGGGCTATAGAGGGTTTCAGGGACATTTCAGGGAGATTGTTCTATCAGCCACATTAGGTGATCTTCCTTTGGTTTGTTCCCCGCCCACCCTCCCTGTTTTTTGGGGGGTTTATTATTGGTTTCAGCTTTGGCGTTTGGCGGGAGAGAACGGTTACAGTCTATGGAGATTCAGGTGCCCCCCCCAATACATGGCTTAGGCTGATTCTTCCCTACTGGGGTCAGCGGTACCATCGTTCCAGGTGAGCTCATGTTGTGTCATTGTGGCGGGAGGTGGATACCTTGGGCGCAGTCATGGGCTGGCTGGCTGCCTCCCATTTCGGTATGGGTGGAGTATGGAGTGGCAGTTGGTGGATCTTGCATCGTGGGGCTGTTCTTTCGCTGCCACCATTCTTTGTCTGTCCTTTCCTCTTCTTAGTCATTTAGTATTGTTTAGTATTTTTAGAATCTGCTAGTTTAAATAGCCATTTATAGTTTTAAATAGGAAAATAAATAAAAGCTGACCCTCCTTTCCCCTTAAGCAAGTCTCAGTGTTGTTATTTCAATATTGTTATGGTTACTGGTTTGCACTACACTGGGAGTGGGAGGACAGGCATCTGGTGATGGGGAGTTTAACTCCCGGAGAGGAAAATGTAATTGTCGGCAAGTATGCTTATAGGCCACCATCGGTCGCTTATTGGAAACCTGCATCAATTCTATGACACGTGGAATTTCTCCATCAAACCACGGCCTCCTATTCCTGCGGCTGTGCATGCAGGTTCTTGCAATGAAACGTCCATGACACTCCCATAAGACGCCGAATGAATGGACTATTTTTGTGTGCGCTACTAGCCGCCTCCCAGTCACTGCCCAGGAACGCACATCTGATATCGTCTGAATCGATCACGCCGGCAACTTTGAACGTATACAGCATATAACGGAAGCACCATAGGGTTTTCAGAAATTTTCATGCATGCACAGTTGCAAAAAAAAACGCTCAACTACGTGACCACCGGCTTTGCGTGCAGATTGCGTGCTGCTCTGAACCCGGGCACTGTGCGCTCTCCTACATCTTTCCCAGTCAGGATGCAGCTATTTCAGAAATGTTGCCAGCTTTGTGATATTGTCCCATATTTATGTGGTATCTTTAATATTTCTATAACACATTTAACAATAAAATGCAGATCTCTTTCTTCCAGGGGGATTATTGCTAAAACGTTAACGTACAATGTGAAACCAGAGTACGGACAGAACCGCCGTATATACAGAAAGGCCTAATGAGAAACGTCTCTTTCCTGCTACGGCGTAGACCTGCTATCAGATTGTGTTACTTGTCTGAAGTGGGAGATATAAATCTAACATCTCTGTAACATCAGCAGGCCAAGGAGGAACTGAGGCCAGCAAGCGAGGAGAGAGTCTGCATTTCAGGAAACCGCGTGAGAAGTGTCTGGATTTGCAGCACCGGAGAGCCCTCCGAGTCTGAGCACATCCCATGTTTTGGAATCAGACATGGAGCAGCTGATGTACAGAGCTACAACCTGGAAGCTGAAATATAAAATAAACTGCGAGGTATCATTACCTCAGAATGCTTAAAACAGGCCACGGTCTCCCATGATGCTCAGCGGCACTCCCATACGCTGGCATGACATTGTGTCAGCAGCCGCACACCTACAGTAGCAGACAAGTCATTAATAATATTAAGGGGGAATAATGGAATTGTCTGACAGGGTGAAGGAGCCCTTCTGAAAACAGATGGTCAATCATTTGTGTTGTTTTTTTTTTTTCAATGAATTCACAGATTATAAAATTACATTTCAACCCCCCCCCCCCCTAAAATAACTGTATGTTATCGGGAAGGTTCATTTTTAGCTCACTCGGTGCTGCCTAAAATTAAATGTATGGAGAGACTTGCGGAGCTAAGAAAATAATACGTTGTGTAAAGGAATGGCAGAGAGTTGGGAGAAGAAGCAGGAAAGTGAGGGGGAGGTGGGGAAGTAACAAGATGGAGGTGAGTGTCTTTCTTACACGACAATATGGCGGATTTCATGGAGGCGCAAGATTGCTCTGATGGACAAATCTGGATATTCTGCTTGCGCAAATACCTAACTGACTTGTGCATTATACTCAGAGGCAAAGCCAACTTGTGTGGGTTATTATTATTTTAAGGCACCAGAATGTGTTTGCAGTGCTGTATAATGACTATACATAGTAACAGGATAACTTGACATATCATAAGTAAAGTACAGTGTAAATGAACATATCTAGGAACAACATACAACAAATAAATTACAATTAAGGTGCATGACGAGGACACGGGGTCAGTGTAAGGGAACTGGCTGTTGTAGGTCAGGCGGTGATTAGCGGCAGGGAGAGGAGGCAGGTTGGCACTCAGAGAAGGTGTACATGAGGTAAGGGTGAGCATACTGTAATACTGCTGGGAAGCAATCGGGAAGCCGACTGCCTAAATACCGGCAGCCGGCTTCCCGACTGTCTTATCCCGGCATGGGTGAAATGCCGGGCGTCTAGATGTAGACGCCCAAATCTCCCCGACGCCGGGAGACCAGCGCCCGGCATCACGATCGTAGTGATGCCGGGCGCCGCGAGCGGACAGCCGCGGGGGGGAGGGTTAGGTTTAGGGCTCCCGGGGGGGGACTTAGGGTTAGGCACCCCCCCGGGAGGGTTAGGGTTAGGCTAGGGGGAGGGAGGGTTAGGCACCCCCGGGGGGGACTTAGGGTTAGGCACCCCCCGGGGGACTTAGGTCTAGGCAGCGGGGAAGGGTGTGGTTAGGGTTAGGCACTTAGAGGGGGGATTAGGGTTAGGCACTCGGGGGGGAAGTTAGGGTTAGGCACCCCTAAGGAGGGTTAGGGTTAGTGGGGTTAGGTTAGGTTAGTCTATACTTACCTATCCACGATCGGGATTTCCAGCGCTGTCGGGCTTCCGCTGCTTCGAACTCTGCTCCTGTCGGGCTGCCACTGACGGGAATCGAACCTATCATACCCATTCCATACTGCTGGACTGACTTATAGACAAAAGACAAGGAGCACCGGTGGCATGGACAGTGCTAAGGGAGGAACAAGATGAAACCCTGCCCATAGCCCTGACATACTAATGAGCTGGGACTGGGATGACGTCCTATGACCTGATTTAGAATAAGAACCAAAGAACACTATGAGTGATTGGGTGAACGGAATGGTATGAATGGTAATGTGCACTAAACAAAACATAGCGCATCCTCCGGTGTCGGGGACAGTTGCAGGATTTGCATTGGGCTATTATTATTATTATTATTATTACTATTATTATTATTATTATTATTATTACCATTTATTTATGATGTGCCACAAATTTCTGCAGCACTGTACATAGCAAAGATACAAAACAGGGTAAATTAAGTCACAGAATAACATATTTGCATATTTACATGTGCAGGCATAACTATATAGTATACCTATTGCATTGGCTGAGCTAGTAAACACTAAGGGGATGGATGAAAGAAGAGGGAGGACCCTGCTGGTGAGATCTTACATTATATAAGGGAAGAAGGAGAATGGCTTTCGGGCAGGCGCAAGGGGTTAGGGGAGACCAGAGATCCAGCAGAGATGGGGTAGGCTAGGGGGGAATGAGTGAGTTTTGAGGGAGCATTTGAAGCACTGGACGTTGGCAGAGAGTCTGATAGAATAAGGGAGAGCTTTCCATAGTTTAGGGGCAGCATGGGAGAAGTCTTAAGGTGTGTATCCATTAGGCGATGGGGTAACAACAGTATGATTACGACTTCGTAACCGTACAGTCGTTCCTCATCCTGTAGGTGCCCACACTGAACGATATGTCGTTAAGTGCAGATACCCTCCCTCATCCCCAAACATGCCCAATATGATGTTATGGGAAGATTGACCGGCATGTTCAGGCGATGATTGATGTCGAAAACGACCAGTGGGAGCGCACATCGCTGGTCGTTTTCGACATTTTCATGCCCGTTTCGTGCACGATTTATGAGCAATTGAACGATCACTATGTCGTAATCATTCAATCGCTCTCTATTTGATCGGCAAGTGGATACGCGGCTTTAGAGGTGGGAGTTGGAGGTGCCAAGCAGTGAGGAGGAGAGATGGCAGTCACTAACCGGCAGGAGTATGAAGGTGTCACAGCGCCACCGAATCCAGGTCTCTCTTACCTGGTCTGGCGATGCTGGGGTCCGGGCTGGCGGGGGACAGCGGGCGGGAGATCCCCGGCACCCGCTTTCAGCTTTTCTCCTCCTCCTCCTCCTTCCCTGGCAGCTGTGTGCAGATGGCCACGACTTCCATAGGAGCACGCGCGCCACTCTGCATAAGATTTAAAGGGGCAGGCGCAAGAGTAGGGGATATTGATTGGGGCTCGGTTGAACCCTGACCTATATAAGGAAGTTCCTTGGAGCACCCCAGTGTCAGAGTATAGGCTCCATTACCATACCCCAGAATTCCTGTGCATATCCTGATTATTGGTTCTGACCTCGGCTATTCACTGTGACCCATTCACGCCTGCTTCCTGGTACCGTCTCGTCTGTTTGGTTCTGACCCGGCTTGTCGACTACGCTAAAGTTCTTTGCACTTCAACTAGTACACCAGCACCTGTATAGGGGAACCTAACCTCAGGGCCGCGACCTGTGTGTCGGACGCAGCCAAGTCCATACCTTCATGCGAGGGTCCCTGGTGTAAACCGCCGGCACATTAGACTCCGTGCCTCAGGAATAGGTCTAGCCAATTCCCTGAATACGGGTTGCGTCCACTATGCGTCCGAGAGTCTGTGACAGGAGGGAAATGAGGTTGGAGATATGGTATATAACCCAGCTAGCGGTCTCCTTTGTTATACACCACAGCCCTCACCGCCTGTATTTCTCACCAGTCTGTGCCGCTCTCCCATATCAAGCTCTCATACACTCAGCGACTCCATCATAGAACGCAGAATATTTTTCCACTACACAATGTATGTACCCTAGAATGGTCACAAAGTTATCTCAGGAGGGGTCTGAATGTTTTTTCTTTATTAGCAATAGGGCCAGGTCTCGCTTTACATCCTATGTTCTTCTTTCCACCATATATGACCTGTCCCAGGAGTGTGGTGCCTCCTAACCAATGGGATCTTACCTGCACCAATGCAATAAAGGGGCATTACAGGTGATTGCTCAGACAGTATACCATTAGTCTCACTGAGGAACGGCACATGCATGGACCACATATAGGCCCTGATTCAGAGCCGCTCGCTATTTGCGGTAGTTCGTTCTAAAACAAGGGGTGGCTATTCAAATGAACCGTTCGCTAATTGCGGTCTGTTCACGCCTCTAAGTCTGAACGAGCGAGCAAAACTTGCGGTTGTAATTTTTTTTAAAAATACGCCCCCTTGCCGCTCGCACCATACGTCATGTCCGCTATTTATTAGATTAATCGAGTACATTGAACAGCGTATGAACTGCTCGCTATTCTTGTGGCTGGTTTTTTCTACCGCTATTTTGCGAGCAGTTCTGAGTTAAAAAAAAACAAGTGACGTGGTCAATGACGCTGCTGTATTAACTATGCACTCCCTTAAAACGCCCGTTTTGACCTTTAAGCACGCCTGCGATCTAATTCCACACCCCCGTTTTCAAGCACCTTCCCCTGTTACCACCTACATACGCCTCCTCCTGTCACTCAAAATAGCAGGCATTCGCTATATAGCGAACAAACGATATTCGGCCGCACTGATTGGTTCGCGCATGCGTATTAAAATCCGTACGCATGCGCAGATGTGCGAACATCGGTCAGAACGAACGAGCGGCTGCTTACGAGCGGCTCTGAATCAGGGCCATAATCTAGATTCCCCATGGGATCCTGCCCTAAAGGTAGATAAAGTGTACGTCAATCTATTGCAAGTAGCTGTGGACCATACTAAACTCCTAACACCTGCTTGTCAGGACACAGTGGGCCTGATTCAGAACCGCTCCAGAGTGCACAGCGGTCGCAAGCGGGTCGATGGTCCCCCACTGCGCATGCGTGAGTCCCGGAGTGAGAGAGAAATTCTCTCGCTCCGGGACTCACTACAAAAGGGGCGGCTGTTGATGTTGATCGACAGCTCTCCCCGTTTTGTAGGCGGGACGGGGGGGTGGCTACACAAACGGAGGCGTTCCCGAAGGAATGCCTGCCGTTTGTGGGCGGCCCCACTGACATCACCAGTGATGTCAGTGGTGAGCATCCGGCTCTATTAGACCCACAAGGGTCTCGTCGCAAGCCCCGATGGTCGCGATGGCCGGGACCATCGCGACCATCACCTGGCTGCTCGCTGAAGCTGTGGGTGGTCACCCACAGCTTAGCGAGCGGCCAGAAGGCTGGCTCAAAGAACGAAAACACTGCCCTGATTCAGAGCGAGCGCTCTGACAGAGCGTCCGGCTCTGAATCAGGGCCAGTGTGTGATGTTCTCATTAAGGATACAGAAAACACCACTCCACTGTGCATGTGTATACCTGGCAGACACACCCCACCCCCAATGCCTGTGCCTATTGGGCATACATACCTCTGCCTACTGGGCACTTACCTTCTTCCCCTGTTGTATGTGCCCACAAAAATCAAGGGGCAAAGCGGGGATCCCTGGCAAGGCCTATTTCTGATTTCAAACGGAGAGGCCAAGAAACTGTTACTAAATACATTGGCAGTGGGCCCATTATATAACGAGTCTGTAACATACAATGTATTGTACCTAGTCAGTTGGTGAATTAAGGATACATTTTCATTTCAAAATAATATCATGTTGCCGGTCATGTCCTATTGCCGTTTTTTTGCATAAACACATTATTATATATCATCCTCTCTGCTCTATATGGTTAAAAGTTCATTTATGGTGTTGCGGGAAAAACCTTTGGGTTAGTAGAAAGTTTTTTCCCGCTAGTTCACCCAGATCACCGGCTGGCTCAGTACTCAGAGACGTGACCCGGAATCTGCTCGCCATAATTTACTGTGAAGAATAATTGTTTTACTCTCAGCTCAGCTCCTGTTGCGTCTCACACCGTGTCAAAGCGCCAAATCAAATGTGTCAGGTCAGCCCGACCCCCCTCAGAACCGACACCGCAATTGTAAGATATACCATTATATTTCAGTGAGGGCCCTGCAGTACGCCAGCGCGCTGCCCACAAAAAACAAAGTGTGAATTATAGCAACATTTTAATAAGCAGTGGTGAGAAAGAAAAGATATAATGGACGTGACATGTTTCTGGCATTGTGGGGAAATATTTCAGGCGGACTCTCTGCAGCTCTTGTGTGGATTAGAGTAAATTAATTTCACTAAATTCTGACAATGAGGAAATTCTCCAGCTCCAGCTCGTGGCTTAAGCCAAAGCTGTGCAACTGATGGCACCTCATCCAGATGTGGGCAATAGGCACGTTCTGCAGACCCCATCTGTCCCTCTGTAAATTCTATAACATGATGACTATTATTATCATTATTAGTAGAGATGTGTTCAGTTTTACTCAGATTACTCAGATATGTTCGGTTCTCATAATCGGCATCATATTGGCATACATGCCGATGTTTCACTCCCTCCTTCCGGGAGGGAGCTGTTGGGCTTTCTCGGCGGGGGGCGGGCCGCGGCGAAAAGGGGGCGTGGCCCGGGGTGTCGTGCATTTTGGGGTGGAGCATGGGGGCGTGTCATCGCCATCGCGTCATCGCGGCTCCGCCCCCTCTTTACAATGCCGGTTTTAAAGGCATTGTGAGGCAGGGGGCGGGGCCGTGATGACGCGATTCGTCACTGGCCCCTCCGCTGCCGGGATTTTTATAGTAAGTGCAGGGGGGGGCGGACGTGTCGCTGATAGCGGGAGGCTTGCCTGCTTTCCCGGGAGGTCGGGAGCGGCACCCGATTTTCGGGAGGCTCCCGACCAAAGTATGCAAGTATGCATATTGGCTACCCGGCTCGCACGTGTTTTGGATAGCCAATAATATAAATCTGAACTAATCCAAACTTGACGATGAGAACCGAATAAAACCGAACCTGCACATCTCCAATTAGTAGTATTATTATTGTGCATATACTGAGCAAATGTTCCATTGCAAAAAAAAAGAAGACAAAACGTGTACAGCACAAACCGTGAACCGTGTCTCCAAACTGGAGCATACAGCAATTCAGGGATGTTTATAGAGACGGGGTGGGGTGTTATTGATGGCCTAGCGCTTTCGGCACACCAAGCGACCACGCTCACTGTGACATAATCGCGTTGCCTTTCGCACTGTAGGTGGCCGTGCTGAGAGTTTTAGACTTTTATATGTTGGGAGAGATTTGTAAAAGCCCGTTTAATATTGGCTCCTGTAATGTACGGAGGTCCATGTGACTAGCGACCCTGCCGCCAAAACAATATTCGCGCAGCATTTGCTTGAATGTTGTCTTCACAAATAGTCACAATCTTCTGGGAGAAGGATTATCTGCCACAACAAGCATAATGTTGATCTAAGAGGGGCTGATACAGTATACAGACCACCTGCGACTTTGCAAATCCCAGCATCTGTGTATAAAGCCGCAGATCATTCGATTATCGCAATCCAGAGTGAGTCTATTGTCCTGCAGGGAAATTAGATGACGGAGAATTATTCATTGTTACAGGATCGCAGTCGCATGGTGCGCCATGCCTGCGTTCTTTACTGCCACCACCTGACTGCCAATCACACTGCGAATAAATAGTCGCTGTGACTGACTACGGTAATTGTCTTTGAAGCACGTCCATTGTGACTTAGACACATGCGCGGTTTACTGATAATCTCTGAACTCCATAAACATCGGAACAGCGTACAAGTCTGACTCGGCCCCAATGTAAGTGAATTGTCCCCTCTCCCACGTGTCCTTGTTGTTATACAGTGCTAAGAACAGACTAATAAGGAATTGTGTGAAGCAATGTTTGAATTTGTGGGATTATAATACTGACAACTAAGGGCCTCATTCAGAGCTGCTCGTAAGCGGCCCTTCGCTCGTTCGGAGCGATGTTTTCACTTCTGCGCATGCGTACGGATTTTAGTACGCATGCACGAACCAGTCAGTGCGGCCAGAAATCGTGTGTTCGCTATATAGCGAGTGCCTGCTATTATGAGTGACAGGATGAGGCGTTAGTGGGTGGTAATAGGGGAAGGTGCTTGAAAACAGGGAGTGGAGATCAGAACGCAGGCGTGCTTAAAGGTCAAAACGGGTGTTTTTAGGGTGTGCATAATTAAAACAGCAGCGTCATGGACCACGTCACTTGGTTATTTTATAGCCTTAACTGCTCGCAATATAGTGGTAGGAAAAACCAACCACAAGAATAGCGAGCAGTTCATACGCTGTTCAATGTACTCGATTAATCAAATAAATAGCGGACATGACGTATGATGCAAGCAGCCAGGGGGCGTTTTTATCAAAATAGCAGCCGCAGGTTTTCTTCGCTCGTTCAGACATGGAGGCGTCAACAGACCGCAAAGAGCGAACGGTTCATTTGAATAGCGACCCCCTTTTTCTGAACGAACGACCGCAAATTGCGAACGGCTCTGAATCAGGCCCTAAGGCCCTCATTCAGAGCCACTCGCTAGCGGCAGTACGCTCGTTCGAGCGATGTTCGCACATCTGCGCATGCGTACGGTTTTTAGTACGCATGCGCGAACCAGTCAGTGCGGCCGAAAATCATTTGTACGCAATATAGCGAGTGCCTGCTATTTTGAGTGACAGAATGAGGCGTATGTGGGTGGTAACAGGGGAAGGTGCTTGAAAACGGGGAGTGGAGATCCGATCGCAGGCGTGCTTAAAGGTCAAAACGGGCGTTTTATGGGTGTGCATAATTAATACAGCAGCGTCAATGACCATGTCACTTGGTTTTTTTAAACTCAGAACTGCTCGCAAAATAGCGGTTGAAAAAACCAACCACAAGAATAGCGAGCAGTTAATATCCTGTTCGATGTACTCGATTAATCTAATAAATAGCGGACATGACGTATGGTGCGGGCGGCCAGGGGGCGTTTTTATCAAATAAACGAGGGTATGTTTTGCTCGCTCGTTCAGACTTAGAGGTGTGAACAGGGTGCAATGTGCGAACGGATCATTTGCATAGCCGCCCCTTGTTTTTGAACGAACGAACGCAAATAGCGAACGGCTCTGAATGAGGGCCTAAGGCCCTGATTCAGACCCACTCGCGAGCGGCTGTCCGCTCGCAAGTGGGTCGATGGTCTGCACTGCGCATGCGCACGACGGAGGGAGCTCCGTCGTGCGCATGCGCGAGACGCGACGAGCCAAGGACTTTCCTTCACTCGTAGTGTCTGATCAAAGGGAGCGTGCTGTCGATGTTGATTGATGCCTGCAAGACGGAGGCGTTCCCAAGGGAACGCCTACCGTCAGAAGCCGGCCCCACTGATATCACTAGTGATGTCAGTGGGAGTGATTTTGGCTCTGATAGAGCCAAAATCACTCCTGGCCTTGCGGTTGAGAAACTCAACCGCAGGCTTCTGCTCGCAGTGGCGATGGTCGCGATGGTCATCGCGACCATCATCCTGCACGCACGTATATGCTGTGGGTGGTGACCCACAGCTATACGAGCGTCCAGGAGGATGCTCCATATTTATGGAGGTGGGCCCTGATTCAGAGCGAGCGCTCTGGTCAGAGCGTCCGGCTCTGAATCAGGGCCTAAGACACGTAAAGTATATGGTACATATGACTTTGGATATGAGGATTCAGGGAAATGAACATAACAACTTTTGGAAGCCGTGCATTAACCCTAATGAATGACTGCATTTAAGACCTGTGGTTGTTTTACAACAAGGACACTTGGAATAGTGGACAATTGAATTACTATAACAAGTACGCTCTACATAAACATCGCAGTGATTACACATGAGATAAAACAGGAAAAATATTAGCCAGACGGTTAATTGCGCTAACACTGATAACCAGCAATTCCCTATATTTAAGGGCATAAGACATATACAAAAAGTAGTAAACTGTATAATGTTCCTTAACCTTACAGATGTGAGTATTTAGTGTACTGTACCTGGTAATGGATGTGACTAATTTAACAAAACTCCAGTTAGTTCCCGGACTTGTGGGAATGCTCCGCACTACTTACAGCCGTCGTTCCTCCTTTTTGGACCGGCTGTCAGGCAGAGGGTGGTCGGACGGCACATGCTGGATACACTTACTGTACCTCTGATTTGCGGACCTAGCTAATGTGAGACAACATGAGGCCCAGCTTGGCGATGGCTGCAGCAGGAAGAGTTTGGCATCTGTTCTCTGGTAAGAGTGAAATGTTTGCAAATGACTGTTCATTCAGGTCAGATCAAGTTTAAAATTAGCATTCGCTGCCAGCTCATGTCGCGCTGCCTAACCTTTTGTTTTTATGAAAAGCAAGAAGACATGTTACAGTCCCAGTATCTCTCTGCAGGGGCGTAACTAGAACTCGTGCGCCCCATAGCAACATTTTTAGAGGGCCCCCTACAACTCAGGTCTCAACCAGAGTGTGTGTGTATGTATATGTGTGTATGTATGTGTGTATATATTAGGGGTGAGCGGGTTCGGATTTCTGAAATCCGAACCCCCCCGAGCCCCCCCGATCCGAGTCCGATCCGAGTCAGGCTCGACTTTTCCCGCCTGACTCGGATCTGAAATCGAGGCAAAACGTCATCATCCCGCCTTCCGAGTCTCGTGGGTTTTGGATCCTATATAAGGTACCCGCGTCGGCGCCATTTTCTCACTCGGCTGTGGACAGTGAAGAGGGAGGGTGGGAGTTAGGGCTGTGTAGTGTAGTGTAGTGTAGTGCTGCTGTTGTCCACTACTTCAAAGTCCATAGGGGCTGGCTGTGTTATGCTGTGCTGCTGTTGTTAATAGGGGCTGTGTCCACTACTTCAAAGTCCATAGGGGCTGGCTGGACTGTGTTGTGCAGTCAGTTCTCCATAGGGGCTGTGTCCACTCCAAAGTCCTGTGCAGTGTCCCAGTCCTAAAGGAGTGTTGTAGTGTTGTCCAGGGGGTGCTCTGTCCATCAGGGGTGCTCCCCCCAAGTGCTAAAAAAATAATATATTTTCTGTGTTTGTGAATTGTGTGCGCAGTAGCCGCACGTGCATCAACAAAGTAGTGCCAAGCGTGCGCCTGTGTCATAAGTAAAGGGCCGGCAGGCTTGACCGTTAAAGGGTGCTGTAACCCCCGAAAGTACACTCCAGTCCAAACCAAAAAAAAATTATTTTCTGTGTTTGTGAATTGTGTGCGCAGTAGCCGCACGTGCATCAACAAAGTAGTGCCAAGCGTGCGCCTGTGTCATAAGTAAAGGGCCGGCTGGCTTGACCATTAAGGGTGCTGTAACCCCCGAAAGTACACTCCAGTCCAAACCAAAAAAAAAATTATTTTCTGTGTTTGTGAATTGTGTGCGCAGTAGCCGCACGTGCATCAACAAAGTAGTGCCAAGCGTGCACCTGTGTCATAAGTAAAGGGCCGGCTGGCTTGACCGTTAAGGGTGCTGTAACCCCCGAAAGTACACTCCAGTCCAAACCAAAAAAAAAATTATTTTCTGTGTTTGTGAATTGTGTGCGCAGTAGCCGCACGTGCATCAACAAAGTAGTGCCAAGCGTGCACCTGTGTCATAAGTAAAGGGCCGGCTAGCTTGACCGTTAAGGGTGCTGTAACCCCCGAAAGTACACTCCAGTCCAAACCAAAAAAAAAATTATTTTCTGTGTTTGTGAATTGTGTGCGCAGTAGCCGCACGTGCATCATCAAAGTAGTGCCAAGCGTGCGCCTGTGTCATAAGTAAAGGGCCGGCTGGCTTGACCGTTAAAGGGTGCTGTAACCCCTGAAAGTACACTCCAGTCCAAACCAAAAAAAAATTATTTTCTGTGTTTGTGAATTGTGTGCGCAGTAGCCGCACGTGCATCAACAAAGTAGTGCCAAGCGTGCGCCTGTGTCATAAGTAAAGGGCCGGCTGGCTTGACCATTAAAGGGTGCTGTAACCCCCAAAGTACACTCCAGTCCAAACCAAAAAAAAAAATATTTTCTGTGTTTGTGAATTGTGTGCGCAGTAGCCGCACGTGCATCAACAAAGTAGTGCCAAGCGTGCGCCTGTGTCATAAGTAAAGGGCCGGCTGGCTTGACCGTTAAAGGGTGCTGTAACCCCCGAAAGTACACTCCAGTCTAAACCAAAAAAAAATTATTTTCTGTGTTTGTGAATTGTGTGCGCAGTAGCCGCACGTGCATCAACAAAGTAGTGCCAAGCGTGCGCCTGTGTCATAAGTAAAGGGCCGGCTGGCTTGACCGTTAAAGGGTTCTGTAACCCCCAAAGTACACTCCAAACCAAAAAAATATATATTTTCTGTGTTTGTGACTTGTGTGCACTGTGGCTGCACGTGCATCAACAAAGGAGCAGCGCCAAGCGTGCGCCTGTGTCCCATAAGTAAAGAGCCGGCTGGCTCATTTCTTAAAGGGTGGTGTAACCCACAAAGTGCACTACTCTCCAGCAAAAATAAAAAAATATTTTCTGTGTTTGTGTGCGCTTTAGCTGCACGTATAAATCAATATAACATAAATGGAGGATCAAACTTTCTCCGATAAAAATAAAATAGGGAAAGATCAAGAACCACTTCCTCCTAGTGCTGTTGCTGCTGCTGGGAGTTGTTCATCATCCCAGAGAGGAAGTAGGAACATCACTACTTTTACTAAACAATTGACCCTCCAACAGTCCCTAGCGATGAGGATGAAGTACGACAGCAGTCATCCTGAAGCAAAACGTATAACTGAGGCCTTGACTGCTATGTTGGTGTTAGACGTGCGTCCGGTATCCGCCATTAGTGCAGTGGGATTTAGACAATTGATGGAGGTAGTGTGTCCTCGGTTCCAAATCCCGTCTAGATTCCACCTGCATCCTCAAAGCAGCAGCGACAAGCGTGCGTCTGTCTGTTAAAGGGTGGTGACACCCTCAAAGCGTGCTACACAAACAATTAAAATATTGTTCTTTTTTTTCTGTCTTTGTGAAATGTGTGGGCTGTAGCCGCACCTGCATCCTTAAAGCAGCAGTGACAAGCGTGCGTCTGTCTGTTAAAGGGTGGTGACACCCTCAAAGTGTGCTACACAAACAATTAAAATATTGTTCTTTTTTTTTCTGTCTTTGTGAATTGTGTGGGCTGTAGCCGCACTTGCATCCTCAAAGCAGCAGCGACTAGCATGCGTCTGTCTGTTAAAGGGTGTTGTAATTCTCAAAGTGCTCCAAAAAATTAAAAAATGTTTTTAATGTGTTTGTGACTTGTGTGCGATGTAGCCGCACTTGCATCCTCAAATTAGCAGCGACAAGCGTGCGTCTGTCTGTTAAAGGGTGGTGACACCCTCAAAGTGTGCTACACAAACAATAAAAATATTCTTCTTCTTTTTTCTGTCTTTGTGAATTGTGTGGGCTGTAGCCGCACCTGCATCCTTAAAGCAGCAGCAACAAGCGTGCGTCTGTCTGTTAAAGGGTGGTGACACCCTCAAAGTGTGCTACACAAACAATTAAAATATTGTTCTTTTTTTTCGGTCTTTGTGAAATGTGTGGGCTGTAGCCGCACCTGCATCCTTAAAGCAGCAGCGACAAGCGTGCGTCTGTCTGTTAAAGGGTGGTGTAACTCTCAAAGTGCTCCAAAAAATAAAAAACTATTTTTTTAATGTGTTTGTGACTTGTGTGCGATGTAGCCGCACTTGCATCCTCAAAGCAGCAGCGACAAGCGTGCGTCTGTCTGTTAAAGGGTGGTGACACCCTCAAAGTGTGCTACACAAACAATAAAAATATTCTTCTTTTTTCTGTCTTTGTGAATTGTGTGGGCTGTAGCCGCACCTGCATCCTTAAAGCAGCAGCGACAAGCGTGCATCTGTCTGTTAAAGGGTGGTGGCACCCTCAAAGTGTGCTACACAAACAATTAAAATATTGTTCTTTTTTTTTCGGTCTTTGTGAAATGTGTGGGCTGTAGCCGCACCTGCATCCTTAAAGCAGCAGCGACAAGCGTGCGTCTGTCTGTTAAAGGGTGGTGTAACTCTCAAAGTGCTCCAAAAAATAAAAAACTATTTTTTTAACGTGTTTGTGACTTGTGTGCGATGTAGCCGCACTTGCATCCTCAAAGCAGCAGCGACAAGCGTGCGTCTGTCTGTTAAAGAGTGGTGACACCCTCAAAGTGTGCTCCACAAACAATAAAAATATTCTTCTTTTTTCTGTCTTTGTGAATTGTGTGGTCTGTAGCCGCACCTGCATCCTTAAAGCTGCAGCGACAAGCGTGCGTCTGTCTGTTAAAGGGTGGTGAAGCCCTCAAAGTGTGCTACACAAACAATTAAAATATTGTTCTTTTTTTTCTGTCTTTGTGAAATGTGTGGGCTGTAGCCGCACCTGCATCCTTAAAGCAGCAGTGACAAGCGTGCGTCTGTCTGTTAAAGGGTGGTGACACCCTCAAAGTGTGCTACACAAACAATTAAAATATTGTTCTTTTTTTTTCTGTCTTTGTGAATTGTGTGGGCTGTAGCCGCACTTGCATCCTCAAAGCAGCAGCGGCTAGCATGCGTCTGTCTGTTAAAGGGTGTTGTAATTCTCAAAGTGCTCCAAAAAATAAAAAAATGTTTTTAATGTGTTTGTGACTTGTGTGCGATGTAGCCGCACTTGCATCCTCAAATTAGCAGCGACAAGCGTGCGTCTGTCTGTTAAAGGGTGGTGACACCCTCAAAGTGTGCTACACAAACAATAAAAATATTCTTCTTCTTTTTTCTGTCTTTGTGAATTGTGTGGGCTGTAGCCGCACCTGCATCCTTAAAGCAGCAGCGACAAGCGTGCGTCTGTCTGTTAAAGGGTGGTGACACCCTCAAAGTGTGCTACACAAACAATTAAAATATTGTTCTTTTTTTTTCGGTCTTTGTGAAATGTGTGGGCTGTAGCCGCACCTGCATCCTTAAAGCAGCAGCGACAAGCGTGCGTCTGTCTGTTAAAGGGTGGTGTAACTCTCAAAGTGCTCCAAAAAATAAAAAACTATTTTTTTAATGTGTTTGTGACTTGTGTGCGATGTAGCCGCACTTGCATCCTCAAAGCAGCAGCGACAAGCGTGCGTCTGTCTGTTAAAGGGTGGTGACACCCTCAAAGTGTGCTACACAAACAATAAAAATATTCTTCTTTTTTCTGTCTTTGTGAATTGTGTGGGCTGTAGCCGCACCTGCATCCTTAAAGCAGCAGCGACAAGCGTGCGTCTGTCTGTTAAAGGGTGGTGGCACCCTCAAAGTGTGCTACACAAACAATTAAAATATTGTTCTTTTTTTTCGGTCTTTGTGAAATGTGTGGGCTGTAGCCGCACCTGCATCCTTAAAGCAGCAGCGACAAGCGTGCGTCTGTCTGTTAAAGGGTGGTGTAACTCTCAAAGTGCTCCAAAAAATAAAAAACTATTTTTTTAACGTGTTTGTGACTTGTGTGCGATGTAGCCGCACTTGCATCCTCAAAGCAGCAGCGACAAGCGTGCGTCTGTCTGTTAAAGAGTGGTGACACCCTCAAAGTGTGCTCCACAAACAATAAAAATATTCTTCTTTTTTCTGTCTTTGTGAATTGTGTGGTCTGTAGCCGCACCTGCATCCTTAAAGCTGCAGCGACAAGCGTGCGTCTGTCTGTTAAAGGGTGGTGAAGCCCTCAAAGTGTGCTACACAAACAATTAAAATATTGTTCTTTTTTTTTGGTCTTTGTGAAATGTGTGGGCTGTAGCCGCACCTGCATCCATAAAGCAGCAGCGACAAGCGTGCGTCTGTCTGTTAAAGGGTGGTGACACCCTCAAAGTGTGCTACACAAACAATAAAAATATTCTTCTTCTTTTTTCTGTCTTTGTGAATTGTGTGGGCTGTAGCCGCACTTGCATCCTCAAAGCAGCAGCGACAAGCGTGCGTCTGTCTGTTAAAGGATTACATCGGTGACAGCATCCAAGTAGGCATGTCAGACAGTCCGTACCTGTACTGGCAGGAAAAAGAAGCAATTTGGAGGTCCCTGTACAAACTGGCTCTATTTTACCTGAGTTGCCACCCCTCCAGTGTGTACTCCAAAAGAGTGTTTAGTGCAGCCGGGAACCTTGTCAGCGAAAGGCGTAGGAGGTTGCTTCCACAAAATGTGGAGAAGATGATGTTCATAAAATGAATTATCAACTCTTCCAGGGAGACCAGCCTCCAGAACGTACAGAGGGACCTGTGGTTGTGGATTCCAGCGGGGACGAATTAATACTCTGTGAGGATGAGGATGTACACAACACTGAAGAGGGTGAGGAAACGGTGGATGAGGACGACATCTTGCCTCTGTAGAGCCAGTTTGTGCAGGGACAGATTAATTGCCAGCTTGTTTTGTGGGGGCCCAAATGAACCAATCATTTCAGCCACAGTCGTGTGGCAGACCCTGGCGCTGAAATGTTTGGTTTGTTAAAGTGTGCATGTCCTGTTTATACAACATAAGGGTGGGTGGGAGGGCCCAAGGACAATTCCATCTTGCACCTCTTTTCTTTCTTTGCATTATGTATAGTTTGGGGCCTAGTTTTTCAAACTGCCATCCTGTCTGCCACTGCAGTGCCATTCCTAGATGGACCACGTGTTTGTGCCGCCCACTCGTATCTCTTAGCATAGTCATCCAGCTACCTCGGTGCAACCTTTTGGACATAAAAACACTATTGTGAGGTGTGAGGTGTTCAGAATAGACTGGAAATGAGTGGAAATTAAGGTTATTGAGGTTAATAATAGCATAGGAGCAGAAAAACCCACAAATTCAGTGATTTTAGCTGTTTTTATGCTTTTTTTCAAAAAAATACAGATCCAAAACACAAAACCCAGAACCCAAAACACGGAAGGGTGGTTTTGGCAAAACCAATCCAGATCCAAAACACGAAGAAAGATCCAGATCCAAAACCAAAACACAAAACACGAAAAGTGGCCGGTGCACACCCCTAGTATATATATATTCAGGTAAACAAGAGTGCACTCACTAGGCTTAGTACAAAAAAGAAAAATATACTCAGCACTTTATTCTTTGCATCTGTATAAAAGACGCTTGTCCTTGGTCGACGTTTCGGTCCACACAGGAACCTTTCTCAAGACCCACAACCTGACAGAGGCAGCGGCACTCCACAATGATGCAACTAGTACAGTTCGGTTAGCAAAAACCTGTAAAATTTACTTTTTGAAGTAAATTTTACAGGTTTTTGCTAACCGAACTGTACTAGTTGTATCATTGTGGGAGTGCCGCTGCCTCTGTTTGCCGTCTATTCTATATAGCAGAGGGCACCCATCGATCACCACATGTGGAAGAGTGCCAAGCCTGCTGCTGTATGTGTGTGTGTGTATGTATATGTATATATATATATATATATATACATACAAAATATAATATACATACATGTATTTATTAGGGGTGAGCGGGTTCGGATTTCTGAAATCCGAACCCCCCCGAGCCCCCCCAATCCGAGTCCGATCCGAATCAGGCTCGACTTTTCCCGCCTGACTCGGATCTGAAATCGAGGCAAAACGTCATCATCCCGCCTTCCGAGTCTCGCGGGTTTTGGATCCTATATAAGGTACCCACGTCGGCGCCATTTTCTCACTCGGCTGTGGACAGTGAAGAGGGAGGGTGGGAGTTAGGGCTGTGTAGTGTAGTGTAGTGTAGTGCTGCTGTTGTCCACTACTTCAAAGTCCATAGGGGCTGGCTGTGTTGTGCTGTGCTGCTGTTGTTAATAGGGGCTGTGTCCACTACTTCAAAGTCCATAGGGGCTGGCTGGACTGTGTTGTGCAGTCAGTTCTCCATAGGGGCTGTGTCCACTCCAAAGTCCTGTGCAGTGTCCCAGTCCTAAAGGGGTGCTGTAGTGTTGTCCAGGGGGTGCTCTGTCCATCAGGGGTGCTCCCCCCAAGTGCTAAAAAAATAATAGATTTTCTGTGTTTGTGAATTGTGTGCGCAGTAGCCGCACGTGCATCAACAAAGTAGTGCCAAGCGTGCGCCTGTGTCATAAGTAAAGGGCCGGCTGGCTTGACCGTTAAAGGGTGCTGTAACCCCCGAAAGTACACTCCAGTCCAAACCAAAAAAAAATATATTTTCTGTGTTTGTGAATTGTGTGCGCAGTAGCCGCACGTGCATCAACAAAGTAGTGCCAAGCGTGCGCCTGTGTCATAAGTAAAGGGCCGGCTGGCTTGACCGTTAAATGGTGCTGTAACCCCCAAAGTACACTCCAGTCCAAACCAAAAAAAAAATTATTTTCTGTGTTTGTGAATTGTGTGCGCAGTAGCCGCACGTGCATCAACAAAGTAGTGCCAAGCGTGCGCATGTGTCATAAGTAAAGGGCCGGCTGGCTTGACCGTTAAAGGGTGCTGTAACCCCCGAAAGTACACTCCAGTCCAAACCAAAAAAAAAATTATTTTCTGTGTTTGTGAATTGTGTGCGCAGTAGCCGCATGTGCTTCAACAAAGTAGTGCCAAGCGTGCGCCTATGTCATAAGTAAAGGGCCGGCTGGCTTGACCGTTAAAGGGTGCTGTAACCCCCGAAAGTACACTCCAGTCCAAACCAAAAAAAAATTTTTTTTCTGTGTTTGTGAATTGTGTGCGCAGTAGCCGCACATGCATCAACAAAGTAGTGCCAAGCGTGCGCCTGTGTCATAAGTAAAGGGCCGGCTGGCTTGACCGTTAAAGGGTTCTGTAACCCCCAAAGTACACTCCAAACCAAAAAAATATATATTTTCTGTGTTTGTGAATTGTGTGCGCTTTGGCTGCACGTGCATCAACAAAGGAGCAGCGCCAAGCGTGCGCCTGTGTCCCATAAGTAAAGAGCCGGCTGGCTCATTTCTTAAAGGGTGGTGTAACCCACAAAGTGCACTACTCTCCAGCAAAAATAAAAAAATATTTTCTGTGTTTGTGTGCGCTTTAGCCGCACGTATATATCAATATAACATAAATGGAGGACCAAACTTTCTCCGATAAAAATAAAATAGGGAAAGATCAAGAACCACTTCCTCCTAGTGCTGTTGCTGCTGCTGGGAGTTGTTCATCATCCCAGAGAGGAAGTAGGAACATCACTACTTTTACTAAACAATTGACCCTCCAACAGTCCCTAGCGATGAGGATGAAGTACGACAGCAGTCATCCTGAAGCAAAACGTATAACTGAGGCCTTGACTGCTATGTTGGTGTTAGACGTGCATCCGGTATCCGCCATTAGTGCAGTGGGATTTAGACAATTGATAGAGGTAGTGTGTCCTCGGTTCCAAATCCCGTCTAGATTCCACCTGCATCCTCAAAGCAGCAGCGACAAGCGTGCGTCTGTCTGTTAAAGGGTGGTGACACCCTCAAAGTGTGCTACACAAACAATTAAAATATTGTTCTTTTTTTTCTGTCTTTGTGAAATGTGTGGGCTGTAGCCGCACCTGCATCCTTAAAGCAGCAGCGACAAGCGTGCGTCTGTCTGTTAAAGGGTGGTGACACCCTCAAAGTGTGCTACACAAACAATTAAAATATTGTTCTTTTTTTTTCTGTCTTTGTGAATTGTGTGGGCTGTAGCCGCACTTGCATCCTCAAAGCAGCAGCGACAAGCGTGCGTCTGTCTGTTAAAGGGTGGTGTAACCCTCAAAGTGCGCTCCACAAACAATAGAAATATTCTTTTTTTTTTCTGTCTTTGTGAATTGTGTGGGCTGTAGCCACACTTGCATCCTCAAAGCAGCAGCGACAAGCGTGCGTCTGTCTGTTATAGGATTACATCGGTGACAGCATCCAAGTAGGCATGTCAGACAGTCCGTACCTGTACTGGCAGGAAAAAGAAGCAATTTGGAGGTCCCTGTACAAACTGGCTCTATTTTACCTGAGTTGCCCCCCCTCCAGTGTGTACTCCGAAAGAGTGTTTAGTGCAGCCGGGAACCTTGTCAGCGAAAGGCGTAGGAGGTTGCTTCCACAAAATGTGGAGAAGATGATGTTCATAAAATGAATTATCAACTCTTCCAGGGAGACCAGCCTCCAGAACGTACAGAGGGACCTGTGGTTCCAGCAGGGACGAATTAATACTCTGTGAGGATGAGGATGTACACACTGATGAGGGTGAGGAATCGGTGGATGAGGAGGATGAGGATGACATCTTGCCTCCGTAGAGCCAGTTTGTGCAGGGACAGATTAATTGCCAGCTTGTTTTGTGGGGGCCCAAACGAACCAATCATTTCAGCAACAGTTGTGTGGCAGACCCTGGCGCTGAAATGATTAGTTTGTTAAAGTGTGCATGTCCTGTTTATACAACATAAGGGTGGGTGGGAGGGCCCAATGACAATTCCATCTTGCACCTCTTTTTTTTCTTTGCATTATGTACAGTTTGGGGCCTAGTTTTTCAAACTGCCATCCTGTCTGCCACTGCAGTGTCACTCCTAGATGGGTCACGTGTTTGTGCCGCCCACTTCGTGTCGCTTAGCATAGTCATCCAGCTACCTCGGTGCAACCTTTTGGACATAAAAACACTATTGTGAGGTGTGAGGTGTTCAGAATAGACTGGAAATGAGTGGAAATTAAGGTTATTGAGGTTAATAATAGCATATGAGCAGAAAAACCTACAAATTCTGTGATTTTAGCTGTTTTTATGCTTTTTTTCAAAAAAATACAGATCCAAAACACAAAACCCAGAACCCAAAACACGGAAGGGTGGTTTTGGCAAAACCAATCCAGATCCAAAACATGAAGAAAGATCCAGATCCAAAACCAAAACACAAAACACGAAAAGTGGCCGGTGCACACCCCTAGTATTTATGTGTGTATATATATATATATATATATATATATATATATATATATATATATATATATTAGGGGTGTGCACCGGCCACTTTTCGTGTTTTGTGTTTTGGTTTTGGATCTGGATCTTTCTTCGTGTTTTGGATCTGGATTGGTTTTGCCAAAACCACCCTTCCGTGTTTTGGGTTCTGGGTTTTGTGTTTTGGATCTGTATTTTTTTTTTAAAAAGCATAAAAACAGCTAAAATCACAGAATTTGTTGGTTTCTCTGCTCCTATGCTATTATTAACCTCAATAACCTTAATTTCCACTCATTTCCAGTCTATTCTGAACACCTCACACCTCACAATAGTGTTTTCATGTCCAAAAGGTTGCACCGAGGTAGTTGGATGACTATGCTAAGCGACACGAGTGGGCGGCACAAACACGTGACCCATCTAGGAGTGACACTGCAGTGGCAGACAGGATGGCAGTTAGAAAAACTAGGCCCCAAACTGTACATAATGCAAAGAAAAAAAAGAAGTGCAAGATGGAATTGTCCTTGGGCCCTCCCACCCACCCTTATGTTGTATAAACAGGACATGCACACTTTAACAAATCAATCATTTCAGCGCCAGGGTCTGCCACACAACTGTGGCTGAAATGATTGGTTCGTTTGGGCCCCCACAAAACAAGCTGGCAATTAATGTGTCCCTGCACAAACTGGCTCTACGGAGGCAAGATGTCATCCTCATCCTCCTCATCCACCGATTCCTCACCCTCTTCAGTGTGTACATCCTCATCCTCACAAAGTATTAACTCGTCCCCACTTGAATCCACCACCACAGGTCCCTCTGTACCTTCTGGAGGCTGGTCTCCCTGGAAGAGCTGATAATTCATTTTGATGAACATCATCTTCTCCACATTCTGTGGAAGCAACCTCCTACGCCTTTCGCTGACAAGGTTCCCGGCTGCACTAAACACTCTTTCGGAGTACACACTGGAGGGGGGGGAACTCAGGTAAAATAGAGCCAGCTTGTACAGGGGCCTCCAAATTGCCTATTTTTCCTGCCAGTACAGGTATGGACTGTCTGACATGCCTACTTGGATGCTGTCACCGATGTAATCCTCCACCATTCTGTCAATGGTGACAGTATCATATGCAGTGACAGTAGACATGTCAGAAATTGTTGCCAGGTCCTTCAGTCCGGACCAGATGTCCAAACTTGGTCCTGCCTGCCCTGCATCACCGCCAGCGGGTTGCTTAGGATACCTAAGTTTTTTCCTGGCAGCCCCAGTTGCGGGAGAAAATGAAGAAGGAGCCGTTGACGTGTCACGTTCCGCTTCAGCTGACAGTGTGTTCACCAGCAGGTCTTTGCACCTCTGCAGGCTTGTGTCGGCCGGAAAGAGAGACACCACATAGGCTTTAAACCTAGGATCAAGCACGGTGGCCAAAATGTAGTGGTCTGATTTCAACAGATTGACCACCCTGGAATCCTGGCAAAGCGAATGAAGGGCTTCATCCACAAGTCCCACATGCCGAGCGGAATCGCTCCGTCTTAGCTCCTCCTTCACTTTCTCCAGCTGCTTCTGCAAAAGCCTGATGAGGGGAATGACCTGACTCAAGCTGGCTGTGTCTGAACTGACTTCACGTGTGGCAAGTTCGAAGGGCTGGAGAACCTTGCACAACACGGAAATCATTCTCCACTGCGCTTGAGTCAGGTGCATACCCCCTCCTTTGCCTATGTCATAGGTGGATGTATAGGCTTGTATGGCCTTTTGCTGCTCCTCCATCCTCTGAAGCATATAGAGGGTTGAGTTCCACCGCGTCACAACCTCTTGCTTCAGGTGATGGCGGGGCAGGTTCAAGAGCGTTTGCTGGCGCTCCAGTCTTCGGCACGCAGTCACTGAATGGCGAAAGTGGCCAGAAATTTTTCGGGCCACCCAAAGCGTCTCCTGCACGCCCCTGTCGCTTTTCAGAAAATTCTGCACCACCAAGTTTATTGTGTGAGCAAAACATGGGACGTGCTGGAATTTGCCCAGATGTAATGCCCGCACAATATTGGTGGCGTTGTCAGATATCACAAATCCCCAGGAGAGTCTAAGTGGGGTAAGCCACTGGGCGATGATTTCCCTCAGTTTCTCTAAGAGGTTGTCGGCGGTGTGCCTCTTACTGAAACCGGTGATACACAGCGTAGCCTGCCTTGTAACGAGCTGGCGTTTCTGAGATGCTGCTACTGGTGACGCTGCTGCTGTTGCTGCGTAAGGTGATACATCTACCCAGTGGGCTGTCACAGTCATATAGTCCTTAGTCTGCCCTGTTCCACTTGTCCACATGTCCGTGGTTAAGTGGACATTGTGTACAACGGCATTTTTCAGGACACTGAGGACACTTTTTCTGACGTTTCTGTACAGTCTCGGTATCGCCTGCCTAGTGAAGTGGAATCTAGACGGGATTTGGAACCGGGGACACACTACCTCCATCAATTGTCTAAATCCCACTGCACTAATGGCGGATACCGGACGCACGTCTAACACCAACATAGCAGTCAAGGCCTCAGTTATACGTTTTGCTTCAGGATGACTGCTGTCGTACTTCATCCTCCTCGCTAAGGACTGTTGGAGGGTCAATTGTTTAGTAAAAGTAGTGGTGTTCCTACTTCCTCTCTGGGATGATGAACGACTCCCAGCAGCAGCAACAGCAGCAGCGGCAGCAGTAGGCGTAGCAATGCAGGATCCTCCAGAGGAATCCCGGATAGGAGAGTCAGTCATGCCAGTGACATGGCCTGCAGGACTACTTCCGATCCTGACTAAGGAGGAAATTGACGAGGAGGGAGTTGACGGTGTGGTTTGCAGGCGCTTGGATACAACAGGACAACGGGATTTAGGTGTCCCTGGACTGCTTACGGTCTTAGCCAAAGTTTCTGAACTTGACAGTAACTTTTTATGAACGCGCTGCAGGTGCCGTATAAGGGAGGATGTTCCTAGGTGGTTGACGTCCCTACCCCTACTTATTTCACCTTTACATATGGTACATATGGCAAGACAGTTGTTGTCCGGATTTGGATAGAAATATTGCCAGACCAAAGAGGTGGAATGTTTGGTCTTCTGCCCAGGCATGACCGTGATGGGCTTTTTCATCCCACGGACAACAACTGTCTCCCCTGGAGCCTGATTTAAACAAACCACATCACCATCAGAATCCTCCTCGCCAACTTCCTCCTCAGCGCCAGCTACACCAGTATCCTCATCCTGTTGTACTTCAACAGTGACATCTTCAATTTGCATATCAGCAAGTGGACTGTGGGTGCTCCTTTCAGCACTTGCAGGGGGCGTGCAAATGGTGGAAAGAGCCACCTCTTCCCGTCCAGTGCTGGGAAGGTCAGGCATCGCAACCACCACCACACTTGGACTCTCCTTGGGGATTTGTGATATCTTCTTAGAAAGCACAGTTCTTCGCTGTGCTTTTGCCAGCTTAACTCTTTTGATTTTTTTAGTGGGAGGAGGGCTTCCATCATCATGTGAAGCTGAACCACTAGTCATGAACATACTAGGGATCGACCTTAGCCGTTCCTTGCCACTCCGTGTCGTAAATGGCATATTGGCAAGTTTACGTTTCTCTTCAGCTGATTTAAATGTCTTTTTCAAGGTCATTTTCCTGAACTTTGCCATTTGGGATTGTATGTGCCCTCTACTATGACATTGGGCATCGGCCTTGGCAGACGACGTTGATGGCATGTTATCGTCTATGTCATGACTAGTGGCAGCAGCTTCAGCACTAGGAGGAAGTGGTTCTTGATCTTTCTCTATTTTATTTTTATCGGAGAAAGTTTGGTCCTCCATTTATGTTATATCGATTTGATATATACGTGCGGCTAAACACAGAAAATAATTTTTTTTTTGGTTTGGACTGGAGAGTACTTTGGGGGTTACAGCACCCTTTAACGGTCAAGCCAGCCGGCCCTTATGACACAGGCGCACTCTTGGCACAACTTTGTTGATGCACGTGCGGCTACTGCGCACACAATTCACAAACACAGAAAATATTTTTTTTTTTGGTTTGGACTGGAGTGTACTCTCGGGGGTTACAGCACCCTTAACGGTCAAGCCAGCCGGCCCTTTACTTATGACACAGGCGCATGCTTGGCACTACTTTGTTGATGCACGTGCGGCTACTGCGCACACAATTCACAAACACAGAAAATAATTTTTTTTTTGGTTTGGACTGGAGTGTACTTTCGGGGGTTACAGCACCCTTAACGGTCAAGCCAGCCGGCCCTTTACTTATGACACAGGCGCACGCTTGGCACTACTTTGTTGATGCACGTGCGGCTACTGCGCACACAATTCACAAACACAGAAAATAATTTTTTTTTTGGTTTGGACTGGAGTGTACTTTCGGGGGTTACAGCACCCTTAACGGTCAAGCCAGCCGGCCCTTTACTTATGACACAGGCGCACGCTTGGCACTACTTTGTTGATGCACGTGCGGCTACTGCGCACACAATTCACAAACACAGAAAATAATTTTTTTTTGGTTTGGACTGGAGTGTACTTTCGGGGGTTACAGCACCCTTTAACGGTCAAGCCAGCCGGCCCTTTACTTATGACACAGGCGCACGCTTGGCACTACTTTGTTGATGCACGTGCGGCTACTGCGCACACAATTCACAAACACAGAAAATAATTTATTTTTTGGTTTGGACTGGAGTGTACTTTCGGGGGTTACAGCACCCTTTAACGGTCAAGCCAGCCAGCCCTTTACTTATGACACAGGCGCACGCTTGGCACTACTTTGTTGATGCACGTGCGGCTACTGCGCACACAATTCACAAACACAGAAAATAATTTTTTTTTTGGTTTGGACTGGAGTGTACTTTGGGGGTTACAGCACCCTTTAACGGTCAAGCCAGCCGGCCCTTTACTTATGACACAGGCGCACGCTTGGCACTACTTTGTTGATGCACGTGCGGCTACTGCGCACACAATTCACAAACACAGAAAATAATTTTTTTTTTGGTTTGGACTGGAGTGTACTTTCGGGGGTTACAGCACCCTTAACGGTCAAGCCAGCCGGCCCTTTACTTATGACACAGGTGCACGCTTGGCACTACTTTGTTGATGCACGTGCGGCTACTGCGCACACAATTCACAAACACAGAAAATAATTTTTTTTTTGGTTTGGACTGGAGTGTACTTTCGGGGGTTACAGCACCCTTAACGGTCAAGCCAGCCGGCCCTTTACTTATGACACAGGCGCACGCTTGGCACTACTTTGTTGATGCACGTGCGGCTACTGCGCACACAATTCACAAACACAGAAAATATTTTTTTTTTTGGTTTGGACTGGAGTGTACTTTCGGGGGTTACAGCACCCTTAACGGTCAAGCCAGCCGGCCCTTTACTTATGACACAGGCGCACGCTTGGCACTACTTTGTTGATGCACGTGCGGCTACTGCGCACACAATTCACAAACACAGAAAATAATTTTTTTTTGGTTTGGACTGGAGTGTACTTTCGGGGGTTACAGCACCCTTTAACGGTCAAGCCAGCCGGCCCTTTACTTATGACACAGGCGCATGCTTGGCACTACTTTGTTGATGCACGTGCGGCTACTGCGCACACAATTCACAAACACAGAAAATATATTTTTTTTTAGCACTTGGGGGGAGCACCCCTGATGGACAGAGCACCCCCTGGACAACACTACAGCACTCCTTTAGGACTGGGACACTGCACAGGACTTTGGAGTGGACACAGCCCCTATGGAGAACTGACTGCACAACACAGTCCAGCCAGCCCCTATGGACTTTGAAGTAGTGGACACAGCCCCTATTAACAACAGCAGCACAGCACAACACAGCCAGCCCCTATGGACTTTGAAGTAGTGGACAACAGCAGCACTACACTACACTACACTACACAGCCCTAACTCCCACCCTCCCTCTTCACTGTCCACAGCCGAGTGAGAAAATGGCGCCGACGCGGGTACCTTATATAGGATCCAAAACCCGCGAGACTCGGAAGGCGGGATGATGACGTTTTGCCTCGATTTCAGATCCGAGTCAGGCGGGAAAAGTCGAGCCTGACTCGGATCGGACTCGGATCGGGGGGGCTCGGGGGGGTTCGGATTTCAGAAATCCGAACCCGCTCACCCCTAATATATATATATATATATATATATATATTATACACACACACCCACCACAGATATACATATATGTATATGTCTCCAAGGGGTGTGCAACTACACAGTTTACGGCTGGTTGCCAAGGTAACCAGAGTGCATTGTAGATAGAACACGTCGTATGACCCAGACACACCTCACCTTGAAAAAGGATGTATAGTGTCCTGAAATGTTGGTGCAGGTTTTGTATCATGTGAAAAAAAAACTTTTCTACTGGGAAGACATGGAGTGCAGCCCATCATTCCTAAGGATTACTGTTTATTATAGAGGCACCATAAGGGAATATCTGTACCAAAGTGATGGTCCCATCAAAATTGTTATTGTATTGTTATTACGGGGGCTGGGAAGTGAGGGAAGGTGCGCAGGAGTGGGACAGGACAGGGTTGTGGGCGGCAGTACTGAGCAAGAGGGGGACGGAGCAAAGGGGTACCAGAAAAGCAGAGGGGGTGGCAGGGCTGGCCAGAGCGGAGGGCAGGACATAGAATGAGGTGACCCAGCATATGTGTATAATGTGTGTGTGTGTGTGCGTGTATATATATATACATATATACATACATACACACACACTCCCATATATAAATATAGATACAGACACTATGCACACACATATATCACATACAAATATAAAAATATGTGGTCAGTGGCAGTGCGCTCACAAGGGGAGCATACCATTTTCATAGATACTGCAATCAGGCTCCAGGACACGGACATCTCGTTGTTGATCAGCAGCAGCCAGACAGCTTGTTATGAACTGCCTTCACGGAGATGAGCCTCAGCTTGTTGTTGGGCGTGATAGTAGCCGCGCCGGGGTTGCGGCGATCAAGTAATGTCATACAACGTCACATGATGGGGTGGAGAAGCCCAGTCTCACTGCGCCGCCAGTATTATCGAGCAATCACTACTTGAACCGCCGGCGGCCCTGCAAATTGGGGTTGCGCTTTCAGTGTCCTGGGCTGCCGCTGGCCCCGAGGCTGTATTAATGTAGAAGGGTACAAGGGGTTGCATGCTTGGCCTGTGGGCCCCCTACGCCGCCGGGCCCCATTGCAAGCGCACCCCTTGCACCCTCTGTAGTTACGCCACTGTCTCTCTCTCTCTCTGGTTAGAGAAGCGCAGGCGTGCCTGTGCGTTTGGACGCCATTACAGTGGCGTACATAATTAAGCGCTTGCATCTGCATACACAACCTGAGTACTTGATACCGACAGGAAGTTTAACAATTTCTGAGTGAGGACAGGTCAGCCACTATTGTGTGTATGAGTCCGATGGTTCTCGATGTTACCGATGATTTTGCTGTATAGCGAGGTATTGTGGATGTAAGTAAGGGTAAGGGGGCGGCATTATGTATTGCTGGGTGTCTGCATTTTGTGTTGTGGCCGCATTGCGATTGCATTCGTTAACATATGCATGCATGCATATGCAGACTTGCGTTTCTTGCTGAATCAGGCCCACAGTGTGGGGTACAGTGTGGGCTGGATACAGTGCGGGTTGGATAGAGTGCGGGTTGGATACAGCAGGGGTCGAATACATAGCGGGGTACAGTGTGGGCTGGATACAGTGCAGGTCGAAGACAGTGTGGGTTGGATTCAGTGCGGGTCAGATACAGTGCATGGTACAGTGCGGGTTGGATACAGCGAGGGTCGGATACAGTGCGGGTCGGATACAGTGCAGGTCGGATACAGTGCGGGTCGGATACAGTGCAGGTTGGATACAGCGAGGGTCGGATACAGTGCGGGTCGCATACAGTGCAGGTCAAATACTGTGCGGGTTGGATACAGTGCGGGTTGGATACAGTGCAGGTTGGATACAGCGAGGGTCGGATATAGGGCTTCATTCAGAGGCGGCTGTACGGTCTACGACCGCACGGCCACCTCAATGTTTGTCCAGTGCGCATGTGCACGAGGGAGCCGGCTCCTTCGTGCGCATGCGTGAGACCCGCTACGACCGACAGTTTCTGAGCAACCGATTGCATCCTCCGAACACCTCTGAATGAGGGCCATAGTGTGGGTCGCATACAGTGTGGTCGGATACAGTGCAGGTCGGATACAGTGCGGGTTCGATACAGCGGAGGTCGGATAGAGTGTGGGTTGGATACAGCAGGGGTCGGATACAGTGCAGGTCAGATACAGTGTGGATTGGATACAGCGGGGGTCGAATACATTACAGGTTGGGTACAGCGGGGGTCGGATACAGTGCGGGTTGGATACAGTGCAGATTGCATACAGTGCGGGTCGGATACTGTGCGTGGTACAGTGTGGGCTGGATACAGCAGGGGTCAGATAGAGTGTGGGTCGGATACAGCGGGGGTCGAATACTGTGCGTGTTGGATACAGTGTGGGTTGGATACAGTGCGGGTTGGATACATCGGAGGCTTGGTAGAGTGCGGGTCGGATACAGTGCAGGTCAGATACAGTGTGGGTTGGATACAGCGGGGGTCGGATACAGTGCAGGTTGGATACAGCAGGGGCCGAATGCAGTGCAGGTCAGATACAGTCTTGGTTGGATACAGCGGGGGTCGGATACAGTGCGGGTTGGATACAGTGCAGGTTGGATACAGTGCGGGTAGGATACTGTGCATGGTACAGTGTGGGCTGGATACAGCAGGGGTCATATAGAGTGTGGGTCGGATACAGCAGGGGTTGAATACTGTGTGTGTTGGATACAGTGCGGGTTGGATACAGCGGGGGTCGGATACAGTGCGGGTTGGATACAGTGCAGGTTAGATACAGTGCGGGTCAGATACTGTGCGTGGTACAGTGTGGGCTGGATACAGCAGGGGTCAGATAGAGTGTGGGTCGGATACAGCGGGGGTCGAATACTGTGCATGTTGGATACAGTGCGGGTTGGATACAGTGCGGGTTATGTACAGCGTGGGTTGGATACAGTGTGGATTCGATATAGTGCAGGTCAGATACAGTGTGGGTTGGATACAGCGGGGTTCAGATACAGTGCAGGTTGGATACAGCAGGGGTCGGATGCAGTGCAGGTCAGATACAGTGTTGATTGGATACAGCGGGGGTCGGATACATTGCGAGTTGGATACAGTGCAGGTTGGATACAGTTCAGGTCGGATACAGTGCGGGTCAGATACAGTGCGGGTTCGATACAGCGGGGGTCGGACAGAGTGCAGGTTGGATACAGCAGGGGTCGGATACAGTGCAGGTTGGATACAGTGTGGTTGGATACAGTGGGGTCAGATAGAGCGCTGGTCAGATACACGGCGTATAGGATACAGTGCAGGTTGCATATAGTGCGGGATACAGTGTGGGTTTGATAAAGTGTGGGTTGAATACAGTGCGGTTCGGATACAGTGTGGGTTGGATATAGTGCGGGTTACAGTGCGGGTCAAATACAGTGCGGGTTCTGTACAGTACAGGTTGGATAAACCAATGGTGCACTTACTGTGACAGAGGGTGTCTGTGTTATCCTCAGTGTGGGAGTGTCGGCAGTGTGGGTGTGCCAGTGGTGTCGGCCATACAGGGGTGGCAGCGGTGTCCTCAGTGCGGGAGTGCTGGAGGTGTTGGCAGTTCAGTGATGTTGGCAGCACGGGGGGCACCAGCTGTTTTCTCAATACTGGAAGTGCCAGCGGTGTCGGCAGTGCAGGGGTGCAGTGCAGGGGTGCATGCTCACCAATGTCAGGATTTTGGTACCGCTAATATGAGCGTCGGCATGTTTGTATGAAGAGTGACCTCAACTACAGCCATGGGGTTAATTAGGAGTATATACAGCTATGCATTAGTCACAGATAAGTTAGTAACCTGTATAGTGCAATTAGCATTAGGCTTTGAGCCCTCCTGATGTAGGCGAAAGTCACCTGATGTGTGGTGGGGAGCCCTCCTGGTACCCGTAATGAAGAGGAAAACCAACTGATTGGGGGCTTTCAGTACTGAGGCCCTGATTCAGAGCGGGATGCTCTGTATCCTATATGCCGTGTATCTGACAAGCGCTCTATCTGACCCTGCTGTATCCAACCGCACTGTTTCCAACCTGCACTGTATCCGACCCCTGCTGTATCCAACCTGTACTCTGTCCGACCCCCGCTGTATCGAACCCGCACTGTATCCGACCTGCACTGTATCTGACAGAGCGCTCAGTCTGAATCAGGACATTTTTTTTGCCACCCACAGCTAATGCGAGTGGCCAGGATGATGGTCGTGATGGTCAAGACCATCGCGACCATCGGGCTTGTGACAAGACCCTTGTGGTAGGGTCTCGTGGCCGCAAGCCACAGAGTGCTTTCGGCTTAAACAGAGCCAAAAGCTCTCCCACTGACATCACTTATGATGTCAGTTGGGCCGCCCCCAATGGTAGGCATTCTCATGGGAACGCCTCCATCTGGGCAGCCACCCTCCCAGCCCACCCACCAAAGGGGGCATGCTGTCACTCAACATTGACAGCACGCCCCCTTTGGTGCGAGACCCGGAGCGATGTATTGCCCGTCGCTATCCAGGTCTCGTGCATGCGCTCGACAGAGGCGGCTCCGTCGTGTGCAATGCGCACTGGCCCACCAGTAAAACGGTTGTGAGCGCACAGCTTGCGACCGTCTCTGAATCAGGCCCTGAGTTTGAGTTAAGATACTGTAAGATTGCCACTGTGCTGGGACTACAAATCACAAAATGCCCAGTCTACTGCCGATTGCTTCACATGCTGGGAAGTTGCTCCACTAAAGATCTACCCCCAGACTCAGTCACTGGTGCCCCAGGCCCCCACCTCCCGTGCCCTCTTACCTGCAGCTCCCTCTGGTGTATTCTTGTTGACATCCAGCTCCAGGAAGATCTGCAGCCGCGCTTATTCTCGGGGCCGCCGCACAGGTCTGTAGCTAGAGCTTCTACCAGGAAGAGGAGTGAGATGGGGAGTTGTGGGTGAGTGGGGGGGCACCGGGACTGCTGCACGGGTCCACGGCTAGGGCTGCTGCCAGAGAGGAGTGGGACGGGAGTCGTGGGTAAGGGGGTGCTGGACATGTCTCACTGGCATAAAAGGCTGCTGAGGAGCAGCAACACCAATGAGCAGGGACAGGCTATAGATAGACAAGCACCAGCTGATGGTCTGACACAGAGTCCTCCACTAGTATATGGTTATGGTGGATTCTCAGGTGCCGGGAAGAGGTGCCATGTATAGGGTGGCCATGATGGTACATTCTGGGTGCATATTTACAGCCCTAATTGGGGTTGATATATTGTGGGTAATGGAGGAGGTGCCCCTTCAGTGCTGGCGCTCGGCAGCAGACGCCTCCATTGTCTCCCATAGCTCTGCCTCTGCCTGAATCTATTGTACCTTATCCAAGGGATCGTCTAACTGGTGTACTGTAATAACTTTGGAGAATACTGTATTTTGTTAAAGCTGAGCTACCTACAGTACTATAAGAACCTATTACCATCTTACAGAAAGGGAGCTTTAGGCAAAAGTTACAACCTTTATTGAGGATCCAGCACAGTTAAAGTAAGAGCTTCAGCAGTTTAAACTCGGGTCAGATATAGGAAACTATCTCATGTAACAGATATATGGACCATGTGATTGCATTGGTTAGATGTAATGGAGTGTCTATTTGATATATATAATCCATAACACTTTTTAAGTTGAATTCACTGTACAAGTGTGAGGAGTGGTATAAACAGATAGCCTGGTTCCAAAAGTGGAAAGAGAGAGAGAGAGAGAGCATAGAAGTTAGGTTTGAGAGAACAAAATTATGAGAATGTATAGTCCAAGCTGAGCCAAAGTGAATTATTAGCAACATTTTCAAGTGTCCGTTACTAACAGTGATTGGTTTGTATATGTAGAATGCAAAGTCTGGAATTGGAACTGAGGACCTCATTCAGAGTCACTCGCAACCGACTCGATGGTTAGTCCTGCACACACGCAGTGGCCGCACTGTGCGTGCGCAAGCCCCGGAGCGACAGAGAAACTCTGTAGCTCCAGAGCTCGCTACAAAAGGGGCGACTGTTGATGTTGATCGACAGCTCACCCCGTTTTGTAGGTGGACCAGGGTGGTGGTTTCCAAAATGGAGGCATTCCTTATGGAACGCTTGCTGTTTTGTGGGCGGCCGCAATGACATCATCAGTGATGTCAGTGGGGAGCTTCCTGCTCCATCAGAGCAAAAAGCTCCCTGGGGCTTACGAGTGCCGAGACCCAACCTTAGGGTATCGTCATAAGCACCGATGGTCACGATGGTGATCACCATCGTGACCATCAACCTGGTCGGTCGTTAAGCTGTGGGTGGTAACCCACAGCTTAACTAACGACCAGAAGGCCGCACTTCAAAAATGAAGCAGCCGCCCTCATTCAGATAGAGCAATCGCTTCTTGCGACTGCCTCTGAATGAGGGCCTGAATTTAGCACTGTAATTTCACCTATTTATAATGAAGAGAAAAGAAGAGGTTACCTGTTTAAACAGCTTACCTTAGAATCAGCATCACCTGCTCAAACTACCATGAGTAATAAGTTGGAAAGAGAGGAAGTATTGTTTTGGGGTGTCAAAATAACAACCACCTGGTTTGTTACCATAATGATTACACTCCCACACTATAAATAACACTCACTATTAATTAATCAAAATTATACTTACCACCACTAAGAGTTTTTCATAAGTGACTCACTACAACTAGAAAGCCTTAAGCTCTCCCTGCAATTACAGTTACAACACAGGTATGCTTACACAAACAATAACCTGTAACACATCTATAGCATGTTGCATGGACTAGCCATTTTAGTGAACTCAATGGATCTGATAAGAAACAACAGAGACCAATCTTATTAAATGAATATTTAATATGAGAAAAGTTACAATGCTTGACATATACAAAGTAATAAAGAAAGAACAGCACAGGTAGTCTTTATGAAAATAGATTTTATATTAAATAAAATGGAGGAAGAGAGAAACAGCTTCACTTACATAAGATATAAATATGAATATTTGTTGTGGATATTCACTGAAGTTTCAGGAACAATCTCCATTAGGGATGGACTATCAACATTGGACACTGAATTCATGCTGTCACTATACTATATGCTGAAAATGGTTTGCAACAGCCTCCCTTTCTTCTCTGTTTTCCTGTGTCAATGTATATTAACTGCTTCTGCTAGCTACACAAATTCCTTTGAAAAGGCAAGCAGTCTTTGATCCTAACTTTGGTGTGAGGAGGAGGTTTTCTGAAGTTACACATAGCTTCCTGCACAGAAAGGCTGGCAGTTATTAATACTATATATCCAGAGAGGAGATTTTGATATTTTTCTGACAGATGCCTCAAACATACAATTTTGGGAACTAAGGGTTCACAGATCATCAAAATGGGTAGTTTGAAGTACATACCATCTCAGTACTTGGCATCAAACACAATTTGTATAACTGATCATAAATCAAGAACTTGTTCCTGTTGGTATTTCCTGGTATCTGCTCTCTTCTCTTTCATCTGTGGAGACTTTGGGTCTGATTCAGAGAAATATGCTTTTGCCATTGCTGCTCCAATTTTATACACAGAAGATATGCGAAAAATATGCTGATGTTCTAGGCGCCGAGATTTGTATTGATATGCCCAAAGGTGTTATCGCAAATCCTAGCGACTCCATACTAATACACAGCAGCATATGCAGATACTTTCGATAATCGGCCTCCTGAGTAACCCAATGGTCATGCAGAATGGCCTCTTGAACTGGTATCATAGATGTAGGCAGTGACATGCCCCAAAAATGGTCACGACATGCCTGCATTTTTGGCGGCACACCCCATTACTTCCTCCAAATGACCCATAACTGTTAATCACTCTGTGTGTAAAAATGTGCTACTCCCGAGTATAGTAATGGACTCGCATGAACGAGCAGTGTAACTAAGATGCATGCGCAGTTTAACGATAATGGCTTCACTGTGAAAACATCGGCATAGCGTACTTCTCTGATTCAGGCCCTTTGTGTCTTCAGATAGGTCACATGTTAAAGACCATTAACTTGTTTAGACCAATAAGTAGCTTTGCACCTGGTCAGCATATAATAGTTCATTGGTAGGGCAGCAGGCTTGACATATTTCTAATATCAAGGTCACAGGGAATCTCATAACTCATGATTGAATCAGCATGTACAGTAATTATGACACATGGTATAAATTGGTTTAGAGAGTATAGAGATTAGTGGCTCTGTATACAGTTAGGTCATACATAAATTTACATATAGTTATACATTTGTACACTGACACAATTTTATTAATTTTGGCGCTGTACGCCAACACAATGAATTTGAAATTAAACAATGGAGATGTAATTGAAGTGCAGACTATCAGCTTTAATTCAAGGGGTTGAACAGAAATATAAAATTATTTAGGAATTGTGACCATCTTTATACATAGTCCCCTATTTTCAGGGGCTCAAATGTACTTGGACAAATGATTATAATCATAATGAAAATATAATTTTTTAAACCTTTGTCGAGAATCTTTTGCAGACAATGATTCCCTGAAGTCTAAAACCCATGGACATCAACGAATGCTGGGTTTCTTCCTTTATTAAACTTTGCCAGGCATTTATTGCAGCTGTCTTCAGTGTTTGTAGGGCTTTCAGCATTTAGCTTGGTCTTAAGAAAGTGAAAATAAATGCTCAATTTGGTTGATATCAGGTGATTAACTCGCCCATTGCAAAATATGCCATTTCTTGGCCTTCAAAAACTCCTGGGCTGTTTTCACAGTATTGTCAGGATTCTGGAATCTTGTTGACTCATGTAAGAAACCTTAGGGCTGGCCTCCTTTTCAGGAGAGTGGATAAAGCTTGGCAGTTTAAGGAGACTCCTACTCATGCAGACCTGCTACTACTGTGTGGATGTGAAGAAATGAGATAAGTAGCCAAGTATCTGGAATGGTCAGCTGATGGCTGGTGCCCTAGCAGACTGAGGCAGACAACTGTATATGGGTAGTTCCTTTGCAGAGTAAAATGGACTGAACAGGGCAACTGGAGACAGATCGAGGCTTTGCAAACTGGAGTGACACTGGAATAGCGGCATACTCTGCCAGGAGCCAGGGAGACAGTCTCTGGGTAGAGATTTTATTCTGGCACTGGTTAGTGAGCAAGTCCAAGTTTAAATAGGGTGTCCTAAGCATTGATAGGCTAACCGACTACATGAACTGAATCTGGTTGGTTGGAGACTGTCAGGTGACTCACACCAAGAAGGACGTGCCCATACACCGCAGACATGGAAACCGCCAGGAGAAAGACGCTGACTCTTAATTGGCAGAGCAGAAACCCCTCACAGGACGGACCTGAATGCCACTCAGGAGACAGCGCAGAAACTGGTAATCGGGACTAAGTCACCATCGACAGCATGCCCCCATTAATGAGACACTCCGAGCGAAGGAAAGTCCTTCGCTCGTCGGGTCTCGCACATGCACACGACGGAGCTCCCTCCGTCGTGCGCATGCGCAGTGGGGACCATCGACCCACTTGCGAGTGGACAGCCGCTCGCAAGTGGGTCTGAATGAGGGCCTAAGTCCCCAATGTGTGACAAGTATGTTTTGGGTCAGAACTGGTCTGTCTTTTTTAGGATATTTGTTTTTTTCCTAGTAAAATCTAATCTGGCCTTTCTATACCATGAGGCTTATGATTAGTTTGCACCTTGTGATGAACCCTCTGTATTTGCTCTTGTGAAGTCTTCTCGTTATGGTAGATTTGGATAATGATATTGTGACCTCCTAGAGAGTCTTCCGTAGATGTCCAGGCGTTGCTGAGCTCACCAGTACATTTTCTTTTTTCCCAGAATGTAGTAAACCATTGATTTGACCACTCCTAAGGTTCCCACTATGTCTCTGATTCATTTTTTGTTGATTTTGCAGCCTAAGGATGGACTCTTTCACTTGCATTGAGAGCTTCTTTGACCACATGTTGTGGATTCACAGCCAACAGCTTCCAAATGCAAATGCCACGCTTAAATAACTAAAGAAATAATGAAGGAATAGTCCACACCTGTCCATGAAACAGCTTTTGAGTCAATTGTCCAATACTTTTGGCCTCTTCAAAAAGAGGAGACTACATATTAAACAGCTGTAATTCCTAAACCCTTTCTCCGATATGGAAATGCCTTCAAATTAAAGCTGATTGTCTGCACTCTAATACCGTATTCATTATATAACTATAACTTCAATATGTTTTGGTGAAGAGTTACAATAACAAAGATTGTGTCAGTGTCCATATATATATATATATATATATATATATATATATATGGACATAATTGTTAATACTGCTGTCTTGTATCCATGAGAAAATTATTCTAAATCATTTGAGCCAAATGGCTGGAGAAAAGTGATGCACAAATAAAAAGCGGTCCACCGAAATCCTTCCTTGACGCTTTTCTCTCCTATGTCAGGAGTTTTTCCAAAAGGTAATTGGTTTGGCAAGTTTCTTTCAGTGTACCTCTAACTAATAATTATATACCTATGAGTACACTCTAAATGAAGTTTATGTGATGCATTTTATGCGATGTTATATTATGTTTTTTTTTTTAACTGCAGTTCTAATTACATGTTTAAATAAATTCATATAATTAATTACACCTGTACATTTGTGTATAGACGACTGCGCAGACATCTTTTTCCCTTTTATCTATATTATTGAGGGTTACTGGCAGAATACCCTCTGATGTCAGCAGGAACTGTCTATACTTAATAGTAGTTGAGTGGATTTAGCGCACCCACTTTTTCTTTTTTGGTTCAAACTAAAAATAGACTTGTTCATGTGTTTCTGTATCTGTGAACAATATATTGGTGCTAAATAAAGGCTAATTATTTGCTAGCACTACAGTGTAAAGGTGCGTATCCACTAGCAGGCAGTGGAATGACAGTACAACCACAACATTGTAATCGTACAGTTGTTCCTCTTCCCCTGCAGTGCCTACACTAAACAATGTGATGTTCAGTGTAGGTACCCTCCCTCATCCCTGAACATGGCCAGTCTGTCGTTATCAGCAAATTGACCAGCATGTCCGACATTTTCATGCCCAATTTGTGCACGATTAATGAGCGATTGAAAGATAACGATATAGTTATTCAATCGCTCATTTTAATCGGCCTTAACACAATGATGATTGGCCCATCAATAACTCAAGCATAACATTGTTTCACCATAACAGATGATCGTACCTGAGCCCCTGGTTAGAGGACTCTCTTACTACTAAAGTTATGGTAATGAAGGAAATCTTGGATCCCTTAGAACTAGGCTAGAAAAAGATAAGCTCTAACTTGCAACAAAGCAACTCTAATAACCCATCGCCCAGAAAAGGGTAAAGGACACCCTCACCAACTAACACAGAGACAAGGAATTCAGGCAGAGCCTGGCCCCGTGCCAAAGCCTAAAGTATCCTGGAGATCTTGGCAGCTTCCTTGCTTCATATCCAGAAGGTTCCTATTTGTGAGGGCGATGTGCCAAACCACGGAAAAAGCTGGGACAATTCATCACTTAAACTAGAAGATAAAATATTGGGATTATATTTGTATGTATTGGAGATACTATTAACTCGGAAGCCTGTCTAGCAGGCCCTGTAACCATCCGTGTTCCATTGGCGGTTGGATTTTTAGAAGCTGCGTGTTACTCTTAATGGAGATTTTATTGCTTATATTATAACCTGCTTGAGGTTGAGGAGCTCATTCAGACCCGCTTGCTAGATGTGTTTGCTCACTCAATGTGTGTGCAAATTTGGGAAGGAAGGTGAGCGCACGGCAAGGCATTAGCACGCCCACTATGTCTTGGTGTGCGATCGCTCTGTGTATGCAGACACCCACCAGCCTGTCTTAAGACGCCCACTTGCCCAAGTCATCTCCAGGAAGTGTATGAAACCATCGGTACATCGAGGACCATCGGATGTGATCGCAGTGCTTGAGGTTGACTATACCCTGCTGCAAGCACTGCGATCACTACAGTGTGAAATACAACCAGGTGACGTGTACAATGACACTGCCTGTTAATTATGCACGCCTCTGAAATGGCATTAAGACGGTCACGCACGCCTGCATTCGCACCTCCACTCCCCCGTTTTTGTGGTCAGTACTGTCACCATCCACAAACGGCTTCTACTGTCACTCACTCCGATGGGCTGTCTATGCGCAGCGAGCGAACGCTTCCTGATCTCTCACACTGGCTCGCGCGCGTGCATTGCGATGCGTATTCATGCGCAGAAAGCGACAATCGGCAAGCTACGAGCGAATGCATCCTAACGAGCGTGTCTGTATTAGGGGTGTGCACCGGCCACTTTTCGTGTTTTGTGTTTTGGTTTTGGATCTGGATCTTTCTTCGTGTTTTGGATCTGGATTGGTTTTGCCAAAACCACCCTTCCGTGTTTTGGGTTCTGGGTTTTGTGTTTTGGATCTGTATTTTTTTTTAAAAAAAGAATAAAAACAGCTAAAATCACAGAATGTGTTGGTTTTTCTGCTCTTATGCTATTATTAACCTCAATAACCTTAATTTCCACTCATTTCCAGTCTATTCTGAAAACCTCACACCTCACAATAGTGTTTTTATGTCCAAAAGGCTATGCTAAGCGACACGAGTGGGCGGCACAAACACGTGGCCCATCTAGGAGTGGCACTGCAGTGGCAGACAGGAAGGCAGCTTGAAAAACTAGGCCCCAAACAGTACATAATGCAAAGAAAAAAAAGAGGTGCAAGATGGAATTGTCCTTGGACCCTCCCTCCCACCCTTATGTTGTATAAACAGGACATGCACACTTTAACAAACCAATCGTTTCAGCGCCAGGGTTTGCCACACGACTGTGGCTGAAATGATTGGTTCGTTTGGGCCCCCACAAAACAAGCTGGAAATTAATCTGTCCCTACACACACTGGCTCTACGGAGGCAAGATGTCGTCCTCATCCTCCTCATCCACCAATTCCTCACCCTCTTCAGTGTTGTGTACATCCTCATCCTCACAGACTATTAACCCGTCCCCACTGGAATCCACCACCACAGGTCCCTCTGTACGTTCTGGAGGCTGGTCTCCCTGGAAGAGTTGGTAATTCATTTTTATGAACATCATCTTCTCCACATTTTGTGGAAGCAACCTCCTACGCCTTTCGCTGACAAGGTTCCCGGCTGTACAAAACACTCTTTCGGAGTACACACTGGAGGGGGGGCAACTCAGGTAAAATAGAGCCAGTTTGTACAGGGGCCTCCAAATTGCCTCTTTTTCCTGCCAGTACAGGTACGGACTGTCTGACATGCCTACTTGGATGCTCTCACTGATGTAATCCTCCACGATTCTGTCAATGGTGACAGTATCATTTGCAGTGACAGTAGACATGTCAGAAATTGTTGCCAGGTCCTTCAGTCCAGACCAGAAGTCCAGCTTGGTCCTGCCTGCCCTGCATCACCGCCAGCGGGTTGCTTAGGATACCTAAGTTTTTTCCTGGCAGCCCCAGTTGCGGGAGAAAATGAAGAAGGAGCTGTTGACGTGTCATGTTCCGCTTCAGCTGACAGTGTTTTCACCAGCAGGTCTTTGCACCTCTGCAGGCTTGTGTCGGCCGGAAAGAGAGAAACCACATAGGCTTTAAACATAGGATCGAACACGGTGGCCAAAATGTAGTGGTCTGACTTCAACAAATTGACCACCCTGGAATCCTGGCAAAGCGAATGAAGGGCTTCATCCACAAGTCCCACATGCCGAGCTGAATCGCTCTGTCTTAGCTCCTCCTTCACTTTCTCCGGCTGCTTATGCAAAAGACTGATGGGGGGAATGACCTGACTCAAGCTGGCTGTGTCTGAACTGACTTCACGTGTGGCAAGTTCGAAGGGCTGGAGAACCTTGCACAACACGGAAATCATTCTCCACTGCGCTTGAGTCAGGTGCATACCCCCTCCTTTGCCTATGTTATAGGTGGATGTATAGGCTTGAATGGCCTTTTGCTGCTTATCCATCCTCTGAAGCATATAGAGGGTTGAGTTCCACCGCGTCACAACCTCTTGCTTCAGGTGATGGCAGGGCAGGTTCAAGAGTGTTTGCTGGTGCTCCAGTCTTCGGCACGCAGTCGCTGAATGGCGAAAGTGGGCAGAAATTTTTCGGGCCACCCAAAGCGTCTCCTGCACGCCCCTGAACCTTTTCAGAAAATTCTGCACCACCAAGTTTATTGTGTGATCTAAACATGGAACATGCTGGAATTTGCCCAGATGTAATGCCCGCACAATATTGGTGGCGTTGTCAGATATCACAAATCCCCAGGAGAGTCTAAGTGGGGTAAGCCACTGGGCGATGATTTCCCTCAGTTTCTCTAAGAGGTTGTCGGCAGTGTACCTCTTACTGAAACCGGTGATACACAGAGTAGCCTGCCTTGGAACGAGCTGGCGTTTCTGAGATGCTGCTACTGGTGACGCTGCTGTTGTTGCTGCGTAAGGTAATACATCTACCCAGTGGGCTGTCACAGTCATATAGTCCTTAGTCTGCCCTGTTCCACTTGTCCACAAGTCCGTGGTTAAGTGGATATTGGGTACAACCACATTTTTCAGGACACTGAGGACACTTTTTCTGACATTTCTGTACAGTCTCGGTATCGCCTGCCTAGTGAAGTGGAATGTAGACGGGATTTGGAACAGGGGACACACTACCTATATCAATTATCTAAATCCCACTGCACTAATGGCGGATAACGGATGCATGTCTAACACCAACATAGCAGTCAAGGCCTCAGTTATCCGTTTTGCTTCAGGATGACTGCTGTCGTACTTCATCCTCCTCGCTAAGGACTGTTGGAGGGTCAATTGTGTAGTAAAAGTAGTGGTGTTCCTACTTCCTCTCTGGGATGATGAACAACTCCCAGCAGCAGCAACAGCATCAGCGGCAGCAGTAGGCATAGCAATGCAGGATCCTCCGGAGGAATCCCGGATAGGAGAGTCAGTCATGCCAGAGACATGGCCTGCAGGTCTACTTCTGATCCTGACTAAGGAGGAAATTGACGAGGAGGGAGTTGACAATGTGGTTTGCAGGCGCTTGGATACAACAGGACAACGGGATTTAGGTGTCCCTGGACTGCTTATGGTCTTAGCCAAAGTTTCTGAACTTGACAGTAACTTTTTATGAACGCACTGCAGGTGCCGTATAAGGGAGGATGTTCCTAGGTGGTTAACGTCCCTACCCCTACTTATTTCACCTTTACATATGGTACATATGGCAAGACAGTTGTTGTCCGGATTTGGATAGAAATATTGCCAGACCAAAGAGGTGGAATGTTTGGTCTTCTGCCCAGGCATGACCGTGATGGGCTTTTTCATCCCACGGACAACAACTGTCTCCCCTGGAGCCTGATTTAAACAAACCACATCACCAATGAATCCCCCTCGCCAACTTCCTCCTCAGCGCCAGCTACACCAGTATCCTCATCCCGTTGTACTTCAACAGTGACATCTTCAATTTGCATATCAGCAAGTGGACTGTGGGTGCTCCTTTCTGCACTTGCAGGGGGCATGCAATTGGTGGAAAGAGCCACTCTTCCCGTCCAGTGCTGGGAAGGTCAGGCATCGCAACCGCCACCACACTTGGACTCTCCTTGGGGATTTGTGATATCTTCTTAGAACGCACAGTTCTTCGCTGTGCTTTTGCCAGCTTAACTCGTTTGATTTTTTTAGCGGGAGGAGGGCTTCCATTGTCATGTGAAGCTGAACCACTAGTCATGAGCATAGGGAAAGACCTTAGCCGTTCCTTGCCACTCCGTGTCATAAATGGCATATTGGCAAGTTTACGTTTCTCTTCAGATGATTTAAATGGTTTTTTTTAAGGTCATTTTCCTGAACTTTGTCATTTGGGATTGTATGTGCCCTCTACTATGACACTGGGCATCAGCCTTGGCAGACGACGTTGATGGCATGTTATCGTCTATGTCATGACTAGTGGCAGCAGCTTCAGCACTAGGAGGAAGTGGTTCTTGATCTTTCCCTATTTTATTTTTATCGGAGAAAGTTTGGTCCTCCATTTATGTTATATTGATTTGATATATACGTGCGGCTAAGGCGCACACAAACACAGAAAATATTTTTTTATTTTTGCTGAAGAGTAGTGCACTTTGTGGGTTACATCACCCTTTAAGAAATGAGCCAGCCGGCTCTTTACTTATGGGACACAGGTGCACGCTTGGCGCTGCTCCTTTGTTGATGCACGTGCAGCCACAGTGCACACAATTCACAAACACAGAAAATATTTTTTTATTTTGTTTGGAGTGTACTTTGGGCGTTACAGCACCCTTTAACGGACAAGCCAGCCGGCCCTTTACTTATGGGACACAGGCGCAAGCTTGGCGCTGCTCCTTTGTTGATGTACGTGCAGCCACAGTGCACACAATTCACAAACACAGAAAATATTTTTTTATTTTGTTTGGAGTGCCCTTTGGGGGTTACAGCACCCTTTAACGGACAATCCAGTCGGCCCTTTACTTATGGGACACAGGCGCACGCTTATCGCTGCTCCTTTGCTGATGCATGTGCAGCCACAGTGCACACAATTCACAAACACAGAACATATTTTTTAATTTGTTTGGAGTGCACTTTGGGGGTTAAAGCAGCCTTTAACGGTCAAGCCAGCTGGCCCTTTACTTATGACACAGGCGCACGCATGGCACTACTTTGTTGATGCACTTTCGGCTACTGTGCACACAATTCACAAACACAGAAAATATTTTTTTTTTGTTTGGAGTGTACTTTGGGGGTTACAGCACCCTTTAACTGACAAGCCAGCTGGCCCTTTACTAATGGGACACAGGCGCACACTTGGCGCTGCTCCTTTGTTGATGCACGTGCAGCCACAGTGCACACAATTCACAAACACAGAAATTTTTTAAAATTTAGTTTGAGTGCACTTTGGGGGTTACAGCACCCTTTAACGGTCAAGCCAGCCGGCCCTTTACTTATGACACAGGCACACGCTTGGCACTACTTTGTTGATGCACATGCGGCTACTGTGCACACAATTCACAAACACAGAAAAAATATATTTTTTTAACACTTGGGGGGAGCACCCCTGATGGACAGAGCACCCCCTGGACAACACTACAGAACCCCTTTAGGACTGGGACACTGCACAGGACTTTGGAGTGGACACAGCCCCTATGGAGAACTGACTGCACAACACAGTCCAGCCAGCCCCTATGGACTTTGGAGGAGTGGACACAGCCGCTATGGACAACAGCAGCACAGCACAGCACAACACTACACTGCACTACACTACACTACACAGCCCAGCCAGCCCTAACTCCCACCCTCCCTCTTCACTGTCCACAGCCGAGTGAGAAAATGGTGCTGACGCGGGTACCTTATATAGGATCCAAAACCCGCGAGACCCGGAAGGCGGGATGACGATGTTTTGCCTCGATTTCAGATCCGAGTCAGGCGGGAAAAGTCGAGCCTGACTCGGATCGGCCTCGGATCGGGGGGGCTCGGGGGGGGGTTCGGATTTCAGAAATCCGAACCCGCTCACCCCTAGTCTGTATCAGCACCAGAGGGCGAAACGCTCCAGATTTTGTTACGCACTCACAAGATATTCCATGGCCTTACATTTATGGGGCAGAATAATCAGATGGCACCCACAATAGACCGATGCCTCCTATAATAGACCTTCATAATCTGATATGTGAAACCACAGGCGTCACTTCCCGGTGGAAAAGTAGGAAAGATAATTATCTTAGAATAAATAGATTACTTGGAGTAAAGTAAAGAATATGCGACTGAACAGTTTTCACAGAGGTGTTAAGCGATCAATTGATTTTTAATCCTTGTCATCTATAGTCAATGACAATGAGCGTAGCCGGCAAATGTTTAATTCAATCCCTGACCTGCCGGACACTGCACATACAGTACCATTGCCTGTCTGCAGACACAGCCAACAAATCTTATAATGTTCCTGGCTTACATGACTGAGAATACAACGTTTTATTCATGGACCAATGAAGAATAAGCCGATTAATATTATTGTTTGTATATTACCAACACATTACACAAGGAAAGTTCATTCATATACATTTAACCGCTGTCCCCAGGTGACAATCTAATTTTACTGCCACCAAGAGGTTTTTTATTCTTGTGACTAAGCGCCTGACTCATAGCCACACGCAAGGCACACGCAATGTGTCCGAACGGATGTATACCAGGGAAGGGGTTTGTAGCCGCCTTTGCATAAAGCCGCAGGCGGGCGACCGCTAACTGACACTGCTGCGAGAGCTTTTACATCCGACCTAACATCATCTCTGTTATATAGACCCAGAAATAAAAGTTGTTTTAATTTGTTCTTTTAAACAAGGCAGATCCCTACATGATTACATAAGACCCCACAGATCTCCGATGTTTCCAGTGCAGAAATCAGTGTAAAATTAATGCATTAGTAACTTGTAGCAAATTGATAGTTCTGTCAATGTGAATACAGCCGGCAGGCCTAGTGCTCTTATAGACACCACAGGGCACTGATGTAACTTCAAATATTTTTTATAGCAGGAATTTTTTTTATTATTATTTTAATATAAACATTTCAAGTTGTTTCTAAGAGGATCCCCTGAGTTCTACCTTCACTTACAGCTACACAGCACGGAACACTCCCACAGTAAGTCATGTCACACAAGTGACATCACTACCCTCAAGATATATCTCACAAGTGTGACATTATCATATTTATTGTGCAGTCACATCAGGTGTGTGTATAATCCACACATTAGTTTATTCCATCAACAGAGCACGGCTTCCTATACAACACTTCCTACACTTATCACCTTCCCATTCCTCCAAGCATAACTCTCCAGTCAGAGACTGGAGGCTGCGCACTGCGTCCTCGGCATTGGGAGAGGTTTAAGTTACTCACCGAGAAGTGTAATTTGTCCAGAATGACAGAGAGGAAGGATTGTTCTGTATAATCTGCATTATAGTGTAGAACACAGCTCCCAGATTAATGCAACTTTGTGTCAGATTCAGCTGCTGTCCCATTGGTGCTATTCATCATGGCGCTCGCTGTATTATATTTGTGTTGTATGATCTGGGGAGCCATTTAGGCAATGATTGCATAATGTATTAGACCACATAGGGCATGTTGTATGGGAACGCTGGGAGCAGATGTGGCAAAGGTCATTTTATTTTCCCTTCATGTTCTCGTCTTCTGGAAGTGACAGAGAAGTTTATGGTATAACACGCGACGCTACGGAAAAACGGATATCGCAGGGAAACATGTTACTGATGGTACCCTGCAATGTATCTGTGCAGTGTGTCTGCAGGTTCACATGCATGTGCAGCCATTCCTGGATTAGACGCAGCTGCACAAATCTGTAACAACATTCATTACAACTGAAGGTGCATACATTACATACGGGACGATTCGCTCCATGAACTAAATCGCCCCGTGTGTCTCCGGCAGGGGTGTGCTTGGTGTCGTGAACGACACTGAGCAGAAATACTGAACGAAACCAAGAACGATTTTGTTCAGTGCAGGGCTCCCTCACTCATCCCCAAACATGTTCAATCTGACAATATCGTCAGGTTGGACGGGAGGTTCAGGGGATGAACAATAACTACCAACTACAAAGGGGAGCGCGCATTGGTAGTTATCGTTCATCGTTTTGGGGCTGAAAATTAATGATTTTATGGACGACTGAACTTTAACGATATTGTTATCGTTCCGTTGTCCCAAAATATCGCTGCGTGTGTACGCAGCTTTACTAGCAGTGTATTTTCAGACAATGGTTGGGAGAGTTATTACTATCCATATGGAAACTACTGACCCAATATGTCAGCAAGCACGTGACAAATGTATCATCTGCATTCATTATGTTCAGTAAAAAGTCTTTTTTTTTTATTAAATGTGTTTATCTGTAAATAAATCATTACTCACTAACTAGCAGGTAAAATAAATACCTAGATATAGAATAAAGGTAAAACATAACAAACTACTATTATGGACGACCAGCCATTGAGAACTGTCAGGTAAGGGAGATCCTCACTAAGATCCCCATTCACAAATATGGAACTTAAATAAATTTAATAAAGAGTTAAGGTATACATGTCTTTCTGTATCAATGTGATTGGAATATCTGTGCTACTGCTGACTCTGCTGACTCAGTCTGTGACTTCATGTATCAGTGTGACAGCAGCCTCATATCACTGCTCTGTGCTGCTGGGGACCCTGCTCCTCCCACTATGTAACTCTCAGTCTGTGACTTCCTGTATCAGTGTGACAGCAACCTCATATCACTGCTCTGTGCTGCTGGGGACCCTGCTCCTCCCACTATGTAACTCTCAGTCTGTGACTTCCTGTATCAGTGTGACAGGAGCCTGACATCACTACTCTGTGCTGCTGGGGACCCTGCTCCTCCCACTATGTAACTCTCAGTCTGTGACTTCCTGTATCAGTGTGACAGCAGCCTCATATCACTGCTCTGTGCTGCTGGGGACCCTGCTCCTCCCACTATGTAACTCTCAGTCTGTGGCTTCCTGTATCAGTGTGACAGCAGCTTCATATCACTGCTCTGTGCTGCTGGGGACCCTGCTCCTCCCACTATGTAACTCTCAGTCTGTGGCTTCCTGTATCAGTGTGACAGCAGCCTCATATCACTACTCTGTGCTGCTGGGGACCCTGCTCCTCAAACTATGTAACTCTCAGTCTGTGACTTCCTATATCAGTGTGAAAGGAGCCAGACATCACTACTCTGTGCTGCTGGGGACCCTGCTCCTCCTACTATGTAACTCTCAGTCTGTGACTTCCTGTATCAGTGTGACAGCAACCTCATATCACTGCTCTGTGCTGCTGGGGACCCTGCTCCTCCCACTATGTAACTCTCAGTCTGTGACTTCCTGTATCAGTGTGACAGGAGCCTGACATCACTACTCTGTGCTGCTGGGGACCCTGCTCCTCCCACTATGTAACTCTCAGTCTGTGACTTCCTGTATCAGTGTGACAGCAGCCTCATATCACTGCTCTGTGCTGCTGGGGACCCTGCTCCTCCCACTATGTAACTCTCAGTCTGTGGCTTCCTGTATCAGTGTGACAGCAGCTTCATATCACTGCTCTGTGCTGCTGGGGACCCTGCTCCTCCCACTATGTAACTCTCAGTCTGTGGCTTCCTGTATCAGTGTGACAGCAGCCTCATATCACTACTCTGTGCTGCTGGGGACCCTGCTCCTCAAACTATGTAACTCTCAGTCTGTGACTTCCTATATCAGTGTGAAAGGAGCCAGACATCACTACTCTGTGCTGCTGGGGCCCCTGCTCCTCCCACTATGTAACTCTCAGTCTGTGACTTCCTGTATCAGTATGACAGCAGCCTCATATCACTGCTCTGTGCTGCTGGTGACCCTGCTACTCCCACTATGTAACTCTCAGTCTGTGGCTTCCTATATCAGTGTGACAGCAGCTTCATATCACTGCTCTGTGCTGCTGGGGACCCTGCTCCTCCCACTATGTAACTCTCAGTCTGTGGCTTCCTGTATCAGTGTGACAGCAGCCTCATATCACTACTCTGTGCTGCTGGGGACCCTGCTCCTCAAACTATGTAACTCTCAGTCTGTGACTTCCTATATCAGTGTGAAAGGAGCCAGACATCACTACTCTGTGCTGCTGGGGCCCCTGCTCCTCCCACTATGTAACTCTCAGTCTGTGACTTCCTGTATCAGTATGACAGCAGCCTCATATCACTGCTCTGTGCTGCTGGGGACCCTGCTACTCCCACTATGTAACTCTCAGTCTGTGACTTCCTGTATCAGTGTGACAGCAGCCTCATATCACTACTCTGTGCTGCTGGGGACCCAGCTCCTCTCACTATGTAACTCTCAGTCTGTGACTTCCATTATTAGTGTGACAGCAGCCTTATATCACTCCCTCCCACTATGTAACTCTCAGACTGTGACTTCCTGTATCCGTGTGACAGCAGCCTCATATCACTGCTCTGTGCTGCTGGGGACCCTGCTCCTCCCACTATGTAACTCTCAGTCTGTGACTTCCGGTAACAGTGTGACAGCAGCCTCATATCACTACTCTGTGCTGCTGGGGACCCTGCTCCTCCCACTATGTAACTCTCAGTCTGTGACTTCCTGTATCAGTGTGACAGCAGCCTCATACCACTACTCTGTGCTGCTGGGGACCCTGCTCCTCCCACTATGTAACTCTCAGTCTGTGACTTCCTGTATCAGTGTGACAGCAGCCTCATACCACTACTCTGTGCTGCTGGGGACCCTGCTCCTCCCACTATGTAACTGTCAGTCTGTGACTTCCTGCTGGGGACCCTGCTCCTCCCACTATGTAACTCTCAGTCTGTGACTTCCTGTATCAGTATGACAGCAGCCTCATATCACTGCTCTGTGCTGCTGGGGACCCTGCTCCTCCCACTATGTAACTCTCAGTCTGTGGCTTCCTGTATCAGTGTGACAGCAGCCTCATATCACTGCTCTGTGCTGCTTAGGACCCTGCTCCTCCCACTATGTAACGCTCAGTCTGTGACTTCCTGTATCAGTGTGACAGCAGCCTCATATCACTGCTCTGAGCTGCTGGGGACCCTGCTCCTCCCACTATGTAACTCTCAGTCTGTGACTTCCTGTATCAGTGTGACAGGAGCCTCATATCACTGCTCTGTGCTGCTGGGGACCCTGCTCCTCCCACTATGTAACGCTCAGCCTGTGACTTCCTGTATCAGTGTGACAGCAGCCTCATATCACTACTCTGTGCTGCTGGGGACCCTGCTCCTCCAACTATGTAACTCTCAGTCTGTGACTTCCTGTATCAGTGTGACAGCAGCCTCATATCACTACTCTGTGCTGCTGGGGACCCAGCTCCTCTCACTATGTAACTCTCAGTCTGTGACTTCCATTATTAGTGTGACAGCAGCCTCATATCACTCCTCTGTGCTGCTGGGGACCCTGCTCCTCCCACTATGTAACTCTCAGTCTGTGACTTCCTGTATCAGTGTGACAGCAGCCTCATATCACTACTGTGTGCTGCTTGGGAACCTGCTCCTCCCACTTTGTAACTCTCAGTCTGTGACTTCCTGTATCAGTGTGATAGCAGCCTCATATCACTGCTCTGTGCTGCTGGGGACCCTGCTCCTCCCACTATGTAACTCTCAGTCTGTGACTTCCATTATTAGTGTGACAGCAGCCTCATATCACTGCCCTGTGCTGCTGGGGACCCTGCTCCTTCCTCTATGTAACTTTCTGTCTGTGGCTTCCTGTATCAGTGTGACAGCAGCCTCATATCACTACACTGTGCTGCTGGGGACACTGCTCCTTCCACTATGTAACTCTCAGTCTGTGGCTTCCTGTATCAGTGTGACAGCAGCCTCATATCACTGCTCTGTGCTGCTGGGGACCCTGCTCCTCCCACTATGTAACTCTCAGTCTGTGGCTTCCTGTATCAGTGTGACAGCAGCCTCATATCACTACTCTGTGCTGCTGGGGACCCTGCTCCTCCCACTATGTAACTCTCAGTCTGTGACTTCCATTATTAGTGTGACAGCAGCCTCATATCACTCCTCTGTGCTGCTGGGGACCCTGCACCTCCCACTATGTAACTCTCTGTCTGTGACTTCCTGTATCAGTGTGACAGCAGCCTCATATCACTACTCTGTGCTGCTGGGGTCCCTGCTCCTCCCACTATGTAACTGTCAGTCTGTGACTTCCTGCTGGGGACCCTGCTCCTCCCACTATGTAACTCTCAGTCTGTGACTTCCTGTATCAGTATGACAGCAGCCTCATATCACTGCTCTGTGCTGCTGGGGACCCTGCTCCTCCCACTATGTAACTCTCAGTCTGTGGCTTCCTGTATCAGTGTGACAGCAGCCTCATATCACTGCTCTGAGCTGCTGGGGACCCTGCTCCTCCCACTATGTAACTCTCAGTCTGTGACTTCCTGTATCAGTGTGACAGGAGCCTCATATCACTGCTCTGTGCTGCTGGGGACCCTGCTCCTCCCACTATGTAACTCTCAGTCTGTGACTTCCTGTATCAGTGTGACAGCAGCCTCATATCACTACTATGTGCTGCTGGGGTCCCTGCTCCTCCCACTATGTAACTGTCAGTCTGTGACTTCCTGCTGGGGACCCTGCTCCTCCCACTATGTAACTCTCAGTCTGTGACTTCCTGTATCAGTATGACAGCAGCCTCATATCACTGCTCTGTGCTGCTGGGGACCCTGCTCCTCCCACTATGTAACTCTCAGTCTGTGGCTTCCTGTATCAGTGTGACAGCAGCCTCATATCACTGCTCTGTGCTGCTGGGGACCCTGCTCCTCCCACTATGTAACGCTCAGTCTGTGACTTCCTGTATCAGTGTGACAGCAGCCTCATATCACTACTCTGTGCTGCTGGGGACCCAGCTCCTCTCACTATGTAACTCTCAGTCTGTGACTTCCATTATTAGTGTGACAGCAGCCTCATATCACTCCTCTGTGCTGCTGGGGACCCTGCTCCTCCCACTATGTAACTCTCAGTCTGTGACTTCCTGTATCAGTGTGACAGCAGCCTCATTTCACTACTGTGTGCTGCTTGGGAACCTGCTCCTCCCACTATGTAACTCTCAGTCTGTGGCTTCCTGTATCAGTGTGACAGCAGCCTCATATCACTCCTCTGTGCTGCTTGGGAACCTGCTCCTCCCACTATGTAACTCTCAGTCTGTGACTTCCTGTATCAGTGTGATAGCAGCCTCATATCACTGCTCTGTGCTGCTGGGGACCCTGCTCCTCCCACTATGTAACTCTCAGTCTGTGGCTTCCTGTATCAGTGTGCCAGCAGCCTCATATCACTGCCCTGTGCTGCTGGGGACCCTGCTCCTTCCTCTATGTAACTTTCAGTCTGTGGCTTCCTGTATCAGTGTGACAGCAGCCTCATATCACTACACTGTGCTGCTGGGGACACTGCTCCTTCCACTATGTAACTCTCAGTCTGTGACTTCCTGTATCAGTGTGACAGCAGCCTCATATCACTACTCTGTGCTGCTGGGGATCCTGCTCCTCCCACTATGTAACTCTCAGTCTATGGCTTCCTGTATCAGTGTGACAGCAGCCTCATATCACTGCTCTGTGCTGCTGGGGACCCTGCTCCTCCCACTATGTAACTCTCAGTCTGTGGCTTCCTGTATCAGTGTGACAGCAGCCTCATATCACTGCTCTGTGCTGCTGGGGACCCTGCTCCTTCCTCTATGTAACTTTCAGTCTGTGGCTTCCTGTATCAGTGTGACAGCAGCCTCATATCACTACACTGTGCTGCTGGGGACACTGCTCCTTCCACTATGTAACTCTCAGTCTGTGACTTCCTGTATCAGTGTGACAGCAGCCTCATATCACTACTCTTTGCTGCTGGGGATCCTGCTCCTCCCACTATGTAACTCTCAGTCTATGGCTTCCTGTATCAGTGTGACAGCAGCCTCATATCACTGCTCTGTGCTGCTGGGGACCCTGCTCCTCCCACTATGTAACTCTCAGTCTGTGGCTTCCTGTATCAGTGTGACAGCAGCCTCATATCACTACTCTGTGCTGCTGGGGACCCTGCTCCTCCCATTATGTAACTCTCAGTCTGTGACTTCCTGTATCAGTGTGACTCTGTGTTTGTCCTACTTTAGGGTCTCTTCATCCTCACTTAATTTCTATGACCATTCATCAAAAAGGTAATGCAAGAGGTATCACAGAAATCTCCTGCTTACCTTTCTCTCCCGGAATGGCCCGCTGTCCCCATACACTAGTATCACAGTTATCTCCTGCTTACCTTTCTCTCCCGGAATGGCCCGCTGTCCCCATAAACTAGTATCACAGATATCTCCTGCTTACCTTTCTCTCCCGGAATGACCCACTGTCCCCATACACTAGTATCACAGATATCTCCTGCTTACCTTTCTCTCCCGATAGGGCCACTGTCCCCATACACTATTATCACAGATATCTCATGCTTACCTTCTCTCCAGGAATGACCCGCTCTCCCCATATACTAGTATCACAGATATCTCCTGCTTACCTTTCTCTCCCGGAAAGGCCCGTTGTCCCCATACACTAGTATCACAGATATCTCCTGCTTACCTTCCTCTCCCGAAATGGCCGCTGTCCCTATACACTAGTAACACAGATATCTCCTGCAAACCTTCCTCTGGCAGAATGGCCCACTGTCCCCATACACTAGTATCACAGATATCTCCTGCTTACCTTCCTCTCCTGGAATGGCCCGCTGTCCCCATACACTAGTATCACAGATATCTCCTGCTTACCTTTCTCTCCTGGAATGGCCCGCTGTCCCCATACACTAGTATCACAGATATCACCTGCTTACCTTTCTCTCCCGGAATGGCCCGCTGTCCCCATACACCAGTATCACAGATATCTCCTGCTTACCTTTCTCTCCCTGAATGGTCATGCAGGCACACTAGTTACACTGCTCCAAAAGGAGCAGCGAAAAGTTCCGGGGAATGATGAATTGTTCCGGCACTCAAGCAAGTTCATATGTTAATTATCGGGGTCACATGATGAATAGACCCTGTTATCACCATAATTTCCCCACAAAGTTGCTGCAAACTGCTGTTGTTGCTTCATAATATATCATCTCAATAATATCCTTCCCACTTAATTCTATTTATGTTTTTTTTTTTTACATTAATGTACTAATAAATAAAGTGTAATTAATTCTTACTCCCTTGTTTGCATTATGTTTGTGCTACATTAATACAGTGTCTACCAAATGTACAGACATACCATATTATGTTAGGAACAAGATAAAATAATGATAGACTGCACAGGATGGAGGGGGCTAATAACTTGTCATTTCAGTATTTTTAGATTTGGATGTCAAGAAATATTCAGACAAATTAAATCTACCATCCAATTCCATTTCCTGATCATTTGTCACCTGCCTCATGTTTAGCTGGAATTAATATCTCACCTGGGCTTGCGGTTAGTATTATATTTACAATGTCACAGTCCCTTAGGTTTGTGGCCACAGATATATTGTATGTAGGAAGATCTGAGCAGATGGATTCCTGAGGGAGAATAAAACCAATATTGAAGGTTGCATAAAATGATCCTATTTCCTGAATCCCACTTGGGGCATTTTTATGGAGTGAAAATGTTTCCGGCCCCTACATAATATTGTTCTGCGTTACTGGACACAGGTTGGTATATTATTGATGTGCCTGCCTATCTGTCACACTAAATAATTCTCTCCAATCTAGTAACTCTTTCTGGGGATACACACAGAATGTAAGTGTCTCCTCAATGTATTACAGGGGTTCTGCTGTAGATATTGGAGATATCTCCTGCAGTTTAGCGCTTTCCGATCACAATAGCATCCCCCGTAGGTTTCCATAGGGGCTGCTGTATGGTGAGATTTGCTAAGCTCTTAGGGCTCTATTTACTACAATCCGCATTTGTAATGCAGATTGTAGTGTGATATTATCGACTGAATTCAGGCAATACCACAGGGATTTACTACAAATCCCTTGCAGGGACAGAGCTTGTGAGAAAGCTCTGTCCCTGCAAATTCCCTCCGCACACTAGTCACGATATTTTTGCAAAAAAATACCGTGACTAGTGCCCCGAGCATTTGCCGACTGGCCGTCGCTGATACCCCCCCCCCTGCTAAGCCCCACCCCCGCAATCGTGGACCCCCCTGCGACCCCCCCTCCCTTAATAGCACTTACCTGCAGACATCGGTGCTCCGGTGATGTCTTCCATGCCTCCGGTCAGCTGATATCCCATACTGCACTGGGACCCGATCACCTGATGACCGGGCCGCAGTGCAGCATGGGAGACCAGCTGACCGGAGGGGAGTCATCACTGGAGCCCCAACCACCGGTCCCTGGAGTCAGGTAAGTGAATTTTTTTTTTTACTATTTTTTATTTTATTTTGCAGTGTATCAGCTTGCGGTCTGTTTAGACCACACAGCTGGTCGGATCACATTTCCCATTACAGTTATGGGAAATGTGATCTGCTTACTAAAAATAAGTGATACTTAGGGGTTGGAGTAGAAATTTACGAATTCTACTCCAATTGCCCTGTAATAACTATAGGTGATACTAAAATAATGTGAAAAGGGTGTGAAAACACTCTTTTTCACTTTATTTTAGTAAAAATAATGTTAATAAATAGAGCCCTTAAAATGCTCATCGTAGCTGAAGGGCTACATATTGCATCATTTTATCTGGTGTAATCGCACTATCAGATGACCGCACATGCGCAGTAGGCCGCCTGTGGTTCTGCAGCATAACGTACAGTGGGCTTGATTCAGCAAGTGCACTGCTGAGCGCGGATTCCCTATTATCGAGTGTACAGAATGGTCACCATCGCGACTATCGACCACTGATGGTCGATATGGTGATCCCAGCCTACGACCTCCGTCACAGTGCTGGGATCGCAAATGATGCAGGGGGTGTCATACAGGGGGTGTCATACACCTCCTGCAGCATTTGCATAATAGCCAGGATGTAATTGCATAACTGCCTGCGTGCAGAATCAGGTCCTGTGATCGGTGATTCAATCACATTGCAAAAGCGATCCTTGATAAATGGGCCCCTCAATCATAATCAGACACTGTATTAAATAGCTACTTTATCTTAACCCCCCCTCTCCCATTGTACACTGTGGGGCGGCAGGAGAGTGCTCTTCCAACTGGGCAGAAACAAAGTGAACTGACAACTTTTTCCGACTGTTTTGTGGGTATACACAGGGGGATGCAGCCAGGAAGCGGAAGGCTGAAATGCCGACCGCCGGCTTCCCGACTGTCTAATCCTGGCAAGGGTCTAATGACAGGCGTCGAAATCCCGATGCCTGTCATTTTACCTACACCGGGAGCGCGATGCCCGACACACCGATAGAAGGTAAGCTGGGCGGCGGGCACAGACAGCCGCGGAGGGGGGAGGAGGGGGGGAGTGTTATTGCTTAAAATACCTACCTGTCGGGATCTTCACTGCCGATCGGGATTTGAACCGTCCGGCGGTATTTCATACCAATCCCTACACAGGGAAAGTGCTGTGGGTGGTGCTAAGCTGAATGCAGACACCACTTGTTGGCCAGTAGCAGATCACACTTCCTGACATTGGAAGAGTTTCAGCTTTGCTTAATGAAGAGGGACGTAATACTACTTTTTCTAGTGGACAGCGGAAAGTCGGGGTAACACTAGAAGAAGTATTTTGCCAGTTGTAGCTGACAAAACAGTAAAACACATGAGAACTACACGCTGTGATTTCCAGTTAGGTCACGCAGGATTCACAACCCGGCTACAATTTTCAAAAATTTCTCAAAAGACCACAGGGGGGCATGTTAGAACTAGAGAAGTGCGCGGACCCCTGTGTTTTGGTTTTGGACCTGGATCCATCTTTGGGCTCGATTCTATTCAGCGCAATGTAAATAGCTCCGGGAGTGAGCTCCTGGAGCTATTCAATACACCGCGCTGATAAGTCCGACTAATGATTTCTTTTCTCATCCCTCCGGGGATGAGAGAAGAAATCCGACAAAAGTCCCGGAGCGAGGCTGTTTTCTGTCCTTAGCGCCGGGAAAACAGCCTCGCGCCAGGAAGTTAGGTCGGGGAATGCCCGTTATCGCACCTAAACACCCTGTTTAAGGCGCGATAACGAGCCTTCCCCGACCTAACAGCGCGATGAATTGAATAGTTCCGGGAGCTATCTCCCGGCGCTAGTTACATCACGCTGAATAGAATCGAGCCCTTTGTGTTTTGGTTTGGGATTTGGATAAAAATCGATAAAAGTCAATAAAAACCGATAAAAATAGCAAAAAAGTCCGGATCCAAAACCGGAGTTCAGTTTTTAAATCCGAGTTCCGAACTGCCAAAAGATCCGAAGCAGGACTCGGTTTGAACTGGGACACAAAAGTGAATCCAAATTTTGATCTGGTTCTACTCGGAACCCCTACATTTGGGTGCGTTTGAATTTCAGAAATCTGGACCTGCACATCTCCAGTTAGAACACAGGAGTTCATTCAGACCCGTTCGCAAAATGTGGCCGCTCGCTCCCAACGTATTTAAATTTTGCAAAGTGACGTCAAGGCAGCCGCTCGCTCAGCAAGGCATGAGCACGCCCACTATGTCTTGGCGTGCGATCACTTTGTTAATGTAGATGCCCATTAGCGTGACTTTACACGCCCACTAGCGCACATCATCTCCAGGAAGTGTCTTGTGGTTGACTCTACCCTCCCACAAGCTCTGTGAGCAGTTCAGGCTAAAAAACAACCAAGTGACATTTTCAATGACGCTACTTTCCTAATTATGCACATCCAAAAAACTCCGTTATGATGGCCAGACACGCCTCCGTTTGCACATCCACTCCCCCGTTCACAAGCACCTTCCCCTGTTACCACCCTCAAATGGCACATTCTGTCACTCAAAGTAGCGGGCAGTCTATGTACTACAAGTGCACGATTCCCCATCGCTAAGATTGGCTTGCGCCCACGCACTGCGAATTATATGCATGCGCAGACGCACGGCTATCGGTCAGTGCGAGTGGCCGCAGCTTAGCGAGCAGATCTGAATCAGGTCCACTGTTTGGTATTGCATCCCACCTTCCCAGTCCAGCGCTAAATAGTACAGTGTATAAATGCTATATGCATCCGAATACTTGAATAAGTTTGAGGATAGATAAGCACCCTGTTTGATATGTAATTTTGTTAGGTAAGTTAAGGGTTAAAAGCTGGAGGGGGATGTGGTTAGTATTCGTCACTTGAGGAGTATAAGCCTATGGTAGGATTTAAGGGAGGGCTTAGAGGTTCCATATAAATAGCCTGGTGAGGGGAGCCATGTTCCTCTTTCCAGTTTATTTCAACCAGGCTGGCTATGTGACATATGTATTGTATCTTATATGTCTGTCTTTCTCTTCTTCTTTCACATTTCACACCCCATTTATTTCCCCTGGTCTACCACCCTCTCTGTCTCCTGTTAATTTTATCTTTTACTACTTTCCTTTTTCTAATTTCCCCCCTGTCCTTTCCTTTCTGCACATGTTCCATACTTTTCTTCCCCCTTCCCCTGCTTGTGTTTCCATATAGTCCCTGTTACCTGCCAGTGCCCTCCCTCCCTGTCATTTCCAGATACACAGGCCCCGTGTGTCCCCCCCCCCCAGCCCCTGGCTGCCAGGCCTCTCACCTCCGTGGCTGCTTCCCCAGCCACGCGAGGGCCATGGTCCGCTCAGGCGCAAGGCTCCACCTGCCTGCACTCCCGCTGCCGGCTCTCGATTGCCGCCCCCCACATCGACCACCCCTTCCCCGCGGCCGCCTGCTCTCAAGCGGCAGCGATATTAGCTAGACGGCCCCCACTCCCCGTCTCCCCTCCCTGCACCGGTGACTAGCTCCACCCACAGGGTTGCGGCGGCCATCTTGTGCAGCCAGACGCCGCATGGTGTTCTGCCGCACCCCTCCGACCCCTCCATGCCCCCACTACTTAAAAACAGGGGGGCACCTCCCTGCACAGCCTCCCCCCTGCTCTGCCAGCACCAGAGACCCCCTTGGTGCGGTGTCCCCTAGCGCGCCACCCACCAACTTGTCCCCTTTCCCCCCCCGCACCCTGGGGTGGGGGTTACACCCCCCCTTGCATTTAGGGGCGGCTGGTGCACAGCACAATAATCCTGCCCCATTCAAGCCTACAATGACGCGCCGCCGGGCTGCCCCCCCCCCCTTATTTCCCTGCCACCGGGATGCTGCACATAAGCCCAATGCATTGTTCAGCCCCTTATCATCCGCCCCGCTTATGCACTGCCAGCCACTGCCCCCCACACTCCTCCAGTTCGCCCCCTCCACCGCTAACGCGGCCCCCCCCTTTTCTCCCAGGGATTGGCGCCTCACTACAAGGCGCAATAGCTATGCCCATCCAGCCGCATGCCACTACAGCTGTTTTCCTGAACCCATACATGTTTCCACCCCCTCCTCACACCCCTCCCCCCAAAACCTGATCCCGTACCCCCGCTGGCTACAGCATCTCCTGCTCTTTCTTCTGCGGAGGGACTTTGTTGCGTGGGTTTCACCGGATATTTTTTCGAGCCCCCAGGTCACAGTTTTTTGAGCGTCTAGGACCATTGTCGAAGTTAAGCGGACACATGGTGCTGATGTCGAATCAAGTCGTGGTGGGCGCATCGCGCAGCGAGGGACTGTTGGCGAACACAAAGGAGCCAGTGGCTGGCCTTCCACGTCAGGATCAGGTGAGCATGGTGTTAACCCATTTGCGCAGCACACATTCCCCTTCCACTGATGATTCTAGCGATTCTTCCAGTTCATTTGTAAATCCGCGCAAGCTTAGGCGTTACTTAGTGCAAATTTAATGGGTAGCAAGGGTGCCCTTAGAGATTTAACACAGTGTCAGCAATTGAGGTACCGGATGAAGCGCGGGTTATGGTTCACTGAGCGAATACGGCTATCCTTAAAGATTTAAAGTTTTAAAGTAGGGAGCGGTTAGTGAAGAGTAAATTTGTGGATATGTTTGTGATAACGGCTGACGCACGTAGGTTTAGTTCAGGCTAAGTCAGCAGGAGTAATGGCGGGGGCCTTCGGGTATGTTATGTTTTTTGCGGCGTGCTACCTTGAGTCCAGACACAACAGGAGGGACAGGCAGTGTTTTCAATTAGGTTTCAAGGATGTTGAGGTTTGGTTTGCTCGACCAACTGCCTAGCTTGCCTGCGGAATCCTCGGTTGGTCGGAAGCAGCCCTTTCTGGCCTGCCCAGATCTGTGGGCATCAGCCGCTGGTAGTGCTACGCGTGTAATAACACGCAGGGTCATATGGGGCAGGCTGTGGATACAGACATATCTGCATGCTCTGTGGGAGCATTCATCCAGCCAAGGTGTGCGCGTTGGTCTGCCGCACAGGGTCAAGGAGAATATTGCAGCAGCAGCGCAGAGGTGTTCAGAAAAGCACCGTCATTGATTAATTTGGGGGGTTTTGGCGTGGGTTTGCATTTATCTTTGACACAGGAATATCCATGGTTTCTGAGAGGAATCTGAAAGCGGAAGTCGGGTGGGGGCCCATGCGTGGCCCCTTTTGCTCCACCCACTTTTGGTACGGTTTAGGTGCACCGCCTTCAAGGGGGTGTCGTAGAAGGAATTGGGTAAATTGGGGTTGTTACAGAGTCTCTTACATAAATGGAAGGGTTCGGCAATCACACAAAATATCTGTCAGATCACTGCGCCATTTAACAAACGGGGGGAGGGCTCTACTAGCTAAGGCAGATATCGCATCTGCTTTTTGACTGCTGCCCATTTCACCCCGAGTCCTTTAAATATTTGAGGGTTTGGAGTTGCAGGGCTCAATTACGTTACACAGAGGGAAAGCCCTTATGGCCTTGTGGTTAAGATGACTGTTTATACATGGCGGCCGATTGGCTTTTTCATTTCGTGCACTTTAGTTGAAGGTTTTAGTTACTTTTTGCAGTAGTTGTCCATGCGTGTATTGGGACATACTGTGGTGTCCCGCTACCTGGATGTTTTCATGTTATGGGGCTAGTAGATACCAGAGTTTGCCAGTATTCAATTAATTTCCTTAGTTTAGTCGTTATGGGAGCCCCGATGGCTTGTGACAGGTAAGAAGGTTCAGTTATGCGCATTATCTTATTTGCGGATAGAAATCGATACCTTGATAGGATTATGCCACTTGCCTATGGCGAAGGCGTGGCGTTTTGGGGGAGTTGCTAGAAGCATTTCATTTTGGCAAAAAAAAAAAAAAAAAGTTTCGCTAGTACAGTTGCAGTCGCTATCGGGCCCCCTCAGTTTGGCATTTAGAGTCATACATAGGGGTCGGTTTTTCAGTAGACGGCTAGAAGGAGCCACAGCAGGGGTTAGGAAGCCTCGTCACCTCATATGTGTCCCTCTGGAGCGGAGTGGACATGCTGCGCATTTGTTTGTTTTTTATGCGCAAATTCAACGGAGTACAGCTCTGCACACGTCACCCGTAGCCAAGTCCGAACTTAGACCGTTACGTATGCATCCTGTTCATTAAGTGGTGCATTTGAAGGGGAGTGTGGCACGGAGCCTTGGCCGGTTTCCTGTGGGGTTCAGGGCCTAGACAGGAGCATCCTTATTCTTGAGAATTTTTCAATTGTAGTGGCGGTCGAACTGCGGTCCAGCAAGCCTTGCATTAGGCAAATCCTGTTTGGTGATAACTTAGGTGTGGTATAAGAAGGCTCTAATCTAGGACGGACTTGGATCCGGCCTCGCAGTGGTTAGGCATCTATGTGTTTAAGGAATATTGAGTTTAGGGCACGGCATTTTTCGGGCGTTGCTACCAAGATAGTGGACATCTTATATCGTTCAGTAGGACATGTTTCATTCGCTCGCGCCTCCTGCTAATTTACATGGTTTCTCCTTCCCCTTCCATGCCTGGCGGATCGTCACGCCGGCATCCAGGGACTAGCACGGAAGTCATGGGCACCAAGTACATTAAGACCTACACGCTAGTTTTGTGCGATTGGCAAGGTGTTTAGCTTCCAAGAGTGGGCGGTTTCAGATGGTTAATGATTGTATGGCAGAGTTTGTCTGTAGCTGCTATGACAGGGGTCGTTCCAAGGCGGCTTGTCTCCAGCGTTACCCAGTATAATTTTCCAAGTTGCACGTTTGGCGGATCCTGACAAATTATTTGTATTAAACAAGGCATTTAATAGGGTGGGCAAGAGAGTATTAACAAAGGTATTTAATAGGGTGGGCAAGGGAGCGTCCTAACAAAGGCGTTGCGCGGAGCCCCATCAACGCAGCCCTATTACAGGATTTGATTGGGCCAGTAAAGGAGTGGCTTCGGTCAAGTGCTAGGCGCCTCCCCCTCCCCCCCCCCCTTTTTGGTTAGCATTTTCATTAGCTTACTTTAGGGCTTTTAGAATGGGTGAGCTAGTTGCTGCTACTAAGATTTCTGCGCTATCAGGTTTAATGTTAAATTAAGGTGGTCATCAAACCGGTATTGAGCTTGTGCTGAATAGATGGGTCTAAGACAGATTAACTGGCAGGGAGCGAGGGATTTGTATTCAGATGCATGCAGATCCAGTGATTTGGCCAGTTGCTCTTTGGGGTACTTTAATAGGGTTTGCCCTCCAGGTGGCGGGCAGTGGTTATCCATGTTAATCTAACTCCCTTTTGTCCAGGTCGTAGTTTACGAGGGTGTTTCAGAATTATATTATAGCTAGGGCGGTGGAAGTCGTATTTAAAACAAGTAGCATTAAGTAGTTGCGCTCCTTGCGAGTTTGTTGGGAAACCCAGGGGCCTTATGCCTACTGCCGCTAGGGATTCTGAAAGGATTTTCAGCTTTTGCCCTCAAGGAGGTTTTGCTGTTTTTCATCTTCAGATGGGTCACCCAACTATTTGTTTCCCTTTCCTTGTGGTTAGATTATTGTTGTTATTATACATAGCAATTTCTGTTTGTATTAAATACCAATATCTGTCTGTATAAATGCCAATTCTGTCTAGGTGAACTTTCGGACAGGGTTGTCTGTGAGTGCTAACTGTCGGGTGTGGGAAAATTCCTATATTTACTGGGCTAGCCAGCACCCTTTGGAGTTACATGCCCAATTTTGGTTGTGAGTGTGTAAGTGGCATTGCTTAGGATTACGAGAAATGCACTGTAAGTGCCTGCTAGATGCCCCATGGGCAGCAGAGGAGAAGTTTGGGGCCAGACTTGGGAGGCAATGATTTGGTCGCATTCATGGGTATTGAACAGATATGGCCATTGCACGCTTGTCATTTAGCGTTTGGTGGACGCGTCATACAATACCCAAGTCTATGTCACGGGGCAGAGAGCTTGCATAGGCCCGACGGGGTACATCTCACGAGCGCGCGGCTAGAGCGGTTGACAGATGACCTCTGCAGTTTTCAATTTCATTAAGAAGGTCACAGTTTTGGTGGCGGGCCTGGTTCTGCGAACCGGGCTTTGGCGGGAAGCAGTGCTCATGGGCGGCCTATTATTAGCGCAGGAGTGCCAGTGGTAACATTCTTCCTTTGAGAGCGGCCAGTTTGTCACTGCCTAAAGGGGGGACATTGTCATTGTTCCAAGGGAGGGACCAATGCTGTGCCAATTAGGGAAGGATGGTACTGCCCCAGGTCAGTCTGTGCAGGGCGGGGATCCGCCCCTTTTTATTTGTATTGGTATCCATCGGGCTGTGGCCTCGGAGCTCTGCTTTCTTCTTGCCACCTATTCTAGAATTTCAATTTGATCAATAAATTCTGGCTGTGACCTCTTTGAATTCCATATACATGTGTCAGTGTGTTTATTTCTAGGTTTAGGATTAAGTTAAGTTAACAAAAGGGAATAATAAAACAAATGGGTGACTTAATAAATAAAGGGTCATCTTACAATAGTTTTATAGGTCATTTGTGATATCACACAATACAGTATGTCACACGCATATAAGTAATGTACCCCTGTCCTTGGGATTGATGGCGGCCCATCCTGTACAGTAAGTGAGACCTTGCACTATGAATAATCATTCACAGGTTTTTATTATTCCACAATCACTGTGATTTATAAAGAAATAAATCACATGGATAAGAATACGAGAGAAATGATGTTTCCTAGAATGAGTGATCAAAGTATAATTATTGCTCATATCCCCTGTTGCAATTAAGGGGGGAGGGGAAGTTTGCTTTCCGGTAAGAAATTGCCTGCTAGAAATGAGCACCCTGAGAATAGGAGGCATTAAAATTCAATATTGAGTATCTTTCTCTAAGATTCTCAGAAGAGCATACTGTATCACTATGTATCTGTCAGAGGTTAGATGGGACAGAGCAATGTTCTCCAAATCTCTAGAGAGGTCAGTCATGTAATAATCTGCAGAACATATCATGACTAGGTACCTGTCAGGGGGTAGATGGAGCAGAGCCAGGGCCGGTGCTAGGCTTCTAGGCACCCAAGGCAAAACTTCTGCATGCCGGGCTGGATGGAGATAAAGTACCAACCAATCAGCTCCTAACAGTCATGTTACAGGCTGTGTTTGAAAAATGACAGGAGCTGATTGATTGGCGCTTTTAACTTTTGTATTTTTCAAGAATTCCGAGTGTCAAAAATAATTTCTGAGCTTTGGTGGCATCGTCTGTTCTTGGAGTTTGAAGCTGGAATGTTACATCGGAGTCCAACAGAGCGCTGTACCTGGTCATTTCGAGGCCCTGGGAAGGCCCCCGATCATCCCCACTCCCACCTCACCTCGTACCCTTCTCTAACCTCTGTCTTATAGACTTCTCTAAATGGGATCCCTTTATTGCTCCATGTGCCTCTATGAGTGTTTTCCTGGGCACCCCGGGCAGCAGCACTGAGCGCACCACACACGGGTACCAGCCCATTACCAACATGAATGAGATGCAGCTGACAGAGTCCCTGTAAAGAAGCACATTTTTCTACATGTATCATATAGGGCGGGATGTACTAAACGCAAAAATGTGGTTTTACCGCATTCCCCAAATGTACTAAGCACGGAATGCTTCGTCGTCCCGATGGGTAATACTACCTTCAGGTGGCGTTACCCAATAGAAGCCTATGCGCTTCTTATTGGGACGCTCCCCCTTGGGAGGGAGACGATCTTATCTCTCCCATCACCCCCCGCGGCCCGTTCCTTCTGGGCATGCACGCCATCGCAAAGGACATCTCTTATCGAGAGAGAGGTCCTTTGCGATATTCTTGGTACATACCGCGGTAATGTACCGCATTGCGGATGCGATGCTTAGTACATCCCACCCTAAATGTTTTAAGCACCCCCTAAACCCCAGAGTCCTAAGTGACTGCTTAGTTTTTATTCGTGACCATGCATCAGCCACAAATATCACAGTTTCTAACGATTTTTGCTTATGTCTTTATTGGTCAATATTTATAATTAATGTTTGATTTATATTTCTGTAATGCACAAGTGCTGCTAATATATGTATAGTCTGTTGTAAATAATCTCTGTATGTAATGGTGCATTCTGATTATAGGGGAGTGTGGCTGGTGCTGTCCTGACGGTAGTGCCAAAGGGGGAGTACCGTCAGTGTCCCAGTGGCACCAGTATCAGTGTTCTGGGGTGTTTGGAAGGCTGTCTCACTGCTCCATGCTCCAGCCCCAACCCATCACTTTCGTGACATAACGGCCACTTACTACCGTGATGTCACATGTGGGTGGTGCCGTAGTGGGCTAGCATAGATCACGGGAGTATCCTGCAATGGCTCTGTTCTGATGTCATCCCTTTTGTGTTCATCTAGAAAATATGTCCTACAAGGACTAATGGCCACACTGCTGTATATTATTATTTTGCCTCACAGCACTGAGGTCATGGGTTCGATTCCCACTATGAACATAACTGTGTAGAGTTTGTATATTCTCCCTGTGCTTGCGTGGGTTTCCTCCCACACTCCCAAAAATATACTGGTAGGTTAATTGGCTCCCGACAAAAATGAACCCTAGGGTGTATGTGTGTGAGCATGTGATAGGGAATATAGATTGTAAGCTCCACTGGGGCAGGGACTGATGTGACTGGCCAAATATTCTCTGTAAAGCGCTGCGGGATATGTGTGCGCTATATAAATAACTGGTAATAATAATAATAATAATAATAAATAATTATTGCGCCTCTTAGTCACCCTGGAGATTGGTGATCTCTGTAACTGCACTCTGCCTATAGCCTTTTGCATTTTATATATCATAGACCGTCTCTGAGACTTATTAATTTAATATTACCATTTATTTATAAAGCACCAACATATTACGCAGTACTATAAAGGGAATGTTTCATCACATCAGTCTCTGCCCCAGTGGCGCTCACAGTCTAAATTATTCACTACACAAACACACAGTTTCATCCAAAGCCGATTAAGCTATAACCTGAATCTTAATTGTGGGACCCCCAGAGTTATGGGGTTACCCCAACTGTTAAAAAGGGCCACACCACTTTTTTTTCATATGATAGTTAGGTTGGTCCCCATTAAATCCTATGGCACCAGGTAGTTGAACTCTCACTGACCCTGTCAGCCTGGCTGTGACTGAGCCAGATTCCCCCTGTGCCGGCCAGCAACACCCTTCAGCCTGGGAAACATCCCCCTATTCATTGGAGGTCAGGGTCCGGGGCTCCGAGAGGAGGGGAATTGGATACTAACTACCCGGGCTTGCTGGAGGGGCTCGGCGCCATGCCCCCCCTTACCCCACAGCAGCCCAGCACACAGAAAAAGGGGTAAAACCCACTACGAAGGCAGTCCCACATCAGCGCGGGTGCCATCGCTGTAAAAACATCTGGAAAATGGCTGCGGCGGCCATTTTCCCGTCATTTTGCTCATGCGCAGTACAGGGAAAATGGCCGCCACGGCCATTTTCCTGGTGACCTGTGCATGCGCTATAGATTGTAGTGCCCAGAGGCTATCAGTCTGGTGCTGGCCGCGCTGCGCTCAGTGCGCTACCGGCCGCCGGACTGAGAGGAGGGGGACCGTGATGGAGACTGCACACGGACCCCAACCTCTCTGGAAATGCCCCTGTCTAAAGTTGTTTAACGCATGTTGCCACAAGAGCTTGCACTTCCCTCAGTCCGTATACTCCTGCAGTACTTATAGTTATTTAATGTGTGCTGACACAAGAGCTTACACTTCACTGACTCCGTATACTCCTGCAGTACTTATAGTTATTTAATGTGTGCTGACACGAGAGCTTACACTTTACTGTAATTGTGTATGCAAGGCCTAAAGTTGTTCAATACATGTTGCCACAAAAGCTTGCAACTTCACTAACTTCGTCTTCACCTGCTACACGTTGCTTTAGTGGAACTATGCTAAAACTGACAGTGCGGCTGTTACATGTGGCTTTTACAAGTTTTGTGCTTATTCACACGTTACTTTACTGAACACCATTTACAACTTAATAACATTGCGTTGTACCTTGCAAATGTGTCTGTCATTGTGCCTGTACAATAGGGGAACACATTCAGCCAGCTTGTCTCTCTGATCTATTCTAACCTGGGACCTCATTCAGAGCCGGACGCTATTTGCGCTCGCTCGTTCAGAAAAAAGGGGTGGCTATTCAAATGAACCGTTCGCTCTTTGCGGTCTGTTCACGCCTCTAGGTCTGAACGAGCGAACCAAACATGCAGTCGTTTTTTGGAAAACTATGCCCCCTGGCCGCTCGCATCCTACGTCATGTCCGCTATTTATTAGATTAATCGAGTACATCGACCAGCATATGAACTGCTCGCTATTCTTGTGGTTGGTTTTTCCTACCGCAATCTTGCGAGCAGTTCTGACTATAAAATAACCCAGTGACGTGGTCAATGACGCTGCTGTATTAATTATGCACACCCATAAAACGCCCGTTTTGACCTTTAAGCACGCCTGCGTTCAGATCTCCACTCCCCGTTTTCAAGCACCTTCCCCTGTCACCACCCACATACGCCTCCTCCTGTCACTCAAAATAGCAGGCATTCGCTATTTAGCGAACAAACGATTTTCGGCCACACTGACTGGTTCGCGCATGCGTATTACGATCCGTACGTATGCGCAGTTGTGCAAACATCGCTCGGAACGAACGAGCGGCCGCTTACGAGCGGCTCTGAATCAGGCCCCTGGTCCTTAGTAATATGGGGAGATTACAATAATGAACCAATTTTCAGGCGTTCTCTTTAACAATCCCGGCTCAGGTGCTTATTCATAGATGGACGCTAATGCCGCAGCATCAGCGAATTAGAACGCAGCGGCTGTGTGAAAATATGCAAATGCCACAACCGCTGGGCTTTATATTGAGACGCCCCGCAAAATAAAATGACTTTGTACAAAGACGCAGATTGGTCGCAGATTATCAGACCTATGGTCACGCAGAATGACAGGAGCCATTTTGACCGGAAACGGTTGTGTCACGCTTGCGTTTGCGTCTCCTCCCCCTGTTGCCGCCCACAAGACGTCCCTGTCAAACATTGTGCAAATAAATTCTTACTGCGTGCGACATCAGTAATGAAACTTGATGCATATGCAGATCACAGATAATCGCTCAGATGTGTAATCATCGTCATTTCGTCCATTTCTGAATCCGCTGCTGCACTTTATAAAACATGTTTATATTGGTGTATTGTCAGCTACATGATCATTGATATAAAATAAAGACCGTTATTCTGACAGCAGTAATGTGGCGGGCGTGTGCGTGACCCTTCTCACAAATTGGCGACAGAGCCTATAATTCATCTCTTTGCAATCATCGGATAGACTCGCTGCAGCGCAATTGTGCATAGAGGAGGAATGGCCGCCCTCTCTCCCATGTACAAAGGTTATGTGTAACCAAAGTGCCTTCACCTTCACTATTCTGCTTTGCTGCCTTTCAGGCTTCCACTTAGACACGTCCTTGTAAACATTACGAGCCTTTTAAAAGCGGGATATAAAAACCTCTCTGCCTTTCATGCCCCTGGTGCATTAACAGTAGGGAAAACAAACAGCATAAAGGTTGCTACAAACAGCTAAATATAATTTACAGGGCATAGAAATAAGGCAGAAATCACAGCAACACAACCAGATCATGTTTTCCTGCTGTAAAATCGGACTTACGCTACCTGTTTGCTCGTTAATGTATATTGATCCCGTACTTATGATCGCCACTGGTATAACAATGAACCCAATTGCGCCGGTTAACTGGAAGGACTTCGCTGTAGGCGTTTTATGACTAAATAAATATTTGCCTTGAAGAGTTTTTAGGAGCTGAATTCTCCTTTAGGTCACAGGTAAATCATATCTGGCTGGGAGGAATCACAAGCTGGTTCCACCACTGGGATGGGGACCTCTCACCAGAGGAATAGAACCGGCAACACTGGTTTGATGCTGGTTTGTCCCCGCACGGGTGAGGTTACGACCCCACTTACTGGAAAATTAGATTATAAATGTGATGTCCTGATGGGAATGGAGGAACCCGAGAGCAGTGTTTAGGCCTTTCCAATTCTTTTCACCCTCCACACAAAGTAAATATGAGAAGGTGTGTAATGGTGATAACATGAATCAGGGTAATTACACCCGAATAATGGACCAGTTGTCATTGATCAGGCTCAAATGACAGCATGATGCTACACGACCTGAACAAATCGCAGACAAGTCGCAGACGTAACATTCTAATCATGTTTCATCTAGCACTAGATCTAGGCCAGTCTGGGCCAGTTATATGATAAAACAGGGAACCAGGAAAGAGTAATACGGTTTTTAACTTGGGAAAGCATATATAGATGCTTCTTGTAAAGGGCACAGAAATTACCCCTTTAGATTGTAAGCAAATATGAACAGCTGTGGGAATGTTTGTATATAAATTCTCCTTATTGCATGAAAATTTACAGAGTTCCAACGGAATGGGTTTAAAAAACCGCCAGTTCAAATCCCGACCATGAAAACCCGACGGTAGGAGATCCCGGCGGGCGGTGTATCCTAACCCTGCCCTCTCCCCCTCCTAATCCTAATCCTCCTTTACGGGTGCCTAACCCTAACCTCCCACCAAGGGTGCCCAAACCTAACCCGCCCCCCCCAGCACCCTAAACCTAACCCGCCGAGAGAGGTGCCTAACCCTAACCTCTCCCTAGTGGCACCTAACCCTAACTCCCCTTCCCTTAGCCTATCCCCAACCTTTCCCGGGGTGTGCCTAAGCCTAAGTCCCCCCGGGGGTCCATAAACCTGACCCCCCTATCCCAGGGCTAAGTGTTCTACTTACCCGTCAGAAGACGATCGGGATGGCGGGGGTCTATATTCCAGCGTCGGGATTAACATAGGCGTCGGCATGTTGACGCCTATGTTAAGTCCCATGTCGGGCAGGAAGTGTCGATATAAAAACTACATCCCAGTTCCAACATTATTCCGCCAGTGTGATACGGTACAGGACTAGACGTGAGATCGGTGCTGTAAACAGGGTGACATATAAAAGTGTTAAGACTTTTAATGTACTCTAGTGCAGAGGGTCCACCTGTGATTTGAAGTTTTATCAATGTTGGATAATTAATAACAATCATCCAACCACTCTAGAATGCAGGGCAGTTCCTAGACGATATGGCTCCCAGTGCAAAGAGTCAAAATGCTCCCCTTAGAGGTATTTTCAGAATTGATCATGTCTTTTGAAGCCAAGCATAAGACAGTACCTTTGTATGCGTCGAAGGTGCATGGGTCAAAAAAGGGGATGTGGCCTCACAACAAAGGGTGTGGCCTTAAAGGAAAATACTACTTTACTCCCCAGTTTTGCACCCTGTACACCTACACCTGCAAAAAAAAGAAAATACTGACCCAGATAGGAAAGCAAAAATATTGGTCTCCAATGGGAAAAAACAAAAACAAAACACACACTGGCCCCTACAGTAAAAAACAAAACAAAAACAAGCGTCTGGCTGCGTGACCTATGATGCCACGCCAGACACAAAGGTAGGACTGGCAGTGCTGCTGTTGCCACCAGTCACGCTGCTCTCCCGTTCCCCCACTTTGATGGCCAGTGTCAGCAGGAGACGGAGCGCCCTGTGCCCTGCTTGCCCACCCCTAGAAATGGTCCTGCTACAATGTAAGCTCTTGTGAGCAGGATACTTTTCCCTTTTGTGGCCTCTACTGTACATTGGGCCTGATTCAGACCCACTCGCGAGCGGCTGTCCGCTCGCAAGTGGGTCGATGTTATGGACTGAGCATGCGCACGACGGAGGGAGCTCCGTCGTGCGCATGCGCCAGACGCGACGAGCGAAGGAAAGTCCTTCGCTCGTTGTGTCCGATCAAAGGGGGCGTGCTGTCAATGTTGATTGACAGCACGCCCCCTTTGGTGGGCGTGCCGGGGGCGTGCCTCCCTGACGGGGGCGTTCCCACGGGAACGCCTCCCGTCAGAAGCCGGCCCACTGACATCACTAGTGATATCAGTGGGAGTGATTTTGGCTCTGATAGAGCCAAAATCACTCCGGAGCTTGCGGCTGAAAACCTCAACCGCAGGCTCCGGCTCGCAATTTAGATGGTCACAATGGTCTCGACCATCGCGGCCATCACAAAGCACGCTCGTATAGGCTGTGGGTGGTGACCCACAGCTATACGAGCGTCCAGGAGGACGCTCCATGAAAATGGAGCCCGGCCCTCATTCAGAGCGTGCGCTCTGCTCAGAGCGTACGGCTCTGAATGAGGGCCATAGTTATGTAATCTGCAGGTGACAACTACACATATTGTATATGTAAAGTTATGAATTTGTCTTGTCCAGCTTAATTACCTCTGTATTACAGCATGTCACCTGACTGTATGTTTTACCTATATAGAGTGCTGCGGAACCCTTGTGGCACCATGGCAACATGCTATATACAGTAAATAAAAGACCATATATAATAACCACTCAACCGGACCCCTGTTATACAGCGGAGAAACAATAAAAAAAGAAAGAAAATCGCCTGTTTCTAGATAAGACGACTGAAATAAACGCAGAGGGCTGATCCTGCGTCCCGCGCTGCCGATGTCACATGTAGTTGAGCAATGTTCTTTTTATACTGCGCATGCGTCTAAGTTGCCCCTCACATGCGTCCTGATTGGGTTAATGCAGAGTCGCAAATGCGATTTCAGACGCACGCAGAAGTGTAATCAAAAAGGCATGGGGTGTTCCAGGCCGGTGACAGGGAGGTGGCTCTCCAGGCGCTCGGAGATGTAGCGTCTTATGAGCGTGTTATGGGAGTGTCGCGGATGTAACACTGAAGGCTTTGCATACACAGACAACTCAATCGCTCACACAGAAGGCCGTACTCCGACATGTAAGCTGAACCTAGCATGGGGCTGGTGCAAGTTCCAATGGTGTAACCGATGGTGGCATCTGAACATGCAGCAAACATGATTGCGGCACCTGGACATGCTCGAAGTGGGCGCCTGAGTCCTTGCACAGCCATACACATGGACGTACGCCAGGTGAAGGGCGTAGCTACCAGGACCCAATCAGGCTGCGGTAAGCTTCAGCTACCGCCGCCTGGCCTAGGGGGCAACCATCGAAGATACACACATACACTGATATAGACAGATAGATAAAAAGTTTTAATGAAAAAATACTAAGTGAAGGACTGCGCATTGATTTCCCCATTTTTCAAATCTCTTAAGTGGTCATTATGGGCTATTCAGGAGCTCAGTGACGGTCACAGTAACAGTAACATGAAATTCCCAATTTCACAGCAGAATCTGTAGTAATATAACCAGAAGTATCTGCTCCTGATAAGTCACTAAGGGTCTGATGTAGATGTGGGCGCTTTTACACTGTGAATTTATGATAAGGACACAGCCGATGGAATTTGTACAGAGGCCCTGATTCAGAGTCGAATGCTCTGACAGAGCGCTCGCTCTGAATCAAGGCCGGGCTATTTTTTTTTTTTAGAACGGCCTCCTGGCCGCTCGCATAGCTGTGGGTGACCACCCACAGCTATAGCGAGCGGCCAGGAAGATGGTCGCGATGGTCAAGACCATCGCGACCATCGGGCTTGCGATGAGATCCTTGTGGTAGGGTCTCGTTGCCGCAAGCCCCAGAGAGATTTTGGCTCTAACAGAGCCGAAATCTCTCCCACTGACATCACTCGTGAATTACAGCTTCTGATGAGTAATGATGCTGGAAGTGCGGGATAGCACTGGACTGGACTGGATGCTGAAGCACCGGAAGGGAACTGGAATGCAACTGGATAGCTGGATCACTGGGATGGAACCAATGGTACAGGATATAGGACTGGAACCGATGGTACAGGATCTCCAGGATGGAACCCTATACTGGAGCCACGGGTGCAGTGCGATGGAAATCTGAACAAGAGTCGCTGAGTAGGACAGAATATCCACAGAAGCTCTCTCTAATGCCTCTACTGCTGGTCTGTAGACAACATTGCATTGGCAAATGCTGTGTGCAGGGAGAATCCTTATAAACCCCTGGCTTGTCAGGGATTGGCCGCAGGCATCATGTGACCACATTCTGGTCTCCTGTTGGTGGAGATCCAGTCACCTGATCCAAACTGTCATGGCTGCGCCTAGCAGCCAGCCAGCACTGGAGGGAATGTTTCGCGTGAAAGCCGGGATGACTGCAGGAGGTGAGAAGAAACTGCATCTGGAGAGAGTCTGTCACTGAGCAGGGAACCAGGTAAGTGACCCAGCGGCTGTAGCAGATAGTGCGGTTTGAGACACCACCCTTCAAATACCACTTCTCTGCATCCAAATTCTCACTGCGTCCCCGGCCGGTACTCATTGGGGCACATGCACAGTACAAAAAACATCTGTCAACTGGGCATACATAGGCACGTCTGAGTCAGCAGAACCGTGTTCAGATTTTCATGGTAAATAATCCGTTTGCTAATTATCCTCAGTGAGAGTCTCCCCTATAGTTACTTTGTGCGACATTTTACAAAAGAAAAGCCTGTTACTTAATCAAAGGTTTAACTTTAAACCTTCCAGGGTCTGTTTCCGCTCATATTGGTTACTGAGCAATTCAGCTAATTCATTGTGCTCACATTCCCTGTGCATATTGCTGGAAAACCTGTCTGAACATGAATATACAGTGACGGAGCCTTGACGGGTTTATAAGAGGGATTGTATTGTTTTACCCAACATAAGGATTAGATTATAGGAAGCCGAGTGGAACGTATATAAATGAGAGAGAGGAAAAGTCCCGGTGCAGGTCTGCTGATGACTCTCTGGTTTCAGCATTAGCATAGTAATTAGCAGTAGAACGCAATGGGAGTAGTGGTCTGTTCCACACATATGTCGCCCCCTTTCCCATCTCCTTGTACGTGTGGCCTTCTGGGAGACGAGTCAGCCACCTGGGCTCTTTGTGGATGGTACATTCCGCAGTCTCCGGGCAAGCTGCCTGCCATTTCCCTCACTCCATAAAAGCGGAATGAAGGTAACCTCGGGCTTGAGAAATAGAAGAAGACGAAAAAAATAAAAATTAACAGGACGATGTTATTCCAAGAGCTCCACATTTGTTTTCAATATTGATTAAAGAACATAGTTTTCTGCTACATGAATTTCTTCTATGAAGGACTTGGCAAAGGTTAGATTATGTCTTAGTATAACAAGTCTATTGAGATGATTCACACATTTACACACAAGGAGATCTGTACGAGGCTGGAAAACAAAAGACTTAATTGAGTTTCGTATACATTAAACATCGCCTAACAGAGTCTACAAGTATTTCCAAAGGATGGCGTCCAGGCAGCATGGGGAGGGGAGGGTGGGATAGTCCTGATCCTGTTTCTGTGCTGACCCTCTGCCCACTCTGGACTCTCTATTTATAGTGACAAATGGAAAGGGAATCTCAGTTTAGGAAATGCACCTGGAACTATTTGTTATTTATGCCGCAGTTAGAGAAATGGAAAATGTGAGGTTGGGAGGCTGTGTAGGGTAAAGGTGCGTACACACGGGATGATTCACTCCTTCAGCGACGTCGTCCTGTATGTCCTCGTCAGGGAGGTGCTCAGTGTCATTAACGACTCTGAGCACAAACACTGAACAATATCATGAACGATATCGTTCAGTGCCGGGCTCTCTCCCTCATCCCCGAATATGTTCAACCTGACAATAACGTCAGGTTGGACGGGAGGTTCGGGCGATGAACGAAAACGACCAACTACAAACGGTAGCGCGCATTGGTCGTTATCGTTCATCGTTTTGGGGTTGAAACTGAATGATTTTTAGGACGACTGAACGATAACGATATGGTTATCGTTCCGTCGTCTCAAAAATCACTGCGTCTGTACGCACCTTAACATGGAGATAGAGGTGCCACTCTAAATGTGAGGCTGGGAGGTATGTAAGGTAACAGCAGAGAGGTAGGGGTATCAGTCTGATAAAAGGGAGGTTGGGGGGTATATGAGGTAACAGCAGAGAGGAAGTGGGTTCAGTCTGATAAATGGGAGGTGTGTGAGGTAACAGCAAAGAGGTAGGGGGTGTCAGTCTGATAAATGGGAGGTTGGAAGGTGTGTGAGGTACAGTAACAGCAGAGAGGTAGGGGTGTCAGTCTGATAAAATGGAGGTTGGGATGTGTGTGAGGTAACAGCAGAGAGGTAGGGGTGTCAGTCTGATAAATGGGAGGTGTGTGAGGTATCAGCAGAGAGGTAGGGATGTCAGATTGATGAATGGGAGGTTGGGACGTGTGAGGTAACAGCAGAGAGGTAGGGGTGTCAGATTGATGAATGGGAGGTTGGGAGGTGTGAGGTAACAGCAGGGAGGTAGGAGTGTCAGCCTGATGGTTGGGAGGTGTGAGGTAACAGCAGAGATGTAGGGGTGTCAGCCTGATGAATGCGAGGATGGGAGGTAACAGCAGAGAGGTAGGGGTGTCAGACTGATAATTGGGAGGTGTGTGAGGTAACAGCAGAGAGGTAGGGGTGTCAGACAGATGAATGAGAGGTGTGAGGTAACAGCAGAGAGGTAGGGGTGTCAGACTGATAAATGGGAGGTTGGGAGGTGTGTGAGGTAACAGCAGAGAGGTAGGGGTGTCAGTCTGATAAATGGGAGGTGTGTGAGGTAACAGCAGAGAGGTAGGGGTGTCAGTCTGATAAATGGGAGGTGTGTGAGGTATCAGCAGAGAGGTAGGGGTGTCAGATTGATGAATGGGAGGTTGGGACGTGTGAAGTAACAGCAGAGGGGTAGGGGTGTCAGATTGATGAATGGGAGGTGTGTGAGGTAACAGCAGATAGGTAGGGGTGTCAGTCTGATAAATGGGAGGTGTGTGAGGTAACAGCAGGGAGGTAGGAGTGTCAGCCTGATGAATGGGAGGTTGGGAGGTGTGAGGTAACAGCAGAGAGGTAGGGGTGTCAGCCTGATGAATGGGAGGTTGGGAGGTAACAGCAGAGAGGAAGGGGTGTCAGACTGATAAATGGGAGGTGTGTGAGGTAACAGCAGAGAGGTAGGGGTGTAAGTCTGAAAAATGGGAGGTTTGGAGGTGTGAGGTAACAGCAGAGAGGCAGGGGTGTCAGTCTGATAAAAGGGAGGTTGGGGGGTATATGAGGTAACAGCAGAGAGGAAGTGGGTTCAGTCTGATAAATGGGAGGTGTGTGAGGTAACAGCAAAGAGGTAGGGGGTGTCAGTCTGATAAATGGGAGGTTGGAAGGTGTGTGAGGTACAGTAACAGCAGAGAGGTAGGGGTGTCAGTCTGATAAAAGGGAGGTTGGGAGGTGTGTGAGGTAACAGCAGAGAGGTAGAGGTGTCAGTCTGATAAATGGGAGGTGTGTGAGGTAACAGCAGAGAGGTAGGGGTGTCAGTCTGATAAATGGGAGGTGTGTGAGTTATCAGCAGAGAGGTAGGGGTGTCAGATTGATGAATGGGAGGTTGGGACGTGTGAGGTAACAGCAGAGGGGTAGGGGTGTCAGATTGATGAATGGGAGGTTGGGAGGTGTGAGGTAACAGCAGGGAGGTAGGAGTGTCAGCCTGATGAATGGGAGGTTGGGAGGTGTGAGGTAACAGCAGAGAGGTAGGGGTGTCAGCCTGATGAATGGGAGGTTGGGAGGTAACAGCAGAGAGGAAGGGGTGTCAGACTGATAAATGGGAGGTTTGGAGTTGTGTGAGGTAACAGCAGAGAGGTAGGGGTGTCAGACTGATGAATGAGAGGTGTGAGGTAACAGCAGAGAGGTAGGGGTGTCAGTCTGATAAATGGGAGGTTGGGAGGTGTGTGAGGTAACAGCAGAGTGGTAGGGGTGTCAGTCTGATAAATAGGAGGTTGGAAGGTGTGAGGTAACAGCAGAGAGGTAGGGGTGTCAGACTCATGCTTGGGAGGTGTGTGAGGTAACAGCAGAGAGGTAGGGGTGTCAGTATGATGAATGAGAGGTAACAGCAGAGAGGTAGGGGTGTCAGTCTGATAAATGGGAGGTTGGGAGGTGTGTGAGGTAACAGCAGAGAGGTAGTGGTGTCAGTCTGATAAATGGGAGGTGGGAGGTAACAGCAGGGAGGTAGGGGTGTCAGACTGAAGGTTGGGAGGTGTGAGGTAACAGCAGAGAGGCAGGGGTGTCAGTCTGATAAAAGGGAGGTTGGGGGTATATGAGGTAACAGCAGAGAGGAAGTGGGTTCAGTCTGATAAATGGGAGGTGTGTGAGGTAACAGCAAAGAGGTAGGGGGTGTCAGTCTGATAAATGGGAGGTTGGAAGGTGTGTGAGGTACAGTAACAGCAGAGAGGTAGGGGTGTCAGTCTGATAAAAGGGAGGTTGGGAGGTGTGTGAGGTAACAGCAGAGAGGTAGGGGTGTCAGTCTGATAAATGGGAGGTGTGTGAGGTATCAGCAGAGAGGTAGGGGTGTCAGATTGATGAATGGGAGGTTGGGACGTGTGAGGTAACAGCAGAGAGGTAGGGGTGTCAGATTGATGAATGGGAGGTTGGGAGGTGTGAGGTAACAGCAGGGAGGTAGGAGTGTCAGCCTGATGAATGGGACGTTGGTAGGTGTGAGGTAACAGCAGAGAGGTAGGGGTGTCAGCCTGATGAATGGGAGGTTGGGAGGTAACAGAAGAGAGGTAGGGGTGTCAGACTGATAAATGGGAGTTTGGGATGTGTGTGAGTTAACAGCAGAGAGGTAGGGGTGTCAGACTGATGAATGAGAGGTGTGAAGTAACAGCAGAGAGGTAGGGGTGTCACTCTGATAAATGGGAGGTGTGTGAGGTAACAGCAGAGAGGTAGGGGTGTCAGTCTGATAAATGGGTGGTTGGGAGGTGTGTGAGGTAACAGCAGAGAGGTAGGGGTGTCAGTCTGATAAATGGGAGGTGTGTGAGGTATCAGCAGAGAGGTAGGGGTGTCAGATTGATGAATGGGAGGTTGGGAGGTGTGAGGTAACAGCAGGGGGATTGGAGTGTCAGCCTGATGAATGGGAGGTGTGAGGTAACAGCAGAGAGGTAGGGGTGTCAGTCTGATGAATGAGAGGTGTGAGGTAACAGCAGAGAGGTAGGGGTGTCAGATTGATGAATGGGAGGTTAGGAGGTGTGTGAGGTAACAGCAGAGAGGTAGGGGTGTCATCAGGGCCGCCAAGAGCCAAGGCGGGCCCCGGTAATAGGGGGCGTGGTCTAATCTCGGGAGGCATGGCTACGCCCCCTTGCCGGAAAAAAACAAAATAAAAAAGATTTGCAGCGCCGCTAAGCAGCGCTGTGCCCCGGGGAGGGGGGCGCTCTGAGCCCCCTCAGCCCGGCGCTATGCCAGGGGGCGCGCGATCAGTGTGATCGCTCCCCCGCACAGGCTTAGGAGACTGCTGTGGCTGCTGCTCAGCTGCCACGAGCAGTCTCCAACTGCAGCTCAGCACACGCTGTGTGCTGGGCTGCTGTGAGGGAGGGGGGGGCGGTGTCGGACCCGGGCCCCCGCCGGGCCCCTCAGGAAGCCCGGGCCCGGGTAATCTGTACCTGCTCCCCCCCCTCTTGGCGCCCCTGGGTGTCAGACTGATGAATGGGAGGTTGGGAGGTGTGAGGTAACAGCAGAGAGGTAGGTGTGTCAGACAGATGAATGGGAGGTTGGGAGGTAGGGGTGTCAGACTGATGAATGGGAGGTGTGAGGTAACAGCAGAGAGGTAGGTGTGTCAGACTGATGAATGGAAGGTTGTGAGGTGTGAGGTATCAGCAGAGAGGTAGGGGTGTCAGTCTGATAAATGTAATGTTATGATGTTATGCGTGGGATACATCAACACTAAAAATGCCGTTTTTGGAGGTTTGACCACAGTATACCATATGTACCATGTTCTGGAATGCAAAGCTTTTCGGAGCTTGTTCCCGTTAGACAAAGCCATCTATGTTCTTCTATAACAGGGATTTGTTGTCTGATAAATGAGTTGTTTATATCAGGTAATGTTCTCAGCCAGTTCTTTATTCCTCTAAGGAATCATTAATAATTGTGTTGTCATAGTGAAAGTATGTGTGCGCTCTATCAGGGCCTGTAATCATTGTGTAACATTGGGCGTCTGTGAAACATTGTATCACAATTTGGTTATTTTGAGTAAAATGCAAATCCTGCAGACCCTCTAGATCAGTGGTTCTCAAACTCGGTCCTTAGGACCCCACACAGGTCACGTTTTCCAGGTCACCCAGCAGGTGCACAGGTGTATTCATTACCCACTGACACATTTTAAAAGATCCACAGGTTGAGCTAATTATCTCACTTGTGATTCTGTGAGGAGTCCTGGAAAACATGCACTGTTTGGGGTCCTGAGGACCGAGTTTGAGAACCTGTGCTCTAGATCTAGAATCTTCGATGGCTTTATTTATATTTATGGCAATTTTCTATATAGTGCACAGATATTATCCAGTCCCTGCCCCAGTGGCACTTACAGTCTATACTCCCTACCACATAGACACACACTAGTATTATTATTTGGCAGAAGCCAGCTAACCTATATTTTTGTGTTTGGGAGGAAACCGGAGCACCCGAAGGAAACACGCAAAAACTGGGGGAGAACATGAAAACTCCACATTGATAATGCCTTTGTTTGGAACTGAATTCAAGACTTTGCTGAATGTATAATAGCTTTTTTATTGAAGTGGAAGCCAAGGTTCGGGCTCCCAGTCTGCATGTACCATGTTTGCCATAACCAGCCCATGAGGCCTGTAATGCTGTTATGCTGAGTAGTAGTTAGCCCAGCTTTTTGTCACTGTGGTAAATGGGGATAAAGAGATTATTTTTAACCTTGGGCCATAGTACATCTGTTAAGGGGAGATGTACCAAACCTTAGCCAGAGAAACAATGGCGAAGTTGTCCAAAACAACCAATCAGCTTTTAGCTATCATATATCTAGCATAGTCTATAATAAGACAGTGAAAAGTTGGTTGGTTGCTAAGGGCAACTTCTCAACTTTGTCTCTTTCCTTCTGGAGGAGATGTATGAAGGCTTGGACTGAGATAATGTGAAGACAGATATCGTACCGACCAATCAGCTTCTAACTTTCTTTCAGGTAAGTGTTTATTTTTTATTTGTCTACTGGGGGACCACTACTGGGGGCACTACAAGGGGGGGACTACTACTGGGGGGCAATACAAGGGGGGGACCACTATTGGGGGCACTACAAGGGGGGACTACTACTGGGGGGCAATAGAAGGGGGGAGACTACTACTGGGGGCACTACAAGGGGGGGGACTACTGCTGGGGGCACTACAAGGGGGAGACTACTACTGGGGGCACTACAAGGGGGGGACTACTACTGGGGGAAATACAAGGGGGGGACTACTGCTGGGGGCACTACAAGGGGGGGGACTACTAATGGGGACACTACTACTGGGGGGCAATACAAGGGGGAGACTAGTACTGGGGGCACTACAAGGGGGGACAACTACTAGGGGCACTACAAGGGGGGGGCAACTACTAGGGGCACTACAAGGGGGGGCAACTACTAGGGGCACTACAAGGGGAGGGGACTACTACTAAGGGCACTGCATAGGGGGGACTACCACTGGGGGCTCTGCATCGGGGGACCACTACTGGGGGCTCTATATAAAGGGCAATACTGGGGGTACTGCATAGGAGGGGACTACAACTGGGAACATTATTTAAAGGGCACTGCATAAGGGGTACCACTATTTGGGATACTGCATGGGGGTCTACTGCTGGGGGCACTATATAAGGGGCACTGCATAGGGGGTACCACTACTGGGGATATTGCATTGGGGGGACTACTACTGGGGACATTATATAAGGGGCGTACTACTGGCGACACAATGGGTGGGTAGGGGCCCCAGTGCATTGCTTTGCCCAGGGCCCACACTGCTGTTAAGACAGCCCTGATTTGCACAACTAGTGAAGAATGATATAAAGCAGTATTGTTTGGAGAAAATAAGTAGTCCTGCCAAATTTGGGGTACCTGAAAAAGGGTGTAAGCATATTTTAATGTCTCAAAGGTGCAGATTTAATAAATGCAAATTTCCACCCTCATAAAAGCACCTGCAATCCCAAAATCATTTGACCCTTCCTTAGTGCACCCCCAGAACCTTATTTCGCTAGTTTGCGAACTTGTCCCCCCACTTTGTGCTTTTTCACCCCCAAATCCAAAGTGCTTTTTTGGAGTGTTTGTCTTTTTTTTTTTTTTTTTAGGGATTTTTTGACACCGTTGTCCTTTGGGGGGCTGTCCCAAATGTTATGCGTGTTTCCCCACCTTTGCACCCCTAAATAAAAAAAATTGCCCTTCTTTTCTCCTGCTATTCAGAGGCGTATCTTTTTCGCCTATTACATTGCATTGACTTTTTCGTTGTACGCGAAAAGCGGATGGAATTTAATACTGAGATAAGTTTCCGCCTGGCGAAAAGTCGCAATCGGCGATACTTTTTCGTGGATCTCGGCTTTTCGCTTCTAATTGAATACCGCCCACAGTCTGTAACATGACAGTTAGAAGCTCATTGGTTGGTACATTTGATTCATCTCCTCCCTTGGAGAGAGATAAAGTGGAGAAGTTGCCTACGGCAACCAATCAGCTTCTGTCATTTCATAGACTGTGCTAGATAAATCACAGTTAGAAGCTAATTGGTTGCTTTAGGCCACAGGTTCTCAAACTCGGTCCTCAGGACCCCAAACAGTGCATGTTTTCCATATCTCCTCACAGAATCAAAATTGAGATAATTAGCTCCACCTGTGAGTGAGTAATGAATACACCTGTGCACCTGATGGGCGACCTGGAAAATGTGACCTTTGTGGGGTCATGAGGACCAAGTTTGAGAACCTCTGCTTTAGGCAACTTTTCCACTCCATATCTCTCCAACGCTTGATACATCTCCTCCTATGGTTTGATGCCTCTGCCCTTTAATCACTAGTGAGGATGCAAACGACAGATCTCTGTCGGAAACACCCAACTGATTTACTTGCACCCCTCCCTCAGTCCCATGCTGTCTTATGGAGCTCTGGAGCTGAAGGATGCTGGCTGATCATTATGACAAGTCTTGGTTGTCCCCCAACTGCCACCTTGCAGCCAAAAATTGTTAGGCCACAAGTGGAACAGGCCAAGGCGTCTATTTACTAAGCAGTGTTAGGAGACAGAGTGAAAAGTGATAAGAAAGTGATAGGGTGCCAGCCAATCAGCTCCCAACTGTCATCTCACAGGCTGTGGTTGAAAAATGACAGTTGGAAGCTGTTTGCCTGGCACCTTATCACTTTCTTATCAGTTTTCACTCTGTCTCCTAACACTGTTTATAGACTCCCAAGTGAGTATAAACTGTAATGGTACTTTGGGGGTGGGTAGCAGATGTCTTCCTGCCCTAGAGACCAGCCTGATCCTTGTCATCTACATCCCCATCATCCTTAATTTGTCAGCTCAAAGTACACTACACAGTTTTGACCTTTGTTCTCAGAAGTTAGAGTTCCCCTTTCATTTGGTAAAGTGACGATTATCCTTCATTTATTCTCGAAGTGAGAGGGCAGAAGCCTGTTGGATTATGTTGTCTGCTGGCCGGGCAGCTTATCACTGACGGGCACCTTTTATGTCTTTGTTTGGGAGGAAAAAAAACAATTAGCAAATGTATGCAGGTGAAAGACTCCGATGAACGGCCCAATAATCTTTACTGGGTCCAGTAAGTGGCGGAAAATGCTGATTTGTTTATTTCCACGGCTTTCGCAGATGAAGAGATTGCTGGGAAAGCTTTTCACATAATTACTACGCGCTGGAATTACTGCTGGAAACGGCGGCCGAGCTGCGAACTTTAACTCTTTGCTGTTGGAACATCTGGAATATGCCCGGGTTGCTCTATCTCTAAAGCTAACGCTGCATCACACACAAAACTATTTAAAAAAAAATAAAAAAATTATTTCTATGGGAGGTTTTATAGTGTTTTTTTTTATTTTTTTACTTTCTTAGACCCATCTATTGTTTTCTGTGTAAACACATCTCCTCTGGATGGGTGATATAGAAACATAATTCTGCATTTCCAGCTCCTGGCAGCCGGCTGGAATCTGATCTTATCATAACTGGACAACAGCGTCTGCAAAATCCAAATATTCCTGTTCCAAGCAGTCGTCTAACCACTTACAGCTGTTGTTTTCCTCCGCAATATCTCTGGGTTCCTGGGGAGGCGGAGGATAGTGGCTGAAGCTCTCATCTCCGCTCCTTATCAGAGTTAGATTTAGGGATCGTGTGTGTGCGCACCAAAACCCGCACCGCCCATTGGTGTTATGCCAGCAGTCACATCCGCCATCGTTAGTACCTGTGCTTGTGCCAGCCCCAGTCTTGGAACAAGAGATTCGGAACAGGCTTCTCTTACCCGTACACAGGGCTCAGAATTATGCTGAGATTGTGATACACGCTCACGACACTCCCATGACCCTCCCAGGTCACTCCCGTGTCACTCTCACAAGTCATGGTGAGTCCATGCGACCGCTTTGCTATCACCTAGTTCTCACCCCCCGAAATCCCCTATCTCACGGAAAGACCGGACCGCCGCCCACTTTCTCTGTGATTTAGGTTTAGAGTTGGTGCAGGCAGGCCCAGGGTCCGTGTGAATCAAGACTTAGGGGCCCATTTATCATTTAATATTTGAGGTGTATATCCCGGGATACCCGCAGATGTATTATAAAGGGATCGCAGCAGGTATCTCCGACATTTACTGCTGTCCCCCCAAATCAGCCGACACTGCAACCCCCATAGGTTTCCATAGGGAATGTGATGCTCTAAGATTTACCAAGTTCACGGGTCACTTTACTCCCAGCACATCACAGGGTCGGGCCCCTGATTTCTGAGCCCCTGTCCCTGCGGGTGCCCTTTAGTACATCCTCCAATGCAATCATGGGCGCCAATATCACACCTAGATCGCTTTGCAAATGTGATCATTAATAAATAAGCCTCAATGAAGGGTTCTGGGGAAGAAGAAAAGCGTTGCTCATTTGGGGTTTACATGTATTGGTAATAAATATGATCAGGACAGAGCTGGTGCAATTCATTCTAGGTGCCATCTCACCTGCCTGTGCCCATTGCCATATTGTACTAGCCTGTGCCCATTGCCATACTGTACTAACCTGTGCCCATTGCCATACTGTACTAGCCTATGCCCATTGCCATATTGTACTAGACTGTGCCCATTGCCATACTGTACTAACCTGTGCCCATTGCCATACTGTACTAGCCTGTGCCCATTGCCATACTGTACTAGCCTGTGCCCATTGTCATACTGTACTAGCCTGCGCCCATTGTCATACTGTACTAGCCTGCGCCCATTTCCATACTGTACTAGCCTGCGCCCATTGCCATATTGTACTAGCCTGTGCCCTTTGACATATTGTACTAGCCTGTGCCAATTACCATATTGTACTAGCCTGTGCCCATTGCCATATTGTACTAGACTGTGCCCATTGCCATACTGTACTAGCCTGTGCCCATTGCCATACTGTACTAGCCTGTGCCCTTTGCCATATTGTACTAGCCTGTGCCCTTTGCCATATTGTACTAGCCTGTGCCCTTTGCCATACTGTACTAGCCTGTACCCTTTGCCATATTGTACTAGCCTGCACCCATTGCCATACTGTACTAAACTGTGCCCATTGCCATATTGTACTAGCCTGTGCCCTTTGCCATACTGTACTAGCCTGTACCCTTTGCCATATTGTACTAGCCTGCACCCATTGCCATACTGTACTAAACTGTGCCCATTGCCATATTGTACTAGCCTGTGCCCTTTGCCATACTGTACTAGCCTGCACCCATTGCCATACTGTACTAGCCTGTGCCCTTTGCCATACTGCACTAGCCTGTGCCCATTGCCATACTGTACTAGCCTGTGCCCTTTACCATACTGCACTAGCCTGTGCCCATTGCCATATTGTACTAGCCTGTGCCCTTTGCCATACTGCACTAACCTGTGCCCATTGCCATATTGTACTAGACTGTGCCCATTGCCATATTGTACTAGTCTGTGCCAATTGCCATATTAGCCTGTGCCCATTGCCATATTGTACTAGTCTGTGCCAATTGCCATATTAGCCTGTGCCCATTGCCATATTGTACTAGCCTGTGCCTATTGCCATTTTAGCCTGCGCCCGTTGCCATATTGTACTAGCCTGTGCCCATTGCCATATTGTACTAGCCTGTGCCCATTGCCATATTGTACTAGCCTGCGCCCATTGCCATTTTAGCCTGCGCCCATTGCCATGTTGTACTAGCTTGCGCCCATTGCCATACTGTACTAGCCTGTGCCCTTTGCCATATTGTACTAGCCTGTGTCCATTGCCATATTGTACTAGCCTGTGGCACACAACACATAGCACAGCCTGTGCATATTACCTCCTATACTGTAATAGAGCCTGGGACCCTCACCTTATATACACCAGCCTGTGACCCTCACCACATTACACCAGCCTGTGACTCTCACCTCATATACACCAGCCTGTGACCCTCACCTCATATACACCAGCCTGTGACCCTCACCTCATATACACCAGCCTGTGACTCTCACCTCATATACACCAGCCTGTGACCCTCACCTCATATACACCAGCCTGTGACTCTCACCTCATATACACCAGCCTGTGACCTTCACCACATTATACCAGCCTGTGACCCTCACCTCATATATATCAGCCTGTGACCCTCACCACATTACAGCAACCTGTAACCCTCGCCACGTTTACACCAGCCTGTGACCCTCACCACATATACACCAGCCTGTGACCCTCACCACATATACACCAGCCTGTGACCCTCACCTCATATACACCAGCCTGTGACCCTCACCTCATATACACCAGCCTGTGACCCTCACCACATATACATTAGTCTGTGACCCTCACCACATTATATCAGCATATTTACTCTCCCCACATTGTTTTCATTAAATGAAAGCACCAAATGCATGCACAGACGATTGCACATATTGGTCATTTTCCAGTTATGCATTATCTGCTGCCTGGCAGTGTTACTGTATCAAGTTTTGCTGCAACATTGACCCTGCAGATGGACTAATCACCTGGAGATATGAGCATCACCTCATGTACAGAATTCATACAAATTGTAATATTGGGGCATTCTAATGAACGCAGAGTATCACCCTGCAAAGCCGGGTCCAGGCTTACTGATCGGATGCTCCACAGACCTTGTACAAATCAATTATAAAGAAAATACATTGAGGTGCATTTATACCTAAACTATTTACCATATTGGTAAATTACCTACAAGGGAGAGTGATATAATTAATACCCTTGTTTATGACCAATTCCAAGGACTTTGTAGCACACCCCTGCACAGTATATTTTCTTGTCATTTAATGAGATGTCATATTACTGTTTTACTACTGCAGCTCTCTTACATAAGAAGAGGAATACAGTATATACAATACAATGTGCTCCCTATACATGTATGTCAGCCTGAGCTGCCTCTAAACACTGTACCCCCCGGTCTCCCAGATACAGATAACTTATTTGGGGAATAGCACTAGAGAGAGAGAGAAACTGAGGAAACGATGGAATAAAATAGCATGTACAGAACAGTACAGGAATAGAATGGTATAGACAGATTTTCACAGTTTGAGTTAGGGGACGTGTGGGGATAAAGATAATTCCTGACAAGTGGCTTCAGCAGCACATTACACTGGTACAAAACCCCATTCCACGTTCCTCAGGTAACACAAAGAAAGAGAGAGCCCTCATTTCTGCTCTCTACAGAGGTAGCAGGACACCGCCTGGTCCAATATTTCACATTAGTCACCAACTACATATTACTGGTGTCTGTAGTTATTTGTGATTGTAAGAGCCACAAATGCCCTTCTACAGTATTTGCAAACCGGTTGATATTGGCGCAAACAAGACATGCGGGAAAATTGTTTCATTTCTGTCTGTGTCATTGGGGCCTATGTATCAAAGCATGATGAGAGATAAAATTGTGAGAGAAAAAGTATTAACCAATCAGCTTCTAAGTGTCATTTTTCAAATACAGAATATAAAATGTAAGTTAGAAGCTTATTGGTTGGTGATTTATATCTCACAATTTTCTCTCTCAGCAAGCTTTGATACATAGGCCCCTTAGGGCCTGATTCAGACCCGCTCGCAAGCGGGTCGATGGTGGCCCAATGTGCACGTGCGGCGTGCGCGAGCCCTGTAGCGAGACCTTTACTCGCTCCAGGACTCGCAGCAAAACGGGGCGGCTGTCAATGTTGATCGACAGCTCGCCCCATTTTGCAGGTGGGTAGGGGGGGTGGCTGAACAATGGGAGGCGTTCCCTAAGGAACGCCTGCCGTTTCTGGGCTTCCCTACTGACATCACTTGTGATATCAGTAGTGGACTTCCGGCTCTATTAGAGCTGGAAGTCCACTTGGCATTGCGAGTGCTGAGACCATACCTTAGGGTCTCCTCGCAATGCCAATGGTCGCGATAATCTCCTGCCCGCTCGCACTAGCTCTGGGTGGGCACCCACAGCTTAGCGAGCAGACAGGGAAAAAAAATAAAAAAATACTCCCCGCCCTGATTCAGAGCGTGCGCTCGCAAATAGTGAGCGGCTCTGAATCAGGCCCTTAATCTGTAGTCCAAGTGCAAAATGACCATAACTCATCCAATTTGGCCACTCCAGAATCTGTGGTAAAAATGGAAAGTGTTGAATTACCTGGGTCATGCAGCAGTATCAGTCCAGGTGTGGCTGGCTCCAGGGAGACACAAAGGGGCAGAGCAACACGCAAAGTGGCTGTACAGTAGGTACAGGGCCGCGGAAACCTGTTTTACTACTTTATGCCAATGTAAGATTCCATTTAATCAATGCGGGGATCGTGTATGTGCGACCACTCTGCTGCCACCTACTTCCCAGCCCAAAATCCCCTATCTAATGGGAAGACAGGACCACTGCCCGCTTTCTCTGTGATTTGGGGATCATTCCCATTTTCACGCATTCCCAGTGGCCAGAGATGACTGAATGCATTGTGCCCAGTTTTGAGTTCTCCGTCCAATTAGCTGAGTATTTGAAAACTCTGGAATAAATTTAGTTTAAATAAATCAAATGTTATTACATTTATTCACTCAGTGGAAACGGACACAGGGCCTGATTCAGCGAGGATCGCAACTGCTAATACGCACGCGATCGGCTGATTGTTGCGAAATGCGCATGCATCGCAGTGCGCGTGCGCAAATCGGCCACTGCGAGCAGGACGGCGATCACTGTGACTACGCAGATCCATGGCAGAGTGACTGACAGGAAGTGCCGTTTGTGGGAGGTGATGGGTGGTGGTCGGTGAAACGCAGGCGTGCCAGTGCGTTTGGACGCCATTGCAGGGGCGTGCATAAATTATCCACTGCGATGCCTGAGGCCTCATAGCGTGCGCTGAAGTTAGCAATTCCTGAGTAAGGTCAGAGCTTGTGCAAGTGTGTGTGAGGCTGCGATGGTTCTCCATGTTACCGATGGTTTTGCAGTCTTGCTAAGTATTAGGGATGTGTGTAAGGTAAAGTGGGCATCATTATGTTGTGTTGCAACGGCATAGCGATGGCACTGGATTAGCATTCTATCGTAGTAAAACTTCATGCGTAATCACTATTGCAATCGCAGTTGCGATCGGTAGTGAATCAGTCCCCCAAGTAAGAGTTTATTTCTCTATTATAGAGCTATACACACTCACCCGCAATGACCAGTAACCGCTAGGCTGCCAGCAAGGGACTATTCACTGTACAGTATCATCATCATTCATTTTACACAATCCTATTTTATACACAAGTAACCTATTGCCTCCCATTGTCCCAGCATATGTGTGCGCGCCCATTATCACATCTCCTCTTACTGACCATGTTTGTGCTGCTGTATAGGTTGTGTGACCCCCTGATGTTCTGCCTAACCCCTCTATATGTCTCTATGGGACCAAAATCCAGCCCAGGTACTTGCAGGTTAATTCAATCGTACTGTAGGAAAATTTAGATTTTCTTTGGGTGATCTGAATTGTACAACACTACCAGCAGGAAACAAGGCAGAATCATCCGTCAGTACTCTGATTGCTAGGAGTACTGTGTTGTGCAGCGGGTAAGTGACAGTTAGTGCACACAATAAGCAAATTAACCCGGTTTCAGGTCTATTAACAAGGCAGATTACAGGTGGCTTTAGCCATAAGGTTAAACATGTTATTTGCATGTTAGATGCAGTCTGGAGAGATTGGGCATGCATGGCATTATAGTGCACCAGATGGTAATTGAGCTTACACCCTGATGGGTTTCGTGGTGTGCTCCTTGATACAAGCGGTGGTGGTATAAGGTAACAGGGAGACCTGTGGGGCCTTATATGGCTCTATGACTGTCGAGAGTCTCAGGTGCGCGTGTCCTTGCGGTATAGATGCCAAAGGAGAAAGACGTATGGAAGTGTATGTCGGAGGCCAGACTTCCTGACAGACCCACTGCGGGTTCTACAGACTTCCAGCTCTACCACTGTGACCTCACTCGATGGCGGCAGTGCCAAGCACCCAACATCCATCCAACAGAGGGAGCAGTACAAGCAATGAGGGAGCAGTACAAGCAAAGAGGGAGTGGTGAAAGCAATGGGGAGCAGTATAAGCAATGAGAGAGCGGCGCAAGCAATGAGGGAGCAGTATGAGCAATGAGGGAGTGGTGCAAGCAATGAGGAAGCGGTATAAGCTATGAGGGAGCGGTATAAGCAATGAGGGAGCAGTATAAGCAATGAGGGAGTGGTATAAGCAATGAGGGAGTGGTATAAGCAATGAGGGAGCGGTATAAGCAATGAGGGAGCGGTATAAACAATGAGGGAGCGGTATAAGCAATGAGGGAGCGGTATAAGCAATGAGGGAGCGGTATAAGCAATGAGAAAACCCTCCTAATGTGTGTTATAGTGTAATTACTTGTGTTATTGTCCTGTGGCTGAGTAAGAAGGTTTCATATCACTGCAGGAAAATCTTCTATAGCTGCAATTTACCGTCATACGTCACCAAAGCCGCTGTGCGATGATGGCCTGCATAGACACTAATGCTCAAACTGGACCCTTTATTGCTGGCACATACATGTGCAGGGGACTGGCACAAACATGTGCATGGGACGGGCTCATACATGTGCATGGGACGGGCTCATACATGTGCATGGGACGGGCTCATACATGTGCAGGGGACTGGCTCATACATGTGCAGGGGACTGGCTCATACATGTGCAAGGGACTGGCTCATACTTGTGCAGGGGACTGGCTCATACATGTGCAGGGTACTGGCTCATACTTGTGCAAGGGACTGGCTCATACTTGTGCAGGGGACTGGCTCATACTTGTGCAGGGGACTGACTCATACATATGCAGGGGACTGGCTCATACATGTGCAAGGGACTGGCTCATACTTGTGCAGGGGACTGGCTCATACATGTGCAGGGTACTGGCTCATACATGTGCAGGGGTCTGGCTCATACATGTGCAGGGGTCTGGCTCTTACATGTGCAGAGGTCTGACTCATACATGTGCAGGGGACTGGTTCATACATATGCAGGGGACTGGCTCATACATGTGCAGGGGACTGGCTCATACATGTGCAGGGGACTGGCTCATACATATGCAGGGGACTGGCTCATAAATGTGCAGGGGACTGGCTCATACATGTGCAGGGGTCTGGCTCATACATGTGCAGGGGACTGGCTCATACATGTGCAGGGGACTGGCTCATACATGTGCAGGGGTCTGGCTCATACATGTGCAGGGGACTGGCTCATACATATGCAGGGGACTTGCTCATACATATGCAGGGGACTGGTGCATACATGTGCAGGGGACTGGCTCATACATGTGCAGGGGACTGATTCATACATGTGCAGAGGTCTGGCTCATACATGTGCAGGGGACTGGCTCATACATGTGCAGGGGACTGGCTCATACATATGCAGGGGACTGGTGCATACATGTGCAGGGGACTGGCTCATACATGTGCAGGGGACTGATTCATACATGTGCAGGGGTCTGGCTCATACATGTGCAGGGGTCTGGCTCATACATGTGCAGGGGACTGGTGCATACATGTGCAGGGGACTGGTGCATACATGTGCAGGGGACTGGCTCATACATGTGCAGGGGACTGGCGCATACATGTGCAGGGGACTGGCTCATACATGTGCAGGGGACTGGCGCATACATGTGCAGGGGACTGGCTCATACATATGCAGGGGACTGGCTCATACATGTGCAGGGGTCTGGCTCATACATGTGCAGGGGTCTGGCTCATACATATTCCCCCATATTTCCCCAGGCTGTCTCCGACTGTTACAGACATTTTTTTTTCTTTTAGTAAATATCCCTAATGAGATGCTGTTATTTCCTGCACATGAGAGACCTGTAATAATGAAATTACCTCCATATAATGCTCTAATCTAACGCCAAAGAGAAACGGGAAATGTTCCGCCAGAAGAGAGCAGATTATTAATCGTCTTCTATGTGCTACCAGGAGAGCGCAGGGAATCTGGCAGTCATTCAGTTAAGGAAGGAAAACAATTTATTTACATATAAATAGTTTTCTAATCCAGGTGGGGACTGTCAGGCTGAGAGGACAGAGCGCTGACAGGGCCCCTGGCTGATGTGTAATAGGGGGATACAGGCTGCTGGGACAATCACCCTTCTCAGCTTGATCATTCTTCTCTTATCTGAAGAGACCACTTGAAAGGATCTAGATTATATGGAGCTGAAGCTTTAGAGAACAAGTGATCACTTTACTGTGAATACCTGCGGGATTAACAATATGTGCACCATAGAGGTGCAGGAGCGGCTGTGAGGAGATGGCAATAGCATTCCTGTAAGCATTATTAGCCCATACTGAGTTCCCTTGACAACCACTGAGATTCAGAGAAAAAGGTGTCAACAGGAATTAAGTTAGAATATTTAAGGATAAAACACTCTGCAGAATATATCACTATGTATCTGTCAGAGGGTACTGCAGATGGAACAGAGCAATGCTCTGCAGATCTCTAGACAGATCAGTAATGTAATAAACTGCAGAATATATCACAATTTATCTCTTAGAAGGTAGATGGAACAGAGCAATGGTCTGCAGATGTCTAGAGAGATCGGTAATTTTATTTTATTTATTAACAGTTTCTTACATAGCGCAGCAAATTCCGTTGTGCTTTACAATTTCAATCAACATTAACTTTTTACGCGGTTGTAAAAGACAGACAGACAGACAGACATACATACATACATACATAAAAGACACACGTAAAAGATATATATATATATAAAGATAAGAGGTCCCTGCTCACAAGCTTACAGTCTAATAATCTGCAGAATATACCACTATGGACGGTATTCAATTAGTTTCGAGTACGCGATAAAGTTCCGCCTGCCGGACTTTTCGCCTACATCGCAGAAACTTATTGTGCGCGTCCCAGCTATTCGCCGTGTTCATTTCCAAAAGACGTGAAAATGCGTCCCGGTGAATGTGAAACATGCGAAAAGTGCTGAGAGAATTGGGGAAACCAGCCTGTCGCCCTCAAAAATATGCAGTAACATTGGGGATCAATGTAGTAGAGCCCCATTAGCCCAAATAAAACTGTTTAGGTACATAAGTTGCGTCAATTGCTTCTAATTAGCGACTTTGCACAAGTGGTGAAGAATGGCATAAAGCAGTTTTTTGTGTGAAAATAAGTAGTCCTGGCAAATTTGGGGTACTTGAAAATGGGTGTAAGCATGGTTTAAAGTCGCTAAAGTGAAGTTTTAAAAAATTAAAAAAATGCACCTTCAGCAAACACCCTGCAAACATAAGAACACCCCCCATCCTCGCAGGCCCCTCAAAATCTATTTCACTACTTTTTATGTGCGTACCCCCAATTTGTACTTTTTTGCCCCAAAATTCAAACTAGTATTTTGGGGTGTTCCTCACTTTTGACGCAGTTATCCTTTGGGGGGCTGTCCCAAGGGTTTTGAGTGGTTTCCCCACCTTTCCACCTCAAAACAAAAATGTTTCACATCTTTTCTCCTGCTATTCAGAGGTGAATCTTTTCCGCCTATTACATTGCATTGACTTTCCGCGTACACAAAAAGTATATGGAATTGAGGGCCTAATTCAGACCCGCTCGCGAGCGCTGAGCACTCACAAGCGGGTCGATGTTGCCTAGTGCGCATGCGCACGACGGACCCGGCTCCGCCGTGTGCATGCGTGGGACCCGGATAGTGACGGCCAAGCCGTCGCTATGGGTCTCGTACCAAAGGTGAGTGACAGCCATTGGAGGGCGTGCCGGGGGCATCGCTGCCCAGACAGAGGCGATCCTATGGAAACGCCTACCGTCTGGGGCCGGCCCCACTGACATCACAAGTGATGTCAGTGGGAGTGCTTTTGGCTCTGATAGAGCTGAAAGCACTCCAGGGCTTGCGGCAACGAGACCCTACCACAAGGGTCTCGTCGCAAGTCCGATGGTCGCGATGGTCTTGACCGTCGCAACCATCTTTTTGGCCGCTCGCTATAGCTGTGGGTGGTCACCCACAGCTATACGAGCGGCCAGGAGTCCACCCACAAAATGAAGAAGGACGGCCCTGATTCAGAGCGAGCGCTCTGTTAGAGCGTCCGGCTCTGAATCAGGGCCTGAGGGCCTGATTCAGAGCCGCTCGTAAGCGGCCGCTCGTTCGCTCCGAGAGATGTTCGCACATCTGTGCATGCATGTGGGTCGTAATGCGCATGCGCCAACCAGTCAGTGCAGTCGGAAATCGTGTGTTCGCAAAATAGCGAATGCCTGCTAATTTGAGTGACAGGATGAGGCGTTTGTGGGTGGTAACAGGGGAAGTGCTTGAAAACGGGGAGTGGAGATCCGAACGCAGGCGTGCCAAATGGTCAAAACGGGTGTTTAATGGGAGTGCATAATTAACAAAGCAGCGTCATCGGCCACGTCACTTGGTTGTCTCTTAGCCTGAACTGTTCGCATGATTGCAGTAGGAAGATCCAACCACAAGCTCTGCGAGCAGTTCAGACGCCTTTCGATGTACTCGATTAATCTAATAAATAGCGGAGATGACGTATGATGCGAACGGCCAGGGGGCGTCTTTACAAAATAGTGAGCGCATGTTTCGTTCGCTCTCTCAGACATAGAGGCGTCAACAGACCGCAAAGAGCGCTCAATTTACATATCCGGCCCCTTTTTCTGAACGAGCGAGCGCAAATAGCGTCCGGCTCTGAATCATGCCCTGAGTACGGAGATAAGTTTCCGACTGGCGAAATGTCGCAATCGGCGATACTTTTTCGCTGATCTCGGCTTTTCGCTTCTAATTGAATACAGCCCTGTGTATCTGTCAGAGGATAGATGGGATAGTGCAATGACCTGCAGATCTTTATAGAGGTCAGTAACGTTATAATCTATAGAATATATCACTACAGTATGTATCTGTCAGAGAGTAGATGGAATAGAACAGTGTTCTGTAGATGTCTACAGAGGTCAGTAATGTAATATTTTGCAGAATATGTTACTTACTATGTATCTGTCAGGGGATAGATGGAATAGAGCAATGTTATGCAGATCTTTAGAGAGGTCAGTAATGTAATAATCTGCAGAATTTGCCAATATCTGCAGGGATAGCTCTTGTCACATCTGCGCTTGAGCCTTTGGGTACACTGTAGGTGCCAGCACTTGCTGAAGATGATGTGTAATAGTTAGTGGTATCTATAGAGTTTGCCACTGCAGAGCCGTAGCTAGACTTTTTGGTGCCCTGTGCCAGAAAGAGCATTGTGCCCCCCTCATTTTTCAAAGGGACATAATGCACCCAAAAAAGGGCAATGGCCTCATGGGGAAGGGCCACGGAAGAGATAGGAGAGGCCAGGAGATGCTGGGGATAAAAAGGACATAATATAGTGCACCTGAGAGAGGGCCATGGCCTCATGGGGAAGGGCCAGGGAAGAGATAGGGGAGGCCAGGAGATGCTGGGGATAAATAGGGACATAATATTGTGCCCCTGAGAGAGAGCCATGGCCTCATGGGGAAGGGCCAGGGAAGAGATAGGAGAGGCCAGGAGATGCTGGGCATAAATAGGGACATAATATAGTGCCCCTGAGAGAGGGCCATGGCCTCATGGGGAAGGGCCAGGGAAGAGATAGGGGAGGCCAGGAGATGCTGGGGATAAATAGGGACATAATATAGTGCACCTGAGAGAGAGCCATGGCCTCATGGGGAAGGGCCAGGGAAGAGATAGGAGAGGCCAGGAGATGCTGGGGATAAATAGGGACATAATATAGTGCACCTGAGAGAGGGCCATGGCCTCATGGGGAAGGGCCAGGGAAGAGATAGGGGAGGCCAGGAGATGCTGGGGATAAATAGGGACATAATATAGTGCACCTGAGAGAGGACCATGGCCTCATGGGGAAGGGTCAGGGAAGAAATAGGGGAGGCCAGGAGATGCTGGGGATAAATAGGGACATAATATAGTGCACCTGAGAGAGGGCCATGGCCTCATGGGGAAGGGCCAGAGAAGAGATAGGGAAGGCCAGGAGATGCTGGGGATAAATACGGACATAATATAGTGCACCTAAGAGAGGGCCATGGCCTCATGGGGAAGGGCCAGAGAAGAGATAGGGGAGGCCAGGAGATGCTGGGGATAAATAGGGACATAATATAGTGCATCTGAGAGAGGACCATGACCTCATGGGGAAGGGTCAGGGAAGAGATAGGGGAGTCCAGGAGATGCTGGGGATAAATAGGGACATAATATAGTGCTCCAGAGAGAGGGCCATGGCCTCATGGGGAAGGGCCAGAGGAGAGATAGGGGAGGCCAGGGGATGCTGGGGATAAATAGGGACATAATATAGTGCACCTGAGAGAGGGCCATGGCCTCATGGGGAAGGGCCAGAGAAGAGATAGGGGAGGCCACGAGATGCTGGGGATGAAATTAGAGGAAGCTACAAGTGAGAATGATATTAAACAGAAATTTGACAGACCCAAACAGCGCCCCCTGACCTGTGGTGCCCTGTGCGATGGCACCGGCCGCTCTACCTGCACCCAGAACAAACTCTTCGGCTATGCCCGTAACATGGCACCATGGACAGCAGCTGTAGGCAGGGCCCACTGGCCAGGGGAAGGGGGGGGGGGGTTGTAAGGCTGCGCACGGGACCCCATAAAGAGGTGTACAGTAGGTGTGACTACTGTGCAGGGCTGGCAGGCTCCAGCTACATGCTGTATTTCTGGCCCTAACTATGGTGCAAGTGGAACTTTTCATATTGGAGAGGGGGGCATTTGCACTAGAAAACCACTGTAGCCTCAACCGGGGAACCAGAATCTTGGACTAAACAGACCAATGATGGGGTGGCAGTGTGACCAATGACGGGTGGCAGTGTGACCAATGATGGGGTGGCAGTGTGACCAATGACGGGGTGTCAGTGTGACGAATGATTGGGTGGCAGTGTGATCAATGACGAGGTGGCAGTGTGATCTGTCCTCTGCTGGGGATATAGACATGTGGACACCATTCTAGAATGATCCAACCTTCAGGTATTTTACAGAACTTTTTATCCATAGAATGTCTTCACTTTTTTCATATATATTCTAACCCCGTCATTCATCACACTGCCACCCCGTCATTCATCACACTGCCATCCCGACATTCATCACACTGCCACCCCATCATTCATCACACTGCCACCCCATCATTCATCACACTGCCATCCCGTCATTCATCACACAGCCACCCCGTCATTCATCACACTGCCACCCCGTCATTCATCACACTGCCACCCCGTCATTCATCACACTGCCACCCCGTCATTCATCACACTGCCACCCCGTCATTCATCACACTGCCACCCCATCATTCATCACACTGCCACCCGTCATTCATCACACTGCCACCCCATCATTAATCACACTGCCACCCCGTCATTCGTCACCCTGCCACCCCATCATTCGTCACACTGCCACCTCGTCATTGATCACACTGCCACCCAATCATTCGTCACACTGACACCCCGTCATTGGTCACACTGCCACCCCATCATTGGTCACACTGCCACCCGTCATTGGTCACACTGCCACCCCATCATTGGTCTGTTTAGTCCAAGATTCTGGTTCCCCGGTTGAGGCTACAGTGGTTTTCTAGTGCAAATGTCCCCCTCTCCAAGCCTTACAATAAGGAGGTTCTAATGAACTTTGGAGCTATTTTGAGATGCAGCATTCCCCTCATAGCATGGCAGCTACTGTATGCCAGGGTCGCAGAATTCCCCTGATGATACGGATTGCATGGCAGCCATGCCAGGGTAGCATCATGCCCATGATAACACTGATTGCATGGCAACTATGCCAGGGTAGCAGCATTCCCCAATGACACAGATTGCATGACAGGTATGCCAGGGTAGCAGTATGCCCATGATGACACAGATTGCATGGCAGCTATGCCAGGATAGCAGCATATCCATATTCACACTGTTTGCATGGCAGCTATGCCAGGGTAGCATCATGCCCGTGATGACACTGATTGCATGGCAGCCATGCCAGGGTAGCAGCATTCCCCAATAACACAGATTGCATGGCAGCTATGCCAGGGTAGCATCATGCCCATGATGACACTGATGGCATGGCAGCTACTGTATGCCAGGGTTCGAGCATGCCTGTGATGATACGGATTGCATGGCAGCCATGCCAGGGTAGCAGCATTCCCCAATGACACAGATTGCATGGCAGCTATACCAGGGTAGCATCATGCCCATGGATGACACTGATGGCATAGCAGCTACTGTATGCCAGGGTCGCAGCATGCCTGTGATGATACGGATTGCATGGCAGCTATTCCAGGGTAGCATCATGTCCCTGATGACACTGATTGCATAGCAGCTCTTCCATGGTAGCAACATGCCCCAGATGACTTAGGGCCTGATTCAGAGCCGGACGCTCTGACCAGAGCGCTCGCTCTGAATCAGGGTCCTCCTCCATGAAAATGGAGCGTCCTCCTGGACGCTCGTATAGCTGTGGGGCACCACCCACAGCATATACGAGCGTCCAAAAAGATGGTCGCGATGGTCTTGACCATCGCGACCATCAGACTTGCGACAGATACCCTGCGGTAGGGTCTCCCAGCCACAAGCCCTGGAGTGATTTTGGCTCTATCAGAGCCAAAATCACTCCGTCTGGCAGGCACGCCCCCGGCACGCCCACCAAAGGGGGCGTGCTGTCAGTCACCATCGACAGCACGCCCCCTTTGGTGCAAGACCCAGAGCGACAGCTTGCCTGTCGCAGTCCGGGTCTCGCGCATGCGCACGACGGAGCTCCCTCCGTCATGCGCATGCGCAGTGGGGAATATCGACCCACTTGCGAGCGTACTGCCGCTTGCGAGTGGGTCTGAATGACCCCCTTAGTTTGCAGGAACAATGCTGCCATTAGACCTGTTATGCTGTTGACTAAACATTGACTGAGTTATGTTTGTATGGACACCTCATCCATTTGTTTTTTTAATGTCCCTCCAGTGCCCACGACCTGAACAGTGGCCTGTGACATGGCTGGTGGAAGTAACGGCTGGCAGCCTCTTACCTGTGAAGCTGGTTTATGTTGCCCCTCTATGGGCCAAATGGTCTAGTCGACATTTTGCGGAAGCTGGCACGATTCCTACCAGATAGTCAATATATCTAGTGGCAATTCGTTTAAAGGAAAAACAATTTATGGCAGTGATAGGCTAGGAGAATGGCACTGGGCTATGATGTCACCCCCCCATTTCCCTATTCCTGGACCAGCTGGAGCAGGACACATCGGACGCCCTCCTTCCCGTGTGCTATAGTAGGCAGCAGCAGGAAAGAGGCGATACCTCTATCTGAGAGCGCCACCTAGAGAGCCAACATTGCGTCCGCCAGCCCTGCCTGTCATGCAGCATGCCAGGGAGCAGATTACAGGGTAGCCCTGTCCGAGATTCATAAATTATGTGTGTAAGTTTTTAATTGGTTAATATAGCAGCCATCTGAAATAAAGCTGAGCTAAGGACCCCAACTCCCCCACATCATGACCCCTAATTAAAAACCACTGGTGTTACCTATAAATCTATAATATCGGCAAAAGTAGGCAATAACTTTAATATAGCGCTTAGCTTCAGCCGTCCTATGATCGTCTCCCCACTGCACAGACTATTATGGTTGGCTGGTTCCGCGCACGGTATTATGAGCAGGTTCATATTTTATCCGCTGAGCTGGAAGTCATAAGGAATGGCTGTTAATAAAATGAGGTGCCAGAGATCAAATACCAGCCGATGTATCTTTCATTTACTGCCCCATATTAACCCTGGCACCTCTTTACAGCTTTTCTGAAGAAACAGCTTTCCAGCAGCCTTAAAAACACAATAATGTTAAACAAAAGGAATGTCACATTGTGATCTCATCCTGGCAGCCCGCAGCGCCGGCCTGTTCTGAGAGCAGCTAAATCCAGGCCGCGCAGCTTTTGAGAGGAAGCCAAGTTTTCAGAATTCCAGTTTTTTCTTTTCTCCCGACAGGCGAACAGACAGTGTGTAACTCCCCAATTTCCAAAGGGGAAACTTCCTGGCCCTGACTCCCTCTTCTCAGCCCTGACCGATGATGGAGAAACGCGCGTCTGCAATCCTCGCTGCACGTCTAATAAATCAGAGATAAAAATAATAAAGCCCAGTTGTTAATGAGATAGAAAATAATACAAAAAACAAATGCAGAGAGGCGAGACTTTCATCAGGGGCGTATTTTTAATGGATACAGGGGGGTCCGTACCACACACCCTGCACCCATACCTTTTTTTAATACTTACCTCTCCAATGTCCCATTAAGTAGCGCTACAGAAAACGCCTGGAAAATGGCTACCGCGGCCATTTTCCCTGCATTTTGTGCATGCGTAGTAGGAAATCACCGGGAAAATGGCTGCCGCGCCATTTTACCGGTGATCTGCGCATACGCAGTAGACTCCGGGCACACTCTAGTGCCCGGAGTCTACCGCTGCTGTCAGTTCGCTGACGGCAGCTTGGAAGAGAGGAGGGGGCCCCGGACGGGGAGTAAACACAGGCCCCCTACTCTCTTAACACGCCCCTGACTTTCATTGTTGTGTTTCAGGTGATAACACGCAAGGAATATAAGTATCACGCAGGACCTGATTTAGAGGTGGCTGCTAATCCCATTGCAGCAGCGTCTTTGTACGCAGCAGTACTGAGAATTTATGCTAATGCCGCAGCCACTTTTATGCTTCTCTAATCCACTGCTTGCGTATAAAGATGCACCATCGGTTGCATATCAAACTCCTGAAAAACCCTATCGCTGCTTAGAATGTCTAACAGAAGTAAGCGCCGGGGCCAGTAAAATGGCGCCGGGGCCAGTATCGCTGCTACACGCCCACAAAATGCTCCTTGATAAACCATGGCGACACATGCACAGTGCGACTCAGGAATACGAGGAACAAAAAACATTGGCCATCTGCGCAAACATCGCCTGAGCGTTCACCTCTGAAACAGGGTTCTATAGTGGTGGATTCCTGTTGTGTGTTACAGGGCCCCTTCGCGAGAAATATAAAATATAACCTAACAACGGCGTATTGGCTGTAGGAGCTCATTCAGACCCGCACGCTAGATGCATTCGCACACACTCATTGTATGCAAATATGGCACACACCCAGCATGGCAGGCGATCGCACGGCAAGGCATAAGCACGCCCACTATGTCTTGGCGTGCGATCACTTTGTGTATGCAGATGCCCACCAGCCTGTCTTAAGATGCCCACTTGCGCACGTCATCTCCAGGATGTGTATGCAACCATCGGTACATCAGGTACCATCGAATGCTATCACAGCGCTTGAGGCAGTCCATACCCTACCGCGAGCACTTCAGCGCGAAATACAACCAGGTGTCATGTACTATGACGCTGCCTGTTAATTATGCATGCCTCTCAAACAGCGTTAAGATGCCCAGGCACGCCTGCGTTTGCTCCTCCACTCCCCCGTTTTTAATAGCCAGCCCACAAACGCTTCTCCTGTCACTCACTCCGCTGGGCTGTCTATGCGCAGTGAGCGAATGCTTCCTGATCTCTCGCACTGGTTCACGCAGGCGCACTACGATGCATTAGCAGAATGTAAAAATCACCCAACTACGAGCGAACGCATCCTAGCGAGCGGTTCTGAATCGGCTCCGTAGTCTGTTACTATGTTGTTAACCCCATAAAACCTCACATATAGACATACTGTAACTCCCCTGCTCTCCCGGGATGGCCAGGAGGCTCCTGAACATTGGTGCGGGGCGCATTCCCCCCTGCCCCGTATAGCCACCAATACAACTCTGCAGCCACACACTTACCAAGCACAAGGGGGCGGTGTGGGGTTGACGCTATCCACATTGAATCGCGTCATCATAGCACATCCCCTTCACCACCCACCTGTGCCGCACCATGCCCCCTCGCTCCCCCCACTGTGGCAACCTAGATATAATCCAATACCTGCTGTGACCCCTCCATTACCGCTGGCAGCAACATCCCCCGTAGATTTCTATAGGGGATGCGATGCTGCCACATTTACCAACCTCCGGGAATGTGATGCCTTCCGGAGTTTGGCTAACGCCATCTGAAGATGGCGTTAGGTTTTTGTAACCAATGGGCTGCACAACGCAAAACTGCGCATGCAACAGCACTTCGGGCACATCTCAGGGACAGGCTCCTTTTCGGAGCCCCTGTGTGGAGCGTATGCTGGGCGATACATCCCGTCGCTATGATCGCATTTTGCAATAGGGCCATGGGCGGTAATGTCATGCCCACATCGCATTGCAAATGAGATCATTCATAAATGAGCCCCTGTGGTTCCACATTTCCCTATTTACATGAGATTGAGCAGCAAAGCGTGCTGTCTATAGGAGTGCTCAGAGACCGCATTGCTGCACTGTTTCTGCTGCTTCTCCTGCTGTGGAACGTAAGAGATTGGAGCAGGGGTATTTCTAGAGAGGAGGGGGCCCGTGTGCAGTCTCCGACATGGGGCCCCCTCCTCTCCGCCCGGCGGCCGGCAGCGCACTGAAATGTGTATGCACAGGTAACCGGGAAAATGGAGTGGTGGCCATTTTCCCTGTACTGTGCATGCGCAAACCACGGGAAAATGGCCACGGCGGCCATTTTCCAGTCATTTTACAGCGCCGGACCCCCGCGCCGACGTGGCGCTCCAGAGAGGTAAGTAATATTATGGGTGCAGGGTGTGCGGCGCGGGGCCCCCCTGGACCCAGAGGCCCGTGTTCCCCGCACACCCTGCACCCATTATAGATACGCCCCTGGATGGGAGTGATTTATGGCCTGATCAGAGGTGGATGCAGTGTAGATGTTACCACAGTTGGGCAATGGTTTTGTGCTGCGTATGCATCTGATCCATACTTGCCGACATTCAGCTCCCTCCTTCCGGGGGCGGGGCTGGGGGCGTGACCGCCCGATCGCGTCATCGTGGCCCCGCCCCCTATTCACAATGCCGGAAAAAAGGCATTGTAAAGCAGGGGGCGGAGCCTCGATGACGCGATTCAGCGCGAATCGCGTCATCGGGCCCCCCGGCAGCGGGGGGTTTTACTAGTAGTCTGGGGGGGTAGGCGGCAGCCGGGAGGCTTGCCTGCCTTTCCAGGGGGTCGGGAGCGGCAGCCGATATTCGGGAGGCTCCCGACCAAATCGGGAGGGTAGGCAAGCCTTATCTGATCTGCTCTGCGCATGTGCTGCGATGGATTTAAGATGGTGGTCATGTGAGAGGGGAGCGCACTCCTGCACTGTGTCCTCCTCTCTCTGTAGCGGTGATCGCGGCGGGATGACACCATTGCGCATGCATCACCTGGTGCACCCCCCTGTATGAGTACTACCTGGTTACAGCCACTGTGACCACCGCTATTATTAACCCTGTGTAAACAGCTGCATAACGCTACACTGCATACTGTGTATACTGCATTACCACGGTACTGCTGTTACCCTGTGTTACCGCTGCTCCCAATAAACCCAAGGTCCTGGCTACGGACATCTGTGTGGACTGACTATCCATCTCACAAACCGCTGACACCTACTGCAAACCACATAGGTTCCACCAATCAGTTTTACTAATAGGTCATAGTGACGATTTGGATACAGAATGATTGACAGGTAGTGAACATCGTGATACTGCATGAGGGCGTGGTGAGTCAAACGCAAGCGCGTTGCAAACCAATTTGGGCGTGTGTCGCTGCCAGGGATTGCGTCTTTATACACACTGATACTGGCCCCGGCGTCTCAGTTCCAACGGACATCCTGAGCGACCATCGGGATCGATGGTGTGATTAGTGTGCGACGGATGCGGCAGATCAGACTTGCAGCCGATGGGCGTCTCTGTACAAATCCCGGCGGCTGCAACATCTCTCTTCTCAATTCCGCTGTGTACCAATATGCCGCAGGGGCGGTATTTGCGTCAGATCTCTGAATGGGGCCCATAGACTGAACGCCTGTGGGAACTCCTGTATATACAGGATAAAAAAAAGAAATGGTTTCATTCCAGATGTTCATCAAACAATGGGCGGGGGCTGTATTGTCCCCAGACTCACAAACTGTTATACTGTGTTCTGACAGCTGTTTTTATTTTCCTTTATAGAACTGTATCCCGCAAGGAGTGAGGGGTTTGCTGAATTAAGCAATCGCTATCGTGTGTAGTAATAACAAGGAACAAGTAGGCGACAGACTGTTCTGCTCACTGAAACCACTTTAATTAAAGGTGACGGGGAAACATAATGAACAGCGGTTTGTCCAATTTATGTCAATGGCAAAATCAGTCTGCTGCAAAATAACCAAATATCAATCATTTTAACATTGTATTCCCTTCGCTGTATCATATGCCGGATTAACATATCATGGGTCCCTAGTCCCCATAATGCTTTGGGCCCCCCCTGCTTACCCTCCTTGGCTTGTCTAAAAAGAAAACATAAAAAAAGATCCATGTAATTCAGGCCCCTCGGAGACAACTCGTCCCTAGGCAGGAGCCAAGGTTGCCTAATGGATGTTCTGGCTGTTTTTAGATTAGTGCTATAGGTCTATAGACTGGCAGACGTTGGCCATACACAGGTATTGAATCTATTATCCAGGAGGTTAGGGACTTGTAAGTTTCTATCATAAGGGTTTTTCCGAATTCTTGAGCACCACGTCTAGTAGATATACTATTATGGGGTTTATGTATCAATTAGTGGAAAGTATGGGGCAGTGGACCATTGGATAACACAGTCTATAATAATAAGTAGGAGCTGATTGGTTGCTATGGGCAACTTCTCCACTGGTCCACTTCTCGTGATACATAAACCCCTATGATTGAAAGTGTCCCCCTGTTGTTCCCCTTATCACTAGATTGTTTATCAGTGCTCATCGCAGTGAGTGTAGGGGGAGACACGTGATCATTTATTATTAACTTTTAACTGTCTGGTTTTTGGAACTTTTGTGGAAAAGAGGTTTCTGGATTAGAGATCACATATCTCACAAACATCGGAAATGCCCCAACTTATCTCACTGATTCAATTCATTCAGTTCTCCCGATGCTTCACACCTCCCTGACCTCACCTGGCCAGGATCCAGTGATTCCACCGTGATTCAGAACAGACCTGTACTGTGGGATCTAACTGCCCAGACAACGTAACATATCATGAAGCCAAACGTGATGGGAGTGTGGCTGGAAATCACACACTCAGAGAGGGTGACCCCGGGGAGGAATGTGCTCAGACTGGAGGAGACCAGGGTCAGTGAAAGGAGAACTATCAGCTCTGCTGTAAATAAATGAGTTCCTGGTGCATAAAACAGTTACACAATTATCAATGGTCTGTAGTGGTCCTAGTACTACGTGCCATAGCTTGTGGCCCCCAGTACACCCCCCCTGGATGCATTCCCAACATTCGTGTATTGAGTAATGATGTGTTTATACAGTACAGTATTGCTCCTTTCCTCTATTATATACACTTTATTAGAAGAAACATCTTCTGTCCTGTATAGTGCAATGCACAATCATTATTGTACTATTCAGCTTCTCATCTCTTTCTGGAGGAGACCAGGATCAGTGATTTCCAAACAGGACGGGCCATAAAAATGTAAAGTGTCTTACTAAATATATTTGTTTTCCTAACGGACTGTACTAGTTCTGTATTCTTAGGCTGTTTTATTCACTGAGGGCCTGATTCAGAGCCGGACGCTATTTGCGCTCGCTCGTTCAGAAAAATGGGCCAGATATTTTAATAGAGCGCTCGCTCTTTGCGGTCTGTTGACGCCTCTATGTCTGAGCGAGCGAACAAAATATGTGCTCGCTATTTTGTAAAGACGCCCCCTGGCTGATCGCATCATACGTCATCTCCGCTATCTATTAGATTAATCGAGTACATCGAAAGGCGTCTGAACTGCTCGCAGTGCTTGTGGTTGGGTTTTCCTACCGCAATCATACAAACAGTTCAGGCTAAGAGACAACCAAGTGACGTGGTCGATGACGCTGCTTTGTTAATTATGCACACCCTTAAAATGCCCGTTTTGACCGTTTGGCACGCCTGCGTTCGGATCTCCACTCCCCGTTTTCAAGCACCTTTCCCTGTTACTACCCACAAACGCCTCATCCTGTCACTCAAATTAGCAGGCACTCGCTATTTTGCAAACACACGATTTCCGACCGCACTGACTGGTTGGCGCATGTGCATTACGACCCATACGCATGCGCAGATGTGCGAACATTGCTCGGAGCGAATGAGCGGCCGCTTACGAGCGGCTCTGAATCAGGCCCTGAGTCTCCAGGTAAATCCTCTGTATTGTCTTGAAAATATCACAAGTGGCCGTTTGATGGTGGTGATGGGTGGTGGTCATAGAAACGCAGGCGTGCCTGGGCGTTTAAACGCCGTTACATAGTGTTAGGTGTAGTGTAAAATTTTGAATTTTCATCATTGTCTTTGCAGTGGAATTACAGGTCCCAGCAAGCCTCCCCCGCATGCTGGTACTTGGAGAACCACAAGTACCAGCATGCGGGGCATTAAGGGCCCACTGGTACCTGTAAAGAAATGGTTAATAAAACACACAACACACCGTGAAAATAAAGCTTTATTGCATCCATAAACATACTTACACATACTCACCTGTTTGCAGATGTGCACGTCCCCTTGTCAACGTAAAGTATCCAAATTAAGTACCTGTTAAAAAAGATCCAATACTCACCTTTATTTCCCACGATGTTCTCCGCAGAAATCCAATACGTGCCCCGGATACAGTGTAACAACATGTTTCTGCATACTGTTACAGTGTGCTAATGACAGCTCGTGGGAAAAAGTTGACATTAGTCCCGGGCCGCCAGCCTATCAGTGGCGGCTAACATTAGCAAGTCCACGTGGGTCCCAGCCAATGAGCGGACACTAATTTAAGCCGCCGCTGACGTCCCGGCATTAATGAGAGCTCAAGCCCTGATTTCTCATTATTGTTACTGTATCAGCATGCTGATGCGTGTTGATACAGAGTAGCCGGGCCCCTCTGGATTACCGCATAGAACATCGTGGGACAAAAGGTGAGTATTGGAGCTTTTTTTACAGGAACTTCCATTGGATACTGGGCCTAATTCAGACTCGCTTGCGAGCGCTCAACGCTCGCAAGCGGGTCGATGTTGCCCAAGTGCACATGCGCACGATGGCGGTGGCTCCGTCGTGCGCATGCGCGAGACCCAAATAACCACAGCCAAGCCGTCGTTATGGGTCTCGCACCAAAGGGGGCGTGCTGTCGATGGTGATTGACAGCACGCCCCCTTTGGTGGGCGTGCCGGGGGCGTGGCTGCCCAGACGGAGGCGTTCCCGTGGGAACGCCTACCATCTGGGGTCGGCCCCACTGACATCACTAGTGATGTCAGTGGGAGTGCTTTTGGCTCTGATAGAGCCAAAAGTACTTCAGGGCTTACGGCAGTGAGACCCTACCACAAGGGTCTCGTCACAAGCCCGATGGTCCATCATTTTGGCCGCTCACTATAGCTGTGGGTGGTCACCCACAGGTATGCGAGCGGCCAGGAGGCCGCTCCAAAAAGGAGGAGGGACAGCCCTGATTCAGAGCGAGCGCTCTGTCAGAGCGTCCGGCTCTGAATCAGGGCCACTGTACGTTGACAAGGGGACATGAACATCAGGGACCAGGTGAGTATGTATTTATGTAATCAAATTTTATTTTCACGGTGTGTGTTTTTTTTACACATTTCTTTGCAGGTGAACTACACGTACCATTGAGCCCTTAATGCCCCGCATGCTGGTACTTGTGGTTCTCCAAGTACCAGCATACTGGGGAGGCTTGCTGGGACCTGTAGTTCCACTGTATAGACTATGTGAAATATTCTAGTTTTTACACAATACACAGACACAATCAACCCGCCACCACCGCCAAGGGGTTCCGGGGATAGCCCCAGGCTATCAGTCTAGGCCAGGGGTGACCTGGAGAAGGTGACCCCTTTATTGTGGGAGTCCCGAACTCTCCAAGGATCCCTGGTCCGGGCTGACTAGTGGTCAGGACTGATGCTGCGGCTGGGGGGCCCGGTATAAGGGCTCCCCTGGCTGTGGCATCAGTCCCCCATTAGAAAGGGTCCAGGGCTGGTTTTAAATATACGGGGTACCTCACATCAATTTTTTTCGCCGTATATTTAAAAGCAGCTCTGTCCCTGCTGCCTGGTGCTGGTTCTTAAATGACAGTGGAACCCTACACATTTTGTTCCCTGTAATGTTAAGAACCAGGACAGGCTGGCAAGCTCGGGGCTGGTTAGTGGTTTTGGGGGGGACCTCACGTCATTTGTTTTACAAATTAACCCTATTTTAACCATTTACAGAAAGAAACATACACAAATGACAATGATTTGTGTATGTTTCTGACCATCTCGCAGCTCAGAGGGTTGAGAGATTGAAAAGTGATTTGGACAGAGAGTTTGCTCCTATCTCACCCGAGCTTGTCATCCTGATTCTTGGTAAATTTGATAGATGTATGTTTTAGGTGAAAAGTACTTCTGATTTGGCTCAATGGTGATTTGATTCGAGATTGCTATGTCACCCGAGTTTTACGAGTGAGATGAGAGAAATCTGAATCCTGAATCCTCTGGCACATTCTCTTCATTTGATCTCACAAACGAAGATGAAGTATCTTCCCTCTTCTCATCCTCCTACTCTATTACCTCTCCTCTAGATCCTATACCCTCACAAATCAGTAAAGCTCTGTCACCTGTGCTCATCCCAAACCTAACTAAAATCTGTAATCTGTCTTTCTCAACTGGCAACTTTCCATCACTGTTCAAGCATGCAGTGATTACTCCTATTCTGAAAAAACAAAACTCTGACCCCAACACTCTCTCAAATTACCGTCCTATCTCCCAGCTTCCATGCCCCCCCAAGCTACTTGAGAGACTTGTCTACACTCGCCTCTCACACTTTCTTAACTCGCACAACTTATTGGACCCACTTCAGTCCAGCTTCCATTCCCAACACTCCACAGAGACAGCACTGACTAAGGTAGTAAATGATCTGGTCACTGCCAAGGCTAAAGGCCATTACTCACTCCTAATTCTTCAAGATCTCTCTGCTGCTTTTGACACTGTTGACCACTCTCTTCTCATACAAACACTACAATCCCTAGGTCTTAAGACACAGCTGTTTCTTGGTTTTCTTCCTACCTATCTGATCGCTCTTTCACTGTTCATTTTTCTGATTCTGCCTCTTCTATGCTACTTCTATCAGTTGGAGTAACACAAGGGTCTGTCTTAGGGCCTCTGTTATGCTCAATCTATACCTCCTCTCTTGGCAAACTAATCAGCTCTTTTGGATTTCAGTACCATCTGTATGCGGATGATACTCAAATCTAGCTATCTTCCCCAGATTTATCACCATCTGTACTAGTCTCCTTACTGGTCTTCCCAAAAACAGGCTATCGCCATTACAATCAATTATGAATGCAGCTGCAAGGCTTATCTTCCTTTCCAAATGTTCATTGTCTGCTGCCCCGCTCTGTCAGTCTCTCCATTGGTTGTTGGTTTTCTACCGTATTCAATACAAAATACTCTTACTTACACATAAGGCTATTAACCAAACCACACCAACATACATCTCTTCACTCATCTCAAAATATCTCCCTACCCGACCTCTCCACTCAGCACAAGATCTGCGTCTCTCATCCCCATGCATTACTTGCTCCAACTCGTGGTTACAGGACTTTCTTCGGGCTGCACCCACTCTATGGAATGCCTAACCATGCACAATATGACTTTCCTCTAGTCTCCAATCCTTCAAGCGATCCCTGAAAACTCACCTCTTCAGGCAAGCTTATCAGATTCCAGAACCACCTACATAACCTTCATAGCTTCCATATCTAATTACATCCCCTTTCACAGTCCACACCAACCTCACACATCGTCTTTCTCTCACATCCTCATGACATTTGGCCGACATTCTGGTGTGAATGGATCACGCAGCCCACCAAGAAACTGTGCATTCTGCTGGACCAAAATGCAATATATAGCAACTATCCTTGTGTATCAATGCCTATATCCCTATAGAGTGTAAGCTTGCGAGCAGGGCCTTCCTACCTATATAGCTGTCTGTTATTACTCAGTTTTATTCTATTAATGTCTACAATTGTAAAGCGCAACGGAATATGCTGCGCTATATAAGAAACTTAATAAATAAATAAATAAAATAATAATAAATCTCTCTCTAACTCACCTGACTTTTGCCTTTAGTAGAATATGCAAGCAGGAAAAAAATGAATAAATCACCCGAGATGGTCATCTCGACCTAACTCCTCCCCATATGATACTAACCAAGGCCCTCATTCAGAGCCACTCGCTAGCGGCAGTACGCTCGTTCCGAGCGATGTTCGCCCATCTGCGCATGCGTACGGTTTTTAGTACGCATGCGCGAACCAGTCAGTGCGGCTGAAAATCGTTTGTACGCAATATAGCGAGTGCCTGCTATTTTGAGTGACAGAATGAGGCGTATGTGGGTGGTAACAGGGGAAGGTGCTTGAAAACGGGGAGTGGAGATCAGAACGCAGGCGTGCTTAAAGGTCAAAACGGGCGTTTTATGGGTGTGCATAATTAATACAGCAGCGTCAATGACCACGTCATTTGGTTTTTTTAAACTCAGAACTGCTCGCAAAATAGCGGTTGAAAAAACCAACCACAAGAATAGCGAGCAGTTCATACGCTGTACGATGTACTCAATTAATAAATTAATTAATAAATAGCGGACATGACGTATGGTGCGAGCGGCCAGGGGGCGTTATTATCAAATAAACAAGCGTATGTTTTGCTCGCTCGTTCAGACTTAGAGGTGTGAACAGACCGCAATGTGCGAACGGATCATTTGCATAGCCACCCCTTGTTTTTGAACGAACGAACGCAAATAGCGAACGGCTCTGAATGAGGGCCCAGGTTTTTTGTTTATTCACTAATATAATGAGCATACAGCAAATAGCTGCTGAGTGTAGTCCTACATCTGCCTGTGTGGTACCTTCTACAGTGCAGAGGGAGCAGCGGTCACTGATTGGCTCTTTCAGTTTGTATAATCTATATTAATGGAAGAAAAAACTCCATGATATTGGAAATGCATCTTTAATGTTGAATCCAGACATTACAATATAATTGTGTTATTCTCACAGCCGCCTCGCATGCTGGAAGTGATGACTCCAATACTCGCCAGGAACCATATCCCAAATGTCTCTCTAAAGTCTCCACTCTGTTGCCATTTCCTATGTGAATTTTTCACTGGGAAGCATAACACAAATGACAACTTAATAATACACACAATTACAAATAAAATGAAATATCATAGTTCATGGCATTTTAAAATTATTATATTAAATTGGTAATTATCAAATGACAGGAGAAAAGAATGTGAGTGCTAAAGACAAGTACTATTGGATGAGTTAATAAAATATTTAATAACAATAAAATTGCAATTATAAAGAAACAAATAATTTAAGTATCAATCATGCAATAAATCATAGAATCATGGACCAGCAAATCGCATAAATATATAATGTATACAGTGTGCATTAATGTGACAATTCAAGCTGCAATATGGAAGGATCATTCACTAAAATCATAAGTTTAGTCTCCAGACTGGTTCCTTTCTAAAGGTACATGAGTTCAAGTTCCATATAGTGCAATGTATAGGTCACATCGAATATTCCTCATTAGGTTCTTTGATCCGCCGCCCGCAGCACACGGGAGACCGGCGTGCCGGGCTAATCCTTGCAATTTGACACAAGCAGCGAGACCTATCCACGTGGTCTCTAGGTCAGCTGACCTAATAAGCAGTATTCGGGTCTCTGACCACCCTCAGTGAGCACCGTCTCTGGTCAGTATCAGGATTACCCCAGCATTCCTCGTCATATACGGCTTGGAGATTTAAAGTTTACAGGAGGATATAGCCAGATCCCTGCATGCACTTGTGAGTACTATCTTCGGTCCATAGACTTTTTAAACCACTCGGTGACCTATACATTGCACTATATGGAACTTGAACTTATATACCTTGTCGAAGCCGGATGATTGGCTGAGCCCAGATCTTAAAATTAATATCAAGAGATGCCATTTTTGGTTGCCCCTGACGATGCCATCTTGCGTCGTTAGCATGAAACCATGGTGTGTGATGCTAATATGCTATTGGCATTGTGCGATCGCATTACCATTGCATACTGTCTAAAACCCTATCATACCCCATACGCACGGATACACATATAACTTCATATATTCAGTGATGATAGACTTGTCTTGTGGGCATGTTTGTGACAAATAATTAGGAATACACAAAGATACTGAGAGTTTACTTCGCATATAGAAACAGTGTGTCTGTGGCAATTGAAGTATAACACAGACACTGATATGCTCAGAGAGAGTGGATTTAGAAACAATGGTCAGACGTGTAGCTATCGTTAGAAATTGTAGGCCTTGTGTCCCATGCTGCTGTGGTTAAGAGGGACTAACAATTGTATTCTGAATAAACATAGGAAAGCCTTTTGTTAAAATTATCAAACTGTTTGCTAAGGCTTGCTCCATCTATAAACAGGACAATGGGCCTGATTCAGAGCTGAACGCTCTGACAAGAGCGCTCACTCTGAATCAGGGCCCTCCTACCTTTTTTTGGAGCGTCCTCATGGACGCTCGCATAGCTGTGGGTTACCACCCACAGCTATAGCGAGTGTCCATGATGATGGTCACGATGGTCTTGACCATCACGACCATCGGGCTTGCGACGGAGACCCTGCGGTAGGGTCTCGCTGCCGCAAGCCCTGGAGTGATTTTGGCTCTGTCAGAGCCAAAATCACTCCCACTGACATCACTAGTGATGTCAGTGGGGCTGGCTTGAGACGGTAGGCGTTCCCATGGGAACGCCTCCGTCTGGCAGGCACGCCCCCAGCACGCCCACCAAAGGGGGCGTGCTGTCAATCAACATCGACAGCACGCCCCCTTTGATGCGAGACTCGGAGCGATGGTGAGCCCGTTGCTCGCCGGGTCTCGCGCATGAGCACGATGGAGCTCCCTCCGTCGTGCGCATGCACAGTGGGGAACATCAACCCGCTTGCGAGCGTCCTACCGCTCGCAAGCGGGTCTGAATGATCCCCAAACTCCATTGTCTGTCATTCTTTTAGTTCAGACAGAAATAATATTAATAATAACCAGTTTGAAGCTATGTATATAAATATATCTATATATGAATATATATATATATATATATATGTACATATATATATATATATATATTCACAGCAAGAACGTGATGGCACTCAGTGAGACTTCGATAAAAATAAATAAAGAATGCAGCACTACTTTGCTTTAAGTCGTCAACGTTTCAGTGTTTGCACACTTTTATCAAGACATACAAACCAACAAAAATACGCCCAGATGCCGGCGTCACCGTCATCCCAGGGGGCGTGTCCACCCAGTGCATTGAACCATCACCATGGCAACCAAGTAAACGGCCACTTGGATGCCATGGTGATGGTTCAATGCACTGGGTGGACACGCCCCCTGGCATGACGGTGATGCCGGCGTCTGGGCGCCACACGTGACGTCATCGAACTCCCGATGGGACGTGACATGGTGGTGGAGCACGGGGTGAAGTCTTTATAAGGTATGTATTTTTGTTGGTTTGTATGTCTTGATAATGTTGACGACTTATAGCAAAGTAGTGCTGCATTCTTTATTTTTTTTTATCGAAGTCTCACTGAGTGCCATCCCGTTCTTGCTGTGATTACATTTACCTTGGGAAGTGCACCGGAGCATTCTAACTGGAGAGAGAGTGCCGGCCCCGCGTGCATTTGTATATGTATATTAGGGATGTGCAGGCTCGGTTCTACTCGGTTCCGTTCGTTTTTTTTTACCGAATCTTATTGGGTATCAGCTGTCACGAGTTTTGGATAGCCAATAAGATTTGGTAAAAAAACCCGAACGGAACCGAGTAGAACCGAGCCTGCACATCCCTAATGTATATATATATATATATATATATATATATATATATATATACTTAACCGATCACATGGGTATCCACAATGCGTGCACACATATATAAACAGTTGCATTTGTAAATAGAAACACACACACTGCACCTTTTATGCTGCATGAAAACACACAACGCATACTTACATATAATCATAAATATACACGCACTCATAAAAGGTTCCTGCACATTACGGTTTATATTAAAATTATTAATTATGATGTAAAATGCATGTATTTGATGTTAATGGTATACAACATGATAGACATGGCATGTTTGGTACCAAACTGACACACTGTTTATTTCCAGATATCTGAACCTATCAGCGAGGGAGTCGCATCTTGCGTTAGATGGTTATGGAATATAGGAAATTATTGGTTAGAATGTATACTCTGTAATGTAGTGTCTCTATCTAGTTTAAATCAATTAAATAAAGACAATGTAATCTGGAGAATTGGGACATACCCCTAGTGAACTGTCCTATGAACTACAGCGTACTACAAAGACCAAGAGCAAGAACCAAAGGAATTATGTTTGTCTGTCTACATTGTGGTTATGATGATCTGTTAGGGTATACAGCCTGTGTCCCGGTCCCAGTTAGTAGCCATTCTCTTGGATGACCACAAGCTTCTGGATTGATGACTGTAACTGGGACCGGTGCACACTGTTTAGATTATATATTTATGCGATTTGCTGGTCCATGATTTTATGATTTATTGCATAATTGATACTTCATTTATTTGTTTCTTTATAATTGCAATTTTATTGTTATTAAATATTTTATTAACTCATCCAATAGTACTTGTCTTTAGCACTCACATTCTTTTCTCCTGTTTGTAGTTTAGTGGTTCTTGCAGAAACCACTTTGTGAGCTGCAGACCGTACTAAGGAGTCTGAGGTTGATCCACAGTGCACTGTTATATTTGTATAAATTATCAAATGATGGCTTATAACCAGTGTTATGGCCATTACTATTGTGCATAGGGGTGCCCTGACCCCTAAATCCACCCCTGGCAGTCACGGCCATGGTCTATTTATTTTATGGTGGCCACTGCAATGCTCTTTATATTATATGGTGGTCACTGCGATGCTCTCTGTATTATATGGTGGTCACTGCGATGCTCTCTGTATTATATGGTGGTCACTGTGATGCGCTCTGTGTTATATGGTGGTCACTGCGATGCTCTTATAATTATATAGAAGCATACTTGCCTACTTTTGAAAAAAACATTTCAGCGCAGAGGTAATGTGAACACGTACTGCTACATCTGAGAGATCCTCATGCGGCATTACCAGCCGAGACAGAGAGAGCCGGCACACAGCACACTGGGACCCACAGCTATAATCTCACAAGGAAGGTGAGCTAGCCGTTCTATTTTCTGCGGGGACCAGTGTACAACAGGCATCTATGAATTAAATCTGCGATCAACTGGGACAGATATATTTTCATATTAGTCATTTACAAATATCATAATTGAGCAAAGACTCTGTTGATATTTATACATATGGTCATGATGCATGGCTAATTAAACTCTGTGGGGTGTTGATGAACAGGCGCACTACAAACACCAGCCTGTATTAACAAACTGGACTTTTACTGGAAAGATATCCCATGGAGTAACTGAGGAATTCCAAATAATATCCATTGTAAAATACTGCTGTATGTATATGTATCTTTTATTAAGAAAAAATTGGGACAGTCAGTCTGGACAAGTTAATATGAGCGTGGTGATGTAAAAGTTTGAATCTGCTGATGAGAAGGGTTAATTGGATAGGAAGCACTGTGAATATATGTTGTTAATATATCTATCCATAGGTAGGTACTATACATTCTATTGGTATTAACAATATTTGATACATTGTATCTACATGTTTACATTTTTAGAATTTTTGTATAATAAATTGTTACATGATACAGAGAGGCCTGCCTGTGATCATTCGAGTGTAATTTATCAATTGGTGAATTGTCAGCAATAGAGCGGTCTATATTTGATTTATAGTGCATCTTGGAACCTGCCATCTTCTTTTTGCACAAGTCTTGGGTTCCTGAAATGGAGCAAATTCAAGTTACTTTATAGGAATGATTTCTAAAGCTATAAGTTCTGCTAAATACTTTTAGGCTCTATGATGTGCCCTGCTGTACTTTTTCCCTCTATATAGTATGTACTGCTGGGAGGATTGGCTTTTATAGCTTTGGTTGGTTTGGAATTTTCCTGTGGAATTACTGTAAACATTAAATGATGATGATTAAGTTTACACTTCACAATTGCCATCAGCCACATCCCCATCAGCGAGGATAACAACTTTAGCTCAAACCTGACGACTTCTGGCTGCCAGGTTGGCAATTGGTGGGCATGGCATAAGAGGACAGAGCAGAGGGCATGACACGAGCATTTGTATCTTTGTAGCACTACCCAGTGCGGCCGCAGATGTCCGCCGGGAAACTTGACTACTGTTCCAGACGTCCAGGAGAGCCACCCTAGATTTGGGATCCTCCTGGATATTTCACGAGAGTATGTATGTATGCTTTAGATGTACACATCCTACTTATTTGACCATTGTCATGTTATCCATGTCACTCTAAGGCCCCATTTACTAACGAGTTTTATCACCAAAATGAGCGATAAATGTCACTGTGTATGATAAATGTGTATGTTAAATATGATAAATATGTCCAGCTAATCACCTCCCAACTGTCATATTTCTAACAGGTGACAGTTGGGAGCTGATTGGCTGGAGCACCATTTATCATACACTGTGACATTTATCACTCATTTTGGTGATAAAACTCGTTAGTAAATGAGGCCTAAAGTGTTGCTAAGGCAATAGGCCTTTTACTTTATGTGTGACTATCATTGCTTCATTGGGAACTTTCTTGGCTGTTGTTTGCAAACATATACTGTAGGTACTGGAATTCTTGCTGACTCATTTCGGTTACTGATGTCACTTATCCTCTGACAAATAATGTAAGAGTGTAACAGTTTCTTTTTCAGGGAGTGAGATGTGGGGAGCTTTGCTTCTCAGGTGCACTTGTTGGGGCAGACAACTTCACAAGCAGTTTCTGAAAATAGGTTTCATTATAATATTGAATTTTCTCAGGCTATCTCCCCAGAATCTGCACAAACAGATAGCTTTATCCTATGCACAACCTAACATTTTGTGTATTCGATATATACGTGAGATGAGGATGAATCAGCACTACTGTACTTCATTAGCACTGGCACTGTCATTGCTTCTATTCTTGTATAATGCTCTTTATAATGTGGAGCTGTCTTTTTTTGCTCATACTGAATGTCAATTTATCAGTTGGTGCTAGCATCCTAATTCTCATCTGACTGTCTCTTGAGCAGAGGTCATGGATGAATTTTATAGCACAGTATGGGGGAGCCAGTCGACACTCTCATGTGTTTGGCCCATATCTACACAGTCACTTTTATAGCTTAATTTAAGTGTCTCTTTTTGGGGAAGTAACTGTAATTTCTTCAAGCAATTCATATTTTTTGAATAAATGCGAAACTGAGGCTTCCTGCTATAATAATAGCTTCAACTAAATGAGGATGAGCACAGCGACTAGTGACGGTGACAAGTGCAGAGAAAAACAGCAGTGTTTTTGTATTAGTCAGTACATCGTAGAAAATACACCAGTATGGATAGGAAGCCATACTGTATATAGAGTACATGGGGTTGGATTTATTACAGTATGAAACAGAATAAAAAGGAAGAGATACTGTAAGAACAATTGGTACAATGAGAAAAAAACTAATTCTACACAAATCTAAATGGCGGCAATTAAATGCGAGTCACAATACGGATCAGCACAGTAGTTAGAAGGCAAAAGTGAATAAATTAGTATATATGTATGTTCATAAAGGCAAAGTGCAATTACAGAAAGAGTATTATCACAGATGGACAGTCTCAGTACTGTGCCCAACCTGAGTAAATCACTCCCATATAATCTTCTATTTTCGTTTTCTTAAATATTTTTTAAGTTACATTTCACATAAAATGTTCAGTTCCAAGTCCAAGAGCCCCGGGGTATTCCGTGTTGCCAATCCCGGCAACTGATTCAGTGCAGCATCAAGAAATTACTTCAATTAGTTCAATTTGAAAATCAAAGAGAAAAAGTTTTGTAAAAGTCCCAGACACTTTTTTGGGTGAGTGTGTTGCAGTCAATATTTGTTCTTTCATAGCTGACTTTTGAATTATTTTCTTTTGAGGTATGTTGTTTGTTCTGTCAGGTTCCCCTTGATAATGAATCCAGAAATGAATACCTGAACACTTTCATGTCTGCCGCTGTTTAATCGGGTTTGTATCTCGACGTCAGATGGGCTTCCTCATATTTCTAACCGTTTGATCAGGATCATAATCAGAGAAACTACTAAAGTTTGCAGAGCTTTCACCTTAACCTCTAATTATAGTGTACTATTCCTTCTATAGTTTGCTGTGCTAGAAACACGCTATACATTACAGTATTTTTGCGCAACATATATCTATCTATCTACTATATAAAAGTGAAAATTTGTCCTTCTGTCTTTCTATACAAATTCACAGTTTACAAGCCAAGATCGTAAAATTTTACATACGAGCGTATTAAAACACGGACGAGGCAACTAAAAAAATGTTACATTTAAATTAATTACTGTGATTTTTTAATTAAATAAAAACCAACATTTTTGCTGTATGTTCATTGTGGGGCCTCACGGCATATGGGTAGAACCTCGGAGCGAGCGTTTTGTGTTGTCATGTTTTGTCATGATCTTAATGTTTATTATGGAAGAGAGCTGTAGCAGGCTTTCCCAGCATTCTCAGCTCTCTGACTTTACCATATTACGCAACAACATTTACTTCTTTCTTCCAACTGTATCAAAATTATGACTTTGCAAGGACTCTGCTGTACTGTGATCTATCTATCTATCTATCTATCTATCTATCTATCTCTTATCTATTTATCTATCTATCTATCTCATATCTATCTATCTATCTATCTCATATCTATTTTATAAATGATTATGTCGGGACGGTCGCTAGTATCTATCTATCTATCTATCTATCTATCTATCTATCTATCTATCTATATAATATCTATCTATCTATTTATCTCATATCTTTCTATCTTATCTATCTATCAATCTCAGATTTATCTATCTATCTCATATCTATCTATCTATCTATCTATCTATCTATCTATCTATCTATCTATCTATCTCTTATCTATTTATCTATATATCTCATATCTATCAATCTCATATATATCTATTTTAAAAATGAGAATGTCGGGACGGGTCGCTAGTATCTATCTATCTATCTATCTAATATCTATCTATCTATCTATCTATCTATCTCATATCTATTTATCTATCTTATCTATCTATCAATCTCAGATTTATCTATCTATCAATCTCAGATTTATCTGTCACATATCTATCTATCTATCTATCTATCTATTTATCTATCTATCTCTTATCTATTTATCTATCTATCTATCTATCTCATATCTATCTATCTATCTATCTCTTATCTATTTATCTATCTATCTATCTCATATCTATCTATCTATCTATCTATCTATTTTATAAATGAGAATGTCGGGACGGGTCGCTAGTATCTCTCTATCTATCTATCTATCTATCTATCTATCTAATATCTATCTATCTATCTATCTCATATCTATCTATCTTTCTATCTATCTCATATCTATCTATCTATCTATCTATCTATCTCATATCTATCTATCTATATATCTATCTATCTATCTCATATCTATCTATCTATCTATCTATCTATCTCATATCTATCTATCTCTTTCTATCTATCTTTCTATCTATCTACCTATCTCATATCTATCTATCTATCTCATATCTATCTATCTATCTCTTATCTATTTATCTATCTATCTCTTATCTATTTATCTATCTATCTATCTCATATCTATCTATCTTTCTATCTATCTCATATCTATCTATCTATCTATCTCATATCTATCTATCTATCGATAAACTCTAAAACCACTGAACCAATTGTGATGCGGTTTTACCCTTCCTCACACCTGCAGTAACTTATTCCCCTCCCACACTTGTGTAGTAACACATTACCCCCGCTCAACCCTCTAGTAACACATTCCCCTCCCTCACCTCTGTAGTAACACATTACCCCACTCACTCCTGTAGTAACACATTCCCGTTCCTCGTCCATGTTGTAACACATTCCCTTCCTTCACTTCGTAGTAACACATTTGATATTCCCCTCCCTCACCTGTGTAGCAACACATTTTCATCTCCCACCTCTATAGTAACAATTCAAATAGGGCATCCACACCAGCTGCCAGATGTTTGGCAGCATTTGCGGTGAAAGTGTGTATATATTATAAGGGCACAGTCATGCCCTTATATTCAGGCTGAATTGAAAAAAAACGATTCAGCCAGATTTCTATAATGAGACCCTCACACCAGAGTTCACCTAAAAGACAGAATCAATTTATTTTCTATGTCTTTTGAAATGATTTTATTCATAAAAGTTTTAAAAGGATCCTTACATAGCAAATGCAGAGTGATTTAGGGGGACCAGCTGTTGTTAAACTTGATGTTTGAGCTCATAGATACCAAGTGTGCCCTCCTTTCACTATTGCGTTAATCATCCAATGCGTTTTGTTGAATTATCGACTTCCTCCGGGTGTGTTCAATGTTTAAACTAGCAACTCCAAAAATTGTATCAGTCCTTCTACTTGGGGTTGTATAATATACTAAATAATTAATAGCATAATCTTCCCATTATAAAATAGTTACTTCTTATAATCACTCTATCCAAATACTGCAGCTGTCTCCTGTGTGTGTTCTGCTTCTCAGTCAAATGATGAATTAATTGTTTGACTGGGAAACAGAATACACGCAGGACCTTCTAGGCTTTCTTTAAAACTTTATAAATGTTGATTCATATAACATACTTAATCTAATTGTAAATACTTTACTTGACCCATTGTTACATCATTGAACCAAGGCGTTATACAATGCTGGAACTTTCACTGAAGCAAACAGATCTCAACTCCTGGGAGACATTAAACATTCGCCAGGATAGCAGGACATGAAGTTTGCCTGGACCATTGTCTTGAAGATGTATAGCCCAGCGGTGGTGCTCAGGTCTACTGCTGGGTGTACATCTGTGCTTCTGACGGACAATGTCAGGAAACACTAGGAAGTGTGAGGTTTGATCTCTTCAAGAGCCAGACTGTCAGTTTTACTTTTCTTCAGACATGATATCAGCGCAGGGAATAAAGGAGAACCTGGAGTGATGCCACCACGCTCTCAGGTGACGTTATTGTCTATGGATACTAAAGACTTTTACACAAAGAGAGTGCTGCCTGGTAATTATAACCCAGGTTTCCTGAACTAATAAATGGTGCTGCTGACAGATATGGAATTTTATCTGTGCAACATTCAAAAAGTGATGAAACAATATAATACTCCTGTTTCCCGGCAATTGTGTCCTACTTGACTCATGTGAAGAACATGTCATGACTTCTACTATCCCAGAACCTTTTCTGTTGTTAAAGATCAGTTAATGATCTGACGAGCTGGGTAAAAATTGTCAACTTTTCCTGAACTTTTGTAGATTCCAAAAACTTGTGCGTGAATCTTCTGCCTTGCACAGAACAGATAGGAAGCAACGTGACTTGGAATTTAATCAAGAGATGTCCAGGGGGGAGCTCCACACACCAAAATTACATTTTACACATTGCAACAGACAGATCTGTCCTCACCAGTAGATGTGCTTTCTCAGCTGGGGCAGAAAGCGACAAAGAAGGCTTTATCATGGAACTCAAACATGTAGTGGCCTGACTGGTTAAGAGCTGGGAAGACAATACTAATGTCAGGATGCAGAGCATGTTAAGGAGAGATGACGTGTGTGTGGGTGTGTCTGTATATATACTGTATATGGCAGTTAGTATTGGCTAGATCAGCTCCATGGTCTAACTCCCACATCGTCATACAAATACAGGACAGTTAAACATTTGTGAAGGCATTGGGAAATTATACGGTAGTCTCAAGGAGTCATCACACCATTGGCGTAACTAGGGGGTTTGGCACCCAGGGAAAGGGAATAAACGGCGGCGCCCCCCCCCCAATTACCCCACAACCAGTTGATCTAGGTAGGATTTAATGGTATAGCCTACCTGTCCTCAGCAGCAGACTTCTGCCCCTGACTCGTCCTTGCCAGCGGCACCGCCACCTGAGCTCTTCTGTCTTGAGCCCAGCATCTTCTGACCTCTTCCTTGGCCGCCGTAGCTTTTCCCATGATGCCTGCCTCCTCCGCTAACCTCCGCCGAATTGACTTCTCTGCCCAGTGCAGTGGCGTCACTAGGGGGGTGCAGGGGCTGCGGCCCGCACTGGGTGTCACCCTTCAAGAGGGTGACACCAAAAAGAGCAGCACGCACACACATGCGGGCCGCACCCCATCCACAGACACATCCACTGCCTACACACTTCCTTCCTCGGCACTACCACACCCCCTGCACAACCCAAATGGACTGGCCCTGCAGCCGCCGCCACGGGTCAGTTCATTTTCTCACCGCGGCGCGGCCGGCGTTCAGAGCCACACACAGGCACAGAGCATCTCTCTGTGCCTGTGTGTGGCTCTGGATGCTGGCCGCGGTGACGTCATCAGGCACGCGGCACGCCGGCTGAAGGGGAAATATACCTTTCCATTCTGGGAAGGAGAAGAAGGAGGTGTGTGCCCACTGCCTGGACAAGCCAGCCTGGACTTCATAAAGGAAGGTAAGTAGTACTACACAGGGGTGGGGGGACAGCATAAGCAGTGTTACTGGGGCCACTGCATATTGGCACTACTGGGGATAGTGTATAGGGGGCACAGTATAAGGGCACTACTGGGGGCACAGCATAAGGGGCATTACTGTCTGGGGACACTGCATAAGGGGAGCTCCTGGGGTATTGTATAAGGGGTGCTACTGGGGGTACTGTATAAGGGGCATTGCATAAGGGGCGCTACTGGGGTACTTTATAAGGGGCGCTACTGGGGCCACTGTGTAAGGGCACTACTGGGGGCACAGTATATGGGGGTCTAATACAGGGGGCATTGCATGATGGGCTTTAATACAGGAGGCATTGCATAAAGGGCTATAATACTGGGGGCATTGCATATTGGGCACAGCTACAGGGTACATTGCATAAAGGGGCACTACTTAAGGGGGAACTGCATAATGGGCACAGCTACAGGGGGCATTGCATAAGGGGCACTACTACTGGGGGTATTGCATAAGCCCCATGCCCCATGTCATGACTTTACGTATTATGTGTGCTCTGGATAAAGTGTGTGTGTTATTATAATTCTATATTTTAGGAATGGCTGTTTGCTAGGAATAGGTACAGTGTGTCAAAACTGGATTGCAGAAGCTAATCAGAACATATGGCCAAGTGATACCTAGCCTGTGAAGACAAAGCTTCCTGGATGTAACATTTGCTCTCACCCTAGGGGGGTCAAGGTGCAAGGGTGCAAGTCCAGTACACAGATACACGGTCATTTGTAACACCTTATGCTATCAGGCTTCCTATCATAAAAGGGCATAAAATACCTTTGAGTGTCTACACAGACCCTGGGAGAATAAAGACCAGTATTTTTGAGCCTGGAAAGGGTGGGGGCTGCTGGGGAGGGGAGGGTCATGGGACTATAAGGCCCAGCAACCCACACTGCTAGTTGTTCACTCTCAGGGAGTAGCTGGGAGCTAAGGGTGCTACCCATTGTGATGCCTGGTGGTCTCCCTCCACCCAGATTCTCTAAGATCTCAGCGTAAGACCCCTTAGGATTCTGATTCTATATATCTTTCTTTTTACTTTAAATCATTCTGTGTAATTATATGTAATGTCTTGTTTATTCACCTATTTTTCTTGTTATTTAACCCTGGAGATATTTCTCAATAAATCCTAAAACGTTATCAGCGTTATCTCTGTGCGCTAATGAATTCACCTGCCTGGAGAGGCCCATTCAACATATGTGTTATAATTGTGAGTTCAAGTGAGAATAAAGTGTCTGGCGAACGTAAGAGCGCTATTTTAATACTCTTCATGGTAGCAGCTTAGGTGAAACCCACGTCACAACCACCCAGCTGCGTCAGGTTGGCATATCTTAGTGTAGGCTGGGTACGGTCTCATGACAGTCCCCTTAGTGTTAGCCGCGAGGGGAGGGGGTGTAAGGTTTTCAGAGTGTAGCAAGGTTAGGTTTTGGGGGGAAAGGTTAGGGTCAGGCACCACTGGGGGGATAGGGTGCGGGGTGGGGGGGTTAGGGTGCGGGGTGGGGAGGGTTAGGGTTAGGCTACAAGAAGGGAGGGTAGGTATACTTACCCGACCTCTGTTGGCCTCTGATCGGGATGCCGCTGTCGGTATTCTGACAGGAGGGATCCCGACAGCCGGCATGTCATACCCATCCCATTATAGATATATGATTGATAAATGAAGCCTCTGTGAATGAGCTGTATAGTACAGTATATGGACGTGATTGAATTTGTATGAATCAAATTTCTTGACAGAACAGACAGATTGGCGGAGGTGCGTCATTCTGGTGATATGATGATCTCTGCGTTCTGCTTTTACCTCATTTCAAAACTCCCTGAAATGCGATTTTATAGTTTATGAATAGAGCACGACAGTCATTCAATTCTGCCTGCAGGGGTGCTGAGAGGGGTGGACGGGGACCGGGTACTAATTGCCTGCGGGTCCCCCTTTTCAGCATCTGGTGCCGCTTCCTGACACAACGCATAGTATTTCCCATTCGTTTTCCAGAGGGGGTGTGGCTAAGCCTCACAGGTTTGGCCACACCCCTTCCGGTACCTGCTGTCTCAGTGGCCCTGTCACCTCGGTGTTGTGGGTGGGGGGTAGGATTATGAATACTTTTGTCCAACATGCAAAATTCCAAGCATGAAACCATGAACGAGAGAATATTTTGCTGAACAGTTTTGAAAAGCTCTCTCCTCTCCGAGGCAATTATAATTCGGGGCATATATTTCCTCCTGGATTTATTTTCTAAATTATTACCGCATTATAACTTTCAGAGTTTCTTCACTACACAAAATGCCTGCTCTGCAGGGATTACTATTAATGAGAAGAATATTTAAAAACTAAATTAAGTGTGACCTCATATTGCAGGCTAATTACTGTAAATGTGTGGATATAAATAAAAACCCTTTGCTGCGTGGGCTTTCAAAGGACATAAATATTCCATATTATCCAATTTCATAGCACTTTGTTCTCACTATTTCATGATAGAAGTTTAGATGTAACTTGATCAGATAAAAACTGAATATATTTTATAAATGAGAAAAGAAGATCTTACAATGAGACACGCTAGGCTTGGGCGATACAAGATATTCTGTCATGAAAATTAAAGACACATACAGTAAGGGGTATATTTACTAAAGTGAGAGTTTTTAGAAGTAGAGATGTTGCCCATAGCAACCGATCAGATTCTAGCTATTATCTTCTAGAGGGTGCTAGTTACATGTCAAGTAAAATCTGATTGGTTGCTATGGGCAGCATCTCCAATTCTAAAAACTCTCACTAGTACTGTAAATATACCCCATAATGTTAGAAGTTAGGAGTTAATAAGTTTTTAATTATCTTTACACTTGTTACCAGCTGGATCATTTAGCTTTTAAGACACAAATTAATTTCTGTGGGCATATCAGGGTCTACAAATATAACATCCGTTATACAATGTTGTAAGTCTGCGCACCTATCTGCTTGTTACCGGTCAGAGGCGCAGTACAGAAATTGATTTTAGTGTGCCTTCCTGGGGGTAACGGGGTGGCTAATACCCAGTGGCGTAACTAGGGCAGGGCGAGCGGGGTGCGTGCCCTGGGCGCCGTTGGACCAGCGGCGCGGGGGGAGCACCGCTGGCCACGGTAGCGGCCCGCCCGCCCTAGTTAGCCAGTGTAGCGCCGACCGCAATGAGTGCGGTCAGCGCTACACATTTACACAGGACCGGCGCTAGGCTTCCAGCGCCGGTCCTGTGCTGCACGCCTGAGCCCGTTCCCTCCCCCTGAGCGCTTGCCCAATAGCGTCAGGAGGTGGGCTCAGGCTGTGCATAACACACGCATCGCCGCCAGCATATATACATATATATATATTTTTTTAAACCTATCTGCACAACGGGGGAGGGGGGTGGCTACTACTGGGGGGACCTCTACTGGGGGAGGGGTGACTACTACTGGGGGGACCTCTACTGGGGGAGGGGTGGCTACTACTGGGGGGACCTCTACTGGGGGAGGGGTGGCTACTACTGGGGGCGCCATTGGGAGGACCTACTCTACTGGGGACTACTACTTGGGGGGGAACTGGGGGCATTATAAAAGGGGCCTACTACAAGAGGCACTGTACTCGGGGGACCACTACTGGGGGCAATAATAGGAAGGGCCACTACAGGGGGCACTGGATAGGGGGGATCACTACAGGGTGCCTGCATAAGGGGACCACTACTGGGAAAACTGCATGGGGGGGGACTACTGCTGGGGGCACTATATAAAGGGCACTGCATAGGGGGGGACTACTACTGGGGGCACCATATAGAGGGCACTGCATAAGGGGATACCGCTACTGGGCGCACTGCATTGTGGGGACTGCTACTGGGGGCACTGCATAAGGGGGAACACTACGTGGGGCACTGCATTTGGGGGGGCACTACTGGACTTACTGAGTAAGGGGAACTAATTGGGGGCTGTATAAGGGGGACTACTACTGGGGATACTGTATAAGGGGCACTACTATGGGCCTGCATAAGAGGGACCACAACTGCATACTGGGGGTACTGTATAAGGGGTACTACTGGGGTTAAGGTGCATATGGATATGTTCAGCGTGAAAATAAAGGGGTGTGTCATGTTGACACGCCCCATTTTTAAGTGACCACGCTCATTTTTTTTTGCGCGCACCTTCGACACGCGCACATCTCGTAATGTTGGGGAGGTGGCTCCCTTTTCAAATTTGCCCTGGGCTCCAAATACCCTAGTTACGCCACTGCTAATACCTCTTTTCCACCAAAAACCCGGGTCCGACATGGGTTTTCAGACATGGTTCCAACCCAGGTCAGACACTGTTTACACAGCACCATCGATTTGGATTATTCTCAGGTCAGCCCTGTTCACACTGAACCCGGGTCTGCCCTGCTAAACTTGTGAGGTCATAAAAAGTGGGAGGTGACTGCTCCACAACCACCAATCAGCTCATTTTAGGCATGACCCAGGTCGGATAACCTGGGTTGCACTGTTTACACTGCACCATTACCCAGGTCCATCCTGGGTCAGACCCTGGTAGCTATCTGGGCTGGATTGCCGGTTCACTTGACCCGGGTTATTTTTCAGGGACCCTTTTACACTGAGCTGCGACCCGGGTTATCATTCATTATTATAGGCTTTTAGCTACACACATTTATTAGTATTTTACTATGTTGGATTAAAATTATATTTATGTTTAATTAATTGTTATGAAGTATAGCTTTAGACAAATTGGGGGGGAGGGTGGTGATTGTGATGACGTCTCTAACGTACTTATTGTAAAATCAGCAGTTCAGTGCAAATTTGTGTTAGAAATCCTGAAATTATATTAATATAATAGAAAATACAAGTTGTTTTTTTTTTTAATATAAATGTTGGATGTTTGAAAATCTCCCTGCATGTGTTTCTAGAGCAATTGGTATTGAAGACTGATGGTGATGTCAGTGATCATTTCTCTTCCCAAACTTTTCTGCAAACTTTTTCCAGCTGAATTCAATTTTTGTTCTTATTTACTCCCATTAAAACCTGCCTCTTAGCTGTTTTGCTGTACAAATAGGACTGTGTGATAGAAAACAGATGCTTCAGGCACTGCAGTATGTACCATGTCCTCCACAATCTGTAACACACCCTGGGGGTGTTGTAATGTTTGACCTGGATAAAAAATGATCCAGCAAAAAAGCCAAAGGGAGTGACTGGGCAATCCGAGGGCTGATTATCCGCAGCCCGGATTCCTGAGGAGTTAATAATCAGGGTTGAGATACCGTTGTGCATTGGGGTTTCGGCTTAAGTTTTTTCTTGTAAATGTTCCTGCACCATTGGACAGATGGTTTGTAATTTAACGGTGAAAACCAAGCTTTATTCATTAATGAAAATAACAAAACAACGTTCTTAATCTTTTGTTGTTGTGCTGGATAAACGATGAGGCAGCTGTTAGAAGCCCGGAAACTGTGGATATTTTTCCCAAGGCTTTGTTTTTTATCAGTGAAGGTTTAGGAATTATAGATGAAAGCTGTACAGTATAACATATTGCGGTGTAGAATGAGGAAAAGAGTGGTTATAGCCGGAGGTGACTGGTCCTCTCCTCCCAGCGGATCTGACCCTGTTTTTCGGTTAGCTTGCGGTATGCTATTAAGTTCTGTCTTTGTCTTTCTACACAGTTGTCCCCCTCGGTTCCCAGGTACTTAGCTCATAATTTACAGAATACATATAGGATGCCGGCATTCGGGATCCCGGCGGTCGTAACCCCGCCGGCGGCATCCCGACAGGGTTAGAATACAACATTTTGTTGGACGGTATTCTAACCAACCCCCTGTCCCTACCCTAACCTTCCCTCCCTGGTACCTGTACCTAACCTCCCCCCACCCTAGTGCCTAAACCTAACCCTCCCCTTAGTACCTAACCCTCCCCCTAAGCCAATTATTTACCTTCGGGATTCAGGCCCCGGTATTCTGACCAGTGTTGGGTTTCCAGCATCGGATATTGACCGCATCCCATAATTTACATCCTTATAGACGGAAGGGGAAATTTTGTAAGTTGGTGGCACAAGAGTCTTGGAAGTGTCATGATGACATAGCATTAATTTATATTTAGGTAGTTAACCTGTTTTTAAATCGCTCTGGATGGATGTGGGAGGCAAGACCTGGAGGGAATACATCTTAGATAATGATAACCCTGGCTGATGAGAAGTGAACTTCCGTCCTCTACAATTAGCTCAGACTTTTATCATCATCATCGTCAACAAAGTTTATTATGTGGTGCTACAGATCCTTTAGTACACAACACACTATTCCCCAAAAACAATAACTTCCCTTCCCCTCTGCTGATGGATACACATTAAAAAGAAAAGAATAAACCAATTTTTCCTGTTGTCGGTAGAAACCAACACATCTTTGCTTACGAATTATCTATCCTGTAATAATATTATCAAAGGCATCATTTTTGCTACAAACACAGAACTTTGAAGAACATTGAAAATGATGAAACCAAAAGAGCCGCAACGTCATAAAAGTATTTGCAGAGGAACCAGTTTGCTACCTTCACAATTCACAAGATATGTAATGGAGAATTGCCCCAGAACGTTTTGTCTATGAGTTCTTATTACTCTCTTGACCCAACTTGCAGTAGCACATGAAAAGGTGGCTTTGTCTGTATATGCACCAGGTGGGATCTCAGATAGTCCTCCACAAAATTGTGCATTCTACTCAAGTTGTTTGGTTTCCATGCAAGTCCAAGTTATGCCACTATTTCCCCCTCAGCGGGTTGCTGAGAAGAAAACCAGGCAGGCTGGTTATACGGGTTTAATTTTGGTGGAGAGATGAGACCTCTGTCTGGCTGTAGGTAGGAAGTCTTCCCCACCTCTGGGAACTACCTTATGTTGATCAAAGGTGAGAAAATGTTTTTGATATGATTGTTTTTATTTTAGACACCCTGATGTTTGCGGCAATAGTGACAAGGTAAGCCACCTAATACAGTACCATACCAAAGCAGACTAAATAGGTTAATACTGCTAATGACTCAATGCATTCAGTATCAAGAAAAATCCTTCAATGCTGGTCTCAATTTTGAAGCTGCATTAACTGCATTAATAAATTAGATGAGCAAATCAATACAAACACATTACACTTTATTGAAACCCCAAATAGCAGGGGTGTGGCTTTAGTGGGCCAAAGTTTAGATCGTCTGTTCATCGTCAAAATACTGGTTTGTATTTGTATGTAATATTTAGATTGGTTTCCTGGCATTTGATATAATCAATACCCAGACCTTTACCTATGATATTTACCTAACATGTCTGGTAAGCTCCAGGATGCCACCATTCATGGAATTAAATCTTTCTTTAGAGATTTGGGAGAAACCTGAACAAAAGTGTTTTTCTTATTAAATTAAGGGCCTGATTCATAGCTGAACGCTCTGACCAGAGCGCTCGCTCTGAATCAGGGCCCTCCTACCTAAACTTGGAGCGGCCTCTTGGACGCTCGCATAGCTGTGGGTTACCACCCACAGCTTATGCGAGCGTCCATGATGATGGTCGCGATGGTCAAGACCATCGCGGCCAACAGGCTTGCGACGAGACCCTGCGGTAGGGTCTCGCTGCCGCAAGCCCAGGAGTGATTTTGGCTCTATCAGAGCCAAAATCACTCCCACTGACATCACTAGTGATGTCAGTGGGGCCGGACCCAGACGGTAGGCGTTCTCTTGGGAACACCTTCGTCTAGCAGCCACGCCCCCGGCACGCCCACCAAAGGGGGCGTGCTGTCAGTCACCATCGACAGCACGCCCCCTTTGGTGCGAGACCCGGAGCGATAGCTTGGCTGTCACTATCCGGGTCTCGCGCATGCGCACGACGGAGCTCCCTCCATCATGCGCATGCGGGTACCATCGACCTGCTTGCGAGCATCCTGCGCTCGCGAGCGGGTCTGAATGAGACCCAGTATTCACTGAGACTTATAACACTGATAACACCTGAAGAAAAAATGCTTCCTCCACCTAACATGGCTGCACGAACACAATGTAGGACTTCTCCAAAGTATATTTTCCCATTCTCTAAAAGAAATCTGAGGTTCTCTCCATGAGACTCTGGTGAACATTTACAGAATCTGTCCAAATTACGTCTGATAATTTCATATGAACCTGAAAAGAACCTCGTCAGCGCTGTCATCGTCTAGAAGACCACAGCTGATCCCTGTCATGGCTCTAGCATTATAGTGATACTTTGATTAAATCAGGGTTCCCGGCATCGACTACATCGGAGGTTCCCAAATGCAGTCCTCAAGGCTCCCCAACAGTTCAGGTTTTAGAGATATCCATGGTTGATCACAGGTGGTTAAATCAAATTGACTGTGGTACTAATTAAGTCACCTGTTATCAAATATGGATATTCTTAAAACCTGGACTGTTAGGGTGCTTTGAGGACCGAGTTCTGGTACTTCAGGGTTACATGTTAAGGCGTTTGCAAATGATCAAAGATGATAGGATGTCCCAGTTAAACCACTGATTGTATTTATTTTAGACTCAAGTCTTACACCCATCACATCTGTTATACACACGTTTTCATAGATTGGGATATAGGCTTTTCCAGGTACATCCTACCTGCATTCACTATGAGAACCATGTCTACATTTACAATATCTTGATTGTGACAGGATAGAGTTTTGCAACATTTTTACTCACCGATTTTCATCTGTTCTGATATAAATTATATGATTGATTTGTATAGAGCAGAATTATCTTGTGCATATGGGTTAGGATGGGGTAATATAGATTGGTTTAAGAGCTGATCTCTTTGCTGTCCTCGGGTCCGTGAATTGGAGCCTGTCACTGTTCAAGGAGCTGAATTTCAGCCTAGTTTTGTATGTAGATAGAGAGGATTCCAGAGATAGATTGTGCAGGCCGGGAATGTAGAACAGAATCTGGACGCTGCTTCGAACAGGAGCCATATTTGCGGCAAAAACGATCATTTCCCTGTCTTGCTGTGATCAGTCACGTTTATGCGGTGTTTATGAATCTGACCGCCCTACAGACATCTTTCCTAAAAGAATTTATGCATTTTACATCTTGAAAAATCATAACCAAATGTTGTGAAAATTCCGCCGCCAGTTTATCTTCCATTCATAGGATATAATAATAAAATAAACTGTTCCACTTTATTCTCATTCCGTGATGTTCGGAAGACCTGCTGTGAAATGTTTCAGTATTGAAGAAATACATGTGTTTAATATTAAGGGACATCTCAAATAAGGTCCGAAAATCCAAGTTGACGCCAAACGTGGATTTTCACTTCATGCAGGCACGAGAGTTATTATTGGGAATCGGGTCTGTACTCTGCTCCAGCGACAAAGAGCACTTTCCAAAATATCACACCAGCCACTATGTAATAACAGCATTTTACTTGCCCGATCTATTTGACTTTATTTGAATTCATGTTATATTGTAGGTACAAGCAACAGAAAGATTCATTGAGGGTACAAAGTAGTGACATAAGTATATATATATATATATATATATATATATATATATATGAATGGGGCAGAAAACTAGCACCTACTAGTGTAGTAGTTTAGAATCTTGTGATTACAAATTTAGATTTAAAGTATGCGTACCAGATAAATGCCAACAAAAGACATATCAGCAGAGGTCTTTATCTCCCATATGTTGGATGTTCCTGGGTAGATTATTCTCCAGCCTCTGTTTTAGTGTAGTCTCAGCTCATTAACTCAATAAACATAAGAAGTCTCCATAGTGCAGTACTGTTAGTATAAATTATAAACATTTATTCTTAGCACACATATATAAATAGGAAACAATGTACATAAAGAGTTTTTTTGGCTTATCTCATTCATTCTGGTTGCAAGGATGCATCTAGGGGTATGCAATCGGAAAACCGGCTGACGTGATATCGACAGCCGGCTTCCTGATTGCTTTATCCCGGCGAGGGTTAAATGACAGGTGTCTATATCTAGACGCCTGTCATTTTCCTGACCCCGGGAGACAGGCGCCCGGCATCCCGATCGAAGGGATGCCGGGCGCTGCGAGCAGACAGCTGCGGGGGGGGAGGGTTAGGTTTAGGGCTCCCAGGGGGTACTTAGGGTTAGGCACCCCTCGGGAGGGTTAGGGTTGGGGGAGGGAGGGTTAGGGTTAGGCACTTACAGGGGGGATTAGGGTTAGGCACTTGGGGGGAGGTTAGGGTTAGGCATCCCTAAGGAGGTTTAGGGGGGTTAGGTTAGTATATACTTACCTCGGAATTATCGGGATTTCCACCGCTGTCGGGCTGCCGCTGCCGGGATCTGTCCATCTGTCAGGCTGCCGCTGCCAGGAATGGAACCGCCGGCCATGCGGCTGGCGGTATTTCATACCGATTCCCATCTAGGCAAATAGAAATGGATGGAGATGGATGTAACCCAACGCATTTCACTAGTAAATGATTATTATTATTATCCTTTATTTATATGGCACCACAAAGGTTCTGCAGCGCCCTACACAGTACATAAATGAGCAAAAGAAAAACAGTAATAGTAATACAATACAATGCAGGACAAGGACATGGTTTATACACATTGCTGCATAACACAAGCAGCAGGGCATAAGCAACCAAGTGTTAGGTGCCAATTGGGGAACTAGGAGTACATGATAGTATAAGTAAGGGAAGGAGAAGCACGTGTGGATTGAGGGCCCTGCTCGTGAGAGCTTATATTCTAAACTGGAGGGGCAGACAGACGGGACAGATAGTGAGGAAGGAGCATGGAGCAGTGGGTTAGGATATGTGCTGCGGATTGTGTGTGTATAAGATGACCGGATGTTACTGTATGTCAAAATTAAGTCCTTCATACTTCTATCTCTGTGACAGAAAATAGATTTTGTTTATGTGTTATTTACATGAGCGATAAACAAAATAAAGTTCTAGCACTTTAATTTTTTGTCTGTTACATTTTAGCATCTAAATACATCCAGCTAAAGATGCAGATATCATGGGACTGTCCTGCCATCCTAATAGTGAGTACTATAGTCCCAGCTGCTGGGTGCTATGCCAAGCTCCTCTGAGTGGGTGCTTCTCACATGCTAGGCCCACCCACAAAGAAGTGCAGCCATGCCCAACATGCTGTGGTCCCACAGGATGTTACTGTACATGCCCAGAATTCCTCTTGGCAGCCCTGGAGTTGACAGTCATGCAGAACCAGGAGGGAATGGGGCTTAGTTGTGGGGTAGAAAGGTGATGGAGGGAGGTGGTTGAGAGTGGAGGAACAGGAAAGGTGGGGGAACGAAGAAGAGGTTAGGAAGGGAGACTAATGAGAGAAAAAGGGGGAGGATAGGGATAGATAAAGTGGATGATTATGTGGACACTGAATAAGGGGGTGTTTGAAGTAAGGGTGTTCAAGCTGTGGACGAGGTAATAAGTGAGATGAAAACTGGACTGGAAGCTGTGTAGACAGAGATTGGATAAAATTTTTAATAAGTTGTGTACTTTGTCGAAAAACAACCGCGCAAATTTTTGAAGAAAAAAAAAACTGTTGAAAATTAGCTTAAAGTATTGGGTCTCCTTTTTCGGGATGCGGGATGCGCTAATGTACACACAATAAATTCACTGAATAACGGTTTCTATTGCAGCGTTCTAAACACTGATTTTTTTTTAAAATCTATACCTTGCATTAATATTGTTTGAATACCTAATACTAATCGGGTATATTCTTAAGGGTGTGATAACTATACTAAATTGTCCGCACTATCGTCTCCTCTGAATTACGATATTTTAACCAGTCACATGGGGGATCTTGTAACTCTTCCCACGATGATGCTTACCCGGAAGTCAGCCACCTCATTGAATACAATAGGGGAGAGCCGCGAAGACGCTGGAGTCCGGTAAACATTAAAATGTGGATGCACGGGCTACGCTACTACGGTTAACAGATATGCTGCATATGAGAACTCCAGATTTATTGGCAAACCACCACCAAACCGCCAGGGTTTAGAACCTGCCGCTTATTAAATTTTGCCCAGGAGATGATATAATAGTGTTAATAATAGTGTTATATTTCATACAGTAAATTAATCGATTCATCCCTACAGTATATCAAGTGGAGTACTGTACCACAGTTATAGGAAAAAACTGCTTATTTTGGGGTGTTTCAGTCCTTCCTAGGTCACCTTTAAGAAATTTTTCATTTTCATAAACTGATACCCAAACGAAAAGGAAAGACAGCTCTCTGTGATATAATTTTAATATGTATATTATTTTTATTATATTTAAATACAAATTACATACATACAAAAAAAAAAGATAACATCACTTTACATGGTGTAAATCCCTTTAGGAGGTATAAACCTGCAACCAGAAGTATGAGGTTCTAATATTCCAGAGTGCTTGGAGAATTCAATTGATAAAAAAAATAATTGAGTGAACCGAATGTCCCAGTTATTCCAGTTGTCAGTCTACTGCAAGAGAATAAATCCCTGGGAGTCACAATGTAGAACAACCCATTGCGTTTCATTTGTAGAAAACTTCATCAGCTCCCTCTCACATTTCTTTGCATTCCTCTGTTTACCTTTCTATGCCCCAAGTATGTGTTAAAATTAGGGTTATTTTTAAAACTTTTTTTATTCTTTAGCCTATTTAATTCAGATTTTTAAATAATCAAATATTTCACACTTTTATGTTCAGAAGATATAATTTTCCTTCCATCTGGGTCCACCCACAGCCCCTTTATAATGTAAGCTCTTGCGAGCAAGATTCTCTCTCTCTAACTGCTTAATCATGACTGGGTAGAGAATTTGGAAGACTAGAGAGGGGTTGATAAAGAGTTGAAAGCTGGTTGGATGTAAGGATGTATCCCACAAGCGTACTTTGGGTGGCGCTGAGTCATACACAATTCATTTACATCTCCTCTTGCAGCTGAAGAGGGAAACCGGTAGGTAACAGGGCACCGGTAGGTAACAGGGCGCCGTACCTAGGCATGGTTTAATGACATTATGTCAACGGAATTGCCGGTTATGCAGAGTTATTTTCAAACATATGCAAGTGACATGTATGAGACTGAGCATAGATCGGAATATAAGCATTTGGTTCCATGCACGCAGTTACAGGCAATGTGCGTTCAACTCTACATCAGCCCCAGAATGTCTAAAATATATAGAGCTAAGGAAACCAGTGATTTACAGACTGGAGTTTATAAGTCACCAGCATAAACGGCTGCACTGAAACTCAACCATCTGTATTTAGGAAACTGATATTACAATATACTGTACATTAACTTGGCTTTCAAAAATAAACTTTTTTTAGTGAGTTGCAAAAACGATAAATCTTAGGTGGACAATGATAAAAAAAATCACTGACGTTTGTACTGGAAATAATAAATATTGGTGCACACAATATGGCAACTTTTCATTTTTTTTAGAAATAAACTGCAACCAAATTGTTTAATAAAAAAGTATTGAAGGTAATAAGGGGAGATAGAGGGGGGCATTCAATTGTTATAACTGGAAGGGACTGAAAACTCCTGGTGAAAATACAAGGAATGTAGCAAAGTATATTAAAAGGAAATTAAGTTAGCAAAGACTGGGGCTGAAAAACCGACTGCTAAGATACTGAATAGCTCTAGTCTAAAGCCAAAGCATGTTTCCTGTAGATGAACAGCAAGAGCAATGATATAAATAATACTGAGGTATGTAATGATATGCCAGGAGAACTTACTGTACAAGATTAGCAATCACAAGGAAGGAAACTGTAGTAGAAATTACGCTGTGTAGCAATAATCTATACTCACCAATAAGGGCCTCATTTAGGGCTTGATTCTGAGGCGCAAGTAACGCTGATGTACATGGCGTTCAGCGATTGTTTTCTACTGCTCGTGTGTGAAAATCCCAAAAACCTCTTCCAGAGCATGGGTTACCCTGTGTGTGCGCTGGGAGGCACAGCTGTGATTGTGACTGAAGCTGCACTACCTACTGCCGCAGGTGCCTTTCCAGAGGGATGTAGTCAGCATTCTGGTTGACAGGATGCTGACGGTCTAAATACTATCGCCGGAATCCTGAAAGCAGTAGGGATCATGGTTCCAAAATACCGATCTTCAGCATCCCGAAGGTAAATATCGGGGGTTAGGGTTAGGCACTAGGGGGAGTTAGGTTCAGGCACTAGGGGGGGAGGTTAGGCACCAGGAAGGGAGGGTTAGCATACCGACCAACAAGTGTCGGTATGTTAACCCTGTCGGGGTAACTTGGGCTTGTTTTTGTTCCTATCATATTATGAGCATCAATAACAGTCATTTCCACTCATTTTTAGTCAATTTTGACCTCCTCACAGCACCTGAAATTACCTAGGACTTACATGCAATCCAGAATACACAAGATCCAATTTTTAGATCCAAGTTCCGAACTTGGCGAGAAGACCCCGAGTCAGGACCCTGTTCTTCTCAGAACTCCAAAAACTACCATATATATTTAGAAGCAGTGCCGAATTACCAAGTAGGCAGAGTAGGCACCGGTCTATGGGCCCAGCGCCTTTTAGGGGCAATGGATCAAAATAATATTGATTTGATCTTGAAAGAAAATAACAAACAAGCTTTCTTAAATTGTTTATTATAGATAGAAAAAAATTAATCCATTCAAAGAAACGAAAATTTTCAGTTAAAGACTGTGTTTCTTCCGTTTCTTCTTCTTCTTCTTGCGCGGCATCACGGTCGGGCATCGCAGCTGCCTGATGTTTAGCAGCAGGAGAATGAAGTTGAGGATGTAAGTGGTGATGCAGATGACACAAAAATCCTCCAACACGTAGAAGAGGATGTAGGCCAGTTAGAGGGAGCCGGCGATGGACAGCAGCGAGGAGCCCAGCAGAATGACCGCGGCGGGTGTATTAATGTAATGTACCCATTAACAACTTACAGTACATAAACCACAGACATCAGACTCAAGTTACAGTTTGTCTCTTCAAAGCTCATCTTCTGTCAGCTTGTATAAAAATTTTGGTGCAGCCTACGTACGGTTTATTAAAATTGTTGGTAAAATCAGGGCCGCAACTAGGGGGGGCTGGAGGTGCACGTGCACCGGGTGAGCCGCTGTACCTGGTGCCAGTGACCTCCAGCCCGGCGCTGCAGAGAGGCTCCAAGCCGGACGTCCGCTGGTAATATTTATTACCAGCGGGCGCCCGGCTCCTTCTCTGCAGCGACGCGGTGTAGCCGGAGCCGGAGGCTGGAGTTCTCTCCCGAACTCCAGCTTCCGGCTCTCCCCACGGGCACTATGGGGGAGACGTCATGACATCTCCCCCATAGTTCCAAGGAGCAGCCGGCGGACCGGACGCGACGCTGGATGCAGGAGCGGGGTTCAAGGTAAGTATATTTTTTTTTTAATAAGCTGCACTACAGGGGCATTATTATGGGGGCAGGGGCATTACCACAGGGGCATTACTATGGGGGCATAGGCAATAAGGGGCATTAATAATGGGGCATGAGCACTACAGGGGCATTACTATTGGGGCATGGGCACTACAGGGGCATTACCACAGGGGCATTACTGTGGGGGCATGAGCACTACAGGGGCATTACTGTAAGGGCACTACAGGGATATTACTATGGGGGCATGGGCAATACAGGGGCATTACTATGAGAGCATGGGCACTACAGGGGCATTACTATGAAAGCATGGGCACTACAGGGGCATTAATATGGGAGCATGGGCACTACAGGGGCATTACTGTATGGTGGGCACTACAGGGGCATTACTACATTACTATGGGGGTATTAACATATGGGCATTACTATGGGGGCATTACAATATGGGCACTACTGCAGGGGGAATTACATGGGGGGCGCCAAATTACTGTCTTGCCCCTGGTGACAAAAATCCTAGTTTCGGCCCTGGTAAAATTAAAAAACGTATTAGGAGATAATTTGCGAGGGGGGGCCCTGAGATTTCGACTGCCTAGGGGACTCTGCAGGGTTTAATACAGCACTGTTTAGAAGACAAGGGGCAATATTTAATAAGCGCTGGGTTCTAAACCCTGGGGGTTTGGTGGCGGTTTGGCGGCGGCTTCTGAATGACAAACCTGTTCTATTCTAAAATTTGTTTTGACGGCGGTCTTGCAGCAGTTTTGACTTTAGAAGATCTGCAGATAACAAAACCACCGCCAAACCGCCACCAAACCGCCGGGGTTTAGAACTCGCCACTTAGTAAAGTTTGCCCAAGACATGATATAATAATGTTATACTTCATACAGTAAATTAATCAATTCAGACCTATATCAAGTGGAGTACCACAGTTATAAGAAAAAACAGCTCATCTTTGGGGGTTTCAGTCCTTCCTAGGTCACCTTTAAGAAATGTTTTCCTTTTCACGGACCGATACCCAAACGAAAAATGAAAAACAGCTCTTTGGTGAATTCATTTTAAAATGTATATAATTGTTTAATAAAAAAAGTATTGAAGGCAATAAGGCGAGGGGGGGATTAAATTGTGATAACTAGAAGGGACTGAAAACTCCTGGTGAAAATACAAGGAATGTACTGTAGCAAAATATATTAAAAGGAAATTAAGTTAGCAAAGACTGGGGCTGAAAAACATTCTGCTAAGATACTGAATAGCTCTAGTCTAAAGCCAAAGCATGTTTCTTGTAGATGAACAGCAAGAGCAATGATATAAATAATACTGAGGTATGTAATGATATGCCAGGAGAACTTACTGTACAAGATTAGCAATCACAAGGAAGGAAACTGTAGCAGGAATTACGCTGTGTAGCAATAATCTATACTCACCATAAAGGGCCTCATTTAGGGCTTGATTCTGAGGCGCAAGTAACACTGATGTACATGGCGTTCAGCGATTGTTTTCTACTGCTCGTGTGTGAAAATCCCGAAAACCTCTTCCGGAGCATGGGTTACCCTGTGTGTGCGCTGGGAGGCACAGCTGTGATTGTGACTGAAGCTGCACTACCTACTGCCGCAGGTGCCGTTCCAGGGGGATGTAGTCAGCATTCTGGCAGCAGTCGGGATCCCGGTTCCAGAATACCGACCATTGGCATCCCGAAGGTAAATATCAGGGGTTAGGGTGCGGGGTTAGGTTTATGGTGTGGGTAGAAGGGGTTAGGTTCAGGCAGGGGCGTAGAGAGTGCCGCCGGCCCCGGTAAAGAGAGGCCTAATCGTGGGAGGCGTGGCCACGCCCCCTTGAAAAAATAAAACATACTTTTGCAGCGCAGCTTTGCGCCCGGGAGGGGGCGCTGTGAGCCCCTCAGCCCGGCGCAAAGCCAGGGGGGGCGCGATCAGTCCCTCCCCTCAGGCATAGGAGATTGCTGTGGTTGCTGTTTAGCAGCTGCGACCAATCTCCCACTGCACCAGGAAGGGAGACCAATAAGTGTCGGTATGTTAACCCTGTCGGGGTAACTTGGGCCTGTTTTTGTTCCTATCGTTTTATGAGCATCAATAACAGTCATTTTTAGTCAATTATGACCTCCTCACAGCACCTGAAATTACCTAGGACTTGCAATCCAGAATACACAAGATCCGATTCTTAGATCCAAGCTCCTAACTTGGCGAGAAGACCGGACTCTAGCCCTGATTCAGAGCCGGACGCTCTTTCAGAGCGCTCGCTCTGAATCAGGGCGGTATTTTTTTTTTGTGCCGGCCAACAGCTTTTGCGAGCGGCCAGGTGATGGTCTTCCGATGAGACCCTTGTGGTAGGGTCTCGTCCATCGCAGGCCCCAGTGGACTTCCTGCTCTAATAGAGCAGGAAGTCCACCTACTGACATCACTAGTGATGTCAGTAGGGCCGCCCACAAACGGAAGGCGTTACCTCGGGAACGCCTCCGTTTGTCCAGCCACCCCCCCGCCCGCCTCCAAAATGGGGCGAACTGTCAATCACAATCGACAGCAGCCCCGTTTTGGTGCGAGACCCGTAGCGACTGAGTGCCCGTCGCTGGCCGGGTCTCGCGCATGCTACGCCTCAGGGGGTAAACATCGACCCGCTTGAGAGCAGGGTCTGAATCAGCCCCTCTGTTCTTCTCAGAACCCCAAAATGAACCGAGCTGGGATTCGGTTCAGCACGGAACCCTAAAGTTTGGGTGTGTTTGGTTTTCAGCAAAACCTAAACCACTAATCTCTAAAAAAAAAAAAAAAAAGAGGCAAAAATTTAAAATAAATCATCAAATATCTAACAATATTCAGTCACGGGCTTCATTAATGTTTGAATTTTGGGATACCCAGTAAGTGGAGAAGTGATAAACCTTGGGGTAAAACAAAAGAGGACAACAGGGAGTGACCACAAAACATAAGACGTAGGATCTGGGACTCGAGCTGTGCTGGTAGTATCAGCTGCCCAGTTTCAGAGGCCGCAGAGGGCCGGAGGCTGTGGCAAGACCTATCAAAAGGAGTCGCCTTTGTAAAATGTTTCCTAGGCGTTAATGCCGCTATTAAGATGTACGTCTTCAGCAAGTGAATTTAATAATTATCACAGTGAAGAAAATTTTTTATAGGAAAACGAGTTACTTAAGTACAATTCACAAAGTGCTTTTTGCTAATGTTTTACACTTTAAAATAGTGCATTCCTGACTGTGTTAATACAGTGAGAAGACAATGGAGAGATATCTGAGAGGCTGCAGAACCAGACGGGAAAAGCAATAAGTGGTCTGTCTTTAGCCGAGAGGACACTGAAGATAAATGCCCTGCAACTGTGTGACGTTGTGATACACTCTATAAAGCCATTGCACCATGCTCTGTCTGTGACCGCTCATAGCAGAAATATATTTGCAGCCTTTAGCCTCAGAAATGGATCGAGTGAAGGTATCATGAACTTCCTGAGGACATTGTCGCACAGAAAAACAACGATTCCTGTCCAAAGTGCATCCACAACAAGTTCATCACACCAGAGTGTTCTTCCAGCACAAACCCCCTGAGAGGAACTGATTGTAATTCTGTGACGATTGTTTGCTGATAATATAAGTTATCCCCAGAAGCTGTGCACTTTTCAGGAGAGATCGCTGGGTCATAGCGGCTGGACTGGTGGCAATGAGAACTGTTCTGTACTGAACATATTTGTAATCAGACGAGTTGTCACAAAGTTTTTCTTATAGTATCAGCTAAAGCAGTTTGTTATTGACCCCTTATTCATGGCTCAGAGGAACAGGGGAGCAAAGGGGTGTAACATTGGCACCAACACTGCACCCAAAGCATCTTTGCCTAGGTATCAGCCTCTACGCCAGCTGAACCTGCATGTAATAAACATTGACAGAACTAGAGGAATATGTTTGTCTGCCCCTCCCATTTAGAATGTAAGTTCTCACGAGCAGGGCCCTCTTCCCTCACATACTTCTCCTTCCCTTGCTTATATTTTAAGCTTATTTTGCTGCTTATTTAAATGTTATGCAGCAATGTTTATAAATCATGTAGTTGTCCTGCATTGTTTGTACTGGTAATTACTGTTTTTCTTGTGTGCTTATTTGTTTATGTACATTGTAAGGTGATACGGAACCCTTGTCGTGCCATATAAATAAAGGATAATAATAATAATGTGACTAAGGCTGGGTACACACCTAAACGACCTGCAATCGTGCCGATGTTCAGGGCGATTTGCCTTCACCCAGGACATCGCATGATTGCCGGTACACACTTGAAAGATTTAATGAAAGATGGAACAATCACTGTTTCGTCCTTCATTCACTTGTACAGGCTCACATGCGATATCGTATGATTGACTGTGCAGCACAGGCAATCGCACGATATCGCATGCGACCGCGGGTACGTGCAAATTGGGCATACACACTGCACGATATGCCCGATTTGTCGTTCCGACTTTGCTAAATCGGCCAAATCGGGCCGATATCGTACAGGTGTGTATGCACCCTTAGTGCTGCTACACAGCGCAATACATGTCAGTTTTGCGGAGATCTCTTGCGCAGTTTTTTTTACTTTGCATTCTCCACAGCAGAGAGAATGCGACTGCAGGCAATGCCAAGTCCTGCAAATGGATGGTAAACATTACATAAATACAGGTAGTGTACAGTTTGTAGATGTGGGTGAGGGTTTAAGAGCTTAGCGGGGAAATGTACTGAGCTCCGATTTTGCTAAATCGCTGATTTTCTGTGAAATTTGAAATGGAATCTAAAGGAGTGGTTTCATTAAAGGCAAATGCAGCCTGCTTATTACTATGCCCCCTATGTTGGAGTAAGGGGCTATAAAATGTGGCTGGATTCAGAGATGCAGAACTTATTGGCAGAGTTTGGCTAACATGCTGAGTCCACACAGCAGATTGGCTTCACCAGGTGGTTAGTTTATTAAACTGGTAGAGATACAATTGTTTGTAGACACAGGGTTAAATAAGCACAGGTTAACTTGATGCTAGATGCAGCCTGGAGCGATTGGGTATGCTGGGCGCTGTGGTGCACCAGGTGGTAATGACACATACATACATCAGATAAGTAGCGGTATGCACATCTGGTACATGGAGTCAGCAATAAGTAGACACCACAAGGACTGCTGGTACATGGACTCAGGAGCAACAAGGCTTTTTAGCTGCAACAAGGTCATTAAAGCCATGTGAATCAGTGACATCTGCGGAATTGAAGACAATGTCCTAAATGCCATTAAAGTTGAGACAATTACTGTACGCTTAAGCATTTAAGGTAAAACAGTTATTACAGATCAAGGGTGGGATGTACTATCCGTGTGAAGTACATCCCTCCAGTCACCGCACCGATACTAATCACATATGTACTAACACAAAGGACAACTCTTGCGATAAGAGCTGCCCTTTGCAAAGCTGCCACCGCTGGGTAGCGGGGTCTCTGCGGGTCTCCTCTATCTCCTAGCCCTGGGAGCTTCCTGCTGGTGATCTCTGCAGGAAGTCCCGGGCTCCTCATCTTCCTCGCTGCACCTGGGAGAAGAGAAAAAGGAGGCGGGGGACCAAGGAGGAGCATGCAGGCGGTTAGATGAGGGGGCAGGCAGTGTGAGGTGCTGGGCAACTGGGGGGTGGAGAAGCGTCGGGGAGCAGAATGCGGTAAGAAGCCCATAGGCTTCTATAGGGTTTTTTCTGGTATTACCCTCTGCATCGAAAATTGGGCGGCCAGGGCATAGTACATATAAAAATGCAGTAAAAACCCTGAAAGCATTTTTCCTTTAGTACATCCCAGCCCTATTATTTGTGCCCGATCTAGGGACCAGTCCTAACAAGTGAGTCCAATTTGCAACGGGTTGTTGTGTTGTGTACAATCAAAGAGGGACTATAATTGCAACAGGCACAGGGTTAAGCAGATACAGGTTACCTGGATGGTAAATACAGCATGCACTTATAGGGTATGCTGGCTCATGTAGTGTGTAATGACACATACACCCTCCAACTAGGTAGCAGTATATTCCTCTATGTAAGCGGTGATGGCAGTGTAGAAGCAGTGACGGAAGCTGTGGAAGCTCTGTAATGCTGGGCAGTCTCAGGGCATGTGCAGTGGAGCATGTCAGAAGTCAGACCTCCGGAGAGAGCTGTGTCAGGTCCTAGTGCTTGTCTGGCCCTGTCTGGCACTAGGACCTGTAGTGGAGGTAGTGCAGAACGATTCTCTAACAGGATATAGAGATAAAGGGCAGAGAAAAGGACTTGTATCAGCTTTTTCTAGGAGGCCGGCAGCACATCTACTTTCACCAGCACTAACTGATCTTTGTACTAGTAAAACGTCATAAAAATCCCTCACTGGTAAAGCCGCGTGGTTGTTAATGTTATACTGTAGCACCATCAGGCTTTTGTCGCTTGTGGATTCTATACCGTATGTCATGGATCGGGGATACTATAAATATACCATAGGAGCCTTTTACAAAGTGCAAGTTGAATAATACAGTGCAAATCTGCTTTTGAATTATGTAGTCTAGTTTGAAAGTGTCTGATCTCGCATCTGTACATGCCCAACCTGTGAGCAAATGGATAAACGCTCCGGCAACACTCAGGTTTGTGTGGTCAATTCTGCATCTCTTCGGTTTAGTTTTTCTGAAAAAACGAACATACCCGAAATTTTGAGTTCCAAGTAGAACTGAGTCCCGTCTTGCGTCTGCTGTAAGTTTGGAACTCGGATTTAAAAGTCGAATCTCGGTTTCGGATTGCATGTAAATAGATCCAAATTACATAATTTAGCTGTTTTTATTAATTTTAAAGAAATCCAAAACCAAATCTGAACCAAAGCACTTGAGGGTGGTTTTGCCAAAAGGAAAACCATAACATGGGAGTCCGCGCACATCTAAATATCAGGCTTGCAACGCCATTGTTCCATTCTAGGCATGTGACACTAGTTTGTTTCTAATGCAATTGTTTCCAAGTCAGGATGTCTGTGTGTACAAACTAGGGGTGTGCACCGGCCACTTTTCGCGTTTTGTGTTTTGGTTTTGGATCTGGATCTTTCTTCGTGTTTTGGATCTGGATTGGTTTTGCCAAAACCACCCTTCCGTGTTTTGGGTTCTGGGTTTTGTGTTTTGGATCTGTATTTTTTTTTAAAAAAGAATAAAAACAGCTAAAATCACAGAATGTGTTGGTTTTTCTGCTCCTATGCTATTATTAACCTCAATAACCTTAATTTCCACTCATTTCCAGTCTATTCTGAACACCTCACACCTCACAATAGTGTTTTTATGTCCAAAAGGCTATGCTAAGCGACACGAGTGGGCAGCACAAACACGTGGCCCATCTAGGAGTGGCACTGCAGTGGCAGACAGGATGGCAGTTTGAAAAACTAGGCCACAAACAGTACATAATGCAAAGAAAAAAAAGAGGTGCAAGATGGAATTGTCCTTGGGCCCTCCCACCCACCCTTATGTTGTATAAACAGGACATGCACACTTTAACAAACCAATCATTTCAGCGCCAGGGTCTGCCACACGACTGTGGCTGAAATGATTGGTTTGTTTGGGCCCCCACAAAACAAGCTGGCAATTAATCTGTCCCTTCACAAACTGGCTCTACGGAGGCAAGATGTCATCCGCATCCTCCTCATCCACCGATTCCTAACCCTCTTCAGTGTTGTGTACATCCTCATCCTCACAGACTATTAACTCGTCCCCGCTGGAATCCACCACCACAGGTCCCTCCATACGTTCTGGAGGCTGGTCTCCCTGGAAGAGTTGGTAATTCATTTTTATAAACATCATCTTCTCCACATTTTGTGGAAGCAACCTCCTACGCCTTTCGCTGACAAGGTTCCCGGCTGCACTAAACACTCTTTCGGAGTACACACTGGAGGGGGGGCAACTCAGGTAAAATAGAGCCAGTTTGTACAGGGGCCTCCAAATTGCCTCTTTTTCCTGCCAGCACGGGTACGGACTGTCTGACATGCCTACTTGGATGCTGTCACCGATGTAATCCTCCACCATTCTGTCAATGGTGACAGTATCATATGCAGTGACAGTAGACATGTCAGAAATTGTTGCCAGGTCCTTCAGTCCAGACCAGATGTCCAAACTTGGTCCTGCCTGCCCCGCATCACCGCCAACGGGTTGCTTAGAATACCTAAGATTTTTCCTGGCAGCCCCAGTTGCGAGAGAAAATTAAGAAGGAGCTGTTGACATGTCACGTTCCGCTTCAGCTGACAGTGTTTTCACCAGCAGGTCTTTCCACCTCTGCAGGCTTGTGTCGGCCGGAAAAAGAGACACCACATAGGCTTTAAACCTAGGATCGAGCACGGTGGCCAAAATGTAGTGGTCTGATTTCAACAGATTGACCACCCTGGAATCCTGGCAAAGTGAATGAAGGGCTTCATCCACAAGTCCCAGATGCCGAGCGGAATCGCTCCATCTTAGCTCCTCCTTCACTTTCCTTTGCCTATGTGTTAGGTGGATGTATAGGCTTGAATGGCCTTTTGCTGCTCCTCCATCCTCTGAAGCATATAGAGGGTTGAGTTCCACCGCATCACAACCTCTTGCTTCAGGTGATGGCGGGGCAGGTTCAAGAGTGTTTGCTGGCGCTCCAGTCTTCGGCACGCAGTCGCTGAATGGCGAAAGTGGCCAGAAATTTTTCGGGCCACCCAAAGCGTCTCCTGCACACCCCTGTTGCTTTTCAGAAAATTCTGCACCACCAAGTTTATTGTGTGAGCAAAACATGGGACGTGCTGGAATTTGCCCAGATGTAATGCCCGTACAATATTGGTGGCGTTGTCAGATATCACAAATCCCCAGGAGAGTCTAAGTGGGGTAAGCCACTGGGCAATGATTTCCCTCAGTTTCTCTAAGAGGTTGTCGGCGGTGTGCCTCTTACTGAAACCGGTGATACACAGCGTAGCCTGTCTTGGAACGAGCTGGCGTTTCTGAGATGCTGCTACTGGTGACGCTGCTGTTGTTGCTGCGTAAGGTGATACATCTACCCAGTGGGCTGTCACAGTCATATAGTCCTTAGTCTGCCCTGTTCCACTTGTCCACATGTCCGTGGTTAAGTGGACAGTGGGTACAACCGCATTTTTCAGGACACTGAGGACACTTTCTCTGACGTTTCTGTACAGTCTCGGTATCGCCTGCCTAGTGAAGTGGAATCTAGACGGGATTTGGAACCGGGGATACACTACCTCTATCAATTGTCTAAATCCCACTGCACTAATGGCGGATACCGGACGCACGTCTAACACCAACATAGCAGTCAAGGCCTCAGTTATACGTTTTGCTTCAGGATGACTGCTGTCGTACTTCATCCTCCTCGCTAAGGACTGTTGGAGGGTCAATTGTTTAGTAAAAGTAGTGGTGTTCCTACTTCCTCTATGGGATGATGAATGACTCCCAGCAGCGGCAACAGCAGATGTGGTAGCAGTAGGCGTAGCAATGCAGGATCCTCCGAAGGAATCCCGGATAGGAGCGTCAGTCATGCCAGAGACATGGCCTGCAGGACTACTTCCAATCCTGACTAAGGAGGAAATTGACGAGGAGGGAGTTGACAGTGTGGTTTACAGGCGCTTGGATACAATGGGATTTAGGTGTCCCTGGACTGCTTACGGTCTTAGCCAAAGTTTCTGAACTTGACAGTAACTTTTTATGAACACGCTGCAGGTGCCATATAAGGGAGGATGTTCCTAGGTGGTTAATGTCTCTACCCCTACTTATTTCACCTTTACATATGGTACATATGGCAAGACAGTTGTTGTCCGGATTTGGATAGAAATATTGCCAGACCAAAGAAGTGGAATGTTTGGTCTTCTGCCCAGGCATGACCGTGATGGGCTTTTTCATCCCACGGACAACAACTGTCTCCCCCGGAGCCTGATTTAAACAAACCACATCACCATCAGAATCCTCCTCGCCAACTTCCTCCTCAGCGCCAGCTACACCATTATCCTCATCCTGTTGTACTTCAACAGTGACATCTTCAATTTGCATATCAGCAAGTGGACTGTGGGTGCTCCTTTCAGCACTTGCAGGGGGCATGCAAATGGTGGAAAGAGCCACCTCTTCCCGTCCAGTGCTGGGAAGGTCAGACATCGCAACCGCCACCACACTTGGATTCTCCTTGGGGATTTGTGATATCTTCTTAGAACGCACAGTTCTTTGCTGTGCTTTTGCCAGCTTAACTCGTTTCATTTTTTTAGCGGGAGTCGGGCTTCCATCGTCATGTGAAGCTGAACCACTAGTCATGAACATAGGGAAAGACCTTAGCCGTTCCTTGCCACTCCGTGGCATATTGGCAAGTTTACGTTTCTCTTCAGATGATTTAAATGTTTTTTTTAAGGTCATTTTCCTGAACTTTGTCATTTGGGATTGTATGTGCCTTCTACTATGACATTGGGCATCGGCCTTGGCAGACGACATTGATGGCATGTTATCGTCTATGTCATGACTAGTGGCAGCAGCTTCAGCACTAGGAGGAAGTGGTTCTTGATCTTTCCCTATTTTATTTTTATCACGACAGTTTGGTCCTATATACGTGCGGCTAAGGCGCACACAAACACAGAAAATATTTTTTTATTTTTGCTGGAGACTAGTGCACTTTGTGGGTTACACCACCCTTTAAGAAATGAGCCAGCCGGCCCTTTACTTATGGGACACAGGCGCACGCTTGGCGCCGCTCCTTTGTTGATGCACGTGCAGCCACAGTGCACACAATTCACAAACACAGAAAACATTTTTTTATTTTGTTTGGAGTGCCCTTTGGGGGTTACAGCACCCTTTAACGGACAAGCCAGCCGGCCCTTTACATATGGGACACAGGCGCACGCTTGTCGCTGCTCCTTTGTTGATGCACGTGCGGCTACTGTGCACACAATTCACAAACACAGAAAATATATATTTTTTTTGTTTGGAGTGTACTTTGGGGGTTACAGCACCCTTTAATGGACAAGCTAGCCGGCCCTTTACTAATGGGACACAGGCGCACGCTTGGCGCTGCTCCTTTGTTGATGCACGTGCAGCCACAGTGCACACAATTCACAAACACAGAAAATATTTTTTTATTTTGTTTGGAGTGCCCTTTGGGGGTTACAGCACCCTTTAACGGACAAGCCAGCCGGACCTTTACTTATGGGACACAGGCGCACGCTTGGCGCTTCTACTTTGTTGATACACATGCAGCCACAGTGCACACAATTCACAAACACAGAAAATATTTTTTTATTTTGTTTGGAGTGCCCTTTGGGGGTTACAGCACCCTTTAACGGACAAGCCAGCCGGACCTTTACTTATGGGACACAGGCGCACGCTTGGCGCTTCAAACTTTGTTGATACACATGCAGCCACAGTGCTCACAATTCACAAACACAGAAAATATTTTTTTATTTTGTTTGGAGTGTACTTTGGGGGTTACAGCACCCTTTAACGGTCAAGCCAGCTGGCCCTTTACTTATGACACAGGCGCACGCTTGGCACTACTTTGTTGATGCACGTGCGGCTACTGTGCACACAATTCACAAACACAGAAAAAATATGTTTTTTTTTGCACTTGGGGGGAGCACCCCTGATGGACAGAGCACCCCCTGGACAACACTACAGCACCCCTTTAGGACTGGGACACTGCACAGGACTTTGGAGTGGACACAGCCCCTATGGACAACTTACTGCATAACACAGTCCAGCCAGCCCCTATGGACTTTGGAGGAGTGGACACAGCCCCTATGGACAACAGCAGCAAAGCACAGCACAGCACTACACTACACTACACTACAAAGCCCAGCCAGCCCTAACTCCCACCCTCCCTCTTCACTGTCCACAGCCGAGTGAGAAAATGGCGCCGGCGCGGGTTCCTTATATAGGATCCAAAACCCGCGAGACCCGGAAGGCGGGATGATGATGTTTTGCCTTGATTTCAGATCCGAGTCAGGCGGGAAAAGTCGAGCCTGACTCGGATCGGCCTTGGATCGGGGGGGCTCGGATTTCAGAAATCCGAACCCGCTCACCCCTAGTACAAACATTTGGAACTTCTGCAAATAGCCTGTCCATATCTCCTCAGGTTGTGGTGCATATAGAGGCACAGAATGCATGTGTGCAATGAGGCTCCTAGGAATAAACTTAATTTGTACATCTTGTCGCTGTGTTGCCTTGTTATGGGCACAAAGGGGCCTCTTTACCAAAATGAAATGATAAGGATGATAGGTGATAAAAAACAAAACAAAAAAAAAAAAAAAACACTTCATGTGCTGCGATTTATCAGGAAATTATCACCGTTACTGCTCAGCGGTATGCAGTCGGGAAGCCAGTGAACCTAATCCCGACAGCCGGCTTCCCGACTGTCATATCCCGGCAAGGGTCTAAAGACAGGCGTCGATATGCCGACGCCTGTCATTAGACATACACTGGGAGCCCGACGCCCGGCATCCTGATCGAAGGGACACCGGGCACCGAGCGCAGATAACTGCGGGGGGGAGGGTTAGGTTAGGGGCTCCTGGATGGGACTTAGGGTTAGGCACCATCCCGGGAGGTTAGGTTTAGGCTAGTGGAAGAGGGGGTTAGGGTTAGGCACCCCGGGGGGGATTTACCGTTAGGCACCCCCCTGTGGGACCTAGGTTTAGGCGTCGGGGAAGGGGGGGTTAGGTTTAGGCACTTAGAGGGGGATTAGGGTTAGGTACTGGGGTACTAGAATTAGGCTAGCTAATACTTACCTGAGGATGATTGGGGTTTCCACTGCTGCCGGGATGCTGGTGTCGGGATTCCAACCGTCGGACATGCGTCCGGCGGTAAACCATACTGATTCCCTGCTCAGCTGCCCCAGCTATACTGGTCGGGATCGTTATTAGTCAATTTACACCTTTGCTGGAACATTCACTACAGAAATGCACATAAGTGTTCCGGCTCGCCGGCTCGTGCATACAGTATTGAAGAAGAGAATTTAAAAAATAATAATAATTAGGCTTACTCATGCAATCTTAGCCTTTAACGTATATGGTGAAGGTAAAAAGGACCTTCAGCCATATAAATCAAATCTTTTACTAGCAATAGGAATTTGTAACTTTATAAACGTGCCCAAAAGTCACATCATGCGCATCCCTTACTTTGCCCACTCTTAGACCCCCCCATATAACTGCCAGCATACTGAAGCAGCCACAATGATATCACAAATCTGCAAAGGCAGCTTTTGTTCTGTCCTCGTGAATGTCTCTCAGGGTGCGTGATTCACTTTGATACACTGACAGATCGACGATGATTTGGGAGTGTGCTGTGATGCTGAATAAAGAGCTGGCGAATTAATACAGAAGACACAACCAGAAGAACCAGGCCCATCATCAAAGGACTGGAATACCGTGTCTCTTGTGTAACACCTGACAGCAACAGTACATACATACATACAGTACATACATACATACATAGATACAGTACATACATACATACATACATACCAGTGACGTGCGGTGAGGTAAATGGCTGGGGGGGCACTGGCTGATATTAGAGCCAGATTTACAGATACTGTACATATATGAATTATAAACCAGAGCGTGCATGTGGGCATTATACAAAGGCACAGTAGTATACAGTGTTGGAAATTTGGTGCGTTTTGATCAGGGATGTGCAGATAAGATAAACAGGGGAGGCAGTGCCTCACCTGCCATAGACTTTGTGTCACGACCCTGTCTAGTTGTCACCTTTTTGCCTTGGGACTTACCCCTGTCAGCTCCCCCATGGATCTGTGTGTGTAATTTGCCTGGAGGATTTGCTCTGATTATTGCACCTGGCCTCTCCTCTGTCTGTGAGCACTGCAAGCCCTGATTGGAATCACAGGTGTGGTTCTGATTCTCAGAGCTGCAGAGATGAATACTCCCTCTGCATGTTGTGCCTTCCACCACTCAGAATGCTACTACCAGACCACCTGTCCGTATCCACCAATTGCTGCCAGACCCATGGTATATATATCCTCCCCTGATAGGCATTCTGGCCTGAACATCTCGTCTTCCCGTGGTGTATGGTTCATGCTGTTCCTGCATTCAAGTATATCCCTGAAACCTGCTACAGCAACCCCTGGTGCAATCCAGAAAACCTGTTACAGCTGTACCTGGCAATCCAGTAAATCTGCTGGCAGCAACCCCTGGTGCTTCCAGAAAACCTGTTACAGCCAAACCTGGCAATCCAGTAAGCCTGCTGACAGCAACCCCTGGTGCATCCTGAAAACCTGCTACAGTAATACCTGGCATCCAGATGTCCTGTTACAGCAATACCTGGCCTGTGCTCTGCTGTTAGTCCTACTCCTGGTTGGTCCCTGGCACTCTGTAAACCTGCATCGTGTCACCCTGTCTTGCTTCCTGCTGTGGATCAACTCCTGCCCCTTTTACCTACCTACTCCCTCCCTGAACCTAAAATTCCCAAACCTACCCATTCCTTCCTGAAACCTGTTATTCCCAGTTATCCTATCCAGCCTGCACCTGAGTTCCAACCTTGTCACAGCATTTCCAGATTTCCCTGTTTAGTCCTCATCTCAGCATTACCTGACTTCCCTTCAGCCATTGTCACATTCCAGTCCAGAGTCAAGTTCCAAGCTCATCAGTTCTATCCACGTTGTTCCAGTACAGAGTCAAGTTCTTAGTTCATCAGTTCAATTCAACAAGTCTTCCTGCCGGTCCCAGTCCGGTCCCTCCAGATCCTGTCATTTATCATCAAAGGCAGTTTTCACTGCTACACAAGTCTTGTAAATAGAGCTATCTACATTATCTGTGATTCCAGTCATGCCGGCCTCCGTTGAAACCCGATCACCACCTGAGACAGGTAACTCGCAGACACCAATTGTGACACTTTGTACTCCAGAGTTTTGATTATAAAAATGATTAGAATAATACAAAGATATTTATAATATTTTTTAACATTTTTCTTATGATTTTTATAGTCAAAACTCTGGAGAATACCAAAGTATGACAGGATAGGCTCTGCCTCACCTGCCTCCCGTGCCTCACCTGCCCGCACATCACTGATACATACACATGTCAAAACACTGAAACTGAATTCAGAACTGTATACACTGTATTACTCTCTGTATTGTCTGAGAAATAGTGGCTGAGCGCACATTCCTATACTCCTGGCTGCATGCATGGGAGCAGGGATAGGGTAAGATGTGGGGGTATATGGTCGCCTCTATTTCAGTATAATAGTGAACTTTTCAAAATAATATGGGTGCCCCCCCTATATACTGTAACTGAATAATGGCATAGATAGGCATGGATGGGGCAGCACAAATATTAGGTCTGCACAAGCACCCACAGAGCTGGCTCCTATGGTGAGGCCTGAAATTAATGTCACGTGTTGCGCCAAGAGGAGACGTTCATGGGTAGGCGCTCCGTGGGGTCGATTCAGACCCGCTCGCTAGATGCGCGCGCATGCACCTAGCGTTTGCAAATTTGGGAAGGCAGGGCAATTGCACGGCAAGGCATTAGCATGCCCACTATGTCTTGGCGTGCGATCACTCTGTGTATGCTGACGCCCACCAGCCTGTCTTAAGACGCCCACTTGCGCACGTCATCTCCAATATGTGTATGCAACCATCGGTACATCGGAAGCGAACAGAGCGCTTGTGGTTCACCATACCCTGCCGCAAGCACTGCGAGCACTTCAGTATAAAATCCAGCCAGGTGACGTGTACCATGACGCTACGCATTAATTATGCACGCCTCTGAAACATCATTGAGACGCTCAGGCACGCCTGCGTTCGCATCTCCACTCCCCCGTTTTCTCAGACCAACCCCTGTCACCACCCACAAACTGCTTCTCCTGTCACTCATTCAGCTGGGCAGTCTATGCGCAGCGAGCGTACGCCTCCCCTTCGCTCGGACTGGTTCGCGCACTCGTACTGCGAAGCGTACGCATGCGCAGAATGCAAAAATCATCTGGCTGCGTGCGAGCGCTTCCTAGCGAGCGGGTCTGAATCGGGCCCTGTGTGACATGTGCTGTGGTTTACTATGGCAGAATAATTATTATTACTAATTATAATGCAATCTGTGCAGCAGATATTCGTGGGGATTCATGTTGGGCCCATATGTGACCTATAAGTACATTTTCCATGAAAGTACATTTATTTGCAGAGACAAGGATCGCTGTAGAAGGAGCTTTCTCAGACGCCGCTAGCGGTTTTGTACAGGAACGTTGCTTGATGTGCGGCTGTCAGCAACTGACTCTCTTGGCACAACAAGGCAGGGCACTTGCCAGGCATCGTGTTTCCTACTTTCCCTTTGTGTGGCCGGCCAAACACTTGTCACCGGGGTATTCCTGTAATTCTATTGTCACACATGTTACACAGTGCACATATGTCTGCTGCATCACCCCTGGTATATTACTGCTGTGATACCACGTGTACAGTCACATGGTTTGGATGCATTATTCAGCTGTCTGTATCACAGGCTTATAGGCGATATAGAGTCTCTACGTGTCCTGTTTTTGGTAGAAAGTTGATTTTTTGGCCTCTATGATCCTTATACATAATTAAATATTAACTTTAAAATACAAAATAACCACTTGTTCTGCAATCCAATTATTATAGAAGCTACGTCTCATTGCGACACAACAATACAGTGTACACAATAAGTAGCTCCTCACATGACACTGTATATAGGGCCTCAGTCACTACCGTACGCAACTGCGATTACACACGCAATATGCCAATTGTTGTGTACTGCGCATACGTATTCATCGCAGTGCACATGTGCAAACTGCCCAGTGCGATCGGGGCTGCAATCGCAATGACCACGCAGACCCATCGCACAGTGATTGACAGGAAGTGCTGTTTGTGGGTGGTAATGGGGGGAGGGAGGAGGGCGAACGCCGGCGTGCCAGTGCATTTCCACGCTGTTGCAGGGGCGTTCATAAATTATCCACTGTGGTGCCCTATGTAGCCTGAGGCCTCATAGCGTGCGCTGAGGATGGTAGTTCCTGAGTAAGGTCAGAGCCTGTGTAGGTGTGTGTGAGGCTGTGATGGTACTCCATGCTACTGATGGTTTCTCATTCTTCTGTAGTCACTGCGTGTGATGAGGTTAGTAATTCCTGAGTAAGGTCAGAGCCTGTGTAAGTGTGTGTGAGGCTGTGATGGTACTCCATGTTACTGATGGTTTCTCAGTCTTGTGTAATCACTGTGTGTGATGAGGTTAGTAATTCCTGAGTAAGGTCAGAGCCTGTGTGAGGCTGTGATGGTACTCCATGTTACTGATGGTTTCTCAGTCTTGTGTAATCACTGTGTGTGATGAGGTTAGTAATTCCTGAGTAAGGTCAGAGCCTGTGTAAGTGTGTGTGAGACTGCGATGGTAAACCATGTTACCGTTGGTTTCGCTGTCTTGCTAAGTATTACGGATGTGTTGTAAGTAAAGTGGGCGTCCTTATGTTATGCTGTGAGGGCATAGCAATCGCAATGGATTAGCATACTATCGCAGTTCCATACGCCAGTGAATCAGGCACATAGTGAATGCACAGTATGTGCAAAGTAACTTCAATGCTGTTTACGCCTCACAATTAATATTTGCATATTGACCTCATGTTCACACGTATCACTTGTACGATAGATAGAAATACAAAGTTGAACTAAGATTTTCCAGTATATAATGTGTCCCTATAGTTACGTAAGTCATAGGTAATATTCCATATACTGGTGCGGAGGTGGAAGTTTTCATACATTGACAGAGCTTCATGCAACATATGTATAATTGGTTATCTCACTTACTTAGGGGAATACATTTCTCGCGTAGGTCTCCATCTTGTGCTAAACAATCAGCCTGACTGTATAATAATCATCCTTCTCATGGGAGTGGGGAGAGAAAGCAGCTTCCATTTCAGATATCAGAAGCTGTGTGACAAAGTCTTTTATCTGAGGACGACATAAAGCACCTTTCATCTATTTCATATACCAGCTCCCTGTAACATCAGTCTCGCATTAGTAAACGCTCTAATAATAGCAGCATGGGCCTACACATCCCCCTCTCTCAGTTATGTTCTGTAGTCAGTGAAACACTGATCAAATGAAGAAATCATTACTTTATACTAGTGGTGTGCACCGGCCACTTTTCGTGTTTTGTGTTTTGGTTTTGGATCTGGATCTTTTTTCGTGTTTTGGATCTGGATTGGTTTTGCCAAAACCACCCTTCCGTGTTTTGGGTTCTGGGTTTTGTGTTTTGGATCTGTATTTTTTTTAAAAAAGCATAAAAACAGCTACAATCACAGAATGTGTTGTTTTTCTGCTCCTATGCTATTATTAACCTCAATAACCTTAATTTCCACTAATTTCCAGTCTATTCTGAACACCTCACAATAGTGTTTTTATGTCCAAAAGGTTGCACCGAGGTAGCTGGATGACTATGCTAAGCGACACGAGTGGGCGGCACAAACACCGTGACCCATCTAGGAGTGATACTGCAATGGCAGACAGGATGGCAGTTTGAAAAACTAGGCCCCAAACTGTACATAATGCAAAGAAAAAAAAGAGGTGCAAGATGGAATTGTCCTTGGGCCCTCCCACCCACCCTTATGTTGTATAAACAGGACATGCACACTTTAACAAAGCAATCATTTCAGCGCCAGGGTCTGCCACACAACTGTGGCTGAAATGATTGGTTCGTTTGGGCCCCCACAAAACAAGCTGGCAATGAATCTGTCCCTGCACAAACTGGCTCTACGGAGGCAAGATGTCGTCCTCATCCTCCTCATCCACCGATTCCTCACCCTCTTCAGTGTTGTGTACATCCTCATCCTCACAGAGTATTAACTCGTCCCCACTGGAATCCACCACCACAGGTTCCTCTGTACGTTCTGGAGGCTGGTCTCCCTGGAAGAGTTGATAATTCATTTTTATGAACATCATCTCCACATTTTGTGGAAGCAACCTCCTACGCCTTTCGCTGACAAGGTTCCCGGCTGCACTAAACACTCTTTCGGAGTACACACTGGAGGGGGGGCAACTCAGGTAAAATAGAGCCAGTTTGTACAGGGGCCTCCAAATTGCCTCTTTCCTGCCAGTACAGGTATGGATTGTCTGACATGCCTACTTGGATGCTGTCACCGATGTAATCCTCCACCATTCTGTCAATGGTGACAGTATCATATGTAGTGACAGTAGACATGTCAGAAATTGTTGCCAGGTCCTTCAGTCCGAACCAGATGTCCAAACTTGGTCCTGCCTGCCCTGCATCACTGCCAGCGGGTTGCTTAGGATAGCTAAGTTTTTTCCTGGCAGCCCCAGTTGCGGGAGAAAATGAAGAAGGAGCTGTTGACGTGTCACGTTCCGCTTCAGCTGACAGTGTGTTCACCAGCAGGTCTTTGCACCTCTGCAGGCTTGTGTCGGCCGGAAAGAGAGACACCACATAGGCTTTAAACCTAGGATCGAGCACGGTGGCCAAAATGTAGTGGTCTGATTTCAACAGATTGACCACCCTGGAATCCTGGCAAAGCGAATGAAGGGCTTCATCCACAAGTCCCACATGCCGAGCGGAATCGCTCCGTCTTAGCTCCTCGTTCACTTTCTCCAGCTGCTTCTGCAAAAGCCTGATGAGGGGAATGACCTGACTCAAGCTGGCAGTGTCTGAACTGACTTCACGTGTGGCAAGTTCAAAGGGCTGGAGAACCTTGCACAACACAGAAATCATTCTCCACTGCGCTTGAGTCAGGTGCATACCCCCTCCTTTGCCTATGTCATAGGTGGATGTATAGGCTTGAATGGCCTTTTGCTGCTCCTCCATCCTCTGAAGCATATAGAGGGTTGAGTTCCACCGCGTCACAACCTCTTGCTTCAGGTGATGGCGGGGCAGGTTCAAGAGTGTTTGCTGGCGCTCTAGTCTTCGGCACGCAATCGCTGAATGGCGACTTGCTGGAATTTGCCCAGATGTAATGCCCGCACAATATTGGTGGTGTCAGATATCACAAATCCCCAGGAGAGTCTAAGTGGGGTAAGCCACTGGGCGATGATTTCCCTCAGTTTCTCTAAGAGGTTGTCGGCGGTGTGCCTCTTACTGAAACCGGTGATACACAGCGTAGCCTGCCTTGGAACGAGCTGGCGTTTCTGAGATGCTGCTACTGGTGATGCTGCTGCTGTTGCTGCGTAAGGTGATACATCTACCCATTGGGCTGTCACAGTCATATAGTCCTTAGTCTGCCCTGTTCCACTTATCCACATGTCCGTGGTTAAGTGGACATTGGGTACAACCGCATTTTTCAGGACACTGAGGACACTTTTTCTGACGTTTCTGTACAGTCTCGGTTTCGCGTGCCTAGTGAAGTGGAATCTAGACGGGATTTGGAACCGGGGACACACTACCTCCATCAATTGTCTAAATCCCACTGCACTAATGGCGGATACCGGACGCACGTCTAACACCAACATAGCAGTCAAGGCCTCAGTTATATGTTTTGCTTCAGGATGACTGCTGTCGTACTTCATCCTCCTCGCTAAGGACTGTTGGAGGCTCAATTGTTTAGTAAAAGTAGTGGTGTTCCTACTTCCTCTCTGGGATGATGAACGACTCCCAGCAGCAGCAACAGTAGCAGCGGCAGCAGGAGGCGTAGCAATGCAGGATCCTCCGGAGGAATCCCGGATAGGAGAGTCAGTCATGCCAGTGACATGGCCTGCAGGACTACTTCCGATCCTGACTAAGGAGGAAACTGACGAGGAGGGAGTTGACGGTGTGGTTTGCAGGCACTTGGATACAACAGGACAACGGGATTTAGGTGTCCCTGGACTCCTTACGGTCTTAGCCAAAGTTTCTGAACTTGACAGTAACTTTTTATGAACGCGGTGCAGGTGCCATATAAGGGAGGATGTTCCTACTTTAGTTAACGTCCCTACCCCTACTTATTCCACGTTTACATATGGTACATATGGCAAGACAGTTGTTGTCCGGATTTGGATAGAAATATTGCCAGACCAAAGAGGTGGTATGTTTGGTCTTCTGCCCAGGCATGACCGTGATGGGCTTTTTCATCCCACGGACAACAACTGTCTCCCCCGGAGCCTGATTTAAACAAACCACATCACCATCAGAATCCTCCTCGCCAACTTCCTCCTCAGCGACAGCTACACCAGTATCCTCATCCTGTTGTACTTCAACAGTGACATCTTCAATTTGCATATCAGCAAGTGGACTGTGGGTGCTCCTTTCAGCACTTGCAGGGAGCGTGCAAATGGTGGAAAGAGCCACCTCTTCCCGTCCAGTGCTGGGAAGGTCAGGCATCGCAACCACCACCACACTTGGACTCTCCTTGGGGATTTGTGATATCTTCTTAGAACGCACAGTTCTTCGCTGTGCTTTTGCCAGCTTAACTCGTTTGATTTTTTTATTGGGAGGAGGGCTTCCATCGTCATGTGAAGCTGAACCACTAGTCATGAACATAGGGAAAGACCTTAGCCATTCCTTGCCACTCCGTGTCGTAAATGGCATATTGGCAAGTTTACGTTTCTCTTCAGATGATTTAAATGTTTTTTTCAAGGTCATTTTCCTGAACTTTGTCATTTGGGATTGTATGTGCCCTCTGCCATGACATTGGGCATGGGCCTTGGCAGACGACGTTGATGGCATGTTATCGTCTGTCATGATTAGTGGCAGCAGCTTCAGCACTAGGAGGAAGTGGTTCTTGATCTTTCCCTATTTTATTTTTATCGGAGAAAGTTTGGTCCTCCATTTATGTTATATTGATATATACGTGCGGCTAAGGCGCACACAAACACAGACAATTATTTTTTATTTTTGTTGGAGACTAGTGCACCTTGTGGGTTACACCACCCTTTAAGAAATGAGCCAGCCGGCCCTTTACTTATGGAACAAAGGCGCACGCTTGGCGCTGCTCCTATGTTGATGCACGTGCAGCCACAGTGCACACAATTCACAAACACAGAAAATATTTTTTTATTTTGTTTGGAGTACCCTTTGGGGGTTACAGCACCCTTTAATGGACAAGCCAACAGGCCTTTTACTAATGGGACACAGGCGCACGCTTGGCACTACTTTGTTGATGCACGTGCAGCTACTGCGCACACAATTCACAAACACAGAAAATATTTTTTTATTTTGTTTGGAGTACCCTTTGGGGGTTACAGCACCCTTTAACGGACAAGCCAGCCAGCCTTTTACTTATGGGACACAGGCGCACGCTTGGCGCTGCTCCTTTGTTGATGCACGTGCAGCCACAGTGCACACAATTCACAAACACAGAAAAAATATTTTTTTTTTTAGCACTTGGGGGGAGCACCCCTGACGGACAGAGCACCCCCTGGACAACACTACCGCACCCCTTTAGGACTGGGACACTGCACAGGACTTTGTAGTGGACACAGTCCCTATGGACAACTGACTGCACAACACAGTCCAGCCAGCCCCTATGGACTTTGAAGTAGTGGACACAGCCCCTATGGACAACAGCAGCACAGCACAACACTACACTACACTACACAGCCCATCCAGCCCTAACTCCCACCCTCCCTCTTCACTGTCCACAGCCGAGTGAGAAAATGGCGCCGACGCGGGTACCTTATATTGGATCCAAAACCCGCGAGACTCGGAAGGCGGGATGAAGACGTTTTGCCTCGATTTCAGATCCGAGTCAGGCGGGAAAAGTCGAGCTTGACTCGGATCGGCCTCGAATCGGGGGGGGTTCGGATTTCAGAAATCCGAACCCGCTCACCCCTACTTTATACATAAGTCACGTGACACCCCCCCCACCCCGCCCCCACGCGCACCGTGCTGGTACCTTCTGCACATACAGGAAGGGGGAGGGGGCTTGGACTGCACATACTAATCTTAAACATAATAAGAGGTGCTACCATGCTGAGACTTGTAGCACAATGCAGGAGGTAATAAATACAGGTGCACACTCTGAGTACTAAGAACAATGATAGTCAAAATAATCCTGATATACTCCATTTTAATTGTAGAGTGTAAGTGAGGTTCTTAGTACAAGTTTGGTCATCCACCACGTCAAGGTGAATCCCATAAGATGGGTCCCTAAAATCTCTAATAACACACTATGGGCCCGATTCAGAGCCGCTCGCAAGCGGCCCTATGGTTGCCCGCTGCGCACGCTCCATGTTCGGCGTGTGTGTACGGGAGCCCCGCCGAGTGACTGAAGTTCAGTCACTACTGGGCTCGCAACAAGACGGGGCGGCTGTCGATGTTGATTGACAGCTCGGCCCATTTTGCGGGTGGGTAGAGGGGGTGGCCGGACAAACGCAGGCGTTCCCAAAGCAACACCTGGCGTCTGTAGGAGGGCTGACTGACATCACAATTGATGTCAGAAGTGGACTTCCTGCTCTATTAGAGCAGGGAGTGCACTCGGGCTTGCGGCAGCTAGACCCTACCATAGGGTCTCGTCGCAAGCCCGATGGTCGTGATAATTGCGACGGTCTCCAGCCCGCTCGCACAAGCTGTGGGTAGTCACCCACAGCTTTGCGAGCGGCTGGAGACTAAAAAAAGACAAAAAAAAAACGACCAGATTTAGAGCGAGCGCCCGCCAGCAGCAAGCGGCTCTGAATTGGGCCCTATGTCCATTTATCCAGGATTTACCTCACAGTGCCCATTCTAATATGTAGACAGTAATATAGGTAATCTGTATGGGATGCCGGCAGTCCACCGACACCGGCATCCCAACAAGGTTAGCATACCAACATTTGTTGTTCGGTATGCTAACCCTCCCCCTCTCCCTACCCTAGCCCTCTCTCTTTGGTGCCTAACCCTAATCCCCCCCCTTGTGCTTGAACCTAACCCCCCTCTCCCCGGCCTCTAAACCTAACCCTCCCCCCTTAGTGCCTAACCCTCCCCCTAGTGCCTAACCCTAACTCCACACCCTAACCCCCTCCATCCCGCTTCTTACCTTTGGCATCCCAGCGGTCGGGATGTCCGCGCCAGGATTGGGATATGCGTCGGGATTCCGGTGTTGGTAATATCAGTGCTGGCTTCGCGGCTGCCAGGATACTGACTATACCCCTAATGTAGGAATGTGCATATGATTAAAAGCACCTAAGGGCAGATGGGTGGGGAGCAAATACCAAGCAGAAGGAGTGTCAGCCTCCAAGTGTACAAAATACACAAATATAGTGGAAAGGGGACTGCACACCCTAATTTTAAACATAATTAGAGGTGCTACCATGCTGAGACTTGTAGTACAATGCAGGAGGTAAAGAACACAGGTGCACACTCTGGGACTGATCCAGACCCGGTCGCAAGCGCTGAGCGCTCGCACCCGGGTCGATGGTGGCCCACAGCGCATGTGCACGACGGAGCCAGCTCCGTCGTGCACATGCGCGAGACCCGGCTAGCGACGGGGAATCCGTCGCTCTAGGTCTCGCACCAAAGGGGGCGGGCTGTCGATGTTGAGTGACAGATCGCCCCCTTTGGTGGGTGGGCCGGGGGCGTGGCTGCCCAAACGGAGGCGTTCCCTTGAGAATGCCTACCGTTTGGGGGCGGCCCCACTGACAAGTGATGTCAGTGGGAGAGCTTCCGGCTCTGTTGGAGCCGTAAGCTCTCTGGGGCTTGCGGCCACGAGACCCTACCAAAAGGGTCTCGTCGCAAGCCCGATGGTCGCGATGGTCAAGACCATCGCGACCATCATCATGGCTGCTCGCTGTAGCTGTGGGTGGTCACCCACAGCTATGCGAGCGGCCATGAGGTTGCTTCAAAAAAAAAAAAAGCCCGGCACTGATTCAGAGCGAGCGCTCTGTCAGAGCGACCGGGTCTGAATCAGCCCCACTGAGTACTAAGAACAATGATAGTCAAAACTATGGGCAGAATTCAGAGCCGCTCGTAAGCGGCCGCTCGTTCGCTCCGAGCGATGTTTGCCCAACTGCGCATGCGTATGGATCGTTATACGCATGCGCGAACCAGTCAGTGCGGTCAAAATTCATGTGCTCGCAAAATAGCGAATGCCTGATAATTTGAGTGACAGAATGAGGCGTATGTGGGTGGTAACAGGGGAAGGTGCTTGAAAACGGGGAGTGGAGATCCGAACGCAGGCGTGCCTAAAGGTCAAAACGGGCGTTTTATGGGTGTACATAATTAAAACAGCAGCGTCATTGACCACGTCACTGGGTTATTTTATAGTCAGAACTGCTTGCAAAATTGTGGTAGCAAAAACCAAGCACAAGAATAGCGAGCAGTTCATACCCTGGTCGATGTACTCGATTAATCTAATAAATAGCGGACATGACGTAGGATGCGAGCGGCCAGGGGGCGTAGTTTCCCAAAAAACGACCGCAAGTTTTGTTCGCTCGTTCAGACCTAGAGGCGTGAACAGACCGCAAAGTGCGAACGGTTCATTTGAATAGCCACCCCTATTTTCAGGACGAGCGAGCGCAAATTGCGTCCGGCTCTGAATCAGACCCTATGAGAGATAAGTTCCGGATAAGTTGTCTTAGGGGTCTAGTTACTAAGCAGTGTTAGGAGACAGAGTGAAAAGTGATCAGAAAGTGATAAGGTGCCAGCCAATCAGCTCCCAAGTGTCATTTTTCAAACACAGCCTGTGAGATGACAGTTGGGAGCTGATTGGCTGGCACCTTATCACAGACTTATCACTTTTCATTCTGTCTCCTAACACTGCTTAGTAACTAGACCCCTGTATGTGTTACTATTGGGGATGTTAGGAACCCATCTTTTTGGGTTCACCATGACGTGGTGGATGGGCAAACTTGTACAAAGAATCTCACTTATACTCCATTTTAATTGTAGCATTTATCAGGATTATTTTGACTATCATTGTTCTTAGTACTCTTAGGGGCATATGTATTAAAGCTTGATGTTATATAAAATTGTGAAAATATATATCACCAACCAATCGGCTCCAAACTATTATTTCTTAAACACAGCTTGCACAATGTAAGTTAGAAGCTGATTGGAAGGTGATATATATCTCACAATTTTATCTCACAACAAGCTTTGATACATATGCCCCATAGTGTGCACCTGTATTCTTTACCTCCTGCATTGTACCCTCTGCACATACACCAATCTCCATTCTGCTTCAAGGATTATCCCTAGATTCCGGACCTGGTTTCATCTCTCCGTTAGAGGCTGTATTAACCCACAGAGACATCTGACATGCTGCTATTTGAAAAACAACATTGTCATTATAAATCACAGGCCAAGGCTGTCAGCTCCATCCTTACAATGACAGGGAGCAGCGTGTGGCGTGTAGTACACAAAACATAGCAGCTTTCAGGGTGAGGAAGGGCCTTATTCCAGAGATGTTACAGAGGTAGACTGGGAGAGGGACTGAATGTGGGGGTTGAAAGAGGGGACTGAATCTAGGATGACACCCAGGCAGCGACTTGGGTACATAGGAAGGAGAGAGGGATATTGTCTACACAGAGAGAGGTGGGTAGTGGGGGGGGGGAGGGGACCTTGGTGTGTGGAGAGACAATTACATCACTTTTTAGAGATATCAAGTTTAGGGAAGAGCTGGGTTATCAAAGAGGAGATGGACGGTAGAAAGCAGGTGATATGGTAGAGGATGTCAGTGGAGTGGTCAGGGGCAGGGAGGTAAATTTGGGTTTCATCAGCATACAGGGGGTTTTGAAGGCTGAAGGAACTGATATGCTGACCAACCGAGGTGTAGAGGGAACAGTGAAGTTGACCAAGGGCAGAACCTTGCTGGACACTAATGGGCAATGGGAGAGGAGGTGAGGTAGAGAAGAAGTGGTTGGACAGGGATGAGGAGTGCTGTGTCATGGAAGCCAATGGCCAAGAAGATTTGTGTGACCTGAGGAGGATTCGTGTTGAGGAGTGGATTTATCTGTGAGTAGATCATTGGTGACCTTGGCGATGGCAATTTCAGTGGAGTGAAGATATTGGGAGTAGGCAGAGATGATTGAGGAGTGGCAGTTGTAGACAATGCTTGGAGGCATAGGGGAGGAACAACATGGGGGCAGTACTTAGAGAGTGACGCCAGGTCAAGGGTGGGTTCCTTGAGAATGTTCCCTCTCTTCCTCTGCAGTCTCTTCCCTGCTATCAGTGGTATAAAGAGTTGGGTGAGTAACTGTAAGAATAATTGTATTTATTTTAATGGTGTGTAAAGGGAAAATAGTGTTAATTTTTTAGCGTTGTATTAATTTACAGTACATAGCATTTTATTAATTTGGTAAGATGGTCAGATCTGTGCATTGAAGTTTGATATGAATTTAGTGATTTTACATTAATGTACAGTTCACTTTATGCCTTGTTATTTTCTTTCTTGTTGTTATGTCTACTTTATTGGATTTTTATATATTTTTATTTTCTAATACTATTATTGCAGCAAGTTTTCTTCTTTTCGTTGTCCCAACGTCAAGCTCTGAACTCCCCGCTCTAGAAGTCCCACTTTTGTCCCTGTCTGTAGTGCAGTGAACTAGCTCTTGTGCTGAGTTTAATGCCTGTACTCCGCTTTCCACACAGCAGGATGCACAGCGCAGTGTCTGGAATACCTCCTGCACTAGATTTATGAACTGCGCTGAGCTCTGTATATATTCCTCCTTATGTTAACTTGAAACTAGCATCAATTGCAGGCGCTTTGATCCACTCCTGAGGCATGTGTATGTCTTTGTATCAAACAGCGTCTAATGCTCTGCTTCTATCACACGTCGCTCTGCTGTGCCGCCTCACTTTAGCTTAGCACCATTATTCCAATGTCATGCTAAATCCTAAGCTGCTACGTTCTCTGCAGGTGATGCTCCCTGTGTAGCAGCACTGCATCTCTATGTATGCTTTTATAAGAATTGGAGATGTGCGGTTCGGTTCTCCAGAAACCCGAATCCACACGAATTTCGTAAATCCGAGTCGCGGTTCTAATCTCCCGAGGAGATCCGGGTAAATCTGGGTCGCGGTTCTGATATTTTTGCTGTACAGAATTCGGATTTTAATTCGGGTTTTGGATTGCATAAATTACATGATTTTAGCTGTTTTTAAAACTTTTTATCTATATTTTATTTAAAAAATCCAGATCCAAAACCAAAACACTTGAGGGAGGTTTGCAAAACCAAATCCAGATCCAGAACCTTGAAGGAGATACTGTACAGATCCAAAACCAAAACACGGGGGTCGGCGCGCATCCCTAATAAGAATACTGTAGATGTGATATATGTGTGGACAACAGGCAAATCAACATGGAGTGCAGTGATAACGTGTTTAGCACATACATGCTCTGGTACAGCTCAGAAGTTCAATTCAAAATATATGTACACTTCATATTTAGTATTTGCCTAATATGCCCATACTGTACTATGGTGTATTGGAAAGGGGGAGAGGAGTGTGGGACCCCGATTGGGGGCTCAATAATGGAGGTGGTTGGTGTCCACAAGTATACAAACCCCTAATCTGTCTTTCCTTCCAAGGCTGCATACAAGGCCAGGGGGGTGTCCAAACAAGGACTCAAGGTAGCTGTTAGTGGTCTTGACCATGCCATAATTAAACAGGAGATGTTTGCATTATACAACATCAGAACAGTGACACATTCCAGCAAAAGAGAAAAGACCATCAGCAGCAGCCAATATATTATTATTATTATTATTACAATTATTATCCTTTATTTATATGGCGCCACAAAGGTTTCTGCAGCATCTCACAAAGTACATAAACAAATGAGCAATCAAGAAAACAGCGACTTACAGTACAATATGATGTAGGACAAGGACATGGCTTATAAACATTTCTGCAATAGCAATCATAACACTCAAATAAGCAGCAGGGCGTCAGCAACCAAGTGTTAGGTGCCCTTGTGGGCAGTTAGGAGTAGATGATCATGTGAGTTAAGGAAGGAGAAGCACATGAGGGAAGAGGGCCCTGCTCGTGAGAGCATACATTCTAAAGGGGAGGGGCAGACAGACAGGAGTGATACAGATGGGGTAGACAGCGAGGAAGCAGCAGGTTAGGATGAGAGCTGGAAACCTTTGATGAAGTAGTGGGTCTTGAGAGCCCGAAGATTTGTAAAGAGGTGGAGAGTCTGATAGGGAGAGAGTTCCAGAGGACGGGAGCAGCACGGGCAAAATTAATTGGGTTCTAAAAGGGGAAGGGGAGCCAGTGTAGGGCTTGTAGGAGAGGGGAGGCAGATGTAGAATGTTTGGAGAGGAAGATGAGCCGAGCAGCTGCATTGAGGACAGATTGTAGTGGAGAGAGGTGGGAGTCAGGGAGGCCAGATAGGAGGAGGTTACAATAGCCCAATCTGGAGTTGACCAGTTAGTGGATGAGGGTCTTAGTTGCCTCCAGGGTGAGATAGGGTCTGATCCTGGAAATATTTTTGAGATGGAAGCGGCAGAACTGAGAATGGTGCTGAATGTATGGTTTGAAGGAGAGGTAGGAGTCCAGGATAACTCCAAGACAGCGCACTTGGGGGCTAGAAGAAAATGATCAGCTCAGTCTTAGACATGTTAAGTGTAAGAAAGCACTGGGACACACAGGAAGAGATAGAAGAGACAGTTGGAGTTACGAGTGAGGAGAGAGGGGGAGATATGCCTGAAGACCAATATGATAAATAGTAGAATAAATTATAGATACAGGGACTGATTTGAGCATAAAAGCCCTATCTGTGTACAAAGCTACAGTAGCACCAAGTTATTGTACATGTGTGATCCTCCTGGCTCTGACAGGAGCCATTGGATGTTGCAATATAGTAGGCTGCCATCAGGTGGAGACCTTACGCACCAAAACTGAGATAACCCAGCAAGAGGACAGTGTGTTTGTGGTTGCACATGTACAGTGGAGACTGGGAAATGCCAAGAGTAGAGTGCAGACTAAGGTGAGCTGCCACAAGCCTGTTGTGAGAGATAAGAGACTGGGCAAAGCATTATCACTGAGTGGTGAGATGTCAGAACAGAGGCGTCACCGGGTCTGGTGACATCTGGTGCGCACTCTGGATTCCCCACGCACGCTTGAAGCGTGCCTGGCCAGAAAGAAGATGTAGCCTAAATAAAGGGGGTGTGGCCTTGTGGGGGATCCCGTAACATCACTCCGGGGGCAGCACAGCATTACTGGTGATGCTGGGCTGCCCCCGGAGACTGGGCAGTCTGCACTGTTGGCTCCTCTTCTATGACAGGAACCGGGTGCTGCAGGAGAATGTCACACTGCAGAACTCGATTCCTGTCACTGCAGAGGAGCTGCCATTTTGGTGTCACCCCCTCCAAGGGTGACACCTGGATGCTGCCAACACCCCCCGCACTCCCCTCATAACGCCACTGTGTCAGAAGCCAATGAATACCCACTGATGGTAAATTGTATGATTGCTGCAAAAGTGCTGGCTGAGACTGAGAACTGTGGACAGTGGGTCTGATTCAGCCCCGCGCGCGAGCGCTCACAAGCGGGTCGATGTTGGCCCAGTGGACATGCGCACGACGGAGCCGGCTCTGTCGTGCGCATGCACGAGACCCGGATAGCGACGGGCAAGCCGTCGCTCTGGGTATCGTATCAAGGGGGCGAGCTGTCGATGGTGAGTGACAGCACACCCCCTTTGGTGGGCATGCTGGGGGCGTGGCTGCCCAGACGGAGGCGTTCCCATGGGAACACCTACCATCTGGGCTGGACCCACTGACATCACAAGTGATGTCAGTGGGAGTGCTCTTGGTTCTGATAGAGCCGAAAGCACTCCAGGGCTTGCGGCAACGAGACCCTACCACAAGGGTCTCATCGCAAGCCCGATGGTCGCGATGGTCTTGACCATCGCGACCATCTTCCTGGCCTCTCACTATAGCTGTGGGTGGTCACCCACAGCTATACAAGCGGCCAGGAGGCCGCTCTAAAAATGATAAAGGACGGTCCTGTTTCAGAGCGGACGCTCTGACAGAGCGCTCGGTTCTGAATCAGAGCCAGTGTGTCGGCAATGGGAGCCACATTGATCCAAAGCTTATTAGAGTATTAGTAGGTGTATGGGGATCCAGAGCCTATTAGCAGAGTATCAGCAGGTGTATGGGGATCCAGAGCCTATTAGCAGAGTATCAGTAGGTATATGGGGATCCAAAGCCTATTAGCAGACCATTCTTAGGTGTATGGGGATCTAGAGCCTATTAGCAGAGTATAGGCAGGTGTATGAGGATCCGTAGCCTATAAGCAGGGTATCAGTAGGGGTATGGGGACCCAGAACCTATTAGCAGAGTATTGGTAGGTGTATGGGGATACAGAGCCTATTAGCAGAGTATCAGTAGGTTTATGGGGGATCCAAAGCCTACTAGCAGAGTATTAGTAGGTGTTTGGGGGATCCAGAACCAATTAGCAGAGTATCAGTAGGTATATGGGGATCCAGAGCCTATTAGCAGAGTATCAGTAGGTATATGGGGATCCAAAGCCTATTAGCAGACCATTGGTAGGTGTATGGGGATCTAGAGCCTATTAGCTGAATATAGGTAGGTGTATGGGGATCCAGAGCCTATAAGCAGGGTATCAGTAGGTATATGGGGGATCCAGAGCCTATTAGCTGAGTTTCATAGGTTTATGGGGGATCCAGTGCCTATTAGCAGAGTATCAGTAGGTATATGGGGATCAAGAGCCTAATAGCAGAGTATGAGGATCCAGAGCCTGTCAGCAGAGTATCAGTATGTAAATGGGGATCCAAAGCCTATTAGCAGAGTATTGGTAGGTGTTTGGGGGATCCAGAGCCTATTAGCAGAGTAACAGTAGGTTTATGGGGGACCCAGAGCCTATTAGCAGAGTATTAGTAGGTGTTTGGGGGATCCAGAGCCTATTAGCAGAGTATCAGTAGGTTTATGGGGGATCCAGAGCCTATTAGCAGAGTATCATAGGTTTATGGGGGATCCAGAGCCTATTAGCAGAGTATCAGTAGGTGTATGGGGATCCAGAGCCTATTAGCAGAGTATCAGTAGGTGTATGGGGACCCAGAGCCTATTAGCAGCATATTGGTAGGTGTTTGGGGAATCCAGAGCCTATTAGCAGAGTATCAGTAGGTGTATGGGGACCCAGAGCCTATTAGCAGCATATTGGTATGTGTTTGGGGTATCCAGTGCCTATTAGCAGAGTATCAGTAGGTGTATGGGGATCCAGAGCCTATTAAGTTGATACTGCTGGGCTCATAATCTAATATCGGATATGTGTAGCAGTGATGCTGGGTGTAGTAGTTCCTCAGGCAGTAGAGCATATATCAGAGAGCAGTGACCCCCCCCATTTCCTACTTTCTTATACCGGCCACTCTGCACCTATTTCACTGAACTAAATTACCCCCAGCAGTTTAAATACTCAGTCAATGCTGTTGAAGATTTAATTAGTTCGTTAAGTAGCATTTTTCTCTGGGATGGATTCCAGCAGCCTGAAATCAGGAAATAACATCCGCAGATCAGGACCTAGTCCTGTACAGTGCTGCGTAATATGATTGGCGCTGTATAAACAAATTATAATAAATAAATTACTATCCCCGGAAAACAGCCGCACATATGCCCGGGGTCTCTGTATTTGGTCTGACAATAAAGAAAAGAATGAGGTAAATAAAAACATTTGATTTGTGTCAGTTTCATCTCCCGTCGATGGTTTACAGTTCCGGCAACAGTCGCGCTCCTCAGATGTGGGATACGCGTCCTGGGATCCCTCCGTCTTCTCACATTGTTTACTTCTTACTTTCTGTTACTTTGTGTAAGAAGATAGAAATGTCTCTCGCTCGGCGGTGCCAGGAATTATGATTTTCATCCACATCTGCCAGCGTCTGAAAACCACATACTGGAGAAATTCTAATTCAAGAAAGGGAAAAATATGTCCCTGTTTTCTGCCTATAACCAGATGTTCACAGCTCTTTATCTAGTCTCAGCGAGCGCTTTCCTCCCGTCGCACCCTCGTAACAGCAATCCGGGGACATGAATAACGGTTTGCAAATGTCACTTGGGCCTTAAAAGTAATGTCTACCTACATTCACATTAAAAACCGGCTCAACAAGGCATCATTCTGCTTAAAGGGACCATAGGAAATACATGCTGGTAACTTTGTGCTTTGCATGATCTACTGTAAGTTAATATTCCAAAAAGCAACACACGTTATTCACCCTGGAGATTGCCCATTGAGGACACATAGAAACCGCAAAACACATTAAGAGGCCTATACATTATTATCTCAACTGCAGCAACAAGTATGCAGCTTACCATGGCAATAAAAAAAAAACACTTATTCCCTGCATTTAACAGAAAACAAAATTGCTGAGACAGCTGAGCCTTACTGACGCTAACAAAGAGATATGAATCAACTGATGGAACGAAGGTTATTAAATTAAGTTTAATTATTAATATTGAACTGAACATAATTTCAAACATCTCTGATTTTTCTTAACAATCTTCCTACAGATCATTATCTCCTTTTCAAATCTCTCTGGAATGTTTAAAAAAAAATGCTAAGGCTTCTGCTTTAAAACATTTCTTCAGAACATGTATTGCCATGTAATCTTAATTAAGACAACAGGTATTGTGGTGTATTGAGTGATACTTGTTCTTTAGTCTGTCACAGCATCATGCATAAATGTGCCTATTTTTCGCTTAGTATGTACCTAGATACACACCTACATTTAGCTTAGGGAGTCACTTCTATAAAATCAACTTCTGATTTCTACGTAGACCCATAAACATCTATGCAAATATTTTGTTGGTGAGCCATCCTTTCTAGCTGCAACTTATGGTGCACCCACCCAGAAAGGCAGTATCGCTGTAACCTGCTAGGGTCATCAGTTTCACTAAACTAGTGAAGCACACCCCAACTTAATTTACTAAAATCTACAATAATTGACAGTCATTCCACGCCACCACAGCTTGCCACCATAACCTTACCAATAAATTAATAATACTCCTCCAAAATACACAATGAAACCACTAAAAAGACTTGCTGCAAATACGGCCATGCCCTCTTCATTAAGACGAACCTTGTCAGGTTGATACAAATTGGTATCTTAATATCTGATCATGAATGATCAACCATCATACTCCCCAGCTCTGAAAACGGCCCTGGACAAAAAAACCTTAGTTTTCCTTTGGCTGAGTAGACCAGATGACAAAATGGGCAGGAATACCATTCAATTCGAGATCCTGCACAATGGATGTCCTTAGGTTCAAGGTGGTCCACTTGCCTAAACCATTGCCAGCCAGCTGAATGGAAAGACCTGAGGAAACCCAAACGTACACACAGCAACCACTAACTTCCCCGAAAAGAGAGCTCCAACACATTACTCCTACACTCAACTATCAAACAGCCTGACTATCCTGAAATGCAGAAGTGTCCTGGGAAATGAGGGACCCAGCTGCCCTAAAGACATGCAAGTGGCCAACCACCCAAAATGATTTCTTGTCTAAGTGACCTGCAAACAAAACAGTCATGGCATCTGGATTGTTTAAACTGCCTCAGTCCTAAATTCATCCTTTAGCTGTCCTTTTTCCCCTGAGAAATCTGCTTGTTCCTGCCTAATTCATTATCAATGATGAGAGTGAGGGTACTTTGGGAATGTGCAGCACTTGTGTCACCATTACTGTAGATGATATTTTTTTAAATTACTGGAAATTAATTTTATTGATGTTAATAATACTATAGGAACAAAAACAGGTCCCAGTTACATGATTTTAGCAAGTTTTTAAAGAAACCAAAACCAAACCAAACAATAACACTTAAAGGTCATTTTGCCAAAATCAAAACCTTTGAGGATGGTTTTGTGAAAACCAAAGCCAAACCACGGAGGTCTGCGTAAATATCTACATATAACACATCTTGGATTTCAGTGACTTTAACTTCAGCTTCTACTTTCAGATGAGTAGTGACTGTGCCAACTGTTGTAGCTGTATCTGCTTTATATCATATTCCTCTAACTGTGATAAAATCATGTGTTCAATGTAGTGACCCACTATTGATTACAGCTTAAATGTCTTGAGGCTCCTGAGTCAATATACCAGCAATCTCTTTTGTTACTGTCTGTGACACTTAAAACTGACTCAATCTTGCTGTTACACTTCTCTCTTTGTGCAGCTTGCACCTTTTCAGTTTGCATTAAATTTTTGTGTCCTGTCTTATGACATACATAACACTTATACTTAAATTGTCTTTGCTTTGTATATTTAGTGTGTAATGTAGTATTCTCAGCACTTAACTCAACCTTTACTTGGAACTTTAACAATTTTGTCCTAACAATCTCTGTAGATAGCTTTTTCTAATCTCTTAGGTATTTGATTTCCACCCTCCTGCAATCATACTCTGAACTTCAACTTATTTAAATGTATGTGATATCTTAAATTGTTGCAATAGTCATTACCTATTTTTGTGATGTCGTCAGTGAAGCATAGTTTATGATGGCATACTGGGCTGTTGTTCACATAGTCAAACACAAGGCAATGTAACACCTTAGGTCAGCTGGACATGTCTCAGATGTAGCCTGTGTTAATCAGCCACAGTATATCTTAGTAGTCAGATCTAAGAGAGCTATGCTCGATTGAGCTGTGCATCTCATGAACAAAGTATCCTATGCACAAAGTATCCAAAATGAACAGTTAAAAAACAGTTTAATAAACATTGAACAACATCAAAAAGCAGGTAATTTCTAAATGCAAACTATATGTATTTATATTCTAAGGATTTTCTCTTTTTATTCTAAATCATCATGTACCAAATATTATTCATTCTTATTTCACTCCATGGCATGTTCTCTAAGGCTATTACATCCTTTACTCTCCCTGCAGCTCACCCCTCTGTACACATTGCAGCCTCAATAATCTGCTCCCCTCTAGTGAACACACATGAGCTATTTACTTATCTTTCTAAATTACCATAACATCCACAACCTGTCGCCATAAAATAATTTCATACAAAACCCAGAACTATATTAATATCTCTCTCCTTCTACTTCTATTAGCTGGTGACATATCACCAAATCCAGGCCCTACACACAACGGAATATAAATCAGCGAACCTCAGACACATCATATGCCTCCCATCACCCTCCAAAACACTGAAATGTGCCTTATGGAATGCATGCTCTGTCTGCAACAAACTAACATCCATCCATGACCTCTCTATTTCAAATAACCTCAATCTTCTGGCATTAACAGAAACATGGCTCACACAAACAAAAACTTCCTCCCCTGCAGCCCTCTCACGTGGTGGCCTACACTTCACACACACCTCCAGGCCTGGTAATAGTGGAGTATACTATGATACTACTGTTCCAATCTTTTACATATACAGTTATTCCACAGGTACCATCTCTTACATTTACATCATTTGAAGTACATTCTATTAGGACTTTAACTCATTCTCTCTGTGCATTGCTGCTATCTATTGCCCTCCTGGGCCACCCAATCAATTTCTGAAACATTTTTCTGCCTGGCTCCCTCACTTCCTTTCCTCAGACATCTCCACCATCGTTATGGGTGATTTCAATATCCCCATTTACAGTCCACAATCCCTTCATGCCTCCAAACTTCTCTCCTTAACATCCTCTCTTGGCCTCTCCAAATGGACTGACTCCTCTACTCATCAAGATTGCCACTGCCTTGATCTTGTATTTTCCAGACTATGCTCAGTCTCTGATTTCATTAATTCTCCTTTCCCTCTCTCAGATCATAACCTTATCACCTACACACTCTCCTCCATTGCGTCAACCTCAACCTGCCAAGTAAATCAACCAAACCTCGTCAAACCTGCAGAGATATTAATGCTATTGATTTTGAACAACTATCCACCTCTCTGTAACAATCACTCTTAACTATTTGTAATTTCACTTCTCCTGAGACTGCTGTATCACATTTGAACCAGACTCTAGAACTAGTCCTTGATGAAGTATCTACCCATCACATTCTGCGTAGACTTAGACGTCAACCGTGGCACTCCAAATTCACAAGACACCTACAAAAACTCTCACATAAAGTAGAACGTCAGTTCGTAAGTATCATACTCCAAGTGACTTTCTCACATATAAGACGATATACCACTCTTATCGTAATGCACTGGATAATGCCAAACAGACATATTTCCAATCTGTTTTCTCTGCCCAAGCCTCTAACCCCAAGCGACTTTTTAATACATTTAAATCACTTCTTACCACTCCGTCACCCAACCCACCAGCTACTATCAGTGCACAAGATCTTGCTTCCTATTTCAAGAACAAGATTGATAATATTCAAAATGAAATGGTATGCTCTTGTTCAATTCCCTACCTGAACCCAGTGGCACATTCTCATCATTTGACCCCACTAATGAAGATGAAGTATCTACACTCTTCTCATCCTCCTACCCTACTACCTCTCCTCTTCATCCTATACCCTCACAAATCAGTAAAGCTCTGTCTCCTGTGCTTATTCCACACTTAACTAAAATCTGTAATCTCTCTTTCTCTACTGGTATCTTTCCATCACTGTTCAAGCATGCAGTGATCACTCCCATTTTGAAAAAACAAAATTCTGACCCTAACTCTCTCTCAAATTACCATCCTATCTCCCAGCTATCTTGTCCTTCCAAGCTACTGGAGAGACTTGCCTACACTCGCCTCACACACTTTCTTGACACCCACAACTTATTGGACCCACTTCAGTCAGGCTTTCATTCAAAACACTCCACTGAGACAGCACTGATGAAGGTAGAAAACGATCTGGTCACTGCCAAGGCTAAAGGCCATTATTCACTTCTAATTCTTCTAGATTCCCCTGCTGCCTTTGACACTGTTGACCACTCTCTTCTCATACAAACACTTCGCTACCTCTATCAGTTGGAGTACCACAAGGTTCAATATTAGGTCCTCTGCTTTTCACAATCTATACCACCTCTCATGGCACACTAATCCGCTCTTTTGGTTTTCAGTATCATCTGTACGCGGATGATACTCAAATTTACCTATCCTCCCCAGATTTGTCACCATCTGTGCTGGTCCGTGTCACTGAATGTCTCTCTGCCATTTCATCTTGGATGTCATCTCGCCACCTCAAACTTAATATATCCAAGACAGAATTAATTATATTTCCACCGACCAATAGTAGTTACCAACCTGATATGTCTATTACTGTTGACAACTCGACAATCAACCCCATCCCACAAGCTCGCTGCCAAGGTGTCATCCTTGACTCTGAACTGTCTTTTGTTTCCCACATTCAATTTGTCTCTAAATCCTGTTACATACATCTAAAAAACATAGCCAAAATTTGACCATATCTTATGCAAGACACTGCAAAAACTCTAATACATGCACTCATTATTTCCCGCATTGACTATTGCAATAATCTCCTTATTGGTCTTCCCAAAAACAGGCTCTCCCCACTACAATCCATTTTGAATGCAGGTGCGAGGTTGATCTATCTCACCAAACATTCAGTGTCTACTGATCCACTTTGTCAGTCACTCCACTGGCTGCCGGTCTTCTACCGTATTCAATTTAAAATACTTACACTCACACATAAAGCTATTAACCAAACCACACCAACATACATTTCTTCACTCATCTCAAAATATCTTCCAACCCGACATCTCTGCTCTGCACAAGATCTGCGTCTCTCATCCCCGCGCATTACTTGTTCCCACGCATGGTTACAGGACTTTTTTCAGTCTGCACCCACCCTGTGGAATGCTCTCCCTTGCACAATAAGACTTTCCACTAGTTTCCAAACATTCAAGCGTTCTCTGAAAACTCACCTCTTCAGACAAGTTTATCAATTTCCAGGACAGCACACCTAACCTTTTATAGCTCCCTATCTAATACTCTCTTCTTATACCTATCACATCTTCTCTTTCTTCAATTTAACATCCTCCTAACCCTAGGCCAACTTTCCAGTGTGATTGGATTATACAGCCCACCAAGAACATCTGCAATCGGGCTGGACCAATTTGCAATATGTAGCACTTATCCTTGTGTATCAACACCTATTTCCCTATAGATTGTAAGCTTGTGAGCAGGGCCCTCTTACCCTTATGTATGTCTTTTACAACCCAGTATAATGTTAATGTTGATTCAAATTGTAAAGCGCAATGGAATTTGCTGCGCTATATAAGAAACTGTTAATAAATAATAATAATAAATAGCTTGGCTATATTAGCTTCTAGTGCTACCAATAGGAAATCGAATTCAGATTTTAAGTTCTGTAGCATTGCCATGGCAATCTTCTCATCATCGATTTGGACTCTTACAGATATTAATTGCTGTGATATGGACATCATTCTATAAATTAAATCACTCATACTTGGCGCATTCACTCAATTTAATGTAAAACAGTATTTGCCTCAGACTAAATTTTCTGATAAGATCCCCATCCTCAAATCCTGCCAGCAGGGCTGTCCACATGTCATGTGCTGACATTTTCCCTTGTACAATAGAATAAACATGCTGTTCAATACTTAAACCAATAGTTCCCATGGCCTTGTCTATATCATCTGGGTTTGGACTGTTACCTGGGTTAATAATAGAGACGTGCGGGTCCGGTGCCCAGACGTGCGGGTCTCGGTTCAACTAGGAACCTCCTAATTCAGTTGACAACAACTGAATTAGGAGGTTCCAAGTTGAACAGAGTCCAAATGCAAATTCACATTGGGGTTTCAAGTCGAATCAAGTCTCAGCTCGGTTTCGTGGTCAGCTCGGAACTTGGTTTGCATGTAAACAGGTCCAAATTACATGATTCTAGCTGTTTTTGTTATTTTCATTTACTTTAATTTAAATCAAAGGCCCATAGCCTATTGATTTGTGTGTACTACTCCGTGGTGTACACAAGTGATAAACAGTAGACACCAGTGGAAAGAACTATTTGAGCACTCCAGCCAGATAGACTTAGCCAGGAACTTTTTGTTTAGTGCACAGGTATAGTAGAGCCCTACTCATAGATATACAGATGGATTGCACAGATGGAGCAGAGCATACAGCGCACCAGATGGATATGTAAATTATCACTGGCAGCAGGCTATCATAGGGCCCCCCACCTCAGCTAAGTGGCACACAGTCATGGTAAAAGAAGATGCTTCACCTTATGGAGCATCATGGAGGGAAGTGCAGTACTGCACTCCATATTCCAACATTTTTTTATTTTAGAGCAGATTGGAAAGAGGAACAGAGGCGCAGGGGTGGGTAGAAGAGACAGATGTATTCCCAACAAAATGACACATTACAGTAAACATCTATCTACTGTATTTTTATATTTAGCTACAGATCCTCACCATAACTCAGGGACGTTTAGGCAGAGACTCACCTGTCATACTCCCGAGATTTGATATAAAAATGATTAGAATAATACAAAGAAGATATTTTTAACTTATAAACATCTTCTTTGTTTATTGTAATCATTTTTATAGTTAGCATTCACCAGCTTTGTAGAGCTCTCTGGGACTGCAGAGAGATGAGGCAGCAATAGCGCAGCCTCACTTCTGTATAGTCAGACACTGTTTGCAGAGCTTGGGGCAGGGCCACAAAATGGGCAGTAAGCTACACAGAAAGAGAGCTAATAGAGGCATGCCTCTGAGTATGGGGGTGTGCATTGAGCACTGATGGACACCTTGGATGTGGCATATTACCAGTGCACTGCAGTGTTTAGAGATCAGAGCTCTTTAGCAGCAGCAAGAAGACACAGTGAAGCAGGCAGGAGAATCTATGGACACTGAAGTATAGTGTAGTGAGGGGAGAGTTACAGTGAGCAGGGGGTGAAACAGGCTCCCGGAACTCAGACCCATCTCCATGTGTGTCTCCCCAGCCATTGACCTCACCGCACATCACTGCCATAGCTTATTACTCATTGTTTGTAAAATTAGTATGTGTTAGGATAAAAGACTGTGGAGTGCATTCAACATGTAAGCTCAGCACATTCAGCATGTAAGTTCAACACATTCAGCATGTAAGATCACCACATTTAGCATGTAAGCTCACCGCATTCAGCGTGTAAGTTCAACAAATTTAGCATGTAAGCTCACCACATTCATCATGTAAGATCACCACATTTAGCATGTAAGCTCACCACATTCGGCGTGTAAGTTCACCACATTCAGCATGTAATCTCATCACATTCATCATGTAAGCTCACCGCATTCATCATGTAAGCTCACCATATTCATCCTGTAAGCTCACCGCATTCAGCATGTAAGATCACCACATTCATCATGTAAGCTCACCGCATTCAGGGCCTGATTCAGACCCGCTTGTGAGCGCTATGCGATTGCAAGTGGGTCGATGGTGGCCCAGTGCACATGTGCACGACGGAGCCGGCTCCGTCATGCTCATGCTCGAGTCCTGGATAGCAACGGTCTCGTACCAAAGGGGGCGTGCTGTCGATGTTGAGTGACAGCACGCCCCCTTTGGTGGGCGGGCCGGGGCGTGGCTGCCCAGATGGCCATGGGAACGCCTACCGTCTGGGGCCGGCCCCACTGACATCAATTGTGTTCTGTTAGAGCCGAAAGCATTCTAGGGCTTGCGGCAATGAGACCCTACCACAAGGGTCTCGTCGCAAGCCCGATGGTCGCGATGGTCTTGACCATCGCGACCATCTTCCTGGCCGCTCACTATAGCTATGGGTGATCACCCACAGCTATGCGAGCAGCGGGGAGGCTGCTCTACAAAAACAGAAGGCCGGCCCTGATTCAGAGCGAGCGCTCTGTCAGAGCGTCCGGCTCTGAATCAGGCCCTCAGTATGTAAGCTCACCACATTCAGCATGTAAGATCACCACAACAGTAAGATCACCACATTCAGCATGTACGATCACCACATTCAGCATGTAAGCTCACCACAACAGTAAGATCACCACATTCAGCATGTAAGATCACCACAACAGTAAGATCACCACATTCAGCATGTACGATCACCACATTCAGCATGTAAGATCACAACAACAGTAATATCACTGCATTCAGCATGTAAGATCACCGCATTCAGCATGTAAGATCACCACATTCAGCATGTAAGATCACCACATTCAGCATGTAAGATCACCACATTCAGCATGTAAGATCACCACAACAGTAAGATCACCACATTCAGCATGTAAGATCACAACAACAGTAATATCACCACGTTCAGCATGTAAGATCACCACATTCAGCATGTAAGATCACCGCATTCAGCATGTAAGATCACCGCATTCAGCATGTAAGATCACCGCATTCAGCATGTAAGATCACCACAACAGTAAGATTACCACATTCAGCATGTACGATCACCACATTCAGCATGTACGATCACCACATTCAGCATGTACGATCACCACATTCAGCATGTAAGATCACCACATTCAGCATGTAAGATCACAACAACAGTAATATCACCACATTCAGCATGAAAGATCACCACTTTCAGCATGTAAGATCACCACATTCAGCATGTAAGATCACTGCATTCAGCATGTAAGATCACCGCATTCAGCATGTAAGATTACCACTTTCAGCATGTAAGATCACCACATCAGCATGTAAGATCACCGCATTCAGCATGTAAGATTACCACATGCAGCATGTAAGATCACCACAACAGTAAGATTACCACATGCAGCAGGTGAAACTCTACAGTATGTTATAGTATCAGCGGCTGTGACACAGTAACGTAGCATTTCGCATGCAGATACAGCCGCAGTCGCACACAGGATATAGGCATGTGGCATATCATTTTAATCCGCAGAAGCTGCTTTTGTGTTCTATTCACATTACTTTGCAAATAAGACTCATTTGAAGGTAAAATGTTGCACGAAAAGGCCCTAGACACTTGAAGCTACTGAGTTACGGCACGGCATGGCACGACTTAAATGGCTGTTTGACGCGCAAGGAAGTAAGATCTATGTAGATATCTGTATATTTGCGAATTTCATAGATTTGCTCCAATTTCACATGCAAATTTTGGTGACGCGAGTTGCATCATATCCAAGATTTGCGACTTCAGTTGCGAAAAACACCTGATTTGAGTGATATCGCACACGCCATAACATGACTAGTTACCCCATCGAATGACAAAATGCAAGCAAGCACGATTCTTTGGAAATTTGCATTTTGCTGCGAAAAACATTCCGGTGATAAGGTGTGAGAATGGATCGCATCCCAACGCGATTTTTAGTAAATTTCCCCCTGGGAGAGAGATACTGTAGAGTGGGGAAGTTGCTCAAAGCAACCAACCAGCTTATCTGGCACAGTCTATGTAATGACGAAGCTGTTTGGTTGCTATGGGCAACTTCTCTAATTTATATCTCTCGAAGGTTTGAAACATCTCCCCCCTGTATCTCCTTTATACTATTATGTATCACAGCGCCTGGTGTTTATTATACACAGGTATCAGAAGTTGCTTTATATACTCTCTGTTTTAAATAACAGGAAGCGGCAAAGGACAGTACTGTAAATCTTAGTAATACAGGTTGAGTCTCCATTATCCAAATATTCCGAAATACAGAATATTCCGAAATACGGAATATTTTTAGCATGACTGAGACATGGAAATCGTTGATTTTTGATGGTTCAATGTACACAAAATTTGTTTAATTCACAAAATTATTAAAAATAAAGTATAAAATGACTTATAGGCTGTGTGTATAAGGTGTATATGAAACATAAATTAATTTCATATATGTACACAAACTTTGTTTGAGCCACAAAATTATTGAAAGTATTGTATAAAATTTCCTTCACGCTGTGTGTGTAAGGTGTATATGAATCATAAATGCATTCTGTGTTTAGATTTGGGCCCTATTCCTAAGACATTTCATATCCAAAATACCTCTTGTCCCAAGCATTTTGGATATTCAATTAAATCACGTTATATAATATACCCACAGCCATATGCCAAGAGTCCTCAGTGAGGGGAAGGTATGTAGGACTTACAGTGGTCTATTTACTAAGCAGTGTTAGGATACAGAGTGAAAAGTGATAAGAAAGTGATAAGGTGCCAGCCAATCAGCTCCCAACTGTCATCTCACAGGCTGTGTTTAAAAAATGAAAGTAGGGGGCTGATTGGCTGGCAGCTTATCACTTTCTCATCACTTTTCACTTTGTCTCCTAACACTGCTTAGTAAATTGACCCCACAATCTTTTATTGAGATCATTTTGTGTGACGGGATTCCAATACACTGTCCCATACACCGCAGGAATAATCAGATATGTAATAGACGTGATAGCATGAGGCTTAGGTTCCAGTAATGCTTTGTGTGTTTCAGCCAAACGTTAGAAGGGGGGGATGTGATTCTGGTTTTAATAAGACTGAGAAATTCCATTTGTCCTGAGAGGTTATATATAACCATTATGTCTATTGATTTATTTGCTTTTATCCACATTTACAAAAATGAAGTAGAAGAGTGTTCAGCATCATTGCCGGCATGATAGACCATTATCAGACAACATGTAACCTGTGCGTGGCGCGGGGGAGAAGACATCGCGGCGCCAATTACCAGCGTAAGACACAATCCTACCATATTGCTTCACTACAGCTGAATAAACTGTTTAAAAATAACTTTTTGTTTCTGTTTGTTATTTATGCCTCAGGGACAAGACCATTATTACTTGTCCTAATTCATGTGAAACAGAGGTACTATGTGGCACAATCCGGCTGCCATTATCTAATGCCCAAATGTAGCACCGTTATAGTCTCCAGACACTTCCCTGAACGGAGTAAATAAGAGATAAATGATTTGTCTTCACGACTCTTCCCCACCAGGGACTCCTTATGGATTAGTGATGGAGAAAGCGCACTAGCTGATAAATTAGTGCAAAGGCTTCAGCGATATCACTAACTTAGTGCACACGACCTGCTGCCCCATCCCCAAAGTGGCCACCAGCAGGGAACTCTCCCAGAGGGGAGCAGAAGGATCTCTCTGTATATAAGTTAGTCTATCTCTTGCATATAGCAGTTATTTTCTGCTTTACAGTTTCATTTAGCCCGGAGCTGTGTAATGAGCAGGGAAACAGCTGCACAAGTAAAGTTCCAGTTGGCGGTGGAACGGGTCTGGCAGTGCAGATGTCAGTGGCCGGCTGAATGTTTGTCAGTCCAACTGTCCCTGAGGTCACCGGCTGTTTGTGTGACACTCCGTGCAGCAGCTGACTATTCATCCCTCTATGCGCACACTGCGTTTCACAGTGCTAGAGTTTTTTCAGGGAGACAGGATCCTCGGATGCTGGCGGTGAGAATTGTTTTACACTTCTCATGTGCCTGCCGCACCACAGCTGCATCGAGTTCTGTGACTTTGGGGCCTATTCATTAAACATTAAAATTCTCTGGAGATAATTAGCTTTAGAACTCTCATGGAGTTCTAGCTAATTATAGGTGGAATTCATCATTCCACCTCTCCATAAGTATCTATTCTGAAAAACTGTCATTTTTGCGATGACAGCTTTTCGGGAAATAGATACTTTTCCCTGCCTACACTACCTTATCGCATCTGGAAACAGTGCTGCGCATGCGCTGTTACATCTGTAAAACCAGCGCATGCGCAGCACTGCCTACAGATGCGGTAAGTTTCGTTCCCCCCCCACCCCCCCTCCGCTCACCTTCCCCCCCCCCCCCCGACTTACCTGTCCGCGCAGCAGCCTCCGGCTCCGTCCTGCTGGTCTGTCATGTGGTTTCCCAGCAGACCACATGACAGATTAGAAAAAAAAAAATTTTTTTTTTTCTTTTTCTAAACTTTCTTGTGCTCTGCTGGGAAACCACATGACAGACCAGCAGGACGGAGCCGGAGGATGGAGCAGAGCGCCGAAGGGACTCATCGGGGGACCTGCACACACGGATACAGGTAAGTGGATTCTGCTATTCGCCACCTCACAGTGGCGAATAGTAACTGCATCAAATTCCGAAAATTGATAATTTTCGGAATTTGATGAATACCACAATTTCCACATCCCCATATTAATGTACTAATGTATGGGGAGAGTGGAAATTAACACAGGGGAACTTAGCAAGGAAATATCTGTGATATCTCTGTGTTAAGTCTGTTCATGAATACCAAAATAACGTTATTTAAGGAAAATGTCCTTAAAAACTTTATTTTAGTGTTGATGAATAGGCCCCTTTGTCTTCTTCACCGTTACATAATAACACAACTTCACAAGCGGCTCCTGAAAATAGATTGTGTGATGTAATTTCATTGTGTGAGGCCAACACCTGAAGCAGCAAACACAGAGACTGTTCTGCAATGTACACAAATGACAACTGTTTGCATCCCATTACATTTACTTTATTCTACAGTAGTTGTATGAGACTGCAATAGCTCTACCTATCATTGCTTCATTAGCCCTGCCATCGGCATTGTTTCTTTTCTTATACAAGGTACTTAGGGGCCTATTCATCACTAAAATAACGTTTTTAAGGACATTTTCCTTAAATAACTTTATTTTGGTATTCATGAACAGACTTAGCACAGGAGATATCACAGATATCTCCTTGCTAAGTTCCCCTGCGTTAATTTCCACTCTCCCCATACATTAGTACATTAGTATGGGGATATGGAAATTGTGGTATTCATCAAATTCCGAAAATTATGAATTTTCGGAATTTGATGCAGTTACTATTTGCCACTGTGAGGTGGCGAATAGCAGAATCGACTTACCTGTATCCCTGACGAGTCCCTCCGGCGCTCTGCTCCGTCCTCAGGCTCCGGAGGCTGGTCGGACATGTGTGCTCCCCAGCAGAGCACAAGAAAGTTTAGAAAAAGAAAAAAATATATTTTTCTTTCTAATCTGTCATGTGGTCTGCAGGGAAACCACATGACAGACCAGCAGGATGGAGCCGGAGGCTGCTGCGCGGACAGGTAAGTCGGGGGGGGGGGTGAGCGGAGGGGGGAGGTGGGTGGGGGGGGTCAGGGGGGTACACAAACTTACCGCATCTGTAGGCAGTGCTGCGCATGCGCTGGTTTTACAGATGTAACAGCGCATGCGCAGCACTGTTTCCAGATGCGATAAGGTAGTGTAGGCAGGGAAAAGTATCTATTTCCCGAAAAGCTGTCATCGCAAAAATTACACCTTTTTGGAATAGATACTTATGGAGAGGTGGAATGATGAATTCCACCTATAATTAGCTAGAACTCCATGCGAGTTCTAAACCTAATTATCTCCATCGAATTTTTAGGTTTAATGAATAGGCCCCTTAGAGATGTGGGGTTGTCTTATCCCATGTACCCCTTGTGCCCATGCCAAGTATAGCCTTATCTCTTGGTGATAAATTATGTTTCATCCTCTTCTGGGCAATTATCACATTGCAGTATTGCTGATCTCAAATCTTGAACTAGCCACTAGTAATTTCACATGTATTTAGATTTTTTTTTTTTTTAGCCACTGCTAATACATAACTGAAATATTGTCCCCAAACTCCGCAAAGCTGTAACTAAGTAGAGAAAGCTCAGTGTCACCACTCGGCAGTGATGTGCAGGCAGGTGAGGCAGGTGAGGCAGAGCCTTTCCTGTCACACTTAGGTATACTCCAAAGTTTTGACTCTAAAAATTCTAAGAAAAATGTCACTAAAATATTATAAAAATATTCTTTGTATTATTCTAATTATTTTTATAGTCAAATCTCTGGAGTAATAAGTGTAGGGCAGGTGAGGCACTGCCTCCCCTGTCTACCTTTTCTGCACATCCCTGATCAGAACCCACCTAATTTCCAGCACTATAGACTCAGGGGCGTTTCTAGAGAGGAGGGGGCCCGTGTGCAGTCTCCGACATGAGCTGTGCGTGGCCAGCGCTGGAGTTATAGACTCTGGGCACTAGAGTATGCCCAGAGTCTATAGTGTATGCACAGGGCACCTTGAAAATGGCCATGGCGGCCATTTTCCCTGTACTGCGCATGCGCAAACGACGGGAAAATGGCCACCGTGGCCATTTTCCAGTCATTTTACAGCGCCGGACCCCCGCGCCGACGTGGGATCTGCCGGAGAGGTAAGTAATATTATGGTGCAGGATGTGCAGTGTGGGGCCCCCCTGGACCCAGGGGCCCATGTTCCTCGCACACCCTGCACCCATTATAGATACGCCCCTGTATATATTGCTGCACCTTTGTATAATGCCCACATGAACCCTCGGGTTTATAAACGTATCTGTTTCTGATACTAACCAGTGTCTCCCCAGCCATTTACCTCACCACACATCGCTGACACTCGGTAAAGAGAATCCCACGTGGAAGGTAACCCATAACTACTTGTGTTGACTCATATCTACCCCTATAAAGGGCATTGTGGAACCTTAGTGGCACCATATAAATAAAATATACTCATAGTAATCTACAAAACCACCATGGAAGTTTGTAAACATTGTTGGGGGATAGTTTTCATTTCTTAACTCAGGTCGTTAGTCCTTATAATGCAGAGTTAATAAAAAATTATATATTTTCAAAGCAATAAGAGGGAGGGACAGATTGGTTAATGATAGTGACAGTTCTGGTCATTATCAGTGCGCACTGGCACCAGCCCTATCCCTGGTGCAAAAGATCCTTCCATTATGCATACACACTTCTCTACGTAGCGCGCAATTCTATCAATGCGCTCTCTCTAGTACAGCCTACGTGTGACCACCCCATTACCACGCAAGTTACTCCCCTTCACCCTCAAGAGATGTGACTGAGATGCGCATGACCCGGCATCACCCAAACTTGCATCCGCTCAGTTCCAGAGCATGCGCAGAGCAAACACATGCCAGATAGATCAGCCTCATAGATGGTTAATAGTGCCATGGACAAGAGGAGGAAAATGGGATGTTTGTTATGTCTCCCTAATGTTCTGTAGAGGGCTTAGGGTTAGGTTTAGAGGTTAGGCACTAGGGGGAGGGTTAGAGATTAGGCACTAGGGTGGAGGGTTAGGCACTAGGGGGAGGGTTAGAGGTTAGGCACTAGGGGGGAGGGTTAGGGTCAGGCACTAGGGGGAGGGTTAGGGTTAGGCACAAGGGGGAGGGTTAGAGGTTAGGCACTAGGGGGGAGGGTTAGGGTCAGGCACTAGGGGGAGGGTTAGGGGTTAGGCACTAGGGTGGAGGGTTAGGGGTTAGACACTAGGGGGAGGGTTAGAGGTTAGACACTAGGGGGTTGGTTAGGTTTAGGGTTAGGTACTAGAGGGAGGGTTAGGCTGTGGGGCAGGGTTAGGGTTAGGTACTAGGGGGGAGTAGGTTTAGGGTTAGGTACTAGGGGAGGGTTAGGTTAGGTTTAGGGGTTAGGTACTAGGAAGGGGGTTAGGTTTAGGGGTTAGGCACTAGGTGGAGGGTTAGGTTTAGGGGTTAGATACTAGGGGAGGATTAGGGTTAGGCTGTGGGGGAAAGGTTAGGGGTTAGGTACTAGGAAGGGGGTTAGGTTTAGGGGTTAAGTACAGGGGGAGGGTTAGGTTTAGGGATTAGGTACTAGGGGAAGGTTAGGGTTAGGCACTATGGGGAGGGTAAGGGGTTAGGTACTAGGGGGTGGGTTAGAGTTAGGCTGTGGGAGGAAGGTTATGGTTTGGCACTATGGGGGAGGGTTAGGTTTAGGGATTAGGTACTAGGGGAAGGTTAGGGTTAGGCACTATGGGGAGGGTTAGGGTGTTAGGTACTAGGGGGCGGTTTAGGGGTTAGGTACTAGGGAGTGGGGTAGAGTTAGGCTGTGGGGGGAAGGTTAGGGTTAGGCACTATGGGGAGGATTAGGTTTAGGGATTAGGTACTAGGGGAAGGTTAGGGTTAGGGATTACATCGCTGGGATTCTCAGCACTGGTATCCTGTATGACTAGATCCCTTACCCAACCCAAATCAGCAATATTAACAGGAATATATTCGCCGCCCACAGCTCTCAGGGCAGGAAAGTATAAAGGTTACTACAGGCAGGGTTTTTGGAGGTAGAGGAGAGAGTTTTACTTTAACAATTGTATTTTGAAATGAGAAATATCTTTTTAAACACGCTCCGTAATGTAGGAAGTTGTTGACTAATCGCTTTGTGAAAAGGCAGATTCACTCCCCGCGTCTCCTCAGCTGAGCAGTGTCCTTATTTCTGATTCTGGTCATGGTAAATCGTGAAAGAAATCCATTACTTTCCACGGACCATCTAGCTAAAATATTCACATCCAAAAAGATGAAAGCCTCATGTCATTTTGTCAGCTCAGTGCAGAGGAGAAAGAGGATTATTCTGGTTTTGCAGTTTTCTCCCTTTAGGGTGAAAAAAATCCCAATATAGCAGCACCTAATCTGCTTTGTATCCATCTCCATAAATCGGAGCGGCGTATTGAGCGCTCCCCGTATATCACAGGTCCGGGCTAAGCACCTGTTAAACAACACATGTCGGGGTGCAAAGCCGGGCAGGTGCCACAAGTATAAGGCCAGGGTACACGGAGCACATGCAGAAAGCTTCATTCACGGCCCCCACGTGTTTCATTTTCATGGAAACCCAGACTAATTACTTTAAGCCAATCCATTTGGCCAATGTTGTCATCTTTTTTCCCTTTGTGCAGATTAGCAGCGTTGATCCCAGACTGATTCCATTTTTCTATGGGCGAGACTCTGTTGCCAGCAGCTTCTCACACCTTTTTTTTTTTCCTTTCTTTTCATGCCCTTTGATATTCTAGTAAAATAAAAAAATATATATTTTTTTTTTTTTTTCCATAAAGGCTGTAAGCTGGCTCTGTGCAGAGTTTTCATGTCTGGCAGTCCTGCAAAACCGAATTTATCCCAGCTGTCTGAGAACAAATGTACGGGACGGCTCTGACTTTTTTCCTGTTACCCCCATGTGATTATTATTATCCTTTATTGACATGGAGACATATAGGGGTATAGTTACTAAAGGGCGGGTTTTTAGAAGTGGAGATGTTGCCATAGCAACTAATCATATTCTACTTTTCATTTATCTTGCACCTTATAGAAGATAATAGCTAGAATCTGATTGGTCGCTATGGGCAACATTTCAACTTCTAAAAACCCGCACTTTAGTAAATATACCCCACAGTGTTTCCGTATCGCCGCACATTGGAGATAGACATGCAACTGCAGTACGCCACAAATGACCAGGGTGCCCAGGTTATGATGGTTACAGAGAAGTTCGCAAAATGCCAGTTTGGAATAAAAGATAAACATGAATTAGACAAAGTCTAGATACTGTAGATAGCTGTTAGACAGGCAATAGGTCGACAGGGACAAAATGTCGACACATTAAGGATTGACATGGATGAAGGTTGACAGGGTCAAAGGGTAGACACAAAACATGTTGACAGAAAAATGGTCGACACTTGTTTTTTTGTGTGTGTCTGCAGGCAATAGTGACGCATGGTGGAGGTTCCTTGCAAGTTTGGGGCTGCATTTCAGCAAGTGGAGTTGGGGATTTGGTCAGGATTAATGGTGTCCTCAATGCTGAGATATACAGGCAGGTACTTATCCAGAGAAAATAATAATAATAAGAGGCGCTGCTCAAATATAAATAATTTATTGAACTTTTCAAAGTTATTAAGAAATGTATATTTTTATTATTACTAAATTAATAATCCTTTGTGGTGTTTACATCCAAAAAAGGCCATATATTAAACATGCACACATATACATTTACCACATATATATTAATCTTATTAAAACCAATACATTCAACATATTAGATACCCATCACTTAGCCACATTAATCGCAATGTTTTAATAATTGTTAATAGTTAGTATCCTCCAATTAGTAGTGGTTAGTAATCTCAGTTCAATCCAGTAAGATTATTGGAATCCAATGTTAGTAATTAAGCATGCTTATTACTTATGATATATAATATTACCACATGAGACTTCTCCCACGTTGTTTCTGTGGTCTTTTCTTGTTATATCCAAAACGATACTCATTAATTGCTGTCCTTGGAGTATGTCAGGCCAATAATTAGCAACCTCCTCTCAATTTACTGCCAGCGTCTCCACAGTGCGGTCTGGAGAGGGGAATGATTAAATAATCCACACCTCTTTTTCTCTACAGTCCACAAATTGGTTACCGTAGCCTGTTATATTGATTCCACTTGAAAGTCTTTGTGGAATATGATCCACCTTATGGAGGCAGATATCTTACTTCTCCCCAACGTGGGCAGCAGGCCGGCCGTGCAGACCCTGCACCCGCCTGCAGATCTCCCACTCCTCCACAGCGCAAACTGCAGGCTGGCCAAGCGTGGTCCTAGCACTCTGTCTTCCTCGTAACGCGTTTCCCCGCCTCCTAATCGGCGGCTTCCTGTATCCATCATGCAATACTATCAGGGAGGCATCTGATTGGCTCCACATTTATTCTACAGCAGGACAACGACCCCAAATATACAGCCAATGTCATTAAAAACTATCTTCAGCAAAAAGAAGAGCAAGGAGTCCTGGAAGTGATGATATGGCTCCCACAGAGCCCTGATCTCAGCAACATTGAGTCTGTCTGGGATTACATGAAGAGACATAAGGATTTGAGTAAGCAAAGCAGAAGATCTGTGGTTAGTTCTTCAAGATGTGTGGAACCACCTCCCTGCCCAGTTCCTTCAATAACTGTGTGCAAGTGTACCTAGAAGCTAGAAGAATTTTTTCCACACCTGCCTAAAACGTTTGCACAGTATTGTGTATATATACTATACAGTATATATGTACTGTATATGTACTATATACAGTACCAGTCAAGAGTTTGGACACACCTTCTCATTCAATGGTTTTTGTTTATTTAAATTATTTTCAACATAGTAGATTAATACTGAAGACATCAAAACTATGAAAGAACACATATGGAATTATGTTGTAAACAAAAAGGTGTTAAACAAATCAAAATATGTTTTATATTTTAGATTCCTCGAAGTAGCCCCCTTTTACTTGGATGACAGCTTTGCACACTCTTGGCATTCTCTCAATCAGCTTCATGAGGTGTCTCCTGGAATGGTTTTCTTGAAGTAGTTCCCAGAGGTGCTGAGCACTTGTTGGCTGCTTTTCCTTCACTCTGCGGTCCACCTCATCCCAAACCAGTTCAATTGGGTTTAGGTCGGGTGATTGGAGGCCAGGTCATCTGACGCAGCACTCCATCACTTTCCTTCTTGGTCAAGTAGCCCTTACATAGCCTGGAGGTGTGTTTGGGGTTATTGTCTTGTTGAAAAACAAATGATGGTCCCAGTAAGCACAAACCAGATGGGATGGCATGGCGCTGCAGATTGCTGTGGCAGCCATGCTGGTTAAGCGCGCCTTGAATTTTGAAGAAATCACCAACAGTGTCACCAGCAAAGCACCCCCACACCATCACACCTCCTCCTCCATGCTTCACAGTGGGAACCACACATGCAGAAACCATCCGCTCACCTTCTCTGCGTCTCACAAAGACACACCAAAAATCTCAAATTTGGACTCATCACACCAAAGTACAGATTTCCGCTGGTCTAATTCCTTGTGTTTCTTGGCCCAAACAATTCTCTTTTTCCTGTTATATATCCTCAGTAGTGACTTCTTCGCAGCAATATGACCATGTAGGCCTGATTCACGCAGTCTCCTCTGAACAGTTGATGTTGAGATTTGTCTGCTACTTGAACCCTGTGAAGACTTTATGTGGTCTCTAATCTGAGGTGCTGTTAAGTAGGGGTTTCTGAGGCTGGTAACTCTAATGAACTTATCCTCTGCAGCAGAGGTAATATTTTGTTCTTCCTTTCCTGGGGCGGTCCTCATGAGAGCCAGTTTCATCATAGCGTTTGATGGTTTTTGCAACTGCACTTGAGGATACATGCAACGTTCTTGAAATTTTCCGTATCGACTGACCTTCATGTCTTAAAGTAATTATGGACTGTCATTTATCTTTACTGAGTTGAGTAGTTGGTGCCATAATATGGATAACAGTAGTCAAATAGTGGTGTCCAGTGTGTACTAACCCTACCTCTGCACAACACAACTGATGGTCTCAAACACATTAAGAAGGCAAGTAATTTCACAGATTGACTCTTGACAAGGCACACCTGTGAATTAAAAACTATTCCAGAATATATATATATATATATATATATATATATATATATATAATGTGTGAGGAATATAGCGATATGGCACATTATAGTTCTCACATCATAACAGATTGGTAATTAAAAGCCATAGAATAACTAGTTTTCTGAATGTGAGGGCAGGAGAGCTGACTGTCTTTATTATTTCATGTATTCTTTGAGTCCTTGAGGCAGGGAAGATGGAAACTAACCCTTTGACATGCAAATAGCACCTAGCTCTGTATGTTCATGAAAGGGCCTATTTCACATTTTGGAGCCACAGCTTAATTTTAAGAAATGTTAAATGTCATAGGACTCACATGATAATTATTCTTTGAAGTTTACAAGTCAGGAAACCTTTTGGTTAAAGTATTGCCCAGGTAATGTATTTAACAGGGACAGGCTAAATTCCCTGTTAATGAAATTAGGAAATACAACACAGATTTGTCTAGTTTAGAGCCTATCTGTGTTTCCTTTCAATTATGATAACGTTGTCACCAGGGCATGTGTATTGCTCAGCCTTTGTGTCTGCATCTATAGACATTCAGCACCATAGGGGGTAAAACAAATAGAAACCAGACTGATGAGATATGGCAGATCAATGATCAGTCATATTTGGATGGTTTATGTGACAAAAGTGATGTATCAGTGATAGCTGGAAGCTTGGAAAATTATATACATATAACTGGACTCCATATCCAGGTTGTGTGCAATTCCTAGATCACTGAGACATACAGATTTGAAGATATGAGATATCTCAGGAATGCACTATGACAACCACATCATATTTACACTTGTATAACAGATAAAATATGGACAAGTATTAGGAACACCCCATATTGTAGCTAATCCATCCACAGGGGAAGTTATTAGGTTTATTCTGGTATAAGTTTAAAGATATTTAAACTTAGCTGGGAGGTTCCTGACCTCCAATCATCTCATCCACCAATCAGAGTGGGCTGTGATGACCTCACCTGAGGTGTGATACCCTTCTGATAAAATGGATTGAAGCCCTGTGTTCTGGGTTCAACTGGGGGATCAATTTGTCGCATTGAAGTTTAACCTGCAGTGTCTGCATTTCTTGCCATTCCTCCAGGGCGGAACGCTACGTGTTTCTAACGCAGCGTCTTTTCCGTAAGTCTACCTCTACCATTTTTATTTTATATTGCTGTATGTACCTTTGTAACCATTCTTTTCTCTGTAACATTCTTTTTTAAGCATTGTACTACCTTTTGTGTAAATAAAGTATTCTTTATTAGTTTATTTCATATATGCTCCGAAACCTCATCTTTGAAGAGATTGTTAGTGACGCTACACATTTTGTTAGTACGGGAAGCAGAGGGTTGGTCACAGCGAACTGTGTGGTCGTCTGCGCAATTGTGGAGAGGTTAAGCAACAGATTAACTGCGTGGGGATCTTGTTGCTGAGCCTGTGCAATTATTGGGATTTAGAGGACCGATGGCCTCTTTAAATTGTTCCATCGGTGGTGGCAGTTTCGTAAGTAAGGTATTTGTATCATGGCGCTCTGTCTATAGCAGAGGTGCACACCCCCACGTCAGGGATACTGGGTACGGGTCCCTAACAATATATATAATATATATATACATAAAGTCATGGAATGGATGCCTAGTATCGTGTAGGACCCCCTCTAAACTGGCAAAGTGCAACAACTCAACGTGGCATCAATTCCACAAGTGGCCGGAAGACCTGTGGAGAGATGTTGACCCATGCCGACTGAATAGCTTCCCACAGCTCCCTGATATTTGTAGGTTTGTAGGTGAAGGATCTTGGGCGTGAATGGACCTTTCCACATTCATAAATGCTTGCTTGGGTTCATGTCAGGGAAACGTGATGGCCAAACCATTCATTGAAACTGTCCAGAATGCTCCTGGAAACCCATTCTGGACAATTTAGGGCCGGTTAAATGATACATTTATCCTGCTGGAATATTTCATTGTTGTGGAGGTACATGAAGTCTATGAATGGCAAGATGGACCAGCGGACCCAACCAATGCCACATTAACACACACCACACCATTATGGAGCCACCACCAGCCTGCACCTGTTGACAACTGGGGTCCATGGCCTGACAGGGTTTGCACCTCACCCAAAATCTACCATCAGCCCAAAACAACTGGAAACAGCATGACCCATCGGACCATGCCACATGTTTCCAGTCTTCTATGTCACGAGCCCAGGTGAGGCACAGTGTCCAGCGTCGTAGTAGTATTAACAGGGGCACTCTGGTAGGTCTTCTGCTCCTATATCCCTTGGAAGCCAAAGCACACTGCACTGACCTGCTGGATATGTATCTTGTACATCCTGCAGTAAATGTAGCTGTGATTTGAGTCAGTGTTGCTTGTCTGTTACCATGGACAATTCTGCCAGACTCTGCTAGTCACAATCATTAAGCACCCGTGGTCGGCAACTGCGCTGACAATGGTGGGAGGTAATTCCTTCCATGAGGTATTCCCGGTACACATGTGACACCGTACTGTAGATCTAGGAATGTTGAATGTCTGCACAACTTCAGAAATGGAATGTTCCATCCATCAGATATCATACCCCTCTCGAACTCCAATAATTAATGTCGCCTTGCCATAAGCAGGGTAGCCAGTGTTCAAACTGACTCAAATTGATGCCACCTACCATTACCCTTACATACTGCTATCCTATGACTTTTGGCAAGTCATATATACTGTATACAGATGTGCCCACATACACCTTTCCTAAAATCTAGCCATATGGCCAAATGTGCCATGCCTTTAAATCTGCGAATTAGCCATGCCTTGTGATTTTTCTTAAAATTTGCTACTTTTGCAGGAAAAAAAAATTCTGATCTATCTAATTGCTACTCGTCATGGTGCATCTTAGCTGTGCTGGCATCTCATGCCAAATGAAGCAAAAAGGGAAAGGTGTATGAGGACACATCTGTATATATAATTCTATTAAGGTAGTGCAGTTTCCTGGGGCAAATGTCCGCAATCTGCATGCAGCAGCCAATCAGTATCACACCAGTCTCGGACCTAGGTTATAGAGTTCGCAGCTAGTTTTATGTGTGTAGCAAAATAAACAAAATCCTAGCCTTTCTGGCTCTAACTAAACAGAAGTTTCCCTCTCTAAGGGTGGGAGGAACCAAGGTCCAACAGAACACAGCAATTAAAAACAACACTTACATAAAGTCATAGCAGTGGCTCTCAACAGGTCTGTTAGCCTGCTTCCCTGCTCCCCAGGTAGTCAGAGACTGTCCAGAGAAACTGATACATCTTTTATCAGTCTCTCACAGGTGGTCTGGCAATCAAGGCTGACAATAAGCTTCTGTCTAGCAGACAGAACCTAAAAGCCTGGGTCATGTACATGTCCCTTTGACAATTTTCTTTGACAATTTTCCCAGTGTTTTTGATTCATTCTCTCTCTCTCTCTCTCTCTCTCTCTCTCTCTCTCTCTCTCTCTCTCTCTCTCTCTCTCTCATACAGCAGATAAGTACCCTCTAGTTTACTCAAAGGCTTGGTTGTCCTGATGTCATCTTAAAATTGTTTCCAAGTCTGCAAGAAACATATTTTCTTATCAAGCTGAGATGTGTTTCCTCAGACTCCAGGAAATGGGAAGTGATAGAATTCCCAAGGTGGACAGACCAGGAGAGAGGGCAGGAAGTTGTGTGCAGAGCACGGGGGGGCACTTTGTAACAAACGATCGACAATGTTCTGCATTATGGCCTGGCGGGGGCAACTCCACTTCCTACACTTGTTGCGTCCCCAGCCAGGAAGAGTCTCGCCCAAGTCATTGTGACAGAAGATTAAAGATACATATTCATAACTCCGGACCCTGTCAGTCTGTCATGTTGATGTTATTTAAACAGACGCTCACTTGACCTTCTGCGAAGATCCCCAGTCAGGAAGGTGTCAGTCGGCATTTATCATCACAACGAAGACCATTGTTGCTGCGACACCACCACCATCCCAGTCCTGAAAGAGTGCATTAAATCAATTGATTAAATAAAGAAAATGGGCAAGAAAACAGTGGACGAGGAGAATAAATCAAGGAGAAAAATGAAATTCATAATGAGTCAGGCAGTGTCTGTATTTTATGGCTTCTGTGCAATTTGTCACCACTCGCTGGCTCCGCCTCGTACTTCAGAAGAATATTCAGCGATTAGGACGTGAATAAAGCGTATCTCAGCTGTGGATATTACGCAGGCTGCATCCTCATTAACCCTTTCAGTGCAGAGCACTGTAATAACGGGGGCAGTAGCGGCACACATTGATGTATCGTTAGGAAGTCAACAAATTCTCAGTTGGATGAGTGAACTTTACATTACATTCATCAATCACTTATTCTAAAAATAATTCAAAATACAAATGACTGTCGGACTGAGACTACAGAGACGACCCAAACATTGCATAGAATCACAGCCGGGAAAACGTTGGGGTTATTTTAAATAAAGAATATTTAGTCAAATAGGGGTTTAGCTTTCTGTTATTGTGAGGGATTGTATGCTGGTCATTGGTGACTTCATAGTCAGTATATATATATTTTTGGAGCGGTTGTATACTGGAATAGGTAAGGACCCCTTTGTAAATGCTGACCTCATTCGTGGCCTTGGGAATGTGCGCAAACTGGATGAGCACAAATCCGGAATAGGGCTGCGTGCAAAATTGTGCAAGTCCAAGGCTACATCAGGCCACAAGGGGGGACAAGGAGCAGTGCCAATGTCAGCGTTTTCACGCCATTGCAATGGCAACTCAACCCCCTTGCATAATAGGATAGACCCCATATTTTTACAGATATATGTCCCACACTTCAAGCTGGCTTCTAATTTTATGCTGGAGTGTAATTGTAATCATATATCTCAACAATACATGTAATAAGTGGGTATTTAATCATTCTGAACAGTATTACTGCAACTGTCTATATCTGGACTCTGGAAAAGGTAATCTGCCATATAATACAGTAGGTGGTAAACAACAGAGATTACCGAAGTTGTGCTGACATATGGGGGAGATGTACTAAGGTTTGGAGAGAGAAAGTACCAAACAATCAGCTCCTAACTGTAATTTTTCAAACACAGGCCCATATTCAATCAGCTGCGAGAAGTCGGAGACTTTTTGCCTATTGTACTTTCCGTCGCATTTTCCTGTTTGGGACTCGAATTTGCGGCATGCGCGTCCCTGCGTTTCACCCTATTCAATTGCAGGACAGGCGAAAACGCAAATAGGACAGGCGGAAAGTACTAAATACATTGGGGGAATCAGTCTGTACCCAAAAGTAAGACGCACGGACACTGGAAATCATTACAGATGTGTGCTAATAGCCCTAATAAATTTACTTTCTGTCCTTAAGTTGTGTTAAAAGCTTTCTAAGAGCATTTTTGTAGAAGTGGTGAAAAATTATAGAAAACAGTATTTTTTGGTTAAAATAAACAGACCAGTCAAATTTGGGGTACCTGAAAATGGGTGCTAGAATATTTGTGTCTCTAAAGTGAAGTTTTAACCAATGTGCATACACCTGCGATCCTAAAAACACCTGACCCATCCATACAGCCCCCCCGATAAACCTATTTCACTACTTTTTATCCATGTCCCCCCACTTTTTTCTTTTTTGCCCCAAAAATGACATGTTCTTTGGTATTTTTTATTTTTTGGCAGATTTGTCCTTTTGGGGGGAGGGGGGGGGTCCGAGGGGGTTCTAATCAATTCCCCACATTTGCACCCCAAAATAGAGATGTTGCACTTTTTTTCACCAGACATTTATTGGAGAAACTTTTCCGCCTGTTTCAGTGCCTTGAGTTTCCGCTTGGGCGAATTGGTCCTGGAATTTGGAGATAAGATGCAAACAGACGAAAAGCGGCAATAGGCAAAACTTTTTCACATCTAATTGAATCTGGCTCACGGTCTGTAACATTACAGTTAGGAGCTGATTGGTTGGTACTTTATCACTCTCCAAGGCTTAGTGCATCTTTATGTGATACAGTTATTGCGGAGGCACATGTACCAGTGATATATTTTTCTCCTTTCATTTTTTTGTTACCATTCTGCACTATATATTTGCAAATTCACCTTTAGTGGACATTATAGGTTATGTATACAAACTGGAACCAATGTGGTTAATTCATTTCACTGCATGGTGTGATTGGGGTAGGGCTGGGAATGCTTAAGACCAAATACAGTGAAACATGCGTCCAAGTACTGTATGGCGTCAGCTATTTTGCAACACAGTTGAGATGGAATATCAGTGAAATATGGAAGCATGCTATGAGCAACTGCTGCATTTCGTACTGAGCGAACAGAAATATTTATAGAAAAGAAATGTAGATAACTGTAAAATGTATTAAATATTACATTCGATTTTTTAAATTATAAGTAGGATTTATTTTCACCCTCCAGCTCCCAGGACTCAGTATTGTCTGAGTAACAGTTTGTAACATTCATTATGGAGATTTTTATTCTTGTCAGGTTGATTTTTCCAGCAACAATTATACATTGCACATATTATATTATGGAACTCTTCCCCAATCACCCCCACATGTGACACCACAGAGCCCACGTCTTATTGTGCAATGCCCGGTAACCAGGACCGCCATTGGAGAGACACACCCGGGACTGGAGTCCTGGGTCCGGACACTCAGGGGCCTCGGCAGCTCCTACCGCCTGCCAGCCAGCTACTACCCCCTGCCACGGTGCATTAAAAAGTGAGTTACTGCGTGCTGACAGTGACCGGCCCGGCCGGCGGCCGTTTACTAATACCCCCCTAGGGCCCCCTCGCCGTAGCACAATAGAGTGAGTAAAGTGAGTCACTTCTCACCCAGCTGAACCCCCACCGCTTCACCTCCTACTTGATCTACGCTGCCCTGGCAGCAATTAAGTTTTTTTTTTGTGTGCACTGAGCTGGTGTTTTGTGTGCACTGAATCGGTGCGGCGTGACGTCACGCCATGCTGCTGGAATGAGAGAGAGGAGCCACGGTGGGTGGTGTGAGGACTGAGGAACCGGAGCAGACAGTCAGGCAGGCAGAAGAAGGAGCGAGTACCCAGGGGCGTCTTAAGAGAGGAGGGGGCCCGTGTGCACTCCCCGTGCGGGGCACCCTCCTCTGTTCTCGGTGGCCGGCAGCCGACTGACGTGGCTGGCCAGCCACTGGAGCATTAGTGGACTCCGAGCACTAGAGTGTGCCCGGAGTCTATTGCGCAAGCGCAGAACGCTGGGAAAATGGCAGCGGCGGCCATTTTCCGGTGTTCTGAGCAGCGCTGACACCCGCAACGGGACTACGAACAGCTAAGTTTAAAATAATATGGGTGCAGGGTTTGCGGTGTTGGGCCCCCCTGGACCCGTATCTATAATGGGTGCAGGGTGTGTGAGGCATACTGGCCCACACCGCACACCCTACACACATATTTTTAATACTTACCTCTCCAGAGTCCCACGTTGGCGTCATCAGTGCTGTAAAAATCACCTGGAAAATGGACGCCGTAGTCATTTTTCCGGCGTTTGCAGTAAGGAAATCACTGGGAAAATGGCTACCATGCCGAGAACACACGGTGCATGCACAAATTACAAGGAAAAAAGTAAAGAAACAGCGCTCACGGGTTTTTAACAGTACCGCTCTCCAGGGAGCAGGTGGTTTATAAGTTCCAGCAGAAAAATGGAATAAAGCTCAGAGAATGAAAAGCTCAAATATCAGTCACTCTCAAAGTGGTTTGTAAATGGAGCCTAACTCTATTGCCAAATCAGAATCAAAGATGACACCCAGGCAGCGAAATTGGAGGGCAGACGTGAGAGATGTTGTCGGTGACAGAAAGTGAGAGGGGGGGAGGGGCTGGTAGCAGGAAAGATGATTAGTTCACATCACAGCTGGGACATCCAGGATGAGATAGCCGAGAGACATGAAGGTACCGGAGCAAGGACTGGAGCAGTCAGATCAGGGGAGGATAGGTATATTTGTAAAGCTGTATTATTTGTATGTCATCTGGTTCTGCCGTATTAGTGAATTTTATTGATGCCTATTGATGAGTATTATCTATAGAAAAAGCGAGAACATCTATATCTGTCTGTTTGTCCTTTATGCACGGCCTGAGATCTGCACCTAGCTCCACCAAATTTGGCATGGTAGTGTAGTTTGACCAGGATTAGGATTTTGGCTATGTTTGACATTTGTCAGGGCCATGGAGGTCTACATGGTGTCCACCAAGTAGGCCGGGAGTCTCTGATTTGAAATTTTGGTTTAAGCAAGTTCGCTCATATGTAGCATTGGGGGAGCAGGCAGAGCTCCAACAGAATAGCAGTGAGTCAGAGGATCAACTGTCACACTGCACCTGCACTGACAGTTTCTAAT